>OY720244.1:6269618-7739236 GCA_963082625.1 Pasiphila rectangulata | reverse complement strand
TGCACTTTTGATGTTTAGGGGAGAGCGTTCCACAGACGAATAGCTTGCACAGTAAAGGATTTCTCATAGAAAGAGGTAGAGTAAGAAGGAATTTTCAAGGTGAGGGTTTTAGAGGAGCGCAAGGAACGGGAATGGGAGTTTTAGAGAAACTCGAAACTCTGTTTGAGGTAGTACAGACTAGGGGAATAGAAAATAATTCTGTAAAGAAAGGAAAGAGAGTGAGCATTCCGGCGATTTCAGATAGGTAGCGATTTGAGCTTTCTGCGATATTCAGATACGTGGTCATATTTGCGAAGACCAAATATGAACCTGATGCGGAAGTTCTGTAAGGCGCTCGAGTCTGTTTAATTGGTCTTCAGTGATATCTGGATAGCATACATCGGCATAGTCAAAGATTAAATTTAATTAGTTAGCAAGTAAGGGTAAGAAACCTCAGTCGTTGTAAAGCATTATCGTAAGCCTAGGTACTTACTTCCTGTTATGGATGACTTGGTACATCAGCGGATTCGTGAAGGTAGGGTCATCGAGTTCGTTGTGTCCCCACCGCCGGAAACAGTTGTAGTCGATAAACACATCCTTTCGAAACTCGCGTTGGTACTCAAAGGCGATGTTCGTTGCTTTTGCTACCAGCTGGAATGAAAAACTTTGTAAAGTTTTAAGGTTATTTAAATGATAAAACATATTTGTGTGATTGATGAAATACTTGCTATATAATTCATTTAGTGCCCGCTAGTCCCTGCTTCGCACAGGTGTACGGATGAAACAATCAACGGTCATCTTATCGTAGAGTCGAAGAACATAAGTTGTTTAAATCCGAAAAGGTTGTTGAGTCCACTTAAACAACAACCCTGTACATGGAAAACAGACATGATATAATTAGGGGGCAAAGCCCCCTAATATGCATAGCGCTGTCTGTCTGTGTATTTAACGATTACAACCGAGCGCGTTAACCGATTTACATGAATACTTTTTTGTTAGCACCGTTGTTAATGAGAGAAGGGAACTGATTTTGGTGACCCTAGGGACATAGGGACCGGAGTTATTATGACCTTCAAAAGGTCACCAAAAAATAAAAGACTTCAAATGGCCGAAGACGTCCAAAAACCCAAAATGCCATTTTTGACCTTTGGTGACCTTTTGAGGCCTTCGCCCCCTGTTCTGGTACCTCCGTACCAATGCTTGTTTACAAACTGTTATAGAATGTCTGTAAATACAATGTTTTGAGAAGTTTTACATTCAAAAATGGATAGATTACACGCGACAAGTTGTCGTACGTGTGAACAACCGTTGGCGTAAATATTGAAATTATATAGTTTAAAGGGAAAATATGTTACATAATTATAAACTACTTAAGATGTTAAATAAACTAATTAAGATATAATTATATACCATGTTGATTTAAACGGCTTCACAGATAATGCATAGTTTCTAATGAATATTAAAATAAGAAAAATATATAAACGGTCGAAATGAGAAGCCTCCTCCTTTTTTTTGTCGGTTAAAAATGGTTACTTTGAGTTATCTATATAACACTTTATTGCAGACCTTATCATGAGAAACAATTCTTCAATATATCACTTGCACATAATGGTTTACGCGGCGCACGCCAAAACAACTCCCAATCGGCATACATTTTACCGAGAATATAAACAATCTTCATCATAGTTCAGCGAACTTACACCAAACCTCAATTAATTATTCTTGAGGTATGGTATAAGTTCGCTGAATATTACTTTTAAAAATTTTCTTGAAACCTTACTCTTCACTCAATCCATTTGTGAAAACCGCATCAAAATCCGTTGCGTGGTTTAGGAGCAGTAAGAAGCCAAACAGACAGCCGCGGGAAGTGACTTCAATTTATACTATGAAGAGATACGAGATAAGTTTAAAATTTCCTTATCTACTCGTACCTCTAACTTCTCGTTGGGAACTTATGAGCGTTCGAAATTTCATCAAATTCCAACTATGATTTCATGTTACAAACGTTATTAGAGTTCTCTTATCATCAGCTTAGCTTTCAGCTCAAACACCCACTATACATTATTGCCACTGAGCATTAAGTGTCATAGAGCAAGATCGAGTACCTAGTGGTTTTAAACTAGTAGTAATTAAATTAATTCAGGCGTGAATTTGCGGAAGGAAATCCATTATAATATCTAAATGAATAACAAATATTAAATAACAAATCCGCTAAACTATATCTTACGAGCGCTTGAAAAATCACTCAAAATCTGTTACTAAATATTTGTTTGTTCATTTAGAAATCCATAAAGCTAGAATATACATTCAAGCGTAATTACAATATGTTTATTGTCTATTAATTAATTAGCTTGCTCATAATTCTTGTTTGTTACTCAGAGCGTTCCGAATTTAATGAAATTCTAACTTAAGCTTTCATGTTACATTAAGATCTCTTGTGACTTCAGCTCAGCTTCAGCTCAAACACAATCGAGATTTCACGCTACGTTATTGCTACTGGGAGTATTATGTGAGATAGAGCAAGACGAAGTAAGGAATAAAACAAGAATATTAGCTGGTTTAGGAGTAGCATAAAGTTAAATACTGGAAGTATTTCTCAGACTTTATAGTTAACTTTTTTTAAAACGTTTGGAAACACAACGGTGCGGTCTCAGTACGGTGAGGGCGTATCTAACGATTAATATCAATGTATAAGCCTTCCTCTTGAAATCTATTGAAAACCGCATCAAAATCCATTACGTAGTTTTAAAGATCTAAGCAAATATAGGGACAGACAGACAGCGGGAAGCGACTTTGTTTTATGCTATGTATTAATGTGTGTTTGAAAGAAATCTCGAGTTGGAACCTTTTTATTACAAATCTGAAAAATTATCATGATTGTAGTTTTAACCATGACCTTTCTAGAAAAACTAAAAAACTAGCTTTTTTAGTTTCGGAGAAATAGTCGCTCAAATAATTGATACGGTTTCTCAAACATACCGGAATACTTTAAACTTAATTGATTCCTGTTAATATGTTTTGGTTAACGTAAAAAAAACATACACCAACTTCTAACAAATAGTCCAAGGTTAACCACGGAACCCTACATAGTGCCCGACACGCACCTGGCTTGATTGTCACAGGATTTAGAACCTTATAAATTTTATTTTGATTAATTGTACTATACATGACAAAATAAATGTATCTTTAAATGCCTAATTTCTATTTATTTTATTTATTTATTTAATATAAGGAAAACCAACAGCAAAAAGTAAATGGTAGTAAATATTTTCGATAGCACCAGAAAGCCAATTACAGGTCTTCACTGATAGAAATAGTCTACAATATAAAAGTGGACACTTGTAAAAACGTAACTGCTTAAATCTACCTATATAAAAAATTCTATAAACCTACAAAAATGCACTTAAATACCTTTAAAAAATTAAAAAATGCATTTAAAATTTAAACATAATGTACCTCAGGGTAGTCTCCATTGACATGAATCACCGGAGCAGATATGACCTTTGCCAAATCTGTGACGTATCGACAAGATCGGCCTCGTTGAGCAGGCAGTGTGAATCCGACCTGAAATATTGAAGTTGATTAAACAGAAATAGTTTTTGGCACCGTTTAGTGTGAACTGGTAGAATAATATTTCTTGTTTATCTAAAATATTTCAATTGAATAGAGAAACAGAAAGGGTCGCGGTCTAGAGACTATAGGGCAATTTCTACCAGACCGTACCTACTGCAGCTGGGATCGTATAAACAAGCAAACTTTATTTATTGAAACAAAGAACCCAATAGCGAATATAAGAATAAGAATAAGAAAATTTTATTGTGTAGGTACATACATATACATACCTGAAGGTCTTAAATAAATTTAGGTATCAACAATTTTATCATATCTATGACATACAATAATAAATTTGCAATTTAATTCTATATTGCACAAAATTATACACAAAGTTGGATTACAACATTTATGTAGGCCTATACTTCTGAATACCAAATTAGAACAAAAATCAACCTACGTGACTAATTATCAAAAAATTCCGTTAGGTTATAATTAACTTTATTTTCAAGCCACTTTTTTAATTCAATCTTGAACATATTTCCTTCAAGTTGTTTAATAATTCATGGTAAATGATTATAAACTTTAATAGCTGTGATATAAGTGCTTTTGTGGTACATTGAGTTATTGACTTGTGGTATACACAGGTTATATTTATATTTATTTCTCAACTGATCCGATCTGGTTGATTTTATATTGAAGAAAGAAGAGTTATTTTTTGCAAATAAACATAATTCTAGAATATATATGTCCGTAAGGGTCAGAATATAATTCTTTGAATATATTACGTAAAGATTCAGTACTTTTTAGATTATCATCATTTCAGCCGTAGGACGTCCACTGCTGGACAAAGGCCTCCCTCATTGATCTCCAAGTACTGCGGTTGGAAGCCGTCTGCATCCACCGCCGACCAGCAGTTCTCACCAAGTCGTCTGCCCATCTTGTAGGTGGACGTCCTACGCTGCGCTTGCCGATCCGTGGCCTCCATTCGAGAACTTTGCTGCCCCATCGGCCATCTGTTCTGCGCGCTATATGGCCTGCCCATTGCCACTTCAACGTGCTAATCCGTTTGGCTATGTCGGTGACCCGAGTTCTACGTATCTCCTCATTTCTGATTCGATCCCGTAGTGAAACCCCGAGCATAGCCCTCTCCATAGCTCGTTGAGCGACTCTGAGCTTGTTCATAAGGCCAATAGTGAAGGACCACGTCTCGGTTCCATATGTCATCACTGGTAACACACACTGGTTGTAGACTTTCGTCTTAAGGCACTGAGGTATGTTGGACGAAAAGACGTTGCGAAGTTTCCCAAACGCTGCCCATCCGAGTTGGATTCGACGATTGACCTCTTTCTCAAAGTTGGACCTACCTAATTGGACTGTTTGTCCTAGGTATACGTACGCGTCGACAACTTCAAGAGCCGAGTTCTCAACCATAACTGGGGCAGGCACGACATGGACATTTGACATGATTTTCGTCTTGTCCATGTTCATTTTAAGGCCTACCCGCTGGGAGACTCGATTGAGGCCTTCGAGCATCGTGCTGAGCTCTTCCATCGACTTTGCCATGACCACAATATCGTCGGCAAATCGAAGGTGAGTGATGTATTCGCCGTTAATATTGATGCCCAGCCCTTTCCATTCCAGGAGCTTGAAGGCATCTTCCAAAGCGGTCGTAAACAGTTTCGGAGAGATTACGTCTCCCTGTCTTACGCCTCTTTTTAAGGGAATCGCCTTCGAGCTCTGTTCTTGTACTCGGACTGACATAGTGGCGTTTGTATACAAACACTTCAACACTTCGATGTACCGATAGTCAATTCGGCATCGTTGGAGAGACTCAAGCACCGCCCATGTTTCAATCGAATCGAAGGCTTTCTCATAGTCCACAAACGCAAGACATAGCGGCAAGTTATACTCTTCGGTCTTCTGTATGACTTGCCGCAGCGTATGTATGTGGTCTATGGTACTGTAGCCTTTTCGGAACCCGGCTTGTTCGGGAGGCTGGAAGTCATCAAACCTGCGTTCGAGACGGTTCGCGATGACCCTTGAAAACAGCTTATAAACATGGCTCAACAGCGAGATGGGTCTGTAATTCTTAAGTAAGGTTTTGTCACCTTTCTTGAAAAACAGAACCACCACGCCCTTGTTCCATGCTTTCGGCGTCGTACCTTCAAGCAAGGCGGAATTAAATAGCTTCTAAAGGACTTTAAGTACCGGTGATCCACCCGCTTTCAGAAGCTCTGAAGTGATTCCGTCCTCACCCGGCGCCTTGTCGTTCTTAAGCTGTTTCAAGGCCATCCTGATCTCGTACAGGCTGATGTCCGGGATATCCTCGGTATAATGTCGGGTCAGTTTAGCTCTTGGGTCGTTGGCCGCACTGCAAACAGGTTTAGTGACCGAATCGTAGAGCCGTCCATAGAACCTTTCGACTTCCCTTAACACTTCTGCTTTACTTGACGTTATGCTGCCATCTTCCCTCTTCAGCTTCGTCATCTGGCTCTGCCCAATAGAACTATCTCTCGCGAACACTTTGGAGCCTTTATTCCTATTATTTTTTTTAGATTATAGATGGCTCTAATACACTTTTTTTGCATAACAAAGGCTGACTGCATTTAAAATATAACTTTGGGTACTTATACATTTTGGGATTGTATGCATTTAATACACATTATGTAAAATGTAAAATTGAACTACAAGTTAGTAACAAAAGCACTACTAGATGACGCTATGTTTTTTTGTACATCTGTATAGATCGCGCTACCGAAAAAAATTTGCAAATAAAACAAAAAATATATAAGTATATATGTATATACATACTGCCTGCCTTGGAATAAAACTAAACATGGCCTTTCAAGCAGAATTGTGTAATATACAGTACAGGTTTCCTTCAAGATAACTAACTTGGTTATTGACGACGATATGCAACGACCCGCCGACGTTGAAGTGGGGAGCTTGGGATAACATCAGAGTCTCTTGGTTCACGCCTTGACCGGTAAAAGCTGCATCACCGTGGATCTGCAAAGTTGTTTGAATTTTATCTTCGGTTTAAAAATATTAATTCTCTTAATACACGTACATTTCACTTGTAAGATAATCTTTTCACTATAGCCAAATATATTTAAATCTTTGATTATAACTTTATAATTTAAATAAATACAAAAAAGTATAAATAAATAAAAATATAAGAATTCCAACGGAGTGGGATAAGGTTAGTTTGGCCGGCTCTTTGTTGAGAAAATTTGTGTCACCTAGACAAAATCACCTGGGCACTAAGGTGACCATTTAGTCATGACTCATACTCATGTCGGAAAAAGGTACTCATTAGTTGACACCTAGGAGATTTAGCCGATAATCCGATAAAATTTGCTACTTGGAACTATTAGGAATAAAAAAAACTGTATGGAAAATTCGCCTTGATGAAATCATTAGGTAACATCGTGTTCAAATCATTATGATACACGATAGCAACATTTTGCTCTACTTTTTTTAAAACAAATAAATATCAATAGTTCATGAAAATATTATTCATAATCGTTTTAATATTGGCAATAAAAATCACGATAATAACACATCCTTTCACTATTATTGTAGGTGTTGACCAAAAATAATTACAAAAAGTGTAGATTACTGTTACAAACAAACTCGTAACTAACACTGACAAGAATGGTGTTAAGTAAAACGCATGTAAAAATGTTAACATTTTAAAAAGATCAACGCAAGCCACTCGTTTGAATTCATCTATCTGAAACAGTCGAATTTTTACCTGAACATTAAGGTATTTGTCTCCCAACTTCGAAGAACCATCTGATGAATAATCTCCTTCCTTGAACTGCATTTGCTTTGACCTCGTTTTGCCCATGGACACTGGATTCGCGGCCTGAAATGTATCAAGAGTTAACAATGCAACAAAGGTTACCAAAAATTTTCAAAATAAATTAATTTTCCCAAAAACGCTTGAAAATACAATCAAAAAAACTCTTGAGTAAACATTTTCAAGTAGCCTCGAGCAAGCTCTGCAATAATAAAGATCGCACGAATTTCCTAAATGATGGTTAGTGTTAACAAATAAAAATTCTCGGTTAATTTGAAAATGGATCACTAATAATCTGGTCGTTGTTTTTTTGAATTTGAAATTGGAAATGTGGTTTCACTTTCAACCTACTTTTTCAGTAACGGTATTTTAAAAATGGAGCAGTGAATACATTCTATTTTAGCTACCTTTCGAGACATAATGTAGGAAGAGGGTGTTAAATTAAAGTAACTCACTTTGAAGGAGGTTTTATGTATTCAGATAGACATAACAAAGAGAAGTACGCTCTCCTGAGCGGAGCGGAATGGAATTCTCTTAGATTAATTAATGCAGAATACCTCTTTTATTATTTATCCCAGAATTCCGTTTTATTTTTTAACTCACCTCCAAATGAGAAGGATTATTTAGGAGCGAGAACCGAACGGTCGTGCCGTCGACTTCTATATCAACTGATGCGCTAAGATGCGTCGATATGTCACAAGCTGCATTCACCTCTTCAGGGAACTCTGGTTTGCCGCTGAATTTGTGAAATATCTTTACTGGAGGACATTTGAGAAGACCACTGAGTACATTTAGCTTGCCTCTGTGCGCCATTGCCAGAAGAACTTGTTGGACTCCCGCTGAAAAGAGTTATTGTGTTACAAAAGAGTTCAAAAATTTTTAGATGATCAAAGAAGTATTGATAGATATTTTAGTTAATAACTTTTAAAGCATGCTTCTTAGATAAAACCGTTCCTAAGAAGGAGTTTTTCAAGTGGACGTGGATCCGTTTAGGGGTGTTGATTTCCGTCTAAAAAATATTTTATAATTTTCCTGATCTTAGCTTCAGATTTGTTCTACCACGCCTACTTTGAACAGCTTACTATGAACTTATCATATTATTTGTTCCATAAAACATAATCAAACGGGAATTTAAATAAATTAAGACCACGCGCTGTAGGTATATAGGGTATCCGTAGACCTGTTGTTAGAATTTGGTGTCTGTTTTATATGTTTACCAAAACATTAACTATAATTAATTTAGTTTTCGGTTAAGTATTCCGGTATGTTTAATAAACCATATTATGTATATGAGCGACAATATCTCCGAAACCAAAAAGCTAGCTTAGCCGTTATAGTTTTCCTAAAAAAGTTCATGGTTAAAAATAGTCTCTTTGTAAAGTCACAGACAGACGACCAGACAGACTGACAGACAAAGCGAAACTATAAGGGTTCCTTGTTGTACTACGGAAACCTACAAACGACTCTTCGTTATATGTTCAGTATGGTTATTGAGTTATTTGAAATTAGCCAGGTCAGGCGAGATCCAAACATATGCCTGTTGTGTATATATTCCACCCTCGGGGAAATCTGAATGATTTATGCAACGTCAGAATCCTCTCGGCGACACACAGTTACACTACAGCTACAAAAACACATAACACTCTAGAGTAGCTACTTCGGCTATGAATGCAAAGAATATACGGTGCCATCAAATTGGGTAGCCTATGAATATGTGAGTACTTTCCACTTTTCCAGCATTCATATGTAGATTTTTATGTGATGTTGCATAATGTTCTCTTTTGCAATTTAATTAAAAAGTTGAAATAAATACTAGGAAGAGGCGTTCATAACTTTTCTACATATTATTTTTATCTCCAATTTTTTAACTAAATGATAATGTGGACACACATCATCATCTAGTCCCAACATAGTCATACGTAATCAGCTTACCGGGTTATAATTTCCATTATACGATTTAATGTCACTCCCGAGACCAGAACATCGTTTTCAATATGGATTTCGGATAGTAAATTTATCACTGAACCTCTAACTGCCTACTAATTAGTATTGAACTAATTACTTGTTGTTTTATTTGAGTGATTTTGAATTAATCTTCTAATTAAAATAGAAGATTAAATAAACATTTCATGAAAGCAAGTCATCCAGTGCTTCTGAATGGAAATAAATAATTTAACATGCTTAATATCATAACATATAGGTACCTTAACTAAGAAATTAAATTGAATGAATAGTACAAAATGAATAGTATATCTCACGTTAATTTTGAAAGTGAAAAAGAAATTAAATGCCCCAGATTTCGACTGAAACCTTGACATAATATTCAGTGTCACGTTCGTCAAATTAAAAAAAAACGATATGATACTGAAAAGAAATTAAATGCCCCAGATTTCGACTGAAACCTTGACATAATATTCAGTGTCACGTTCGTCAAATTAAAAAAAAACGATATGATACTGCATTAAAGTTGTTTATTAATGTATCAACAAAAAAATAAAATAAACTGTTTAGCTTTGTTTCTAAAGCAAACACAAACAATTCAAGGTTCACTGAATTTATTAGTAAAATGTCCAAATTTATGCGTTTGCGAACGATTTGCGGGTTGGGTCATCTATACTAAACAATAAAAATAAATAAAATTTATGTGCCTGTGTGTAAAGTCAAAGTAAGAGATTTTTAAATGATACTCTTAACTACCCAATTTTTTTTTTATTTGTTTGTCTCTCTCTGTCTGTCTGTCGGTCTGTCGGTTTGTTTAAGCTATTCTCCGCAACAAGCTGTTTTTAGAGGGCTTAGTAACTTTGTACCCTTAGGTACTAACATTGTAGAAAAATTATTTGGGTTTCGCGCAAAAAAATAACAGTAATAAAAATGCAGGCAAAGTCGCAAGCAGCTGCTAGTTTCTACTATTCATTGTCCTAGTAAATCATGCATAATTGATTCTGTAGCAAACAAATGAAACGATTGCGTCAAATCGTCGGATCAAACGGAATAAAGAATCGAATGGTTCTGTTTTTAGTAAAGTTTTCATGTACAGATTTGAAAGGAACGTGTGAACGACAGTAGAATGTTGCCCCTCCTCTCTAACCCGTGGATGCAATAAGAATCTGCGAAGGGATACCTCCTAAAGAGGGCAGCAGCGTCTTTCCGTATCTTCAACACCCTATACTGCGCTCGCCAACCCGCCAGCCAAGCGTGGCATCAATATCATCATCATTTCATCTCAGATGATGACTGATGACAAGACCAGATCTACGGATGATGTTGGATCACGGGACACTGTGATCTCAACCACCATCTCCTCCAGACGGGAGCCACAGATAGTGGACTGTGTCGCGGGTGTTTTGAGGAGAAAGAGACGGTAGAGCACGTGCTACTGCACTGTGTGTGTCACAAGGGAAACTAGATTAAAGACGGGACTACAGGAGCTCATGGAGTCGTGCCCTTCTTCTGCAACATCTGCATACCCTACGGGGATGCTCATGGAATGCTGCCGGCGACCACGAGTCCTTCTCCGGTATTTCAAGGAGTTGGGCTGGTTAGGCTAGGGTCGGGGCTGTATCTCGGAGGACAATGCACAATACACCCTAATGCGGGACGTCAATGCAGACCTAGTAACATCAGGTCATCGATTTCCCCCAATTTGCGCCTTTATTTGGCTTGCTACATCCAGCATCTGCAAGTGACCGTTCGAAAATTGCAACTCCATCTAGCTGGTACAACAATATTATCTTTACCTGATGTGGTGAGTCCAAATAGTGTTGAGAAGAATGTCAGCAGCGTTTCAGCTCCTTCTCCGCAATACCTCTTCACAGTAGGGTATTTAACACTGAGGAACTTATCCCACGCCTGGGAATGCAGAAGTTCCTTCACAATCTCCCTACGACGGCCATTATCTATGATATCTGATCCGAGCTCTATGCGTTTGGCGAACCATTCTCTTTCTGCTTCTGTCTGGTGGAATAAGATATTAAATAAAACTACCAAGAAAACATTGCATTGTATAGTTAAAAGAACACACAATAATAGTAAATAAAAAAACCTCAACGTTCAATTAACTTCCAACGAGCTAAGAATACCTTTAAACTTATATTTTATAGTTGTTTAAACCTTTTAGAAGCTACTACATACTAACGAGCACACGTAAAACTTTTAACACCCCGCTGTCTGCCCCGACGCACGAAAGGCCCGCACCGTGGTGCCTGGAGTGAAAAACAGAACCGCTATGTTTTATTTACGGCTAAATGACGAGATAAGCCAAAGGCCCTTCTAAAGTTAAGCGGTAACCTTTACCTATTACAACTGCAATACCACATTTATCACGTTCACTAAGCACGTGACAAAAGCTGCTTGCGCCCGTCCATCCTGAGACACAGAGTTATAAAGCCTCATGTGCCCGTAATTTCACCGGCCCCTCACCCTTCAAACTGGATCACAGCAATGCAGACATTACTGCTTGGCGGCAGACATATGTAGGTATGGTGGTACTTCCCCGTATGAACTCTTCTCAAAAGGCTCTACTACTGCGAAACTATGTAAGTTCCTAATCAAATAATTTTATTTTACAAACTTACCTCTAGATGTGCAAATTCATACGAAATGGGGCCACAGTATATTTTTTCCAATTCCTCAACCAGTTTTTTCGTGGGCTGTTGTCCACTAAAGCCATAGAGTAACGCAGAGTCCACAGCGTCCTCTGATGATAAGCCATATTTTGACATCTGCAGCTCTCTAACGCTTCTAAAAACGTTATAAAATTATTTTTTACTTGCATTTAAAATTTTTAACAAATGTAATTCGCTTCTTATGTCTGTGCTTCGTGCATTTAACTTTGTAGATACAAAGGCTAATTACAATGAGGAGTCCCCGAGTTTTGTGCATACTCGTAAGATTTTCTATCAAGAATAATACCTACATACCATATTTTAAGTAAGGAGCATGAAAATGTACCTACATCATGCTGCCAACGTGTTGGCGCCAAAGTTAATCCCAACATTATTTGTTCAAATATTGGTTTTCAACATTTGGCGCGCCAACTACACGTTACACAAACCAGTTGTTTGACCAAATTATACTGCTCGTAGAAATTATACGCGTAATGCGAAATATATATTTATTCCTAAAATAAATAGCATCTATTAGGTACAGCGTGACGTTTTTTCTTTAAAATAAAAACGCCCTATTAGAGTTGGCGCCACCACTGAGGTCTTACGCAAAAGCGGGAATTACAAACACTTACATTAATCTTACATTCAGTTCTTTGATAGCAGCGCCAGTCTAATGGACAGCAGTGGTGGCGCGGACTCTAATACTCACATCATTTACCTAGGTACCTAAATATTATTTATTTTAGGAATAAATATATATTTCGCATTACGAGTATAATTTCTACGAGCAGTATAATTTAGTGAATTTAGAAATTAGTGTTAGTTTATTATTGATAAACACACTTGAGAAATACATAACTATTTTACTTTAATAACCATCGTGAATCATCGTAATCATATTAAATATCGGATAAGGGTCGAAACAGTTGGTGCCTCCATCAATGTAACAAGTACGTGACATAGCTAAATATTTCTAACTAGCTAGCTCCGCTCAGTAGCTCCATCTATTAGGTTTAATGGAAAGTACAATATTTATTTTTACTGAAAACGGTTAATTACTCGCCTGATTTCCTTACTGTAATCCAAATTGTCTATGGTCGCTTTCAGGTGCCCGTAAGTCCTGTATGCATTGACTAGTTGTTGAGCACGGCAATTCTCGAACCTTCTTGTTACTACATCCTCTGGAAGATCTTCAGAAAATATTCAATGAAAATAATCTGCTACTCTAAAGCAACTGATTTCAACAAGACAAAAGTTAATATTTTCGGATAGTATGTAATGTACCTAATCCCAGATTAGTTTTTTGTAGAGTAGGTTAAATGTAAAAACTATTAAATGAAAATTATTTTAATTGCTAAGTATGTTCTATTTTACGTTATATCGACTCGAAAATGTATGATAAAATTGATAAAAGACAGGTCCAATTCGAAGGTCACTATTTCATGATAGTCCAGCATATCAACAATGAACACAAATCGTCCATTCTCGAGTACCAATAGGTCATTCATTGTTTACTATAACATACCGGTTTCATTGGCAACTTGCGGTCGATGTCCGAACACACCAGCTCCAGAATGATATTTTACCCGAGCATACACACACTGCTTCCATTTCGTCACTTGTCCCACTCTAACATTTCCAAAACTAAACATTTTGACTACTTATTATCACAGATTTGTTACAACATGCTCTAAACTTAGGAGTTTATGTCTTCCAAATTCAAAACAGAGACATGCGCAGGAGTGTCCCGCTGCGTTGTTTACGCCGTACTGATTAAAGTGCAAAAGAGATGGAAGATTGCTGATAATTCTGTATTTGTCAGTTTAATGATGTAATGTTTCAATTGTGATAAAGTAATTGTTTTTGTCAAATTAAAGCCAGGCAAACAAATCAGATAACATTTGAATGAAAACATGATTACATTTCTCACAAAATCGTTGCCCCTCCTCTCATGCCCGTGGATGCAGTAAGAATCTGCAAAGGGATACCTCCGGAAGATGAGCAGCAGCGTATTTCCGTGTATCAACCTCTGTACTACGCTCGCCAACCCGCCTGCCAAGCGTGGTTAGTATAGAAACAACCCCCTCATGATCCGGAAGATGAGCAGCAGCGTCTTTCGTACTTGGTGATCCATGAGGAAGGCCTGTATCGAGCAGTGGACGTCCTACGGCTGAGATAAGAATGATGAGATCTTATTTCCTACAAAACAATTACAACTATGCTATCTGTTATCAGCATCGAGCATGCTAATCATGCAACAAACAGTGATTATAAAATTGATAGCGTGGCTAGAACAAAAGATTACAAATTAATGGTTTACTATTTGTCTTTTACAATAGCCATTTATTTAACTTGCTTGCTTTTATTTATTTTGCTACTACATTATCTGTTGGACCTTTAAGAAATATTAAATTTTATAAATAATGTAGAAACTCTTATCACTTCCTATCAGTATAAGATAAAGATACGTTTATTTTGTCACAAAAATTACAATTAATCAATATACACTAATAGGGTTACAAACAAAAAAATATGTGACAAGAATGGTCATTACTCAGCATACGCTGTGGCAGAACGGGTCTTACCACAGCGCTGTTCTTCCGTAGTAAACAAAATCACTACATAGTACATCACAGTATCACTATATAGTATGATTGAAGAAATATAAACCAGAAAGTCTGCTTACTTATATCTTTTGAATTTACACATATATAGCAACTGTAATCCCATGCTTTATGGAACGCTGCAGTGCTTGGGTATCGTTAGATCCTCACTGCTTTGTTGGCTATATTCAGTGAAAAAAACAGGTCGGTACGTATAGGATCAGGAAAGGACTCAGGATGTTTCACGAAAGCTTTAACTTAAACAGCTGATTATACGACATTGACAACCTAAAAGCCAGCTAATTCTGGACAGGGTCATTGAACTCCGCCAAGAGTTACCGTACAGGCATAAATAAAAATACTTTTGGCCATAAAGAGGTTTTTTTAAATTAAAATGTAAAAAAAAAGAAACAATTTCGACCCCAGGATCATTTTCACATAACACCAACTTGTAAAATTGTAAATAAAAAAAAAAATGAATTCCCGATTTTTTTCGAAACTAATAGTTTTCTCAAACACATCTTATGGGTTAGTACAAATAATTATAATACACCCTGTATCTACAAGTATTTACCCAAATGCCTAAGTACGGGTACCAATGTTAATAAGCGTGTGTGTGTGCAACAACATTTTATTGAAACATAAAGCATTGCTTTTAACCACCGAACACGTTAAATGCATTAGCTACCAGCACGAACACATAACAAAACTAAGCGAACATCACAGGGGTTGTGCTCGCCACGCACCTACTAACAACTGCACTATTAAAAACAAATGGAGCTGACACGTAAACTAACCAATCATTAGTCGCATTTTATTTTCGAAGGTTCTATTACATTGTAGCAAGCTACGTTTTAGGACCCTCCACACAAATCAACGTCGCTGAACCTGTAAATAAAAAGCAACGTTTTAGTTCACGGTTAAAGTTGATTTCTGTCTGTTATTGTGAGAGGAAAGAAGAAATACTGCCTGAGAATGTTCCAAAAAAACACGAAACCATTTATAACGAGGCTGAAGGCTAAAATACAATATTTCGAAGATCACAGCTCGTTACAGAGGTTCGGTCACGTGATATCGATTGCCAACTCGTTTTTGTTCAAAAGGTGAGTCGATGTAGTGATTTTAACATCGCCAATTAATTTTATCTTCATTATCATCCAGCCTGATTTCACCCGAAGTCATATGATCAGAATATTCGCCAAAAAGATTTCCTAATCACAGTTTGGCGTAAATATCATCCTTGAAACTAGGCAAGTGAATAAAATGAAGTAAGTAATATTACTTTTACGATTTTTATAACGTCAGCAACTGTAATCCTGGTGTAATCCTGCTCTACGCTATCGTGCCTGATGCTGCAGTGGAGGGATTTGACTTTTTAAATATTTAAACACAACCTTCAATAATTTCCAAACAGCAGAACTGATTTTGACCAAACTTAGTCTAAGAACCACTGCTAAAACCCCTGCTTTTAAATTTGCTGGTAAAAATAATAAAACCGCATCACAATCGGTTTAACAGTTTCAGAGCTACAGCTCCACAGACAGACAGACACACATGCTGGTCAAACTTATAACACCACTTTTTTCGCCGGGGGCTAAAAACAGGTCACTCTGTCCAAGCTGAATAAGCTACGGGATTCCATGTGTGATGTTTATCTTTAAAGCACCTAGTAGAGTAAGCACCCGAATCATCGTTTCAGCCATAAAACGTCCACTGATGAACACAGGCCTCCCTCATGGATTTCCATGAAGGGTAGTTGCCAAACGCACCACGCTTGGCAGGCGGGTTGGTGAGCGCAGTATGTGATGTTGATATACGGAAAGACGCTGCTGCCCATCTTCCGGAGGTATCCCTTAACAGGCTCTTACTGCATCCATGGGCTGCCGGCACCCCACGGCATCCCGAATATTAGAGAATAATTATTGAATGAAATATATTATTATCCCACGTAATACGGATCGAGGCCTAAAAAGCTATTCTAACAATAAACAATTCTACGAAATTTCAACCACGTCTCCTGTAATCTCCAATTTCCATCGTGCAAATCCTCAAATCGATTCTTAGTAAAACGAATTTGCGTTGATTTATCTAGCGGCATAATGTAGGTCATGTCAATAATTTTAGTAAGTGGGAACTTACTATCTGTCATACGGGATAAAAATAGCATTATAAACTTAACTAGAGGGTAGGTTGTGCGCGAGCTGCTTTGCAGATCGCGAAGATTTAAAACCCTCTACACAACCCCGTTTACAGATTCCCGATATTCCAACTGGAAGTGGGAGAACAATGATGTCAGTGAGTCAGTCAGTGTGTGGTATAATACACCTACATATATCCACACATACAACACACACATTCACACACACACACACCAACACATCCACTCTTTCTTTTTTCTTTTTAGGGTTTCGTAATAAAACAAGAAACCATTATAGTTTCGCTTTGTCTGTCTGTCCGTCCGTCACCGGCTTTGCAAAGAGACTGTTAGTCCTGGAAAGCTGTTATTTGCATAGACATATAAAATAACAACGCCAAGATAACGCTACGAAAAATGCTTATAAATTGATAATTTTGGAGTACCTTGTAAGGTGGGGATGAACTTTTTTTTTCATTTTCCTATCGTGTAAAATCTAAACTAGCTAGCTTTACAAATCAGAAAACTAATCATGAATACAGTTTAAACCATAAACTGTTTAGGAAAACCATAACGATTGAGTTAGCTTTTGTAGTTTCGGAGAAATTGTCGCTCAAATAAGTGATGCGGTTTACCAAACATACCATACTTTAAACCGAAAACTCAATTAATTCCTGTCAATATGTTTTGGTAAACATAAAAAGACACTAATTTTTGACAACAGGTCTACGGTTAACTACGGAACCCTACATAGCGCTCGGCCCGACACGCACCTGGCCTAATTTACTTTTTGATTGTTTTGTTAACATTGATTACGTTCAGTGTAATAATAATAAATAGAGCGGGCTCTCCTAACATAAGCAAATTTTGCTTAAATGGAGTGCCTATAATAACCTGTTATATAAGATACTTTTATACGTAATAAATTACATAATCATAATTTTATTAGTATAATTTTATTATACTATTTTATTATTCTAGATTGTTCTGGCTCGTCTTCCTTTCCGCGTGTTGCGCCGGCGCCGCGCTGGTGCTGCGAGGAGCGATGAGCATCTATATGCAAGACGCCGTCTCCTACTCCGTGGAAACAGACTACTTGGAATGGAACACTCCCTTCCCAGCTATCACGATCTGCCAGGCGGCTGGCCCTGATAAGAATTTGAAAGATACTATTATAAGGTTCGTTTTGACATACAAGTAACGGTAAAACTAAGAGGTAAAAACTTGATCGTATTCGTATTTCAAAAAATATACGGGAGCAAGCAAACAATAATATTGACTTGAACTATACCTAGTATGGTAAGGCTATATTATTTTGTTTCTTTTCCCTTATTGCAATGTGTTACAGAAACAACATCTCCAGCTCCCTCTATCAGTTCGCCAAAGCCGTCGTCTACTGGTCGAAAACCTGCGGTATCTGCAATCCAACCAACTGCTTGCCCAAGAACACCTGCACCAACGACATCGTGCAATTTGTTGAAAAGATCAGATTGGGCTGTCAGGGCATTCTTACTACATGTTGGTGGAATGACGAGGAGTTTAGTTGCTGCGATAGGTAAGATGACATCACAAGTGTTGCAGAGCTGACTTGGATTAGCACAGGATCGTGAATAATGGCACAAACATAAAGAGACCCAGCAGTGAGTGTAGTCGGGCTGTGGATGCTGATCATAGGTAAGTAGAGGGTCATTTATGCAAGGAGGATTAACCTTATTTTTCAGAAGATTTTTTTTTGCTTTTAGAGCCAAATCAGTATATTATTCAGATGAGTTAGCCATTTATTTGGCAACAAAACAGTACAGGCATTAATTAGTGTTTTTTTAATGTACTAATGTACAAAAATGTACTAATTATATTAAAACCGACTTTAATGATAAAATCACACACCTGGCCTAATTTATATTTCTTTATCTTTATCTATTTCAGTTTAGGTTTACAAAGTGGCACAAGCTCGATCTATAGGCACAAGCTGGTAGCAGTAAAAGCTTACAACATAAAATACATAAACAATAAACCTAGGCAGACGTTTGTATTAAAACTACATGAGGTAGAGGTAGTCTTTTATTTTTACTATCCTGTAGTAGGACAGTTGAATTACTACCTAAACAATAATAATTTTATGTTTTATGTAAGGACCTAATAACAGATATGTATGTATATGCTGGCCATGTATCTTTTTGTGTGGCTGTGGCTATATATCTTGTTACATGAAATCGTCACAGACAGAAAATAAAAATAACAATTTAATTTTATATTTATTTTATTAACTTTAAGAAAATTTACAGCTAGGTACATCTTTATAACTAAATTATTAACTACTTATGAGCAAAATACTTCCAAGTATCTGAGGGCCAATTACAAGTCTCCACTTTTAGAGTAAGAAGTTTAAGTTTACGTGGACAACATAACATCATTAATAGAAAAAGAAAGAAAGAACACAAACGCAAGTAAAAAACAAACGAAAAATAATAACAAGATTTAACTAGATATACAAATAATAGAGAAAAAAAGATTTATTATGATTAAACCTAACTTAACAGTCACTAAATGGATATAAATAATTGTTGTTGTTCGTTTGTATTGTTCATATAGGTTCATCATAATATATATCTTTCGTTTTAAGTAATTGTTAATATAAATATATTTTGTGTTAATTAATATAGAATAAAATAATGTTGCACAATATAGAAATAGTAATTAGGTATTATAAATAAACAAAAAAAAAACAGCCACTAAAGAAATTGCTTCCTAGTAAACGTTTAGGCTTGCGCTGAAGTATTAAATAAATGGTCAATATCCAAATTTGCCAAACTGCCGTGGGGTGCCGGCAGTAGAATGATACCCCTCCTCTCATGCCCATGGATGCAATAAGAGCCTGCTAAGGGATACCTCCGGAAGATGGGCAGCAGCGTCTATCCGTGTATCAACATCCCATACTGCGCTCACCAACCCGCCTGCCAAGCGTGGTGAGTATGGCAACTACCCCTCACGGAGATCCATGAGGGAGGCCTGTGTTCATCAGTGGACGTTTTATGGCTGAAATGATGAATATCCAAATTTGACGTGTCGCTCGCTCGAACTATAAATGTATTCTGCCTATAATTTGTTTTAGTTGGTTAAGAAGTATGTAAAGGGTTAGGTCTCCTTAATGTCGCATTGTTTGTGCGCAGTCACGATGTTTTTTGCAATGTTCACGAGATACATATGATAAATCGGAGATATTCCTTCGTTCGGAGAGGAAATTTACTACATCTCGCTGCATAATTAGATCGGTAAATTTTAGCGCGAAATTGCAAATAACGCAAGAACCTTTTGTGTATGCATTCTATCCGAGAAATATGAACGTAGTAGAAAAATATAAACGGTTCCAGACTTTTGATTCGTATTCCAAATGACTGCGTACATGTGCATAGTATAAAATTTTAAATGTTTTTAAATTAGAGAACACGTAAGATATTCTTAGAACGAAACCAAGTGCACGGGAAGCTTTTTTGACGATATAATAAACCAGAATATCAAATAAAAGCTTACTATTATGATAAATAAACTGATATAAACTGAACATTTTGCCAGCTTCAGTACAACTAAAGCATAACGAAACTGTGATTTACCATTTACGTGCAAGCTTTAACATAAACTACACATTTGTCTGCAAAGTGTCTTACTTTCCACATGTTTTTAGATTTCTCCCCATAAAGACACAATACGGGACTTGTTTCGCCTTCAACTCACGCCAGATTGGAAACGAAGACATTGAATTTATAAACAGGCGTATCGGTCTGCCCGTCCTCAAGTTTACGGCTATTGAATACATCTCGGTAAGTTGTCCGTTCAGCTAGTATTTTTATTAAATTTCAATTCAATTAATTTATTCAGTTTTGCGATACATTGTTGTAAATAAATGACAATAAATAACACTGGTAAGCATGATTAAATCTATGATCTACTTTTAAAGCATACAAAAGATTCTTAAAAGCTAACAACGGGTACATACAGCGCAATTACTTAATTTATATTATTATAATTTTATACATATGTAATTAGTTTTACAATTATATAGATAAAAATTTAAAATGTAGACAACATTCTAACAAAAATAAAGCAATCGAGCAAATATAATTTTTCCTTGTAGTAAATTCCATATATGAGACTTGAAACGACATTTCCATGGTAGTCATGCTACTAATAAAATTTTGCTATTACTTGGCGTAGTTGCCGTAGGGCATATGCGGATTGAAAATTTTTTGTGAACAAGCTGTAAGTGTGATTGTCATTTCATGTTTTTATCTACAGGTAGTCCAAGATTTTTTTCTGATCCTGACTCGCTTATACCTTTAGCTACAAAATTTATTAAAGTTACTTGATTGCTTTTACAAGTCTCTTCAAATTTCATTAATTGAGTTTTGTCGAAGTTTATTTCTAATTTATTTATTTTTAGCCAGTTTACTATAGATGCCAAACTAGAATTAATTTCATCTTCGCTATTACATTATTATTGTGCAATCAGTGCAAATAAAATCATTGAGTTGTCAGTTGCTATTGTTGCCCGCCGCTTCGCATGCGTTGTATCCGAATAAAAAGTATCTTATGTTAATCCTGGTCAGCATCAATACGTGTGCAAACTTTCAGCTCAATCCGTAGCCTGGTTTTTGAGAGAAGAGGTAACAAACCTCCATCCAAACAAACTTTTGGATTTATAATATTAGTGGTATTAATACAAGCCCATCTGATCCCACTGATTTATATATATAAGAAATAATAAAGATCCCAATACGCCTTCTTGTGGCACTCCATGTGTTTCGTTATTTCAATTTTTTACTTTTGACAAATATTTCGAACGTATGTGTGTCCTCAAAATGGTTCCTGTAATGATATCCACAGGCACACTGACATTATGGGGATTAAGGTTCATCGTAGTATGTTGCCTCTCCTCACCCTCTTGGGGGTGTAGAAAAAATCTGTCAAAGGATAGCCCTGGGAGATGGGCAGCTGGGTCTTTTAGTGTACCTCCCGTACTGCGCTCGCCAATCTGCCTGCCAAGCTTGCTGAGTATGGCAACTACCGCTCATGGTCTTTCCAGGTATTTAGTACGTGGAGATTCATGAAGGTGGTCTACGCACAGTAGTGGACATCCTACGACTAAGATGATGATGATGATAATGATGATGAAGAAGAGAACGGTTATTGTTATTTGTTTAGGATAGTGGTATTGTTATCTTTGCAGGTCAGAATCCATTCTCCAGATGAGATAATCACAGTGGCATCCGATAGCATGGGCACTTGTGGATACGTCCCGCTGGTCACAGATTTTGAGGCCATTGTTAACGTAAGATTCTGATATCTGTTATCTATCACATTACGCAGTGCCCCGGATATTACCTATAGAGTATACACGACTGACTAGCCTGGCTTACTCATTACGCAGTCTTCCATCGAAACGTTCTTTTCCGTCGCGCATTTTTCTGCTGAAACTGCACTATTTTGACTTTCCTACATCTTGCTTTGTGTTTCGCGTTTTCCGTAAAATACCACATCACTTAATACCAAATAACTTCGTCATCTTCAGTAGGTAGCCAAAGACATTCATATTCATCTTGATTTTAAATTTCATTTTCCATATAGAATACATAGTTCAGTCCTCTTCGAGTCGCTAAACAGGTGTCAGGCATGCGTGTGTGGCTGATGGATAGGCATGCCATGTCTAATCATCAGCCGAAAAACGAAAAGATTTTACGGTGTTGCCTGTTTAGCGACTGGATGTGTTGTTTTTTTTGTGTTTTGTTTTTAAACATGTATTCTATTTTTCACCACTGTCATTCCCTCTCCTTTTCATCTGTGGTCGTCCAGCGTAGCATCTGAGCCTTTCCAGGTGCTACACAATGCTGAGTTGGGGACTTTTTTACCCGCGCCAAATCCCTTCCTGTCCGCATTGTTGTTTAAATTTATTTTTACTTGTTTTCTTATTTTGTTAGTAGTTCTGTGATTGTATTTGAGCACGTGGTAAATAAATGTTTTATCTATCTATTAAGGGATTAATTAGGCTTGTCAACCACCTTGCCCCATTATTATCATACAACGCGATGTAAGTCTAGTTGTTAATATTATTTCAGCTAGAACAAACAATAAGCGAGGCTTCTGTCCGCGCGATAGCCCAGAATAGCCGCGACTGCCTGTTCCTAGACGAGCGGCCGGAGACCCCAGCACTCTGGCCCTTTCCTCGCTACTCGTACAGCGGTTGCGTATGGCTCTGCAAAGCGAAGGCGCAGGCCGACCTGTGCAACTGCACCCATCATTATATGCCGAGAGTCGGTAAAGACCTTGTAACCACTCTATCCCAACTGCATGTTCCTTGAGAGATCTGTATTTCTAAAGCTGCCTACAGCTCTTCCAACTGCACTTATCATTATGCTAAGAATCGGTAAAAAGTTCACCAACTGCCTGGTCCTTGACCATTTTTATATATCATATTTCATCTGAGATACTAAATCCTGGCCCTCTGTGCTTCTTGGTAAGCTATCTTCTTGGTTGGATTCAGTATTGCGCTACTCTACTGGTTGCATTGCATCTGGTCCAGATGCATTTCAACCAGTGAAACCATAGTTACTTTTGAGCCATTAGTCTGAAACCAGTGCTATTGTGGCACTGGTTTTAGTTCACTAAGTTCCAGGAATTGTCCTTGAACAGTACTTGGTAACGCCATCTATTAGTTATTATAGTGAGGTTGCGCTTACCTGTCAATGCCTAATCCTTCCTTATGCACGCACGCCCTCTGTTGCGAACTTAGCAACAGAAGAGTCGAGCTTGGACCGCTGTCGAGAGAACAAGACATCCGCAAGTTAATTTCGCATCGCTAACCGCGGTTAGATAAAAGTGTTTTTTTCTTCTAAGACTTTAATTACCGCATTTGCTAAAACCGCAGAATATACTTTTTTTACGCAATTTAATGGTGTTCGTGGGAAAGTGAAGTTTGTTAGCTGTCGCCAGCAACGTCACCAGGAGACCACAGGAAGAGACCAGACTGCTGAGCCAGAATACATACAAGGTCAGTGCGTGCGATCCTTATGCCTGTGTTCCCATTTATTCCCTTTTGTGACCCGCTATCGAAGGAATTTAAATCCACAAAAAAGCGACACCATTTATGGTCCTTTCGAGTCGGATGTACCTACATCCTGTAATTCTGCCCTTATTAGAATATCTAATTTACTGATCTAATAAGTGATTTAACGCTGTTTCCCGCTGTATGAAATACATTACGAATTTCAAGGTGATTTTGTCATTTTTCTAAGTCATTGTGACGTCCCGCACACGACATTGAGTCGTGAAAATCCGACAAAATCATCTCAATCCCGCTGTATAATACTATTTTATAGTGTTTTTCTAATTTTATATGGTGTTTACTGCTTATATTGATAAATTATTGCATTTATTTCGCTAAAATTAATCTAAAATATACATTTTATATGTAACGTATGTCTACCCGCAAGTTACCGGTCGGATAATAAATACGCTATAACCCGATCGCGTTAACTAGGTTACTTCTCGTATTCTGTAGGCTGTTAAGTGTTAACTATAGTATTCAGCCGCGTAATATCTGATTGTAGAAAGTTACGTAGGTAATTAAAATGACTACTAGAAAGGGTACTGGAACTGTATCGGATACCGACAGCCCAGAAGACTCCAAGCTGTTAATATTACAAGCTAAAAGAGAAGCTATTTTTGAACTAATTCAGAGTATTCATGATTCTTCATTGAAAGTTACTTCTACATCGAGAAGTGAGTTTCTTGAGCAAAGTGCTAATATAGATATGTTACGCAGTGATTATATAAAAGTGTTGGATGATTACAACTCGCGTCTTTTAGTTGTAACTCCAGCTGCTAAACCAGACTACAAAAGTTTGTTTGCGTTTGAGCAATTGTATAGCCGTATTAAACGCTTGCAATCGCAATATTCGCCATCATCATCATCACCAAGTGATGACGTTGCGTCAGGTTCTCTTAGCAAAGCTAAACCTAGATTACCTCCCATCGAGTTGCTAGGATTCTCAGGAGACATTAGGAAGTGGCCACTGTTTTATGCCTGTTTTAAGTCTACCATCCATGATAATCCAATGCTCACCGATGCCGAAAAGCTATATTATTTAGTAGGTAAATTGTCAGGTAAGGCTGAGATGCAATATGCAGGTATTACGCCATGTGCAGAGAATTATGAACTAATATTGCAAACGCTTATTGATAAATACGAAGATAAACGTATGGTTGCATCTGCTTACTTGAATCAGATGTTCGACTTTAAACCGTTAGGTACAGCGTCAGCTGCTAACTTTGATTTGTTTATCGAGCAGTTTATTAGCTCAGTCCGCGCTCTGAATAGGTTAAAGATAGAAAAATTAAGTGATTTGATTCTAGTTTACATCGCTTTAAAGAAATTAGATTCAAGTACTGTCCGCGCTTTCGAGTTGAGTGTCGGGTTGTCAATACCTACATTTGATGACCTTGAGGTATTTGTAAAAAACCGAGCTAAGGTTTTTGAACGCACGACGTCGGCTGCAACCGCCGTTCCTACCGCCGGCGCCGCCGCCACCGCTAAAAAAGTTAATCCAAATAATAAAGTTGACCACGCCCGCTCGAAAGACAGCAATAATGCTAAATTAACGCCACCGAAATATCACGCTTATGTAAACACCGTCGATTCCGCTTCTAAATGTTTATGTACAAACATAACGCATCAGCATTTATTTAAATGTCCTGATTTTCATAAATTAACCCCCGAAGAACGATTTAAAGCCGTTAAAGAGGGAAACGCTTGTGTAAATTGTCTTAGCACAAAACATCGAGTTTCGTATTGTAAATCAGATACGAGCTGCCGCTCTTGTAAATCTCGCCATCATAGTTTATTGCACTTTATGTCGGGAATCGAACCCGCGCCGCAAGCTGTAACCGCACCGCCGGCGCCGCGTTCCACCGCAGTCGCCGCGCGCACAGCGGGCGACCCTGACCTAGCACGCTCCGAGCGAGCGGACGTTGCTTTATGTGCGACGTCCATTGCTGCATCAGTGCGGTCCCCGCAATCTAAGCCGATTCAAAGCGAGCAATGTACCGTTTTACTCGCGACCGCTCAAGTCGCAGTATACGATAGTACAGGCAATATGCATTTATTGCGCGCCTTGATTGACTCAGGTTCACAAAGCCATTTTATAACAAGAGAGGCATGTAAGTTACTAAACATTCAGGTCCATAACATCGGATGTACTATTGTCAAGGGGTTCGGTGGGGCTGAAAAAATGATAAACTCAAGTTCTATAAGCTTAGAATTTCATTCGCGCTTTGATAAAAATATTAAATTTAATATTTCGCCGTTGGTGGTGGATCAAATTACTGATTCACTACCTAGTGCTGTGATAGATACGTCTGTCCTATCACACTTGCACTCATTACCGCTCGCAGACGAATCGTTTGGAACGCCGAACAAGATAGATATGTTGATAGGCGCGCCATTGTTCGTCCACCTTTTATTGCCTGACGCGACTCATGCACCTGATGTTGCGCAGGCCCCGCAGGCCTTACGTACGGTATACGGTATACGGTACCTAATAATGGGTTCCGTACCTACAATATTTTCCCGCCAGGCTTTAACATGCTGTCTAGTGCAGGAGCATGGTATAGATAATCTTATTAATAGATTCTGGGAGCTCGAAGAGCCTCCCTCCGCACCGCTCTCTCTGCGTCCCGCTGACGTGGAGTGTGAAAGCTTTTATAAGCATACTACAACCCGCGATCCCACAAGTGGTAGGTATATTGTCGGCCTTCCGTTTAGTGAGGATGTATACTCGTTAGGTAGATCCTACGAAACCGCACGCAGGCGTTTCTTGTGTCTTGAGAAAAAGTTAGAAGCTTCGTCTAGCTTAAGAAATGCTTACGATGGCGTGATTAAAGAATATTTGGAGAAAGATTATATTTCACCCGCGCCTCCAGATATGTCTGATGACTCATCACCCATCTATGTAATCCCGCACCACGGAGTCATCCGTGAGGACAAGGCGTCGACGCGTCTTCGCATAGTTTTAGACGCTAGCTGTAAAACTAGTTCTGGAATTTCGCTTAATAATATATTGCATCACGGACCTAACTTACAGGGTGATCTTTTTCAAATAATTTTGAACTTTCGTCTTTTTGCCGTTGCTATGACGGCCGACTGCCGCCAGCAATTTTTGCAGATCGTAGTCCGTGAATGCGACCGTCGCTATCAATGCATATTGTATAGGTTTAAACCGCAAGATCCACTGATGCTTTATCAGTTCAAGCGTGTTTGTTTCGGTTTGGCTTCGTCTGTGTACCATGCAATGCGCACGGTCAGACAGCTGATCGAGGACGACGGCGCAAAGTACCCGCTCGCTGCGGAAGTAGCTACCTCATCGTTATATATGGATGACGTAGTATTTTCAGTGCAGGACGAAGAGGAGGCGGTCGCCGTGTCGAAACAGCTGATTGAATTGTTTCAAGGCGCACAGTGGGAATTAGTTAAATGGAATAGTAGTTCTCGCGCTGTCTTAGATAGCATTCCAGCTTCGCACAGGCTTCCAACTGAGGTTGAGTTTGATAAATCTGTGCAACATAAAATATTAGGTTTGCATTGGTCGACGGATTCTGACGTCTTCTTTTATAAAATAACGCCCCCCGCAGATGAGAAGTGTACTAAACGCTCCATCTTATCTACTATTGCACGCCTGTGGGATGTTATGGGCTTTGTAGCTCCCACAATTCTCTTCGCCAAGTTGTTAATAAAACAGCTATGGAATTTAAACTTAGATTGGGACGATACGCCCCCGCCCCACATTATTAATTTGTGGAGACAGTTCTGTGTTGAACTACCGGCTCTCAATGAGTTGCGCATACCGCGTCATCTTGGTGTGTCCGCGAACTGCGTTGTCACCCTAGTGGGTTTCTCTGATGCTAGCGAACATGCTTATGGTGGCGTAGTGTACCTACACGTCAGTTCAGACGGTGTAAATACTATTCGCTTAGTCTGCGCCAAGTCAAAGGTCGCACCGACTAAACCGCTCACAATCGCTCGTTTGGAACTTTGTGGTATAGTTTTACTTACAAAATTACTACGCTCTGTATTGAATAATTACGCTAATCGCTTCCCAATCAAAACATACGCTTTCACCGACTCTAAAGTCGCCCTTTACTGGGTAAAAAGTTCGCCTCACAGGTGGCAAGCCTTTGTTGCTAACCGCGTGGTTCAGGCAACGGATAATATACCGGCCGACCACTTCTACTATGTCTCAGGTACCGAGAACCCAGCTGACTGTTTGTCGCGTGGTATCACGCCACAAAGGTTGGTTTCGCATCCTCTGTGGTTGCATGGGCCTTCTTGGACCATACTGGACCCTTCCCAGTGGCCTCTTCGAGACCTCGATGGCCAGCCTATCGATGACATTCCAGAGCAAAGGTTATTGTCTCATGCCGTATGTACGCCTGTGAAGGAATGTGCAGTCTACGATCTTGCATTGCGCTTATCGTCGTGGTCTAAACTACTGCGCATTCTTGTATACGTTTTTACGTTCGCTAAATTAATACCCCGCCGTGTTACTATTGCAGTAACAGCTGATCAGCTTCAGCTCGCCGAAAATAAAATACTACTCGCCCTGCAGATGAAATATTTTGCAGAAGAAATTGATAACCTCCGCAAAAATAAAGTAGGTTCTCGTACCTTCAATAGGTTAAGGCCTTTCATAGACGAAAACGGACTGATTCGTGTAGGCGGTCGTCTTGTTAATTCCGGTTTGGACTACGCTCAGATTCACCCGGTCGTCTTACCGCGCAGCGACCATATTGTCAACTTGCTGATAGATTATTATCATTTAAAATACCTACACGCTGGACCTGAACTACTAATGTCGCTTCTTCGACAACGGTTCTGGATCCTGTCCGCGCGCCACATTGTGAGACAACGAGTCCACATGTGCAATACTTGTTTTCGACTTAACCCTCGTCCAACATATCCGCTCATGGCCGACTTACCTGAATGTCGCACACGTCAAACAATCAAAGCTTTCACGCATACGGGATGCGATTACGCCGGTCCTATCGCGTACACTCCGATTCGCCGTCGTGGAGTGCGCAGCGAAAAGGCCTACCTATGCCTGTTTACATGCCTAACGACAAGAGCTGTGCACATTGAAGTCGCCACTGATCTCAGCACCCCCAGCTTCTTAGCCGCGCTTAAACGTTTTCTCGCGCGTCGCGGTCCCGTACAAATAATGTACTCCGATAACGCGACTAATTTTAAAGGTGCCGCCGCGTATGTACGCGATTTATATAAATTCTTGAACGATGATTATCATCCTAAGCTAGAACAGGAGGTAGCTGAGAGTCGTTTTAGTTGGTCGTTCATCAGCCCAAGGTCTCCCCACAAGGGCGGAGCTTGGGAAAGTATGGTTAAAGTAGTCAAAACGCATCTGTATCGTGTAATCGGTCAACAGCTGCTTTCGTATGAAGAACTTTGTACAGTTCTCACTCAAGTGGAGTGTTTACTTAACTCGAGACCGCTTACAGTACTAAGTTCCGACCCCGCAGAGCCTTCAGCTCTTACGCCAAGTCATTTCTTGCATACTGCGCCTTTATGCTCTATACCCGCGCCTGAGGTAGGGCCTGAAAATCTCAGCCTCCTACAAAGGCACTCGCTACTGGACAAGTTAGTTCAGTCTTTTTGGCAGCGATGGAGGATGGAATATCTGCATGGATTACAGGTTAGACAGAAGTGGAATACGCCTTCCACACCTATCACTCCTGGAGTGGTAGTAGTCGTGATAGAAGATAATGTACCGAGTTTAGCCTGGCCTCTAGCGATTGTAGAGAAAGTACATCCTTCAAAGGATGGAGTAGTTCGTACTTGTACAGTCAAGTTCGCGAGTGGAACAAGTATACTTCGTCCGACCGTTCGCTTATGTCCAATACCGCTTCAGTAAATTGTTAATTATAAACATATTATTTAGTTTGTAAGCATCTAATCTATCAATATAGTATGTAACACCGCTTCTTATTTTAAACATAATTTTCCCGCACTTGTGTACTCTACTAGCTTTACTCTATTATAGAGTCCTAGAGTCATGAGACTGTAATTTAGTTTGCTCGCTTATGAGTTTCTTTATGAGATATTAGGTTTCATCCTAGTCTCCCCTTACGCTTGAGATATTAGGTAATCTAGTCTCAAATTATGGTTGCTTTTAAATGGTGACCCATCAAGGCCGGGCGGAAATGGTAACGCCATCTATTAGTTATTATAGTGAGGTTGCGCTTACCTGTCAATGCCTAATCCTTCCTTATGCACGCACGCCCTCTGTTGCGAACTTAGCAACAGAAGAGTCGAGCTTGGACCGCTGTCGAGAGAACAAGACATCCGCAAGTTAATTTCGCATCGCTAACCGCGGTTAGATAAAAGTGTTTTTTTCTTCTAAGACTTTAATTACCGCATTTGCTAAAACCGCAGAATATACTTTTTTTACGCAATTTAATGGTGTTCGTGGGAAAGTGAAGTTTGTTAGCTGTCGCCAGCAACGTCACCAGGAGACCACAGGAAGAGACCAGACTGCTGAGCCAGAATACATACAAGGTCAGTGCGTGCGATCCTTATGCCTGTGTTCCCATTTATTCCCTTTTGTGACCCGCTATCGAAGGAATTTAAATCCACAAAAAAGCGACACCAGTACTCTCATTTTTGATTTACAATACCGTGAACGCGTCCTTGCAGTTGTGCTTGTTTGCGCTTTTTGATGCGATTGATTAAGAATTAATTCACTATTTTTTAAAAAAGAGCGCTTTGCTCCTTTTTACAACACCCTTGTTCTATCGATGGATGCTGTGAGCATATGCCTAATAACGGTTTATAGCATGACTGATAAGCTAGTCTTCAGTCCCAGGAATAGCTCAGAACAGCCGGGACTGCCTGTTCCAAGGCAAAGGTGTAGACCGACTTGTGTAACTGACCCTGTAACCAGTCCATCCCAAATGATTGTTCTTTGAAATGAGGTGAGGATCACTGGAATCACAAAGAAACTGCTTACAGCTCTTTCAGATGCACCCATCGCTATACTTATTTATGAAATACTTTGTTAAAAAAAAACAATGTACAGAGAAGGATTTATCTTTGACTTATCTATATACCTAGAGCTCAGAATAATAAAATAATAAATAACGAATTAAACTTTCTTTGATTTTTTTTAGATAATCTACCGGTCTGTGACGTTAGAGGTTTACAGTGCATTCATAAGAATAAAGGTAAGGCCAATTTGAAGGCGCTTCTGCTTAGTTTAAAATAATATTTTCGAGATTTAAATATATACTTGTATTTCAGACTCCTTTGATAAAGATATATGCGACTGTCCTTTGAACTGCGAGGAAATGGCCACCAAATTTATATTCGCGTCCTGCATGTAAGCTATTTTACCTTTTTCTCTTCTAGAATCATACCCACTAAATTACCATGTAACTAACATCTTGCCTTGAGAAATCTTCCAGACCATTCGTATTAATTAGCGGTAATTTACTTACTTAGGTACTTGTGTATACGAGTATGTTAATCCCTTTGACCAGTTTAGCTTTCACATTAAATCTAGCTGAAGATTTGCCATAGCAGTCGTTATCTGAAACAGTTTTGTTCAACTTTTAAGGCACAAATACTTTAAGACAATAGTGCTATGCGACGTCAGTGCTAAAATCAATCGTTGATGGATAGAGCCACCGGTATGGCTTAAAAAATGAACGAATTATTGAATGACAATCTCAGGTTTTTTTGTGTTAATAGCTTCTTTAGTCTTTGGCTCGTTGACTAACAAATCTTTGTTACAGCCGCCTCGACAATGATGTTGCGTTATTCAGAGACACTCGCGGCGTGGTGAGGGTCGGAAATCTACCGTCGTTGAGGGTTCGCCGACACGCCATCCGCGACATGCTTGGACTTGTTGGTAATTATTTATATCAGTAAATTTGAACCAACAGGGAAACTGGAACACTGTAATTTGGAACATGATTAACTGGAAACCCACTTTTCACTGAACTATTCTCTTAGCTAAGTCAGCCCTATCAAAGTAAAAATAAGTATTGTCTAAATAAATTATAATCTCATCTATTTTATTTAAAGGAAGGAATGGTTTTATTTCTGCAACTGACTAAGCAACGGATTTCGAAACCATGTTTAATCTATCATTATGCCAAATTTCCCCGTCGTTTATAATCCGTTAAGTAGTTTAATGTAATAACGTTTATTGGTAACAACATCATCAAATCTTTACAAACTTTCCACTTTTATGACATAATTTGGAAAGGATATAGATTTTATTCACAATTTAGATATATTGTAAAAAAAATCTTACAAACTTATTTACTGTTTTGTTACAGTGGACTTCGGAGGTGTAGTTGGGGTGTTCTTCGGAGCTTCTCTTCTCAGTTTAATTGAAATTGTATACATATTTTGCATTCGTAAGAGCAATTAATAGATGTGCACACCCTGTGTTTATCCTATCGTCTACACTATCTTGCAAATATCCACAACCTGTAATGCGAAGCGCCAAGCTGCTGAGCTGCATTTTCACTGTAAAATACACAAAATAGAATGGATAGTAGCTCATTGTTGAAACCATACATTTGGCTTTAATCCAGACTCCGAGAAAAAAACCTACAGAAAATCTAACGCCAGAAGAAATACGTCCCTGGTTGAAGCTTGACGACCAGCTTCAAAAATCGTGTCCACACACAAAGAAGGCAATAAGATTGCACAACATAAAGACGAATGATGAAGCAATAGTCCCATTAAAATATGAAAGAAAGTGCGGCACTACTTCAACAGAGTGATAAACAATAACACTGAAAGTGACTGGATCGACTTCAGAGTGGCGATAGAAAACCGATGACATTTAGCACTTCTATAGTGAAACTTTAAAAACATTTAGGCCATGTTAGCCGGTAAGCTCCTTCCAACTAAATTCCCTGGAAAGACTATGTGACAGACATACTCATGAAAAACACATACACGTAGTGGGCCACAGTCCATAACCGCGTAAACCAAAGTCAGCACGCTTACAAATCAGGTAAATTGATATAGATTGCACTCCACCTCTTCGAATCGACTCTGTGCGACAAGAAGCAGAAGGCAATCCGGATTATATAAGCATCTTGGCAAAAACACAGTTTACCTGTAAACCCTAACCAAACGGAACTGGTACTCTGCACTAGGAAGCTAATCATACCTAAGCTGGAACCCCTATCTTTGTTTGAAACAAAACTGACATTCAGGCAAGCTCGACCACGTTATCACAAAACCCACAAACAAATTATGGCAGTGTACACCAAAGAGTATATAAACGCTACGTTTGGTGTACACGAGCCGTCTGACAAGACTGTGGTCTTAAACCAAAGCTTTGGCGATGGATGTATACAGTAATGGGACGAAAAGTATCTATGATGCAGTGTGGTTTGGTGGCAAAGAACAAACGGTAATAAACTGGTGACAGTAATAATCAAGCAGATACAGGTTCAAAAGCGTTATACATGTACTCTTTGTATCCCTTACTACCACCATATAGTACTTTTTAATCTTAGACAATATACATTTTTTAATACGCATTTAATAATCGGTGCCACAGAATTATTAAAACTCTTTTCTGTGATCGGTGCTGTAGAGTTAGTAGAATCTTTGAATCTGTGATCAAAACATGACGTTGAATTGTCAAAGAACATTTCTTCGTTTTATACAAAGAAGTATGTAACACTCCGTTTACGACACGACAATAGGGATAGCCGTTGAAGCGGTTATACCATGAATATTACACAGTTTTTTACAACTGCAGTTTTAATAGCATTAGCAGAAGGTCAATACCAGGCGCCATGGGAAGACGACGACCTCTCTTTTGAAGCCAGTAAGTCAGCGCCTACAGCAACATTCTACTGCCAAGACCCCAAGGCACAGTGTATTTAGGGCCATTCTCTTAAATTCTCTTTACGGCAATTTTTCGCTAGTGTATAGGTATTTGATGATATATTGTATTCCTTACCCATCACATGTAACCTTTTACATGCAATATTCACTCGTAACTCGTTTGTAGCTCACAGCAAGTTCGTAGTCCTCACCTAGCTCATTTGTAGCATGCTGCAAGAACACAATTACTTAGTAGCATCATCGGTAGCATAACCCATTGTTAGCACCCGCGTACCACACCACATCTGTAGTACAAACAGTTCGAAAGCCACTCCTAGCTCAATAGTAGCCTTCAAATGAACGGGGTGACGGCTCTACTACGATGTTTAAGCAACAAGGTAACAGATTGGGGCAAGTTGCTCGAAAAAAATACACGTTCTTAGCTCTCGTGGAGATCTCTCGTAACTCTTTCATTAAGTACGTTTTTTTATTTTCGTCTATCTTTTACATGCAATATTCACTCGTCACTCGTTTGTAGCTCACAGCAAGTTCGTAGTCCTCACCTAGCTCATTTGTAGCATGCTGCAAGAACACAATTAGTAGCATCATTGGTTGTTGTTGCAGCAGCAAAATAATCATTTCGTAGCCCACACATAACCCATTGTTAGCACCCGCGTACCACACCTTATCCGTAGTACAAACAGTTCGAAAGCCACTCCTAGCTCAATAGTAGCCTTCAAATGAACGGGGTGACGGCTCTCTACTATGATGTGTGAGCAACAATTTGTGGCATGTTATTAGAAAAAAATATACGTTCTTAGCTCTCGTGGAGATCCCTCCTAACTCTTTCATATTACGTAGTTTTTTTATTTTCGTCTTGCTTTAAGGCGCATATATATATAATATGTAATATGTATAAGTGTATTATATATAAATATATAATACACTTAATTATTTAGTAACCCTCGCCTAACGACGTAGCATGGAGCTCGTACGCAGCCCTGACTGCAAAGTTTATTCATCATCATTTCAGCCGTAAAACGTCCACTACTGAACACAGGCCTCCCTGATGGATCTCCATAAGGGGCAGTTGCCATACTCACCACGCTTGGCAGGCGGGTTGGCGAGCGCAGTATGGGATGTTGATGCACGGAATGACGCTGCTGCCCATATTCCGGAGGTATCCCTTAGCAGGTTCTTACTGCATCCACGGGCAAGAGAGGAGGGGCAACATTCTACTGCCGGGACCCCATGGCAAAGTTTATTACGTTTTTCTAATTTTAGAAAGCTGATATTTATTTTTATCATTACTGTAATATTTTGGCTGCACTGCTTTTATTGAATAAAAATGTTATTTAGAGCAATGTTTTTAATCAATAATCAATTACATTATATCAAAATCATTAGCTTATAGAACTTGTATAGTACGGTAACAAGAGTATTCTTTAATAATGTCTGTATAGACATTATTAAAAATAACACAGAACTTATAGTTGCCTGTTTGAGTATTATGTACTATAAAAGTAAACCGCGGGCTGAAATCCCTATCTGATAGATAACAGATAATTGGATCTATACACACAGAACCCGTTCAATTGGAAACCCTTCTGAATTAAAGTGAGAAAAGAATATTCTTTGTTTTATTCCCGCCACGTCTTATTTTATTTTAAAGTGACTTTTAGATTTTTTTGAATTTGCCCTAGGGCTTACTCAGGTTGGGTTTTGAGTGAATTTGGATCAGTCAATTGGTACTTTATATTCTAGCATGAATACTCGGATCTTTTGCGAGACAACGCAATTATAAAAACAAGCATTGGTACGGGCTACCAGAAAAGGGGGTGAAGGTTTCCGAAAAATGCTATTTTTGACCTTTGGTGACCTTTCGAGGTCACAATAACTCCGGTCCCTGTGACCCTAGGGTCACCAAAATCAATCAGTACCCTTATCTCATTAAGACAGTGCTTACAAAAAAGATTTAATGTAAATCGGTCAACGCGTTCGGTTGTAATCGTGTCATGCGCAGACAGACAGATAGACTAACAGACAGACAGCGGTATGCATAATAGGAGGCTTCGCCCCCTAAAAACCTACATTATTATCAGAACCCGTGGGGTGCCGGCAGTAGAATGTTAGCCTTCCTTTCATGCCCGTAGATGCAGTAAGAGCCTGCTAAGGTTTACCCCCGGAAAATGTGCAGCAGCGTCTTTCCGTGTATCAACATCCCGTACTGCGTTCGCCAACCCGCCTGCCAAGCGTGGTGAGTATGGCAACTGCCCCTCATGGAGGAGATCCATGAGGGAGGCCTGTGTTCAGTAGTGGACGTTTTGCGGCTGAAATGATGATGATGATTATTAAAGGTCCGTTATGAAAAAAAATACTTGCACTTGCACAAAAACCAGCCGTACGGCATAAATGTAGATATTGTCTCCCCTTATGAAAATCCTAGAAAATATGCCATTTAAAATATCGCGTTGTAGTACTCACGCGACTACAACGCGATATTTTAATTGGCATATTTTATAGGTCATTCCGTTCAAACGAACCCAAGAATAATTTTTCAATAAACGACGAACTTCTGAGGCAACTAAGATTGAAAAAAAATACTGCCGATTTGAAAACCTCGTCCTTTTTTCGAAGTCTTCGAAGTTGAAGTTTTCGAGGTTATGACTTCGAAAAAGGGACGAGGTTCTCAAATCGTCAGTACTTTTTTTGCTTACCCATCTCATTGTTCTAGGCTTAGTTAACGATTCGCCAGAGAAAAAGCCTTGCAACGAGCCCTATTGCCATTCCCCGTGCAGGGATACACCCACACCCCCGAAATGTCCAAAGTTCATGGCTGACTGCAGGTCAAGTTGCGCCTGCTTCATCGACTGTGTAACCAAGAATGAAATCTGCTTTCAAACTAAGTACTGTATCAGACGACTTGTTACTAGAACTACAACTGTTAGCTCCAATAACAATATTATTTCAAGCAGTTCTGTAAACACTCAAAATACAGACGATGAAAAGTAATTCACAAAAATTGTGAGAATGAGTTGGTACATTATGGTGACATTTTTAAATTTTTATAAAGTTTATTCATCGCTAATACGACTCAGTTGATTATCAAACACAATTACTCAACATTTTTAATCAATATACATATATATAACTCTTCCGTTACAGACTGAGTGACTGACAGACAACGCACAGCCTAAACCACTGGACCTAGAGACTTGAAATTTGGCACACATATACCTTGAGTATCCTAGAGGTGCACCAAGGAGGGATTTTTCGAAATTCCCACGGGAACGGGAACTACGCGGGTGAAACTGCGGGGGCGGCTAGTATCTAAATATTATGACGGCAATAACGTACAATTAATTTGAATTTCTTGTAAAATTTATTGTAAAAGTGACAGTAGGTTAACATGGTTGTCAGTATAAAAAATATCAAAACTAGATACTTAGTTTGCTTTTATCTATGCAGATAGGCTGAATGTCTTGTTTTTACATGCCTCTAAAAAGGGGTGTATTCCCACAGGTATATTTAAGGTAGGTCTACGGTCGAAGACGGGTGTAAGAAAAGCTTCTATAAGTAAAAAAATGAAGACAACTTACACTACGTAAATATCACAAAAAATACACATCGACCATTTTCTTTATAACCTTTTTATACATGGAATAAAAAGAATAATCAAAAGAAGCAAATTATAATTGTTTTATCAGCTTTATTAATCCGGAAGTGCATAGATCATCATTAACTTTGTACATGGCATCCTGGTTTTGAGGGAACAGTGGTTTAAATCGTTTGCATTATGCCGTATCGCCGAGGGGTGCCGGCAGTAAAATGTTGTCCTTTCTTGCCCATGGATGTGGTAAGAATCTGTTCAGGGATAACTCCGGTAGACGGGCAGCAGCGTCTTTCCGTGAACCAAAATCCCGTACTGCGCTCGCCAACTTGCCTGCCAGGCGTGGTGAGTCGTCTATACTAGTTCAGTTGTCCAGTTCAGTTGACTGAACTAGTGAGATTTATTTTCTCGTTTGTTCAATTGAAAATAAGACTAGCTTTTGCACCTTGTTACATTTATTATTATTAATTTAATTTACACGAAGTTTTTCCAAATAGGTAGCCACATTAATTTCGCCATTTAGTAACTGCATTTGTACATGACGAATGAATACGTCGTTTTCGATTTGAATTTCTGTCCTCTTAGTATGGCAACAAGCCCCTAATGGTCAGTTACTTGGAGTGTGTTGGTACAGTTACTATGAGTGGGGCTTTTGTCCGGCTATGGTCATCCTATGGCCGAGATGATAATGATGAAGGGTGGATAACATGTCTTCTACCAAAACTGTACTGTCTACTAGAATAGCATTTCCATAAGTTTTATTTATTTATACATATATGTATAAAAGTCTCATATGTAACATATGATACCTACATCTAAAAACCGTAATTAGTTTGTCTTACACGCTAATGAAGCACATTCTTGTAATAATAAATTAAGTTTTATGATATTTTAATGTGTATGTGTTATTGTAGCGAATGAATAAATGTCTATTGTCTAAGTTAAATAAAACCGTGCGTACGCCTAGCCTACAATCTGATTTAGTAAAGGTTTTAAAAATGCATAAAAAGATTCGGGCACCCATCCACATTATGGCCGCGCATAGCGTTGTTTAACCTCGATGATCGATTTCGTACTTTTATAAAGGTTTTTTTTTATGATTCCATTGCAAATGGATAGTTCTTCAATGTGCACTATGTCTATAAGTAGTATAAGACGATATACCTTCTCAAATTTCATAGTTTCATCTACGGGAAGTACCCAATTAATTTTGATTCTTTTGAGGATGTCGAAACTTGCGTTTTTTGCGGCAACAACGCTCGTATCGCTATTATAATTGTAATAAATAAATAAATAGTATTTTTTTTATTTTAAATTAGAAAATTGATTTTTTCACAGCTTAGAAACTGTAGATTTGAGTATAATGCTTTTTTATAGGTCATTCCGTTCAAACGAACCCAAAAATAATTTTTCAATAAACGACGAACTTCTGAGGCAACTAAGATTGAAAAAAAAATACTGTCGGTTTGATAATCTCGTCCTTTTTTCGAAGTCTTCGAAGTTGAAGTTGTCGAGGTTATGACTTCGAAAAAAGGACGAGGTTCTCAAATCGTCAGTACTTTTTTTGCTTACCCATCTTATTGTTCTAGGCTTAGTTAACGAACCGCCAGAGAAAAAGCCTTGCAACGAGCCCTATTGCCATCCCCCCTGCAGGGATACACCCACACCCCCGAAATGTCCAAAGTTCATGGCTGACTGCAGGTCAAGCTGCGCCTGCTTCATCGACTGTGTAACCAAGAATGAAATCTGCTTTCAAACTAAGTACTGTATCAGACGATTTGTTACTAAAACTACAACTGTTAGCTCCAATAACACTATTAATTCAAGCAGTTCTGTAAACATTCAAAATACAGGCGATGAAAAGTAATTCACGAAAATTGTGAGAATGAGTTGGTACATTATAGTGACATTTTTAAATTTTTATGAAGTTTATTCATCGCTAATACGACTCTGTTGATTATCAAACATAATTACTCAACATTTTTAATCAATATATATATAATTCTTCCGTTACAGACTGAGTGACTGACAGACGCACAGCCTAAACCACTGGACCTAGAGACTTGAAATTTGGCACACATATACCTTGAGTATCCTACGGTGCACTAAGGAGGGATTTTTCGAAATTCTCACGCGAACGGGAACTACGCGGGTGAAACTGCGGGGGCGGCTAGTATCTAAATATTATGACGGCAATAACGTACAATTAATTTGAATTTCTTGTAAAATTTATTGTAAAAGTGACAGTAGGTTAACATGGTTGTCAGTATAAAAAATATCAAAACTAGATACTTAGTTTGCTTTTATCTATGCAGATAGGCTAAATGTCTTGTTTTTACATGCCTCTAAAAAGGGGTGTATTCCCACAGGTATATTTAAGGTAGGTCTAAGGTCGAAGACGGATGTAAGAAAAGCTTTAATAAGTAAAAAAATGAAGACAACTTACACTACGAGGTGATAAATATCACAAAAAATACACATCGACCATTTTCTTTATAACCTTTTTATGCATGGAATAAAGAGAATAATCAAAAGAAGCAAATTATAATTGTTTTATCAGCTTTATTAATCCGGAAGTGCATAGATCATCATTAACTTTGTACATGGCATCCTGGTTTTGAGGGAACAGTGGTTTAAATCGTTTGCATTATGCCGTATCGCCGAGGGGTGCCGGCAGTAAAATGTTGTCCCTCCTTTCTTGCCCATGGATGTGGTAAGAATCTGTTCAGGGATAACTCCGGTAGATGGGCAGCAGCGTCTTTCCGTGAACCAACATCCCGTACTGCGCTCGCCAACTTGCCTGCCAGGCGTGGTGAGTCGTCTATTCCCACTAGTTCAGTTGTCCAGTTCAGTTGACTGAACTAGTGAGATTTATTTTCTCGTTTGTTCAATTGAAAATAAGACTAGCTTTTGCACCTTGTTACATTTATTATTATTAATTTAATTTACACGAAGTTTTTCCAAATAGGTAGCCACATTAATTTCGCCATTTAGTAACTGCATTTGTACATGACGAATGAATACGTCGTTTTCGATTTGAATTTCTGTCCTCTTAGTATGGCAACAAGCCCCTAATGGTCAGTTACTTGGAGTGTGTTGGTACAGTTACTATGAGTGGGGCTTTTGTCCGGCTATGGTCATCCTATGGCCGAGATGATAATGATGAAGGGTGGATAACATGTCTTCTACCAAAACTGTACTGTCTACTAGAATAGCATTTCCATAAGTTTTATTTATTTATACATATATAAAAGTCTCATATGTAACATATGATACCTACATCTAAAAACCGTAATTAGTTTGTCTTACACGCTAATGAAGCACGTTCCTTAAATAATAAATTAAGTTTTGTGCTCTTTTTATGTGTATGTGTTATTGTAGCGAATGAATAAATGTCTATTGTCTAAGTTAAATAAAACCGTGCGTACGCGTAGCCTACAATCTGATTTAGTAAAGGTTTTAAAAATGCATAAAAAGATTTGGGCACCCATCCACATTATGGCCGCGCATAGGGTTGCTTAACCTCGATGATCGAGTATAGTTTTTAAATGTGCACTATAATTATCTATAAGTAGTATAAGACGATATACCTTCCCAAATTTCATAGTTCTAGGTCTACGGGAAGTACACAATTAATTTTGATTCCTTTGAGGATGTCAAAACTTTTCATTTTAACTTAGAATATTGGTTTTTTTACAGCTTAGAGACTGTAGCTTTGAGTATATGCTTTAATTTCAACTCGATACCTCTACACGTTCTCGAGATAAAGGGTCTTGACAGACCGACAGACGGACACACAGACAGATAAACAAACAGACAGACAGACGGACAACAAAGTAATCCGAAAAGGATTCCATTACCTAGAGGACAAAACCACTTGGGACGGAATCTGCTCCAACTCCGTCAAACGTAACATAAGACAAAATAAAATTGTTAAATGATGACTATAACGACCGAGTTAGGTTCTTCTGTTCACTTCTTTTCCTAACTCGCGTGTCATCTGAAGTGAACAGATTCAATTATGTGCTTTATTCTATTTATTTGTGTTGTTTTATTTTGTAATTTGTGACGCGTCAATAAGGTCCATGCGGCCGCACTGAATAAAGTATTTTTTGATTCTTGATTCTGATTCTTGATTTTACCTTTTGAGGTACGGAACCCTAAAAAAAATTTAAATGCACGTAGCACAGTAACAGTAGCAATTCGAATAATATAATATATTGTTTAAAGGCACTCCACCGTCCTACTCATCTGCCATCGCAGATCTGATTTGTAAACAAAGGACATCACCTTCATTTTGAAACCAGATAGTGTGCAATAGAATCGGCCGGTTTTCTTCTCACGCAGACGAGGTCCGCGTGGAGAAGCAGTTCCGAGCGTGAGCCCTTGCCTGCAGTGTTCTCAATTTCACCCTTGATTGCAATCAAGGGTCCTCGGGTCGGCCTGTTGTTGCCCGCGTTTACACGGGCGTGGTGAGGCTGAGGGCCTTTTAAGGTCCCCCTTAGCGCAATGTGCCGCGTAGTAGCCTCTCCTGCCTCTGTAGGTAGGTCTTCAGGTGCTCGGCTAGGCCAGGGCTAAGCATAACGATAGATTTAGATTCAGATAAACTAACGTCACAACTTAGAATTTATCGCAAAATCTTGAATAAGTTCAGAAGATCAAAAATTAATTCTGTAGATTTTCGTTCGCGCTGAAGACGTTTAGTGACTCTAACAAAATTTAAATAACTCCTCTAAGTTTTAGAAAGATTCGCTTGATTGTTAAAGTTTTCATATTAAGTCGTACTTAGAAGTCTATGTAAACGGTGCCTGAACTTATCAAGACCCTATAAAGAATGTTGATGTTTGAGAGCTGAAATGAATACTTTGAATTTGAGAAAAAGAGATTTAATTTTACACAATACCTTATTTATTTACAATATATTTATCCAAACATTTAGGTTTTCTATTAAAACTAAGATTGCACTAATAGTAGGTACTTAACCGAAATTATACAATTGACAAAAAGCTGTTGTTGCTTGTACTTAACACTGTGTATTATCAAATTAATAAAGCCTCAAAATGTTTATTTTTGACAATATCGAAGTACCTAATAATATAGGCATCCAGTTCGTTTTGGAAAATTTCTTCCCTAAAATCATATGCCTATATAATATAAACTATTAATGACACCACAGAAACATGGACGTTTATGACGAAAACCATACTTCTAGGTAGGTAAGTACATAAATTAAGTCTGAAACCACTCAACCCATGGGTTTCTAAATTCTCCAATAGTTTTACTACTAGAATATAAAATATCGTACTTTCAACAGTTCTTACGATACACTCAAGCACCTCACTTCACCGATACTAAAGTCTTCACTCAATTTTCCTGAATGGTTCCATTAAGTGGGGGGCTGAGGCTCCTTGCCCGGAGGGCTCCCCCCTGGATCACCGTCGCCGCTGTTCCCGCTGTTGATGGCTACCGATGTTAGTGGCACCTGTAATAATACATTTTATCATTGTACATTTAATTACTACAGGATGTATTATGTTACGTGTACTAAAGGCTTAGTGCATACATTATAATACACCACACTACTTAGTACACATACACACGGACTAAGCCGTTAGTATACACATATAATATGTACCCTGTATAACATGACTTGAGTTAGCGCAGTCTTAATGTTCGCTAGGTACCCAAAATTATGACTCCGCTAATAAGCAAGGTAATGTTTACCTCTCTAGTATTTTCCGCCGTTAGTATACATTTTATTGTAATATAGTATGTACCCTGTATAACATGAATTTGAGTTAGCGCAGTCTTAATGTTCGCTTGTTACCCAAAATTATGACTCCGCTAATAAGCAAGGTAATGTTTACCTCTCTAGTATATTACCGCCGTTAGTATACATTTTATTGTAATATAGTATGTACCCTGTATAACATGACTTGAGTTAGCGCAGTCTTAATGTTCGCTTGTTACCCAAAATTATGACTCCGCTAATGAGCAAGGTTTATCTTTTGTTTTTTTACCTCTCTACTATCTCTACTTTTTGTTTACCTCTACTATTTTACCTACTTTCTATTTTTCTGATAGAAGGCATGTCCAACAGATAGTCTTGTGCAACATATAGCCTTGTGGATCTACTGCTCTTCCCTTACAATGTTTGGCAGAAACACGAATATGGAAGTATAAAATATTACCTACATTAACATTTATTTTTCTGTGTTAATATCAAACAGCCAACATTTCTTGGCTAAGAAATTACAATGCCGAATGTAGGTATTCGCATATTATTTGCGAGATGGGCGTCTCAACAGCGTTAATTTTCACGCTAATTCATTAAAACAGCGACATAAGTTACATGCGAATTAATTGATAAAGTCTGTAGGGACTTTCAGAAAGTTTTCTCTTCGACCCAGTTTCGAGATTCGGTTAACCTAATGTGCTTAAATGATTAAGAACAAGATGGAATTGTGCTAGCAATTTAAATAGTCATTAAAGTCGGTAAATCTGGTAAGTTTATTAAGAGTTCGCCGCGAACTTAGAACGAGCGAGATTTACTTCTTTCAATGAAGTTCCATTGCATTTGGACTTGATTTTACGTAATTGGATTGCTGAAGGCTGGTATTATCCAGTAGAGTCGGAAGTTTTGAAATGATATAGCGCTGTGATCTCGAAATAGATTTTGTCAAATTAATAAGTTTGCACTTGTAATGCAGTGGGGTGCCGGCAGTAGAATTTTGCGCCTCCTCTCTTGCCCGTGGATCCAGTAAGAATCTGCAAAGGGATACCTCCGGAAGATGGGCTACAGCGAATTTCCGTGTAACAACAACTAAATGAAAAGTCGTAAAACTAAAGTTCTTCCTTGGGGTGGTCAGAATCCTCCCCTTTCGAGTTAGTAGACATACTATAATACAGCCTGTATATGAATAATGAATATATCATTTGATTTAAACCGTTTTATATCAAATGATATATTCATTATTCATATACAGGATGTATTATAATATGTCTAATAACCGATGCCGATAACCGGTGCCGCTGTCCATTGTCACACAGCCGTAAAAAAATTGTAGGCACTGCCGCAATGATGTGCAAAATATTTACTTCAGCACCGTTACAGCCTATATCGACGTTCCTAACTCACTTCCCGGCTCACCATAGACACAGCAGTACAGATCTGCGCGTCCGACTGCCTCGGTGGGGGTGACAGTGAGGCGTCGTACCGCAAATCCAGCTGCATCAAGAAAACTGCAGCTGCAAGGGTAGATATTGACATTGACAGCTGCGCGCCAGCCACCCCTATGCAGGTCGAACTGCCGCAACTGGGAACGAATAATTTATTTAAAAAAGTGTTATCTTCTTGTCTTGTCTTTTTATTTTATGGCTTTTTGAGTTTGGTTTCACACAATTTCGCCAGTGTCAAGTTATTTTATCATTTTAAAATAAATTTTATTAAAATTTTACAACAAATCAGTCAAGGTCATGACATGACATTCACCACCTTTCTTGTGTAATCTTCTTTTAGATTGTAGTTATTAACTTATATAAAGATCCAGATCAATCATTGTCTGAGGACGATCGCATAAGAGGAACCAAGATAAAAGGGGTACAAACCTCGTTTCGATAAAAACAAAGAACCCAAGATATGGGGAAGGAATTAACAATCATGCAAACTTTCTGTCAGGCTGAATGTGATCTGAATATTGGTTTTCTGTCAGTAAAGTGTCGCACAACTGGATGGACAGTCAATTTAAATAGTTTGAATACAATGTAACGTTGAGCAGTGAAATCAATTGGATTAATTGGTCTCTTTGAACATTGATACGGAATTTTCAAATTGGTGGAGAGTTTGAATCATACTGAAGTTTAAGTGCGCATAATTTAAAACTGACTCAGCAAATATCTATGCCACAGGTGATGAATTCAAATCAGTTGGCAGAAAAAGGTCTAAGATTGATAAAACAAAGATTCCCCTAGATCTGGCACAGGTCTTCAAAAGTCCACTCAAACGCCAGAAGTTACACTTGTAAATTTATCGCATTTATCTAAACTTATACAACATAGGGTTTTTGGAGAATATTTTTTTTTATTGACAAAAGGCAATCGTTTGGCCACCATCAAACATGGACACAAGTAAATGTGCGACCTAAAATGGAGCACGCTTGTCTTAAAAGAACCTTTAATGAAATGAATATAAAAACCTTTTGACAATCTCTGATACCAATTTGCTACAATTTACCCAATATTCATAAGAGATCTTGCACAGAAGCACAGCATAGCCACATGCGCCGCGACAGCAGTCGTCCACAGAAGTGTCAGCGGTACCGCAGCGCAGGGCGAAGGACCCAGAGCCCGCCAGGGAGCGCCCCAGGCTCTCGGGGATCGGCAACGGGCAGACACCCAGCCTCCGAAGCCTCTGCTGTAGTATACTGATGTTGCTGCAAACAAATGATAATTGCGCAAGATATGTATAATGGAATTAAGTTATTGAAAGTTGGGGTAAGTCTTGTTTTGTTGAAGTTCTTCCTTGGAGTGGTCAGAATCACCCCCTTTCTTTCCCCCCTTTTTATTGCCAGTAGATAACGAGATTAGGGCCGTATTCAAAAGCCGTTTTTATTGTTTAACCTTTTATCAAACTCCTGCTCCTTACTACAGGTAATAAAATCTGAAAGTTATGTGGTCTAGTTGAGATCATTTACAATACGATGACTTATAGATCTAGTTTTTGCATTTACACGGAAGGTTGAAATTTTCGCTGAATATGTATGTACCTACATATGTTATTACTTTATTATATAATTATATTTTGTAATCGAAAAATTAAATGAGTCAGGTAAAAGGAAACACATTTAAGTTACAACTTACGATGATAATATGAAATAAGAATTGGAATAGGGAGCAAGATCTTCTCCTGGACTTACTAGCAGCTATAACAGTTATAGCTCCAGTAGGGACGCCCAAACCAAGGGCAACTTTCTGCCTCTCTTCCAGCCATCCTACTGCGCCCACCACCATTCCTCCAATGCCGCAGACTATCTGTAACCAAAACATAACATTTTTACACCCGACTATCGATAAAAAAGAACGCTCGCTATCGGCTGTCATGTAGCAATTCTTTAAGTGTAGCAATTCTATAATGTACACAAAACAAAAATAAGTTAAAAATACACATGGGCATGTACAAAGGTGAGCTTTAGGAAGAGTTCTCTTGCAGTAAACCTTTGAGGCTGATAGAGTTGATTACACATATCGCTCATTTAGTGCAATAACGACGAATTTACACTTTTTGTCAAAATTGAGTTACGTGTGTCAAAAAGTAGTGTTTTCAAGACACCTTTGCAACACACTTAACTTAATTTTGACAAAGAGTGTAAATTCGTCGATATTGCACTAAATGAGCGATATGTAGGTGTAGGGATCGTGTACACAATACAAACATGATAACTGATACAAAACTTAAACTAACAATACAATTCAATAAAAGGCATGATAATTATATAAGGCATGAACAGCCGCAATGTAATTGTACGTAACCAAGTATATATTATGTTCCTAAGGTGAAATAAATAATCTGAATCTGAATATGATCTGCGCAAATACAATTCCAGACATAGACATTTACGTTGTATGGGTGATTTATATTATACAGCGCTAACAACTGTATTTTCACTACTTCCGCGTAGTCATACCAGTACTAGTCTTAACAGTATGACCACCCGGACAAACATGGGCTGATAATCAAACTGTAATAGACATCAGCTTTTTCCTTCCCCTGTTTAAATAAATGCTATTCTATATTTTGATGTAACAATGCAATATAATAGTTAAATTAATAACAATTTGAGATATTTTAATTTAAGATTTCATGCTGTACAGGACGCTGCTGTGCCTGGGTCATTGTTAGATAGATCAAAGGTGCCCAGCATCCAATGTTTGTCCCTTAAACAAGGCTAAGACTCGCAAGCATAAAGTTTTAGTTTATTTTGGATTTCAAAGAATAGATCCAGACTTTATTTTGCAAACTTTGCAGACATGAGAAGTGTTTTTATTTTGAGAGAGATTTTATAAGACTTGTTTCACAATTTAACTTTTAACTCAACAACTATGAAACTGAAACAGAATGAATGGTATTACGTTTGTATGGGAAATTTTTCGTTAGTTATACAATTATTCTAACGTTATCGTTTATGTAAATTATTATGAAAATGTTAAAAAATAGGTCGTGCGGGGTGTCATATGAAAGGCATTAATTTACACATTAATAAACAGTTTTATTTTTTCTTTGAGCCGTATCATTTTCGAGTTATTTACAAAAATATTGAAAAAACTATTGTTCCCCCCCCATTATCTACGAAGTTCGTGGAGATAAACTCGTGAAACTTTTATAGCTAATAGAAGTGTATGTAAAGTTTATGGGAAAATTATAGCAAACTCTCTTATTTTTATAGTTTTTCAGACAAGGGGGGTGGAAGGGGGGTTAATTTTTGTAAAATTACTAGGTTATGTGGGGGGTATCATATGAAAGGTATTCATTTGCACATTAATGAACAGTTTTTAGTTCTCCTTTAAGCCATATCGTTTTTGAGTTATTTACAAAAATGTTGATGAAATATATGAAATAATATTATTATTTTGTACTTTACCTCTCCTTTCTTGCTGGACGCAGTAAGAATCTGCCAAGGGATACCTCCGGATCAACATCACCGCCTCGCCCGCGCAACACAATCCCCTCATGCTCAATACTTGGGATCCGTAAATGAGACCTAATGTCCAGCAGTGGACGTCCTACGGCAGATGATAATGCTTAAGTAAGTTTGAATAACCTAACCCTTCTTTGAAAATTCAAGCAAACAAATTCACTGCTTCTAGAAAAATGAAAGTCTTATAAACCGTATTATGTTTATGCAAAGTAAGCAAACCTTATTTTTCTTATTTCATAGTTTCGAACCGTAGTTGATTTCGCACTGGTGTTGCATGTTAATTACGAGTGTGGCAAGACGAGCGAGAGACGCGATAATTAATTTATAACAGTACAGTTAGTTACCTTCTCTAATGGAATCTTCCATCCATAAATTACGTAACACGTTAAGGGGGAGGGGGTCGAAGTGTGACAAGGAGTGGCCTCACGAATTTTAGGACCCCTCTGGTTCTAAATTCGTGACATCTCGTCATAATAATAATTAATAATAGGCCTAGTGCTTAATTCAAGCAAAACCAAAGTTTTGATTATTAAATCACCTTACACTAAGCAGGCAGGTATACAGGACGTACAAAATCTAGTTGCACATAATCATGACTGTTTACATTTTACCAGCACAGCAGGTTGTAACTGTCCAGTGATAGAAACTGTTACTAGTCAGAATTATCTTGGCGTAATCATAGATGATAAGTTTAACTGGAGCCTTCACATTGAACGGGTCTGCAATAAACTTAGACAATTTCTTGCGAACATGACAATTTTAAAAAATCAAATTCCGTTTAAGGTGAAGCTTATGCTTTATAATGCGCTAGCAGAATCATACATCCAGTATGGGCTCAGTAGTTATGGTCGAACCTATAAGACGTATCTCGATGATATTTATAAATTGCAACATAAAATTTTAAAAACCCTAGTATCACCTAATATAAAACGTATCTATTGTAATAATGAAATAGGTCTTTTTATTCACTGTAACGTCTTACCCGTCCACACTCAAGTGAACTTAATACTTTTAAAAGAACAGTTTTTCAATGACGCACTTAGAACTGTTATTGAACACCCTGTATGCACTCGGGCCGTCGCAAACAACCGACTACGCACGAAGCTCGCTCGGAATGCATACGGCGAGCGCACGACCGAGTACATTGTTCCTCGGCTTATTAACAACCTACCAACCGATCTTTGTAATCAGATAACGCCTTCAAACATCAAATTTAAATTAAAAAAACATTTCATTAATTCAATATCTACTCAAACTTAATTTGTGACTCATTAAATAGCATAAGTATTAAACCTTAGCGGTTTCTAGTTGCTATTTTATATAAAGCATTTAATATTATTTGTAAACAAGAAATAAATAAAAAAAAATAAAAAAAAATAAAAAAAATCTAGTAGTAGTAGATTTTTTTGTGAAGAGTTCATCCGGGGAAGTACTACCACCATACCAATTCTGCCGGCAAGCAGTAATGTCCACATTGCTGTACCATTCAAGCAAGGGGGCCAGTGAAAATACTTATTCCAAAATTCACCTGCAATAAGCCCCTGCGAAGAGGATGAAAGTGTAATGCGATTGTCAAAATTTACAAAATATGATGAAATTTGGCAGCTTTGTATTTTTAGCCCTGAAATAAAAATACTTTTTCAATGACAGCTGTCAAATTTCCATATCTTCATATCCCGGGAACTGCTCATATTAGACTCTCTTGGTTCTTTGCTCTCTTGTCCAGAAATCCCCATTGCTTTCGCTTTGAGAATCGGTAGGGTTTTTCTGGACAAAAAGTCCAAAAATCCCTTTCGCAGGGGATTATCGCAGGGGAATTCTGGAATAAGCCGATTAATCGATCGTGAGTTCTTATGTGAAAAGAACTAGTTTATACGTATTAGGTGCCAATTCATTATGTTTCCATAACTTGCCTTTGCATTTATATTCAACAACCATTTCTAGGAAACTCATTAAGTGAAATTCCTGCATAGATCTATCCTACGTAGTTAATTAATAAAGTTGCCGGTGGTCAAAAGCCACGGTCAGTTTGCAGTACTGTCCTATGATAACAGATAAAATATAATATAGAAACCCGTAAACAAACTAAAATTCCTTGTTGGTTTTGGCTCGAGCGCTCGTGTAAATATTTTCGCGACTTATGGGCGGGCTTATAATATAAAGGAATATTAGTATGCGCAAAGGATCATCGCAGGGGATTTCTGGAATAAGCCCTATAAATCGTGGTTGAAATTCATTGGAAATATCTTATAATAATTAGAGTCGTCAACAAATTATCGTCTGGGCTCTATTTCTGAATCGTTTGCCTTGACTCGTTTGACTATTTCACTGAAATCTAGTGGTCTCAACCAATTGTGTCTCTTGGTAAGCGATAAGTCGAACAAAAACATGTCTTGCAAGCAAGTCTTTAAGCAAGCGATTCAAAAATAGAACTTCTGATGCATTCTATATGATCGTGAGCTCACAGGTGAGCGCCAACAGGAATAAATTCCTTCCCTATTAATCAATACGCTGTGTACGGGTCTGAGTGTGGTAGTCACCATGAATAGATTGGGAAACCACGGAATATTCAGATCCGTATTGGCTATTTTGCTGTGAATTTGAGGGGATGGAGATCCTTTTAATATTCAATTAAGGCCTCTTACTTCGTATCTACCCCATATAATAAAATATGAATGTTTATTTTGAAGTACTTTTGGTTAAAAATATCTTCGTTTACAGATAAGGAAACAGGAAAAATAGTTCCTTACCGCGAATAGTTCGGCGCGGCGATAGAAGCACATAAAAGCTCCTCCATTTCCTGTCGTCAACGTTTGGCGGTTTCCGCATAGAAGAGTGCCGTACAGCATTGTTATAGTGCACTTTGTATGATCACGTGATTCATGGTACTTCAAGGAGTTGGGCTGGCTAGGTTCGGGGTAGTGTCACGATGGACAATGCACAATACGTATTTCGCGCGCGCTCTGCGACTACAACAGCTTTTCTATCTTGCCCCGTAAAAATAATACATTATAATGTTTAAAGCTCATAAAAGCATTTGAAAATTCGGGTACATCAAGTTAAATACAACACCATCCTAAGTCAGACAGTTTTACAGTGATTACCAGTGTTTTGTGTTCAACAATTACCAATAAATAAATTCTGCAACAAACATATAGAATATATTCGGTGAAATATCTCATCTACTCCTACCAAATTATGTTCAACTATTTGTTCAACCAGTTGAACATATTGGATTTCTACGTGCGGCATCATTACGTTCCTGTCTATATTTTATTGCGTATTATTGAACTGATTTCAACTGACAATAACTTTTTGAAGCTATAATATCTACTTAACTACCTACCCAATTGAGCTTACATACATACCTCGGCAGGTTTTGTAAAAGATGTCTAAAGATTGTGCCGTATGCCTCAAACCTATTCCTAATAGAGATCGTTTGAGATATAGCAGTTGCATAAAATGGTATGATCTCGACTGCGCAAATCTTGTAACTAAATATTTTCGGCTTATGAGCAACGAGAGCCGAAACGCCTGGGTTTGTTAAGAGTGCCGTAATAATGAGCCCAGAGGGGGCAACACCAATATCCCGGTTCGTCTAGCACCACAGCTTGTAGGGCGCACAGACATTCCAGTTCGCCCATCGCAAGCATCATTTAATTCATCATCATCGCGCAGAAAACCTAATCATGTAAACGCTATCACCACGGACGTATCCACTGGCGCGCCTAACACCACACTGCCGTCGTCATTTTTGATAAACTCTCTAGTGAAATCTAAGCCTACTCCTGACTGCCACAGCACGCACTCTTCTCTATCTGACCTAGAAAACGACAAGGAGAATGCGCCCATCACAAGAAAAGTGCACATCATAGCCGAAGAAATAGGTACGTCATTAAAAAAGTTAGCTCTAGAGCAGAATTAAATTAGAGGAGTGGTGGATAGTTTTTCACAGGCAATATCCTTCTTCAGTGCAAAGTACGACGAACTAAAAGCCACTCTGGACGAAAAATCAGAGAAGATAGAGACGCTTGAAAAGGAAAACACCGCTCTTCACGAGTCCGTACTAAACTTTACGAAAAGGATTAAAATATCTGAACAACACGCCACAGTTAGCAACATAGAGATTCAGTGTGTTCCTGAAACTAGTTCTGAGAACTTCGTAAGTGCTGTTTTACAGCTAAACAAAGAGATCAAGAGCGATATAACAGACTCTGATATAGCACACTGTACTAGACTCGCAAAAAAAGATCCCACCAGCCCCTGCCAGTTACCGACTGCCCAATTTAACAGAATAACATGTTGTCAATACCTATGTTAACTTCTTGTTAACTTAAACTCGCTTAGTTACTACAACACTCGCAAGCTGCTGGAAACCCTAGTACTATGCTTTGATTATTGACAGATAAATAATCAAAAGAGTTACTATGTACATTATTTTGTTTATTGATCTCTTTAGAAGAACGACGTCAAACTATCTTTGATTCCAAACAAACTTTACGATTTACAGAAGCGTGCAGGTAAAAGACGGAGGAGTAAAAAGCTGACGCTGTACGAACTAGCTTAGTAAAAACAGTAAACGTAAAAGTTGAATGGTATTTAGATGTATTCGTATTTACTTTGTGAAAAGCAAAACAATCTTTGAACTTTTGGATGGTTGGGAAATGTTGACTTTGAATACGAATTGGCACACACATTGTTGTAAATGTGTAATGTAAACTATATTCTGTCCCAATATCTCTGCTTTTTGTTCGTGATACTTACTTTATTTTATTTCATCATCCCAGCCGTACCTGCTGTCCATTTCCACTGCTGTCCACTGACTTCCCTTCAAACCAGAACACGGTACATTATTAACACATATTTAACCGGGTATTTATCGCGCTATTTACCTTTATTATTGCCCGACGTTTCGACAGGATTGCACCCATCGTGGTCCCGGGGCAAAATAGCGCGATAAATACCCGGTTAAATATGTGTTAATAATGTGTCGTGATCGCGAAAGTTTAAAAAAGACCAGAACACGGTAATGCAGACATTACAGCTTGGCGGCAGAGATAGGTACTTAAGAGATTATGATAATGATATTGTCTATTACATGTGGTGATCAATAAAGTGGTCTCTTTATATCTACACTTACCTTCTTTTTATACTTTTTAGACAAGATTATTAATAATTTTCAACAGAAGCAATTCATAGTTGTTTCAACAGCTCCTAATAGATACCGGACTGTTAGTAATCTTTGCGACAGTGATAACGCTCTACGAAGCCGAAATTTGCCGATTGTCTCTTTCCAAAGGTAAACTGATATACTGTACTTTTATTACCTGTAGGACTCTGACCCTTAATGCTATAGCAAAAGGGTAGAGTTTGATGCCGCCAAGGTCGTCTTCTCCTCGGGAAACGCCGCTGACTGCGCTGCAGACTGACTCTTTCCGGGACCACATCGCATTCTTCGCGTGGAGAACTGCAGAACAAACAATTTGATTATTTTTGGCCACCCTTGACTAGTGCAAAGGCAGATGAGAACAATGCGATATACCTCTACGTGTGTATGTTGCTGTCAGTTCAGCCGTAAAACGTCCACTACTGAACAAAGGCCTCCCTTATGGATCTCCGTGAGGGGTAGTTGCCATACTCACCACGCTTGGCAGGCGGGTTAGTGAGCGCAGTATAGGATGTTGATACACGGAAAGACGCTGCTGCCCATCTTCCGGAGGTATCCCTTGGCAGGCTCTTACTGCATCCATGGGCATGAGAGGAGGGGTAACATTTTACTGCCGGCACCCCACAGCATGTTGCTGTACTACTTCTAAATAGCTGCACCGATTTTGATGATGATTTTTATTTTTTATTTTATTTTATTTAATACAAAACCCACAGCTCTTAAAATTAACAAAGCATTATTACAAATGTGTATTACTGAAAGCCAATAACGGATTTACATTTTTTAAGTTTAACCTACACGACTACAACTGACAGATTACAACAAGAACATTATACAGAGAACAATAAAACATTAACAATAAAATAACATTCTTGCTTCAAAATGAGATTTGTAAAGATTATATGGTTATTACTATGTAAAAAATATAGGTGCATCAATAAGCAAATATTAATATAGATAAATAAGTATACAATATATCTATGTACATTAATATGAATATAAATAAACATGTATATATATATATATGTATATATCCATTGCATTATTAAATTTGATTACTGAAATAAATATATTACTGATTACTGATATAAACACTACTCTTGTATATTATTAAGTATTTTATATATGTCACGTTTAAAACTATCCCTACCAAGAGAGAATATGTCCACAGAACTAAATTTCTTATTGTTTATTTTTATGTCCATTTTTGTTTGTTTTCGAGTAGGTTTAGATTCACAAAACCCAGTACACTGCCTAGATAAGCCTGATGAGCTTTGAAGCCTTAGTATGAAGTTCCTGCAGAATCGTAGAAGAAGTTAGCGTGGGGAATTTTGCCCTTCTACTCTTGCCTGCGGATTCAGTAAGACTTTACCAAGGGTAACCTACGGAAGATGGGCAGCAACGTATTTCCGTGTATTAACAGCCCGTACTACGCTCGCTACCCCGACGGCCAAGCGTGGTGAGTATGGCAACAACCCCCTCATGGTCATTACTTGGAGATTCATGAGAGGCCTACGTTCAGCAGTGGAAGTTCTACGACTGAGATGATGATGATGATGACCCTAATATTATATAGTATCTTTCAGAGCCAGTAAGTCCACTACTGGGTCTGTTCTTCCTTTGTGAGCGCCACATTTATTTGCTGTGCTAAGCCAGGGTTGCCCCTTAACGACCTACGTGGCTTATTAAAAAAGAGGGTTTTTATATTAAATGTAAAAAAAATCGGATTCTGGTGAACCGATGAGTTCACTGGGTTCCCCTGGGGGATCGGGTTAGGGGATCCTGGTGGTCTAACCCAGAAAAAACAATTATGACCTCAGGATTATCTTCACATCACCCCAACTAGGAAAATTGTAGATAAAAATAACTAACATAAATTTTCAAACATAGGTAAACTTTTTTTAACAAACTTTCAAAACTACTTGGTTTCATGGCCTGCAACCTAGTACCTAACCTAGTATGTAACCTACTATACCTATATAATTTCCTTTACTAACTTTGGGCCCTGATGCTGTGTGGTATGTTATCATATCATATACCTAGCATTATTAATACCAATTAAATAGTAAAAACCCTAGCTCAACTAAAACTCTGTATCTAAGAAATATGTAGGTCGTAGATTCTAGATTAATCGTCTTTCTGCGAATACAATAAACAATATAAGTATTTACTGGTAATGCGAAGGATACAGTGGTTCTTATTTATATCCTTAATGCCAGGTTTGGTGGGTGAAACGCACAGAACATAAAGAACGCTCTGTGGTGAAACGTTATCTGAAGCTCAATTTATTTATATGCTATAATCTATTTAAATGTGACTTGTTTTTCTTTTTAACCCCTGCCAAAAAGGAGGGGTGCTATAAGTTTGAACGCTATGTGTGTGTGTCTGTGTGTTTGTCTGTGGCACCGTAGCTCTTAAGAGGGGCCAATCCAACTTACTTTTCATACAACCGCTCGTACGTGGGTGTGGCGTCGTAACAGATCTTTCTATGAAACTTTTGATCTAATAGGTATCTTGTGCACTATATCTAGGTATATATCTATCTCCAAATTTTGATTTTTTGTTTGGATAGAAACCTAGATATAGTGCACAAGATACCTATTAGATCAAAAGTTTCATAGAAAAATCTATTACGACGCCACACCCACGTACGAGCGGTTGTATGAAAAGTAAGTTGGATTGGCCTCTCTTATTCCTCTTAAGCGAGTGGGTCGATTTGCATGCAGTTTTTTTTTAAAATCAGGTTATCTGGCGGTAGTTCTTAGACATGCTTTATCAAAATCGGTTTAGAAGTTTACAAGATATGGGGGTGAAAGTTTACAAGATATGGGGGTGAAAGAGGGGATGAATAATCGAATGTTTTCAAATATTCCAAGTGGTATCAAAACTAGAAAAGCAAAACTGAACACATTACATAATTTTTTTATTTTATAAACTTGTAACATTTGACTTTGTTGATAAAATAACCTTGAATACTTTGAACACAAGCATTTGTACGGGGGTACCAGAAAAGGGGGCAAAGGCCTCAAAAGGTCACCAAAGGTCAAAAATGGCATTTTTGGGTTTTTGGACGTTTTCAGAAATTTAAAGACTTCAATTTTTTTGGTCACAAAGTTGAATACTTTAAACACAAGCATTGGTACAGGGGTACTAGAAAAGGGGACAAAGGCCTCAAAAGGTCACCAAAGGTCAATAATGGCATTTTTGGGTTTTAGGACGTTTTCAGAAATTTAAAGACTTCAATTTTTTTGGTCACCTTTCTCTCATTAAGGCTAACAAAAAAGGTTTCATGTAAATCGGTCAACGCGTTCGGTTGTTATTGTCAAGTACACAGACAGCGCTATGCATATTAGGGGGCTTCGCCCCTTAAAAAGAGTTTGGCTTGCTTAATTTCAAATCATTTCCACAATATTAAATTCCATCCTAGCTTATCGAGGTCATTTGCTATTCATCCGGCCCTTATCACGAATCAAGTATCGTGCCACAACGCGCTGATCCCGGCAGAGCCTGAGCTTTTAGAATACTTCCAAAAAATGAGGATGATTCCTACCTCAGAACTCCGTTTATGAACCGATTTGAAAAAATATTTTTGAGTTCGAATATAATATACACTTTCAAATAAAGTCAACTTCTACGGTCTACTTTTTAAATTCCTGCTTTTGACCCTAACCCGGAAACAGAAAATACTCTGAATCTCAGATGAATATTTGACGAGGGTTATCCTGTTTTTATCTCGCACCGAAATATATCGCCTGACATTTGAATTTGCAAAGGGCGACCCGTATCTCATTTGTTTAGGCTACGAGATGATTGATGTACCTACTGTAGCTGTGTATGAAACCGCCTCTACAGAATAAAATAAGAATAAAAGAAATTCTGAAAAGAGGTTGATCATAAGTTAGAACATTGAGTTAATCTCTTTGGTCTCAGTACTAACGAAAGACATAATGAGATCTCTATGCGTAAGGTATAATTACTTACTTTACTTAACTATTACTAAACTTTAACGGCTGGTAATGTCGTTGTTGACTGTACATTTGATCCAAAATAGGCGCGGTAGTGTCGTTCATTTGGCAACGACACTACTGGTAGTGCGGCTGGTAGTGTCGTTGCCAGAAAATGATATTCTATATATACTACCTGAATGAAGGGATGAAACATTCAAAGTTAAAGTCAATAAGTGTTTATTCAATAGAGCGCTACTTAGAATAAATAGTAAGTTTCCAAAATAAAAACAAAACACATTAAAATTTAATAAAACGCATAACTGAATTCGTTCGCTTCGGAAAACGTTTTTTTCCATTATCTTGTATGATCGATTTTAATAAAATGTTGACTTTTGCACCCGCGTTATCATCAACTGCCATTGACGTTGCGTTTTGCGAAAATAAACAAAATTACTAATGTTGAGTACGGGATACTTTACAATACCTATAGGTACTACGGCTACTCGGGCGTCTATCGCAAACCCCACCGGCTCGCAACTGGATATGCGCGGAGGACGGTTTGCTAAGGAATTCCTAAGCGAACCGTCCTCCGCGCATAGAGCATATCTTTATATATACTACGTAGGAACGAGATAAGTGAGTTGGTGTGAGTTTTGAAAAACATAACACAACAAAAGAAAACATACTAACAGGTATTATAATAAAGTTTTCGGTTTGAGATATCCGGTATGTTTGGTAAACCGTACCTATCTGAGCGATAATTTCTCCGAAGCTAAAAATGCTAGCTTAATAAAATTGTTATAGGTTTTCCTAGAAAGTTAATTGATAAACTACAATCATGATTTTCTTCAGATTTGTAAAGCAGCTTTGATTTTAAAAGGTTCTTTAAAATTTTAAAACCTTTAAAACGCATAAGAAACTCTAAATCGAAAAATTGTCTTCGCAATTCCTTAATGGTCTCAAAAGACCTATTCGACGACACCCCACAGGATGGGATAAACAAAAACAAAAATATCCCCATCTCACTTGTAAGTTCTACCCTAAATTAATGATGAATAATTACAGCTTTATAGGACAAAAATGTCTCTTCGTAAAGCCGCAGACAGACAAAGCGATACTTTAAGGAACCCTAAACCAACGTAAAAAGTAGTTCCGCAGGACCTAACAGATGTATCGCTTATAGTGATAAGGCCGCCTATTGTGCTTCTGCTTTTAGTTAATTATACTTTATTTCCTTTATTATATTGTTTGTGTTAGAATTAAGCTGGGTAGGTACGATAAAGAGTTATCTATCTATCTAACAGATGGCGTAAGTGTTAGTTTATTGTTGGAAACTAAGGTTAGTAAACATAATTGACAATGACAGAGCTATCGTTAACTTGCTAGCTCCGCTCGCAACTCTGGCTAGTTCTAGATTCAGGTTAGGTAATACCTACATTTTCTTATTTACAAAAAAAGCTTATTAGAAACCACCTTCTTATTTACAGAGGAAAAGCTTTGCATCGCTGGTGTGTTGAATGGCCTGTTTTTTTATTCGATGGTGTGGAAAAATCATGAGAAAATCGAACTACAAAACAGATAGGACCACATTTCATCCATCGGTAAATACGAGTAAAATACAATTTAAAAATTGGAATAATTTTAGCACGGCTCAAGTAAAACTGGTCATTTGAAACGTCGCTTGACTATGATGCTTCTCGCTTAGCTGCAATGCCAATAAGGTCAATTATAATAAAATTATGAATCGATACTAGCGATATAACAAGAAGTTATTAAAGTGTACCTATCTATTCTAGGGCAGATTTTTTCAATCATCTGATAAGTTTTAAGATAATATGTAAATGTTCATTAAACTTAATTGGGTATACAATACCAATAACTATCAATACAATAAAAATAAATAAAAAAGCCGTGTTGGCTGAGTGGTATGTACCCTCGGCTTACAAACCAAAAGTCGTGTGTGGGTTCGACACCGGCCGTGCACCGATGGATTTTTTATCATGAAAAGATTATCTTCATATTTATTACGTGCTTTAACCGCGAAGGAAAACATCGTGAGGAAACCCGCGGCTTAGTCAGCTTCAGACGTATTGACCTGTTTCTGTCCTCTGACCAATAGCTGACCTAGCTGAGAGGATGGTGTAGGTGCTGGGCAAGCCTAATTCGTCTAACAATGTCCCAGGCACTGCGGCGTCCCATACAGGATAAATACCAGTTGCTGACGCTGTATAAATCATCTACGCTAGATGCAAAGGCTTTACTTTTTTTAAATAATCTATTTTCTAATGATTTGTTAACGATCAGTTAGCATGTGCAAAGAGTATTATAATCACTACGTTTTGGTTTGAGCATGTGTGGATTTTACGTGACTACGTTCACGATAAAAATGTGAGAACGAGATCTATTTATAATGCCATAGTGGACAAAAAGAGAGCGACAACAGTGTAATATTAGACAACTATGACATTGACACTGTATTCTGCACGGAAGTCAATTCCGAATAACACCAAGAAAGGAGATTCTCTCTAGGCTACTCCAAGAAGGTTTGTATGCATAGAGTTAGTTCCGTGTTATTTCAAAGTGCGTGGTGCCGTGGGAGGGGGGTTGCCGGCAGAATGTTGCCTCTCCTCTCTCGCCCGTGGATGCAGTAAGAAGCTGCCATGTACTCTTACGATTCTTAATAATGGTAAAGTAACTTCTTATTTTTTTTTTAATTCTATTTAATATCACTAAGGCACACTTGTAGTTGTAAACGATACTTATTTTATTTGTTTGCTTTGAAATAGAATAATCATAAATTAATTATCGTTTATGTAAATAATTTGACTAATCAATATAAAAATCGATAAAAATATTTGCTTGCCCAACTCCAGCATAATGTTTGACAACTTCAAAACGCTTCAAAGGTCATAAAATAAAGAAAAAAAAAATTTCAAAAAGCAGCCGTGGCTGCAGTTTTTTGGTGGAATTGTTGTTTAGACAAAATAAATGACATTTTCTCCCTATTGCGCATGTCCTCGAGGTGGGTACACAAGGGTACACACCATTCCCTTTCATTTGATACCAACTTTGGTTATAGTTGGAAACATTAGAGTATACATATGTATATATTATGTATGGTATATATGTAATTAGTTTAACCTACATGTACACCATTATAACCCCTTGTCATATATTACAATCCAATCCATCCCAAGGTTGCCTGGTAGAGATCGCTCTTTAGCGATAAGGCCGTCAATTGTCACTTTGTTTTTCAGTGTTTCTTGTTATTATGTTTAGTTTTAAGGTGTGCAATAAAGTATTTTCTATCTATCTATTTATCTATACCACTTTTACAAGATATACGAGTATATAAGCTTACAAGAGCTCAAGAGCCGGATACAGCTGGGCTGGGCAGCATTTGGGAAACTTCGACGTGTCTTCACATCGCCCGTACCTCTAAGCATAAAAATAAAAGTTTTTAATCAGTGCGTCTTACTGGAAACGACTTACGGAGCTGTAACGTGGCCAGTGGCCACTTACCATGCGGCTTGTCCACCAGTTCAAAGTCGCTCAGCGAGCTATGGAGAGAGCTATACTCGGAGTTTCTCTAAGGGATCGAATCTGTATCCCAATTTTATATAAAAAACTGCATTTAAATCGGTCCTTGAGCTACGGTGCTACAGATACATACCCATAGCGGTCAAACTTATAACACCCCTCTTTTTGTGTCGGGGTTACAAAGAGCTCAACGTTTCAATCATAACATGGTTAATGTTTAGTAACAGATGTTATAACTATGAAAAAGTGGTCGATGTTGAGTAACAGAGTATGTATTTTATGAGGTGTGAACGTAATAGTTAGTGGGCACTGATTGCGTGTAACCATAAAGCTATTCACAACATACACAGGACGAAAATTTATGCGTTGGCATCAAGCCAACAATACTTACTAGTCATACCACTGCCAAATATAATAAACTGTTGAAAATTATCCTGTTTCACTAGCTCTTTGGGGGATAAATATCTTTAAATAACTATCCCACTAATATTATATATAAAGCCGAAAGTTTGTTTGGATGGAGGTTTGTTACCTCTTCACGCAAAAACTGGCTACGGATTAAGCTGAAACTTTGCACACGTATTGATGTTGACCAGGATTAAAACATTACTTTTTATTCGGGTACAACGCATGCAAAGCGGCGGGCAGAAGCTAGTAAACTATATTTCTACTTAAGTAGAATTAGAATAGAAGTTTTACTAAAATGCTCATCAAACTTCTACTTATTCATAATGACTCTTCTGGACGCAAAAGCCAAGTCGATGAGAACAACGTATTCAAATTATATTTTTTTCATGGAAAAACATAATAAAATGAATCGTTGACACTGCAAAAGTCTGTGGAAACTACGAAGTATTGTTTTGATATCTTCAATAATACATTGAGTAGATATTTTGTATAATAGGTTTTATTAAATGTATGTTATTTTTCTCAGCTGGTTTATATTTAAGCGTTACCAGCATCATAATGTCAGCCATAGGACTGCTGTCCACGTCCACACAGGCCTAGACATAGGCCTCCCTAATGGATCTCCAAGATAGAAAGGGGGTTGTTGCCATACGCGCCACGCTTTGCAGGCGGGTTGGTTTACATTATCAAACCATAAAATTAGTGTCAAGTGCAAATAAACACGATTTGTTATCATATCACTGAATTGAAATTATCGTGGCTTGACATTATTTAATAAATATAATACGGCTTAGAAATTAACGACGACGACGAGACTTCGACGAGAACTCTCGTCAGAGTCGGCCACGAACGGTGCTCATGAAGAAGGGCCTCTAAATGTTCTACGAAACGTCAGCAAGTTGATAATAAGTTAGGTACGTGGTGTAAGCCGTATTATAATTTGTTATGACTAAATAAATTATTTGATCATCGTTTTAGTGTAACTGGGTTCAATGAAGTAATATGGTTATTTCGTTATATTTATCTATAACTATCTGAAAAAACGATATCATATTTGCGAGTTTGAGCTTACGAGTAATTTGAAGATCAGCGTCCTCTAACTTATCGCACCCGTACTTTGTCATAGATTTCCCCAGAGCACTACATTTTTCGAAGAAAAAGTAGTTTCTTAAATGTAGAGTTATGCCGTTTCCATTTTGCCACTCGCGCTGCCTGCATGGTGCGGGAGTATTGCCTTAGATAGCTTTTATATTTATGCCGATGACATAATGAAGGGCATCAAGATATTGTATAACATTAAATTGCCTTATAAGCTTTTTTTATACTCCATATTGATGATAAGCCTCAAGCCGAAGGCCCATCTGATCTTAAGCGGTAACCTCTACCTATTACGAAGCACGTGACCAACGCTGCATTGCATTGCGCCCGTCACCCTGGGACATTAATTTCACCCTTCAAACCGGAACATAGCAATGCAGACAACACTGCTTAGCGGCAGAAATATGTATGTTATGTTGGTAGTACTTTTTATAAGGCAACTATTATGTTTACAAAGTTATTGCTCACTTTGCCGAAAGCGAAACGTACCTATGTGCAATATCTGGATGACCTACTTACATGACACAGTTCGTTTAATAGCAGGCTGAGACTCAGGGGGTTGCGAGTTCGGTTATCGGGTATTCTACTGCTGGTATTCACAATAATATTTTGTATTTAGCTATTCTATCAACATTATGTTGCCGTGGGGTGCCGGCAGTAGAATGTTACCCCTCCTCTCATTCCCGCGGATGCAGTAAGAGCCTGCTAAGGGATATCTCCGGAAGATGGGCAGCAGCATCTTTCCGTGTATCAACATCCCACACTGCGCTCGCCAACCCGCTTGCCAAGCGTGGTGAGTATGGCAACTACCTCTCATAGACACCCATGAGGGAGGCCTGTGTTCAGTAGTGGACGTTTAATGGCTGAAATGATGAATGATGATTCTATCAACTATCTAGTACCCATAACAGAAGCTCTGCTTACTAGATGGTGTTGTGTGAAATGTCCAGCATTATTTATTAATAACCGGCGATCAGTTGCGCGTGCAGCGTGGCGAGAGCATGAGAAGTCAGCAGTAATAATAAATATGTGAAGTGCTTACATTCTCGCGCTGCCCACTTCCCTGCTTCCTGCCATGGAAGTGAGCAGAATGTAGTTTTTTTTTGTTTTACTTTCTTTTAGTTTGTTGACGCAGCTTACAAGTTAAACACAAATACTCTAACTGTAACTCTAACTTTCTTATCGCAGGCACCGCAGTTCTGGGTGTTTAAGTTCCAATGGTTACAATTTCCAGTTTTATCTTGTTAATGAGTTTAGTTTTCAGTGCCTTAAAGTATTTCCTATATTTCTATTCAACAATACAACAAGCATTCTGCTTAGTAGGTACACATATTAAAATACACCCCGTATTTAATAAGTGTACTAAGCTGAATAATTATTTTACCACCCCAAGAAACAACTTTTGTTCTATGACTTTTCAGGATTCGGTGATTTTAATTCAAGAAAAGTCCACGAAAGTTTTAACTTTAACAGCTGATTCTTCACAGGGTCAATAACCTCCGCAAAGTGTTACCGCTGTACAGGTACAAATCAAAATACCTTAAAGATATTTTTTTGATATTGCTTTCGATATGGCTTCAAAAATTAACAAAACATTGAATTCCTGTCTATAGTCGTGATAGCAATTTGAATGTCCAAATCCTTTGAAGTTCGAAGGTAAAAAAAAGTTACTTGTTATTTTAACTTCCTCTAAATGTCAAAGAGGCACTAAACGTAAAACAAAATGGATAAAACTAATGAAAAGAAACCGAAAAATAACGGTAACGAAAAATCTTTTATATTTCATCGCAGCCAAATATTACTTTGTGCCGAATAAAATGGGACAGCAACGAATGGAGTTTTTATGAACATTTGCTATAGTGGAATTTCACGTTTTCCTCATTTAGTACCTTCCGTCAAACGACAAGCTTTTTATTTACAAGTTGAATAAAGCGAGTAACGTTGATTGAAAAATATTACCTGCCGGGTATGAAAGTCTTAGATTTTACAAGCACATTCAGGGATCTAATACAGGGTGTATTAAAACATGGATAACCCAAACGGGGGAGTTTGAACCCAAGAAAACGAATAATTTATATATAATTATATATTATTATATTATTTAAGTTTTGGAGGGAAAAATCAGGAATTCTTATTTATTAAACTATTTTACTAGTATTAAGTGATGCAAAGATGATCCTGAGTTAATCGTAATTTTTTATTTTTTTTCTACAAAAAATACCTGTGTGTAGTTTAAGGTATTTTATTATCAGGTGTCGTTTTCGTTTTCATTATCATATAGTCAGCTGTTAAAGTAAAAACTTTCGTGGTCTTTTATGAAAATCACCGAATTCCAGGATTCGGAAGTATAATCACAGATTACATAAACTATGTATAATATAGAAAAGTCCGAAAACTAAAGTTGTTCCTTGGTCAGAATCACCCCCTTTCGGGTTAGTTCACATCTTATATTACACCCTATATATAAACAGCTCGTTTGACTGCTCTTGTGGGATACATATTGTGACTAAAAATAAAAATATTAAATGCAAATTGTTTTACACGGAAGATTGTTTTTATCCATATAAATAATGGATGCAGAACCACAAGGATTCTTGATTTCGGTGATTTATTATCGTGTGATGTGATAAGAACCACAGATTATGAAATACTAGTGGGAACTGAATACTGAATAGGTGTATATACCCATAAAAATACCATCATATCAGTCTGGGGTCATCCACAGTCCCCATGAATACTTCATACTTCATGTCAGTAAAATATACTTTTACGAAATAGAATGAGTGCCCAACCTTCACCCACTGCTGGGTAGGTATATGCATCCAGGTGTGTTACATTTATTTAGTCTTGGCACTAGACTAGCAGTGTAGTGTCTAGCATTATTTATTTAGCATTTGTCCCTCGAAAAAAAAAACGCGGTGTTGGCCGAAGGGTATGTACCCCCGACTTTCAATCCGAAGGTCGTGGGTTCGATACCGGCAGTGCACCAATAGATTTTTCTTTCTTGAAAAAATTATGTAATAATAAAATAGCAGCTTTATGATTTGTGCTCTACCGTCCTCAATACAATCAGCTCTTGACCGTTATTAGTATAGTAAATATTATACATTCACCCACTGCTGGGTATAGGCCTCCCTGAGTTTTTGCCAGCCTCCTCTGTCCTGTGAATTTCGCATCCAGGTGTGTTACATTATTAGTTTTAAGAATATAATATTATGTTATCTCTGTGACAAAATAAACAAATTTTAAAATCTTTATATTTATTAACCTCTTAATCCTTCTAATTATAATAATATAAGCATATTTCATGTAACTATTGTTAAGTAACAGCTATTAAAAGCTTAATCTAAAGCCAATTATTAGTAATGCCTTTCACATCATCATTAAAGATATATACAGCGTCACCAACTGATGCATGCTATACATACGGTACGAATCCACGCAATGCCTGGGACATGGATAGATAGATTAGGCTTGGCCAGCACTTATACCACCCCCCCAAGCTTAGTCGGCTATAAATTAGTCAGAGGAAAGAACTGGTCTATTAGTACGAGTATAATACGTCTGAAGCCGACTTAGCTGCGGGTTTCTTACCGATATTTTCTTTCTCCGTTATAGCACGTGTTCAGTGTGCGCAGACATTTTTCGAGTATTTAAAATTAATTGGTCGGTATCGACATGACAGCCGACACATAACTGCACAATAACTAATAAACTGGTGCGGCTGCCAGTCTTAATGAGTACATAAGTCTAGACATATAAGGAGTGCGCTATTTACTGTTGCACTGTACACGTAGAATATCATTTGGCACACCCTATATTCAATTTGCTAATTGAATAGTGTAGTTATGTAAACTGTGCAATAAACACAAGTGTACTCCAGTTTTGTAAACCAACCCGTTTTATTGCCAATTAATGTATGTTAGTGCCCTGGGGTGCCGGCAGTAGAATGTTGCTCTCCTCTCTTCCTCGTGGATTGATGAACATTCTACTCAATCATCTGGATTCTGTTGTATTGTACATTTATTTAGTCTTGACACTAGACTAGCAGTGAAGTGTCTAGCATTATTTATTTAGCATTTGTCCCTCGAAAAAAAAAAGCCGTACTGGCCGAAGGGTATGTACCCCCGACTTTCAATACGAAGGTCGTGGGTTCGATACCGGCAGTGCAACAATGGATTTTTCTTTCTTGAAAAAATTATGTGCACACTTAACACGTGTTATAACGGTGAAGGAAACATCGTGAGGAAACCCGCGGCTTAGTTAGCTTCAGACGTATTGACCTGTGCTTTCCTCTGAATAATAGCTGACTAAGCTGAGAGGATGGTATAGGTGCTGGGCAAGCCTAATCCATCTAACAATGTCCCAGGCACTGCAGCGTCCCGTACAGCATGATTACCAGTTGCTGACGCTGTATAAATCATCTATAATAGATGCAAAGGCCTTAATTTTTTTTGTCCCTCGAGCGACACCGCACCTTGTCTTAGTCTGCTTTTCGGCCACTTCGCCGCGGAGATTGTAAATCTACTTGTATATTATGTCGTTTGGGGTCCCTACTGCAGGTTAGTAAATATCCTTGATGGAGTTCGCACCACCACACTTTTGCTTCCCCTACTGACTCTAGAAATTAGTAACAATAAAATAGCAGCTTTATGATTTGTGTTCTATCGTCCTCAATACAATCAGCTCTTGACCGTTATTACTATAGTAAATATTATACATATTAGTAGGTAAATTATGGTATGATTATGAAAATTTTGTAAAATCTCGATTTCTCTGTGTATACACATGTTTATGTTAATGTTTTTTTTGTTTCTCTAAGACTAAAAGAGAAATGGTCTAAATTTGCCGCCCTACGCTCCAGCTTACCCAGCTTGTTGGTAAATCAGGCACTGGACTACTCAGCATGCGCTATGGCAGAGCAGGTCGTACCACAGCGCTGTTCTTCCGTAAGCTTGCGATTGGTGGCAACCAATTGCATACTGTAGGTTTTTTTTATTATTATTTATTTACTAGGCGGGCCACGTGAGCCGAATGCCAGCAGAGAAATGGGCTCAGAGTGCAACACCTTGGCTCCCTGATAAGGGAACGCGGTGTCGGGGTCGACCGAGGAAGCGTTGGCGGGATGAACTTGTTACCTTTGACAGATGATGGTGGGAGTCTGCAAAGGATCGGGATGGTTGGAAGACTTTAGGGGAGACCTTTGCCCAGCAGTGGGACAACACAGGTTAAATAAAATAAAATATTTAGGACAACAGACAATTACACTCAAGTATTACATGTATAACACAGAAATAGTACTTAGGTAGTAGTTATATTAGCGCAGTCAACCCCGTTGTCCACTGGTGATTACGTAAACATCATCACTTTAATTCCCGCTTTTGTGAGAGAGCGCCTCTACCCTTTAACACGTTTTTAGTAACTAATTAATCTTCCTTAGTTGTTTTTAGTAAGAACTTTTAACAAAAGCTTTTCAAAAACTTTGCATTTTTGTCATTTGCTTTTGTTATAATCCAACAATGCACTGTTTATTACATTTTACTCTAAGGGGATTTTTCAGGAAAAGTTAAGGGAAAATTATAATAAAAAGATGACAAAAAGTCCATTTTCCTCTATAATGACATCCTCGAGACAACGGCCCAGTAAGCTACAAATTGCTTTTGTTTCAAAGTTGTTTTAAGAACTTTGTATTAAAAGAGCTCTCATGGGTCTTCTGACAGGTGACTAAATGATAAAAATATAAACCTTTTAAGTATTTTTTTCTACAAAATGCTACTAAATTCTTACTTATGTATACTGATGTCCATTCTGGCCATTAGTTTGCATCTGGTAAAAGAATACTAATTAAATCCAATCTAAATCCTGTTTTTTTTAAATTCGATGTGTTTCCGCTTCGATAATTTCATAAATGAACCAAAAAATACACCTGTTTCAAATCAAATCAAAACGTGCATTTTCATTTGCAACTAATATAACATTTATTTGAAGATTCAATAAACTCGCTCATTCTCCTGTTGCTCGTCTTGATAAAATACAAATAAAATCTTTGACATCTCGCACGTATACAACATACAGCATTTTGAAAGGCAATACGTACAAAAGAACGTATTGTGTGCAAAGATTTAAATCTTTGATTGTGTAACGTAAAGTGTAATAGCAAAATATAATTGTTTATTGAATAAGTCTAGCTAGATTTAAATCAAATAGTAGTTGATACTAAAGAGTATCGATAGTTCGGTGCTATATTTCAACCGAACTACTGTTACTGGAAAGTTGCACTAGTTCGGTCAACCGGACTAACAACCGGACTACTGCTACTAGAGGAAAATATTGGTAGGCAAAATAATTGACACACAGCTTCATCATGTCAGCCGCAGGATATCCACTGCTGGACATAGGCTTCCTCATGGATCTCTAAGATCAGGAGGAGGTTGTGCCATACTCGCCACGCTTGGCAGGCGGGTTGGCTAGCGCAGTAGGGGATCTTGATACACGGAAAGACGCTGCTGACATCTTCCTGAGACCCTTGGCAGATTCTTACTGCATCTACGAGCAAGAGAGAAGGGGCAACAATCTACCGCTGGCACCCCGTAGCACCACACAGCTAATTAAGTATAGAGGTACATATGTATATTAAATTAGGATACTAATAGTCTAATACTACCACCCCTTTCTTTCTTTCTCTTGTGTTCTGGGTGTTTTTCTATATAATAATAAAAATATATATCTATGTAGTTTATTGTATTAAGTATATCAGTCATCTAGTACCCATAACACAAGCTCTGCTTAGCTTGGGGCTAGACGATGCTGTGTGATTTGTTCAGCATTATTTATTTATTTTTATTTTATTTCAACGAAATCCTGTCTAACCAAAGGTTGTCTGGAAGAAATCGCTAGATTGTGTATATCTGTTATTTATGCAGTTTTAGATAGCTAATTTTAGTTATTTTCCACTTTCTGCATAATTTTATGCAATAAAGAGTGCATTTATCTACCAACCCGCAAAAAGCAAGCTTATTTCCACGTAAAAGATTACCTGCTCACTAAATGCAATCTTCAACCTTAATCAATAAACCTCACCAGGCATCGAGAAAATCCGAACCATCCAAAAACCTTCACATCACGAATTACATGCGAACTTCCAACACACACCTCCCCAGAAAGTTCGGGACACTAACGGAACACGTCCTGTTTCCACGGGCTCTGAATAGCTACTGAATTAACTCAGCTTCCACAACCACAGATCGGCTCACAGTTGGAATTCGGAGGCGTTTGATTGTTTTAGAACCTTAGAGGAATATAAACTTACATTAAAGATAAAGATACGTTGGAGTTGCCGTGAAGTATTAGAATGTTGCCTCTCCGCTCTTGCTCGTGAATGCAGTAAGAATCTGCTTAGGGTCTGCTCTGCTCCGAAAGATAGGCAGCGTCTTTCCGTGTATCAACATCGTATACTGCGCTCGCCAACCCGCCTGCCAAGCGTGGCGAGTATGGCAGCAATCCCCTTATGATCTTGGAGTCTATGAGGGAGGCCTATGCCCAGCAGTGGACGTGGACAGAAGTCCTACGGCTGTAATGATAATATATACGTTTGAGTTCCCTTAGGCCACGTGGTCCGACCGACTTTTCCGATCGATGAGACCACTTTGTCACACTCACAATACAATAAATCAAACAAAATACTCGTATGCTTGTTGCTTTAAGAGCTTTTGGCAGAAAGCTTTTTAAGGTAGTTGGTATTGACGTGATATAAGTAATACAATATGGCCCTAATTACCTACCTTATTTCATTTAGTTTTATTTCATACAGCGGAAAGGATATCTGTGATATTTCTTAATGATAAAAGATTAATACAATTAATGATTCCTTAGGTATATCTTTGTCACTTATTTAGTTTTGATGAAACATTCTCAAATCAATTCAGAAGGCTACTTGACAGATATTTGGCCTGAACTACAATAATGGACACGTATTTTAGCAGTATCTGTAATGCTAGATGTGATAAAAAAATACTTAATATAAATAATATAATAATTGTGAGCCGTTACGGGACGCCTGGCAGATGTGAAACATCGACATTATTTTGCAAAAGTAATATGCAGAAAAGAACAGATTACGATAGAAACTAAATATGACATAATGATAAAATAAAATATTTCGATTTTTTTTCCAGGAAATGATGACTGTTTATCTAATTAACATTTATTTTCATTAAATACAAAAATTAGTGTAAAGTATAGTACAATACAGTACTACAACATATATACTGTATATAATACCATCATACCTCTATAGCGTAGCGGCGCCACGACATACGTCGCCGCGCCAGAAATTGGTTTTACGTGCGGCTATAGATGTTACACATCAAAATAATAAATAATAAAGAAAGCAGTTTAGTATTGTGAGCTCGTGACGTCAGACCATAGTTAAAAACTGTACTGAAACACGTCGGCGCGTGACGTAACGCTACATTTCGATATAATGAATCGCGGTTATTTTTGGATTACGTAAAAGAAAACATACGTTTCCAATAGTTTTAGATAATCAACAAGACGGACTAATAATAAAATTTAGTCAAGTAGTATCAGAGTTTAAAATGTTCAAGCAAAGAGTTATTTTTATATATAATTTTCGTATCCAAGAATGTTTCCGATCGTTAATTACAGTGAAGATGATATTAAATAGAAGAGTATTATTCTATACTCTTATTTATCCTTTGAAGCCACAACAGTCTTTGGTTCTTATATCAGAAGCCTCTAATATAAGCATTAGCAACTATTAGCTAATGCTTATATTAAATGCTCAGTAGAGCATAAAATAGCAACATCGTAGGTGTATACAGAATGCTTGCTTACTCAACATCCATGTTTTTCATTTAATTTTAGATTAAAATTCCATCTAGGTATGGTCGGCGCCACATGTATTTTTCTTGCATTCTCCATTATCACTCACCATTTAAATAAAATATAAAGGTATAATAAGAAGATTAAACGATTATAGTCATAATGTACAACAAATATGCCATCGAATTGAGAAACATCCTCATTTTTTTTCGTCGGTTAAAAATTAGAGCTGTTTATTTATTTATTTATAAAACAATTATACATAGAACTTACAGTTAAAACAATAACGTTTTATGCACTAGATACCTACCTTACTATCATTTAAGACGTAGGTGTCCATTGCAGTTGGTGGATTGGATGCCTGTCGATACCGTCTCGCTCGTTTCTCGGCTAATGAGACAAACCAGGTTTGGTCGTGGTGTTTAAGACCTTCGTGTAAGTTTTTTCTCCATTCTGGTCTGTTCTCAGCTAGTGATGCCCAGTCAGTGCGCTTGATGTTAAACGCTGCCATATCTCTCTTTGCGCAATCTTTATATCGGAGCATGGGTCTTCCCACTGCTCGTCGTAAAACTGCGGTCGCGCAGTGAGGTCGAGGATAGGACTGTTTAGTCATTTAAAAAAATGCAACACCCAAACCACAGGCATTACCTGAATCGTCTGAAATAGACGAAAAGGCCGATGATTGATGATCATTTAAGAATAGCAATTCAATTTCTCATTTCTGTTGGTAGCAAGTAACCCAGATACAGTAAAAATAGAAGAATATTATTATATTGTCCTTAGCTCTCTTCTTCTGTGGCTACTACCAATCATATTGCACAAAGTGTGAATGTAAGACAGAATAATAAATAATGTTTCAGGAGACCGACCGGCAACCCGGCAAGTATTTTTTACATAACTGCCATAACCGTTACTGTTATTAATTTAACTCTATTACGTACAGTATATTCTATTGTAGCGCACAAACTATCTAACCGATTTTTGTGAATGGTGTCAATAGATTAGTTATTATATTATTTTAGAACTTTGTCGTTTATGAACTTATAAAGATATATGAAAATAAATATTATACAATAAAAAAATATGACAAAACGTTGAATACCGGCCGCGATGCACGGCTCATGCGGTCGGTGACTATCTGATCTCTTTTCTATGCGTGCCGAGTCCAGGAGTACTGCTTTAATTTTGGATCTGGCTCTTGATCCAACTGCCTAGCGAGAGTATCTGGAGATGTTGATCGCGAGACTCTTCGCTATGAATCCGTTATCAGTAACGACCATCGGAACAATAGTCACATGGTGCCAATCTCGTGTGCCAAATCAAGTTGTTTGCTATAACTTTTTATGATTTTTATAACTCTAGATACTTCGCAGTTTGATCTGAATGTGCCATCTGGGTGTTGGTAGACAACATTACTGTGCCAGTAGTATGCGATAGCTCAGCGGGGCGCCTTATCATTCCATCAAGTGGTTTTAGAGTGGCTCATGCCAGCAGCTATAAATAGACGGCTTATTGATCATTACAGTTTGATGGGTGTTTTGGCAAAATGTCCTTACGATGGACGGAATGAATCAGTTCTTTAGCGAATGACAATACAATACAATACAATACAAAATACTTTATTGCACACCTTAAAAAAATACAGAAAAAAAACTTACCATAAACATTTGGTACAATGGGCGGTCTTATCGCTTAGAAGCGATTTCTTCCAGACAACCTTTGGATGGAGAGAAATATGGAAGCAAGACAGGCAGGGGTGTACTGTACATACAATAAATACATAAATACGAATGATATAATCATCATCTTCTTACATGTAACAGAGTCAGAGTTTTCCCCTTGCAACTAATTTAATACCGTGGACTGCTGTCAGTAGAATGTTACCTCTAATCTCTTGCCGGTGGATGCAGTAAGAATATGCTAAGGGATCTTCCGGAAGATGGGCAGCAGCATCTTTCCGTGTACATACAGCGCTCGTCAACCCGCTTGGCAGATGCTTACTGCATCCACGTCAAGAGTGGAGGGGCAACATTCTACTGCCAGCACCCCACTGCAAGAGAAACTATTATGCAATTATTCTGTACCAAACCAAAGTAGTTTAGTTATAGGTATTTGTATCTAAGTCTAATCTATTACCGCTCAAAGTAAAACGTATTGTGTATGGAATCACCGGACACAACTTATCAAACTTTTACAAAAGTACAGTCAGCTTCACCAAGTCAGTAGTTAAGGACACTTTTTATTTTTCGCTATCCATACACCTTGTCAGTAAGGTACATTGACTAATTAACTTACACACAATTACATTATATAAAAATAAATTAAAATTGAAAAATTAAAAAAAATAAAAAAAATTAAATTGAATAAAAATAAAAATATGTAACATTATTTCAAAAACTTTAAATTATATCTATCAATAATTTTGCTCACAGTAGATCAGACAAATTGACATGAGATCACTCCATTCGTTCGCAAATATTTTACAGTCAGGGAAAGCCACCGGTGTAAAGTAACCGGCGCCGGCGCAGCGGCAAGCTGATTATCATAATAATATGTATCTCGCGACAGGTTTGCAACAGGCGTTAATCGCTTGATCATCGTTGCAAACTTCAATATTATATTGTTATTGGATTAGTTGATTCGCGGGAACTTCGTCACGCACCGCACCCCTATTGTAGCGCCATCTACCAGGTCCAAAGCCTTTAAGTTTACTAAAAGTTAGCATTTTTAGAATCGGTCCAGTAGTTTTTGAGTTTATTCATTACAAACATGCAAAAATACAAATCTTGTCTCGTTATATTAAAACAATAAATAAATAATGCTGGACAAATCACACAGCATCACCTAGCCCCAAGCTAAGCAGAGCATGTGTTATGGGTACTAGATGACTGATATACTTAATACATTATACTACATAGATAGATATTTTTATTATAATATAGAAAAACACCCAGAACACCCTGAACAAATATCTGCAGATCATACAGACATTTGTCCCGAGGCGGGAATCGAACCCGCAACCCCTGGCGTCGCAGGCGGACCTTCGCCCGCTGCGCTACAGAACTCGTCTATTATATATACAGCGAGGAATTGCCGTTTGACAGCGATGATCGCGAGATTTACGCCTGTTGCAAACTTGTCGCGTGGTACGTCATCAGCCTGCCGTTGAGGGCGTCGAGAGCGTGAGGCAGGGGCGACTGATGGTGCCGCACCGTGCGACAAGGTAGTGTAACCTATGGTGTAACTACGAATCTGCCCATAATTCTTCCGCTAATATAAGTATATGTCTGAGTTGTAAGGCCTTTGCATATATTATAGATGATTTATACAGCGTCAGGAATTGGTAATCGTGCTGTACGGGACGCTGCAGTGCCTGGGACATTGTTAGATGGATTAGACTTGCCGAGCACCATCCTCTCAGCTTTGTCAGCTGTTAGTCAGAGGAAAGAACAGGTCAATACGTCTGAAGCTAACTAAGCCGCGAGTTGAAACAGCTCACGATGTTTCCTTCACCGTTAAAGCACAATCATGTTTAGGGTGCACATACATTTTTCTGTAAAGAAAAATCCATTGGTGCACGGCCGGTATCGAATCCTGAGCCTTCGGATCGAAAGTCCGGGGTACATACCACTCGGCCAACACGGTTTCATATACTTGCGTTTATTATACATATATTTTTTTTTATATGTATAATAAACGTTAAACGTTCATTATAAAGTCATGGTGTACAGTTTTGGCGGGAGGTTACCACATAGGCAATGTCTGGATTGCGTTAGGGCTGCGTCGACTGAGCGGAGACGCTCCGTCGTTTTACATATAAATCTGAACGATATTCTACACGATGCGTTGTAAGGACGGAGGGCGACGCAGCGCACGCGCAACGCACAAGGAGATAGCGACAAGGTGGGGAAGGGAGCTGCGTTGAAACGACGGAGCGACACCGCTAAACATATTCAACTCCATTGTCGTTCAAAGACTGAGACATCCTACACCAACGCTGACGTCGGAGATAGCTGCGTTGAGGCAGCGCCGACGCAGCGGTCGTGTGGCATTACTCTTAAAAAAATGGCTAAGATTTTGATGCAGACACAATGAAAAATAAACGAACTTTGCACAGTAATAAAGTAGTTCCACTGTACACGTGATTGCCACTTCATCTCCCCGACGATAATTAGTTCACGCTTCAGCACTTAACGACCCTACTTCTTACATTCTTTGTCTTGTTCTAAATAACGGAGCTCATTATATTAATATCGAGTAAAAAACGGCTATAAAGTCGTGGGGTGCCGGCAGTAGAATGTTACCCCTCCTCTCATGCCCGTGGATGCAGTAAGAGCCTGCTAAAGGATACCTCCGGAAGATGGACAGCAGCGTCTTTCCGTGTATCAACATCCCGTACTGCACTCGCCAACACGCCTGCCAAGGGTGGTGTGTATGGCAACTACCCCTCATGGAAATCCATGAGGGAGGCCTGTTCAGTAGTGGACTTTTTACGCGTGGAATGATGATGATGATGATGAAAAAACGGCTAATAAATCACATTTGTTGTATGGGAGCCCACCACAAATATTTGTTATTTAATTTAATTATACTTTAAAAATAAAAGTGAACTACTCAATATTACAGAAATACATCATCTGTGAAAATTTCAACTGTATAGCTATCACGGTTCATGAGATATATGTACATATACAGGGTTTCCCAGAAATGGTGGATAATCCTGCACATGCGTGTGCGGGGGAGGGGAGTGGGGCCCCATATCCCAATAAAAAAATTCTATTCCCAACAGTCCGCGGTCAACGACATTTTTTGTAAAATTTAGAAAAATCCCAGTTTTCCTCACATTTGCGGGCATCACGTCCGCTATATGAGGCCAAGTTCAGATTTTTTTCTTTTAACGTGTTCCCTAATAATGGTATTTCTAAATGACTTTAAAAAAAACTCAACTACTTCGGATAGTAGTTAACTAGAAGTACCTAAACATAAATTTTATTTTTGAAATTTATTTTACTTCTAAGTTTGAGCACCTGTGGTAACCACATAAAAAAATTACCTACATCATAAGGATTCTAAAACCGTAGCATAATTATCTACTTTAATTGTAAAATTACTGAGCTATAGCTATTAATGTGTAAAAGTAGACGTTTCATTACAAAATTGCGAAAGAAAAAAATTTAATAAATAATTACCAAAAAGTATTTATTATAAAAATATTCATAATAAATGTTTAAATTGGGCCCCTCCTGCCCTTATGCAAGTTCTACCATTTATAAAAGATCTTTGTAATGTGTTATTATAATATTTTGAAGATATAATTCTGGCTGCTTCGGCGACGCGAAGTCGAAGTACTTCTAACGAGTTTATGGTTTTTTTAATAATAATAAAAAAAAATTGCCATCCGGCAAAAAATGTGGCTCCAGAACAACGGTTGTCCAGCACATTACGCTGTGCAAGTAAGGAATGACCTAAACAATGCCTATCCCAACAGATGCATCGGCCGATTGGGGCTGATATTGTGGCCACCACAGTCTCCAGACCTAAATCCTCTGGATTTTTTTATTGGGGCTGTTTGAAGGAGCAGGTTTACAAGAAACCCATAAACTCGTTAGAAGAACTTCGACTTAGCGTCGCCGAAGCAGCCAGAATTACATATATCTTCAAGAAACTATAATAACACATTACAAAGATCTGTTATAAAAAGCTCATAAGGGCAGGAGGAGCCTCATTTGAACATTTATTATGATTATTTTTATAATAAATACTTATTTGGTAATTATTTGTTTTATTTTTTTCTTTTGCAATTTTGTAATGAAACGCCTACTTTTACACATTAGTAACTATAGCTCAGTAATTTTACAATTAAAGTAGATAGTATGCTACTTTTTTATAATCCTTATGAAATAGGTAATTTTTTTATGTAGTTGGCTACACAATTCCAATACATTTTTTTTACACCATAGGTGCTCAAACTTGGCAGTAAAATAAATTTCAAAAATAAAATTTATGCTTAGGGACTTCTCGTTAACTACTAACCTAATGTAGTTGAGTTTGCGCAGGCTGAGCAGGAGAAGCCCAATTTAAACATTTATTATGAATATTTTTATAATAAATACTTTTTTGGTAATTATTTATTAATTTTTTTTCTTTTGCAATTTTGTAATGAAACGCCTACTTTTACACATTAATAGCTAGAGCTCAGTAATTTTACAATTAAAGTAGATGATTATGCTACGGTTTTAGAATCCTTATGATGTAGGTAATTTTTTTATGTGGTTGGCTACACAACTCCTATACATTTTTTTTACACCACAGGTGCTCAAACTTAGAAGTAAAATAAATTTCAAAAATAAAATTTATGTTTAGGTACTTCTAGTTAACTACTGTCCAAAGTAGTTGAGTTTTTTTTAAAGTCATTTCGAAATACCATTATTAGGGAACACGTTAAAAGAAAAAAATCTGAACTTGGCCTCATATAGCGGACGTGATGCCCGCAAATGTGAGGAAAACTGGGATTTTTCTAAATTTTACAAAAAATGTCGTTGACCGCGGACTGTTGGGAATAGAATTTTTTTATTGGGATATGGGGCCCCACTCCCCTCCCCCGCACACGCATGTGCAGGATTATCCACCATTTCTGGGAAACCCTGTATATAGCCTGGTGACAGACAGACATACAGACATACGGACAGACAGACGGAGCAGTCTTAGTAATAGGTTCTCGTTTTTAAGTTGAAAACAAATTTCCAACGTGTTCAGTTCCTCAAAAGGGAACTTTCATCAGGGAATGGTGTGTTACGCGGAACCTTCTCCTTCCCTCTGCGCGAGCCCGCCAGTAATTAACGTGAGTAGAAAACCGGTTTAACATTACAATGAATATTGTAGGTAACTCACGAGTGTTTTGAAAGTAAAATATATACCTACCATATACCGGAGCTCGTACCATCTACAAGATTATTTAAATGAAATAGAAGCGTAGCACATTGCATTTGTTCAGCAGATCGCTTCAGACTTGCCCGCGGCGTACGTTACCCCACGGTTCTATCTGTGGAATATCTCTCAAGAGACGTGTCCTCGCACGGGTTTTCTCCACAAAGAAACCGAAATGAAAGTGTTGGATTAAATCTTCCACATGAATCAGTGGAATCTGTCTAGTCCCAATCTGTTTATTTATAAGTCATGCAAAATTTCTCAGAATGTTTTATTCCAACGAGATTCGAACATGCGTAATTTACTAAATGTTTATATGTATGTATATTTTACCAATTCTAGTAAGCTTTACGTACCTGGTCTTATATTAGGGGGTGAAGCCCCCTAATTACCAGAAATTAGTATCAAATTTAAGTTTCCGGTTATTTGGAAATTTCTGTTTTTGGTGCTTCCCACCTAGAAGGCATCGCTATTGTCAAGCTAGCGTTTTTCTTTAATTTAGGCTAGGAACCTATGCATGTTTTAATTTAAAAAAAATGTGTGCGTGAGTGCAGCCACACGGAAAACTTGTCAGCAAGTAATAAGTAAAGCAATTAAGTCTTCTCATCAATCTACACAAAATATTTATCTATGTGTTAAGTATGTATTTATTTTGTTTAGGTATTTATAATATATATATATAATATGTTATATTATTAAACTAGAATGTTAACTAATATATTTTTTAATATATTAATAACTAATTAATTTTATTGAGTTTGCTCCGTCTCTCTCTAATTTAGTACACCTCCGACCATTCTTCCTATCAACTGTATCTTCTCCATCCAAAGGTTGTCTGGAAGAGATCGCTTCTGAGCGATAAGACCGACCATTGTACCTCTATTTGTAATATTTTATTCGTAATTTGCTTATCTTCTGTATTTTGTGTACAATAAAGTATTTTCATTCATTCATTCATTCATTTATCTAGTTTGATATAGGGCCTTATCATCCACCACGAATTTTGTGTATTACTTCCGCACTAAATAACCTAACCTTGTTTTGAAAGGGTGCCCCAAGGACGACCCTGTAACGTAACCTCATCATAGATGTCGGCAGCGTTGATGATACTTTAGTAGAGGAGTTTGTGGGCGTGGTGAATATTAAGTCTATGAGAATAAGGCACACATTTGCTTATGTGAATGTCAAATCCAGGGAACAATTAGCTGTGTCCATAAACTAAGATTTTTTACCTACAAATAAAATAAATGAATAAATCTTTATTTCAGACACATCAAGTCCATAGGTACAAAAAAAATACAACAATAAAATACAGCACTAGTTAGCAAATGTTACACAAATTAAATCACAAGACATAAGTTTATAGACATTCACCAATATCAACAAATAAAATCTCAAATTACAAAAACAAAATAACAATAATAGAAAATTAACTTATGTATTAATAAAATATAAAATTTTAAATTATTGTTTTAATCCAAAACAGTAATATGGGTAAATCAAATTTTGAACTTATTATTTTTAGAATAATATTAGGGCTATTCCTTATACGACCTAATAACGACACAATTCGTTTCCGAATGATCGCTAAAAAACCATCTGTTCTTGCATCGGCGAACATTCCCGATGCGCTACAGTACCTGGGTAGCCCCAATAACATTCTGAAGATATTATTATATAGACACGTAGAGCGCTGAGTGAGGGTACAATGAACCCATAGGTTGCTGGTGTAAAAACATTGACAATAGGCTCTGAATAATGTGACTTTAGCTTCAGCTGAGCAATAAGCAAACCTACGGGCTATCATATTTCCCCTGACCGCCAACGCTCTACGTTCCCTCTCTACATCCGCGTCATCCTTAAGATCTGCCGTTACTATGTAGCCCGATTATTTAAATAAATTTACAGCATTTGATGCTGTACCATAAAGTTTAATAGGAGGAACATCTTGAGGAGACCTAGGAGAAAATTAAAATCTGGAGAGGATGCTTCATGATGTCACTTGTCCTAAGCAAGCCAAAAAGATGCCAGTGAGCATTTCTTACAAGTAAACAACTTTGTTGACCTTGTCAACAATGATAGCTTATAATCTGTACTAAGAAACTGCCAAGGAATACCTCCGGAAGATAGCCAGCAGTGTCTTTTCGTGTATCAACATCCTTTACTGCACTTAACTTCTTACCGAAAATATTATCGATAATGCCGTGGAGGACCGGCAGTAGAATTTTGCCTCTCCTCTCTTGCCCGTGGGTACACTAAGAATCTGCCAAGGGATACCTCCGAAAGATTGGTGAAAGTAGCGTCTTTCCATGTATCATCAACCTGCCAGGCATGGTGAGTCTGGCAATAACCCCCTCATGTTTAAAGAAATGAATAAACTTCAAATTCAATCAAAAAATTGACGGTTGGGAGTTCAACCAATGACAAATACTTACTAATTTATCTGTATTGCGTATAGAACACCTATTTGTATGTCCGAGTAAACGCTGTGGAGGGGCGTGTGTCGGGAAATTAAGATTTAACTAAACTTAAATCACTGTAAAACACGCTCACAATTCGATATTGTTTCAAAACTAGTTAGGTATTTGAGCTTGCCGCTACAGCGACGTCACTTTACGATTATGAAACAACCAATTGAAATACTTGGAATTGGAAGTATGTAATAATTGAACTTTTATTAGTAAGTAATTCTTACAGTTATATTTGATACATATTTAATAACATAACATTACTATTTTATTGTTGAAATTGTTAAATGTTTGTCAAAGAAGGACGGCTGTGACGTCTTTCCGTCTGATTTATTAATGTTCTTTGTGTTTACTTTGTTCTTTACTAATGTGATAATCATGAATAATCATAACTATAATATTAAGTTAATTACGTATATAGTTACCCTATAAAATAATGAGTTGTATATAAAATGTATTGTTATTCGACCAGAAAGGGCTGTGATTGGTCCACGTTGTACTGGCGGCTATCGTCGGCTGTTTTATGAGTTGTAAATAACGTTTTATTATAAAAGCAGTTGCGAGTGGCTTGCTCAGTCAGTTCTGTTCCGATTACGAGGCGACAAGCAAGTTAAGTACATTGTTTCTTATTGTTATTTCTGCTAGGTTGTTATACCTGATGATATTGTTATGCAATGTAATTGTAACGTAATAATTATAGTGAAGATGATGATGACGATGATGATAGAGCTGGTGATGATGATGATGATGACGATGTTATTTTCGGGTTGTTATTTATCCAGTTTGTTGGACTGTATGATGCTAATCTCTTAGTGTGTAAATTATGGATTAAGTAATAGAAGAAAGTATAATAAATGATTATAATGAATAATTATCTTATTTTTTTATTAGTATAAATTTATAACACGTGCATTTTTAGAATAGTTTATCTCTACCTATTTAACATCATAGAGCTTTTGGGTGGAGCCATAGACATAAAACTTTACTTACGTAAATAACTCAATGGGAGCATGAGATGGGAGCTGACTTTTCTCATCTGCTTCTTCTTTTTTTATGGCTTAGCCGACTAGAATTTATCATAAAATGGCATTGCAGTATTGAAAAGTATTTGAGTGACGCTTGTGTCAACATGTCAAGCGTTTTAACAGAGTCAACTAGAGATAAAAAAATAATAAATGTATTTTGGTATCTCAAAATGTGATTCTGTAAGATTATCATCTGGATATTATCTTGAAAAATGTCAGCACGGCATCCGTCTATCAATTCACCGACGAAAGATCCGTCTTTACCCGCGACTATAAATTTACCTGCAATACCCACAACATCCAGGGCCCAAGATCCATCCCAAGAAGAATTACCATTTCACAGGAAGTTTGCTACCCTTCTTTACAATGACGGAAAGTACTGCGGACGATCTTGTTTAAGCTGGTTCTATATAATCGCGTACAGCATCATGTATTTATTATTGTTAACCGCATACACATTGATCTGCCTTGTCGTTACATTATGGATACTGAAGATGACGATGGACTTCTCGGAACGCACCGAGCGATTAACGTATTCTAGCAATAGCATTGGTCTGACCGCTACACCGACTTTAGAAAACATAAACTACCCATTAATCTGGTACAGAAAAGGACAACCGAAGGAATACGAAAAATACATAAACGCGCTGGATCATCTATTAGTAAGAACGAGAAGAAAACGCGATGTGGATGTATTAGGTCCTTGTGGAGAACCCCCTTACGGATACGGAGACAAACCATGCGTGCTTATTAGAGTTAATAAACAGTTTCATTGGGCAGGAAAACCCTTGCTTGTGAATTCCACGGAGACGAAAATAGCTCCTATTGAAGTGCAAAATTGGTTGAAGCAAGATAAGAAGTTATGGGTGCACTGCAGTGGCCACCATTCATATGATAAGGAACACGTTGGCCGGATACGATACTACCCCGACCCTCCAGGTGTTGATCCAGGGTTGTTCCCCCTTCTAAAGGGGGAATCCCCAGTGGTTGCGATACAGTTGTCTAATTTTACAGTGGGACTGTCTTTGTCCATAGAATGTAAGCTTTGGTATATTGACGGCCCTTCGTCAGTTAATTTTATGTTGTATGTAGCACTGGAAGAAAAAGCTTTAGGTAGATCACCGTAGTTTATTTTTTTAAATAGTGATAAAGTATTACATTTGTTTCTAATGAAAAAATGTTTGAATTTCATCATCATCATCATCTCAGTTGTAGGACTGATGTCCACATCTTCAGCTGGACATAGGCCTCCCTCATGGATCTGAAGATCATGAGAGTTGTTGCCATACCCGCCACGCTTGGCAGGCGGGTTGGCGAGCGCAGTAAGGGCTGTTGATACACGGAGAGACGCTGCTGCCTGCTAAGTAGATTCTTACTGCATCCACGGACAAGAGAGGAGAGGCAACATTCTACTGCCGGCACCCCACGGCACGGCATGGTTATTATTTTAGGGTACAGACAATATTTACTCATTCTGGGTTTTTCATCCTAAAGCTTTAATTTGATATCAAGAAATCTATGTACCTAAGTAGAGAACGTAATCTTATTAAATAATAATAATAATTATTATTAAGAGTCTGTACTGTCCTACTGCAGGGCAAAGGCTTCCCTTCCTTCCTTCCACCTTTCTCTGTCTTGAGCTACTGTGGTCCAGTCTTCCAAGTATGCGTCGAGTTCGTCTCTCCATCGACGTTAAATAAATAACAATAATAGTTTATTAAATAATAGTAAAAAATAATTGTATCAACCCCAGTTTGTCTCTGTAGTAACAAAGTTGAATTTAAATTCATTTCGCTCCCTCTAGTGCGCTTTTCAGAAAAATGCACATGGAATGGACTAATAAAATGACACGTCGAATGGACTCTCCCTGTGGAATTGTATGAATATTTTTATCCCATCTGACTAGTTCGTTTGTTATGTTAGAATTGAGTTGGAATGGTTTTTAGGGTTTCGTTTTACAACAAATAGCCCTTAGAATCCTTATAGTTATGCTATGTCTGTCTGTCTGCAACTACTTATACTAAAATACTAGATATTAATCCTAGAAAGCTGTGATTTTGCATGGACGTAAAATAATGTCGGCGAGATAACGATGCCTACAAAAAAACCCGAAATATAATTAATTTGGGGTAGGTACAGGTACCATCACGTCCCGTCCATCACCATCACGTCATACACGTAAGATGGCGAAGAGCTTTTTTTCTTGATATTCCCATCGTGTTGAATAGGTATTTTAAAACTGTTTATTTATTTAACTAAATATAATAACATCATTAGATTGTACGGACATACACTTAGCGAGCTATTTAGAAACATTTTCTTTGGTAAGTGCTCTCATTCTATGTATTTCGCAGACTGTGGTGAAAAACATGCACTCAATCACTCATCCATCAACATTTAGGGGCTGCGAAGACATTTTTACGATATGGGGCGGAACCCTATTTGTGAAATATTCAAGTCGTCGGTGATACTTCAATACCGCTTATGAGCACTTTGCAAATACCGCGTATCTACATTTTCAAAATTTTACAGGAGCAAAAAAAACGTGACGTCTCTGTACCCTACTTTATAATTATAGTAAAGATAATTAGCCTTAACCCCTTAGATTGCAAATTAGCGTGAGGAATCCCTTGGCGCGATAATTCAATTTCGCTACTTTTGCAGATACGCGGTATTTACAAAGTGCTCGTAAGCGATATTGAAGTATCACTGACGAAGTTTTAAATTTTTTTTCGAGCGTAATTTTAACTCTAAACTAGTAAAAGTTATGTGAAAAAAACATGGATGTAGTTTTAAACATGAACTTTCTAACTGTAATGTTAAAACTAACTTTTAATGTTTCGGAGAAATTGTCGATCAAATAAGTGATACGGTTTACCAAACACAACAAAATACCTAGTTTAAACCTAAAACTCAAATAATACCTACCTCTTATATGTTTTAGTAAACGTTTAAAAAACATTCACCAACTTTTAACAACAGGTCTTCGGGTAACTACGAATCCTTCCACTGCGCTTGGCCCGACACGCACCTGGCCTAATTTGTTTTATTCATAATTTCATCTAGCGTGTTCTGTAACTTAGCTGCTACCGATATTTTATATTGGTAAAATTTTATTTATTACTTAAAATATTTAGGTGTAATGTTGGGGACATTACAGTTACAGCTAAGTTACAGAACACGCTAGATGAAATTGTGAATACGAACTTTCGAACCGGAGATCGAATATTAGGTATGAATACCAGCCCTCGCCTATGGATTTTCTTCTCGAAAAAATATTGGGCACATTATCGCGTGCTTTATCGGTTAAGGAAAACATAATGAGAAAACCCGCAGCTTAGTCTTAGTGCAAGTCTAATCCATACAAAAATGTCCCAGGCCCTGCTTCGTCCCATATAGTATAGTAGGTATCACATGAGCAGTTACTGACGCGGTAAAAACATCTAATTTGTCCTCATAGTTAAGAACTGAAATTCAAATAGATACAATTCGGAAATAAAAGCTTCCTTGAAGGCAACCTAATTAGTATTCCAGTAATGTGTTTGGCTGGGGAGCGAGATGTGATGGCTCCGCAATAACTCACTCGAATGAAATAGCAAACAATAAAATCCTCAAACAAATAAAACGTTAAGTTCGCCTTACTTAAATAAATGGATGAGACTATAAAGCTGCATTACACTCGTCTTAGCAGAGATAAGAAGGCGATTGGACAGACAAATCGACTGACGCCACAGACGCCCTGCTGCGAGACAAATTGGATTGTAGATACAGTCAACGAAGAAAGTTATTAGTTTTAAAATACAGTATTTTATCGCGTATCGTTTCGTCCTCCCGCGATCAAGAACGCTGTAATGTGTTCGAAACGTTGGGAAAATAATAATAAAGATACCTACGCGATAAAAATAATAAGTTAACAAATGGCGAAAATTTAACAAGTTCTGAAGAAGACAGTTACTAGAAGCTTGACATTAGCAGGTATTAAATTTTTTTATACAAGATCACAACACATTATTACATTCGCGATCACTGCACATTATTACAATACTTATTTGATTATCGGGTATACAGTTTGCCCGCGACCACAATGAGTGCAATTCTGTCGAAACGTGGCGTCAGGGTATCAATAAAGCTAAATACCCAATAATCCAATATTGTAATTCAAGTTTATTCAAATAATCAATGTAACATTACAGATTAACCAAAGCGTTACACGTTAAATCTTACACTCATATTAAACACACATATTAAATAAATAATAATAATGTAGGTAACAGATTTTAATAAACTCTAGACTGTAAAAAGCTAGATAATATTTGGTTTATTTCAGCGCCTGCAGTGGCCGCTGTTACACGGTAATAATGTTAAAAAGTTCTATTCATCATATCAATGGTTCATTTATTAAGCGTATTTGTAAATTATCCAATAAAAACTTGTTTGCAACATCTTCAGCCCAATAAATATAGGTTAAGGCATTAAGATTTTGGATTGTCGCCAGTTATCTATACGCGATAGTGATATCGTCCTGGTAATATCAGAGCTCTGCTATTTTTGTTGCTGATTGTACCTATCTGGTTGGGTAACGTTGTTATTTGATATTTGCGGCACCTACTTATCGGTCTATCCGGAGATTATAAGATAAATTAGGACAGAAACAGATGAGAGGTCAAGGAGCTATAATTAAATTGACAAAACAAAAGTCATTTTGCGGTCTTTTCTTTTTAGCTTTTCTATATCGCAAAATACCTTATGTCATCTATGAGCCAAGGTCTATGCATCTCGCATAGACCTTGGCTGCCTAACAAAACAGTTGCTAGTTCATGTACAGTCCATTAATTAAGCGAGCCATAAGGGCTACTTTAATCGTACCTACGGTTGCAGATGGAGTTCCGTTAGACCAGTTGTCTCTGTTTTCAGATTTTATCAGGCATGTTAAAAACAAGTGTGCTGATGTTTGGCAAGAGTATTTTGACGAAAGATCACGGGAAAAGGGAATCTGGTACAAAACCATCCAACCTCTAATAACCCGACATCCTTGGGTTGATACTACATTGTTCATGCGAAATAATTTAAAATCTGTACTTAGATTGCGATCTGGACACATCCCTTTAAACAAATTTACTTTTCTCATGAATATAGTTCCATCTCCAAACTGTAATGATTGCGGTGTGCTCGAAGATCTCCAGCATATTTTGTTGGAATGTGTCCGTAACGAAACATTTAGATCCACTTGTGTAAATAAGATTCGTCAACTAGATGTAGGTATTGTAAATAGCATTTTATCCAACCCTAGTTGTGAAGAGGTAGAGCTCTTAATTAAGTTATTAGATTTAGGTTTAGTTAAGCATTAAGTTTTTATTTTTTTGTGAATTTGTTTCATTTCTTTTTCTTATACGGACGATGTGGTCGCTAAGCGACAAAGTCTTAAATAAATTAATAAAAAAAAAATCGTACCTACGATGCCGACGCTCTACTGCACCGTTTTATAAGCAGAAACAGGCCCGGATAAACGGATCCAGGGCCCCGAGGCACTTGGTATTTGAGGCCCCCCTGCCTTACAATATTTCTACATGCGCCAATTTTTAGGGCAAGGCAGGCTTTAGATGTATGAATTTTCCGCTATGAAGGCCTCACAGGCCTCACAGGCCGGGCCTTGGGGATAATCCGGGCCTGAGCAGAGGAGAACAATGGTATCTGCGACACAGCTGCGGCTAATGCCCTATGTATTCCTAATATTGTATTTTAAGTTTGTTCCGAAAGAATGGAATTTCATATTTTTTTTTAAATTATAGTAATGCCCATAAGTAACGCAAATTATAAAACCGCATGATTGCCGGACTCTGGCCAACGCGGTTGACGGTAGACTGAAAAGCTGACTGATGCTCTGCAGTTTATAATGACTAGAACATTACAACATAAGTGCTATCAGGCATGTAATTAGTCTAATGTTCATGATCTGGCGTCAATGGCTCGGCAAGTTCAATTCGCCTCTCGTTCAAACATCGTGCCGAATATCGCTCTCTGTTGTAAGCGCATGTAGGCGCGCGCGGGAATCGATACCGCCTTGGTGTACATAAAACAGGATGACTCGGAAATGCGGAAACAAAACACATACCTTTCGGCAATAATTTATTTTAATACACTAATAATTCAATGATTACTTATTAATATATTAAGTATTTCTATCTTTTAGATTTTTTAGTAAATAGTGAAGACAAAACTTTCCATTTCATTTGAAAATACTCGAAATCTTATGTTCGCATTGCGTTACACTTTTCTTAGGAATAGAGTTTTATTTACAAGTTCAACGCTAAGTAAACCTTCTGCTTTTGGAATAGGCATTAATTTATCATTTAAACCACAAACAATCATGTCGGTGAAATTAACATTAACACTTTATTTTTGTTCGCTTATGTCACGTCAAGATTAGATTTTTGTGTATCAGCTTTCCTTTTAAGCGTTTTTTTAAAACTATTCCAATAGCAGATAAGTCGAAAGAATACCGAATGAAATAGTTCAAAGCATACTTGGCACTAACTACATCACAATGGAAACCTTGCACAGAAGTTGTTTAATAGGTATTTCTTTACATTATTTTAGTTAATCAGAAAGCACTTTAGCATAACATAAAAACCTTAAAACGCTATCTAAATTTCAGCATAACAATTTTAGTTAGTGACATGTTTTAAAATTCAAATAACGTTTATTAAGGCCGTATATTAAGTTACATAGAAAGGAATATATTTTTAACTTTCTAAGGCTAAGCCTTTTAGTTAAAAATGATGTATACTTATGTAAGTAGTGAATTGTTTAAACTATTGCTTACAAGAATATGCTACGTTTTGAACTTTCAAGAACTTTTGAGAGAAGCTGTAGTTAGATACCTACACTATTATTTAGTAAAAACTTTACAATTGACGATGCAACCCGCTATGTTTATGTTATGGCCGGTTTACACAAGGCGAGTAGTTAGGACAGACTAGTGCTATCTTTACGCGTCCATGTAACCATGCCGTTTTGCGTTAGAAATATTGTTCTTCCATAGAAAATGTTTAAAAAAATCCACTGACTGTCAGTAAAACGAATCTCACAATTTACGAATGCAGTCATAATATGCATTTTTTGTCGTCAAAAACAAAAGACGACGGTTTCGTAAAGTAACTACTGGCGCCGTGTAAGCCCGTCATATGTTAAATTTCAATACAATTCCAGTTAAGTTCAGCAGTATTAATTGTAGGCGATATCAAAAATAGAAGGATTACAGTTAATACATATCACAAAATATATTCATTGTCACGTCATCTCCTTTGTTTTCAATACCAAAAGCAAACAATACAATTTTTAGTAAATAAAGTATTGAAGAAACGAGGAAATATGATGGTGCACATATGGCATTGAAAACAAAAGTAAACATTAGGCCTGATAACTATCTGTAAGGGCCTAGTTTAGATCCCTTGCATGTAGAGGATGTTGTTGTAGTAGTTGAAGAAAGTTCTTATAGCGTCACACTTTGTATGTTACACTATTAAGTTTTAGCCAGGTTGTTGAGCACGTAAACACAAGAATCACACGTTAAAGTTAGTTTAATAAAGTTTAGTTAAATTACAAGGTTAAGGTGGCAAATCTTTCCTTGCATTGTCACTCTTGCGGTGGTAGATCACGTACTAAAGTATAAAATTTATAATCTAAGTAAAGTAATTGCAGCGCGTGCGACATAGTGTACCTAAATCGCCGCGTGCGCAAAAATGCTAATGTATGGTGAAACCGTACATGTTGGCAACCCCAAAAGAAAGTAAACTAAAGTTAAAAATAAAAGTAAAATGACTATCAAGAGAAGATCTGCCAGTACAAAGCAAATAAACATTAATCGAAAGTAAACGCGATGTTGTCTTTTGCCTCGGTAGGCGTTTGTTTCCGCGCGACCCGCGCTCGCGCCGTCGCCGTCGCTGCTGCGTGGCCGGGTGCTGACTGCGCTGCCCTCTCTTGAGTGGGGCGTTGTTGAAGCTCTATGTCTTCATTGTGTGGCTCTCTCTTGCTTCTAGAGCAGTTATGAGGTAGGTATTTTTTGACCACCCAGATGATAGTGATGATGATGGCGAATGCGAGTAGAGTGTAGCATATCGCGTATTGATGTAAGTCATGGGTAGAAATCGTTTCGGGGAGGATCTCTCTTTCCTTTTGGAACAGTAGTCGTCTGTCGATGTCTTGGTTTTCCTCCGTTTGTTGTTGTATTTCCCATGGTATATTATGGTAGGTCAGGTTCACGATGTTGTTCACTGTAGAGTTCAGCAGTGGGATGTTGAAGTTAGCCTCCATCTTCACGTTGGTGTTGTACTCGTTGCGTGAGTAGATGCTGAAGTCGTTGGATTGTAACAAGCATCCTTGCTTCAGAGTTACAATGCTAGACGATGTCATAGCATATGTTGTGACGTCATTGTCGCACACAGTGCGCAACGTGCAAGCTCCGCAACAAACAGCCAGCCAGCTGTTAGGCGAATGTAACTCGACCCATACGTCACTGCATGACGTTTTTCTAACCTCACAGGGAGTGGTTGAACTGTGACTAAGTAGTTTCGCCTCGCAAGGAGCGTTCTTGCTCTCTAAGCTAAATATCGGCATGTTTTTGTTACATATTAAATGGTCTTGTTTTATAACAGTGCACAGTTTTATCTCCTTTTCAGATGGTGAGATGTAGGAGTTTTTCTTAAAGTTTACAGCTACGTACTGTGACTTTAACTGTATGATAGTAAATTCTGTCTCATTCCTCACAGGTATTGGAGTAATTTTGTAGAGCAGAAAATCTTCATCTGATGTAAGTGGGATGTGGACTTCGAATAAAAAGTAGTTGGATGTTACCCGAGCTTTCACATAAAGTAGCTTGTAGATGTCTTTTATGTCTTCTTTGACATTTTCTAATGGCAATGACAGTCTTTTTGGTAGGCTTCTTGATATACCATGTAACTGTTCCACCAAGTTCACAGGCGTCAGTAAATGCACATCCATGTGTCCTTTGTACACATTGGTTAGTGTATCAAAAAGCAATTCTTGCATTTCTCTCAAGTTTTTGAGTAGTAGGTAAGTAGCCAGAGATGCTGAATTGAAGTAGCTAGTTGCCATGAGAATTTCCATAGTAGACTCAACTTTAGCTAGGTTGAAGTCAGTTTCCTTCATAAAGTTGTCGACCATGTTGAGTTGTTGATTAATGTTATCTTCAGTTTTCTTTAGCACCTTGTTCTCCAGCTCCACAATTGAAGTTTGGTTTTTCATCAGGCCAAGTAGGTAGTTCTCGTTCTTCTGAATAGCTTCTATGTCTTGATGGTATTTGTCGGCGAACTCTTGGTCAAGGACACCGAACAGGCTGTTCGCGATGGAGCCGATTCCGTTGATCAATCCTCTCTTCTTGCGATTGCCCAAGTGTTTGTGAGGGGCCAGTAAGATGCCGTTGTAGTGATGTAAAAGTTCCATTTCATGAGCTAGTTGTCCAAGTGTTGTCTCACAGTATCTTGGGTCAGTCCTATGACAAAAATCAGTTAGGTTGTGAAGATAGTTGTCGACACGTTGTAACCCATTCCAATAGTTAGTTAAGTTATAGTACATAAGTAGTGTCCACTCGTCATGTATCGTTTGCATCGTGCCGAGCGCTTCATAATAACCCGGCCTGTCGGGCTCGAGGCTTGTAATATGAGCGCTTGAGCGCGTGCCACTGTCGGCGCTATGTACTAATGTAAACATTGATAAGAACGTTATTATTAATGTTGTAATTATTTTCTTGGCGGTTCTTTTTGTTTTAGGAAGGGGTGGTGCATCTTGTTTTGACGTCTCATCCTTTTCATTCCCTTGCTTTTGTGGAGTTTCCGTTTCTAGGGGGAGTAAATACAAAATCATAGGATTTTTCATCTCGAATGGTAACGTAGAGTTGTTGAGGCGACCGCCAACTCGAATGATGCCGTTTTCATCCAGATACGGGTTAAGTTTGTATATCGGACCTTTGTTAGACACCGTTTCCTTTTTCAAAAGTAGTTTGTATTCTTGTTCGAATTCCATGCGTTGCGTAAATTTTATTATTAATTCACTCGCTGCAGTCAGTTCATTAGTAGTTAGGTAGTCTGAATCGCATTTCACGCGATTCCGTACGTTTGTACTGAAGCGTCGTAGCCATGCCGTCACACGTGTTACGTGGGACAATGAACTGCTTCTGTTAATAAGTTCAGTTATAAAATGTGTCTCATGAATTTGTGTTAGGGCTGTCAGCGTCGGCTTGAGTCCAGAGCTCGTAGTGCGGAGACACGTGGTTTTCGGGACCTTCTCTTTCTCCGAAGTCTGTAAAAATTCAGGTCCTTTCCACCAAAGGTTGAAGTGGAGTAGTTTAGTAGGATACATTCCTCGTGACGCGCAGTCTGCTGGGCTGAGTTCCGACTTCACGTAGTACCAGTTTTCAGAAGGGATGACCTGTTTGATCTTGCTAACCCTATTGGCAACGTATCTCTCCCATCTAGATATGTCTCCTTGCAGCCACGCAATCACAACTTGGGAATCGCTCCAAGCTTGTATAGTTAAGTTGTGCCCTTTGAAGGCTTCTAGGGCCTTTTCTGCTAATTGTGACAGTAGAAGGGCGCCGCAGAGTTCCAACCGAGGCAGGGTGATTTTCTGCGCGAGCGGGGCAACCCTGGTCTTAGCGGCCAGTAGACTTATTGTAGGTAAGCCTTCGTTATAAACACGACTGTAGATGACGCACGAGTAGGCTTTTTCGCTGGCGTCGCAGAAACATAATAGTTCGATGTTCCCTTGCGTCACGCCCAGCCATCTGTTTAGTTTAATGTTTTTTATTTCCTGAAGTTCGTTTTTAAGTTTTAACCATTCTTGTTGTATCTCGGTCGGTAAAGATTCATCCCAGGCAAGTTTACTTGTCCAGACTTTCTGAAATAGTAGTTTAGCGGTCACAGTTATTGGCGCTAACCATCCCAGTGGGTCATATAGTTTAGAGATCTCAGATAGAAGGTGGCGTTTAGTTAGTTGTTGCCGAGCTGTTTCTTCTAAGTCCCAGTAGAAAGTGAATGTGTCGTTTGCGGTGTTCCAACCGAGTCCGAGGGTCTTTTTAGTGTCTTCGTGTTTGAAGTCGAATATTTGTTCCGTTGCAATTTGATCTTTACTTAAGTTTCGTAGTAAAGCAGGATCGTTGGCCGACCATTTCCGTAAGTTCATGCCGCCGCCTTTTAGTAAGTTGATTAGCGACGACTGCAATTGTTGAGCTTCGGAGATAGTATTATGACCGCTGATTAAATCGTCAACATAGAACTCGTTTTGTAGTGTTTGAGCAGCATCTGGATACTTGTGTCCGTCATCTATGGCGAGCTGCTTCAAAGTTCTCATGGCGAGCCATGGCGCACTTTTTGTTCCGTAAGTCACGGTACATAAGACAAAATCTCTCAGTTTCTCTAAGGGCGAGTTTCGCCAGACAATTTTCTGTAGATGTTGTTGTTCATCTGAGATCCATATGCAGCGATACATTTTTTCTATGTCCGCAGTGAAGGCGTATTTGTATAATCGCCATTTCAGGATAAGAGATTGAATGTCCTTTTGCATGTTAGGGCCCTTTTCTTGCACATGATTGAGGCTAAAGCCACTTGTTGTTTTTTGAGAGGCGTTGAATACAACTCTTAATTTTGTAGTTGATGAATGCTCCCTTAGTACGCCGTGATGGGGTAGGTAACATTCTGGTTTTGGTGTTAGTGAAGGCACAGGGGCCATATGTTTGAGGTTTGAGTACTCTTTTATGAAGTCTCTGTACATAAGAGCGAGTTTCGTATTCCTTTCGAGACGCTTTTCGAGTTGTATGAATTGTGAGATGGCAATAGATCGGGAATTTCCTATCTTTTCTTCGTAGTTAGGAACGAAAGGAATTTTGACAATATATTTTCCATCTGAGGCTCGTTGTACTGTTTTGGTGTAGTGCGCCTCGCACTGGTCGTCCTTAGAAATGTCCTTGTTGTCCTGAATGATGTCCTCGTGCTCCCAGAACTTGCTAATGCTGTTGAGGTCGACTAGAACGGCGTGGCAGTTGAAAGTTTGTGTTTTACCACACAGAATCCAGCCCAGGTGTGTTTGTTGTGCAGCAGGTTCTTGTTGGCTTCCCTTCAGGACTCCTTCAAGGATAACATTCGAGTATATGTCGGCTCCAAGTAGTAGATCGACAGGACGTGATTTATTGAAGTCAGGATCAGCGAGCTTTAAGTTTTCTATGTGTGGCCAGTTAGGCTTTTTAAAAGTTGAGTTAGGTAAGTTATTGGTGAGTTTTTTCAATATTAACGCTTGAGTTTCAAACGTGTAGTCGGAATGTATCGACTTGCAGTTAAGTTGTAGACGTCCCTTGCAGTCTCCTGACAGCGCCCCGACTCCCGATATGGTGGCGTTCATCCGTTTTCTAGGCAGTCGAAGTAGTTGAGCCGCTTGTTCAGTAATCAAGTTCACTTGTGAACCTTGATCCAGGAGGGCCCGAAGTGTGACGTAGGTTCCGCTTGCAGATTTTATCTGAAGTTGAACTGTAGTTAAAAGTATTTCCAAGTCATTTGTAGCGAGATGATTGGAGCTCTGTTGAGTTGATGATGATGATGTTGCTACAGCCTTATTAATATGTAACAAGGTATGATGTTTCCTTTTGCATTCTTTGCAGGTTTTTGCTGACGTGCATTCAGCGTCGCCGTGGCTGTATAAACAGTTTTTACATAAATGCAATTTCGAAACAATATTAGTTCGTTCAGTTTTGTCCATTTCAATGAACTTTGGACATTGCATCAGCACATGCCTTCCTTCACAGAGCGGGCATTGTCCGAATGAAGTATGTAAAGTTTTTGTTTGTTGGTATTTTTTAGGTTCGTTATTATGTTTGTTACTGGGATGTTTGCTGTAAGATGATTTTTCTGATGCAGATGATTGTTTCGGCATTTCCTTTTTTGCATTTTTCATGCCTTCGTAGGCCATGAATTTGCCTTCCAAGAAGAAAAGAAATTGATCTAGATGGGGTAGTTCTCTATGATCTTGTTCTTTCATGTAGTCGGTGTAAGTAGTGACGTCTAGTTTTTGTGACATTAGATGCACGATGAGTGGGCCCCAAGTAGTTGTATTCAATCCGATGTTCGTCAATCCGTTCATACATTCCATGATGACGTCATGCAGCTTCTTCAGAGACTGGCTATCAGGTTGGCTGATAACCGGCGAGTTAAGCATGGTGTTGACGAAAGAGGTAAACTGGAGACGATGGTTGTCGTAGCGTTGAGATAATATTTCCCAGCACGAGTTATAGTTCTCAGCACTGATGCTGAGATGTTGTACCAGTCGCTCCGCCTCTCCGCGGAGTCTTGTCTTGAGATGTTGCATTTTTTGAGCCTTGTTTATCATCGGATTGTTGTGTATGGTTTCCAAGAAGAGATCTTTAAAAGAAATCCACTTTGTGTAGTTTCCGGAAAACTCAGGAACCTCAATTTTAGGCGCTGATTGTTGATAGTGAATCGTCGACCAAATTTTGGCGTTAATGTTTCTTTTTAGTTCGTCGTACTTGCCCTCTATCGACACAAACATGTCGTAGTAAGTGAAGTCGGAGCCCTTGAGTACAGCCTCCAACTCCCAGTGATGTTTGTCGATGACGTCCCACTTCGACTTCAAAATGGAAAGGTGATCTTCCAGCTCCCATTTCTCCGTCACAGTTTTTAAGTCTATTTTAGACATGGCACGGTCAAGAGCCTTAAAGTTACACTCTTGCCGCGTAAGTAGTGTTTTTAGATTTTCATCTATATTTTCATCCATGGTACCCAGATCAAATGACATCGTGGTGCGCTCGCGTAGTTTTAGTAACAAGCCGTCGATATCTTTCTTAGTATTAATATACATCTTCATTGTTTTAGTAAAAACGTCTTCGGTGAAGTATTCATGCGTCTTTTCTTCGATAGTTTCGATTAGAGTCGCATGACGTCTCTCAAAGTCCCGCCATTGTTGTTCGAGGGTCTTGAGACGTTTAGTTAAGTAATCTTCCGTTTTTCTCGACTTACTATCTTTCGCGTAGTTCGAACATAGAGACTTGATGTTGTTGAAGCATTCTTCTTGTATTTTCAATATCTCCATGTTGACGAAAAGGCTCGTAGCGTCAGTTAAGTTTAAAGAAGACAAGTTAAGTTAGTAGCTAGGTACTTTGTACAGTATCTAAAGTATGTTTTTTAACCCTGGCACGTAGTTGACGGTGGCAGAGATAAGTAGGTAGGTTAAGTTAGCTTCTAGCTCTGACACGTAGTTGACGGTGGCAGAGATAAGTAGGTAGTTTAAGTTAGCTTCTAGCTCTGGCACGTAGTTGACGGTGGCAGAGGCGAGCAGCGCTGGTTCACGACGCGAAGGCGACAGAGTTTCCGTAGTCTTCTAGTCGTTGTAGGTATCTAGCTTTTTGTACCAAAATGACAACATGTGCGCCTTCTCAATCTGACTGGTGATTCCCGCTGGTGGGAGGCCAATCAAACCGATTCGCTGTTGCCAAAAAATACAAAAAGCACAAATATCTTGTCTCCTCGTAGGATCAGATGTATCCAAAAAGAGAAGAGAAGCTCGAAGGACCAAACTGTAAGGGCCTAGTTTAGATCCCTTGCATGTAGAGGATGTTGTTGTAGTAGTTGAAGAAAGTTCTTATAGCGTCACACTTTGTATGTTACACTATTAAGTTTTAGCCAGGTTGTTGAGCACGTAAACACAAGAATCACACGTTAAAGTTAGTTTAATAAAGTTTAGTTAAATTACAAGGTTAAGGTGGCAAATCTTTCCTTGCATTGTCACTCTTGCGGTGGTAGATCACGTACTAAAGTATAAAATTTATAATCTAAGTAAAGTAATTGCAGCGCGTGCGACATAGTGTACCTAAATCGCCGCGTGCGCAAAAATGCTAATGTATGGTGAAACCGTACACTATCTCTGGACCACTGAAGAAGAGGTATTCAAGTGAAATCACTCATGCAAACGTGCTTGAAACTTAGATTATAGAGATATAATGTAGAAAACCGGTTTTTTAACCTTAGCTGCAGCCATGAAAATTTATCGTTTCGTTATATAAGAATTTTATTCTCACTTTCTTTTAGCTGTAATGTATGTTTCAATATGAAGTTCTAAGCTTTGTATGTGCTGTAAAAGGCCAGTTTTCTATATGAATGCGCCCTAAAACAATATAGATTGCAATATAATAAGTCTAGCGTGCGTAAAAACAACAATAAAATTATAAAAAAACAATATCAAAAGCGCAAAAGCCACTTGGACAACTCACAATACCTTAGGTACACACTGATGGTTCAAAAACTTGCAATTATTTGCATCTGCATTTTTCTCTTTCCCATTCATTTTCTAGCAGCCACCCAAATCATCAAAATTCAGTCGATAAAATCCTAATCCTTATGACATTTATATATACAGCATGCTCCGTAATACATTAAACAACTACACGAGCACGTAATAAAAATGTTACAACATTAACCCGATAGTATTTGTTAACAGCCAAACAATGAACTTTAAAAGCCTATTGATAATTTCCGAGTAAATAGATCTATGAAGATGATAGATTTTGTACATAGGTAAATTTCAAAATCGAAACGTTGTAATGACGTTTACATGGCAACAATATTATATTAAAAGAGAAAATTACAATGATAGCGATAATGTAGGCTGGCCTGGATATATACGAGTACATTGTAAAAATTGTACATGAGTATCGTCGGCTGGCTCCAGTTAACAGTCCAGTCACTCGACCAGTGCAAACAGACCATAACATGAGAGAAACTGTATTTTGGTATCGAATCGACACAATACGTACCTAAAATCGTTGTTTTTTTAATCAAGGAAAATCTTTTCCAATCTTAGTAATTATGGATAAGACTTAGGTTCTTCGTATTAGTAAAATAATCAGCATTCCACACTACACCACTTAGCCCCAAAAAAAGCACGTCAGGGCAAAAATGCTTTTGAAAATGTATAAAAAAAATGTTAATTTAGGTTGATGAAAATTATATCCTGGTCGAGGTTTATTTCTTAGTAAAAAAAATAACAATAATCTCTGTTAACAATGTATTCCTGTGTGTATGTGTGTCGATAAGACACCAAGGCAATGCCTTATAAAGCTACGTTACCTAAAAACGAATACGCCTATAAATAATATATTCTACTGGACGAACACATATCATTCGAGTGAATGCAGTCTACGCAGACCTTAGTCATTCCTTTCGCCTCCCCTTAACATAAATGCTTATTGTGACACTTTTCCAGACATTTCTTTAGTGTTCCGCCGTCCTAAACCCAAGAGCAGTATTATTTTGTTATTATTTCGCACTTTAACACGTAGCAACTGTGAACTGAGGACTTACCTAATGCTAATGCATGCTCTGTCAGTCAACCAGAGCGGTGACACTATAACATACAACCATTTGTAAAACCCACGACAGCCCCCTTTGGTAAGTAAGCACCAAATTAACCATCGCAAGAACCCGTCCAAATAATTTCTTTGACACATTTTTTTTAATTGTTTTCTATAAAGTGTTGACAATTCTTCAATATGGTATATTGAAGATTTTTTGAATAAAGAACTATTCAAAAAAGTTGTGTAAAAGGTGAAATTGTTCCGGAGATAAATGGAAACATAAATTGTGTGCAAACATACAAACAAACAAGTCGAACAAACACATACCTTCTACTTTGAGTTGACTGTTGAATTTCATTTTTAATCAAATCCAACAGTCAACTCAAAGTCAGCTGGTTAAGTTATTAATTACCACTCTTGGGCTTAAAAGGGCAGAGGTATGGTAACAAAAAAGTATACTTAAACAATATATTTGTAAAACAACTTATAAGTAAATAAAATACATACAAAATTTTAATTGGTAACAAGTCGATTTTCCTAAACGTTTTATAATAAAAATGCTGATTAATTCAATTGTAATAACTTAAAAACTAAACGGTAACAAAAAGCTTCAGACAAATTCGCTATAGAAAGTTTGTTGATAAATTGTACATACTGAACCTAAAAATCACTTGCTTCTTGTTGGTTTTCATTATATACTTTGTATTTTATTGTGCATTTCGGACTACTTCCTGTAATAAAAATTACTCATTCAGTCAAAAAAAGAACCATTAGTGATCAATTTAATTTAAAAGAACCATCTAAGTGTGATTATGAACTTCATGAATACCTGTCTTACAGTCAATAGCTTCTCCCGATATCGACATGTCGTGGAACCATTAGTGAACAAGTTAGCTAAGTGCGTCAGTTTGTCGACATTCTACATATGTATATCGAATTTGGCTGAAGTATCGTATTCTCTTAAAATATATTTAAACATTTCAAACCCCCTACACAATACACAAACGTCCAAAAACAAGCCTTAAGATCTACAAAATAAGGTTTAAAAACTGGTTACTGCGGAATCAATGTCAGCACTCAAGATTCAATCCATTGAGATCACACTATGAAAACATCACATTTCGCATGTTCTATCACTTCCCCGATGTCCATATACGCTGCCACTTACACTATTCGGCTAGTAGGATAAGAAGATAGGCCACAGGTACTGAAATCTCACTCGATGAGTTATATCTATTTTTATTTATATACTCTGAATTTAAGAGGAAAAATTACAAGTATATTTTTTATCAGTAGAATTGAAAGGTTAAGGACCGCGACTAAAAATATATTTAAACATTTTAGAAGATTCTGTACATCTTTGGTTTCGGCAAGTAAATATATTATTTAGTGTTACAGAAGAAACTACTTCAAACTGATCTTCATCATACGCGTAGGGACGTAAAATTTATGTTATTGATGATTACTATAGTTCGGTTGTATCTATATTTCAATGCGCGCGTACGTTGTTCAAGTTCTTTTAACGCGTACGCTATTTAGGTACGTCAGACGCGTTAGTCAGCTATTAAATTATAGTTGTGTGTTCATTGTATACGAATAATTATTTGATACAAACCGCAAGCTCTCCCATACTTGTCCCACTTGTGTACATGCTACCGCGTCGTATAAAGACTGTAAGTACTCGTGTCGCCTGCAATCCATATAGCCAAACGGCGTACTTAGCTCCAGACGCATTGACCTGTTCTTTCTTTTAACCGGCCGACTAAGCTACGAGTATGGAATGGGCAAGTCTAATCCAACTTATCAAGCCAGCTAGACACACAGAAAGACGCTGCAGTACGGCATGCCTAAACAAATGATGACGCCGTCAGCAAATCATCAAGATGCTCGTATACTCATACAAATTATGATTTTTCCGAGCGTATTTTTGTAACAGAATATATGACTTGTATTGTATAGATTTGAAAGACCTACACTCCATATATCCTTGCCAGTATTCGGTGGTACTCCTCGTAGACTCCAAGTAGCCAGAACAGACCTCAGAACCAGAACATCATGAGGACAGTGGTTCCGAGGACTATGTACGTGTTCGGAGATTGCAGGAATCCTTTGCTCCAATCGCAGTCCAGATCTTCCTTTATTACCTGGAAAGTAGAAGAATTATTACATTATTTGTTGTTATTGTAATCCCACTAATCCCACTTATAATATAAAGCCAAAAGTTTGTTTGCATAGATGCATGGATGTTTGTTACCTCTTCACGCGAACACTAGACTACGGATTGAGCTTAAACTTTTCGCACGTGTAGATGTTAACAGGAATAACACATAGGCTCCTCTTTAACAGGACACAACGCATGCGAAGCGACGGGCGGGAGTTGTTAATATATTTTGATGACCTGCGTGGCTTAGTTGGTAGCCGGATGGGACGCAGAAGGTTACTGTTTCGATCCCCGGCGGGAAACAAATGTTTACTTTTCTGCAGGTATTTTGTCTTGGATCTGCGTTTTTACGTATGTTACGTAGTGAAAAATGTATTCAAGTATTTTATCATTCACCTGGTTTCCCTAGTACAAGCTTTGCTTCGTTTAGGACTATATGTGTAGCATTATTTATTTATTTTATTTCAATACAGTTCTTTGCAGTAAAATCCACGAAATTAAAGGAAAGCCGTTTTTATACAGTATACAAGTAATATAATCACGGACTGTGATTTACTGAAAAGTGCACTTTGTTTTAGCTACATGTTACGCGGTTGACGAGCGGTTGAGTTTTCAGCGATTAAACATAATTTAATTTCACTTGTAAAGAGGTATATTCCATGTAGAAGCAGGATAGAATAATTTAAAAATCAATGTGCGAGAAAGGGACAACTGCCTAGTTTATTTTGCACTTCCTATCTATCCTGCTACAATCCTGCATTTTTCTGCCGTCAGCACACTCATCCTTTTTTACTCTAATAAATGAAGAGACAAGCCGAAGGCCACCTGATGTTAAGCGGTAACCTCTGCCTATTACAACTGCAATATCGCGGTGATCACGTTCACTAAGCACGTGACCAACGCATTGCGCCCGTCATCCTGAGACATATGAGTTGTAACTTGTAAGGTCTCATGTGTCCATAATTCCACCGCAGCACACAGCGATGCAGACATTACTGCTTGGCGGCAGAAATAGGTATGGTGGTAGTACTTCCCCGAACGAATTCTTCACAAAAAGTTCTTCTACACTAAGTGGAATAGACCATAACAACGTAGAGAAATACCGGAAAATGTACGATCAAATGGTAACTCACATCGTTCAAAGTCCGGTTGTACCAAGTTGGGCAGGTCGCGAACCGAGAGTCATCCCTGGTCGCCACGCACTTGGAGGGAGAACTGCAGAGGTACTGCCGTCTCTTTCTGTCCCACGCTTCTATCCATCTGGTAACAAGAGATAGAATGAGGCATAAGACATAAAGCCATTTTGAAGTGGTTTTTACCCGACGAAGGGGGGATTTTCACTATGTATCTACGTACAAAGCTTCATTGATCTAACGATTGTATGAATAAATGATTGCATCATTTTGCACACCAAAAGTAGAGGATAAAGTTATAATAATTAACTTAGATTATTTATTCGACGAGCTCTGTGGCGCAGTGGGCCAAGGTCCGCCTGCGACGCCAGGGGTTACGGGTTCGATTCCCGCCTCGGGATAAATGTCTGTATGATCTGCAGATATTTGTTCAGGGTGTTCTGGGTGTTTTTCTATATGTTAATAAAAATATCTATCTATGTAGTATAATGTATTAAGTATATCAGTCATCTAGTACCCATAACACAAGCTCTGTTTAGCTTGGGGCTAGATGATGCTGTGTGATTTGTCATTATTTATTATATTTATTTATTATTATTAATGATGAAGATTAGGCGAACCTTAGGGGCACTGCATAGTAGTTATCATCATCATCATCGTCTCAGCCGTAGGACTGCTGTCCACACCCACTGCTGGACATAAGCCTCCCTCATAGACCTCCAAGATCATGTCATGATCAAAAGTATTAATGATAAAAATTACGCGAACCGTAGGGGCACTGTTTATTAGGTACTTCTCATCATCATCATCATCATTTCAGCCGTTAAACGTCCACTACTGAACACAGGCCTCCCTCATGGATCTCCATGAGGGGTAGTTGCCATACTCACCACGCTTGGCAGGCGGGTTGGTGAGCGCAGTACGGGATGTTGATACACGGAAAGACGCTGCTGCCCATCTTCCGGAGGTATCCCTTAGCAGGCTCTTACTGCATCCACGGGCAAGAGAGGAGGGGCAACATTCTACTGCCGGTGCCCCACGGCAAGGTACTTCTACATGAGACAAAATATAACTTACCCAATGCCACAGTCGCAGGCAAGCGGATTCCCAGCTACCAATATATCGTGTAAGAATACATTATTGGGCACTCCCGGCCACTGCTTCTGGCCCGGATTGGGCACTCGCGTGATGTAGTTCCCTCTGACATCTAAAGTGAGGTTCTTCAGACGCCCCGGTCGCCAGAACACCTCGCTCGCCACTTCCTCGACTGACGTGTTGTAGATTGTCAGACGGAGGTCTTTGGATTGTACCCCCTGGAATATAGATAGGTGGATTATGAATACTTTCATTTATTTATTTATTAATAAAGGACGGAATGAACACAGAGAAGTTCACATTAACAACCTAAATTATTTGAAGACTTGTCTTCTCCCAATTACAGGTTGTAACAGCTTGCTTCATTAGAGAATAGGAGAGTTGATGTGATGGAAGATAAGGCAGACTCAAGAGTACATAGGGTGAGCCACACTGTATCTTAGAAGATATATAAAAAATATATCATGTGTATCTTTCAAAATGGCGGCTTTCTTCTTTTTTTTTATTTTAAGAAAAAAGGACTTTGTCGCTGAGCGACCACATCGTCCTGACAAGGCAACAAAATCAAAATCAACACAACAGTAAGGCGGCTTTCTTAAAACCAATAGTTTTCAATTATTAGAATTCAATTTTGAAATTCGCACTCCCAGGAGAATCATACATGTTTTAAATATCAATAAGAATTGGCTATACCTTAAAAAAGAAGAATACAAATAATTGCATTAATTAGCAGCGTCAAATTATATCTATTTTATTTTATCAATTGCTGGGTAAAGCCTCTCCTCTTATCAGACAGTCCTCTTATCAAAATTACGAAAAAATATTAACACTACGTCCAGATAAATTTAACAAATCTACTCACACTGAGCAGATACTGCGTCAAATATCTCAGCGCCCTTCCAGTGATGGTGATATTATTCAACTTGTACGGCAGCGCTCCATACATCTCCTTTCCGAACTCGATGCCCGCGCCATCCACTTCCACCAGCAGATTCTCGAGAGCTGCGTTGTAGTGCAACATCCGCGGTACGTTGAAGTCCCGGATGTTTGAGTAGGATGTGATTTTGAGAGAGCGTAGGGCGTACATTTTGCTGAATACTCCGTACTGCAAAAAAAATTCAACTACATGACGAGACGAGCCGTGGGGTGCCGGCAGTAGAAAGCCGTGGGGTGCCGGCAGTAGAATGATACCCCTCCTCTCATGCCCATGGATGCAGTAAGAGCCTGCTAAGGGATACCTCCGGAAGATGGGCAGCAGCGTCTATCCGTGTATCAACATCCCATACTGCGCTCACCAACCCGCCTGCCAAGCGTGGTGAGTATGGCAACTACCCCTCATGGAGATCCATGAGGGAGGCCTGTGTTCATCAGTGGACGTTTTATGACTGAACTGATGATGATGACATGACGAGACAAGCCGAAGGTGCGCCTGATGTTAAGCGGTAACCTCTATAACAATTGCAATACCGCGGTGATCACATTCACTAAGCAAGTGACCAACACTGCATTGCATTAAGATACTGTAGCTGTAAGATATAGAGTTGTAAGGTCTCATGTCATCATCATCATTTCAGCCGTAAAACGTCCACTACTGAACTAAGGCCTCCCTCATGGATCTTCATGAGGGACAGTTGCCATACTCACCACGCTTGGCAGGCGGGTTGGTGAGCGCAGTACGGGATGTTGATATACGGATAGACGCTGCTGTCTATCTTCCGGAGGTGTCCCTTAGCAGGCTCTTACTGCATCCACGGGTAGGAGAGGAGGGGTAACATTCTACTGCCGGAACCCCACGGCTATCATCATAATAATATATATATATATCATATATCACATAGGTCTCATGTGCCCGTTGCCTATTTTGCCGGCCCCCTTGCCCTTCAAACCGGAACACAAGCTATTATTATTAACATATATAACCGGGTATTAATCGCGTAAATTACCTTTATGATTTCCCGACGTATCGCTTGGATTGCACCAAGCATGGTCCCGGGAAGACTCGTCGGGAAATAATAAAGGTAATTTACGCGATAAATACCCGGTTATATGTACCTATGTCAATAATGTGTTGTGATCGCGAAAGTTTAAAAACCACAAGCTATTATTATTTTAAATAGTATGTGATTTTTAAAAACTAAATAACACGCCGAGCCATTCGTATTGACATCGGTCCTTGATAAGTATGCAATGTTTCAATTAAATCTAAAACCTACTTTAGAAATTACTTTTAAATTTCGTTACATAGGTACAGATGAAGCTAATGAAAGCGTGTTAAAAAGTATGATTGCGGAAGAATTTCTATTTTCCACTGCTATATTGAAAACAATTAAGTAAGCACAACACCCAAAACTACAAGTCATTGGTACCTAGCAAATATCACAAATGTACTGTGGTCAGTAAGTAGTAAGTAGTAAGCCGTGTTGGCCGAATGGTATGTACCCCCGACTTTCAATCCGAAAGTCGTGAGTTCGATACCAGCCGTGAACCAATGGATTTTTCTTTCTTGAAAAGTGTAAGTTCACATTTAACACGTGCTTAACGGTGAAGGAAACATCGTGAGGAAACCCGCGGCTTAGTTAGCTTCAGACGTATTGACCTGTCCTTTCCTCTGACTAACAGCTGACTAAGCTGAGAGGATGGTATATGTAGGTGCTGGGCAAGCCTAATCCATCAAACAATGTCCCAGGCACTGCAGCGTCCCGTACAGCATGATTACCAGTTGCTGACGCTCCATAAATCATCTATAATAGATGCAAAGGCCTTAATACTGTCAAAGATCATACATACATGTTTACTTAGGAAATATTTGGTTTTTAGGAGCATACCTCAAATATTCTCAAATACAGCTTGGTTACATCCAAATACTCAAGCCGCGGCGATACTCCGTAAAGGCTCGTGTTCATCAAAGCGGAGATTGGGTTTCCGGACAGAGACAGCCAGCGAAGCTCGCTCAGCGAGTGAGTTGCCTGCAATGGAAATAATCAATGAAAATACCTTGCGCAGAAATAAAAAAGTTAATTGGCCTTAAACATTTGCTATTAGATGGAGAGATTAGATTAATACTGCGTCAGCAACTGGTATTCATGCTGTACAGTACGCTGTGTCTGGTACATTGCCCATTGCACCTGTATGCAAGAAATATGCAAGAAAAGACTAAAAACATTTTCTATCTATCTTTTCTAGTACCCAGATCTTAGTTTATTGTTAGATACTTTTGATCCATATTAGAAACAAGATCGATTCAATTTCCATTCAATTTTCAATTTATTTATTTAAATTTAGGTAGTTACTTACAGTATACACCAATTCGTAAAAGTTACAATGTCTGATGCTGGCGTTGTAACGGTATTTTCCTTCCTTGTCCAGAAATAGGGTATGTACTGTACCCCAAAACTAAACGCGCGGAACTATGTTGGTACATGTACTGATTTCGATTGGTAATGTTATCAGTACTCATTCAAACCTTAAATTCAACAACGAAAATGTATGAAAATATACCTCGGAAAGCCAAGTTGTTCATAAGGTGTTCATATTTCAGGTGTATCTTTATCTATATCTTTATAGTTCACAGGGCAAACAAGATTATATTGAATTTACTTTTGCACAACAAGCTTGTATTATTTTATATTAACATTTTACGATCTTCAAAAATCAAATCAAAATCAAAATATATTTATTTATACAAGAAACACAAGTAACAAACAACAACATGAACGTTGACAGCTGCGAAAGTTGGGTAACTGTGTTGCAGTGTCAGCGCCCGTCCCCTTAACCAAAATTTCTAGTTTCTTATATATACAATCTTACCACGAGATAGATTCTCTTGATAAATCAAAATGTTAGAAAACCCTATATTTTGAAATTCCTTAAATTGCAACTTGCTAGTGCTACTTACCACAGGGATAGTAGTTAGATCGTTGTAAGACAAGTCCAAAGTCCTCAGCCGTGTGAGGTTGGCAGTCGTGTCTGGAGGTATGGACGGTAGGTTGTTGTACGATAGGTCTAAGCTCTTCAGTTTCGGTAGCGACATCGGTGGTAGCTGGAACAATTTATTTTATTGGTTGTAAAATTGTATGTAGAATACTTGGCTGAAATAAAAGCGTTTGTGTCATATGCATATATAACCAGCCCTATATTAGATACGGTGTTGCCTACGTAGTCTGTGAGAAATAGGACGAAAAAAATTGGGCCTAGTATTGAGCCTTGAGGTACTCCTCGTACTGCTTTGTATTTTGTAATGACTGCATAAGTAAGAAGAATTAAGTAAGACTTTGGTGCGATACAGTCTTGATTTTGACGAACTGCTTCCTATTGCTAAGGTAGAATTTTATGAAGCTCAACGTTTTTCCCCTAATTCCGCAAAGTTCTAATTTTGCGAGAATATTTTTTAATCTATCATGTCAAAGGCTGACGGGTGATCTATCAATCTTTAAATTAGTTTATAATGGGAAGTGTGTTTAGATTGAACTCGATCGGTTGTATAATTCTGGGATGCTTAGTTGCATTTTTATTATTACTAGAAGAACCGTACACTTGTTTATTTAAAAAAAGTTAGTAGATACTCACCGCAGACAAGCTAACATTCTTCAGGCCTAGATGCGACAGTTTCCTCTCAAGACCCTTGAATAGGCTGTTGCTTCGTTCACCATTGTTGAATGGCAGATTGTTACTAAGGTCCAACCAGCGGAGTCGAGGCAGGGCTGAGAAGGACCCGCCTTCGATGCGGACCAGGTGGTTGTCCGAGAGGTCCAACCAGGCTAGGGACTACAGAAGAACATATTAATTGACTTATTCCACAAACCTCCCCTGAAAGTTCCCCTTATTTGAAAAAAAGTGGAATGTAGGAAACAATAGTTTAGAACAACACAGAACGGTAAAAATTACAGAAATCCGAGAGGTCTTAAAAGGATGTGACCTTTGTTTCTTGCATTAGATTCTCCATTGCTGGATTTCTCAGGAGGGATTTGTAAAATAAGCCAATAAAATAAATACTTTATGATATTATGGTGACTATCACCATAATATCCTAAAGTATTGTTTTTAAGGCTTTGATAAGGAACTTAAATTAATTAACTCATCGTAATTTTATTGATGTAAGTTCGAACGTGAGAAAGTGTGAACGTGAAGAACAGAGTTCACAGCGCGGAATACGCTCATTCGGAAACTTTATTTACATGATGGTCTGATCATTAATGTATGATATTTTGATGTGTTTATGAATTTACAAATATGATTTTGATTAATGCGATGAATTTGATGGTTGTCTGCTCTGTCGTAAAACTAATAGGTTAAAAATATTGATATGATATTATTAAGACTCATATTCTAGAACTCTACCTTGGTTTAAGTTAACTTTGGTTTAAGTAGTAGTTTGTTCCCGACCAACTATGATTATATCAAATGTAGGATGATAATTTTGAGCTCATGCCTATGTAGTTTTGTATTTTTTTTCAGTAAACTGTACTAAGCATAATGTGGTATTTCATTTTTCGTCACAAGTCTGTTTGGTCTGTCACATTCAGCGTTGTTAATCAAAAGCCCAATGATACGTGCAGGTCGTGCAATACGTGCAACTACCACCCACCTTGTACAGTATATTCTGCGGGTACTGCTTCTTCTGACTAAAGACCCGCGTGTGGTCCCTCCGAGCGGTATGGTACATGTACTCGTCGCTGTAATCTGGTTCCTCAGGCCATTCGCCTTGCTCGTTCTGTCGTGCAATCGTGCCTTTAGCTTATATATAGCGGAATGATATCGTGGTTTTGGAAAAATATAATGCTTAGGTTTTTAAGCAGAGTAAGTTAGAGTGGAAAGCAGCATTATGCTGAGACGTCACCTTTTGGCTCACTCGTCATATAGGGCCTTACCCACTTAATTTGTAATAATGGTTTGCTTCTTCTTTTTGTTGTTTTATGTTGTTTGTTAATTTTTTGATTTTGTTGTTTACCTGTATGTCTTGTGTGCCAATAAAAATGTTTTCTTTCTTTCTTTCTAGATTGATATTATCACTGACTTCGTGGCTAAGGAAGCCGACTGATACGCAGGAAGGTATCGGGTTAAGTCCCGCCGCCAGACAAATGTCTCAAATGATAAATGTCAAAAATGTCTGCAGATATTCATCCCGCTGGCTGATAACGTATCTTGCGACAGGTTTGCAGTAGGCGTAAATCTCGCGTTATTTGCTGTCAAACGTCCAATCGTGAATTAACTTACGAATAAACAACAACAACTAAATCAAAATTGACGTTAGTTAGCGATGATCACGAGATTTGCGCCTGTTGCAAACCTGTCGCTAGATACGTAATCAGTCTGCCCTGAAGTTTCTAGCCATATAGATTACTTATTTAGTGTAGGTATTTTTCTAAATTTTACGTTTGCTATTTTCTCTTGACTCTTCAAGTTCTTGTTCTTCATTCAAAATGGGTGGTTATTATTTTGTTCTAAGATTTTACTTCTGTGTATTGTGTACCACCTAATGCTTTCTTATTTGTATTTGTATTCACAATCCTTTGTAAGATTGATTTATAAATAGATTTAAACGTATTGTATGTGTTTTATATCCTAAGTGCAACAGGGGTTTAGGAAACGAAAATCTATTGAATAATGAATATACAGATGTTTATAATGACGTGTAACACAGTTATTCCAAAAACATGATATCATTTCATACAACACAGTGCGGGTTAGTTTAAACAACACAGGTTCAAAGACATCAAACGTGTTATGCAATGCAAAAACCTTTAGCTGTTATTTTCAAACCATAATAATTGTAATATTATCTCAAGCACTACGCAGATCGTACAAGGATCAGTTCTAATATAGTTTCTACATAATGCAGTACACACCAGAAAATGAACAATCATTTGCTGACCACAAATGTCTAATCTCTTTGCATTTTTACATTTTTACAGTGTTGCGTCTATTTCCTGTAATCCTTATAACTGTAAGCTTATCTAATTTTAAGTCATTCTAAGTCATTTATTTCCCTGTCCTTATCCCACTTTTAAGTGGGGTCGGCACAACAAATTTTCCTCTTCCACTCCGCTCTATCAGCCGCCATCTCAACACTCACTCCTTTCTTACACATATCATCCTAAGCTTATCTTATGTACTGCCTTGATATACTAACACATAGTAGTACTTTGTAAACTTGGACATAATTTTAAACCATTCAACGGGACTTTATAGCGTAATAACATTTTAATATGTCCCGACGTTTCGAGTGCCATGAAACGTCGGGAAATAATAAAATAAGGTAATTACGCAATAACGTCCCGATAAACTGGTTAAAATGAAGACATAATTTTGCATTTAACTCAAAGATACACACGTAGAACCTTAATTGCCAAAGAAAATGTATTAATTTGATAGAATATTCTGTAGTTGCCAATTGCTATCATAATGTTTATAAGACACATACATTATTCTATCAGAGTTCGGAACAATTGACTGTCTACCGACAGTCAATTGTTCCGTGTCGGTTATGTCGACAAATGATAGTATTTTTGTGTACAACACTTAGCCTAGAAAATAGGGCACCCAGAACTTACCCTGAATTTCTGCACTAGATCTGACATAGATACAGCGGGGATGGTGTTCCCGCTAAGATCCAACTCGACGAGATTGGCCGCGGCGGCCGCCGACAGTGCGTTTGTAGGTATCCGGGAAAATGCATTGTTTGATAGATCCAATCTAGACAGATCAACTTGTAAGTGATTAGATGAATAGAATAGAATAGAAAATGTTTATTTATGTCTCAAAGATACATAGGTACATGAAAAAAAACACATTAAGGTACAGAAACATAAATCGTTCGCCAACTCAGCACACGCCGTGAGAACACGACACTGATTTTTGATTTTGAACTTGTAAGTGATTATATGTTTAAGGTATAGATGACGAAGTTTTGTTTGCATACAATTTAGTAGCGTTGCCGATGATAATAGTGTGTTATTCAATGGCATCGGTCGATTTCCATAGGCGAGTTCTGCTAACTTCGTTAGATCATAAAACAAACGATTTAGATTTTTTTCAATATTTTACAAGTTCCCGGCGGGTGCTGGCAGTAGAATGTTGCCACCTCTCTCTTGCCCGTGGATGCAGTAAGAATCTGCCAAAGGATACTTTCGGAAGATGGACAGCAGCGTTTTTCCGTGCATCAACATCCCGCTCTGCGCTCGCCCCGTCTCCCAAGCAATAAATAATAATAAATATATAAATAATGCTGTACAATTTACACAGAATCATATAGCCCCAAGCTAAGCAGAGCTTGTGTTATGGGTACTAGATGACTGATATACTTAATACATACCACGTAGATAGATATTTTTATTATAGAAAACCATCCAGAACACACTTAACAAATAATTCCAGATCGTACAGACATTTGTCCCGAGGCGGGAATCGAACCCGCCACCTCTTGCGTCGCAGGCGGACCTTCGGCCGCTGCGCCGCAGGGGTTTCAAGTGTCATGTATGGCAATAAACTCTCAAAAAAAGGGGAGGCCTATGTCCATACATCAATGATTATGGACGTTAACGGTTATTTCAATTAAACTGTGTTGACTTACTTTTCCAACAAAGGCGAGGGTAAGAAGTTGTCAGGCAGATTCCTGATGCGGTTGTATGAGAGGTCCACAGTCGTCAAGGATTGCATCTCGCGGAACAAATCCAGCGGCATTTCCAGCAGGTAGTTGTGGGAAAGGTTGATTATCTGGAAGCGATAAAGGCTATTTCTGAATAACAGCGTACTGTGGGCTATTTATGGGATGTAAACAAAAAGCTAATTTATAATTATTTTTAACAACAATTAGTTGCTACAGCTTTCTTTTCTTGTGCTGTTACGAGTATGTTGACTAAAGCAGATTGTAACTTTCAAATCCTGGTAGAACTAAGTTTTTTAATCTCTTGATATGATCACTTCTAGACGTATTTCTTTTGGATACAACGAACGTCAGAAGCTTCGCGTTAGGCAAGCATTTAAAATATTAATTCCTAGAAACCTTCTACACTTCATGTGGCAAAGTAAGAATTCCTTTTTTGCGCTTTTTTATATAGAATAGACGATTTTCTATATCTGTTTGTCCCTTGAAGGGGAATTTGCGAATAAACCATTTATGGCTTTATTTTTTCCGATCTCCCAGAAACAGCAGAAACTTCAGTCCTTCCGCGACCATGATCAGTTGAAATAATCCGGTCGAAACGTCGGGAAAATAATAAAAAATGTACGCGATAAAATCCTGTATTTTAAAATCGAATAAAATGTTAACAAATCGCGAAAGTTTAACAAGTTATATTTTTTTCGATTTCGCTGGCCGTACTTGAGCTGCGTATATGTCAATCCATCTCAAGCCCAGAGAAGCGATACCAAATGTAAATAAACAAAGCTGACGACGCAAGTTCGCGGACGCGGAATTATGTCTAATTTATTAGAGGGAAAGGAAAAGAGATATTTAAGGATTGTCAGATCTACAATCGTGTTTGAGATGAATGACCTTAATATGTTCGTACTTTGGCATACCTATATGGTCTTACTCTGGCAATTTTTGAATCTCCTCTCTATGTTCGGCTATTTGTAATAAGCTTTCTATGTGTAGTAAGCTTCCGGAAGAACTGAAGTCCTTAAAAGGAGTATTGTTTAAGAAAAAACTTAATCTATGGTTACTGGAAAAACGTTTTTATGATTTAAATGACTATCTGAATTGTTTATAATTTAATACCTACGATATATAACATTTTAAATAATATTTTGCATGCTTGCACACAAGCTGAATACAGGCACTACCACTATTATATAATACCTTATTGTAAAATAAAGCCGTGTTGGCCGAGTGGTATGTACCCCCGACTTTCAATCCGAAGGTCGTGGGTTCGATACCGGCCGTGCCAATGGATTTTTCTTTCTTGAAAAATGTATGTGCACACTTAACACGAGCTTTAACGGTGAAGAAAACATCGTGAGGAAACCCGCGGCTTAGTTAGCTTCAGACGTATTGGCCTGTTCTTTCCTCTGAATAATAGCTGACTAAGCTGAGAGGATGGTATAGGTGCTGGGCAAGCCTAATCCATCTAACAATGTACCAGGCACTGCAGCGTCCCGTACAGCATGATTACCAGTTGCTGACGCTGTATAGATCATCTATAATAGATGTAAAGGCCTTTCTCTCTCTCTATTGTAAAATTGTATTCTGGCAAATAAACTATTTTGATTTGATTTGATTTTGATTTGATTTGATTCGGTAGAGCCCTTCCTAACGCGACAATTACCTGCAAATTCTTGACTTTTTTGAAGCAGTCATACTCCATGTCGAAGATGTAGTTATGCGACAGATCCAGGAGCTGCAGCATGTGCATAGAACCGAACACCTCGCGCGTTATGTTCCGCAGCAGATTGTGGGATAGATGCAGCTCGGAGAGGGTAAGGTCTGCATGCCTGGAAGAAACAAGTCAGGTGTCATCAATCAACATCTCGGTATTCATTTAAATAATCTTGTAGATAGTACGACGTCCGGTATCATTTCAGCCATAAAACGTCCACTGATGAACACAGGCCTCCCTCATGGATCTCCATGAGGGGTAGTTGCCATTCTCACCACGCTTGGTAGGCGGGTTGGTGAGCGCAGTATGGGCAACATCCCACATACACGGATAGACGCTGCTGCCCATCTTCCGGAGGTGTCCCTTAGCAGGCTCTTACTGCATCCACGGGTAGGAGAGGAGGGGGTAACATTCTACTGCCGGCACTCCACGACATAGCTCCGGTATAATATATATTACTTTCAAAACACTCGTGAGTTACACTATTAATTGTTATGTTAAACGGGTTTTCTGCTCACGTTAATTACTCGCGGGCTCGCGCAGAGGGAAGGAGAAGGTTCCGCGTAACTCTCCATTCCCTGATGAAAGTTGCCTTGGGAGGAACTGAAGACGTTGGGAACTTTTTTTACGTGTAATTAACGTAAGTAGGAAACCCGTTTAACATTACAAGAAATATATTGTTCATTATGATTAACAATATATTTCATGTATGATAGATAAGTCATCAACATCATCTCAGCCGCAGGACATCCACTGTTGGACACTGGCCGCTCGCACTGGACGTCGACAGATCTAAACGTAGAAACGTCATGGGGGAAATTCTGTAGTTGCACTAACTAGCTAAAGCTAAATAAATTGACGTAAAACCGACCAAAATAGTTGTTCCGCTTTAGTTTTAGAACGGCGCTAACCGAAAAGATTTATGTTATTTTAGTCCGTTTTACGCCAATTTATTTAGCTTTAACTAGTTAATCGGGTCTACACCCAATTTTACGCTGAGAGCTAATATTTAGAAACATCAAATCTCTTATTGTATTTAGTTTTAGGAAGTGTAAAACAGAATCGACTCCACAACTCTCATTATAATTTAGCTTTAGGAAGTGCAAAAACAAAATCTACATCACTTACCTGAAGTAGTAAGGTGCAATGTAGGTAACGTTATTATGTGAAAAGTCCAACACTCGTATGTTCACAGATACCGTTCCGAGGCCTGGAAATATTAACAACAATTTACCAAGGAAATAAAACAAAATGTAATAACATTCATGGTAATATAAATAATGCTGGACATTAAACAAAACACTATCTAGCCCCAAGATAAGTAGAGCTATGTATGTTATAGGTACCAGTTGGTTGATAAACATATTTGGGAATGATACAGTGTAGGCTATTTAATATTTTTTCAAAATACATAAGAACACCCACACCCGAGACAAATATCTGTAAGCATAGCCAACATTTTGTCCCCCCGCGGGGATCGAACCCGCCACCCCCTGCAGCTCAGCCGGCTATTAAACCAACTGTACCACGGAGGTCGATCATGGCGCATGAAATTGCGGAAAACATTTTTTCAAAATAGCTAAGGTACACTTTCACATATACGGGAAATAGTAAATACTTTACTTTCTAACTTTTAGATATATAATCATCATTATTTCAGCCATAAAACGTCCACTAATGAACAAAGGCCTCCCTCATGGATCTCCATGAGGGGTATTTGCCATACTCACCACGCTTGGCAGGCGGGTTGGCGCGCGCAGTATGGGTTGTTGATATATGGAAAGACGCTGCTGCCCATCTTTCGGAGGTATCCCTTAGCAGGCTCTTACTGTATCCACGGGCATGAGAGGTGGCAACATTCTTCGATTTTAGATAAATAAATAACTCCTATTACTACTCTTATTAGTCCTATGCTAATAAGCAATACAGTTGTCACTTTAGGTGAAACATCAGTAAAACCACTGAAAATGCAAAGCAAAGAAACGTTCAAGCGAATACACAAAGTCACCTTGTATCATAGGCCGTGCATCCTCAACCAATACCGAAAGAAGTAGCAACCCAGTGTTAGTAGAGTTAGTTGCTATCAGAATAAAATAAAGAAAATCAAACAAAATAAATTAAAAGACTAGAAAATCATAACATAGTGAGGAGCCCTCCATAAATTCATCATCATCTCGTAATGACCATGAGGGGTTGCCGCTTGGCAGGCGGGTTAGCGAGCGCAGTACGGGGTGTTGATACACGGAAAGATACTGCTGCCCATCTTCCAGAGGTATCCCTTGATTGGCAGATTCTTGCTGCATCCATGGGCAAGAGAGGAAGGGCAACTAATGCCGACAACTCACGGCATAAATAACGGCACACGAATTTCAAACTTTTTTGACCCCCCAACCTTGTCACAGTTCGTCATATTTTCGAAACTCCCCCTCCCTAGGTTGTTGCATCATTTGCAATTTCATATCTTGGAAATGTGAAATTCAAATTATTATAAATACTAAAATAATAAATACAAAAACAGTTGTTTCAAATTTATTTCCATTTGATATTTTTTTTACGTTACGTCACGCTTTTAAGTTTCCCGGTCGTACCACTTGTACAATGTCACACATAGTCGACTCCCTCCCTCCCCTTTAACGTGAATTTATGGACGGCCCCTACCAAACACAACAAAGTAAATCAGTAAATATAATAGAATAGTAGTTACAAGATAATAGAGTAGTAGTTAGAAAATAACAGAATATTAAATAGATGATATAGGTAAAGTGGTAACAAAGTCAACCCTCCGTTAAGTTGGTTAGAATCGGTATGGTAAATAGGTTAGGAAAGTGGTGTGTGGTAATGATGGTAGGTATTGCTATGATAATATCTTCGTCTGGTTAGAAACAATAAAACGCGATATTACGTGCGTTTGTGATGATGGTAAGTAATGGTAAATAGAATGAACTAAGTGGTAAATTAGTAAGTACTTACCCATAGTCAGTATTGGGTAGAAAAGTGTTTGGTAATTTAGTTATGTAAAGAAGTTTAGGCCTTTATAGATAAGTAATGGTTTCAAACTTGTAGGAAAGTTGGTAAGAAATAATTAATTTTGTTAAATAGAAATTAGATTTTAAACATGATTTATGAAATACTTACGACTGACACTGGATTGGTAATCAGTACGTGATGAATATTCAGTATTCGTGCGGTAATTAGGATTCGCCCGGTAATCAGGATTTGAACGGTAATCAGGATTTGAACGGTAATCAGAATCCGTCCGGTATTCAGGATTCGCCCGGTAATCAGAATTTGATCGGTATTCAGGATTCGCCCGGTAATCGGAGTTTGATCGGTAATCGGAATTCGACCGGTAATATGGATTGACGGGTGTATCAGGGTTATAATGGTAATCTGGATTTGCTCGGTAATTAGGATTGGAAAGGTAATCTTTGGAGCGATAATTAGAATTGTAGCGGTAATCAGGATCTCGGTAATTAGGATCTGATGGGTAATCTGGGTTCGTGCGGTAATTTGGATTCCTGTATTCTGGATTGGATGGGTTGGCCGGGTTATCGTAGTAATCTAGAACACACACAAAAACAAACAATGCTAACAAAACAAAACAATAACACACAGAAGAAACAACATAACACACTTAACAATGATGTTAAATAAGTACATCTAATAGTCTATCAGAAACCAACTAATGTATCATCATTGGCGATCATTTGCATAACTAATTCTCATAGCGTCACATTACCCTAATGTGACCGTGTAATCAAAGAAAGCCGGCTATGATAAGTCTATACTGTCTAAAGTCCAGGTAGGTACGAAACTACAGCGAATTGCTGAGGACAGGTTGACAGATGAAGTATAAATCATCTCAAGATAGATGAAAAAGGCCTACATATGGCGTAAATATATATATATTTAACAGCGCCATATGCGACTGTGGTAAAAACTAAAAAAAGTTCGAGACTTGTTATTTTCACTGATATTGTATATATTTTTTATTAACTAGACGATAATTAGCGCTTTATCTCACTTCGTGCGATATTATAAACCACTAAACCTTAGTGAAGACGTAGAATAGAAATAGTGATGTGATGATACATTAGTTCGCTTTGATTGAAGGATTCCGAAAATTCTTGGTCATACCACGAAAATATAAACAACTAGGGTTATTTATTAGTCTAATACATGTCTTTCATCTTCTTCTTCTAGTCTCCAATTTCTCCAAAAAATCATAAAAATCACACGATTGATTTGTATGATTTTTTTACCCCCCTCTCACTTTACAAATGTGACCAACTGTGAGACTGCCCCCCCAACTTAATGTGAAAAACATTACAAATTTTGCAGTATCACATAAAGATTTTATTAAAATGAAAACAGCTGTATTGAAATCCGTTTAATTCCCAAGTAAATATTTGTTTAAATGTGACGTTACCTCTTGTCACACAATGTCACAATTTGTCGAACCCCTTAACGCCTTCTTTTCTACTTCTAAAAGTACAGTTGCTAAACGTTTGTTTATCTTTTCGTAGTAAGATTCAAAGTTTTCTAGCAACAATAAACACTCAAACGACAATCACCTTGTACCGATCCTGGGCGGATATTCGGATTGGGAACTTGATGTGGCGGTGCGTTAGAGACTATTGAAATAAAATCGTTCATTTGAAAAATCATAATTATGTCTCTGCTGATAGGTATGGTATACAAGGGCTCGTGACTTTCGTCAACCAACTTTGAAATCATGCAAAATATAACGGATTTATTTACCAAAAGAAAAAACAACCTTTGATCTTCTTTTAATTAATGTATTTTGTTACACAACATAATTATAACAAAATACAAAATAAACAATATTGTTTATTTTTGTGGCTGAGCAAAAAGTAACCTTAAACTTACCCCCTTACTCATACACTAATTAAATTAATCAACAGTTAATCAGTGGTTTTTTGACATATTCATATTTTCATACAAAACTGTCATAAAATCCGTCAATTAAGAGCTGATTAGCATAATAAGCGTTTATTAGTAACGGGTTAAAATTTCAGCATGCTGTCTTTAATCGCAGAATATGAGAACATACTATTTAGTCCAGTCATTTGGTTAAAAACGAGTTTACCTGGAAAGTGTTTAGGGAGTTTTGTAAAGTTTAGATTTTTCGATCGGTGCTAAAGGCATTAACAAAATGCATTTAAAAGTTTCCAGTTCAAACTACCAAAATATGACTACTATTAATTCGATCTCCATTTTGATGTCAAAAATTTCATGTTATGAAATCTTCACCCCCAAAATTAAGTTGAGACATACTATTCATTTTGTAGATACGGGAATTGCTCACGTAATATTTTAACGTCAAAGCTTATTTAGTGTCATGTCGGCGCCTCCCGCAGACGGGCAATCAATCCCATATGCTGATTTCTTGAAAAATCTAAACGTGTCGGAATAAACTTGGACGTTATAACACTAAGTAATGCCCGTATTTACAAAATGAATATGAGATCTACATTTTCTCTCGTCTAATATTATGGCTAAAAGATAATTATAAATAATCTTACTTTGAGCCTTAGGCGGTGGGTACAAGTTAGACGTGAAGAAACTCGGTGCGTTCGAGTCGGTCAGCGTAAAGATTCGGTTGTAAGAGGCGTTCACTTTCAACGCGGTCGCCGATCCCACTTGGTCGAAAATCGAGAACTTAAACGTTTCTAACAGGTTGAAAGACACGTCCAGTCTGAAATTGTGTAAGAAAAATGGTTAATCATTTTGTTGAATCCATGAGGAATCAAACAAATGTAATAGTAGACACTGGAGTCCCTCAAGGTTCAAGTCAATTTAACCTTGCAGTTGGGTTTTTTGGTTTATTTTATAATTTTTGCTTTTTTACACTTAGTTCTGATGATGAGATACATGATAAATCGAGGGAAATACTCAAATATGCCAGGTCAAGGATTTTACCATTTAAATTCGGTTTTTGTTTATTAAAGAATCAAGTACATATTAAATTCAGATAACCAAAACTTACTCTTTCAAAGACGGAATGTTCTGGAAGGCCTCCTCACTAATCTCCTGTATCCTGTTCCCCTTCAATCGGATCACGTTCAGGTTGTCCAAACTAGTGAAAGCTCGCCGGTATATAATCTCGATGAGATTGTCTTCAATAAGCACTTCTTGGAGTTCCTTCAAATCCACGAATGTGTGTTGTACGATTTGGTGCATATGGTTTTGCGAAAGGTAGACGCTTTCTAGTTGGCCGTGGATGTCGCCCTGAAAATGTAAATACCGTTAAAATAAATACATGAGGTAAGAATGTCTGGAGATGAATTCGTGCTATTTTCTGTCTTTTATAAGAGTGACATACAGATAAGTTAGGTACCTATGTGTCTTGGTCAGTGATAATTCAGGTTTCTAACTTTATTCAAAATGGAAGTCACTAAGGTCAAAGTAAGTTGAAAATGCCGAGAGCTGCTTCGAGATAAGGTTGTAACTGCTTGAGGAAGGAATTTAGATTTATACCGAAAGGAGTAAAAACGAGAAAAAAACTAATGATTATAAATAACAGACCAACATACTCGCATATAGTATAAAGTCAGCTTAGCATCTTTTTTATAAGTTCTGTCAAAGCAAACGCAAAGCAATTATTTCTATTTAAATATTTTTTCTGAATCTCGTAGAATTAGGTTTAGTTCAAAGTTTACTCTCCACCCCTCTGTGCGAGGCCGCTAAGGCCTTGTACATAATGATTTATGATATTATTAGATAAGGTAAAGGTTAGGTTTGTGATTGTATAACGGGACTGGCATATTCGCTAAGCGAATAAAGGCCAAAAAAATCAGTTTTTTTTTTTTAAAGTTTCGTTACTACGATCTGCATTTTCAGCGTTTGGCGATAACAAATAGTTTAACTTCCATACTTTCTGATTTGGGTAAGTATGATAAAAACAATAAAGTAATATTACTTCAGTCAGTAGCTAAACATACCTCTATATAATAGATATATACTAGTATTTATAAACACATATATAGTCCAAAATACAAACCTGCAAAGTTCCTTTCGAGAAATGGTCAATATAATTATCCTGCAGATTTAGAGTCTTCAGTTTATAGAGGAAATGGAACGACGTATCTGGAACATTCTTTAGTTTGTTGTTGCTGAGATCCAAGAACTGTAGCTCTATGAGAGCTTTCAGAGGCTCAAAGGGAAGAATCCTCACGGAATCGGCGAGACCGTTGGCCATTTTTAGCGTGGTTAGGCTGTGTAGCTGAAAAATATTTTTTTTAATTATACATTTAAATATACTCTTACATAGCACATTGGATCTTTTAAAAGCATATTAGATTAGCACGTTGAAGTGGCAATGGGCAGGCCATATAGCGCGCAGAACAGATGGCCGATGGGGCCGAAAGTTCTCAAATGGAGGCCACGGATCGTCAAGCGCAGCGTAGGACATCCATACAAGATGGGCAGACAATTTGGTGAGAATCACAGGTCGGCGGTGGATGCACGCCGCTTCTAACTGCAGTACTTGGATATCAATATGACTTTGTCCAGCAGTGGACGTTCTACGGCTGGTGTAAGAAAATCTACCAGATGACAGAAGTATCATTTAAATACAAACAAAAAAGTTTATCAAAACAGAGGTTTCCCAACTTACTTCAGCAAAAGCGAATGGATCAATAAACTCAATATTATTCTCAGAAAGGTCCAAGGTCTTGATAGTTCTGACATGTTGGAACGCACTGGACTCTATCCTGCTGATGGTAGAGCCAAATATCTTCAGGTCTTCTAGTTCCACTCCGAACTCCAGGAAATCTTCCGCTCTAATGCTCTGCCGAATCAGTTTGGAGAGGGACAGGGAGCGAAGAGATCGCATTCTGAAAAGAAACATAGATTGGGTTCACATCTAGGTACTATTCAGAATTTCAGCGGTACCCGACACGCGTTCCGTACCTTAGTGGTTAAAGCACTCCGGCTTTAAAAAGCGTCAAGGATCGATTTGACAGACGTTGGTTCAAAACCCACCGAAAACGCAAATTTTTGATAAGGTTTTTCATTTCTTTAAATATTCTAACTAATTGTAGTTAAACATTATACATATTAAAAACTAATTACCTTTAGTTGTATTTACTGTTGTTGTAAATTTATTGAACATTGCATTCTGTAAAGTTGGCCTATTTATATTTGATACTAGCTTTTGCCCGCGACTTCGTCCGCGTGGAAGCCATAAAACGTAAAATCCCCTTTTTCACGCAGAGCCACTTTGATTCGAAAATATGAATCCCATTTATTCCCTATCCCGTTAGAATTTCGAAAAATCCCTTCTTACTGCACCTCTAGGATACTCAAGGTATATGTGTGCCAAATTTCAAGTCATTAGGTCCAGTGGTTTAGGCTGTGCGTTGATATATCAGTCAGTCAGTCAGTCAGTGAGTCAGTCAGGACTTTGAATTTTATTGTATATAGATCTGTGTGTAACCCATTTTCGCACTAAATCAATCTCTGAATATTTTCTAGATGATTTATACGAGTACAGCGTCAGTAGCTGATACGAGTAAGTTTTTCTGTGACATTATTACACTATTAATTAAAATCTTAATATATTTTTTAATTTTATTAGTATTTCAACTAGGATTATAGTTAGTGTGGATTTTTGCGTCCTTAGGGTTGGTGATCGTACAAATCTGAAAGCCCAGTTCAGCGTCCATTGCCCGGCATTCACTAACTACGAGTAGCTAACAACAGTCAACGCAGCGAGCGATGTTAAACAAACCTTTACGATCGTAATAGGCTACAAACCTCCTGAAATCCTGCAAACTCATCTCGATCGAGTAGGCACCGCTGACGTCAAGGAAGAACAACTTGTATTGGAAACTGTTGAACGATGTCTGCGTGTATTCGGACGGCATGTTTGACGTTAGAAGGTTTATATCCACCTGAAAAGAGATAAGGTTAAATACCGCAGTAAATCCAATTTTAACTGACTTCAAAAAGGAGAAGATTTCGAATGTATATTTTTTTTCTGTGTTAACCGATTTCTGATTTCTCCGTCAGTTATGGATCGATTTTAAAAAGTATTTTTTTATTCGAAGAATTATTTTTTATCTTAAGGAACCAAGTCAGGATCTGATGGTGGGATCCCAGTGAAATCGAGGAAATCTTATCATTAAAGTCGGTTTTTAATTGAAAATTAAATAATTGTTCAGGATAAACCTTAGATAGTATGCTGAGGTAGTTCTCAGACATCGCGACTCTGCAGGCTATTCTCATCAGGATACCGACAATTCTACTATCTCGCAATCACGCTGCGATAGGACTAACTATATCACTCAAAGCCTTTACCTAATTATCTCGATGACTTAAGAAACGGAGTGAATCCGAACAAATAAGAAAATAATAATCCCAATGGCACACAGTTTAGCATAAACATTATCTTGCATGATACCTACCTTCTTATACCTACCTACATTTAGATTGCAGTGCCCATCAGGGTTCCATTCTGTACTATTTACTTATGTTTAAGAACTATGTTTACAATGGAAAGCAATAAACAACTGAATACTAAACTGTGACTATTCATATGTCGCTTAAAGACCTTACTTTATTATCTCGATGTCTTCTTACCCTTAACTTCTTCGCGTATATTCTTAGTAAAACCATTATGCCGGACTCTAGTCGGCTAAACCTAACCACCATGTTTCCAAGAACGTGCAGTCTTGTCTAGACTACGGACGCTTGCTCAGTCTTCCGCAGTCTCGGCAGCTCTGGCCCAACGTCAGGTCCCAGTATTTTGGTCCTAGTCTTACCTTATTCTCTCTAAGGTTCTGCGTGTCTACTATGCGTTGTCACTATTAGATCGTCTGCCGTTACTACAGTAGTAATAGTACGTTATTATGACATCTGTCAGTTTTGTAACGAAATAATGGTCAGGTTGTTCTCAGCCAGATCGAGACTGCAGATTATTCTTGAGACTGGAGAACGACAATTCGAGTGAATCCCAACTTGTTCATCATAAACTGAGACTATTCAGATATCACTCAATCACCTTACTTTATTATCTCAATGCCATTTACGAGCACAACCCTAGTCTTACCTTATTCTCTCTTAGGTTCAGAAACCGCAGGGAATCCAACTTGTTCAGCATAAACTTAGACAGCATAGTGAGGTTGTTCTCGGCCAGATCAAGGCTCTGCAGACTGTTCTCGAGGCCGGCGAACGAAGCCGGGGACAGTTCCACTATCTCACAGTCTCGCAGTGAGAGGACTTTGATCTTTGCGTTTCTGAAGGCGTCTTCCTGGAAAATGTAGTTAGATTTAATGCGAGAGTTCTGAGTAGTTTGTAGGTCTTTTACATTATCTAGAGATGATATAACTTTTGAAATTATTATGTATGTGGACACTAAACAATATTTACGGGATATTGGGACACAAATCGTGGTAAATACCGCATGGATTTAAAGATCATGAAGGGCTGATGCCATGCTCACCACGTTGGGAAAGTGGGTTGGCGAGCGCAGTACAGGGTGTTGATACACGGAAAGACGCTGCTGCCCGTCTCCTGGAGGTATCCCTAGAATAGTTTACCGTCACCCTTTTAATCTAAATGGAAACAAAATTAATGGAATCAGGCGTTACTTTGCGGAAATCCATGACAATAAAATGCAATGAAAATATTTAGTTTTAATTCCGCTTATGCTGAGATGAACGAGCACCGCCCTCCCGCCCGCTAGTAATGCACATGCAGCGAGAACTGGGTCGTTAGTGCAGCATGCATACCCAAACCTATACGACGACACGTGTTTCGACTCTCCGCGAGGCATCATCAGGTGAGACGCTGAGGTGTTGTCTGGTCGGCGGCTGGAACGAAAGAGACCGCTTCGTTCCAGCCGCCGACCAGTTAACACCTTTTATTTATGTGTTATCTCAACACATTCATTGTTTCCATAATTTCCATATATAAGTTACAGATGATAATGTATGACACAGTTATTGTTCAACTCACTCTTATAGCGTAGATGGGATTGCCGTCCAGGGAAGTAGAGTTCAATATATTGAAGTATTTGAACGCGCCAGGGAACAACTCGCTGATAATGTTGTTATCAAGCCTGAAAGAATAAAAAATACATCAATATTGCTGGATAATTCACACAGCATCATATAGCCCCAAGCTAAGCAGAGCTCGTGTTATGGGTACTAGATGACTGATACTTATTTACTATATCATAGCTAAATCATTTTTAAAACACATCCAGAACACACTGAATAAATATCTGCAGAACGTACAGATATTTGTCCCGAGGCGGGAATCGAACACGCAACGTCTTGCTTCGAAGGCGGACCTTAGCCCGCTGCGCCACAGAGGTCGTCGAACAAAGTCATACATTTAGTTTAATACATTCCAGTGGTTTTACCCCTCGAAAACCACCATATATAAGCAAGCGGGTAATCATAAAAAAATTAAGAGATTAGGCATGTCCAGCACCTGTATCACCCTCCCAACTTAGTTCTTCACGTTACTCCCAGCTATTAGTCATAGGAAAGAACAGATCGATACGTTTGAACCTGATTGAGCCGCGGGTTTCCTAATGATGTTTTCCTTTACCGTCACGTGATAAATGTGCACAAGATTGATGTCCAATTGACTTTTCAAAACATTCAGGAATCCATTGAAATTTTTCCAAATCGGTCCAGCTGTTTCAAAGGAGTAAGGTGACAAAAACACGCACGTACGAGGAATGCTGAAAACTATTGTATAACAAGTCTAAACTTACTTCAAAGAATCCAAAGACAGCCTGATGCCGTTCAGCTCATGATTCGGAGGAACCTGCTTGATCAGATTATTGGACAAGTCCAAGACCCTCAGCTGACGAAGCGGTGACAGCTCCTCGTATGGAATGTATGCTAGCTGGTTGTCACCTAGTAGCAGCTGAAAGACAAAATTCACTAATTTATATCTATAAAGCAGAGTTTAACAACATTTTTACTAGTTTTAATTTTAAAATCATGCATCGTCCCGTCTGAATTGCATATTTTGATAATGCATTTTTATTTTTATAATTATTATGATTTGTTAGCTGATATGATAACTTTTTCGTTCATTCTCTAAATAAAATTAAAAAAAAATACAAAAACAAGTCCCGTGGCGGGAATCGAACGCATCGCTACCGCCACGGAGACAGTCATAACGAAACATCGTGATTATAAGCGAGTCCTCGCATTACCATTTGAAGTTTGTCGTGCTTTTGACTTACGACTCGATTATTTCAAAGAGTTTACGAGTGACTACTGTCGCATCGCTCCGAATATATCGGTCTCTGGAGTGCCTCCGAGTATGATAAAATAACATTCCCTTCACTCGACATAACGGGAGTGTTTCTCAAGGACGCATGTTAAGTCCTATGTCAGCCAAGTTATAATGTTAGAGAAGTTATAAAAGTGAAGTTACGCTTATTGTCAACTAGTACCATGCTGACAGTGTTAGGATTTGCCGAATTTAACAACATTTCTACTAGCTTTAAATGTAATACCATGCTTCGGTAGAGTTCCGTCTGAATTGTTAGTCTTGATAACGCATTTTTCTTTTCTATTATTATTATCATCATATTGTTAGCAGTGGAGTAATCAGCTAACACGAGGGTTGCAATATATCACCAGAGATGGCGTTGTACGAAAGCGGGCAATAACTCAGCAGTAAGTTTAACCAGCTGTTGTTATAATACACAATAAACAGTGTGCAATATGTGTACTAGCCCAAAAGGATTTTTTTCTCCTCTAAATTTACTTGTTTTCATAGGCCGAAAACAAGTAGTTTTAGAGGGGAAAAAAACTTGCAGAGATCCTTATCAAGAATCAGCTACGTTTAGGTAGACTATATGGTTTATTCAGGTATTTAAAACTTTCGCGGTCTTTCCTTTAATGCCTTTCAGGTTAGTACACCCTATATAGAAGACATACCCGATTCAACCTGTTCATGCCGTCACGAAACACGCCAGGATCGATCACGGACAGATGGTTTCCATGGAGGTCCAAAGTCTCCAACATAGGGAGACCAGTGAAGGCGTCCAGAGGTAAACTAGCGATGGAGTTATCAGCTAGCACGAGGGTCTGAAGCGTGTTTTCTAGCCCGCGCCAGTTGTCGCCTGATATGTCCGTTATTTCGTTCCCTGGAAGGAGAAATACATTTTAAAAAATCCTCTACCTTTTACACACAGCAAGTAGAGCTTGTGTACCATGGTGATTGATAGAAAACTTAAATAATATAATGTCTTTGTTATAACATGCTTATTCGAATTATATGCCCGAGAGGCAGTAAAAGTTATCTCTCCTCTCTTGCCCGTGGACGTAGTAAGAATCGGCTAATAGTTATCTACGGAAGATGACCAGCAGCGTCTTTCCATGTATCACCATTTAATTCTGCACCCGCCAACCCGTCTGCCAAGCGTGGCCACAACCCCCTCATACCTCTAATCTTGGAGATCCATGAGGGAGACGTGGACGTGGAGAGTCGTCCTACCTAAGCTACTACTAGGTACTACTAACTCATGCCCGAGAAAAATATCTAATAGAGATTAGCGGGAATCAAATTAAATACTTCCTTTTCTGCAGTCTGGTTCTTCTTTTTGTTAAAATTATCTTAACATGGTATTAATTTTGTTTCTAAACAATTACATCTCCCCATGTATTGAGGTAGGGTACTGGAAACTGCGACACTGTTTATACTACAGCATTTTCCAGTGTTCATTTGTATCCTGTATATTTTTTGTGAATAAACAAAGTTGAAACTTGAAATTCGCGACCTACGTATCAGCCAGGTATTGAACCATGCCACGGCGTTCTTCGAGATTGACGCGGTTTTAAAAAGTAATATCTAAGTACTGCTGGACGTTTCAGAACACGTGCTATTAGGGGGCGAAGCCTCGAATTATGCATAGCGCTGTCTGTCTGTGCATGACACGATCACAATCGAACGCGTTGACCGATTTACAAGAAACCTTTTTTGTTAGCACTGTCTTAATGAGAGAAGAGTACTGATTTTGGTGACCCTAAGGTAACACGGACCGGAGTTATTGTGACCTCAAAAGGTCACCAAAGTTCAAAAATGGCATTTTTCGGAAACCTTCGCCCCCTTTTCTGTTACCCCCGTACCAATGCTTGGTGTAAGTAAGGCTCTTCTTCTAAAGTAGAAAATATTTTGTTTTGAGTATATTTATAAATTGGTGCCTTTTATCCGTTGGGAAAATGCTTAATACATGCGTATTAAGCATTTTCAGCAGCTCTTCTCAGGAGGATATGCATCCTCCTGAGAAGAGCTGGAGGTTTCTGTTGGGCTTACCACTGGACTACTAACATACCGCAGCAGATAATGGCATCCACTCACACATCTCGGCCGTGGGACGTCCACTGCGGGACAATGACCTCCTCATGGATCTCCAGTAGGTACTGATCATGATGGGGCTGTTGCCATAATCGCCACGCTTAGTAGGCGGGTTGCCGAGCGCAGTATAGGATGTTGATGCACGGAATGACGCTGCTGCCCGTCTTCCGGAGATATCCCTAGGCAGATTCTTACTGCATCCAAGGGCAAGAATATTTTTGCCAAATAGATTCGCGAAAATACATGACGGCGTTTTGGCACATCGCCATTGTTTGCTTTACATTACCCGCTCTATTGGAAACCCATAGATAGACAAGTTCATTCTAGCACTGTGATAAGTAGTGGATAACACAGAATAAGTATTTCACATTTATTTCTACAAAGATGATTCATACATAAGTCTTAAGTCATAAAATATAAACTTGATTTTTTTGTAAATAAATAAATACTTATCTATCATACATAAATAAAACCGGACAAGTGTGAGCTGGACTCGCCCACCTAGGGTTCCGTAGGTATGTAGGAACATAATAAATATTACTAAAAGTTTTTAAAAGGCACAAAATGATCATCCATCTAATTTATGACCGCGCGTAGGGTTGCGGTGAGTCAACTTTTTTATTAAGGCTTGATTTTGGTGCTTTAATTGCAATAAAAATGATTTTTACGGAAACACCACATTATTGTTAAATAATATGTTATAATTTATAAATCATACACCATTGGATTCGTATTGAAATTTTCTACACGTTTATGTATTCTACAAAACATAAAATAACTAACCTGACTTTACTTATGTAGGTACACCCGTCGGTACACTAAGCGCGCGGAGCGTTCAAACCTTATGCACACCCGTCGCCGATGCTTATGGCGCGTCAGTGGAGAGGCCTCGATTCATTTCGTACTTTTTTAAAGGACGATTTTTGTAAGATTTCATTGCAAATGTAAAGTTTTTAAATTTTTAATTATCAAACAGTTCGCTGTAAGCGAACTTACCGCCATCGTGCCACTGAATAGTTGACGTATGGCTTACTACGCGCTTTAAGCGATCCTCGCGATGTACGCACGCAGCCGACGCGATGTACTTACGTTGCTTTGCTGCTGGATACCTCCTGGATGTCGGCAAAGATTCAAATCTTTGGATGTCGGGGCAAGGACAGCGGCATAGGTAACTGCAGCCGTCGACACGCGTCGGCGGCATCCGTTGACGTGTCGACGGCAGCCGTCGACGCGTCGGCGGCAGCAGTCAATACGTCGCTATAGTTCGACTGCTGCCGTCAACGCGTCGACGGCTGCCGCCGGCGCGTCGACGGCTGCAGTTACCTATGCCGTTGGTAACATGCCGCTCGTGTGTAAGAGCTCTAAGTGAGCTACTACCTTAACTGAGCTACATAGGTCGACATGTTGTTTATAGTTGCGGGCGCCACGCTACAACAACATTATTATAAATAGGCAAACACGGTTCACGTTCGAATAACCTGGGCCGGCAATCATCCAACCTAACAAAGAGCAACGACCGACTGCAAACAGCATTGGATTGGTGCTAAAATCACAATGCCTTTTATCCCATTCAAACCTATACAGAGTAGGTCATCGGAAGTGTTATACTGTGTTAGCTACACGTGCATTCGCTGATTTTGGTCATTCATCACATAACTTTAAGGGTCAGCGCAGACAGAACGGAGTGCAGCGGAGAGGATTTTATTGACACACTTGAAAATAAACTTTAAAGTTGTTAAAAGTAAAGTACAAAACGCCGCGCGGGTATTCCCGTGTATCTTCGAGGACGCGCGAGCATTTTTTGTCAGGTTCAAGCATTTATGCACTTTATTGTAATAATTTTAAAGTTTATTTTCAAGTGCGTTAATAAAATCCTCTCCGCTGCGCTCCGTTCTGTCTGCGCTGAGCCTTATGCGTATAATTATTATCTATGACCCCCGACTTCTGGCCGAAGGGTGATGTTCAAGCCCCCTGGTTCGGGACTCCCCGGACATCCTAGTTATAAATTATTTAATAATGTATCTTTGTAAGGCAATTATTTTATGAGCCTTAACTAATAAATGGTCTAAAAATGCTGGTTGACACGCAGTAGTGCGGGTTCGATCCCCGTAGTGGGACAAAATGTTTGCTTCATCTGCATTTCATTTTTGTTTTTGAACGTTTAGGAAACAATTTGTACAAGTACTTTAACAATCATTTGGCTTATCACTTACTTTAACAATTATTTGGCAATCATTGTAGTAAGAAATGAATAGATTAATTTTCTATCAACTAAGATTAAATATCTCTTTTTGCTATTGTGTGCTCACTTGTCTAAGTTTTGTAAATACAAACTTTCGAATTAAAGTGAATGATTTTATAATTTTTTATTTATTCATAGGGCCGTCCTGAATTTGCGCTAACTTAGGGAAGCTTGCCGCATTCAGCATCTGTCGGCGGCCGTTCACAAATCTTACTCTATCGGTTAACGATTCTTCGGCAGATGCGCCCAGCTCTCTGTCACTTCAGATTGTTAATCATAATCTTTTGTCCGATAACATCATTGCAGAAATTTTCCTTTAAGACTCCGAGCATGGCCCGCTAAGCGACTTTATACTGGTGTGTCAGCCGCCTTTGTACTTAGCAAGTTTCTAACTTAAACTTGTCAATATCTGTCTACAATTTACTTAAGCAAAAACCTCCGCGGAGACAACAACTTTAAACGGAACACCAAGATTTACTTTTAACTTAAATAAAGCTCGAACAAATCGCCTGTCGGAACTACGCTTTCAAATATCTTACAAAGTAAAACGGGAAAGCAACTTTTTCAAACAATAGATTGTTGCTGTCTTCGAAACTCTGAGACCTTTGGAACCTAGAAGGAAATGTCGCTTGTTTGAACAAATGTTTGAATAGCAAACAAACTACTGCAATAATGCAACATGTTGCTCTAATGGCCTGCTTTTAACCGTTGTTTGAATTTTATTCTTTTCTCATGTACCTAACATTATTATTCTTTGCTCGCGTTTCCGTAAGGGACGGTTCTTTCAATGTTTTTTTACAGTATTTTTCGAAAAACCTCATGTGTTTTTGCTCGATATCTTTTTTAGATTTTTATTCGCGACAGCTCGAGTGTTCGAGTCGAAGCTGATTCCGATACATTTAGATTTTTTATTGATTATTTATCATTCAATAATGAGCACCTTTCGTCCGTGAGTAATTTCGGTACATTGTACACATAGGTATATTGTACAACATAAATTGGTCACAGAATAGTCACACGTAATGTGTGTATTGTCATAAGTTACAACTCTTTATCCACTGAGTGCCTTCCCTTTCGATTTCAAGACCCACATGTAAAATCTAATAGCCGTAGTTTCTACAAATCCCAAAAAGAGCGGCTTGGCGCAGCAGTTAGCTTGACAAAGCGTATCTCAAATTCTACAGTGCATTGTCAAGCTTGACAGACAATTATGTGATCCTACCCCATGTAGGTATTTCCAACAGCCGCACTTTTTGTAAATCCAGAAGAGTACGGCTATGCACAACAGTGGGCTTATCATAGCGTAGCATTAGCTTTCCTAACGTATTGTCTTGTCTAGACAAACTTTATGCACCATTTTCCTTCCCCCTTGCTTTCAAACTCACCTGTCAGATCCAATTGCCGAGTTTTTGCAAATCCTGAAGAGAGCGGCTAGGCACAGCAGTGAGCTTGTCACAGCGTAGCTGAAACTCCCACAGCGTATTGTCTAGACAAACAAATATGCACCTTTTCCTTACCCCCTAGGTGTCAAACTCACCTGTCAAATCCAGCAGCCGCAGTTTCTGTAAATACCGCAGGGAGCGGCTGGGCACAGCAGTAAGCTTGTCATAACGAAGCTCCAACTCCCACAGAGTGTTGTCGAGACCGTAGAACGCCTCCTCGTGAATGCTCTCCAGAGGATTGTGGTTTATAGCCAGACGGTACAGCCCTAGAATTAATTAAAGCATGTAAGAATGTATGAAAGGTTAACGACATTTCTATGTTCTCCAGGGAAAGCGTGAAGTAGGTGTTAATTGCTTTCCTTTCGCTGAAGGAAAATAATATCGTGGCTATATAATTACGTGCGTACTTATGATTAAGACCTTCGTGTTTTTTATTTGTTTTGCTAAAGTTTCTATGGGACCCTAACCAATTACAAAAGTTTTAAATGAAAAGCTTTTTATAGCCACTTATAGAGGGTTGTGAGAAAAAAGCTCTCCAAAGAAGAGTTTCGCTATAAACATTTTCGTGTCCGTATTGAAGTAGCCTGATTACCGTTTCGTAAAGCCTTTATTCGGGAGCGTCATCAAGGCAGAGGCGATTTTATGCTATATGGACTAGCATCAGACGATTCTATGAAACTAGCTAAGAATTAAGTTTAACTAACAAAGACAACATCAAATCAACGCTGAAACCTAACCTCTGTTAAATACAGAGCAGGTAACGATATCATGGATGCATAACGTTTCCTCTACATTGTTGCTGTATTTACGTTACGTGGTCTCATGCCAGCGCGGAACCAACCCAATTTGATTTCAGTTCGGCTTTGTGACCCACATACCCAGACTCATGTTACATACACAGAACTAACGAAGCTTTAAATCCGGAGCGAGGTAAAATTTAATGAAGCCTTCCATAGCTCTCGATGCTCCTCAATAAACTGTACTTCGGATAATACGAGTATAATAATAACGTCGACCTTTTTGGTCTGTTTGCTCAACGCATCCTCTATTTTTTCCACTCTGTTCTGTTTATCGCTTTCCTGGGCCACAGGAATACCCCTTCATAAACCTGCTCTCAGAGAAACCTGCTAAAAGAGAGTTGCGCTAAAATTCATGGAAATTGTTCAAAAAAATTAAAACGCCATACTGACCTCTAAATTTAAACAAAAAATACTAAGATGCTTATAATATTATACAAATTATACAAGACTAGCGTGTGCCCGCCGCTTCGCATGCGTTGTACCCGGATAAAAAGTAGGTAGCCTATGTGTTAATCCTAGTCAACATCTATACGTTTGCAAAATTGCAGCTCGAAACGTAAGCTAGTTTTTGCGTGAAGATGTAACAAACCTCCATACAAACAAACTTTCGGTTTTATAATATTAGTGAGATACTAGCTTTGCTTAAGTAAAAATGTAATGCATTTTCAAAGCATACAACATGCATTCTTTTTTTAAACTACCTGCAAACACTTGAAAAAAGTATGTTGAATTGAAATACTCTTTCGATGTTCCATTATTAGGATACAGTATCACACCATTGTTACGTTTAGTACCCGAGCAATATTATATTCATATATTTTTTTAGAAAATTATCCTACGGGGCATCTATTTGAAAAGTTTTTCGTAAGCCAGTCGTGTCGTAGTAATAAAGGGACCGCTTATTGGCAAGCTGTCAGTTCTATTAAAGTAACAAACCCAATCAAGTTTAGGATAACTGTTCAGAAGTTTCAATTAATAATTCAGGTCTAGTCGAAGCTTACAGTTGACTGACGATTAGGAAGATTGATCTTTGAAACCCATGTCAAAGTTTCACTTAAAGAGAATAATAGGTTGAAACATGGCATATATTTGTAACTATTATATTAACAAACAGTTGGGTAAACTGATATGCCACTCACCCGTAGCCTGAAAGAACTGCGGCTCGAGATCCACGATCTTGTTCTCATTCAGCTCAAGACTGAAGACCTTGGAACTGTTGATCGGCGCTGGTACCCTGAGGATGGGCACGTGCTTGCAAGTCACGATGCCGAGGTCTCCGGCAGGCTTGGAACACGTGCACAGCGCTTGGAAGAGGCATGGTGGATGTCCTGTGTCAACGTGGAGCTGGAACAAGGGGACTACCTTAATTGCCGTAAACAAAAGCCTAGCGCAAGGAGGACTAGTTCGTTGCAAAGTTGCCTAAGCATACTTTGTTTGGGCAAGGCTTTAGAAAAAGTTTATGACATGATACTTAGAATATTATTTAGTACTTATTTAAGATTATATTTAAAGTTAGAAATTAAACATTAGGCATTCTTCTTTATTAGCCGTGATTTATCTTGTTTATATCTAAGTCAGGGTAAAGTCGAGGGTTATTTACATTATAACTATGTCATCATCATCACCATGTTGACCGTGGGAAGTCCACTGCTGGACGTTGGCCTTCCTCATGAACCTCCAAGAATTGGTCATGAGGAGCTTGTTGCCATACTCGCCACGCTAGGCAGGCGAGTTGGCGAGCGCAGTGCGGGATGTTGATGCACGGAATGAGGATGCTACCCATCTTCCGGAGGTAGCCCTTGTGTGCCCTTTGCAGATTTTTACTGCATCCACAGGTAAAAGAGGAGGAGCAACATTCTACTGCCGGCATGTCAATAAATGACAGCAATGTGAGGTTATAACTATGTAGGTTTGTTCATGTTTTTCTCCTTTGCGAGGTACACTACGTATGGTGGGCCAATAAAGTGGTCTACCAGTTTTGACATCAGTTTCTGTGAGATCTAATTATGGCGAAGGTTTCCTTTTCTGAGTGTAGGAGATGCAATGGAAAATCGAGCTTGTTGTTTCATGACGTTATCGTTATCTTTGAATTATTTTCAATAAGATCGGTCAAGCTGTTTTTATAAACGAACCGGGTTTCCAAATAGCAAAAAAGGACCTCTTTATAAAAACATGGCTCCAATAAATCTCATAAAAGAAAATACCAATGGCCAGATTATTATATTTCCGTTTATTTCCGCATGGTTGCAAAATAAAATGTCGACCAAACCTACAATATAAGTAAGCTACTGTCCTTTGAACATGAATTTGAAAGTTATTAACTGTAGAGCGGTCAATTCTATATAAATTCTATAATGCGAGATGAATAGTGATTTTTTGAATCAATGCGACAAATGTCATGACAGCCGCAGGACTACTGTCCACGTCCACTGTTGGACATAGGCCTCCCTCATGGATCTCCAAAATCTTGAGGGGGTTGTTGCCATACTCGCCGCGATTGGCATAGCGGCTTGGCGAGCGTAGTACGGGTTGTTGATACACACGCCGCTGCTGCCCGTCCTCCGAGGCATATATCACGGCGTAAATGTCAATTAATGGCAGCAATGTCATTTGATCGCGTCATTTATGACGCTGAGATTGGAGGAGGAAAGCTGAAGATCGAGCTTAGTGGCGTGCCGATATCCAGTGGACTGACACAGGCAGATGATGATCATGGTTAATAAGCCATCACGAAGTAGTCAGCCCACTTTGAATTGCTTACGTTAATAATGTGTTTTTACCTATTCTACCAACCATCTGGTTGTCCCTTACAAAAGCTCTGCTTGCTATGAAGCTAGATGCGTTGTGTAATATTTAACGTTACGTATTATTTTATTATCAGTTTCTTTAAATTATTTTTATATACTACAAAATGACCGAAATGACGAGACAAACCGAAGGACCGACTGATATTAAGTGGTAACTTCTACCTATTACAACTGCAATGCCGCGGTGATTACGTTCACTAAGCACGTGACCAACGCTGCATTACATTGCGCCCGTCACCCTGAAACAGTATCATGCTCTCCTTTAATAAAAATGACATAAAACGGACTAAAATGACACGATTATTGCTTTTCCGTTAGTGCCGTTCTAAAATTAAAACAGAACAAATACCTCTTTAAATATTGCTGTCACCGTTAAATCGAGTCGATTTAACGGTGACAGCAATATTAACTATAAATTTAGAAACGTCGTATCTCAAATTACAATTACTTTTAGGAACTGTAAAAGAGAATCGACACTAATATTTAAAGAACTTACTTCCAATGCTCCCGACAGAGATGCCCATATCATAAGCAGCAAGGTCACTACCACAAGGGCGTAGCCGAACTTTATAATCGCCATCAAACTCTGAAACAACACAAAGTTTCGATTAGGAAAGTTGTAAGTTATTGAAACGGCACGTGTTAACTCGAAGCCGGATATTGTAACTGTTACAGCGGATATTACAACATAATTGCATATTCAACAAGATTCATTTGAAGGCTTTTGCTGCGTAGTGAAATAGCTTTTGCGTTTCTTTTCGTGTATCAACATCCCGCACTGCGCTCGTCAAACCGCCTGCCAAGCGTGGCGAGTAGGGTAACAACCCCCTTATGATCTCGTAGATCCATGAGGGAGGCCTATGTCCAGCAGTCCTACGGCTGAGATAGTGGTGGCGTAGTGAGTGAACGTCAGGCTGCCAAAGTCAGCGCTTAAAACTTTTGTGTGTTGTGATTTAACAAATTATGAATAAATGACTATAAACTATAAATGACTATAAACTTGATGAGCGATGACGCCGCGGGACCAATGGATTCATAATCGGATCAAATAAGAAATATATTTATAGTACAAAAGTGAAGATGTGTAACTTGCAGTAAGAATCGGTCAAGTGATAATTCTGCAAGATGGGCAGCAAGCGTCTTCCGTGTATCAACATCCCGTATTGCGCTCGCCAACCTGCCTGCCTGCCAAGCGCGGTATGTATGGCAACACAGCCCTCTCATGATCGGCATGCACTTGGAGATTCATGAGGGAGGCCTGTGTCTAGCAGTGGACGTCCTACGGCTGAGATGATGACTAGTAAATTCGTCCTTGCTGATGAAGATGATTTACGCTATGAATCCGTAGAGTCGTTTATCTAGTCTCATCATTTCAGCCGTAAAACGTCCACTACTGAACTAAGGCCTCCCTCATGGATCTGCATGAGGGGTAGTTGCCATACTCACCACGCTTGGCAGGCGGGTTGGTGAGCGCAGTATGGGATGTTGATATACGGAAAGACGCTGCTGCCCATCTTCCGGAGGTGTCCCTTAGCAGGCTCTAACTGCATCCACGGGCATGAGAGGAGGGGTAACATTCTACTGCCGGCTGGTTGTCGTATCTAGTCTAGTCTTGTTTATCTTAAATACCAAGCTACAAAAACTAGGCACAAAGGCAGTGATCTAAAATAGAAATATTTTTTTTATATTTTCCTCTATTCTCTATTTTATTATGTCCAATGGTATCACACCAGATTTCCAAAAAATATATAACTTTTTCGCGCTATAACTATTTTTGTTTGTACTGTCGTTTATTTTTGTTTATCTTAAAATGGCGAGCCCTCGTGAGTACAGCAATGTGAAACCACCATTATTTCCCGCTTTCCGAGTCCGACCGGACACCGCGACGCATCCTGTCAGCTATTTCATGTTTACTTTTGAATAACCAAGTCCGTATTTTATTACGAGGGTGCGGGAAATATTTATTTTTATTTGAGGGCTTGAAACGGCCATGCTTCAATCATTCGCGTAAGCTTTTAATTATACAATTTCAGTAAACCTAATCAGTGAGCAAGGTAGTATATTTTTGCAGGAATTAGAACTTAATAATTATGTTGTCTAATTAATTTGTGCAATTGCTGCTTCCGAATTCGTTTTATTTATACGACTTAAGGCGATGATATCCGAACACTTTAGGCATTTAAACGCTTCTTCGCCCCGCGCGCCCGCAGGCGCTACAGACACTCGTATCTTGCGCCATAGTATAGTAATTCAGTAGAGGAATGCTAAAAATTTCAAACAGTTGTCACTAAAAAAATAAAAAATAATGGTTATTGAGAAATACTTGTTTTACAATGATGAAATCTGGTAGTACCCGGCCTTAATGACGAGGCGGGCCCAAGGTGGCTGTACTTCCCTGGATAAACTCGTCAAAAAAGTTCTACTACTGCTACTGATAAATTCCGATAATGCACATTTTTAGAGAAATTCCAAGCAAAAGACACATTTTCTTACGCGTGACGTTGCGATTTACCACTATTTTGTACGTCGTTGTTTATTTATTAACAGACTACAAAAAAGGAGGAGATTCTATGTACGACTGTATTTTTTTATGTATGTTCACCGATTTCTCCGTCAATTGTGGACCGATTTTCAAAATTCTTTTTTTATTCGAAAGAGTGCACCTCGGAGGTGGTCCCATTTCAATTTAGTCCAGTTCTGACAGTGGGGTCCATGAGAAAATATTATAAGTCTTAATTTCATTATGTATTTTATAGGAATACAATTTATCTCACTGAAGTCGGTTTTTTTTGTTGGCAAATTAAAGAATTATGTTTTTGGCTTGCACCAGCACCCGTACCATCTCAGAATAGTTGGCGAATTTTCCAAGGAAATAACTAGAGGGCGCTGGTGTGAAACCGGTCTGTGATTAGGCCCGCCTTTGGAAAAATTATGCGCGAACTTTGAAAAAAAAGCATTCGATAAAATTCAAACATGCGCCAAAGATTTCATCGTTAGATGTGCCGTGACACAAAAAACTGTGGCATTGTCTTTATATTAAGCCGCGTACGACTAGCATCGGCTTTCTTCTTTCTAAGGAAACCCGAGGTGTGATCACGTGTCAGGCATCGTCCTAATAGAACGCGACTAAGCGATCATCGCAAATTCGCGCGATTTTAAATCGTACGAATCCGCGATCAAACATATGGAATATAGGTGTCCTAACCGGCATTCGCGCGATGCGGACGCGCGACTAGAATGTTTGATCGCGACCGCACGATGGTCGCATCGCTTACTCGCGCGATAATCGCGTAGTCGCGTTCTATTAGGACGATGCCTTAAAGGAACACACATAAACGTTTCCTATCGGAGAAATCATTTGTTGCACGCTCAGAATAAAATAGTACCATAAAACCTTTAGATATGTCCTACATGGCCAACATGTCCCACGGATAAAATCTACCTACCACCTGAAACGAACAAAATAAGTTATCCCAGGCCGGTGTTATTGAGGAATCCGTGTAATAAGTCGCAGGTGCGTTCCATTCAATAAAGTGCGTTCTCGGAACAAGGCTATTTATTTGTTATCGTCGCCTAAATGAAAGAAATGAGATGTGGAATATGAATGATGAATGGTACCATCCAAGCCAATTCAAGGGTTCGTATTTCGTGTTAACTACTTGTATTTTCTTGGGATGGTTGAATTTTGATACACTTACAAAGGAGTAACGTCAAATAACTAGTAGTCGTCAACAATGATATGAAATTCTAGGAATCTTCTATTTTAGATGTACTTTTAAGATAATTAAGTTTCAATGTAACTGCAACAGTAAAATTTAAGGATTGCGTTGCAGTCAGTTTTGGGTTCTTCGTGCAGCGAAATGGGAAAATGCACGTAAATTATTTTTTAAGTAATTCTTTACCAGTATATAATTATTTCATTACACAAAAAACACCGACTTCAATGATAAAATCCTTGCCTTGTTGCTGAAAATACCTAAACCGCTATATTCGCGCCTATTACATTTAAGTATTTCCCTCGATTTATCATGGATCTCATCATATGTATTCTGTGGATCTCATCATCTGCATTTTGTGGATCTCATCGTCAGATCTGGGTGTAAAAGCAGTAAGGCCTTTGCATCTATTATAGATGATTTATACAGCGTCAACAACTGGTAATCATGCTGTACGGGACGCTGCAGTACCTGGGACGTTGTTACTTGAAGATTCAAGTTATAATTGCATTAACATAGATACAGTTAAGTTTTATTGAAAATTTCGAAACTGGATCTACTGAGAGTACAAACAAATAAAAAAATTCTCACTCCAGTATTCGAAAAACTTTAAATACCGGATCTAGTGAGAGTTTTCTAAAATAAAACTCTAAAACTCTCACTAGATCAGGGCTGGATCTGTTGACGTGATCTTGTGAGAGTAATCCAGATTTAAAAGCAAGCAGACATTATTAAGTGAAAGATAAAACTCAACTGCAAGTTTAAATTTAGGTCATCTATTTCTTGCGGGACTCCAGCAGACACTCATACAATTTAGAGGTAATTCCTCAAGGATCTCATCATCAGAATCCAGTTTTGAAAATGGGACCGAATTGAAAGTTTTTTCGAACTCGACAATATTTTTTTAAATCAGTTCACAGACGACGTTTTTACAAGGATTAAAAAAACAATACAGACTACTTGAGAACCTCCTCCATTTTTTAAATCGGTTAAAAATACTTAAACTTAGCTAAGGCGGACGACGCTGACGCGACGTGATTATTAGACGACCTCGTATACGACCAAATAGTATACAGAGACCCTCCGTCCCTTAATGACTATTACAAAAGTTTTCCTTAGATTATAAAGCTTAAATCTATGACTTTTCGGGTTGATAACATAACACCACTTTAAACCGAGGAAAGAATGATGGCATTTGATTTGAGGTGTAGAAAATTAGCTTAGCGTGTTGAAACTGATGTTTGTTACTCTAAAGGTTTACAGCAGAATAGTTTACTGCGTATTTTATTAGTACCAAACAATCCGCTAGAGGCGCTGTACAAGTTTTCATACATTTTTTTAACTACAGTCGCTTGCAAGTATAGATTGTGAAAACTCATGGTAGACCTATGTGACTAATGGTAGGACGACACTCTGGCACTCAAATAACGGTGGGTTTTTAGTTGGTATACCACTGTCTACTAGCAGTTTGTTAGTAGCCTAGTGGTGAGTCCAACATAACCCTCCAGCTCACCTCGGCCTGGAGGATATCCGTACAAAGCATTCTCCCACAATAAATAAAAAAAAGGTGGTAATTAAATGTTATGATTCATCTTTTCCTGATTCTCACGGCTTGTTCAAGCGGTATAACGAAACAATATAAGTCAATCCCTTACTTCATTCTTACTCCCATATTTTCTAGCGTACACGTTTATATCTAAGCATTTATAGTATACAGCGGGTATATCAATGACATGGGTCGACATCCGAACAGGCAGGGGTCTGACGATTTGTGTGTGAAAGGATACGCTTGGAATATTTGTAAGGCAAAACATTTGATATTGTATGATATTTATGAGTATCTCTTGTGGGCCATTTTATTGACACCTCAGTACTGTAAACAAACTAAAGTGGGTCCAATTTTCTGCTCCGTGAATTATGGCTCTGTAATGACAAAGCACGTTCTATACGATATTGTAGAACTAGCTTTTGATTAATATCCTCAACCACGCCTACAAAATACTTCATTATTACTCCAGATGGTACTTTATCCGGAAATAGCCAAAAATATCCTAAAGCACCTGCTTTAAAGGTATGCTTTGCCAGAATAACGGAACTTACCTACATATGTTCCATTATTCTGGACAATATTTTATATATTTGAGTAGAATTATTGCTGTGAGGGATTTATTTCATAACCGATTTCACCTTGACCCATCGTAAACCGAACTGGTTTATGCGCGACAATGTTAATAGATATAGTCAAAAACTTTTACATTGTGTTTATCTGTGTTTTCTTGCAACTTGTTAGATTTTAAGTGTAAAGAATTTCACTTCGCTATCAAAAATAGCTTCAAAACATTACACATATATGAGATTTATAATTGTAAATGTTTCTAATGTAGTAGGTTTCCCATCTCATCATCCTCTTTGTACGACCAGTTTTTTCTCTGAAATAATATCCATTAACCAACAAACCCAAGATAAACCGTTTGCGAAAGACTCTTTTGCACGTGAGCAACGTTCTCTCTTTGTAGCTACATTAATATTGTTTTAATAAAAGGCCACCGAACCTGTACCCAGCAGACACTTCTCTCGAGGGTGCTCCGATGTATTTTTCCTCGAAGCCTTAAAAGAGTAACCTTCCTGAATAACTTTTACGAATTTGTGTTTGGTTGAAGAACAATACGACGTGTTGCTGTTTCGAGATGGTAGATGCTTTTTGCGCGACTCTGGAAAAGGTTTAGGCCGTATCGTGTTACGGGATAATGCAAAGATGTTTTTGTATGTAGATAAGTATAACGCCAACAACGCAATAACTAGTACCCAGCCGTGAACTTAGATTACGCGAATGTATGAGTAGAATTATTATAAAGGATTTATTTTTTAAATTGCACTAAAAATATTTCAATTTTCTAATTTACAACTACAAAACATTCACCATAAATTTTACTACAATAATTATTATAGTATTCATATTAAATATCGAGAATGCCCTCGATAAGGGTCGAACAGTTGGTGCCTCCACCAATTTAACAAGTACGTGGACATTCCCGATATTTTATATAAATTCACCATAAATATTTACGAAAATCAGACATTACCCAGTAGAGTGTCAGTCAATTTCGGAATATACCTTTAAGCTACACATCTACTTTTCGTCAATCCCTTTCTTAATCAGATTGCCAATTCGAGAAAGATCGGTACAAATAATGCCCCAAGGAGCCTACATAAATTGCTGAATCGACAATCAAGTCACGACACTGGATCGTACGAGATCCTTTCCGTGAAGCCCTGCTTTTCCCAAGTCAGTAAGTTTATTGACCTTTTATAACTATAAAACATATGCCGCGGGGTGCCGGCAGTAAAAAGTTACCCCTCCTCTCTTTCCCGTGGAAGAATACGAATCTGCCAAGAGAAAAAATACCTCTGGAAAATGGGCAACAGCGTCTGTCCGTTTATCAACATACCGTACTGCGCTCGCCAACCTGCCTGAATAAAACCCCTAATGATCAGTACTTCTAGATCGATGAGGGGGACGTCCTACGACTGAGAGAGAGAGAGAGAGAGAGAGAGAGAGGGGGGGGGGGGGAGAGAGAGAGGGGAGGAGATATATATTGATGAAATGTATGATGTACAACATAAATACTAGTTGCTGATGCTGCAATGCCTGGAACATTGTTATATGAAGAAGAAGAAGAAAATCATTTATTTTTGACACACACACAACATAATACAAATTATAAAGAAAACATAAAAGAATCAAATTAGGCTAACAGTGTTAAACAAGTTTTAAACATAGGTACAACCAATGCTGCGTGAGGTCAAAAAATGGACACTGCCTCAGTATTACCGCAATCACGTAGCAAGCTACGCGGTTGCGGCGCTGATTTTCAGGCAGGTCCGTGTGACCGCCTCGTCTGCCAGTGCAAGGCGCAGGCGTACAAAATAAATAAATACCACACTCTTTTAAATTATCCTATAAAAAATACTTATTAAATCTTCAAATATCTAAGTGTCTGGTATGATAGTTCTTCGATGTTAACGTTTCTTATTATATTATATTCTTTAATCTTTAATATTATTTTTTAACTAGGCACTATACTTAAAACACTGTTGTTCTTGTCAATATTTCAAAGATTTTTGTTATTATTTGTTTTTCTGATTATTGTATTGTATTGAGGTTGTTGTAAGTTATTATTTAAACCCGTATTACTTTATTAATTTTGATTATATTTGTTACACCGTGTGTGTGGTCTGTGCTTTGCATAGCGCTACGGCGCCACCGAAAACCAGCGCTGCGACAGCATTCGTGTTGTTACAGCAAATGCTGAGTGGCGACCGATTTGTGTCTTATTTTATTGTTTTTTTATTAATTATAATTATGTGTACATTGTTAAAATAAGGTGCAAATAAATATTTTCTATTCTATTCTATTCTATACAATACAACAAATATTATATAGATAAGTCTTGTCAAAACGTCTGAAGCTGTCTTAGCCGCGAGTTGCCTTCCGATGTTTTCCTATACCGTTGAAATATGTGTTAAATGTGCAAATAAATCTTTCCAGAAATAAAATTCCATTGGTAAACGGCCGCTATCGAACTTCAGATCAAAAGTCGCTTGTACTTGCCATTCAGCTCAAAAGACTTAGAAAATCACGGTTATAACAGTGTTTTCTATAAAATATAACAAGCACGATCTTTTTATCACGTCACATATAAGACATTCTATGATTCTTCTTCAGTACTGAGTAACTAGGTATTTACCAAGAGCCACCTACGGTTTTCCTTCGACGTTGTATTACTAAAAAGCATTTTCCTTTTCGTTTAAAGCCACGTTGTTTTCCCAGAGCTGCTAAGCCTGATTCGTCACCAAGTTTTTCAAGTTTTTGCGTACAAAATAGCTTTAGGAGCTTTTGTTTGCGAAAAGACGCCGCATCACAGACATTTTGATTTGACTTTTTTACGAAAATTAAAGACAACTTTTCGTGAGATGAATCTGTCGCAAACAAAAGCTCGGTAAGTATAATAAAGCGAGTAATTTTTCTATACTTGTCTGCTATTGAGTAGACAATGACAAGGTAAGTTATAAAGTGTTCTTAATGTGTTCGTTATTTTAACACAAAATGTGGAGTTTCTAACCTCATTGCTAGTTAGGTTTGAAACATTGAAGGAAATAAATTACACAAGCGCGTGTCGGGCCACGCGCTGTGTAACGTTTTGTAGTTACCAGTAGAACTATTGTTTAATGATTTTTTTATCGTTATCTCGGCGTGGTTATTTTGTATTTTCTTGCAAAATTACGGCTTTCTAAACGGGCAGGCATACTGACAAAGCGAAACTAAAAGGGTTCCTAGCTAGTTTTTTAGGGTTCCGTAGTACAACAGTACTACGGAACCCTAAAAAACTAGCTTCTGAAATTTGAACGTTGGCTTTATAGCACGTGACAAATGAAGAGTCTACTTGTTAATATACATACAGTACAAAATATAACTGAGCTTTTCCCGTTACTTATCACAGCAATACGCAGCTCTGTGGCAATACTCCTTTTAATTTATAACCTTAAAAAAAGGTTGAATTGTGGTTTTCATTTAAGAGTTAATTTTCTGTGTCAGTCTACCAGCCCTTTCAGCTGACAATACGTTTTAAAAGCAAATGTTTATGTAATGTGTTTTAACAATAATTCCGATGCACGCACAATGGTTTTGCCAATTAACCAAACTGTTATTGTTTTATTGTGCAATCATATTTCTTCTTCAACTTTCGTGGAAAAAATAACACACACCACGTCCGGCTTACACTGTGTTTCATCATTTCAGCCATAAAACGTCCACTGATGAACACAGGCCTCCCTCATGGATCTCCATGAGGGGTAGTTGCCATTCTCACCACGCTTGGCAGGCGGGTTGGTGAGCGCAGTATGGGATGTTGATATTCGGATAGACGCTGCTGCCCATCTTCCGGAGGTATCCCTTAGCAGGCTCTTACTGCATCCATGGGCATGAGAGGAGGGGTATCATTCTACTGCCGGCACCCCACGGCACTGTGTTTAGGGGTACACTAATTCCAAATGAGCGAGCTTACTCAATTCGTGTAGAAACAAAACGGCGCGGTCTCATAGTAAGAGCGGATCAATTTAAATCTTTGTTTAAAAGTAGGTAATTTTATTTTAATGTCGTATACGATATTAGCATCATCACATCACTGAATCTAGCACCTTGTGGAAGGCGCGGTCTCATTATAGTAAGCGCGTTTCGATTTAAATCTTACAAATTTTATTTTAATGTCGTATACGACATTAGCATCATCATCGAATCTAGCACCTCGTGGAATTCATCCCAATGGCGTTATATTAGCTAGGTTATCCTGCTGATGCGGGTCGCTTATTTAATATTTTGTACCACATAACTCTGTCGTTTTTGATATTCAGTTCGTCGTTACGATCACACAAAAAAAAATCTATGGTTATGAAACACTTCCGGTTTATAACTTTTTAAACTATCATGGTTGTGAACACTATTAGCAATATTTACGGGATATTTACCATGATTTGATTCTCTTTGAGTTTCCTGAAGTATTTCCCGAAATATTAAGAAACTCAAAAAGAATCAAACTCGTAAAGAATCAAATCATGGTAAATCATCATCATCATCAGCCTATATTAGTCCACTGCTGGACATAGGCCTCCCCAAATCTGCGCCATTTCACCCTGTCTTCAGCATGCCACATCCAGCGTCTACCAGCGATCGACCGCAAGTCATCACTCCATCTAGCTAGTGGTCGTCCTACACTACGCTTACCAAGCCACGGTCTCCACTCAAGAACTCGTTTACCCCAACGGTTGTCGGTTCTTCGGCAGATATGGCCAGCCCACTGCCACTTCAGCTTGCTAATCCTATGTGCATGTCGACGACCTTGGTTCTCTGTCGGATAACCTCGTTGCGGATTTTATCCTTCAGAGAGACTCCGAGCATAGCACGCTCCATAGCTCGCTGAGCGACTTTAAACTGGTGAACCAGCCGTACCGTAAGTGTCCACGTTTCGGCACCGTAGGTCATGGTAAATATCTCGTAAATATTGCATACATTTACGGGATAACCCAGTTGTGCAGATGGGTACATGAAATTTGAGTGAACTCCTCAAATATATTAGGCATACGACTTTAGTTTTTTCGGCAACAAGTGAAGCATTTGCATCCGGAAAGTATGATTCAGCGAAGTGGAACTGATGAAGAAGACCACAGATGGGTTTATGTCACAAAAATTACGGATGGCGATTTTAACATCTCGAAAGATGAGTAAGATGTGATATCTATCCACTTTTCGTATCATCACCCATCATCTCTTCCAGTCGTAAGAAGTCCACTGCTGGACAAAGGCCTTCCTCCTTCAACACTAACTACTGATCGTGAAGGGTTGTTGCCATCCTCACCACGCTTGGCGGGTAGGCGAGCGCAGTACAGGATTGATACACGGAAAGACGCTCCTGACCATCTTCCAGAGGCATCCCTTGGCAGATTACTGTATCCACGGACAAGAAAGGAGGATCAACATTCTACTGCCGGCATCCCATGGGAGTTTAGTATTTTTTGGTAGTAAAGTGATAGGTATGAGTATGTATCCCGGCCTGTCACTCATCATATTCAGTGTATTTTTTGATAATAACTAATGGATTGATATTACCATTCCATTTTCACAATATATTCCAAGTTTTTCAACCGTAATGCACCTCTCCATTTTCCTATCCTCATGCTTATTTCACCCACACTCAATATCATGATTGCACTGCAAAACACAGCTGTATTTTAAAACTCGTAAAGTTCAAGTAATGCGATTTTCTTTGCGGTTTCGATGCTTCTTCAGACGCGTTCGTGCTCTCTATTTTTCTGTTTCCTTGCCATAGAAACATTTATTTTGTATGTTAAGTGCCCTTAGGAGTCGACACGTATACAACGAAAATTATGGCCGTTGGTAATGGAGGGAGTTTCTGTAACATATGGTGGTAAATGTACTGAGATATTTTTTTATTTAGTTTCAAGTAGAGTTTGTAAAATCAATGTTTATGTGTGTGTGAGAAAAGCCAGTAAAGAGATTGCGGGCTGCAGGTGTGGCTGCAGGCTTGATCCGCCGGATATGATAACACTAGCCATACTGTTATCATCAAATGAAATGCGTACACCACACCTTAAACATAATTCATCATCACCATCATTACAGCCACAGGAAATCCACTGCTGGACAAAGGTCTCCCTCATGGACTTGGAGATCCAAATACTGATCATAAAGGGTTGTTACCACACTCGCCAAACTTGGTAGGCGGGTTGGCGTGCGCAGTATTTATTAGGGTTGGCGCCAACCCGCCTGCCAAGCGTGTTGACTATGGAAATGAAATGAAAATGAAATGGTTACAGTTTTTCATAAAAGTGTGGTGTGCCAAAAGGTTCTGTTTCAGCAATAGTTGTACCTAAGATAAAAGATGCAGCGCTGGTATTCTGACAGAACCTTTTGAGTACCGCAACAGAACACATAAAAACAATACCGTCTACTAATAAGAACTTATTTGTCAGGGAGCTAAGTAATTACCTTTCCATGTTTGAATTAAAACAAAACTTCCTTCTCATTGGTGACACCAATATAGACCTAAAAACACATTCATCATACAAAGATTCATATCTAGGTACACTGAGCGAGTCCGGACTAATGTGTGGGATATCACAGTACACTAGAATCGAAACAAGGGAAAATAAAATCACTAAGTCATGTATAGACCACATCTTTGCCCGATTCCCCACACTTCGTCCGTACTCGGCAGTGCTTGACGTTGTACTGGCGGACCACCGAGGTCTTATCTTTACCTGCATTGACGATGCGCCGGCGGCGAGGCCCGAGCGTATACAGGGTGTCAATAGAACAATAATTAATCGCGATATTCTTTATAATGATCTTGGAAAAGTGGAATGGGGTAAGACAGGTGATATGACCTCTTCGGACGATATTTTAAACTTTATTTGTAATGCTTTTCAGAATGCTAATGAGCATGCAACTATTCCGAAAAAAAATTGTTTAAAAAAACTAACTAAATTTAAATTACCTTGGATTGACAGTAACATCACGACACTTTGTGATAAACGTGATAAGTTATTTTGTGACTGGAAAAAAAGTTTAAATGATTTTAAGCTTAAATTAGAATACAATAAATTACGTAATAAAATTCATAAAGTTTTGGAATTTAAAAGAAACACATACTACCTTAGTCAAATTAATAATAACTTAAGAAATACAAAAAATATTTATAAAATAATTAATCAAATGTTAGGTAGAACGACATTATCTATAGATTCGGCAATACTTAAAGCGTTTGAGGCATATGGACTTACAAATAAAACTTTAAGTGATAACTTTGCCTCATGCTTTGACAGATCCGTTAAAGATGTAATACCCAATTGTAGCATTAGACTTATCAACCCTGTGACCACACCTTTAGACTCAAGTATTTTGTTTAAAAAAGCCACTGGTAGTTTAGTTCATAAAATTATAAAACAACTAAATCCGAGTAAAGCCCCTGGGATAGACAATATAAAAGTTTCCAATATTAAAATTATAGGTGAAAAAATTTCAAAGAGTATTGCTGACTTAATAAATTGCAGTATAAAGACAGGGCTTTATCCTGATAATTTAAAAAAAGGCTGCGTAAGGCCTATTCATAAAAAGGGAAAAAGAAACGTGTATGTCAACTATCGTCCTATAACATTGCTTTCGACTATCGACAAAATAGTAGAAAAATATGTTACAGAGCAAATACACGAGTTTTATAGAAAACATAACGTTATAAACAAAAACCAATTTGGTTTTCAAGCAGGTAAGAGTACTTCGAGTCTATTATCGCAATTCACTGATGAAGTCAATAAACACTTAAATGAGAAAAAACAGGTACTTGCTCTTTTTATCGACTTCACGCGAGCTTTTGACACTCTAGTACATGAACAACTAGTAGATAAATTAGATAACTGCGGAATACGTGGCCCTCTACTATCCTGGTGCAAAAATTACCTACATAACCGAACATTCTCCGTTAAGATCGAAAACACCCAGAGTGAACCAATACCAGTAACGGAAGGCACGGCACAAGGCTCGGTATTGGGTCCTTTGCACTTTTTGACTTATATTAATGATATGAGCAACTGCTTATCAAATAGCTCATGCTATCAATTTGCAGACGATACCTGTCTTGTTATTGCAGCGAAAGATCCACAAACTGCCAGCACACTGTTGCAACAAGACCTAGATATTCTTACGAAATGGTGCCATGATAATGGATTAGTACTAAATGCTAGTAAAACCAAGTTAATGATCATAAAATCCCCTTACATTAAATATTCCCCCATAACAAACATAATTGCGCACGACCATAGCTGCTTACACTCTGTTGCTGTATCATGTAAATGTCCTCCCATAGATATTGTCGACAAACACACCTACCTGGGTTTGATCATAGATCAAAAATTCAACTGGAGGTACCACATCGAGCACGTTTGTAACAAATTGAGGCAATTCCTTGCAAATATTATTTTACTAAAAAATCGGATCCCGTATAAAGTCAAAATTATGCTTTACTACGCACTTGCAGAATCCTATATAGATTATGGTCTCAGCAGCTACGGTCGCACGTACAAAACCTACCTAGACGACATTTTTAGACTACAAATTAAAATCATTAAAAATATTGTGTCTAATCAAACCGCTGATCAATTCTATAAAGATGACACAGGCCTTTTCAACCATTGTCAAATCATACCAATCCATACACAGGTCAAAAATCTACTGCTTAAAGAAAACTTTTTCAATGAATTACTTCAAGAACCAATTAAACACCCGGTATACACTCGAGCCATTTCCAGGAATCGGCTTTGTACGCTGGGTGCGAACAATGCCTATGGCGAGCGAACAACAACATATATTGTGCCTCGGCTTATTAATGAATTACCTTTAGACTTACGTAACAACTTGACACCTAAAAATATTAAGTTTCTATTGAAAAAACACTTTTTAAGTTATTAAGTTATTGTAGACAATAATGGTTTATTACTTAGCTCTGAAATAACATATGTATATATTTTTTTTTTTTGTATTAGTTAAGCTCAAGTAACTTTCCTTTTCAAATTTTAATTTTGATAAATTGTATTTTTGATAAGTCTAATTGTATTGTTAATAATTTGAAAAAACGTATTGGCGTACACTGTAGCATCTAGACAAACCCGAGCGGTTTTTTGATGCTTTTAGATTTAAAAAATTGTTATATGATTGTTTATATGATAAATAAATTAAAAAAAAAAAAAAAAAAAAATACGAATATACAGAAATGTCAATGCAGGCATCACTTGAAAAATAATTTTACGTAGCCCAAGGAGACCAGCCGGCAACAAGTATGGCAACAACTCTTTATGATTTCGGAGATGTATGAGGGAGGCCTGTGTCTAGCAGTGGTCGTGGACAGGTCCTTCGGCTGAGATAATGATGATGATGACTATTTAATTATCGATCTATCTTGCCATGGCTGAAGTTCTATTAGCATTCACTGTCCGTATACACAACTGATCTATATACTTGTATCAGGAAATTCGGTGAAATAACGTAGGATTTTCCTTAATGGTTCCAGTCTGTGTCGATCTCTAACCACATTTGTTTGCTCAACAATGCACTCAGGTACATCGTGGCAAATTGGCAAATAAATATCGGAGAGGCTCAGTTGAATTTTTGTTAAGGTTTGCTGATAATCTTTCAGTATTGGGTTACTTACGTTCCAGTACCTAGTAGTAGAACTTTTTGTGGAAGGTTCATCCGGGGAAGTACTACCACCATACCTATTTCTGCCGCCAAGCAGTAATGTCTCCATTGCTGTGTTCCGGTTTGAAGGGCAAGGGGGCCGGTAAAATTAAGGCACATGAGACCTTACAACTCTGTCAGGGTGACGGGCGCAATGCAATGCAGCGTTGGTCACGTGCTTAGTGAACGTGATCACCGCGGCATTGCAATTTTTTAAAGTAGAGTTTACTGCTTAACATCAGGTGGGCCTTCGGCTTGTTTCGTCATTTAGAAGTATAAAAAAAACTTACGAAAAAAGTAACTAGGTATGCCGTACAGTCGCGGCCTTTTTAATGGGCGTGGGTGTTTACATGTTTCCCTAACTGACGTCCCTCACAGATGGAATTAGGCAAATAATGATATAATGCATATAATTATGGTAGAACTTTTTGTAGAGTTCCACCGGGAAATTACTGTCACCATACCTATTTCTACCGCCAAGCAGAAATTTTTGCATTGCTGTGTTCTGGTTTGAAGGGTAAGGGAGCCTTTGAAGTTACGGGCACGTTAGATCTCACAACTCTGTCAACAATGCAGCGTTGGTCACGTGCTTAGTGAAGGTGATCACCGCGTTATTTTAATTGTAATAGGTAGAGGTTCCCACTTTACCTCAGGTGGGCCTCGGCTTGTCTCGTCATTTAGTTTTATGTGCTAAATGGCACTTTCCTACATCGACAAAATTTATTTTATTTTTATATATCGACATTTGTATACAAGTGGACATTATTATATTAAGTCATTTTTCATTTTAGACCTGAGTCGTAAAACTCACGAATACTACCAGGAACTTAATTTCGGCCGTAATACGTCCACTACTGAACACAGGCCTCCTTCATAGATCTCCATGAGGGGTAGCTGCCATACTCACCACGCTTGGCAGGCGGGTTGGCGAGCGCAGTACGGATGTTGATACACGGGAAGACGCTGCTGCCCATCTTCCGGAGATATCCCTTAGCAGGCTCTTACTGTATCCACGGGCATGAAAGGAGGGGTAACATTCTACTGCCGGCATGCACCCCACGGCAAAAATGTTACAGTGGTAAGGACCGTTAAAGTTGACGAGTTATAGAAGAGGTCTATACTATAGCAGTGTGTGTCAACAACATATCAACCATCACTGTATAATCATAATGAGATTTTATGCATATACCTATGTATAAAATTAATAAATGTATAAAATTGCATCAAAGATTATGTTCTATCCTAGTATTCTGGTTTACATAGCATAAGCTTCGCTTAGTTCGGAATGAGATACTTTTTGAATGTCCAACATTACGTATCTATTCATCTACATTTGTTTGTCTATGTGCACCAAAACCGCGGTACAAAGTTCGGCATTCCTTTGGCTGTGGTTACATGGCGTAAACAGGAAAGCGCAACCTCAAAGCAAACATTGAATGGTAGCTTCCTAAACTGCTAAATGGCAGAGCTGCTATTTGTGCCCACTCGAACAGTCACATGCCTAGTCCATTGACACTGCTTGTGCACCACTTTGACCATTTGACGTGAAGAGCGAGCGTAGAATTTACTGGTGGATCAAGACTGTGCCTTCCGAACTAACTAATATACTTTAATAGTAACAATACTGTTTGCTTTCTTTACTTTTGGGGAAGCTTAATCCACCTTGGCACTGAAACATCCCGCATAGTATTGGTTGAGAGTTGACGTTGTGTAAATCATATTTGATTAAGATACAAATAACCGGGTATATAACGCGTAAATTACCTGTATTATTTCCAGACGTTTTGCCTGGATTGAACCAGGCATGGTTCCGGGAAGACTTCTCAGTAATTACCCGATCATATGTATTTAAATAATGTGTTGGAAATCATCTAGAAAGATGATTGCCAATGTTCAAGAAATCAAACATACAGAAAAATTAGGCATTCCTTTGAATGGTCAAGCGAAGCTTCAAAGAAAACATTGCACGGTAGCTTCCGAAAAATGCGAAAAGGCGGAGCTCTTATTGTTGCGTGCACACGTAGCCCAATCGCATGCCTAAACCTATATTGGACTGCAAGCGGCCCTGCTAGTGCTGTGCACTTTGACGAGAATAACGAACACTGTTTTAGTACAGGTGACCTAATAGAAATTTAGTAGCGTAATTTTTACTGGTGGACCAAGCTCGCTCTAACATTTATTGTTTAAAAAATATATTGGTGCACAGCCTTCAGCAGATGCTGCTATTTTATGCTCTACGGTACCCTGCAGTGTCTCAGACTTTTTCAGACGGATTAGGCTTCTTTAGCACCTAAACCATATTCTGTTACAGTCAGGCTAATTAGAGGAACGAAAAGGTCAACCAGCTTCGGAAATCTATTTAGAAAATCTTACTCAAGCAAATGATTTACATTAAAGAATAAACACTAATACCGTATTCAAAACTGATAATATTAAATATCGTGAAAGTTTACGTACTTGTAAAGTTGGTGGAGGTACCAACTGTTAATATGAATGCGATAATTCACGATAGCTATTATTTAGAGTAGTCGTTGAACGAGACGTATACACGCTGTGATGGTGATATATCTGTGTTACCCACCCACGCAAAAAATAAACGTATTTAAAAGTCAAACATTATGTTTTGGCATCACCACGCTTCATAAAAATGCGCAGAACGCAGTTAAAATCAATAGGCTATACATAAAATTTACAGCTAAAAACCAAAACGACAACTCTATATCTCAGGGTGACGGGCGCAATGCAATGCACCGTTGGTCACGTATCAATTGAATATACTATTATTTTCATACTCTGTCGCCATGCCCCCTGATACTATACCAATTTTGGGTTCTGTATTAGGTTCTGTATTCTGTGTTAGTAATAAGCTTTTGGAGAAGTTGTCGCTCAAATAAGTGTTACGGTTTTCCAATCATACCGAAATAAATAATCCGAAAACTCAATTAGTTGGTATTATTTTTTGGTAAAAAAAAAATCTTCACCAACTTCTAACAACAGGTTTATGGTTCAATAAATAATTCTTTTAAATAACGGAGGCGGACCCTGGGGTTGACCCATTAACCATCTGCATCAGCAGGTTGCCTGGCAGAGATCGCTTTTAGCGATAAGGCCGCCCATTGTGCCTTTTATTTGTAATGTTTTATTATTTGTAGATTACCTCTCAGAACTGTTGTGAGAGAAAAATAAACGTTTTATTAATTAATTTATTTATTTGTTTGGTGTGCGATAAAGAGTATTCTATTGTATTGTATGTTGTTAAAGGGCATGGAATTACAGCTTCTTATGAGCGAACGTAACGTTTCTACCAATAGGTTAATTTTTGCCTCATTCTGGTTTCTATACCCTCATTGTAAATGCTTTTGTGTGCAGTAAAGAATAAAAGAATTACAAGCGAAGCTTTATTTTACGCGTTTTTAGTCAGTAACGGTACTGTTATTTATAGCACCATATAAATGTCAGCAAACGTTTATATGAACTAACGATTTGGTAAATGACACGCGCACGCAGCCAACCATAGGCGTGTGGGATATAATAGCTTTTATACAGGCTAAATCCAAGTGAATTCCCTGTACTCTGCGATATATGTATATGTTTGGGTTGCGTGGTATTCGAAGAGTAAGCGGCCCAACAGACAGACAGACAGACGCGGAAAGCGCCTTCAATTTATGAATGAATGAATAAAAATATTTATTGCACACCAAAAAACAGAAAACTGACAAATAACAAAATAGCATATTACAACTTAAGGTACAATGGGCGGTCCTGTCGCTGAGAATCGATCTCTTCCAGACAACCTTTGCATGGACAGGAATGAGTGAACAATATTACGGTGGCAATAAGAAGGAGGATCCTTTAATCTCTAAAGGAGATACATATGTTATCAAAATAAATAAGGATATAAGTGTATACATATTTTATACAAATAAACTAATATTACGAAATTACCAAAACAAAAGACTCTCAAAGAATCACCACAGAACTCGGAAGTATGGAGAGGAGTTTTCAGTTGACGGGTGTCCGTTGTGTTCAGTTCAGTTGAGGACCCAAGGGATCGAGGATTGTAACTATGAAAAAACTCAAAGCGATCTTTAAGGTAGGTTGGAGTAAAGGAACGAAAATGATAGTCTAAATGAGGTTGAGGATATGAGCATAAAATTATCATAGAGTTAATAAAATTTACCTGAATTATAAACCAAATATTCCAAGGTCTTTTGTTCGTTTCCGTGAATGACAAAACTGTGAAATTCGGTCGTTGATTCGATGTTTTAATTAAAATTTCGAATACGTTCGCATTTGAAATTGACTTTGCTTCCATTGTGTCAGGAAATAGAACAATAAAAAAATATATACACGGTCGAATTGAGAAACCTCCTCCTATTTTTTTGTCGGTTAAAAAATTAAACGACATATCAGTCTGCTATGAACTTGTACATTAAAATGTAATTACATAAAGCATTTACGTTATCTTCGTTTGCATTAGTAATTAAGAGTTATCTGTAATTTGTTCGAAAGAAACGATTTTTTTATTATCTTTATTAACTCTCTCTCCCTCTAACATTATAAAGACCCGACCATTCTTCCGTTAGTAATCTTCTCCAGCCAAAGGTCGTCTGGATAAGATCGCTTCTTTATAATGTAAATTATATTTTTGGAAGTTGTATTTATATTTGGTGTACATACTGTACAATAAAGAGGTTTCATTAATTCATTCATTCATTGCACCTTCATAGACGAAAAGGCCGCTGGCCGCTTTAAATAGGGTTAGTGACGTGTCGTGACGGAGAATATCTCATGTAATCATTTTATACAGGCGCCACCGAAGGCCCAACATCATAAGTCGATAAATGTAGGTAATTTTCGTATTCATTAACAAGTCGAGTTGGCCGAGTGGTATGCATCCTCTTTCGTTCCAAAGGGTTCGATAACAGGAACGAAAGAAAATCTTCTGAACCCAAAGATTTTCTTTCTTGAAAAATGTATGTGCAACAATGTGAGGCAACCCGCGGCTTAGTCAACTTCAGACGTATTGACCTATACTTTGCTTTGACTAATGGGCGACTAAGCTGAGAGCATAGTTTTGGTGCCGGGCAAGCCTAATCTATCTTACAATGTCTCAGGCACTGCAGTGTCCCGTACAGCCATCTAGGACATCGATGCGTACAGCACTGTACATGAATACCTACCAGATGCTTTTACTACTTTCCATACTTTAACTAGTTTCCAAAATTATTCCAAAACCACATAGGATTTCACTCAGCCGTTTTAGGCTGTAGTATAATTTTATTGAAACTAATAATATAAAAGCGAACGTGAATTTGTTTGTTTGTAACGCTTTCCGCCAAAACCAGAAAAAAATCTTACACCAATATAAAGCTACATTATCAGAGAGTAACATAGGCTACGAGCGTCGTGGGACGAACTTGGATGAGGCTAGCACAGGACCGTGAGGAGTGGCACAATAAGGAGGAGGCCTATACCCAGCAGTGGGTGAAGTCAGGCTGCGGATGATGATAAACATAGGCTATATTTTATCCCCGTATTCCCACGGGAACGGGATCTACGCGGGTGAAACCACGGGCCGCTGCTAGTACCAATATAGTGGACGTCACGGAGTGAATCAGAGTTGTAACAACTCGTGGTTATAAATGTAATAATTCAAATAAGCCGTTATCACATCGTTATATCTCACCATGATTGCTCGCGTAAGTACGAACTCCCATAAAGTGTCCGCATCTGGGTCAGTTCAATGGATCTGAGTGGTTCACTGTTTACTTCACGCACAGCACTAATCTGAAATGGGAGAAAGTGTGTTAGAACCAGAACCATTTTAATAAAATAACTTTCGTGACTTTTTATCCGATACGGCGCGAGGCAAACATGTGTTTATAAGCCTCAGTATTTTAGTGGCTAAACAGGACCAAAGTCGTGGGTCGATTATGGTGATTCTAACGTCAATTGATTCGTTGTAATCTTGCGAGTGTCACAAATACAGATATGTTTATTTTCTCTCACTTAATCTAAACAATATCCAGCCAGGATGTGAGACTCTCTTTTAAGTATATAATACCTGTGATAGAGTCTCGCTCTACATCACGGCTCATAATATAATTAATTAAGTAAAGAATTTAAATCTTATATTTAAACAATCTATGATATATAAAAAAAGTAATGTAAAGGTATGGTGGTATGCCGTGGGGTGGCGGCAGTAGAATGTTATCCCTCCGCTCATGCCCGTGGATGCAGTAAGAGCCTGCTAAGGGATACCTCCGGAAGATGGGCAGCAGCGTCTTTCCGTGTATCAACATCACATACTGCGCTCACCAACCCGCCTGCCAAGCGTGGTGAGTATGGCAACTACCCCTCATGGATATCCACGAGGGAGGCCTGTGTTCAGTAGTGGACGTTTTACGGCTGAAATGATGATGATGATGAAAGGTATTGTGTAAGGTATATAGTGATAATAATAAATAATAACTGTCATGATAAATACATAATAATATAGATAATTATTTAAATACAGATATAGATCTATGTATTATTCTATGTATGTATCTATTCTATTTATATATTCGATTATGCAGATAATATCGTACATTATGTACCTATAACAATGCTACACTATAATTTCCGTTAGTTTTTCAACGTCCTCATAATTTAGTGTATGTAACCACGTTATAAGATTTAACTTTTCTCTAAAGTAAAACATTTACCGAACTATAAATCAAAAGTGATTCAACTTCATAACACGTAGTAGTAGAAGTAGCGTTATGCTGCTCTAACAGTATGTGCCAAACTAAAATACTTTTCTCAAATTGCTTTGAAATTCAGTGCAACCTACATCATGAAATCTCATAAAACTAGAATTGTAGAACTTTAAAAACGGAAAAGCACGATCCTGCACTCGAACCTGGATAAAATATCGCTTCAATAAAAATAGACCTATAAAAATTGCGAATTCAAGACATGAGGATCAAAAGCAGGAAATCCTCTTAAGTTCAGTTCTCAACTCAAGCTTTACTGATGCTGTTCTGGGTGGACTGTATTTTTCTATCTTCAAGGTTTCAATAATATTCCTTTTCAGTTTTCAGCTTTATTTCTTTCTTCCTAATATTTCTTTGCTACTGGAACCACTGTGTGTCGCAGCACAGGTTCGCATTTTTTATCCTACCCCTGAAGCTATACCGTGCAGAGGACGGCTCTATTTGTTAAATTCTCTAGCCTATTTTTTACTATGCTTTTCGGGGTTTTTTACTTATATCTTTTCATTTATTTATAAAACCTATAACTATTTGAACTTAAATTAAAGGTGCTTCTCTTAGCTTTCTAGCTACACCTAAAACTTATTCCTAGGTCTTATACTTAGAAAGATATGAACATATTTCTGCCTAAATTACAACTTACTAACTTATTCTAAGAAATTGTAACAAAGTTTTAATCATATTTAAATCGAAATCACTACTTAAATTAAACCTCATCGTGTCCAGGACAGATGCTGAAAAACGCTTAAATTATGAATGGGAGAGTTTGGACTAAGGTATTTATGTAGTGAACACACTTCTTCACACCTATCACTGAACCGTGCTGAAAGTACGTTCCAAAGTTGCTAGATCTATTTCGCACACACATCGAAATTGGATAAAATTGGCAATACTTGATTGACGGTGATGCTGATGCGTTCCTGGAAAAGTCCTGATAGACAGACGAAAAGCGAAGTGATCAACTTAGGGTTCATTTTTCCTTTCGAAGTACAAGTAAAAGTTTCTTAATATAAAAAGAAAAAACTATTTATATATTACAAAGAAACATTACAGGTTCTGTGGTTTAATTCCGTGCCAGGTATTTTTTTATACGGAGGGATTTGGAATGCCACGTGTAGAGAAATTACTCTAAATAATGGAGATACTAAATTAATAAGAATAAGAAAATATTTATTTACGACTCATAGGTACACAGGTAAATTAAAATTACATAATTTAAACAGAATAAAAATCTTATGAGACATAATCTGGTCACCAACTCAGCAAAATGATAATGAAAAGGAACAGTTATTTATGAAAGCAGTTTTGTTTCTTTTTAAAAATAAAGCAATGATACGAGTTCCTTGTTAAGAGTATCTGTATCGTTTAGAGTACCTTCCCTCCAGGTGGCATTATAAAATCTACCCCGTAGGTATTTATGCACTGTGATAATAACGACTTGGATTATGAAAACTAGATTCATGAAACATATTCTAACAAAACATATTGAAACATATACATATATGTATATAGGTGATATAGGTATATATATAGGTTTATATGCATAGGTAGTTGCGAGCCGGGAAAGACATGATGATGTCGATTCTGGTTTTGCACTTCCTAAAGCTAACTTTTACTTCCTTTAGAACGGCGCAAACCGAATAGCTACAAAAAAAAAGGTTTCAAAGGTTAAAAATGAAATTTTTGGGTATTTGGACATTTTCGGCCATTTAAAGACTTATTTTTTTTGTGAATTTTGAGGTCTCAATAACTCCGGTCCCTGTGACCCTAGTGTCACCAAAATCAATCAGCCCCCTTCTCTCAATAATACGGTGCTAACAAAAAAGGTTTCATGTAAATCGGTCAACGCGTTCGGTTGTAATCGTCAAATACACAGACGGACAGACAGACGGTCGGACAGATAGACAGACAGACAGCGCTATGCATATACGCAATTTTAGTTGTATTTAGTTAGGAAGTGCACCAACAGAACTGACACCAGTAACAGGCAGAGATCCAAATCGCTGAAGGAATCGTTGATCCTTAAGGTGAAGTCATTGCAGCCGAAAGCGGCGTGGTGTATTATCATTATTACAATAACAAGCTATTTCATTCACGTTCATCGTGGGCAAACGCTTGTGCAGAAGCTAGTCCAAAGCTAGATTTTCTCAGCGCCATCTGGAGAAGTTACGAGACATAACTTATAACGGGTGCTCATTACGGTGAAATTAAGGCGATGTATTTCTAGAGTCGTATTTTCAGGAACTTTACTAAACAATGATTAATGGTTATACCTACTATCTACTTGAAAGTAAATCTTTTTACAATTATCTCAAAGTAAAGCTGTAAAGATTGTGATGTCTACACTGAAATAGAATGTACTGTTACGGCTAAAGGTTCAAACTTCGGGTCGAAAATAAAACTGCAAGAAGCCTTGCTAGATAACTCTTCAAATTTTCAACAAAAATAATCGACTTGCATGGTAAAAATCCTCTGTATGTACGTCTTATTAATTTATCATGGAGTCCATTATCAGAATCGGGTTTTGAAAAATGGGACCTAATTGAAAGTGTACCTCTTCAATCTGAAAAATAGTTTTACATATCGGTTCATAGACGACAGAGTCCTGAGGTAACAAAGATTAAAAAAATACAGACGACTTGAGAACCTCCTCCATTTTTTTGAAGTCCGTCACGGTGAAAAAAAATTACGAAGAGAAAGTAAAAAGTACAAATTGAGAAGAGAATGTTTAAAAAGATGAAATGTAGACCTTTTGAATAGGTAATCAACGGGTCTCTGTAGGTTCTGAGTATTAATTGATTCATTGACAACATTTTACGTACTTGAAGGCCAAACAATATCAGTAGTACCTAGTATCCTAATAACTAGACACTCGTTGGGAATGCGGCGACGAGTGACGCAGACACGGTGTCTCATTCCGTCGCTGCGGGGGATATCGCGTCGCAGCCGTCCCGCGAATCGACGAAACTTGACGCCCTCCGGCCACATTTCCGAATTTAAAAACCCGCCTCCTGAGAGAACTGACCCACACGGTCTTAATTAAAGAAGTGCCTTCTATTTATTTTAGCAAGTAGGTATATCATCTTTTTTTAGTCTAAATTCAATGTTTACGTGTAATTTTACCTTGGCGCACCTTACTATTCCATTCATTTGAAATTCTTTATTCAAATATTCTATCCATATCACCGCCAAAGGCAGAAAATACCTAACAATGGAGAACGCCCACACCCTAATTCCGAGCATCAGACAACAATGAACCCACTTCGTATTAATGAACGTTCCTACTGTAAAACATAAAACCTCCATTATTCCCCTCTATAAAGTAAGAAAACGTTTAATTACAAAAAAAGGTAAGTACACAAACATCAAGAGAATTTTTAATGTTTTCCAAATTTCATTAGCGTCTATTGTGAGGTAAGAAAGTAGGTACAAAGTGTTTTAATTATTTGGATACAAAGGAAAATTTACTTGATGGGATTGGGTACAAAAATAGCTTGGAAGCAAATTAGTAAATACAGGTATTATTTAATTTATATGTCAACTATTTCACTTACAAAATTAACGTGAGATATACTATTCATTTTGTAAAAATGGGAATTACTCACGTAGTATTGTAACGTCGAAGATTATTACGACACGTTTCGATTTTTCAAGAAAATCATCATCATGGGATTGAATGCCCGTCCGCGCGTGGGGCCGAAACGTGTCGGAATAATCTTCGACGTTACAATACTACGTGAGTAATTCCCGTTTTTACAAAATTTGTTCCAGCAGGAGGGCAAACAGCGCTGATACCTCGCATCCCTATGATACCAACGGATTTGCCTTTTAACTTATAAATAATAATTCAATTTCCGGTGAAGGTATCGTTTGCGGTTACAGTTAATAAGGCCCAGGGGCAAAAATTTAAGCACATAAGAATAGGTTTACGACAAGAGTGTTTTTCGCACGGACTATATGTTGCCATATCGAGATCTGGTTCTGGTGAAAATCAATATCTACTTCTGCCGGAAGAAAACAAAACTATAAATATAGTTTACGCAGTACTATAAAATAACATAGTTTTGAGTTTTTAGAATAACCTACAATCTACATGATATAAGATTATAAGACCCCGTACTTTTACCTAACGTTTTAAAGTTCCACTCTTACTGATAAATTATTTTAAATATAGGTAGGCTAGGTATTATTTAAAAATATTTTCACATTCTACGTAAACGAAGACGCGGGTTAGAGTTAGCGTTAGCCCAAAGTAACTATTCCACGCGGACGAAGTCGCGTGCAGAAGCTAGTAAAAAATATCAAGAATAACGGCTTCAATACCTTCTGGCTTACACGAATAAATGTTGGCTTCATTACGTACATAATCCAGAACAAAGCAATAAAGTCATGATTCACAGCCGTCGCAAATACAGTACCAACATCTAACGCCTCGTTAAGTCCCTTATTAACAACCAGTCTCGTAGCAGATATAAGCTTGCGAATCGGGCGCTCGGCCCTTTGTTGGAAGTGGGAAGTGTCAAGCTTAAACTTAAATATAAAGGTTTTGGACAAGCCTATTCCATATAAACATGCTTTAGCTAGGCTACCCCTTAAATTATCATTAACACTTTCAACGCATAATAGTAACGTGACAACCAGTGACGTAGAAGATCCTTAAAGGCTTGCGTATTTGGAGTCGCTACCAAGGGGTTATTCGCGCACTCGCACCTTTGTTCGTAGTGGGAGTTTAAGAGACAAGCTTATACACAATTATGAAGGTTTTCGACAAGCCATTATATAAAAACATGCTTTAAACCTGCCCCTTGAATAATCCTCGACATTTTCCCCTCATTATAGTCACGTTAATATTGTCGATTCGGGCGTTGGTCATAAAATGGTAATTTATAATCCTAAATTCATTCAGGCTTGACCATGTGGAAATTCATCATGTTATATTTATTAGATAGAAATAATATGGAAGTAAAACACCTTACTACTATGCAGTAAGATCTGCCAAGGGATACCTCCGGAAGGTAGGCAGCAGTGTCTTTCCGTGTATCAAAATCCCGTACTGCGCTCGCCTGCCAAGCTTGATGAGTATGCCAACAAAGAGGTTTGTTGACAAACTCACCAAGCTTGGCAGGCCTCCCTATGGATCACGAGGTCATGATCTTGAAGATCCATACGGAGGCCTATGTCCAGCAGTGGGTGTGGACAGCAGTCCTAAGGCAGAGATGATGATGATGATAAAGTGACAACCCTTAAAGAAATCAAGAATAGTTGTTAAGTTCTAACTATAAGTCTCTAAGTAATTCCGACTTTAGTACATAGCTCTATCAAGCGATCACTTTCATTTCGAACGAAGGACTTGAAGAGAGCTGGATATTTTACCAGCTTTAAATAGGAGTTCTATAACATAAACAGCTTCTGCCCGCAGCTTTAAAAATAAGCTCATGTGCTAGTCTTGGTCTACAGTTAAACGTGTGCAAAGTTTCAACTTGATCTGTTCGGTAATTATGTCTAGAAGAAGTAATAATAATCCAAACTTTCGGATTAATAGTGCAAGTGTATTGCTTGCTAGTAATAATCAGCCTTGTAGAAGTCCCTATTTCAACCGACCTTTAAAAATAAGAACTCCTATGATCAATCTCATGGTATTTCTTCAACGAATCAAGTCTTAAGTTAAGTTTGTTTGGGCGATTGAATTTCAAACTTCCTAGCGAGAAGTCTGCCACTTGGCCGCGCCAACGAGTGAATTAGCTCCAACTATCCCCATTCGAACCCAATCAATTAATTCAGGTCAGCACCCAAGGACATTTAATTAAATTAGCCCGTACACGTAGGGGCTTCAGAATCCGGATTAGGACGTCCCAGGAAATTACTTAGGTACTGAAGTCGCGGAAGCTTATATCGATTAGTTGAGTGGTGTTCTAGCACCGTTTCAAAACTAATTAAAGATTATAAGCTATGGATTCGCGTCTGGTAGTCAGGCTTTATTGATTTAAAAAAATATTTTTAGGATTTGTACGTAAACAATAAGTCGAATCGTCAAATTCTGCAACTAACGGAATATGATATGCCTCGTTAAGTACTGAGCAGACCAAACAACAAAGACTATTTTGAGATGATGAACTCAGGTCAGCGCCTAAGCTTTGATCATATAAGGTATGCGAAAGCTTTTGTACTGTTTATTATATCAAGGCAAGTTGGCAGAAGACTTGCGTTAAAAAAACACAACACACCAGTGCAGTATTAACTTATATTAGCATTTAAGAGCAACCAATTCATCAGCACTAGCTGAACAAATCACGCCTTACACAAAACAAATACTTAGATCACCTAAAGAAGCTTGCAGACAAAAGCGTTCAGGCGTAAACAAACACGGCTGGTTTAAATATTCTTAGTATAAACAAGCTTCTGCCCCAGTGTCTAACGCTTTTTAAAGGAACAAAATGTCATCATCATCATTACAGCCACAAAACGTTCAATACTGAAAACAGGCCTCACTCATGGATAATATGAGGTAGTTGCCATATTCACCACGCTTGGCAGGCGAGTTGGTGAGCGCAGTACGTGATGTTGATTCACTGAAAGACGCTGCTGCCCATCTTCCGGTGGTATCCCTTAGCAGGCTCCCACTCCCTCCACGGGCATGAAAGGAGGGGTAACATTCTACTGCCGGTACCCCACGGCAGGCAGCAACAAAATGTTACTCAGTTTCATTTTTATCCTTTGGTTTCGGTGTCAATAGTTCCAACATTCAGTAGCATTAAAAATCTTCACAGCCGTTTTTCTTCTATATACTCGTATATTTCAAGGGTGTAATGCATTTGCCTTCTGTTTTATATCTATAAGCAAATTAACAAACTTGACGAAACCAGAGGTCCAAACATCGGCACGTAAGATGGTAATCTTCGGGATTAGGACATTGTGGGGAATCGGTGAAATTAGGTCGCTGAAGGCAGTATCGATCTAGTTAATAGAGTATAACCAGAGTTTGTGTGTGGCGTTTAATGCCCAAGACCGTAAAGGGATTTCTTAGGAAGATTTCTTTCAGTACATTTCTGAGGTTGGAAGAAAATGGGTTTGATATGCAAATTCTCATTTAAGGACAGTTTTGTAAGGACAGTTTACCATTACGTTTAATAAAGTTTTCGGTTGTGTAACTATGTGTATGGAACTTATGATTTTCTTTGTTGACACCGTTTGACTTTTTGATTCATAAGATGTAAAGTTATTTGTGACAAGCCATTTTTTTTTAAACCGTTGCTTTTTGTAAGGTATTTCATAAAAAATATAGAGCATCTCTACAAGCTACTAATAAAGATTTGATTAGATTTTTTGAGAAAACCCAAAAAATCTAATCAAATATTTATTAGGTCTAAAGTTAAGAGTTTACGATGCTGTTTACTTATTGCAAACGACATTTAAGATCCAAGTATTGATGTTTTCGAAGTTAGATCGTAGTCTTGAACAATTTAAGAACCGAGACGCTTTTGAGTTGGCTTGTTCGACGACTGTTTAGAATCTTTAAGTGTTATTTAAGCGTGATATTGTATAAACCAACTTAAAATCAAAAAGATGTATTTTAATTTTGATCTAGGCTACATAGCAAAAGAAATGCTGACCACAATTACATTAAATTAAGCACGTAATTGAATTCACTTGCGGAGAACTATATTTTCCAAGTGAGGAAAAGAAGCGAAAAGTTAACCTTTAACTGAATGAATGAACACTTTCTTACACAAAGAAACACAGATATTAAAAATAATTGGATAAATATGTATAAATTGGCGGCATTATTGCTCAAAGCAATTTATTCCAGGCAACCTACCTAGGAAAAAAGTAATTTGTAAATAATATAACGTAGGTAGTGCACAAAAAATTATGATAAATACATCTAAACAGTATATTAGCCTAGATGTATACGCTAAAATACATTCATCTTAGTTTATCAATTACAATTTACATTAAATATAATACACAAATAAAATATATATTAAATACTATACATATGTGCTGCATAAAATTTAGAAAAAGAAAAGAAAGCAAAAGAACATAATTTAAGTTGAGGAGAAGAAAAGAAGAAATACATAAACGGGTTAGTATTGCTGTTAGACAGATGACAGATAATATAGCTTAAAAATAGCCTACCTAGATGTAGCTGCCTGTAATTGGGAGAACACTAGCTCATGATTTTTATTGTTTTTATTTTTGTAATTTTTCATTGTGTATCTTCTGTTGGTGGCTCAAATAAATAAATAAAAATGTGGATAGAGGGAGCAAGTCTGATATCAGCAGGGAGAGTATTTTTTTTGCAGAAATTTATCAGACAGGAAATTTAAGTCCTAAAGATTTCATGTCACACAACAAGTGTCCTAGTTTTACTACTAGTACATCTTCCGATACCCAAGTATCTATCGGACGGCATCAAAAGGGATACTTATAACAACTCGTCTTTTTGTCGATTGTTATCTGCCTCAATTCACACAAAAAATCTCGATACTGCTGAAAGCGAGCAAACACGTGTACCTGATGGTACCTGAAATTAATTATGACGATAAAATAATAAATCTGAGAAATCATATCATGTATGGCCAGAAAAATCAGAATTATGAGTACGTTGCCTGCTGTTATGCTCTACGGAATTAATGGTTGGTAAACAATGGCAGTTCATTTATTCAGTACACGTTTAAGATTCTGAGAATTGGGTAGATATAAAATATCATTACGGTGCAAGGGGGGCAGGCCGAGATGATCGATCTAAAAACAGGCGTCCTTTACGAACTGAATTTGCAGATGCTGTGGTTTATAAAAGGAAAAGTAAGTTTTAGGTTTTAAAATATTTAAACATAAAATTATCGATAAAATTTTCACAAATAAGCGCCAAGGACTTCTTTTATGATATGGCTTGGACGGCTAAAAATAACACTGCTTCAAGCACGGCTGCCTATTTTAACGTACCTAGATATAAAATGGGATGCCTTGTATGACATCCCGTTCGAACACAGATTAAATAAAATACACACCATGTACCCATGGTGTTTATATTAGACAATGTCAATAAATATACATATATATTTCACCTATATTTAGACCGTTATAAGTACCCTTTTATTTGCATGTATAGTTTCTAGTCAAGAATAAACTATTTATATCATTCTTTTATCCAGTTGTGACGCGTCTTAAGCGCGAGCCAAACCTCCCAATTATAGACTTCCTTCAGTACCTCTATATCCCCAAATGAATAAGGTGGTACGCAGTAAAATCTCTCGGATGTTAACAAAGGACAAGATGTAATCACGCGAGCGTCGCAAAGGTAGGCTTGTTAACCCTAGAGGGATTCCGCGAAATCCCAATTTATCCCGCACTAAATAGGTATATCTAGCGATTTTGCGGATTTTCGCTTTCTTATAATGGCTAAGTACATTCATAATACATTTTCCTGTTGTAGAACAGCTAAATATCATCATCTAATCCTTAGGACTGCTGTCTACGTCCGCTACTGGACATAGACCTCCCTCATGGGTCTCCAAGACCTTGGGGAACCCCCCCATACTCACCACGCTTGGCAAACGGGTTGGCGAGCGCAGTACGGGATATTGATGCACGGAAAGGTGCTGCTGCCCATCTTCCGGAGATAGTCCTTAAAAGATTCTTACTGCATCCATGGGCAAGAGAGGAGAAGTAATTTTCTACTGCCGGCACTTCATGGCTAAATATATAAAGTCAACATGTTGCATGCATAGCTGTATGCACCTATCTATAATTTATAGTTGCGCTTATCAATTATATTAAATTACTCCTAAGATTAACATATAAGGATAAGTTTTAGTACTACCTATGTTGGTGTCCTTAATAAAAAAATAATGGATTAAACAGCCAATATTATTTCGACTTTGCGTTATAATTAAAGGTTTATTTCGAGTGATTGGTTCCAGAATAAAATGAGGCAATTACGCAGTTAAGCCGGTTCTGAGAAATGGTTTTTCAACGGCAGACGTAGTACAACGAAGTAATACTTTATAGTCCGTGTTTTCCTTACAAGTCAGGAACTTAAAGCAAATTATTATTGGGTGACCCATTTTCCGGTTGGTCTACGAAAATCTCCCCCCTAAGTAGACAATCGATGCTCACATTTAGCCTGAGTTGCCAGAAAATAAACCAAATTTTGTAGGTTGCCAGATGATAAGCAGTCAGAATAATCTTTAGATATCAAGAAATTCAGAAATTTAGAAATTCATTCATTTATTTCCATAGTTTGCAAATACAAAACGTAAACACGTCAAATTTAATAATTTATTAATTTGTAATTCCTCGGTCCCAGCAGAAAACCAGCGCAGGTTTTTAAAACCTGCATATGCTGAGTTGGGACCATTTTGTAGCTAAAACTTAGTTTAATAGTAATATTACATTATATCGTATGTGTCATCTTATATATTTTTTTAGTTGTGTAAAGGTTTATCTATTTAATTACCTAATGTTTTAGTTACAAATAAACGTTTTGATTTGATTTTGATTTTGATTTTAAATTACAAAAATAAAAAACATATTTAATCTTAAGTTTACAGGAAATAAGGTACATGAATGAATCTGTTCGCTTCCCTATTTTAAGCACGCGTGTGATAAGAAGCGATTAGAAAATACAGTTCTTTTTAATAGTTAGTTTTTTTAGTTGTTTTGGAGTTGGAGCAAATTTCATTCCAAGCATTTTTGTCTTCTAGATAATCAGATATTTTATATTAAGCTCTATTGTGAAGATTACAATTTATATTTTTTTTAAACTTATTGATAGAAAATTGCTGCATTTCTATAGGAATTTTATTGTAGAAGCGTGTACACTGCCCTCTGAAAGATACATTGACCTTACGCTGCGCTCCAACCTGCCTGCCAAGCGTGGTGAGTATGGCAACTACCCCTCATGGAGATCCATAAGAGAGGCCTGTGTTGAGTGTAGTGGACGTTTTACGGCTAAAATAAATGAAACTAATGCGATTTAACCCATTATTTTCGAAACCCTTAGGGCACGAGTATCGCTCGCACTTGTCCGTTTTATTTTTTATGAGGATTCAATTAACTTCAACCACGGTTACGATGCTTTTGCACTGTTCTTACCACTGTAAAGGGAATAGACGAACTTAGGAACGAAGGTCGTCTTTTAAAAAGAAGGCAATTTCGTTTATATTTCCTTTTTATCTCTTACCTTTCAAACGTGGCCTTCTTTCAATAAGGGACTTCCTTCTTAAAAGAGTTTCATTTGCCAACGTCAATAAAGATTCGACACAGAATTAGAACAGTAGGTAGTACTTACGTAATGTAGGACTATTTAAAGTTGATGCTTAAACTATGCGTAGTATGAATATTTAGTGAAAAAAACAGCTAGATAAAAATCGCAATCTAAGGCTAGCGAGGGTTATGAACATATTTAATAAATTAGATATCTTGTTAACTTATGACTGGAATTAAATTTATCAGTGCGACGATGTACGTAGTTAATTGATGATTTATAACCTTCTCCAAATAAACCCTAACATCAAAGGAAAGGTATTCTCTGAGGTGGAAAACAAAACTTTGATTCGAAGATTCAGAATGTTTCAAAGAAAAGGTTGTAAGGAAAGTTCACGTGTGAGCTTCTCGTACGTAAGTAATTATAGGACATCCCTACATGATTAATCGTGAAAGTTTTTAACAATTAGGAGTACACATCAAAATGTTTTAGTGAGTACAAAGTTATAGAAATTATGAAAAAAGGTAAAGGGATTTTTTAAATTTTTTATGGTAAAATTTTACTTCTAAACATCGGAGAATGTTGAATATCGGTTGGAGTAAACTAAATTCATATTTTAAAAAAGTAGTAACCAATTTTCCACATTATAAAAGGTTTAAGGTTAACCTACTCAACATTTTTCTTTTTCTTAAACAACGAAAATAGTTTGTAAGATAGGCACGCCACGTCAGATACTTTTTTGAATCTTTTAAGGATTCTCATGAAATGAAGAATTGAAGGAATAATATACTTTCTTTTAAAAGTTGTAGGTATTTCGTAAGTACTTAGATACTAAGCCACCTGTAATTTATTGAGTTCCCATTCGGGAAAGATTCTGAATGGATATTTGAATAATTTTCGCTTACCATTTCAGCGAACCAATTTGAATTTTACAAAGACTTTTGACTTACTCAAAAAACTGCTAGTATGAGTAACTTCACTGACACTTAAACGACTAGTTACACAGTAAATAGATTAGAAAAAGGATTGCTAAACATTTCACACCGCACCTATAAACACAAGCTCAGCTAACTTTGGGGCTGCGTTTACAATCTGGTACCTATGCATACATACTCATCACATTATAGAAAAATACCCACGCAGGTTCAATTCCCGCCGGAGCAGATCTGAAGTTTTCTGTGTGTGGTGAGTAGGTATGTAGTTACAAAAAAAAAAATTATTCAGCATCTGGTAACCTTAGCACAGGCTCTGTTTACTTTGGGGGTAGATGGTGCTGTGTGTTGAAAAAAACAAACATTATTTGAGATTGTATTGGAACAACTAGTTAAAATCAATAAATAGTTACCTGGTCAGTGGCTGCGCGGGCAGAAATAGTACGAGTATTGGTGTTACATCGGTGAGTGGAGTTTCCATAATAGCAGATTAGTACCAGAAACAATCACTCTATTACTAAATTAGATACGGCATTAGACCAGGACGTGCAACAAGATGGTATGGAAAGACGGAATTTGTTCGACATTGGACAAGAATTGCAGCAGACAGACCCCAATGGAGACAGTTGGAGGAGATGTGTGCTAGAAACACACTGAGAAAAGGGATATTATTATATAAAATACTAGGTTCTGCCCGCAGCTTCGCACGCGTTGTACCCGGATAAAAAGTAGCCCATGTGTTAGTCCTGGATAACATTCATAAATTTTCTAAGTTTCAGCTTGATCTATTCTGAAGTGTTAGCTTTGAAGAGAAAGTGAAAGTAAAAGGTGGTTTTCTTATTTGGAAATATAGCAACATTTTGAGCAATCATTATTTTGAGTGCCCTGGTATCGCGCGATGCCATGGATGGCGGGCATACCTTCTCGGTTAAAGGATATTATTCCTGTTTTGAACAGAAGATCTCGAGCCGTTTTACTGAAATCGTCGTTATTATCAGCATGTAATAGTCCACTATTTGGCTTGATTTGCCATACCATAACACTCACTCGTATCAAACGTTCTGCCGGCGCCGCGGCGGGCGTGTTGGATATTTGAGTGTCAATTTTCTAGGAAACGACACTCGAATTGAAATTTTCGATTTGAGAATAAATTTGCAAAAGGCAAATCAAGTTTTTGAATGTAAGCTTATATTGTAAACCCTTATATTTGTCATAGGACAAACATGAATGACCATTTCATTCATCTGACCACTGTCAACCACTTGACTCAATTACGAGGTACCGTATGACAAGTGTAGGTTAGCATGACTCATGTATTTACGATGTCATGAATGGTCTTAGGTTGAAACTACTACCTGGAGGTCATTTTCCTATGAATCATAGTTTATTCACTAAACAATATATTTTATAGAAAAAACATCCTATTGCTGGTACTTATCACATTTGTTAAAAAGCTCTATGCAACTGTATTAATATTTCATTCATAAAGCATATAACAATAATAAATAACATATTCCTAATGTCTAAGTCTACAAGATTTCTCAAAACACCTTAGATATTCTAATCTAACCCTTAGGGGCCGTCTCCACGAGATCGAGAATCGCGGCGATATTATCGTCGTGCCACGTATTTCTATAGGGCGGACTCGTCGCGATTCTCTCGCTCGTGGAGACGGCCTCAAAGAAAGTGTATAGAAATACGTGGCACGACGACAACATCGCCGTGATTCGCTCGCTCGTGGAGACGGCCCCTTAGAACTTAAACAGAAGCACCTAGCGCCAGCAAAATTAACTGAATTATGACGGCTGACCTTTACCTTCCGTCATAACTTTTACGGGCCAATAAATTGACCTTAATTCCGCTAGGGCCCCGTTAGAGTAAGCTGTTCATCGAAATTAAACAGGGTTGTACTATCAAATTGTGTTTATATTAACGTTAAGTAGATACTTCGATACCTCCAGGTTTAAATGGTAGGAAAATACTTTTCATAATTTCTATGTTTTTTTGGATTTGATAAACATCGTAGTTTTCGGGACTGCTCGATATTTTTTTGTGTGCAACTTATTTGTCCACTAGTATTCGTACCAATTACATCCTAATTGCATGCCAACATTAAAATGGTAAAACATATTAATTCCTAGAATTCGTTCTTAAGACCCTATTTTATTTTGCAAATAAAGTTTTTGAAAAGACGAATAGTCCGCTACTGAGCAAGTGTCTCCTACTCCTACTATTAACTTATTTTTTTAAATGTAATAATAAAACATAATTTTGTTTTTGCGGTCCAAATTTAGCTTTTTTCGTACAAAACTTAGCTGATTTCTGGCTAAGTTAAGTCCATCTAGGAACTTGAATTCTAAATATAATAATATCTACAACTGATGCCTAATACGTTAACCGATTTTTCCAATGCTAGATTTATCTTTTACAGCAAACTTATGTCTCGCTATCCACAAGTAATAAAGCTTCTGCCACCAACCCCAAACTAAAACTCTCAGAGAGGCTGGCAATAAAAACTTTACGTTCCTACGGCATATATTTTATCTCACTTCTGAGAGAGAACGTCACCATTCTGGATATCGTTCCCACTTATGCTGTGCTTTGACTTTTCATGTGTTTTGGATATTCTGCTTTGTATTCTAAACTGCGGTTGATAAGTCAATCTATATAAAAACATTATAAAAATTTTCAAATCCGGTGGGGTTCGAACCCACCCTCCACCCTCTTTCTAAAGCCGGAAGTGATTTAATTAACTAAGCTACGGAACACAATGACGGGTTAGTCGAAATTATTGATAAGGTCATATCAGTTAAGCACCAATTTAGCAAATATTTTCATAAGGTTTTTGCATTATCTTGAAATGTTTTGCGTAAGTGGGTTTAAGTTTGTGACTATAAAAATTATTTGACTGGATAAAAATTACAATTTCTAAGTTTTCATATAGGAATAGTAAGGTGTAAGGATACGGAGCAAAACTCCTGTCTAGGGAATGACAATTTTAGTGATTTAGGAATTCATATAATTAAAAATGAATTATGTTTTTTTATTGGTACGGTTTCTGGTTTTTAAGACATTGATATTGGACACTTTGACATAAGATTACATAAAACTATGTATGGAGATTAGGCTGATTATTTCTTCGACTATATAAAACATTTCTTTTACAATGATACTAATTTGCAATAAAAAAATTAGGGAATCCACACAGCGGTAAAGTTAACTAAGAATTAAGACGACCAAATAAACGGTGATTCACTTTACTAATTAGATTAGGAGTAAATCATTTTTATCACCCTCATTATATAAAACTTTAGAGCCTCATTCTTTATTAATATTTTGAACTTTAAACATTACCCGATAAGCCATGTTTTGGAAGGACGCTTTAGGAATATAAATTGTAGCTTCCCCGTAAAATGTTAATTAGGTTTTGTTCCATGACAGATAACATTCTCTGTACGTGTTTTAATTTATTTTTTGGATTTGAACAACCGAATGGGTAAATATTGAAGCGACCTACGTGAGACATGTTTTGGATATGTATAATATTTTTAGGCAATGATGACTCATCCGAAAGCATATAGATATCGAAGTTTCACGTTGTTTTAGCACAATATTGTTCAACTAAAGCCAATTGATCAGGTCAGACAGCATTCATTGAATGACGTCGGGTTCAATTTAAAGGTGCAGTCTGTGTCGTGGAAAAATAGAAGTTGTTTTACCTTGTGCCAAAAAAGGTTGTCATATTATTTTCGCATTGGGTGGTCTCAAATAGCTTACGAGATTAAGATTAGACGAATCAAAGAAGCAGTTCAATCAGTAAGAACAAGAAATAGTCCATAAAGTAATATGTACATATATACAAGTAAAATAATCTTTCATGTAAAATGTAAAGCAACAAGCTTAGAGGGGCATGCCTATCGATTTTCAGATACAATCTCCTGAGTGCGTCGTGTCAAGGTCTCCATTGATCAGATTGCCCTCCCGGCATGTAATTGGTTGATACGAAGGTCGATGCAGTGCATTAGGTAGGACTCAGGACTGTAGATTCTATGATAACACACCAAGCATTAATGGGTTAGAATACCAGCTTCTCCTTGCGGTTTTGCGAACGCATAAAAGTAGGGTCGATGCAACTTGCATTAGGGAAAATTCAGGACTGTAGAATCCGTACATGGCTATGATTACATACCAAGCTTTATTGAGGTAGAATACCAGCTTCTGCTTGCGGTTTTGCGCACGGATAAAAGTAGTACTTCTATTCTGAAAGCACATTTCTAATAAATAGTTTTCTTAAACGGTGTAGTAAACAAACATACCGCCTTCTTGATGGTAAGCGGATACCGTGCCTATGAAGACGCTTGCGACACCAGAGAAGTCCAACTCAAGCTGCCAAAATAAGTATAACGACATTTTGAACTTCAAATGTTTTTTAGTAAGATAAGATAAGATAAGATAAGAAAAAGTTTATTTGTGTCACTTATAAAAGATATACATTATGTTACATGAAACAGATGATAAATTATTGACAACAAAATTTGGTCGTCACTCAGCATAGGCCATAATAGAGAACCTATAATAATTATAAGGACCCTACCATGGCGCTGGTTTTCAGTGACGCCAGTTTAAACTAGGTACTGTGCGGTATGATACAACTTATGATGAAATACAACTTACTAAGCTAGATAAAAAACAAAACAAACAATGATTATTACAATTAAAACACTAAGGACGAATTATATAAAAAGAAGAACATTAAAACACAATAATAATATCAATAGTAAATCGCAATAATATAAAATGAAGCCTATAAAAACCGAAGCTCAGAACGACTGCCTACATTGGATAAATTTATTTGAGAGTTTAGTAGGAATATCTTTAAGCGGTTTTTGAAAGTCCAAATAGATCCAGAGTTTCTTATTGGCGGAGGCAAATTATTCCAACATTTCGTGGCAGCATATCTAAAGCTGCCACGAAAGGCAGCCGTTCTGTGGCGGGGACACACTAATCGGATAGCTGTTCGTATATGGCGGTCCGAAAAGTGGAGCTTCTCATATAGATAGACAGGACGCTGATTCTTAATGATGCCGAAGAGCAGTGTAGCAAAGTGGAGAGTACGACGTGATGACATATTAAGAAGGCTGTTATTGTTTATATAAGGAGAAATATGGGCTCGGCGCGGGATAGGGAAACAGAATCGTACACAAGCGTTTTGTATGCGTTGAATAAGTTTTTTTGTGCGACCTAGTAGACATTCTCCAAATACGTTGTCGGCGTAGCTAAGTTTGGATAGAATTAGTGAGTCACATAGCTTTATGCGTAAGTCGATACTTAAATGGTCACGCACCCGGTACAGAACTGACAAACGATAAAAACAATTGTGAACTATTTGCAATATATGGCTCTCAAAACGTAATTGGCCATCCATGATAACACCCAAATTTCTTGCTTCTGAAACCCGATCTATGAAAACCCTATCCACGGCAACTTGAGGATTTAGTATGACCATAGCGTCGATTTGATGTTTTGACCCAAGTATCATAAATTTGGACTTAGTAGGGTTCAGAATCAAACTGTTGGTTTCACACCAAGCAGTTATATCATCCAAATCCCTATTCAGTTTTTCCATTGCAGCGCTCAACTCAGTAGGCTTAGAGGATATATAAAGTTGAATATCATCAGCGTAAAGGTGGTATTTACAATTTTTTACTTTTGAGGTTATGTCTGTGCAATACAAAACAAAAAGAATTGGGCCGAGTATCGATCCCTGGGGTACTCCACGAGTCACTGGTAAATCTGATGAGGATGAACTTGAACCATCAGAATTAAGTAGCTCTACTAGCTGAGAGCGCCCAGTGAGATAGCTCGAGAACCATTTTATTACGGAGTTGTCAAAACCGTAGTAGGTAAGTTTAGATAGTAGCAATGAAATGTTAATAGTTTCAAATGCGCGTGAAAAGTCTAACAACGTTAAAATGGTTCCTTCACCGCTATCCTGAGCCATTAGGACGTCGTCCACAACATCCATCAGGGCTGTTGCCGTGCTGTGACACTTTCGAAATCCCGACTGTCTTTTGGGAATAATTTCATTGTCCTCTAAGTACCTTGTCAGTTGTATACATACAACCTTCTCGACAATCTTTGACAGAAATGGTAGTATGCTAATCGGTCTTAGGTCGCGCAGATTAGTCGGATTGTTAGTTTTAGGTATAGGTTTCACAATAGCTGTTTTCCAGGAAGACGGAAAGACGCTGGTCTTAATAGACGTATTAACCATTGCCGTAATTATACCAAGCGTTTGCGGAAGAGACAACAGTACCATATCCAAGGATAGTCTTTTTTAAACTTTCGCGATCACAACACATTATTAAAATATGGGATTATCGGGTATTTATCGCGTAATTACCAAAATAAAGGTAATTACGCGATAAATACCCGATAATCCCATATTTTAATAACATATCCAAGGATATTCCATCCACACCAGTTGCATTCGTGGAGAATGATCTGATGATTTTTCCAACGTCGTACTCGTCAACACTATGCAATTTGAAAATGGACGACCCATAACGGTTAAATTCAAAAAAGGTGAGAAGTGAAATATTGATATCGTTACTACCAGGGAGCGAGAGAAAGTGATTGTTGATAACATTGGGATCATTAAAGTTGGATGGGAGATGAGAAGATTTTTGCTTGAAGTTAGCTACGTTTTGTTTAATGTTTTTCCATAGAACACGTGGACTATGTATGTTAGAATTAATATTTTGACTAATATAGAGTGATTTTTCAGTAAACATTGCAAGGTTCACAGCGCTTTTTAGGTCCTTGTAGTATTTCTTGTGGGTATCAGAACTAGACAAGCGGTAGCGAGTATAAGCCTTATTCCGGGTTTTCATCATTTCCCTCACATTATAAGTAATCCAGGGGTGTGACTGCATCTTTATAAAAGATCTTTTGAAAGGCGCGTGTTTATCAAATAGCTGTAATACATTTGTTCGAAATTCTTCAACCATTTCATCGATATTATCGGTTATAAAGTTATTCCAGTTAATTGAGTTGAGATCGACGGTAAAGTTTTCTAAATGTATATCCTTAATTGGACGGTATATTAACCATTTTGGAGGTGATTTCTCTTTTTTAATGCGAAGTTTACAAGATATGAACGAGTGACTACTAAGTATAATTGATATACTAGTAAGTATAATTGATATCAAGAATGATGAAGGTCAATTCCATAAATTATTCCAATGAGCTTTAGGTACATGGGATTGATGTACTTTCGTCATTGTACACCGCTTTCAATTACACATTAAAAAAATGCAATGTATCTAAATGAAACAAAATGTCAATTGATTCTCACAAAAAGCGTCGGTGAGCCGATCAAGAACATTGTTGGTTGATATCTAGAACTTTTTTACTTTCCAGTTGAACTTATGTAACATTCCTTCTGTGAAAATCCCATTTAAAAGTGTCTCTAAAGCTAGTTGAGAAATCCTAATAAACAAAGCATCAAGAATTCAAAAACTCCGCTATTATTCTAACGACAGTATCAGTATAGATTGAAATACAATATTCATGAAAAGAAAGCGGGCTCTCATAAGCGGAGCAATACATTTTCCCAGAGCTCAGAGATTTTAAACCGAACCTCATAAAGGTGATTTTAGCTTTTGTACGACAATTCTTTTATAACAATTGTTTTCAATTGAATGCCGATTGAATTAAATAGAATAAACGTGACCAACTAGAGTGGTATCAAGTAATTTTCAGTCCTGTGTCTAGGACATTATATTCAATACATAAATCATGTTCTCAGCAGATAGTTTAAATCGATGAGAAATCTTTCTAACGTGTACTAGTGACCCTTTTGGAATACATCCAGGATTGTATCTGGCAGTAACCGAGTTTTTAAAGTCTGGTTCCGACAGTTAGATCGTAGTGACACAATTAATATTAGGAAAGTGCATATTCAAAGTTGTACATGCTAAGAACTCTGTATTCTTACAAAGACGCTAAAGACCAACGTTCTACCGATACCTACTTAGAACTATATAGCTATTTCACTATAAAGAACTATTTATAATAATTTGATCTACGCTAACATTAAATTTAATTGGGTAATTTACTAACATCAGAGATTGCATGTGTGAGTGAGGAATTCGGGGATGAAGCAAAATTTTATGTTATATTTATTTTAAGTCCTTTATTATCATTGAACTTTCAGCCTCTATATGCGAAAATGGTTAAACGTTATTCTATATCGGAAATGATATGAAATAATCATTTAGTCTGTAAAATAGAGCAAATAGAGGAATTTTGCTTGCGTTCACATCATGAATAGAGCTGTTATTAAACTAGTTTCAAAACCTCCGAGCGGTCCCCGAGTCTCTGCAATTGACAGTAAAGTTGTGCATGAAAATGTGTCCAAGGGCGTCCTAGGCAAGCTAGCGCTAAACGGTATTTTAAATCAGAAAATCCTGACAACAAACATGCGCGTCGCAAAAACAGATACGGACAAGAACAGCTTTGAAATAATGACACACGCACGACCACAATTATTATGAATTGCATAATTACATTTGCAGGCAAAGCATTTGCAGTTTACCTGCAGTGAGCAGCAGAACCTCAGGTATTCGAGTCAAGGTCAAAGTGTTTTAACACCTAACGACAAATCACTGAGTCACCGTAAAGGTGCATAGCTTCCTTTGTTTTTGCTGAGAACGTGATTAATGTTGTTATTATTGAGGTTGAAGCTCAAAGGTTCTATCAAAGGTTTACACAGTAGCAGCCCCTTACTTAAAGTCTATCTGACAATGCCAAGTACGGCGATACAGTTTTGCAATGAAAGCGGGTGAAGAATGATCAGCGCTTTCGAAAGAATCTGCTGAGTCAGCAACATTTATTTTATGTCAAACACTTTAGGCATTCTCACTTATATTACCTTATAAAGTAAGTCTACCCCTAAAATTAGCAAGGGCTTAGCAGTAAACTCAAATGCAAAGTCTGACCTTTGGTTCAAGCATAAATCTAAAAAAGAAATTCCATTTGTTCAGCTTTGCTTCAGTATTTACGGAAAATTTATTCAGAAGCACATAATTCGATGAAATTTTCTCTGCTGCTGGCTTTAGCTTTGTTTATTCATGTATCCGTATTTCGAGATTTTAACGGGAGCTGTCTGGAAAAGGTCCTACTAGTAACAATGAATGGAAATTATACAAAAATGCCAGTTCCGAGCTCTGAAAATATAACGTTAAATTCATAACAGAAATTAAAACTTTAGCTGCTCAGGTAACATGTAATAGCCTAGGATCAGAACTGCGAACTGGGTCAGAGCTCTGGTGCCTAGGTGTAGTAACGTTACAAACATCAAATATTTTATCGGAGCCGAGTATTTTCTAGGTCAATATTGAAGATTTATGATTCGTCCGCATAGGCCTGGGAAAAACATATTTTCCCTTACTTATGCTACAAATTACAATGTTCGTTATGTTAAAAGCCGATAAATCGTAAGCACTTTGGGCTCAAGTCAATAAACGCTTAGGAGGCAAAACTCTTAATAAGTATTTCTGTCTGTACCTACTAAGATAGTAAGCTAGGGGTACGAAGGTCAAAAATAAAGAAATAAGAGTTGCGTTTAATTGTGTTTTTAACTATAATAACTTAATTTGTAATCTAGATGTAGCTGCCTGTAATTGGGAGAACACTAGCTCATGATTTTTATTGCTTTCACTTATGTAATTTTTTCTTTGTGTATCTCCTGTTGGTGGCTCAAATAAATAAATGAATAACCCCCGACACAAGAAGAAGGGTGTTATAACATGACTGATATTGTGTCTGTGTGTCTGTCTGTGGCACCGTACCTCTTAAACGAACTCTTAAGAGTAGAGCGATTTGAATGCAGTTTTTTTATTTAAAAGCTTTTCTAGCGGTGGATCTTGGAATGGTGCGTAGAATACAAAACTGAAAGTTATATAGAAATTGATTAACTTATTTAAAATATTTGGGAGGAGGAGGAATATATCCAAGCAAAAAATCATTCCTGCCCTCCTGGACTCCTTCGGGGGGTTTTTTTGGTTTAAATTTTTGACAATTGTTTAAACTAAAACATTCATCTTCAAGTATGTCTTTAATGCGAAAAATTTTACTTTTCATAAAATAGTAGAGACTACAGTTCTAGGAAGGAACGTCATTTTATTTGCGGCGGAAGGAAAGACAACCTTTTTTTCTGTTACACAATAATTTGAATAAGAACAAAACAATGAAACTGTAGCATGTTACGCACGTTCAATAGGTGTTGTTTTCTTACCCAAGGAAGAACGTTTTAATTGCTGCCGCAATTGTAGAAAAAGCCCAAGCGAATTCCCACAGTATTTCAATCCACGGGTATGCATAGCTACAATTTATGGTGCATGGCACGATCGCAACATGGAACGTGGAGTTACGTAAGTGCGAAGCCAAGGTCGACAAGTTGTTGGAACCAGTCTCCTATCACTCTAATGTCCACGTCATAAGGTCCACTTTGCTTTAACTCAGTCACGTCATTGTATTTTTACGGTGCAATGTTTACGTGAGTATTTGTAGGTTACTTGGGGTTTTGTCATATTTCGAGTCTAGTTATCTACAGTCAGCTTTGTTCGTTTTTTTTGTTAGCAGCTTTTTGAGGTTATTTGCTGATTAAATGTAATATAGCTTAATCAAGGTTTCTGAGATTTGATTTTAGAACCTATTTTAATTATATAAACATTAGAATAAAGTGATCGAAACAATTATAAATTTGTAGTTGTACTATAGTAGAGAGTATCTCATAAAAATCAGAGGCATATGTGATATGATACATGTTTAACTTCTCATAAACGATAACCATGAGTCATAGAGTAAAGTTCGCTTGTGAGCTCTCGTAACATCATAAAGAGAGAGTAACTGGCATTATAACAACAGATGGAAGGCTCTAGCGTACACTTTGAGCTCAACGAAATCAATCAAAGCTTTGAAACCATTTTCATATAGATAGGTTGAAACTGTAGAAAGGAATGGAGCATTGGATCAATCACTTCAAAGATTTAGACAATCGTTTCAATAACGTTCCACAAGATTCTGGAACTAATAAAAGTTAACCCATTAAGATTGCAGTTATAAGTTAGCATTTCTGGAGCAGTGACATCGTTATTGCCTCAGATAAGATAAATGTGGAACCTAACTTTGTGCACGACTTACTTTGCTGAATGAACTAGATCGTTGAAAACGTCAAGTTGTTGTTTATCGATTCATTTCTACTCGACCAAAGCTATGAGTTCTCAAATGGCAATGCGCCAAAATAAAGATGAAACCAAAAGAAAGTAATGTGTCAATTTGTATGGATCAACACAAGATATGTACTGTACATGCATAAAACATTAAAATATTGATAAAAATGCATAAATGAAGTACGTGCCTATAACAATATTTGTCTGCTGACTCATGGTTGGGTTGTCCTGTTGTCACGTCCGCGGATGCGATCGACATGTTTTCAATTAAACCAACGACGGAAAAAATACTACTTGAGAATCGCACTTAGAATAAGATATATGCAGGAAAACTAGATCATCATCTTCCTGATTAATCCTCTCCTATGCATAGGTCTATCCAGAGTTTGTTTGTTCAGACTATAACATTAAGTCATCATCATCATTTCAGCCGTAAAACATCCACTACTGGGCACAGGCCGCTCTCATGAATCTCCATGAGGTGTAGTTGCCATACTCACTACGCTTGGCGGGCGGGTTGACGAGCGCAGTACGGTATGTTGATTCACGGAAAGACGCTACTGCCCATCTTCCGGAGGTATCGCTTAGCAGGCTCTTACTGCATCCACAGGCAGGAGAGGAGGGGTTACATTCTACTGCCGGCACCCCACGGCTCTTGCATTACATTATGTGCATTAGTGCAACTATCATTTTGATTTCTATGAATTTCAATTGGTTAGCCTTTAACGGGGCACTAGGTGAAAGAAATATTTAGATAAGGTCAGAAGACTAAAATAAATACTTACATTTACAGTGACAAACCATATGCACAATTCTAGAGAGCTCCAAGAGAATGCATCACTTTAAACAACCGCACACGATAAAAGTCTAATTAGACGAAAGCGCGTGGGTGGCATGTGGCAATGGCAACAGAAGCAGGAGCAACAGTTACAGCGATAATTGTAGCAGTAATTAAACGTGGGCAGGTGACGGGAATTAGGAACTGGATAGATGAGACGATGCATGCCTCAGTCACAAATTTTGTAGAGAAGCAACTATGAAGGAGATTTGGCACTTACATCAGGGATACATTTTATACACTGCTACATTAAACTTGTATAAAGTGGCCTGTCACATTTATCGTAGATGATTTATACCTACTTGATTTGTTTGTGGTCAATATAAGTTTAATAGACAAACATGTATAAGTTATTCTGAGACAATCTATGATGTTTTTACCCTTTAGACATAACTTTAAGAATTGTAGTTGTTTTTCGTTCAATTCTTGTATTTCTTTAAAATGTATGATTAATGTTATGTTTCGAAATGCCATATTTGTATATTATGTATCCATAATTTTCCTTATATTTTATTTTTAAAATTTATTTAGACTTGTGAGGATTTTCTTACGTCTATATCCTGTAATGTTTATAATCCACTGTGGAAGTAAATAAATAGATAAATAAATAAACAGCGTCTGCAATAGCTGATAATTCAAGTTGTATGCTGCTGGAGTGCCTGTACATTGTTAGATGAATTTGGCTTACCTATACCATCCTCCAAGCTTAGTCGGCAATAGTGCATGTTTATATGTTTGTAGCTGACTAAGCCGCGGATGTTACCTCTCGATGTTTTCACTTGTGCATACTACATGAAGATGGTGAGTTGAGCTTGATTCTTATATCAAAGAATGGGCCCTTCATGCAGAAAATGGAAAGAGTGGAAGAAGGGAAGGGAGATCTTTGTCCTGCTGTGGTACACTTCAGAATCTTTATAATAATAATAAAGTACTCGTATAATAATTTTCATGTTCGTGTTGATGGCACAGTACACGAAGATATCGCATGTGGTAAGTAGGTATTTATAACAAAATATGTTTCTTTTAGCGACTTTTACCAGGGCACCAAAATTACTGTAATATAGCGGTATAACCGTGGGCTCCAGGAGCTGGGCTTCATTGATGAGACTAAACCAATATTAATTTATTTGATGACGTACGAATAAATGTTGTAAATGTCGAATGTATTTATTTAATCGAATCTATTTATTTAACAAAGAACCCAAAGTTTTTTGGCCTTTTGAATTCACTACGTTTACGAGAACAATAGTACTCGTATGTTGCAATTGTTTTCGGGTCCCTAATACCGGATGTGTGTGACACAAACTGTTAGCCAGCACTGCACCTGCCTAATTAAATTACAAGGCACGAAGCAACCCGTATTTAGCTACAGTTTAAGACAAACTAAGCTCGTATTCCAGAAATTCGCTCTATCTTGATTACGAACCGCAGTATTTAGTTTTTTCAATGAAAAGTAATAAATTTCTACACATTTCTGAATGAGTTGGATGGTATTTTTAGTTCAATTAAAATCTTACTTTATTATGTAGGTACACATTATCAACCCAATCCATCGAAAAGTTCTCTGTCAGATATCTACTCTTTAGCGATAAAACCACAGCGACAGTTAAGTAGCTTAATGTGTTTCTCTTCTTGTAATATATGACATGAAATAAAGCATTTTCTATCTATCTATAACAAGCATAAGCATAATTCTTGTTGTATCGTGATAATCAAATTTGTATCACGCTGTTTCACATAACTGCTACGGAAAATTAATGAAATCATTTCTCTTATAAATGATTATTGTTGGATTGCATTTCAGTTGGTGCTCATGTTCATGTAACTAATAAGCTTGTGCTAAATTAATGAGTTTATAATGTGAGTTGATATAAAGTTAGCCGATGTTATGAGATATAACCAGGTTTGGAAAATGGATTGAATTTGTAATTGAATCTACATTCGAGGAAAACATCGTGTGACAACCCGCGGCTCAGGCGGCTCAGTCAGGTTTAGTATGACAAGGTTATTTCCTCTGAATAAAGCCGACTAAGCTGAGAGCATGGTGTAGGTGCTGGGCAAGTTTAATCATCTAATAATGCCCCAGGCACTGCAGCGTCCCGTACAGCACGAGCATCATACTTCGAGTAGCTAACGTTGTAATGTTTTCATTGATAATAGATAAGATAGATAACTCTTTATTGTACATTCACCATATAAGATAAATTTCACAAAGAGAAACACAGATTATTATATATAACATACAATGGGCGGTCTTATCGCTAAAAGCGATTTCTTCCAGACAACCTTTGGATGGTAAGGATATAAGATAATAAAAACGGCGGTGTACGAATAATACATACGCAAAAATAGATAAATAAAAAAAAATAAACCTACATACATGACAACCTAAATAATTATATGATAAACAAACATACTTATCGCTACATACCTCTATATATATAAATACTACAATCATAAATAGGTAACGATATACATAAGTATTACATCCTAAAGATGAATACATAATTAAATTATACAGTTATTTACCTAATATTTGGAAAAAAAAGACCAATGTATTTGAAGCATTTCAATAAAAACTACTTTGTCTCATGTACCACTTCATTACGAGGGACTAATTTTATTTAATTTTACTTTTTTTCGTCGACAACATACCGTATTATTTTTAATCACAGACTAAAATTAAATATGTTAAATATTCAGTGCATATGCTAACTTTGTAAACCACACATGAGTACCTAGAACATTTTAAGGAAATTAAAAAACTTATTAACAAGCGATACTAGAACTTAGTCCAACAGATTTCCAACCTTTGCAAAAAAAATTGCTTTGCAACGGACATGGCAATGGACATGCCAATTTGAATTGACATTAGGATATGTCACACAAACATACGCATGGCTGGATGCAAACAATGGTACATTTGAAGACCTCCATTGACGCAGTGAATGAATAACCGACTGTGGCGCAAAAGGTTGCGCGTGGACCGCCACGCCGTGAAGATATGTTTCATCATCATCTAAGCCGTAGGAAGTCCACTGCTGGACATAGACCCTCTCATAAATCTATAAGTTAGTAGATACTGATAATGAGGGGGTTGATGCCATAATAACCACACATACACATAAATGCAGTATACACATAAAGACGCTATTTAGCGCGCATTATTAATAATAGCTCATCTTGGAGACATCCCTTGACAAATTTGAAGAAATATTTGCAGGATTTATATTTTTTTTCTTCTTATGTTTTAGCTTCTGTTAAGATTTGAATTTGTTCCGAATCTAAATGTTTTTATGTGTCATGGCGGCAAGAGGAAAACAGTTTCAAATGGCGCGAATTGGGAAGAACCTGTCCAGCAATGGACTATCTACCTACTAGTACCGCCGTGGGGTGCCGGCAGTAGAATGATACCCCTCCTGTCATGCCCATGGATGCAGTAAGAGCCTGCTAAGGGATACCTCCGGAAGATGGGCAGCAGCGTCTATCCGTGTATCAACATCCCATACTGCGCTCACCAACCCGCCTGCCAAGCGTGGTGAGAATGGCAACTACCTCTCATGGAGATCCATGAGGGAGGCCTGTGTTCATCAGTGGACGTTTTATGGCTGAAATGAATGGACTATCACAGGCTTATAATGACTATGGTGATAATCTTGTGGATAATCTCATGAGGGCTCGATTGCGCCGACACAATATTGCGTAAGTGAAATATGCAGCATATAATAATAACTTAATAAAATTATCACTGAAAATCCATATCAAGGCCTTATATTCTACAACACTTACCTCATCATAAGTTTTAAGTGAGACTTTTAAGTTATATCGTTATAAAATTAAAGCGAACCTTGAGGATTTAATAAGCTTATTAAGTCGTAGAACGAAATTACCCCAGCCAGGTATTCATTAACAGAAGGGAGGTTCCGACTGCCGATCAATTGCGAAATCGACACAGGTAGTATTAGACCATTAGGACCAGTAGGTTAATTATAACATCTGACTATCTATTACTACAAAGCACAAAGCAGGTAGTGCTTTGTGTTTGTTTCGAATCTAAATTTTGTTCATTCGGTAATTGGGATGAGCAGCATTTGAGGAGCTCTGTGGCGCAGCGGGCGAAGGTCCGCCTGCGACGCAAGGGGTTGCGGGTTCGATTCCCACCTCGGGACAAATGTCTGTACGATCTGCAGATATTTGTTCAGGGTGTTCAGTGTTTTTCTATATATAATAATATATCTATCTATGTAGTATAATGTATTAAGTAATCAGTCATCTAGTACCCATAACACAAGCTCTGCTTAGCTTGGGGCTAGATGATGCTGTGTGATTTGTCCAGCATTATTTATTTATTTATTAAATTTGACTCTACATTAACTCACCTAGGTGCGTTAGCTCAAGTGATTTTAGTAGAACAATTCCTTCTTATCACAGAAAATGCATATACGCCCCGCCCCTATATTAAAAAAAACACTTAGGTACCGCCATCATCGCCGACGTGTGAGGTGTCAGCAACCCAAAGCCGTGGGGTGCCGGCATAAGAATGTTGCCACAACTTTCTTGCCCGTGAATGCAGTAAGAATCTGCCAAGGGACACCTCCTGAAGATGGGCAGCAGCGTCCTTCCGTGTACCAACATCCCGTACTGCGCTCACCAACCCGCCTGCCAAGGGTGGTGAGTATGGCAATAACCCCCTCATGATCTTAGAGATCTATAGGCCTTCAGGCCTTTGTCCAGCAGAGGATGTTGACAGTCCTACAGTTTTAAGAAGACACCTTGTCATCATGACAAGGCTTTTGAGTTATAATCGTTACAAAATTGCCTTGAGACTAACGAAATTACCCCAGCCTGGTAATAATAAACGTAGGGGAAGTTCCAACTGCCGATCAATCACGAAATCGACAAAGGTACTATCAGATCTAATTAACAACCTGACTACCTTATTATTACTATATCGGATTATCGGGTATTTATTGCGAAATTACCTTTATTTTATTCCCGACGTTTCTCCCCGCGACCGCGACCAGGTGCAATCCGGTCGAAACGTCGGGAATAAAATAAAGGTAATTAACGCGATAAATACCCGATAATCCAATAATAGTAATAATGTGTTGTGATCGCGAAAGTTTAAAAAAGACAACCTGACTACCTGGTCTGGATATTTTCTAAGTACAATAATTGTTGAGAAAGTATTGTTAAAATGTATTTAAGTGTTCAGTCTGGTTTTCATAGTATAAGCTGTGCTGATTTGGGACTAGATGGTGCTTTGTGCGTGTCCAGCATTATTTCATCTCAGCCGTAGAACTGTTGCTGTCCACGTCCACTGATGGACATAGGCCTCCCTCATGGACCTCCAAGATCACGAGGGGGTAGTTGGATAATTAATTATATTATTTAAAACAGTCAAACACGTAAATTCACACATACATACATAATACACTTGTTTTCACACATGACACATACATTACACTAACTTACGATGTATTTAATGTTTGGCTTCTAGTTTTTAGTTTTAATTTAAAAAGGAGTAATATTAGTATCAGCTTTTACATCTTCTTTTTATCTTTTGTTTTTTTGTCATATTTACTATTATTTTTTCTTGTATAGTACCTACACATACTCGTAGGTAATAGTTAACTGATTTAACATAATTTTGTAACTTGTATACCTAACTAAACTATGCTGAGGTAGAGAACCCTCGCGTCTACAGCACAAGCCACGAGCTTAGTTAGAGCGAGGTGTCGAAACTAAACATGTTACATTAGGTCTATATTAAGCATTTATTTGTTAATTTAGGCTTTACAGAAATAAACACTTTTTATCTTTTATCTTATCTTATATATATTAATTGATTTATATTCAGTAAACATTTCAAATGATTTTTTTATTTAATTTGTAAATTAACAATTAAAATAATCATTTACTTTATAATTACATTTTTCTACCAGTACCTATTTTTATAATTCTACCATTAGAATGCTATATTATCCCTGAGTAACATAGGCTATATTTTATCCCCTTATTCTCACGGGAACGGGATCTACGCGGGTGAAACCGCCGAGTGCTGCTAGTATTATATATACATATAGTAGCAAATAGGTAGTAAAAGTGCACATGGTCTCAAGTCTATATCTCGTTTGGTTCAGCCAACCTGACGATCACGGCAGAATACGAGCTGGTGTCCGTCCGTCCGTATTAACATTGTTATTGCATGACCTACTTATAGCCGTTGACATTCTTGCGGCAAATCATTGATAGGCAAGGGCTTCCCCCATTTTTTTCTCAGGCGGTCTCGACTAGAGGTATTTAACCAGCTCGCCCGTAAAAGTTACATTATCAACAACATCTTTGTTGTACCTCACAAAATGTCTCAAAAGTTGATTAAACGTGAATAATGATGACGCAAAAGTTGCGTAAGCTTTATTCAAGTTTAATGAAATGCCAACGGGTTTCAAGCGAAGGAACAACTTTAATAATACAGTCGATTATGGATAACATAGTAAATAAACGTTATATGATCGAAGTGAGTTATCAGTACGCTGTTAGAATATTATATGTAACAAATTTTGCCAGATATCTGCTCATTTATATTCTGGTCAGCGGAGGATGCCGTATTTTAGGTCACCTGTGGATGTTACTATCGGTTCTCACAAAGTCACTTTCACTTTTTAAAGTGAAATGCGGTTGAGCTTTGGAGCGTCATAGAGTCGGATAAGCGAAATTCCTAAGAATATTTCTTAGCACATAATTCGTAGTAGGTATTCGTAAACGAGGTGAAGCGAGGGAACCTTGACAAATTGTCAAGGTCTTTCAAGCAAATTGTGCTTTCAGTATTTAGTGTACATGTCAATCATTGCTGAATAGAGCTACCGGTATATGTAGCTTCATAAATGAACAAAACATTAAATGGACGCTCTATTTAATAGCAGTTTCTCTAGGTCCATACGAAATTCTTTCAGTTCTAAACGGTCAATACAAATTCTAAGGTCTTTTATAAGTTGCTTTACGCAAATGGAGATCGTTTGGCAATATTATCCAAAGTTTGTACAGTTTATTGCCAATTTTTTGAGTCACGCTCCAGTTAACGCTAGAGTCCGTAAACGGATAATTAGATATATATTTAGACTTTCACTACTTAAAACAATTTAAAGAGAGCTTAGTTTAAAAAAAAAAAAAATCCTAATTATCGTCGCGTAATGTAAGCAGTACTTATAGCGTATTTTCAAATATATTTTTAAAATCCTTTTAAATAACATTATACACACGACTAAAAATACCTAATTTATTTTTTATATGTAAGGGATTTATTATTCTTCTCCATTTTGCTCACCCAATCGGCCTAAGAAAAACCTACCTGTCTAATTAAAATACCGTGCAAAAACTTATTCTCTACAACTTTTATTTTCATTTGCAAAGCTCAAGCCGGCAAGCAGTGTTGCAACATAATATCTGACCTACTCTAGCCTACTACGTTCCATTCTACACCTGGTATATTAAGTTTATTCACACCGTTGCCGGTTCAGCCGAGAATCTATAGTACACCACTCCCCCACTATAGACAAGGCACCATCACCACAACAATGTCAACATCCATTCATTACGCAATGAGGCCTCGCCAAGAAAAATCGCTACGTTTCTAAACCTGCGATGAACCGCCAGCGACTCTATGCTGACCCATCAAGGTTTAATATCGAATAACTGTAGGTTCGCAGTGCTAATGAGGGTATTACGACATTCGTAAGTTACGTATGGTATAGACCGGTTATATGCCGTAGATTTCTTGAATACTTTCTGCTTGGATTTTTAAGTATAAGGGATAATATTTTAAGCATTTGTTTTTGTTTATTTTGGTAAAAAAAAACTTTTGAATTTAACAAAAATCAGTATGATATTTATCACAAGAAAACATACACAGACAAAAATATATCAAGTTTTCTATTCCACGACTGGGTAAAGGATTTTTTATAGAGGTTTATTCTAGAAGACTATATATATGTATATATATATGACAAATGATATTTTAATACTGGGTTGCTCAATACCATTTGCTTCCAGTCAAACTATTTCATAAAAGAGGCTAAACGAATTTTTAAAAGGAGCAAAGTTCAATCTATCTAACATAAATTAGTGGCCATTGATAAGATTCGAGATCCTAATAACTTACAGTACCCCGATAATTCCGGAAGAGATATCCGTAATTTGTCAGCTTATCTAGAGATTACAGGGTACCCTAATAATTAGAAAATTATATCGATATATATCGATTATATCGAGTTTCAGCGCTTTGGAATGTAATAAGTAACATGAAGTATGTAGTTTACATAAAACAGTGTAGGTACATATCGTGTTATGTATGAGCATTTTTTAACACATTATGTGTAGACTATTTCGCGCATAGCATGAGAGCAAAATATCTACTGAGATTATTATTATAATGACCTTTGTTATTAAACATCGTTTAGGTAATGTCTACAGACAATCGTTTTATATAAACATCTATTTTAGCTAAATTAACAGGAAAATCAACTAATAGATACACAAAAACCAATCTTACCTTACAATTCAAGTCTTTGTGTAAGAACAAAATCACAGCACCCCAAAACTATTCATTATTGAGCGAATGCATCAACACTGAACTTGGGGATGATAATCGCAAGCAAAACTCCCGAATTTACACTTCAAATAAAATATAAAACAATAACAAAAGAACACTCCTACAATCCAAAGCGCATACACCTGTCAAAATTATCAACTGTCAAAATATTGACGAACGTTTTAATTTTCGAATTTTCGATTTTCGAACGCGCGGCGGACGTATTCAGTCAACGGCGCGGGGCGCACTACGCAAATGTCAGAGCGTTCGGCACATGTGCGGAGCGAACTAAAGCGCTATGCAGATTGGCTGGCATTTTCCGAGGGCGACTTTTAGAAGTACCTACACTTGTCACATTGGAGCGGTTAATTAGGTTAAGTGTGGATATTAGTAGGTTTTATAGATTTAGTTAGGACTTTTTAAAGTAATTTCAGACAGGTCAAATAAAAGAGCCGAGAGCCAACTATTTAGAATACCATCGGGTTGTTTATGGTGCGATTTTATAGGTCGTAGCTGTCCCGGCGAACTTCGTATCGCACCTACTACAACCACTACTTACAACTTACCCTACAACTAACGCTGAAACATGTGTTTAATAATTTTGGTAGTTATCTAACTATTTATGTGAAATTTCACGTAAATCAAGTAAAAAAATATTCCCTATCTAATTTTCATGCCCTAAATCCTCATCAAAAATTCACCAAAAGTAAAAAATGGCAAAAAATGGTTTTTGGAAGTTTTCGGCCATTTGAAGACTTTTATTTTTTTGGTGACCTTTTGAGGTCACCAAAATCAATCAGTACCCTTCTCTCATTAAGACGGTGCTAACAAAAAAGGTTTCATGTAAATCGGTCAACGCGTTCGGTTGTAATCGTTTCATACACAGACAGACAGTGCTATGCATGACAATTGACAAAAATACCTCCATTTATATAATTCTCCTCTTCTTTTTGCTTTATTTATTAATCCCATTTCCACCAAATTAACTTCTTCCTACCATCTCTATGCAGACGATCTCCAAATTTATACACAAACTCACTTGCTTGTCTTGGCTAACGCTATTGACCGAACAAACAATGACCTTGCAAGAGTACTTGACTGGAGCGTGGCCTATGGTCTACACGTAAATCCTGGCAAAACCCAGGCAATACTAGTCAGAAGTTCACGCACCTCTACTAAAATTGATTGGACTACTCTCCCACTGGTTGTTTTTAATAATGTCAAATTTCCAATTAAGTAATTACTTTACAAACTTGCGTATCTTAATTGACAAGGACATGTCTTGGGGTCCTCAATTAAATGCAGTAAGTCGTAAAACATTCGCATCTTACGCGTCGTTAAGACGCCTTCGTATCTTTCTACCGACAGCTACCAAAGTTACGCTCTCTCAATCTCTTCTCCTTCCTTTACTGGATTACGCTGACTTCTGCTATCTCGATGTCAATGAAGAGCAGTTGAACAAACTAGAACGACTTCAAAATGTCTGCATTCGTTTTCTTATATATCATATCTTTAGTCTACGCAAGTTTGATCATGTGTCTGAATTTTGCTCTAAGCTAAAATGGCTTCCTATCCGACATCACCGGAATACTCACATCCAATCCCTTCTACATAATATTCTCTTTAATCCTTTCACCCCATCCTACTTGAAGGAACGTTTTGAACTCTATCATTCTTCCCATCCTTCCCGCTTCCTCCGTTCTTCTGAAAATCTCGTGTTAAAAACTCCTGCATACTGTACCACTATCTTTGACAAGTCCTTCTCTGTCCAGGCCGTAAGACTGTGGAAAGCACTACCCCAATCTATTATATATCTGTCCATAACATATCTGTCTTTGTATTAATCTATGTAGGTTTACTTATTTTTTGTATGTACAGTACACCTCCTGCCTTTCTTACTTCCATATTTCACTCCATCCAAAGGTTGTCTGGAAGAAATCACTTCTAAGCGATAAGACCGCCCATTATACCAGTTTTAGTAATATAAGTATTTTTCAGTAATTTTTCTAAGGTAAAAATAAAAAATAAAATAAAATAAATGTTTATTGCAATTACTTAAAAACTACACACAGGTTCTGGAGTCACCCTTTAGAATCCACAAATAAAATAAATAATTTAGTAGAAACCTATTGCTAATTCTAGATGATTAATTTACTTTACAGGAAGTGAACAAGTTACTTTAATAATAAAAAGTGTTTAGAGTAACTATTTAGAAAGCAGGTCACCATAAAAACCATGCGGCATCGCCTGGAAAATCCCGTTAACATATCGCATCCTACGGTGAGAGAGAGGGCCGCATCCGCTTTCGTTATAAATTCAAGACAGAATCGTAATGCGAAATTTAAAAGTATCTATCAAAATGTCAAATTTCGGTGTTCTTGTCTTGTCTTTTTATTTTATGGCTTTTTGTGTTTGGTTTTACACAATTCCGCCAGTGTCAAGTTATAAATTAATAATAATTAATTAATAATAAAATAATAAAATTAATAATTTATAAATTCTTATGTTATTTGGCTGGCCATGTTGGCGGCCTTTTAAAAACATAAAACATAAAAAAAACCACGGTGTTCTTTTTTTAATACCTATTATTGTTGATAAAGGACACAGACATTTGACATTACAACCCAAAACGGTATTCGCAAAATCGCGGCTCCGCCTGGAAAATCCCGCCAATATGCCGCAGCCTATCGAGCAAGGGAGACGGCCTGTATACGCTCTCGTTATATAAGTTCCCCGGGAGCCGACGACAGCCCCGCAGCCTCGCGCCCCTCTGACGTAGCCTAGCCGCCCCGAGCTCAAACCGGGAACGAATCGAAATTGGAAATAACGCGGGATCGACACCATCAAGTATTTTTAAGGAAGAAATCAAACAGGTTTTGTATAAACGTTCTTTTCAACATTATATGTTCCAATTTCAAATTGGCGGATTATAATCTGTTCTTTGGCATTTAGTCAGCTCCGGCCCTTTTCAACCAGTTTTGCTTTGCACGGATCAAAACTTGTTTTAAACTTAACGTTAAATAATAATACGAATTCTAAACTCATGGAACTAATAGTAGAATTTACTTGAATACGAATAAAATTCTTTACCGCGCCGTGCTGTCCCGCGTCGTCAGTCAGCGCCGCCCGACCGGCGACCGGAAAATATGCATTTTCTGGCAACGACACTACTGGTAGTGTCGTTGCCGACACTACCAGTATCTACCTGTATGTACCTGTATCACTACCAAATGAACGACACTACCGCGCCTATTTTGCATCAAATGTACAGTCAACAACGACACTACCAGCCGTTAAAGTTTAGTAATAGCTATGTAAAGTAAGTAATCATAGTAATTATACCTTACGCATATAGATCTCATTATGTCTTTCGTTAGTACTGAGACCAAAGAGATTAACTCAAAGTTCTAACTTATGATCAACCTCTTTTCAGAATTCCTTTTATTCTTACGAAATTAACAGCTATCTTAAGAAATGTAACTCTTTATTTTTATAACTAAATAAAAGCAAACTTATTTGAACGAACCACAATGAGGGAAAAAAATTAAATCATACTTCGATAAAAAACAATTGTACTACCTTAAATTATATATAAGTGGCCGACTGTAACTGTATCTCCTTATCTGAGGTTATCAAGTGCACGGCCTAAGGTTATCTCATTGTTTAACAGTTGCATTTGCACATGTAATATAAAATCATCGCTACAGATAACTCTTTTAGTTCTTTTAGTTTTACTATTTTGAAGTTTTATGTCTGTGGTTTTCTGAAACTTTTGTAAAATGTTAAGTAAGCGTAACAGATTTACAGTATTTTTGTTTAGACACCTAATCAATTTAAAATTCCAGCCTTCAGAGATGTTATGTTAGTACGATGATGTTCTCAAAATACACATAGCATGCTAATGAAATATGGTTTCATCCAAAACCTCTCAATATAATTTATGAATTTTGACATATCATGTTTGATTTATATAATAATTTTTGTATAATAATTAAAGCATACATATAAGCAAAATTTGTAATATTAATAAAAAATCTTGTTATTAAAATGCAACACGAGCAAATTTTCTAAACTAAGAAGCAGTAAATTTAGCTATCTACGAAGCTAATAGAAATGTCGCATGTCGTGCACTACCACTGCCCAAGACGTAGAATTTAAAGTGTGAACCATCCTAAACAAACTTAATCGCCTCGACAACAACATACCTCTTCCATTCGGAAAACGTCTCGGGCCCGAAGATTTAAATCATTAGATACGCCCTAACCTTGATAAGACCGCGACGTTTTGCTACCACGCGAAATGAGATAGCTCATTCATTTGGAATCGGTGTACCTGCAAGGTGTTAACCGGACGTAGTGTGTGGTTTTTTTTTCACAAAAGTTCGTGCAGTATGATTGCACAATAAATGGTAACAATAACAGTTTGGTTTATTGGCAAAACCAGTGTGCGTAGAGTCGCAATTATTATAAAACACACATACGAGGAAAATGTTTTTTTTTGTTTTCGGGCACATCTAACGATTTAAATCTTTGCCCGGGCCTAATACATACTGGGTCACCGGAATTTGAACCTCAGTGCTAACAAATAAAACTAATTAAAACACCGATTTGCTTATCAATACCTAAGGAAACATTGCCTTTGTTGTGTTTTTGCTTTTTATTTTAAGTGACTCCAATGTATGTTTCAGTGTTTTAAGTGAATTATTTATCGGTTACTGGCAGGTGAATTATTAATACTGATAAATTTGCCTATAATAAAATTTGATCCTAATCATTTGTTTTACATTTATGGGTGTGCCGCGCAATATAAATGTCATTATCATCATTTCAGTCGTAAAACTTCCACTATTGAACACAAGCCTCCCTTATGTATCTCCATGAGGGGTAGTTGCCATACTCACCACGCTTGACAGGCGGGACGGCGAGCGCAGTACGGGATGTTCATACACGGAAAGACGCTATTGCCCATCTTCCGGAGGTATCCCTTTATAGTATAACTAGTTGACCCGGCGAACTTCGTATCGCACCTATAACTACAACCCCCACTTAGAACTTACCCTACAACTACCCTTCTACTACCCTACTAATTTATTTATTTATTTATTTAACGTACAAAACACAACGTCACAACCACTTTAAACAATGAGGTTACTTAATGGTAAATTATAACTTGATTGTAACATAAACTTAAGTACGTACTGCTATAATATAAATTTATATCGAGTAAATAGAGTTTTTACAAAAACAGGAAACTAAAAAAAAACTACCTAAACTACTACCTTACAACTACCCTACTACTACCCAACAACTACCCTACAACTACCCTAAAACTACCCTACTACTACTCGACTACTACTCTACAACTACTCTACAACTAACCTACAACTAACCGGCTAATAGTTTACATTGAAATAAACACATAAAAGTTAAAAAAAAAATAATTACGCAAAAAGAATCTGAGAAAATCGACTAAGTTTAAAATGCCCAGTTTAACTTAAAGTGCCCAGTTTGTCGAAAAAAGTATTTTACACTGTTGCATAAGACATCCAATGAGACCACCTTGGAAGTGCATTCTTTCGAATAAAAACAGAATTTTGAAAATCGGTCCACAATTGACGGAGAAATTGGTGAACATTCATAAAAAATATATATAGTTGAACATAGAACCTCCTCCTTTCTTGAAGTCGGTGAATTAAATGGGGTACTGGGGCTGGCCAGTCAGTCAGTCAATGAGTGTGACAAAGATAGGCAAACAGCACTGTTGTCCGTCGTCACTTGCTCAAAATGGAATCTTTTGACACAGAAACGTTTATTATGGCTATTCAAAACCCTCCTGTAATTATGGGACTTTCGGGGTCCAGGTTATTCAAAGATAAGGTCGCAAAAAGAAAGGCATGGGAAGAGATAAATTAAGTCTTTGATCTTGATTATGGAGCATGGGCAAAGACATTGAGCGCGACAGTAACGATACAGAATCTTGGTTACGTGGGCGAAGATACACAACCAGCGACAGAATCGCGACTGTATATAACACTAGTATATAATACTAACATTTTTTTTAATTTGCATCAATTGTTTGAAGCATTTTGAAACCGGTAGATAGGTACCGAAAAATGTCTAACAACTTTTGGAAAAACTAACTAGCCAGGTACCTTAGGTAGAATTCCATCAGTGTGCGGCACAAATGTTTGAATGCTAGAAAACACCAAAATATGCAGGCACTCTTCTCTTTCAGTTCTCAGAACTAAAGACATACTGCAATTGCAGCTCAGTATGCGCCAAAGTTCGAGGAGTGCCTTAAGTAACAACAATACAAAAATCTTAAATAAACGCAATGTTTTCAATTGATGTCGAGTTTAAAAATAAACAAATCTAGGCGAGCTAAAGTTTTAATTAGACGCGATTTTTTCTGATTTGTGTCCAGGTAGAGTGAGTATATACGATAGAGTTAGTTTTATGTTTTATTTTAAAACAATTAAATATTTATATTAATTATTTTATTTTAATGCGAGAGGGATGCAAGAGGCAGGCCAAAGAAGCGATGGATGGGTTGTGTAAAAGACATGAGAAAGAAAGCAGTGAAAGATAGATGATAGTGTGGAGTGACTAGAATGGACAGCATTAGGAATGCATATATGAGGAATATGGTATATAGGGAAGTGTGAATTTAGCGTATGTTGTAGTAAAACATTGGCATGGTATGGCCACGTGGTGAGGAGGGATGAATCATTTAAATAAGGAGAATGTTAGGAATGAATGTGGATGGAGGGGGTATAAGAGGCAGGCTAAAGAAGCAATGTATCTGATAGAGCCTATGCCCACGAGTTCTTTCCTCCGTCGACCGAGACACGTTCTCGGCTTGCCCGTTGATGAACTCACCGCCGCTAGCCCGGAGGTGACGTCAACCCGTCCCATATTAGCTGTTAGACACACATTAAATAACCGATCCCACCGGCGGGGTCGAAGAATGAACGCTTCCGTCTTATGATGTGGACCTGAACGTTAACCATCATTAGATATAAAAATCTGGCAATAGTCCAAGCCGTAGTTCGTACCTAAGTGGTGCCCTTGTGCTAGTTGCCCCATCATAACTTTGCGGCTGGTCGCCCTCTGCGCTCGCCATAGTCCGGTAAACGTTGTCATGGCCATCTGCGGTCAACAACATTATATAGTCCTTTCGAAGAAAAAAAAGCAGAGTGGGTGAAGAAGAATAAAAATGTTAACTGACTTAAAAAAAGGAGAAGGTTCTCAAGTCGTTTTAATCGTCGTTACCTCAGAACTAAAGCATTCGCATTCAGAATGGATGATTTGGTGAAGTGGAACTGATGAAGAAGACCACAAAGGTTACCGAAACTCTTTAATATTAATACAATACACTAAACAAAACTTTAACTCTTTAATACAATTCACGGGTGTCGACATCGAAAGATGGCTTAGATAATATATCCCTATTCTCAAATCATCATACTTACCTACACATCATCATCATAATGGGGTTTTTAAAATGAAACAATTGTACCCAATTCACGGGTGTCGACATCGAAAGATGACTAAGATAATAAACCCATATCCACAAATATTCATACTTAAACTTGCGGTTGGGTTTTTGTTTTACTTAATAATGTTAGCTTGCTTTAAAACCCAATTCTGATGATGGGATCCATGTTTAATCTAGGTAAATACTCAATGTAATAATAAGCATACATATAGCGGTTTGGGTGTTTTTAACAACATTGTAATTACAATAAAATGCAATGAAAATATCTAGTTTTAATTCCGCTAATGCTGAGATGCATATGCACCGCCCTCCCGCCCGCTAATTATGCACATGCAGGGGGAACCAGGCTGTTAGTAACAGCCTGTGCTAGTGCATATGCATCTCAGCATTAGCGGAATTAAAACTAGATATTTTCATTGTATTTTATTGTCATATGGATTTCCGCAAACTAACGCCTGATTCTATTAATAACATTGTAATTCTTATTATCGAAGTCAGTTTTTAGTTAAAAAACTAAAGAATTGTTTACCCATTATTTATTACCCATAGTATGGAGTTCGACAAAAAATACATCATCCGCCAACTAGCGGCGCGGGCCATTTTGAATATGACATCGTAGAAAGAAGATACTCGTATTATTGCAATAGAGCACGTTTTATTGTTCAAGAATAAAATACATTACTGCGTGATAAAACGGGGTTTCTATAGATATTTGCAATCTTTTGTTCTACTAGTATGTGAAGAACCGGAAGGTTTCAAGGTGTTCGTTGATGAGTGATATAATTTAAGAGAACAATGGCAACTTCCCGTACACTGCAGGGCCAAATTTAGTCGTAGAGCTTTACTCAAACCTATTCCATTTATCTTGAAATTCTTAACAGTTCTGCATATTTCTTTTTGTTTATCGCTCGCTCTAATTTGATTTTTATCTTGACTTTCTTCTTCTTCTCTTACATCGCAGTTCTTAGCAAAAAGCAGGAAAAAGCCTTGCGTGGATGGGATGGCGTGATTCTACCATACTTTATTTTCATCATTTTACTAAACATTTATGAATTCCATACATCGCTGTACTGTATCTACTGGATCTTATGCCAAAATACTTATTTATTTCTTGCTATCATTGGGTAGGTAATTAACAAAAACTGTAATAGGATTGACTACAAAGGTAAGTGATGATACTAAAGATCATGCTAAAGATATGTAAAATTTCAAATTTGAAAGTCAAATTGCAATATTTAAGAATTTCGTGCGTGAACGGTAAGGTGTGAACAACTCCAGCTGTATCCCACAGACCTGCAAACAATTTGCGCGAGTTTTACAGCACAATGCAGCGTCGTAAAGTTCAACAATGTACCCGACTGTTGTAGCCGATGAGATTTAAAAGCTTTTATATAAGTAACTTGTTGTATAATTTTCTACACAACAAGTTTTGCGTACAAGAATCATCTGGCACCCATAATGAGCTCTACTTACTTTTGGTTAGATAGAGCCGATATTCTAACGTGGACAGTTCAGCATTATATAATTTATTTATTCATATATGTACATATGTACATATATCATATTAAGTCGTTACATATGAAATTAGCGTTTTGTCTTACTGGCCACTTTGATCTCAAATAACTCCTCTTTGGTTAGGGACTCCAAATTCAAATTTATACAGCTGTTTCTCATGCATTTGTATTTCGAAAACCATAATTCATTTGTTTTTCCTCTTTTGTATTTTTTTTGCGTCACTCAGTTTACAAAATAGAAAACTTGAAATATCGCGTTATTTACGAGTACGAGTTCCACCGTGGAACCAGTGCTGCAGAAACGGCTCGAAGGATTAATGATGTGTATGGCGGCGGTGTCGCAAAGAAAACACAGTGCGTTTTTGGTTCCAATGTTTTCGTTCTGGAAATTTCGACCTGCAGAACAAGCCCCGTGGACGGCCGGAGACCAAAGTTGATAATCAAGAATTGAAGGCTATTGTGGAAGCGGATCCATCGCAAACCACGTCCGAGTTATCTGCAGGCTGCGGTGTTAGTGACAAAAATATTTTAATACTTTATTATGTTATAGGTTGTGCACTACTCTAGCTGTTTCCCACAAACCTACAAATAATTTTCGAGTTTTACAGCACAATGTTACGTCGTCGTCAAGTTCAACAATGTCCCTCCCTGTTTTAGCGGATGTGATTCAAAAGCTTTCATATTAGTAATGTGTTGTATAATGTTCAACACAACATGTTTGCGCATAATTAATGTCTTTTAATAACAAAGACCGTGGGAGGCTTGGGTTTGATTATGGTATGATTTTCTTCTCAAAAATATAGGAAATCAACCTTTCTTTTCAAATGTTAATGCATACTAAGTAAAAAACAGAAAATCTACCATCATTGAATTCACATGGATCTCCATGAGGGGTAGTTGCCATACTCACCACGCTTGGCAGGCGGGTGGGTGAGCGCAGTATAGGATGCTGAAACACGGAAAGACGCTGCTGCCCATCTTCCGGTGGTATCCCGTAGCATTCATGGGCATGAAAGGAAGGGTAACATTACAGCCGGCATCACACGCACGGCAAAGGCACTTACAGCAAAATAATAAAATGCTTATCTTCCTAAATCTCTTCCCAAAAATGATATGCAGATATCTCCCGTTCTTGCCTGTCTTAAGCTTTTCAATCAAATTATATTTTTATACCGACGCGGGAATTTAATAAACTTCTTTAATCATTTATTTCCTCACGCGGCAGATATCAAATATTAAAAAAAAAACAGTCTCGCACTTATATGTATGTATATTCAGAACGGACATAACCTCTGCCCTAATCACGAACTCGAGCAAAGAAGGAATTATCCCATTACTAAGGTGTAAAGTGGAGAGCTTTCGACATTAATTCCAAGGGCACAGTACCCACAGAGGGTAAGAGTAATATTTTTAATGTTTCGGTATGGATTTCTGTGCGGATGTTAAGGTTATAATATAAGGGTATATAATTGTTTTACTTTTATCAAAATAACCGACTTCATAACATTGAAGTCGGTTATTTTGTTAAAAGTAATCTAAAATGTTGCTCAAACAAAATACCTAAACCGTATGTTAGCTTATTTATTACATTTGTTTATTTTTTAGATCCTCTTGAACAAAACATAGCTATTGCTATTTCTCAATTATATATAATTCATTAATTCAAACAAAAAAACCGACTTCAATGAGAAAAGAAATGAGAAAAATTGTATTGCTTTAAAATACTTAATGAAATTAAGACTTAAATAGTTTTTTCATGATTGCCACTGTCAGAACTGGACCAAATTGAAATGGGACTAAACGGGAAGCACCAGCTTTCGAATAAAAAAAGGTTCATCAAAATCGGTTCACCCAGTCAAAAAATCTGATGTAACAAAACTAAATATCAAAAACCTGCTCCTTTTTTAAAGTCGGTTAAAATAAAGTCGGGTTAGTAACACAATTAACAACTCGAGAATGGCTGAACCGATTTTGAAGTAGTAGTAGATTTAGTATGTAGTAGTAGTAGAGTAGAAATGGTAAGTAGGAGTTAATAGTTGTAGAGTAGAAGTAGTAAAAAGTAGTTAGTAGTTGTAATGTAAAAGTAGTAAAAAGTAGTTAGTAGTTGTAGAGTAGAAGTAGTAAAAAGCAGTTAGTAGTTGTAGGGTAGAAGTAGTAAAAAGTAGATAGTGGAGAAATTGTAGAGTAGTTTTGGAGTAGTTGTAGTATTAGGTAGTTGATTCTGGGGCGGTACGTAGTTCGCCGGGACAGTTAGTATTTCATAAAACTTAGCTTGATTGCTGTGAAAGTTGCCATCGAAATCCCGCGTATCAAGTTCTGATTTTTTAAACGGTGTTTACACCGTCTAAATAACTTGTGGCAACGTCGTACTTTATGGGTTGGACTGCACGAATCTAGAAAAGTAATAAAAGAAGATTGGGAGCACGATGTTTACTTTGATAATAATGTAATCGAACAAGAATTAATTATTTATCTGCAAGACTGCTCTAACTCTGACGCAGATTTTGACGACAACGATTTGGGACGACCTCCAAGATAAACTTAAGGATTGGTCATAGTCATGGGCCATATGAGAATACAAGAATTTTTAGGGGGCAAAGCCCCCTATTATGCATAGCGCTGTCTGTCTGTCTGTCTGTGCATGAGACGATTACAACCGAGCTCGTTGACCGACTTATGTACATGAAACCTTTTTTTGTTAGCACCGTCAATGAGAGAAGGCTGACTGATTTTGGTGACCCTAAGGTCACATGGACCGGAGTTATTGTGACCTCAAAAGGTCACCAAAGGTCAAAAATGGCATGTTTTGGAAACCTTCGCCCCCTTTTCTGGTACCCCCGTACCAATGCTTGTTAAATATATGGTTCAGGGGATTTGTGAAACTTTTGTCTAGTAATCCCCTTTGCGTCCTCTTCGAGAGTCGGAAATCTTTGACTCGTGTTGGATTTTTAGATCATTTTCCAAACTAACAACACGAATTGTGGTACCGCATGTATTTTCCATAGAAACAGAGCACACAAACTCGTTCCCATTTAATTTAATTCAGCAATGGATACTTAAATTTAATACCCGTCGTTTTAATCAACCTACAATGTATGCTGGTCAATAAATTAAAAGTAGGTACTCAAATGCTACAACATTCACGACACAACCCTTTTATTGTCGCACTGGTAAACACGCGTAACGACGGTACTCCAGCTGGAAAATTAGCATGCCAAAAATATACCATAACAGAAGGGCATAAGGCTTATTTTTATATCTTTACAGTTCGTTATATGAGAGTATGGAGCGCGAGATAAAATTAAATTAGCTTCGGATGGTTTGAAGGCATACGGGGACTGTTTCTGTTTCTTTAATATAGGTTTCTGATAAGCCGAAACGTAAGCTCTCAGATTTATGAGACACATTGACTCAGCAAAAGCGAAGATAATTATGTAACATTTATACACCGCACAAAACGGGGTCCGGGTACCCTTTGGCCTTTTGGCAAATTGTGGTAAAACCCGACCTTTGAATTAATTCTTACCCCCACATTTTATCGTACAGGCCTTGCTAAGAACAAGCCTGTAAATGCAAAAAAATGATGCTTCCCCGTCACTGTAATCCGAACCCAAATAAAAAATGAGATAAGCCTAAATATTTAAAATCTTTATTCGGCGCGCGACGAGGAATTCATTTTATCATCATAAAAGCGAATATGTAGGTTTTATAGATATGCCTGTCTCTTTAATAACGGAGATATTGAAATTAAATGATAAGGTTTCAGTAATTCTTCGGATTCCGCGATACTCCATTACAATATACTAGGTAATCCCAATCCCGTATCTCAAATGGGTTTACCAAATGGTTTATGGATTATCGATATCCAGTGAATTGACTGCAGGTTATGATTATTATAGAGCTTTTAGAAATTACGCTAAACTAAGTAGGACTACGGTATTTTATTGCACTCCATGAAAGACCTAAAACTATCCACACAAATTGAAGGATGGTAACTTTTTGAATATGTTTATAAAAGTGTTACTTACTTGTGTTGTGCTTAAGTAGTGAGTTTGTTATTTGAGACTTGTTATGTCTTAGAATATTTAGTGTTTTAAAACACATTCTTTTATAGTGGATAGTAGACGATGGATAGTATAAAACGGTAATTCCAGTTTTTTACTGTTTCCCCAATATGCCGTGTTTTGAAGACTTGGCAAATGCAAAGTACATACTTAGGCATTCTCCCGTGGCACTTTAATTAGGGCCCCTCTAACGTTACAACTGAAAACATACTTTTGTACTCTGTCAAGCTTTTAACATTAGAGCATGCCAAAGTATAATGAATGATAAGTCCGGTCGGTCCGGTCCGGTTTTTTAGTCGGAACGGTCTCGTCATGAACGGTGTTGACCGACCCCGTGTTCAAAACAATTTAGTTAAATAAATGTTTATTGTATTTTCTGCTAGTTTAAGTATTTTATCGTTTAGTGTGAGAGTTTTTATTTTTTGTAAATTTGTTATTTTTTATTTCATTTGTATAATTTTGTAGTTAATTTTATAAGAACATTCTAACGTGTCGACACGTACCAAAGGCCTTGCCAGAATACCAGCGTTGGTCTATTTTAATTATATGGATTACCATTATGCTGAGGCAGGACGTTTTGGTCACCAACTCAAACGATAAATGTTTCTTATTTTAATATTAGTTTATGTTTTTTGTTTCATAATTTCAGCCGTTAAACGTCCACTACTGAACTAAGGCCTCCCTCATGAACCTCCATGAGGGGTAGTTGCCATACTCACTACGCTTGGCAGGCGGGTTGGTGAGCGCAGTATGGGATGTTGATATACGGAAAGACGCTGCTGCCCATCTTTCGGAGGTGTCCCTTAGCAGGCTCTTACTGCATCCACAAGTAGGAGAGGAGGGGTAACATTCTACTGCCGGCACCCCACGTTTTTTGTTTATGTTTGTGTAAGTTTTTTTGTTTGTGGATCAATAAATACATTTTCTTTCTTTCATAAGTCCGTAAGTAATTTATACTCGAAATATAGCTCAAAGTACATATATGATTTATCTTGTCTAATTATGCTAGTCATCTGTGTAGCTGTCATGAAAACGAATTTAAGTATGAACTGTGGTATGTAGGTAGGTACTGAGTGAATAAGTGTATAAAATATATCGTTAAATTGTATAAGAGCACCAAAGATATTTCCACGACTAAAGTTCATTTCGTAATGCATTCACAGTGTAGGTACATTTGCATGAAAAGACCAGCACAAAACATGATAACTAAGATAAACACATACTAGCTATATGTACGTAGGTACATACATGTTCCGAGGCAAACTGACAAAGGCAAACAAAGTCGAAACATGTGGCTTCCGAACAACGAACACCACAGTCGATATCCCACATCTTTTTCCACGTATTCTAACACCTACACACCACTTGATATTCTGTATAGTGTTTCAGCTCACGTATTCTTATACCTTTACACCACATGGTATTGTGTATAGTGTTTAAACTCACGTACTTTAACACCTACACACCACATAATATTCTGTATAGTGTTTCAACTCACGTATTCTAACACCTACACACCACATGGTACTCTGTATAGTGTTTTAACTCAATAAACTTCCCGTTTCTACGTACTTAATCAATTATTTAACGTTCTTCTTCCAGCCGTACGACATCCACTGCTACAAAAAGGCCTCCCTCATTTATCACTATGTAGAATCATGAGAGGGTTGTTGACATACTCACCACGCTTGGCAGGCGGGTTGGCGAGCACAGTACGGGATGTTGATACAAGACGCTGTTGCCCATCTTGGGAGTATCTCTTAGCAGATTCTTACTGCATCTACGGGCAAGAGAGGGAAGAAGGAATTATTTAATATTGATACAAAAAATATTACAGACGACTATCTTTGCATTTGTCTTCTAGTTTCCTTGTACGGCATTACCTACGCAATTATTAGAAGAAAAGCCGAGTCGAGTGGCATGTACTTCGACTTTCAACTCAAAGATCGTGGGTTCGATACCGGCCGTGCACCAATAGATTTTTCTCTCATTTTTCACATTTAACACGTGCTTAATTAAACGGTGAAGAACAACTACATAAAGGAAACCCCCTGCTTAGTTAGTTTCTGATGTATTGACTTGTTCTTTCGTCTAATAGCTGACTTAGCTGAGATGATGGTATAGGTGCTAAGCAAGCCCTAATCCATATAACAATGTCCCAGGCACTGCAGCGACCCAACAGCAAATATTCCAGCTGCTGACGCTGTATAAATAATTTAAAATAGATGCAAAGGCCTTACTTTTATAAACGCAAAGGCTTAAAGGCAAGGCTTAAATATTTTTTGTGCATTACTGCTAAGAGAAATTGACTATAAAGATGGTATACTAGAAGCTCAAGTACACTTTGTTTTATGTGGATCGACGACCTGATTATGTGACAGCGGGCAAAGGTCCGCCTGCAACGCAAGACGTTGCAGTTTCGATTCCCGCCTACAAATGTACGCGGGGCAAATGTCCATTCGATCTGTAGATATTTGTTAAGGGTGTTCTGGATGTTTTTTAATATATAATTGAAAATATCTATGTACATACATATGTAGTAATGTATCATGTAATGTATCATCTTTGCTTAGCTTGGGGCTATTGTTCAGTATTATTTATTTATTATTTCAAGAATCGTATATGCGCTGCGTACAAATATTTACTATGCCAGCCAGTACTCCGCGGCAACGTAACCCTATATAACGAAGTAAATAATACAGTTATATAATGACCAGACTGAACTGAAACCATAATAATTTTATGTTCGCAGGAAACCGGTTGCAAATCGAGTTAGTGGGAAGCCACAGTTTTTAGCGGAAGTATCGATTCTACGAAATAGTGGAAAACCTTTATATTAGGTTTGTACGAGCTGAGCGAGCAGCTATCAATTATTATTTAAATTGTTTAGGTGAAGGTAGTATCTTATATCTTAAAATTAGCGGACCCGGCAGACGTTGTCCTACCGCTGATTAGTAGTGACCGCCACCCACCGTCCTATTATGTTTTTAAGACATGTAGGAACCCATCGAAATATACCAAAATGTCATTCAAATCGGCCCAGCCGTTAAGAAGTTAGGTTGCAAACATGTGTTAAAAAAAATAAAAAGGTAAGTTATATTAAGATTTTCACATGACGCTAAAACAAATCTATATTATTATTAAATTATTGTATTTACTTTGACCTGTGTAGGTCAGATTTAGTAATTCAAATGTCCCTTTTTCTGTTGACTGATTGATCTGTTTGGTACCTTTAGTTCTGGTAACAATTACTTGTCATGTATGTTGTTCAGTATCGTTGTAAATCCAAGATAAGGTAAATCTATATTTTTTTCACGATCATGGTATATCCAAGATTATACAGGCGAATTAAAATAGAAAATTATAAAGTATTTTAAAGAAATTACTAAAATAAGTTAAATTAACGCATTATAAATAACTCACGAATTAAATTCTTCTTGCCAGAGCCAAGGCAAATAATACCAAACTCGATAATTTTTGAGGGTTCTATTTCCAAACTCCTGGCGTCATCATCAAACCAGATCAGCTTTACAATGCCAAATTATTATATTGTCATTCGAATAACAATAATTGCCAAGTTTCAAGCCAGTTATTAAGTGGTATGTTAAATAAAATGCCTGAAGTTTAGTTCGGATTTATGATATCTAAAATACGAAACACTGCAGCGTACCGTGGCGTGTTCTATGTTCTGTGCGTTGTATAAATCATCTTCATAGATTTAAATGGTAAATTTATTTTTATTGAATCTAAAGTGAATAAAACAAGAATCTAACACGCTTGTTTCTGCATCTGACTAAAGATTTTTTTGTAAGCAATATCAGTATACGAGGTATTTATTGGTTTTCTCTCCGAAAACTCATCCAGGTGAATAGATGTGACGATTGATACAGGATGGTCCAGTCATTCAAACGCAATAGAACCAGTTTGAACGTTTGAAGAATTCTGAGAGCTAGGGTTTTGTTTTGGAGCTTTAGTTTTCGAAGAGAATACACAAGTTTGTGACATAGATAAACTAAGTGGGTACCTCTATATAAGGTAAGTGATTTTGTTACTTCGGGCAAAAATTGTTACCATTTGGTACGGGATACGTGACGATACGCGAAACTACCACTAGAAAAGAGATTATAGGTATGTTAACTTAGTAATTTAATGTCAACTTTTATTTTTGTTCACTAATTACTAAAATTATTTTGTCGTCAGACGCCAAATGTCTGCCAATAAACATGTATAGACATATCCTTTTAACATATACCCTGTCTATTCCAAGTGACATTAAATCTAAGAAGCAATGACCCGTATTAAGATTGCCCCAGCATGCACTGGATGTCTCTCGACACCCATTGACCCGGGCCAATTGTACCAAGTGGATAATGTAATGGAATTATGTATAGGAAGGAAGAGGGAGTTGCTAATAGCAGCTGCCTCACAGCTGTGAGTTCCGCGATAATTGCTCTGGTTAGGCTGATTACGTATCTCGCGACAGGTTTGCAACAGGCGTAAATCTCGCAATCATCGCTGTCAAAGGTCTTCTTCTTTATTTATGGCTTGGACGGCTAATTTCCGATATTCTGCCAATGTCCGTTTAGACCTGTCAAATGTTAGTTTTGTATTAGATAACAGCAAGAACTTTTTGAGTTCCAGCAAGTGGCAATCATCAGCCATAAAAAAGAAGAAGAAGATAACAGCAATGAACAGACATTTGACAGATACAGAGACATTGACGCGATCATCGATCGCGAGATTTACGGCTGTTTCAAACCTGTCGCGAGATATGTAATCAACATGCTGTTAAGGGAGATTCGATTTTCAAATTCAAACTTAAAAACTTTATTCAATGCAGACGCACAGACACTACTGATGCGTCAAATCAATATACATATATAAAACTCTTCCGTTGCTGACTGAGTGACTGACAGACAACGCACAGCCTAAACCACTGGACTTAGAGACTTGAAATTTGGCACACATATACCTATACCTTGAGTATCCTAGAGGTGCACTAAGGAGGGATTTTTGGAAATTCCCACGGGAACGGGAATTACGCGGGTGAAACTGCGGGATGCGGATAGTTACAAAATAAAACAACACCAATTAATAGAATACAGCACTTTTTTGATGACACATGAGTTAGGAATAGTTAACTCAGTTGTTATAGTCATCATTTAACAATTTTCCTATTGTTGTGTTACGTTTGACGGAGTTGGAGCAAATTCTGTCCCAAGTGGTTTTGTCCTATAGGTAATCTGATATTTTAGAATAATCTTTATTGCAAATTTTGCGTTCGATAACGTTTTTGAATGTATTTAATGATAACTTCTGCAATTCTGGTGTGGAAGTTATAACGCTTTCTAATGGTCTGATGAAACTCCTGAGCTTACCTGAAGCAATAACCACAGTGATTACATCCGTGAATGTTTACAAATCTACCACGTTATTTGCACATTTTCCAGTAGGTACTTAGTAATTTGTTTAAATTGTTTCTTTTTGTTAATTCTTATGTGTTAAGAAAAAAATCTATAACTAAATCTATGCAACTCGTTTTCTGAGTTGATATTTGCGTGTTGAACAAATATAATGATATTTTCTTCATGTTGTACAAGTCTTCTATTTATAATCCGCTTTTTTTATCTATAATATTTTTAATTTTTGTGGCCGAATTAGTAACACGGCTTTTTGTCAATCTTCTGTGGTTCCCAAAACACAAGCTCTGTATACTGGGGCTAGATGGCGCTGTAAGTACGGTGTAGATTTTTTTTATTGAGCCCATTTCGTTGCACTGCTGGTCAAAATCGTCCCCCAACGACTTTCAGTTATCCCTGGTTTGGATTGAAAAATCGACTGGTACCTACCAGTTTTTTGATCAAATAATCAATTATTTTTATCGCAAGATATTAAAAAAAAATTAAGGAAATATATTTTATTTTATATCTTGCGAATTCATCTAAAGCTAAGCTAAGCTCTTCTAATCGCTGTAAGACTTTTTTCGACAGTCAGACATCTCTAAGCACCAAATTCAGTATTGTGAGCCACACATAAAAATAAATAACCCCGCTAATGAGGTAATGGGAAGTAACGATACACAAAATGTGCGCGTACTGGTGATACAGACAGCAGCTGTAATGATGTATTTCTATTACTTTCTTAAGTACCATAAGAACCTTGGAGGTTTCCGCGAAAAAAATTGGACTTGTGCCTTTTAAGGTTAACAGTGCCAACATCATAATTGGACTGTATTAGTCCTTTGCTGGACACAGGCCTGCTCCAATTTGCGACATTTTATCCCTTCGACTGGCTCCAGCATCTGCCCGCGGCCGCTCTCAAGTTGTCACATCAAGCTAATGGCGTCTTTACGCTTGTCCACATAAGAATTCATTTACCACATCGACTATCGGTTCCTCGACAAACATGGCCCTGACAAATATTATGTTTGTAAAATCACTTGTCCTACGTAATCGTATTTATGAGGACAACGCGCATTTAGGTACCATTTTGTCACAGTATGACGCAAGTGAAGATAAAACCAATTAATGAGATTACATCAATACAAATCGGATATTAGATTATGGGGGGTTGATATATGGGAGTTTAATCGACTTATTTTGTTCGAAGTTAACGTTTAAACTAACAATTCCATTTTAATGAAAAAATACATGTTAGGAGTCCACTTAAAGTTAGGGATGTTCGGAGAAATCCACCAATCGCCACGTAAAATCAAGTTCAAATGCAATGGGAATTCATTGAAAAAAGTAAATCTCGCTCGTTCTAAGTTCGGGGAGAACAACTAGCATATTACAATCCGTCTTGTAATAAAACATTGGCTAAGTAATATTATGCCGTGGGGTGCCGGCAGTAGAATGTTACCCCTCCTCTCATGCCCGTGGATGCAGTAAGAGCCTGCTAAGGGATACCTCCGGAAGATGGGCAGCAGCGTCTTTCCGTGTACCAACATCCCGTACTGCGCTCGCCAACCCGCCTGCCAAGCGTGGTGAGTATGGCAACAACCCCTCATGAAGATCCATGAGGGAGGCCTGTTCAGTAGTGGACTTTTTTTACGACTGGAATGATGAAGTAATATCCAGATACAACGTGCGCAAAGCTGCGTGCATAAATTGGCAGTCTATACAGTGCAAGCAGAGCTAAGCCACGGTTTTCCACAGCTCAATTTCCACGATAACTTAAAGTGACAGATGGCAAGCCTACAGAAGCCGTATGCATTGTCCGAGTGACCCGACACCGCCGCGTGACTAATGAATCACCTGTGACTCGTCTACATTGAAGTGGGATTTTTCCTTACACCCTATAATACACTGTCTTTGACCACATCTAGCATTGTGCTAGCGGCCGCTCGCAAATCATCACTTCATTTAGTTAGTGAGCATCCACGTCAACATTCATTTACCCCAACGACTATCGGATCGACAAATTGTATCATATATTGTAACATCGATTGTCTTGTCTAATCCTATTTATGAGTTCAACGCGAATTAGCTTGGCATGTCACTGCATGATACAACTACTGCTACAATAAAATTAATGAATCAAAAGTTGTTCCATTTGACTAGAAACTGTAACTGTAAGCAAAGCTAAGCCATGTTTTTCCATAGCTTGATTTCCACGGTAACTAATAGTGACAGATGGCATGATGAAGTACCTAGGTATGCATTGTCCGAATGACCCGTCGCGTCGCCGCGTGACTGATGAATCACCAGTGACTCGTCTACGATAAAGTAGGATTTTCCTTAACACGCTTTAATCATTTTATTATGCAGTAGGTACAGGTTAGGTGAGCTTTTTCTCTGGAACTACAGTAGTTTTCCTCTCAATAATACTACATAAGTTAAGGAAAACGAAAACTCTAAAGCCTTTCTCTAGAGGTTTTCCAAATTGAATACGTTCGATGCGATTAATATCTTCTGTGGTAAGATCCTGTCTACAGCACACATATAAATTTAGTCTACATTTTAATTTGAACTGAATTAACCGAAATTTTATTACGTAATATTGAGAATTATCATCAAATTTACTAAGAACGCAGACTATCAATCATTTAAGTCACTCGAATTCAAAAGAGTTATCAAGTGTTTGCAAGTGAGGAACTTTCCAACATTGGAATGTAAGGTAAATGCTACGAGTATACTACTCGTACCACGACTGTTAGCCAGAAATCTATAACTAAAACCCAAATTCACAGACCTCCAATATTCGCTCCGATGTGCAAAATCAATATCTCTTTCGCGTTCATAGATTTCAAATTTTGATAAGAGCACTGGCAGAGTTTCAAAGGGTTTCATAAACTATTGACTACTATATTAATACCTAGTTTCACAACGTTTACTAGATAGAGCAGTGTGTTTTTTTAATCTATTTTCCGATGAAAATCACAATTGATTTCTCAACTATATGGCCCTTGCTGTAGATACCTACCTACATTTCAAACCTTCGTGATCAGTAGACGTAGAGACATTATTTATTTGCACACAAAAAAAATACAATGAAACACAAAACAAAATTACAAATAGGTACAAATATGATCAATGAAAATACATGAAATAGCCTTAACCCTTGAGCACATTTCAATCGAGTCGGGGGCAAGAAAAGAAGTGTTGACTTGCGTGTGTGCAAGTGCAAGCGTGTTTGAGGCAGAGGGCGCTGTTATTATACAATTGAATCTAATTGACATTTTTGTAATACTTCATTATCTTATTTTTTTATTGTTGTTATTTAATTGAATGAATGATAAATATTAAGCTACTCGTAATTGACTTATTTTATCATACTTTATAAGCTTAAAATCTTGCAAGTAATCTAGGGCCGTAGACTGTGTCCGCATAGTTTAATTTTGACAATATCAAAGAAAAAATTATTTGATTTTCTTTTATCACATGTATGTCGTATACATTTCTATCCATTGCATTTAATATTCACCTCTCTTTATAGCCTCAGGTTTGCTGTAAGAAAACTCTTTCTTACAGCAAATGCAATAAAGAGTTTTCTATTCTATTCTTTCAGCGTTAAGCTCGCCATTGTACATAACTAATAAGTATACAATGATTTTTTAAGTTATTTCTTTGTGTACAATAAAGAATTTAAGAAAGAATCGCACAAATTTCTTCGGAGATCAACATTTATGCAGTTACGAATACGATATAAAGCTTTTGAACGGTAGAACAGTTTCGAACACATTCGGAGATATGATTTTCAAAGCGTAACTGGCTGTCATAAGAACTCCCAAGTTACGAGATTCACTGGTACGACTGATAGGCTCCCCGAAGATGTTAATATTAGGCCCTGCAAGTTCAATATCACCGATTTACTTTTTCGTTCCTAGAACCATAGACTTAGGTTGCCCAGGGTTAAGAACTAATGAGTTCTTACATCAGTCTATGACGTCACGAGCCCCCACTCCTAAACCTTAATGCGCTCTATCTACCTTTCAGAATTGTTTCATCTATTTGAAGGAGCTAGAATAACGTATATTATATTATTTTTATAATAACTAACTAATAGAATAATTAAGATTTTTACACACTGTCAACATGCCTTACAAGCTACAATAAAGTAAGGTATAAAAGCCATCTCCATCAGCCGCTATCTCAGTGCTAACATAACATTTATCTTTGGAAATCTCTTTAAATTCAACGAAGTTCTATGTACTTCAGCTGAACTTTACAAAGATAAACCCTATGAGATTCAATGTGTGGAAGCCTTAAAAGCTCAGTGCTCGGTAGCTAGAGTCAGCAAAAAAGTAGTTTTGAAACCGATGTTACTGTAATCGAAATAGGATGTAGAGAACGGAGTTTAAATAAATAATGCACCTCTAGGGTCAAGTCATTCAAGGAACTCCTCCATTCTATTCTCTAGCCTTTATCTTTCTATTCTCTAGCTCTATCAGTTTTGCATGTGTGTAGTTTATACCGATACTGTGTACAGATTTCCCGTTTGTCTACTTTTGTGAAAGTGAAAAATTTTATAGCCCGCGAAGCGAACTTAGTTGGTAATACTTATTTATATGTTTAGACGGCAGAGTAATGCGCTTTTGGTCAAATACATCTTAAACCGATAACGGGAGTTTCAAGTTTATCTATTCAAAAAAATATACATGTGCACAGCATATAAATGAACACTGGAAAATGCAGTAGTATAAACTGTGTTGCAATTTCCAGTGTCGTACCTCAGTACATAAGGGTTGTTAATAGTACCTAATAAGTAGTAATAGTAGTAAAGAAGTCTTTATGGATTTCACTGCTTAACACTTCTATAAATATGTAGTTATCAGGATGGCTCCACGGCTAAAACATACTCAGTTCTACAGGAAGTTAAGACCTTTCGCATCTGTTATAGATGAGTTATACATCGACTACTGGTATTCATGCAATGTCTGGGTCATTGTTACATGGATTAGGCTTGCCCGGCCATACCATCTTCCCACCTTAATCGGTTATTATTAGTCAGTGAATCAGGTCAATACGGCTGAATCTGACTAACCCGCGGGTTTTCTCATAATGTTTTCCTTCACCGTTAAAGCACGTATAGTTCTCATAACATGACGAGCCTTTCGCAAAGCGCTCTCCAACAATGAGTACGAGTAGGTTCACTTGTAGCATCAAATTCATGTTAAATCGGTTTTGCCCTCTTTCCGCATTGATGTGGCTTCCTACCACGGTTCGTAGGTAGTATATGTATAAGTAAGCATTGTGGTTGTATTTCTATGGTGTAATTCCTAGAAGGGATGTCGCGTCCGGTTAGATTTGCGGTTGATATGTAGCTACTTGCATTAACTATATTAAAACTTTGAGACCATAGTGCACTGATTATTTTTATTCGTATTCTTATATAATTTGTAAGTGTTGTGTGTGTATGTCAAAAATAAATGTATTTCTTCTTCTTTCTTCTTCAGTTTTTAAGTGTAAATTTAATTATCCATTCAAAACAGGTCAACTCATATACACAGCATCTATATCAGGTATCTATATTTTGTTGTACTACTATTCTTTAACTTTGGTAGTGTCTGTTTGATTTTAGAAGGTAGCCAGAGGTATATTTTTATAAAATAATAACGGTGAAAACTTTGCATATGTAAGTAGAAAAACAGTAGAATACCTAGAAAAGGAAACATTCGCTGTGCCGGCAAGATATCGATTTTGATGTAAGAAACATGGTTAATAACCATTTTTAACGAAACGTTTGTCAACCTTGATTCACTTACGAGTATTGTGGTTCCGTAAGTCAACTCAAATATTTTAGAAATAAATCTTATCATTTATTTTTTAAGGGATTGTAAAAGTGAAACGCTATCAATATTTAAGTCCAATAACAATACTTATATCCAAACAAAATAGCGCCACTCATTTTTCGCAAATAAAAATCATTAATTACAGCTCCCTCCAAGGTATTTTTACGAAGTTTCGCGCTTAAATAAGTTAGCGTACCGAAAAGGCTGCAAATTGGTCACAGTGAAATACGTTTTCGTAACAATTCATTTTATTTCAGGCCCTGCCTTCATTTTATTTCAGACTAGTTGAGGCCCTATCCCACTTACATCTTCCAAGTGTTCGCGTTTATCGCGCTTAACCAGCGACAACGTACAAAGCGTTGACGTCACGTCGAGTCGCTATAGTTCGTAAAACTTAGCTTGATCTCTAGTGACCCGAAGTTTGTCTGTAACAATGTTATAGTTCGTAAAACTAAGCTTGATCGCTGCGACATATGCAAAGTGATACAAATAGGGCTGGGAGTTTCTTGAAAATATGACGGTATATGTTGGTTACGATGACTATACGCATAAAGAACGACGTTGCCACAGGTCATTCACAAAATTCAGAACGTGATGGGCGGGATTTTAATGACCGCTGTTGCAGCGATCAAGCTAAGTTTTAAAGAAGTATAGTGACCAGCGTACTTGTTGCGACTTCGCAACGTTAACGTCACGCCATTGACGTTGACACGAACGGCAACTCTCAGAAAACGCCAGTGGGATAGCGGCCTTATACCGGTGGAAACGTAGACAGACGGAATCTGCGAAATTATTTACAAGGGAGTTAAAGCCTGGCCGCGTGTAAGATTGTCGGGTGATCGTAAAAGATATATTAAGCGTTAACTGGTAGATATTGTAGTTCTTTTTCATTGTAAGGTATTTTCTTTTTAAATCGAAATGAAGACTTGAGTTTGGTGATTGAACTAAAATCGCGCTATATATATGTACATTTGAAAATAGAAAATAAAGATAGGTACCTATCGAGATAAAATTCTTCTGAATAAACTAAATTGATAGTGTGTGTTTACACTTTGGTTACCGCGAACCTTAGGGCGTGTTCAGATCTGACGAAGGCGCCGCTCGCGAGCAACCCATTCGTGGACATGGCCTTATATTGTTTATGCCATTGAAGAAACTAGGCCAAGGACAGTATTACAGTTTATACAGACAATCCGGCGCTGGGAATCAAAACCGGCACCTCATCCTTAAAGATAGGATAACGATATTTTTATTTTGACACACATGGTATAACAAATCAAAGAATACTAATAAGTTTGTTATTTTTATAGTGTTTAACCACACTTAGGTAGAACATTTTCAAAGAAATGAGGATTCGAACCCACGTCCGTCAAATCGATACTTGACGCTTCCTTAAGCCGGAAGTGCTTTTGACCGCTAAGCTACATAACCCATGTCTCTCTTCGGTGGCTCAAACCGACATCACCTTAAGAATCAGCGGGTCCCGAATGGGTTCTGTAGCTTAGCGGTCAAAAGCACTTCCGGCTTAACGAAGCGTGAAGTATCGATTTGACGGACGTGGGTTCGAATCCCACTGGAACCGTAAAATTTTTGATAAGTTTATTCATTTCTTTGAAAATATTAATAAGGTTCTAAAACTAGTGACAAAAATGGTTACTACTCAATATGTGCTGTGGCAAAACAGGTCGTACCACAGCGCTGGTCTTTCGTAGTGACCAAAATGTGCGGTTGGATCGCATTGTACACGTTAATTAAATAATTAGTAGGCACAAGTTAATAAAATAGTATTATTATTATGTACATAGACATTAACATTAGATTAACTGCACCACGGAGGTTGTCATAATGAGATCAAAGCTTATACCGAAAATAAACATTAGTACAAGGGTGCAAAGTTTCAACATCATCATTCCAGCCGTAAAGCGTCCACTACTGAACACAGCCTCATGGATCTCCCTGAGGGGTAGTTGCCATACTCATCACGCTTGGCAGGCGGGTTGGCGAGCGCAGTTTGCGATATTGATACACGGAAACGACGCTGCCCATCTTTCGGACTTCCGAATCCCTTAGCAAGCTCCTACTGCATCCACAGGCAGAAGGGGAGGGGTAACATTCTACTGCCGGCACCCCACGGCAAAGTTTCAACATGTCTAAAGTAAAATGAAGTCTGAAGCGCACTAGTTGACCTCCTCCGCTCCGAGTTCAATTTACTAGTTCGTACAGGAAACTTCAAAACTTCATCTGAGTTGCGAACAAAGATTTACTATATCCTGTACCTGAGATAGTTTCAGGGCGCCTGTCGAAATATTGAGAGATGACGTAAATGAACCATCTTAAAAGTGAAAACTTGTATTATCAGAACTTACAATTGAACAATCTTATAATAAAAATTAACCACCTTCTCTCATTCACACTTCATTCATTTTTCATTCCGAAAAGTTAAATTATGATTTGAAAGGAAAGTAGTGTAGGTACATACATATGTATATATAAATAAGTAAAATAAATAAATATATAACATCCATTACATTCGTTCCCGAAATTGTTTTTTTTTTTATAAAATCCAAAATTAGGTGTTTGCCAGTTAATCAACTAGAGTATTTTCTGAACGTTTTGAGTTAAAAAATAGGTAAATATAATTGATGAATATTTTGAAAGTTATGTGATTTCACGTTATAATTTCCATTAAATTAATGTTTCACTGAATCTAAGAATTTCACATTTCGAGTTGTTACTCGAAATGTGAAATTGCATGTTCGGCGCGTTAGCACAACAATGATCAACTTCCCAGAGACATTCCTTAAAAATACATTTCAATCCGAGCAACGACAGCACAAGCTAAATTCAACTCGGAACTGACTACCTAGTATGAATATTCACCTTTTGCATTTCATGGCAACAAAGCAAAAACCCCAAAAGCTACTTCGCTAATTCCAATAAAGCTTGCAAAAATGTACGCGGCAGACAGAATATTATGTTTCCAGAGAGGAAACGAGAAGATTTACTTGTGAAAATGCAGAGTTGCATGCCGGAGTATCGCGGAGTTACAACTCTTGGACATAATAAAGTTTACATTTTTTTTTGCACTTCTTTTTTAAAAGATAAAGTACACTTGTTCGTCGACATTAAATTACGACATTAGGCACGCACAACTTTGCTCATAATAATGTCATTGTAATTCATCAGGCTTAACTATCTACTACACATAACACTTCAGATGATCAGGTCCTACGATATTTGAAGGAGAGAATCCATTTCTGGGTGAAGGATCAGCCGTACAGGTGGTCTGCGTTGCCTCGAATCGCAGAGAACGAGAGCCACCAATATGTCGTATGTGCTACGAATACAAGCAAAGAACAAGGACTAAACAAGGTTGGAGGAAGAAAACGTTGGGATATAAATAATTTAATACGTATTGCAGCATATCTCAAAACTTCACTCACTCGCTTACGTCGAAATAAATAGGAGATGAAATAGACTTGGTTTAAATGTAGTCTTGGGCATATTAACGAATCTATTGACATTATTGTTCATCAAATTCGGTAGCCGTAAATAATTACAAAGACTGCTAAAATCATTACCCTTCCCAATAACCGTTATTTTAACGTAGGTGAAACCGCGCGGTTCAGCTAGTAGGTACCCTATGCATACGTACTAGCACATTTCACTTGTACGTGAACATACCATATATTTACGTGTATGTACATTTCACTTATATGTGTATGGCCGTGGGGTGCCGGCAGTAGAATGTTACCCCTCCTCTCATGCCCGTGGAAGCAGTAAGAGCCTGCTAAGGGATACCTCCGGAAGATGGGCAGCAGCGTCTTGCCGTGTATGAACATCCCGTACTGCGCTCGCCAACCCGCCTGCCAAGCGTGGTGAGTATGGCAACTACCCCTCATGAAGATCCATGAGGGAGGCCTGTGTTCAGTAGTGGACGTCTTACGGCTGAAATGATGAATGATGACATTTCACTTGACCTTGGGGTGCCGGCAGTAGAATGTTACCCCCTCCTCTCATGCCCGTGGATGCAGTAAGAACCTGCTAAGGGATACCTCCGGAAGATGGGCAGGAGCGTCTTTCCGTGTAATAACATCCCGCGCTGCGCTCACCAACCCGCCTGCCTAGCGTGGAGAGTATGGCAACAACCCACGAGGGAGGCCTGTGTTCAGTAGTGGACGTTTTACGACGGCTGAAATGATGATGATGACATTTCCCTTTATGCCCCGACTTTAAAATCTTCTCCCGAATCGAAAGTCCACTTCTAAGATCAGCTTAGTGAAACAGTGCGTGAGGTTCGGTCAGGCGATCGTCTAATCATTCTGAGTGACTTTAATGCGCGTGTAGGTCAGGCACAAACATCTTGGCCGGAGTGTATGGGTAATCACGGTGTGGGAAGTATCAACGAAAACAGACATCGCCTCCTCAAGTTCTGTTCTCAGAATTTGCTCTGTGTGACGAACACTTACTTCAAGGGTAAATTTATGCGTAATGTGTCGTGGAAGAACCCTCGATCAGGTCACTGGCACCAGCTAGATGTCATTCTTACAAGGAAGGAACATTTGTGCGATATACTACACATACGTTCCTTCCATAACGCTGACTGTGATACCGATCACTCTCTAGTTGTCACCACGGTCTCACTTTATCCCAAAAAGATTCACACTTTACGATCTTCTGGCCGGAAAAAGCTAAAGGTTCCAACATCTAAAAGTACTGGTATAGTCGAGAGGCTTATGAAAGGCTTATTAGCCAAGAAACAGCAAACTGGGATACTAACTTGTCAGCAAGTAAAGAATGGAATACAGTAATATTACTTCTCACAGAAACTGCGGCAAAGGCCTTCGGCTACAAGTTATCAGCTAAAACAGACTGGTTCCAGGAAAATATTAAACATTTTCAACCATTTCTAGATGCAAAGCAACAGGCAGCACTTAATTATCGCATACAACCGACCAGTAAGACCCGGGAAGCACTGACCAACACGAGAGCTGTTCTTCAGCGTAACAGACGTTACTGTGCAAACGCCTATTGGCAAGAACTTTATTTAGTTATTTATTTTGCAAGTATATTCAGGTTAGCGCATCGACAGGCAACTTCGCAGCTGTCTACTCAGGAATAAAAAGAGCCCTGGGCCCTTGACCAAAAAAACAGCTCTTGAAATAATCTGATGGTTGTCCTTTTACTGATTCAGAACGTCAGCTTCATCCTTGGCGTAACATTACACCGGTCTATACTCTCATCCGATCGGCATCGATCCCGAGGCAATTCATTTGATCCCGGAATTGCCAGTATTGAGCGAACTCAATCATGCCCTGACAGCAGAGGACTTTCATAATGTTGTTAATTAACTTAAGCGCGTTGAGAGCCCAGGAAACGACGGCATTCTTGCTGAAGTCGTCAAGGTGCGGTGTGTGACTCCTATTCTTTACAATCTCTTTGCAGTCAATCAAATCATCCAAAGTAAACTTTTACTCCAAGCGTTAATACCAAATTTGCCCAGCGTATAGATAACTTTATTAAAATTAGTATTTATAATAGAGTTGTAAAATCCTGCGACATTAAAAAAAAGTCTTTAAGCGAAGCAAAATCTTTGTTAAATGAGTGGCTTTTGTCATTAACATACGATGAAACTGAAGAAATACTTGTGTTAACAGGAGCCTAATATTTAATATATTTTAGTTTGCAATTTTTTGAGTAATACATGTTATTTAAATGTATTTACATATAGTATGTATCCAATATATATTTTTTTAATTGTAAGGTTTTATTTTTATTATCTTTATTTCATGTTTCTCTATTTTATTTTACTTACCTAGTTTTAATTTTGCTTGTCAAAATTTTAGAGCACAAAGGTTATATTGTTGTTATTTCTTGTGGTCTGGCTTCCTCGATACAGGCTGAGCCTAGTGAGGAAGTCGACAATAACCTCTTCTAGTTAATAAGTTTTTCAGCATTACTTGTATTAATAAGTGTTAAAAATTGTACCCTGCGAACATTTTAATATTGTTTTTGCTGTAATAAATATTATTTTCATTTTCATTTTTTTTTCAAACATGTAGGTATACAAAACTTCAGCTCATTTGGTTGAAGATATCTGCTTCAAAATTGAGTTGCAATATTCCGCGAGCAAACATACTTACATACATACATACAGGACAAGCTAAATAAAAGCTTGTAACAAACTGGTGTTTCAGCACGATCAGTAGGTACTATAGTGCTAAAAGGCATGTTGACAGGATGTGAAAATCAAAATACAATTTAGTTCATCAGTTAGATATAAAAAATTAAAGACACAATTACATTAGTTTTAGTTTAGAAGCGGGGCTCGTGACGTCAAACTTGGCTCAAACTAAGACACGCCGTGACGTCAGGCGATACTTCGACTCAATGTATCATCGTTATTTTTTTAAACATAATAGATAAATAAAAAGAAAAATTACGTGTCCTATATTTATATAGTCTTTGGTAAATCTACATGATAACAATTTAAAACCGGGCAACTAGATTTCTTCTGTAAGTAGGTATGTATATTAAACATCCCCATCTTTTTTATATACTACTAAATGACGAGACAAGCCGAAGGCCCACCAGATGTTAAGCGGTAACCTCTACCACAGATAATAATTATAATACACTCTCTACCTATAAAAATTGCAATGCCGCGGTGATCACGTTCACTAAGCACGTTATCAACGCTGCACTGCAATGCGCCCGTCACCTTGAGACAGAGTTGTAAGGTCTTATGTGCCCGTAATTTCACCGGGCCCCTTGCCCTTCAAACCGGAACACAGCAATGAAGACATTACTGCTTGGCGGCAGAAATAGGTATGGTAGTGGTACTTCCCCGGATGAACCTTTCACAAAAAGTTCTACTACTACTCTATCCATCTAGTCTAGAAGTTATCCCGTATAGGAACACAATCTACCGTGCCCAGAACGGGGTCGACGGAAGGAATGTATTCAACTCGCAGTTAATTAGTCTACTTATTCTTTATAATTGAACGGGGAGGTCTTAAATATTTCAATCCGTCACTGGACAAAGAAAGACTGGACTGACGCAAAAGTCAAGGTGATAAAAGTCACTAATGCGCGCTGCGCTATCTCCTAGGTTTGTTTTGGGTAAGATCACAACGCAGGCCATCAAAAACAAAAATGTTAAAATGGAAGCCAGTACAATTCAATATTTAGAATTGCATGGTTGTCGACTTCGCTGATAATAATAATAACTTATCTGGTAGCCCAGCAAAAATGCCACATGAAATATAGTTTCCCTTAACCTAACCAAATCCACCGATATCACTCAACTCTTATACATGCAACCAACCATCCCAAATTCCATGCAACTGTACCCTCATATCCTCCACTGACCATATAAAGTACCTAGAAATAACTTTGGATAAGCCGTCACCTGTATGGCAAACTTACGAATCTGCACTTCTGACAAAATTTTAATATTGTACCATGGTAAATTCTAAGTGTCATTCATTACATTAAGCACGGTCATAAAACATGGCAACCTTCGGCGCTGAAAACAGAGTACCAATCGGCTGAAGACTTACAAGTCGGACTAAACGGGGATTAGTGCGGTAAATAGCTTATCAACAACATCCTTTTTAATTGGATTTGGTGTGTCGAGGCGTGGCCAGAACGGCTTGATGAATCAGAATCAAGGTTCTTATTTCAACTAGCTTAATCAGCGATGGCAAGTGTACTAAGTCGTGTGTGACTAATTTTTATGGGTACTTTTTATGTATAAAAAGTCTCAGCCATTAAGTATTCACTTTTATTTGTGATTAACTGCCTCATCATCATTTCATCAGTTTTACTCATTGTTCGTGTGAGATAAATAAACGCTGTTTCTTTCTTTCATTCTATCATCGGCTTATGTACCTCTACATAATGCCTCTGCCGATTTGCGCCATATCACCTCATCGGCATCCAGCATCTGCCAGCCAGTGGCCGAACGCAAACCATCACTACATCTAGCTTGACCGAACGCAAACCATCACTACATCTAGCTGTCCTCGCTCCAATAAAACCGGGCAAGAGCGAGTCGGACTCGCGCACCGAGGGTTCCGTGCCATCATACAATATCATCATCATCATTACAGCCGAAAGATATCCACTGCTGGACATAGGCCTCCCTCATTGACTTAGAGATCCAAGTGCATGAGGGGTTGTTGCCATACTCACCACGCTTGGCAGGCGGGTTGGTGAGCGCAGTTCGGGATGTTCTTGCACGGAAAGACGCTGCTGCCCATCTTCCGGAGATATCCCTTAGCAGATTCTTACTGCATCCACGGGCAGGAGAGGAGCATACAATATAATATATGACAAAGGCGGTTTTATATTTGTAGGAGAACCTTGACAGCGCCATCTCTTGTCTGATAGCGGAACTTATGTAGATTTTTTACACTTTCGATGATTTCTAAAAAAGTATGCTAAGTAGAGAGATTGTAATAAATTTCCTCTAATTTTTACATATATTTCTAATAGCAATAATAGTTTCAGAGGTTTATCTTCGCAAACTTCGGAGATAAGGGGGGGGAACACTATTTTTTTTAACATTTTTGTAAATAACTCAAAAACTATACAATTTAAAGGAAAACTAAAATCTGTTTATTAATGTGCAAATGAATACCTTTCATATGATACCCCACATTACCTAGTAACTTTCCAAAAATTTTGAAAACGCCCCTTCCACCCCCATTGTCTAAAAAACTATGCAAATTAGAGTGTTCGCTATAATTTTCCTATAAAGTTTACATACACTTCTATGAGCTATAAAAGTATCACGGGTTTATCTCTGCAAACTTTGGAGATAAGGGGGGGGGAACGGTCAATTTTTCAACATTTTTGTAAATAACTCAAAAACAATACGGCTTATAGAAAAACTAAAAACTGTTTATTAATGTGCAAATTAATACCTTTCATATGATACCCCACATTAACTATTTACTTTACAAAAATTTTGAAAACCCCCCTTCCACCCCCCTTGTCCAAAAAACTATGCTAATTAGAGAGTTCGCTATAATTTTCCTATAAAGTTTACATACACTTCTATGAGCTTTAAAAGTATCACGGGGTTATCTCTGCAAACTTCGGAGATAAGGGGGGGGGAACGGTCGTTTTTTCAACATTTTTGTAAATAACTCAAAAACGATACGTTTTAAAGAAAAATTAAAAACTGTTTATTAATGTGCAAATTAATACCTTTCATATGATACCCCACACGGCCTAGTAACTTCACTTAAAATTTTTGAGATCCCCTATCCGCCCCCCTGCAATCAAAATAAGAATATTTTTTGACATTTTTAAATATGCTATATTAGTAAAAAAGTGTTGTCTTTTACCATTTTAAATTTCAAGTCGATAGCATCAGTAGTTCTCGAGATATCCATGTGTGACAGACAGACAGACAGACAGACAGACAGAGTGATTCTATAAGGGTTCCTTTTTACCATTTTGGTCCGGAACCCTAAAAATGAAACCCGCTCTTTTAGTAGGTAAGTACCTATTTTTAAAACTTTGTCATGTTGATGAGCCGTCATCATATCAGCCGTAAGCCTGCTTTCCCCGTCCACTGCTGTATCCTGTGATCTCCAAGATCATGAGGGGGTTGTTGCCATACTCGCCACGCTTGGCAGGTGGGTTGGCGAGCGCAGTACGGGATTTTGATACACGAAAAGACACTGCTGCCTATCTGTCTGAGGTATCATATTAGACGTAGCGTTAATAAAACAACTACGAAACCCTAAAAACTAGATAATAAACTTAACATTCGGTTCATGGTTCTGTAACCGTCAACATTATTGCCAACATTATAGGAACAATTGAAGAAAAATCTAAACAGGTCACAAAATCAAACATGACTTACCAACGATCCATTAATTTTTACCTGCGTCAGGTAATATAAGTAAGGTTTTTTTATTTTATTTCGTATATGCTTGACCACATGTCGGCCAGCGGTGCACCGTGCCTCGGATCCCGCTACTCTCCGCGGCTAGCCGCCAAATGTGGTGAATTTCGTATGCATCATGTACACTGCAGGGACGCAATAACTGTTCTGACTCGACCCTGGAAAGGTGTCAGCAGACAACTCAACGGAACACGACGAAGTCATTTGGCGTTGCGACTTTGTCTGGAGGGTGGTCACTAAGCACGGCCGAAGCCTACCACCAGTTAGATGTCACTTGATTTGCACTACCCGGGGACTAAGTGTGGGGTATCGTTATAGGGTGCTTTCCCACGAACGAGTGACTAGGTCCCCAAGTACTCATAATTGTACTTACTTTATAGGCTAGATGACTAAATTATAATTGTAAGTCCGTCATGTAGATTAACAAAATGTATTAGACACGTATTTTTTCTTTTTTAACGTACATAGGTAATCGAAATGTCGCGTGAAGTCACACACAGGTACGCGCCGACGTGCCACGGTACAGAACAGAATGATGACGTCACGAGCCCCCACTTCAAAACTTCAAATCGCTTTATTGTTGCATTCATTTGAAAAAGCAAAAAATACGTGTCTTATTTTTCATATCTCTTGCCTATTCGTCAATACTGCTAACAGTACAAGAACTAAGAAGATCAGACCTATCTATTTCAAGGTACGAGACAAAGCCGCAGACAAATTAGCCTATAGGTTCACCAGGTCACCGGCACGCAACGCTACCGGATGACCTGATATCCACTGTCCAAACATACGCGAATAGCCACAATATGATTGAGTAATAAGAGGGTGATTATCGCACGTGGCCCGTTAGGTAAACAGTGGCTGTAAACATAGTTTCGTATTGTGGTTTTATGTACAGTCCGTTGGGTAAACGAGGCGTTAAAATAAAACAAATCAGGCCAGGTGCGTGTCGGGCCACGCGCTGTTTCCGCAGTTAAGGGTGGTTCTGTTGTTAGAAGTTGGTGTATGTTTTTTTTACAACGTATGTTTTGTCTAACAAAATATATTAACAGGTATTCATTGCGTTTTCTTTTAAGTACCGGCAGTAGAATGTTAACCCTCCTTTCATGCCCGTGGATGCAGTAAGAACGTGCTGGGATACCTCCGGAAGAGCAGCAGCGTCTTTCCGTGTATTAACATCCCGTACTGGGCTCGCCAACCCGGCTGCCAAGCGTAGTGAGTATGGCAACTTACCCTCATGGAGATCCATGAGGGAGGCCTGTGGTCTCTGACCACAGTAGACGTTTTACAGCTGAAATGATGATTGAGTTGACGGTTTAATGTATTCCGGTATGTTTGGTAAAATTTATGCGTACCTAACTAAAAAAGCTAGCTAAACCGTTACAGTTTTCCTAGACAGATAACGGTTAAAACTACTTTCATATTTTTATCACATTAGTAAAGCTAAACCAACATGGTGAGGCGCCGCGGCAGACCGAAGAAGCGATGGCGTGACGAGTTAGACCGGCATAACAGCGCATGGGTCGAATTGACGGCGGATCGGGATGCATGGAGAGTTGGAGGGGAGGCCTTTGCCCAGCAGTGGGACACTTATGGCTAATTGTAATTGTAGTAAAGCTAGCGGTTTAGATTTAAAAAGGGGGATGGGCAGCGCGACGCTCGAATAAAGTTTAGAACTTTAATATTTCGCAAACGGAACCCTAACTAACCCTAACATAAGAAATGTCTTTGCAACCTCTAAATAGTTTAACAATCCCTATTTAACGATGCCCTAAAAAATTAAAAAAAAAAGAAAAAAATCCCATTCTCACGTATTTTTTCAGCATTTTTTGTACCTACAGTTATATCGGCGTGGTTATTTTATATGTCCATGCAATTTATTACAGATTTCTAGGACTAATAGTCTACTCGTAAAGCCGAAGACAAACAGACAGACAAAGTGAAACTATAAGTGTTCCTTGTTGTACGGAACCCTAAGGAAGGTGAGTAACCTTTGCGGTCATTTCACATTTATTTTAGATTATTTACTATACAACGTCAGCAACTAGTGTTCATGACTGTACGCAGCAGTGCCTGGGACAATGGTGTCGATTCTGTTTTCCACCTAAAACTAATAACCTTCTTATATTAAGGAATATGAAATGTCTAATGTTAGTGCTGTCAGTGTAAAATTGCTTCTGGCCACGTGGTTCGACCGCATGGTTCGATCAATCGGAGTACGTGAACTTTTTTTTCCAGTTGGTTCGATTAATCGAACCATGTGTTCTTGAGACTGTTGAGTATAATCGTTCCGCTTTAATCTTAGAACGGCACGATATGTCATTTTAATTCGATTTACGTCAATTAAATTAGCTTTACCTAGTTCGTGTAACACCAGAATCGCGACCAAAAGTGAGCTGCAAGTGTAAGAGGCTGTTTGACTACTAGTGTATTATATTATCTGTGGGTTTATCTATGAACTAACAAACAGGAAGGGATAACAGAGGATACATGTATGTCCCCGTAATAGCTTCCTCATTTCGTGCTGGACTGTATCGAGCACAGTTAATCAACGCGTGGTAATAATGGATAATTATCGGGTAAAGTATAGACCGGTAATGAACCAGGTCACTCGTTTATGAATAATTACCTGAAGCGATGACAGGGGGGTGTGGGATTTTCTAGAAACTATTTAAGGTACCGCCGTGGGGTGCCGGCAGTAGAATGATACCCCTCCTCTCATGCCCATGGATGCAGTAAGAGCCTGCTAAGGGATACCTCCGGAAGATGGGCAGCAGCGTCTATCCTTGTATCAACATCCCATACTGCGCTCACCAACCCGCCTGCCAAGCGTGGTGAGAATGGCAACTACCCCTCATGGAGATCCATGAGGGAGGCCTGTGTTCATCAGTAGACGTTTTATGGCTGAAATGATGAAAAATGATTTAAGGTACGTTACTGAATGAGGTATTCCCATATTCAGCACCAATTCTGAGAGCACCGAATTTTGAGCAGCTTTTATATTTCCATTTTGAACATCTACAACGAATAGTCTCTAGTGATGGGGTTTTGATATAACTAGCTGTAACAAAGTTTGGTGCTGAATATAACCTAACCCTAGCCAGTAGTTGTAGTGGCAGTAGTGTTGCATCTGCGCTCTTGCCCGTGGATGCAGTGAGAATCTGCCAAGGGATACCCACGGAAAATGGGCAGCAGCGCCTTACCGTGTATCAACATCATGAAATGCGCTCGCCAACCCGCCTGACAAGCGTGATGAGTATGGCAACAACCCCTCATGAGGAGATCCATTAGGGAAGCCTGTGTCTAGTAGTAAGCGTTAAACGGCTGAGATCATGATTCTTTTTTACCCGAATGTAAAAAATAACTAGGTCTACGGAAGGATTATATAGCAAACATTTTTACCATACGATAATTTATTTAAGATGAAGTATTGGACATATGTCGTAGGACATACTCGTATTATAATTAAGCTAAGTGAGCTACTTGTTACTAATCAAAATATTAATTTATCGCGACTACTTAAGAACGAAAAAGTTAAAGTCAGTCTACTTAAAATACAAACGAATGTGAAGGTGTAAGACATTTTTGTACGCAACAGTACCTCACATACTGAAACTAAATATACCCGTAAGTGTAAACGAATCAATCATACGCCGGGGTATTGAGATTAAGAGGGCAGCGTGAATTTACTTTAGCACAATTTTAATGATGTGTTTTCATAATACCGACTCCACCGACGTAATACTTTTGGTTTACGGAGAATATAAAGCGCAATTGGTTCTCGGAATAAATGGGGTTGAAGCGAATGATTATACTCATGATTCATCATCACTTGTGCAGGAAAGATCCGATAACACTGTAGGTAAGATGTTTACCCGATATGAACCCCCAATCTTAAGTTTATCATTATGAGGCCTTCCTCCGTCTACCACGATCCAATATGCCCGCAACTTTATCAATGTCGTCTACCCATCTTGCTGACGGACGACCAAAATTTCTATATTCTTGTCTTGACCACCATTCAGATATAGATTTATTCTGCCCAGTTCCATTTGTGTTCCAAAATCGGATGTCGAGGTACTAGGTATAGATATTACAAGCATCATTGACGGGAAGATTACATACAATTAAAAAAAAAAAGAAAACAGTAAATATACAAGCAAAACCTACAAAAAAAAGTAAGGCCTTTGCATCTATTATAGATGATGAGAGTCCGCAACTGGTAATCATGCTGTACGGGACGCACTGCATGCCTGGGACATTGTTTGATGGATCAGGCTTGCCCAGCACCTATACCATCCTCTCAGCTTAGTCAGCTATTATTCAGAGGAAAGAACAGGTCAATACGTCTGAAGCTAACTAAGCCGCGGGTTTCCTCACGATGTTTCCTTCACCGTTAAAGCTCGTGTTAAGTGTGCACATACATTTTTCAAGAAAAAAAAATCCATCCACAAGCGAAACCTAAAAACCTACATGATAAGACATAACATACTAAAATTGTAAAAACTAAATATACAATTATAATAAACTTACTGTGTTTTGATTACTTGTGATTTTTATGTGTCTATGTCTGTATGTGTGTGCGTGCGTGTGTGTAGGTATGTGTCGTTTGTAGGTGTGTCAGTAGCTTAATCACTGAATTAAAGATTTTCAGTCATCGTAGTTGAAATTGTGATAGATTCTGTTAAAAAAAAAACAATGCAAAGTGATGAAAAAAACAAAGCAAGCGAATTTTAAGTATTGCAGTTTGTTTAGATTTTGTGCATATCCGATTTGGCTTATTATGTGGGCCTTCGGCTTGCCTCGTCATTTAGCACTTAGTATAAAAAAACACCATCACTTGGCCCCAAGCTAAGCATAGCTTGTGTTAGGTACTAGATGACCGATATAATTAATACATTATACTACATGGATAGATATTTTTTATTATATAATAGGAAAACATCCATAACACCTTGAAATATCTGCAGATCGTACAGACATTTGTCCCGAGGCGGTAATCGAACCCGCAACCTCTTGCGTCACCCGCTGCGCCACAAAGGTCGTCAATGTTTTCAAAGATAATCCAGAAGTTAACTCAAAATACACGAAGTCGCGAGTGAAAGCTAACACCCGATAAACAGCACCAGTTCATTCCTAACCCGACCTATCAGCGCCTCGTAAATAAATCAGAGATCAAGCGAAATAAAACCAGTTCGCAACGAGAATTACACAAATAAATGTAACTAAATGTACCAGGGCTCCCCTTTGATCTGCGAGGTTAATACACTGATTATTGACTTAGTGCTGGATTATTGGTCGGATGTGTGTGGTTAACAGCTGAATGCTAGAAAGCATTGAAATACTTATAGATGAGATTGGTAATTCCAGATACGCTTCTGCCGTCAGTTTTGTTTGTTGTATTAGGAATTAAAGGTACTATAGAAGATTTTTGAAAATTCGAAAGAGGTCCATGACTATGAAAAGGTTACGAAACGCAGAAAAAAAAAATGAAAATAAACTTCACTCTTTGACTTCTATTAATTAAAAACACTTTTTGCCTTAATTATGCGATTTTCGCAATGATATTGCAAGATGATCATTTCTTATCGAGGTTGAACCGCGCAACACCCGGCAAGAGTCGTTATCATTTATGGAGTAATTTAAAGATTGTTTCAATATGAAAGGACTTTAATTGCACATTATAAAACGATTTTTTATTTTAAACTCCTTAGTTATAGACTAATCCACACTAGTGCCTTGCATGGATACTTTTTACCTGCCATGTTGGATTTAGAGTTATGTCATTTAATTTTTCGAGTAACTCTCAGCAAGGCCTTTCATTTGGTACCCATATTATAGGAGTGCATTAAGAATAACTAGTCCGCCATCTTAGATGTTCCGCCATGTTGGATTCAGAGTATCGTCATTTCATTTTCGAATTATTCTCAGCAAGCCCTTTCATTTGATACCCATATCGTAGGAGTCCATTAAAAATAACTAGGCCGCCATCTTGGGTGTTCCGCCATGTTGGATTCAGAGTATCGTCATTTCATTTTCGAATTATTCTCAGCAAGCCATTTCATTTGATACCCATATTGTAGGAGTCCATTAAAAATAACTAGTCCGCCATCTTAGATGTTCCGCCATGTTGGATTCAGAGTATCGTCATTTCATTTTCGAATTATTCTCAGCAAGCCCTTTCATTTGATACCCATATCGTAGGAGTCCATTAAAAATAACTAGACCGCCATCTTGGGTGTTCCGCCATGTTGGATTCAGAGTATCGTCATTTCATTTTCGAATTATTCTCAGCAAGCCATTTCATTTGATACCCATATTGTAGGAGTCCATTAAAAATAACTAGTCTGCCATCTTGGGTGTTCCGCCATGTTGGATTCAGAGTGACGTCATTTAATTTTTTGAGTTTTTCTCAGCAAGACCTTGCATTTGATACCCATATTATAAGAGTACATTAATGGATAACCACATTCCCATGTTCTCAGTCCCCACCGAGCATTATTTTTGTAGGATAGTATTCTTTAAGATTTGGTTAAGTAAAGTTAACACATTTCGTCTTTTTATTTTTAGCATTAAGGACTTTGTTGTTCACAGTAGACAGACAGCAATCGTGCACTTGTGTCAGTGAATTATTTACGTCGTCGTAATTTATCTTTATTCCTATCAATTTTTAAAATCAAAGAAGTATCGTCGGCAAATAAAACGATATCACACAAGTTTTTTGCAAAGAACGGCAGGTCATCTATATAAATCAATAACAAAAAAAATACTGGTTAATGAATGAATGAATATATTTATTTCAGATAATAATAATCCATATACAATTTGGTTAATGTTCCACGAGAAGTAGTCAGGTAAGGGGCACACAATATAAAAAAAAATCACAAAAAAAAACAATAATTTACGAAAAAAAATAGACATACTACGTGAAGTCACACTCACAGCTAAAGTGGCTTTCTATTAGTAAAAGAATTTTCAAGATCGGTAGATCCAAAGATTATCCCCTACAACCTCACAAACTTTACCTCTTTATAATATTAGTATAGAGTATACGCGATTTGTATCACATGGACGGGGTACCAGTCAGGTCAAGTCAGTCAGTGAGTCAGTCGAGACCGTCAGTCAGTGTGTCAGTCAAAGTCAGTCTGTCAGTTTGTCTAGATTGTGGTAGTCGTGCCAGCAGTCACCGAGGCAAAGAAATACTTCGCACCGCCTACAAACCACCGTGCTGGTTTTTCGCAGCTGTTTTGCAGTACATCGAACACAACGACCCCGCTTAAACCGATCGCTTTTCTTAGACGCACGCTCTCCAGTGACCTCACGCTGTTCGGGAATATGTCCCAAGGAATGGAGGCGGGTCTCGTTGGATGTCGTTTGGGTTGAACGGGGTGATATGTTGCTGCTAAAACAGCTGGTAAACTGGCTTGCCAGGTGGTACCTAAATTGGCGGTGCGTCATAACTTTCACGTTGGTGGCGGTGGCGTTAGCGGTGTATATTATATACGAGTTAAGTACGCTCGTGTTTAACAGTCGTCTGAAGACTTTGATGTACCATTTTAGACCGCGTTTGCGTTCTAAAAGGTACATCGAAAGTTTCTGGTCCCTCAAGTCAACCCCGCCCATATGTTGATTGTATGCGCTTACCGATACTGGTTTTATAATGGTTTCACCAGCCCTTTGTCCACGAACCGTCGCGTTGTCATGGTAAGTCGAAACTGTGGTGACCAGTCGGACATCTTTCCATGCAACGACTGCAACGTCGCCTCAGTGTCGGCTTACCATGTCTCCACGACGACGCAAATCTTTTTCTTTCAATGATTTTATCTCCGCCGGTGTCCCAATTAAAAAAAAACTGACGTCGTCGGTACACTAAACCGACGACGTCAGTTTTTTTTTATTTTAAAAATTTACACAATTTTACAGAATTGTAAAAGTTGTCCATAAAAAGTGTGTGCCCTTTACCCAAGTACTCCCGGAACAATTGTATTACTATTTTAGACGTGGTTTCTTTAAATCCGAAGACCCGAGGTTGGGTCGTTGCTGAACCTTTACCTGTGTAAATAATTAGGTTTAGGCAATAACCTGTAGACGCCTCGCATAGTTCATAGGTTTTTATGCCGAATCGCGCTGCTTTGGTCCGGATACACTGAATCCAACTCAGTCGTCCCTTCCAAAGCAGCAGCGATTCGTCAATCGATAGTTCTTTGCGAGGCGTGTACAGGTTTTTGAATTTGAGGTTTAAGTGGGTCAGCAACGGCCCAAGCTTAAATATTGTTTTGTCTTTGGTGGGCAGGAGGTCGCGGCTCGCGGTTATCGACAAAGTGCAGAAATTTTAAAAGAAGCCAGAACCTGTTAATAGGCATCAGTTTTCTGAAGCTATTCATCCCCATCACGTTTGTACTCCAATATTCGTCGACCCTCCCTCGGACACAAAACCCCATTAAAATAAAAATGGCTATGAGCCGATATGTAGCTCTCGACCCACTCATGGATTCGAGACTTTGGGGGTATACCGTCGTGTTCCGAGGCCAAGTCGATCGAATATTGGGCATACCGGTTGGTCTCCCCTGAAATTTTATCCATTATAGGCATGTCCCAAATTTGGGTGAACAGACCCATTGGATCTGTTCCTCCAATTTTGGGACCTGCTTCTTCGGAATAAATTTCCTCCTGGCCTTGAAATGAAGAGAAATCTTCGGCCCAGGCATAGTTTTCGGCCACCTCCTCCTCTTCCTCGTCGTCTTGGAGGATTTGGTAGAGTTCGGCCGCAGTAAGGGTTTCTCCCTCCTCCTCCACCTCACTTCCGGAATCCACCTCTAAGGCGGCCGCCAAATTGGCATCCGAGATGCCTTCGTAGTCCTACAAAAACACAACCACCCTAAGCAAGAAAGACATGCGCACACCCTTAATATTCATTACATGCGTATTTCAGGAAACAATTCATTAGAAAACACATAATACACGTTCATGCAATAAGACATGCGCAGACACAAGGCAGTATTCTGCCCACCCCAAGGAACAACTTTAGTTTTACGACTTTTCAGGATTAGGTGATTTTTATTTAAGAAAAGACCACGAAAGTTTTAACTTCAACAGCTGATAATAAATAAATAAATAATGCTGGACAAATCACACAGCATCATCTAGCCCCAAGCTAAGCAGAGCCTGTGTTATGGGTACTAGATGACTGATATACTTAATACATTATACTACATAGATAAATATTTTTATTATATATAGAAAAACAACAATAATAACAACCTAAACGCCAGCTGTTTCCTGTAAGGGTTATTGAACTCTGCAATGAGTTGCCGTACTGGTATAAACCAAAATACCTATAACCACACAGAGGTTTTTTTATTTAAATTAAATAAAAAGCCTAAAAAATCCGATTATGATCTAAAATTCACCTTCACAACTAGTAAAATTGTAAATAAAATTATTAAAATAAATGCCAGTACTAATGATAATAGAGGTAGAGGATGAGTGTCGCTTGGAATATATTAATTTTATAACACAAGCGACATCTTGCCTATTTTTTGCTAAAAGAAGAGAGGTTTAAACGATTCGACCGAGTTCGTAAACCCATACTGCGTTCCCTTACTGGCATCACAGATGTCGGTAAGAAGGCTGCAACGCTGAAGTGGGACTGGGCGGGCCACGTGAGCCGAATGCCAGCAGAGAAATGGGCTCAGTATAACACCTTGGCTCCCTGATGAGGGCAGGCGGTGTCAGGGTCGACCGAGGAAGCGTTGGCGGGATAACTTGTTGCCTTAAGACAGAGGAGATGGTGGGAGTCTGCAAAGGATCGTGATGGTTGGAAGACTAGGGGAGACCTTAGCCCAGCAGTGGGAAAACAGGTTAAATAAAAAAAAGAAGAGAACGCCTTTATATATTAAAAATATTTTATTTATAATTATTTACATTTATATCCACAAAAAGTTTTTAATAAAATACTAAGTTATCACGATTGGAGCACCTTAATCTATATGTTGAATGTTTTTAAGAAGGGAGCAGCCTTTATATGAACGGAAAATATTTATATGATCAGGGTATTATGTGAAAGGCGTTGAAAATATACTCTTTCTTCTGCCCACCTAAGTGAAGTCGGCACACCACTGTATTTTTCTTCCATTCTACCCTATCACTCGTCAAATTCACTTTTCTGGGTATATCATCTGTCACGCAGTTCATCCATACTTCTATCGTCGGTCGGAAACAGTAATGGAACATTTCAAAATTATACTGCTCTGAGTAATTGAGGGTTGAAGTTACAAAGAGATTACTAAAATCTATTTTTCTTTACCGGAATAAGTAGTTTTCTGTCAATTAGAACCAAAATTTGAGTTGTACCACTAGTGCTTTGGAAATAATATTAAATTCCCTACCAAACTGCATACTTATCTCAAAACTCGTGATTTCGGAAATGTTACGGTAATGAATCCGACCGACGTATTGGTCTTGCTCGGTCTTTTATATCCATCCACTTTAATACCGGTGAAATTACGGGCACACGAGACCTTACAACACTATGCCTCAGAGAGACGGGCGCAATGCAATGCAGCGTTGGTCATGTGCTTCGTGAAGGTGATCACCGCTGAATTTTGAATATTGCACCATGGAATATTGCAGTTGTTATAGGTAGCAGCTACCGCTCAACACTAGGTGGGTCATTATTAACACATATTTAACCGGGTATTTATCGCGCTATTTACCGGGAAGAGTCTTCCCGGGACCACGATGGGTGCAATCCTGTCGAAACGTCGGGCAATAATAAAGGTAAATAGCGCGATAAATACCCGGGTAAATATGTGTTAATAATGTGTCTTGATTGCGAAAGTTTAAAAAAGACTAGGTGGGACCCCGACACCGCCTTCCCTCATCAGGGAGCCAAGGTGTTATACTAAGCCCATTTCTCTTAGGGTTGTCTCGTCATTTAGTCGTTAAAAAAAAATCCATCACCTTTCTTGTTATATGACTCTCACCTCTCATCATAACATCTCAGTTGAAATTATTCTGAGTAGGTTCTCGGTAGAACAATGATATAAATTAAATAGGAAGCGTGTTCGTCTGTTTGTTGCTTAGGAACGTGTACTTTGTGACGTGGTACTTTAATTCTTCACCTATTGTCGTTATCTCTGCTGCGTCTTCTGCTGTGGGTTCTGTAACAAATTATACAGAAAACTATGAGTGTTGTTATTCAATGGAAATACATAGGTTTATTTGTTTTAATAAGGAACGCTAACATTATTTAAACACGTTCAACGTTAAATTATATAATTTATTTAATAATATAATTAAAATTACAAGTCAAGTTAAATGTATGCCAATTATAGGCTAAGAAAACATTCTTTAAATTTATACTACAGGTAACATAAATTATACTGTAGATAACTATATTATTATGAAATTATTATTAAACATGCATGCACAATGGCATACTTTTATTCAATTACATTCAAATTAATAGACTAAAAATTTAAACACTATAAAACATAATATATATAACAAAACTTGATTAGATCTGATCTAGTTAAAGCTTTCATGCAACACTTAGTCCTAGATCCATAAGGCTGCAATTCCAATAAAAATGCTATTTTTAAAGCTCACAAGATAATAATTTTTTGTTAAGTACAGTTTTTTATTTATATTTTATGTTTCAATTAAAAAATGTTTCGAATTTACCTGTTACGATAACATGCACTTCCACTCTGCCTTAATATGGGTTTAATGGGCGTTTTAACAAAGCTGGCATTCACATTATGTTGGTTTTGTCACTTGTCGACCTTCCATGCAAGTTAGGTTTAAGTTTGAAGCGCAATTCATGCAGGCATATCATTTATCTTTAAAGTGTTGCGAAATCACCTGTTACGATTATAGCATGCACTTCCAATCACTAATAAAACTCAAGATGCGTTTGACGTTACTTATAAAGCTGGTATAACGTTAGGTAGGACTTAGGTCCCTTCCCTCCGGACCGCTGCCCCGCTCAGTCGTGTTTAAAGTCTACTCCGTATTTAAATAAAAAACGTTTTAAATTCAATTTGTTGCGTAAAAATCCATCTAATAAAATAGGACTGCATAAATCACTAGGAGTCAGCGCCTGACACACAGCGACCTGCGCGCACACATCTATTCTACGTGAGTGACACACTTCATTCTGTAAATTACGGGTCTATGCACACATAAATTGCTTGCTGAAAGAAGAAGGCTGCATATTATAAGCCACTAATTAGAAAGAAACGCAAAAAGTTTCTAACACCCGCTCTAAGGGGTCTTCAGTATTTGGACGGAAAGCACGTTTCTACTGGACCTCAGCTAGCGACCACTATAAGCTGAGCCGTGTACTGATAGTGTGCGAATCCCTTTGTTTAGCTTGTATTTGCTACAAACGTGCACAACACTTCCTGTTCACTGCTGCTTGCCTGGTACTTCAAATAGTCTATTGCGATGCCTCTAAAGCGAACTCCCCCCTCTTCCCCCGCCCCCTCCGCGCCATCCGTAGCCGCATTGGAACCGACACTAGATCGCCCCGTGTCCACACTAGCACCTATAGAAACGCTCCGGGTGCCGCTGGTAGCGCTACCTCTGCACGCCTGCTCATCGGAACCAAATTTGATAGGTACCGGCATTCGTAAGCGGAAACGCTCTGTATGTGATGACGACCAGCTCCGCAATTTCATGACAGAAATGAAATCAATGTTTGAGAGCTTTAAAGAAGATCAAAATAAAAGGAGCGATAAATTGTATTCGGTTGTTGAAGATATGCGCGCGACCGCTGACTTCATGTTACAAAAAATAGAAACGCTTCATACTAGGATTGAAAAACTGGAGGATGGACGGAAAAGTGATTCGCAATACATTACAACCCTAGAAAATAAGATTGAGGGGTTGGAGCGTGAATCAAGATCTACTTGTCTTGAAATACGGAACATCCCATGCTCTGCATCTGAAACCAAGGCCAGCCTTCTTGAAACCTTTATGAAAACAAGCAAAGTACTAAACGCACCCGTACACCAAAGCCAAGTCAGTGACATATTCAGGCTAAAACATAAGAACCCTACAGCCAGCAGGACAATTATAGTTAAATTAACTAGTGTCCTCGCTAGAGAAAAGACGATTGAAATGTTTCGAAAGTTTAACAAAACAACAAGATTAACCACCGAGCATTTACATATAAGTGGCTCCGCCGTGCCCATTTTTATAGCCGAAAATCTAACATCGAAAATGAAAAAACTTTTCTATCTGGCTAGAGAAGCTGCGAAGAACGCCGACTACCAGTTCTGCTGGGTATCCCACGGCAAGATTTTTGTACGTCGCAAGGAAAAAGCTCCCCTTATTCGCATTCTTCAGGAAACTGACCTGGAACAGCTGAAACTATCTTGCTGACTAGATTATGTCTTGTTGATATTAAGCTTATCTGTAATTTCGTTATGTAATATTTTAGTTTTAATTCTATTCGATCACCCAGTAGTTTATATAACCCGTATGTGTTGTACTTTATCGATTTTCATATTATATCACACACACTCACATTCTCTTCACTTTGTAATAACTTGCACACACATAAAATACTTGGAGTTGGGTACATGGATTTTTTCTTGCAGTGGATTTCAAGCGGTTTATGCTTATTCTTACAGTATTCTTGACTTACAAATTTTTAACTGTATGATTGTATTGATTCTTACATCTCATGTTCAAACGCACACATTTACACAAATATCCGCGGTTTGGATCGAAATCACTGTTTGTATCTCCCCTGTTAAACCTTTCACTCAAAATGGATGACATAAATTTTATAAATGATGATATAAAACATATCTCAATCTCTAACTCGCTTTCATGTACCCCGGAAGCTTGTGTAGATCATATTAGTAAAAAATCCTTTAAAATCATCCATCTTAATATACGTAGCATTAAATGTAATTTTGATAGTTTCCAGGTTCTTTTACACAGACTAAAAATAGAGTTTGAAGTTATAATTTTATCAGAATGCTGGCTCAAGAAATGCCACGGCTTACCATCCCTCAATGGCTACGATTCATATCAAAGTTTATTCTCTAACCAAAATGATGGCGTTGTAGCCTTTATAAAATCGGGTCTTTCTTGTTCCGTAGAGTATCCTATTATTAATGATGCAAACTGCCTACTGTTGAAATTTTCTGAACAAATAGCAGTAGTCGCACTGTATCGATCTCCCTCTACGAATAGAGTAGACCCATTTATCGACAGTTTAGACATTATAATAGCTCAATTAAAAGGGTTCTCAACTGTAGCAGTCTTAGGTGACATGAATATTAACATTAGTCCCCACAGTACTGATCCTAATTCTAACGTGTATCTGAATATGGCTGCTTTTCACGGCATGCTCCCTGCACATTACCTTGCTACAAGAGAGACAAAATGTATTGACCATGTTTTACTAAAAAGTCGTTGTGCTTCTACGACTTTGGTTGTAAAATCATATATAACTGATCATTTGCCTGTAATTTTTGCCTGTGATACAACTGTTCCTGTACGTAATAGCATGAAAATGACCCGCCGCATAAACATTAAACACATTGTCTCTACTCTAGAATCCACCAACTTTGTTGATGTATTAAATTCTGATAGCCCCCAACATGCCGCTAGCACTCTCATAAACATCCTTACAAGCTTGATACAGGCGAATAGTAACTGCTCTAAAACACCTAGTCGAAAGACCCTTATTAAACCGTGGATGACACCCGGGCTACTCAGATGCATAAAACATCGTGACCGTTTGTACCTGAAACACAAGAAGCAGCCTAACAACTTGATACTCCAAAATATTTTTAAACGATACAAAATGTTTTGTAATAATTTACTGAAACGAATAAAACACGAACACGATAAAAGTCAGTTAGAACAGTCATGTAAGAACCCTAAAGCAACGTGGAAATGTATCAAAGACATTGCCGTTGTTACAGAATCTTCCATCTGACCAGGCACTTGATATGTTTTACAATAGATTAGATATGATTAATAAACTTCATGCCCCAATGGCTAATCGTAGAACATCGGAATTTCCCATTTGGTTCTCGAGGTCGTTAATTAAATTATTCAAAAAGAAAAATAGTGCCTGGATCAAATGGAAAAAACATAATAACGAATTTGACTATGAGATATTTTCACAGTATAGAAAGGAGTTTAAGAAATTATGTGACCAGTGCTTTAATAAATACATGGAATCGGTTGAAGAAAGTATTCCTAAAAATGTAAAAAACTTCTGGACGTATATTGGAAACAAAAAAGGTAAACCGAATATTCCTTCTACAATGCAATACCAAAACCAGAAATCAAACGATCCAGAAACTATTTGCAGCATGTTCTCCGACTTCTTCTTGTCAGTATATGAACCTACATCACCATCCATTGATCAATGGCAACCCCCTATTGATATAACTGACAATGCTAGTTTACTGTCCGATATTCAATTCAGCGAATTTAGCGTTCTGTCTGAGTTGAAGAAGTTAGATACTAAAAAAGGAGCTGGACCAGATGGACTCCCCCCGCTATACTTTAAACGTACCGCTGAACATATATGTAAACCACTGCACATTATGTACAATAAATGTCTAATGGAAGGAGTTTTCCCTGAGTTCTGGAAACGTGCAAATATAACACCGGTGCATAAGAGTGGCCATAGGTTTGATGTTGAACAATACCGACCGATATCTATTCTTTCCACTTTGTCAAAGCTTTTTGAGCGTCTCGTTCATAATAAAGTTTATCCAGTTATACAAAAAACTATTATCGAACAACAACACGGTTTCGTTAAGCAGAGATCTACAGATACCAACTTAATAATCTTTACGAATTTTTTGTTTGAGAATATAGATAAAAGGATACAAGTAGATGCTGTATACACAGATTTCAAAAAGGCCTTTGACAAAGTGGATCATGAGTTACTCCTCAAAAAGTTAGCTTACAACGGCATTCGTGGTAACCTCCTGCGATGGTTTTGGTCATATATTCAAAATAGGTCTCAAAAAGTTGTAGTAAATGGGTATCAATCAAGTAGTATAAGGGTAACTTCTGGGGTGCCTCAGGGATCTATCATTGGACCTTTACTATTTATTATATTTATAAATGATATTAAACAATGTTTTCAAAATTCTAATTTCTTGTTGTACGCCGATGACTTAAAAGTATACCGAACGATTAAAAATATTGACGATTGCATTGCCCTCCAACAAGACTTGGATAGACTTTCGGCATATTGTATTGAAAATAAGCTTCAACTAAGTATCCCCAAATGTAATTACATTAACTTCACGAAAAATACTAATTTCATCCGGTTTTCTTACAATCTCTCTGGTACAAGTATTGCTCATGTGACTTCACTTAAGGATTTGGGGGTTTTGCTGGACGCTAAGTTATGTCTGAATTTGCACATTGACAGAATTGTGAACAAGGCTTTTAAGATGTATGGCTTCATAATGAGGACCTCTGGCGATTTCAAACGAACATATACATATTTATATCTATACAAGACACTCGTTCGTTCTCAACTTGAATATGCAGTTCCAGTCTGGAACCCGTACTATTTCAAATACTCAGCGGCTATTGAAAAGGTTCAGAAAAAGTTCTTGCGTGCTATGCACTACAGATGTCATAAAATATATTTATCGTCTTCCCTCCTGCTTAACTTGTATAAGGTACCTAGTTTAGAGTCCCGACGTATCTACTTGGAAGCTACTATTCTGTATAAGATTGTCAACAATAAGTTCAATTGTATTGAGTTGGTAAGGAATATTTGCTATGCTGTCCCAAGATCAGTACATGTCAGAGAGGTGCGTGGCGGTCGCTTATTTTCACTCAACACTTGCCGTACCAACTCCGGATGGCGTTCACCCACACGCAGGATGCTGGAGTCTTATAACAAATACTTCGCAGACATAGATATTTTCTTTTGTAGTATGTATCAATTTAAGACTTTAGTCATGAAGAATTTGAAATTGTAGCAGTTTTTAAGTTTTATTTTATTTCTTATATTCTTGATATTCTCCTATATTTTTAGGCCATTTGAAAAGTGTCTTAGAAATATCTGCTTGTCTTAGTTATGTGTTATTTTTAATTCGTTTTTAATTTAATTCACTTATCTAAATAATAATTGTTTTGTAGGTCGGATAACCTAGCGGTATTTAAGAAATACTCATAGCATTCTGTGAATAGCGCTGTGGGCTGCATTATTATGTAAGATTAATTTTATTATCCCTGCTTACCTATTATATTATTTTGTAGCTGTTTGCTTTTCCTAAATAAATAAAATAAAAAATAAAATTGCCCACCTAAGTACTAAAAAAACCGCGTCTACCCCACTACTAGATAAGGATAATCCTATTTGCTCAGTGAATAAGGTTAACTATTACTTCGCAAACGTCGGAAAGAATTTAGCGTCCAAAATTGTGTATCCAAGTACATATGTAGATCCTCTAAAAATAATGTCTTTGGCACAAGCCCCGGTAAGCTCAATGGTATTTAGAAGTGTGGATGATGAAGAACTAAACCTTATAATCCTAAATCTTGAAAATAAATCCTCTGTAGGTTGGGACGAAATTCCTACATCTCTGATTAAAGCTGCTAGACATGTATTAGTACCTATTCTTACATATATTTTTAACAAGTGTATCAACTCCGGCATCTTCCCAGATAGTTTTAAGAAAGCCGTTATCCATCCTGTTTACAAGTCGGGGAGTCGTGACTGTGTTTCTAACTATAGACCCATATCAGTTCTGTCTGTCATCTCAAAAATATTTGAAAAGATAATTAACAGTCGGCTTATTGCTTACCTGGATGCAAACAAAATATTATCCCCTAACCAGTTTGGATTCAGAAAGGGAATGTCTACAGAGGATGCTGTTCTGGAGTTATCTAATTCTATAGTAAAAGAACTGGACAACAGGCGTAAAACCATTTGTATCTTCCTGGACTTATCAAAGGCGTTCGATACAGTCTCAATTCCCTTATTACTAAACAGGCTTGAGTACATCGGTATCAGAGGCATTACTCTGGATATCTTTAAAAGTTACCTCACTAAGCGTACACAAATGGTTACAATTGACGGAATAAGGAGTAATGAGCTACCCATAACTTTTGGAGTGCCACAAGGTAGTGTGCTTGGCCCTACCTTGTTCCTCATTTATATTAATGAACTATGCAAAATAGCAATACCCAGCTGTAAAATTGTAACCTACGCGGATGATACCGCCCTTCTTGTAACTGGAACAAATTGGTCTCAGACTCATCGTCTAGCAGAATCAGCAATGGCTACTTTAATGAACTGGCTTTCCAGTAATCTTCTCTCTTTAAACATCACAAAGACTAAATATATTGCATTCTCTCTCAGACCAGACCGTGCACTGGAATCTTTTCCATGTATTCGCCTACATTCATGTAATTTTTCAAGTTCTTCCGTAAACCGCTCCACATGCACATGCCCCACTATTGAAAAGTCGTCCAGTATAAAGTATCTTGGTGTTATGATCGATAGCGCTGTTTCCTGGAGTCTCCAAATTGATGAAACTGTCTCACGACTGCGTAAGCTAATATTTATCTTTTCCAGGCTTAGTAAAATTCTCGATCCTAAACTACTAAAGACAGTCTATTATGCTCTTGCACAGTCTATAATCAGTTACTGCATTGTAGCTTGGGGCGGTTCTGCAAAAACAAACTTAATTAAAGTTGAAAGAGCTCAGAGAGCCATTTTGAAAATTATGCACCACAAACCTTTTCGATTTCCGACATTGGACCTATATTCACTGAGCTCTGTACTTTCCGTCAGACAGGTTTTCGTACTTCTCACAACTCTGCGTAAACACCGGCAGTTGAAATTTGATCCAAATATTTTTAATAAGCGTAGATCAGACAAAGTGTGTGAAATTGAATATCGTAGAACAGCTACTGCAAGTAAATCCAACTATTATATGAGTTCTAAATTGTACAATCTTATAAATGCTAAATTAGAGATATACTTGTTAAATAAATATAATTGTAAACGTAAAATTTTATCCTGGTTGCAGAATCTATCATATAACGACACAGAAGACCTATTAAAAGTAATTAAGTAATAAACTCCACAATTAAACATACATTAATTCATACACATATATTATACACTAACATACACAGAATATAATTATATTCTTACTTTAGCTTCACCCTTATTTTTAGTAAAAATCTTCCTTCAGAAGTAGATATTAATTTGTAGTACCTAAGTTGGAACATGTATACTTTCCTGTTGTACCAGGAGGTGGGCGTTGGTGACTGCGTCACAGTTTATAACTATTGCAGTCATCATCGTTTATCAAATTGTTTATTGTAACTATTACGTTTATTGTTCCAAAATAAATAATTTTTGATTTTGATTTTTGACTTGTATATATGAACCAAGAAAGTATTGTTCATTGCATGAGTATCATGATCGAATCCTACTTGTATAACGTTTGTTTGTATGGATGTTCGTTACCTCTTCAAGCAAAAACGACCAAGCAAATCAAGCTGAAACTTTGCACATAATATACTAGATTCGGAACAGGATTCGCACATAGACTGCTTTTTATCTGGGTACAATTTACATGGTCATGTTTAAGATAAGATAAGATAATTTATTTATTTACCACAAACATCACAAGTACAATTTAGTTCTTAATTCTACTAGAATAAAAAACTATCCAGAACGGAATACATAGGCACCCAAACTAGGTATAAATAACCTGTATGATGGCATGCCTATACCCTCCTACCGGAATATGCGTTTCAGAATTAGAGTTTATACACTACTAAATTATACAATAAAAACAACAAAAATCGATTAGAATAGAAAAATAACAATTTAAGATTCAATTTAAGTTAAAGAAAGTAATTTAAGAAAGGACTGTAAGTATATTCTCCGTCTCCACATAATCTTTTTTAAGTAGCCAACATGTTAAGGTTTTTTTACATTTATACGTCGTCATAGGATATAAATCTAAAATCTTATTTATTTTGTTATAAACATAGGCACCCAGAAAATAGAAGTGACGTTTTGCGAAAGCGGTTGAGCAAAGGGTTGTGGTACAAATTTTTGTGTATCTGCTCTGGTTCGCCAGCTGTGGGTTAAATGTAGTTGTTTTGTGGAACGAGAGAACTAACTGTAAAACGAACAGTTGACGAACCGACAGGACCTGACATTCCTTAAAAATCATATTTGTGGGGTAGCGAAAAGGTTTAAAGCTCATAACCTTTAATATAGAGCGATGAGCTCTTTCCACTTTTAATATTTTTGTCTTGCAGGCTCCCCCCCAAACAGTAATACAATACCCTAAGATTGATTGACAAAGGCAAAAATAGACTGCCTTCAGAAGATCTGCTGGTGCTATATTTCTGAGATCTTTGAAAATCCAAATCAACTTTCTAAGCCTCGTGGCTATCGTATTAATTTGATTCATCCAAGAGAGCTGACTGTCTAGGTCAACACCCAAATATCTAATACATTCTACTCTTTCAAGAACTGTACAATCACAGGTTTGTGCATAGTAGTTAATACAGCTGTGTGCGCGAAGTTTGATGTTGTCCTTAGGTTTGTTGCTATTTGGTATATGGAAGGTTATGTACTTCGTCTTTACTAGGTTAAGGGTTAGTAGATTTTTTTGGAGCCATGACATAACGCTTTGCAGTCCCATTTCTGTATGCATAAGCGCTTGCTCCCACGTTTCTCCTTCGAAAATGAGAGCCGTATCATCAGCAAATGTAAACACTTTACCATGACGAGGGGATAACTGACACAATTCATTTATGAAAACCAAAAAAAGGCTAGGACCCAATATGCTTCCCTGTGGCACACCGAAAGCCACATTTTCCTCTCGGCTTAAAGAGTTTCCTATAGTTACCACCTGAGTCCTCCCTGAAAGGTAGCTTTCAAATAGTTTGAGCGGAGTTCCGCGTATTCCGATGCGTTCTAGTTTAAACAAGAGCAAAGGGATAGAGACTGAGTCAAAAGCCTTTGACAAGTCTAAAAAGACTCCCAGACATTTTCTCTTGTTATCCAAGTTATTTACAACAAAATCAGTCAGAGCAGACACTGCTTGTTCCGTTGATTTCCCAGCCCTAAATCCAAACTGATTAATAGAAAGGATTTTTTCTTGTTCAAGGTACCGCACCAATCTTTTGTTTGTTATTTTTTCCAAGATCTTAGAAATAGCAGGCAGGATTGAAATTGGTCTATAGTTATTAATACAGTTTTTAGGGCCACTTTTGTGTATTGGGTGGATTATGGCTTTCTTAAGAGCAGTAGGAAATTCACCTGTCTTGAAGCACAAGTTAATCAAATGGGTTAGAGGAGGCACTAAAGTGTCTTTGCATGTTTTAAGAAGAGTGGTGGAAATACCGTCCCATCCAGGTGCGCAGTCATTTTTAAGATCTTTAATAGTATTTTCGACTTCATTCTCATCAGTGTCGTATAATACAAATGATGATAAATGAATCTGAGACTTTATGTGGCACTGATTTGTTGATGTATCATTACTGTGAGTAATTTTGGAAGCTAAATTTGCACCTACATTAGCAAAAAATTTATCAACGTTGTCAATTTCCGATTGAGCATCTAGGCCACAGCTAATAAGCTCTAAAGGAATTGTTTTATTTTGGGACATGTTTGTAATTTTCTTAATAGCCTTCCATGTATGTTTGGTGCTGTTTGCGGCCTTTTGCAGTTCAGTGCGATCATGCTCAAGTTTTAATCTACGGAGTAACCCATTGCAGAAATTCCTGTACCTTTTATATGTAGCGGACAGAACCTCATCCTTGGGATGTTTCTTTAGTTTTAGGTGCATTTTATCACGATGCTTTATACATCTTAATAAACCCTGTGTTATCCAAGGCTTATATGTACGTTGTTTACGTGGGAGGGTATGTTTCTAAGGGACTTTGGTATATAAATAAATAAATAAATAATGCTGGACAAATCACACAGCATCACCTAGCCCCAAGCTAAGCAGAGCTTGTCTTATGGGTACTAGATGACTGATATACTTAATAGATTATACTAAATAGATAGATATTTTTATTATATATAGAAAAACACCCAGAACACCCTGAACAAATATCTGCAGATCGTACAGACATTTGTCCCGAGGCGGGAATCGAACCCGCAACCCCTTGCGTCGCAGGCGGCCCTTCGCCCGCTGCGTCACAGAGCTCGTCAAATCGGTATATTATTATAATTAATTGGTGACTTACAGACTACACAATTTGTAACAAGGCTGTTTACGATTAGAATTACGTAGCCTATTGTTGTCGCGTCTGTTACGTACTAGAACGTCAATCACACATTGAAACAGCTCAGGGTTATTGAATGTGAAGAGAATCCTGAGGTCATAAACATTTTTTTCTAAATTTAATAAGCAAAAACCAGTGCGTGGTTTTAGGTATTTTTGTTTGTACGTTGAATATTTGTGGAGATCACTGACCCTGTCAAGAATCAGCTGGCGTTTAGGTTGCCAATATCGTGTAATCAGCTGTTTAAAGTTACAACAAGAAAACACCTTGGGTTTTCTTGAATGAAAATCATCGAATGCTGAAAAGTCGTAGAGCTAAAGTTGTTTTTTGGGGAGGTCAGAATCACCCCCTTTCGGCTAAGTACACATATTATAATACACCCTGATAAATGCATGTAAAATAACTTACCAAGGTGTTGCCAAACAGGTGGTGGGAAGACGGGTTGCTGTGAGAAAACGTACACCATCTTCGATTCACGCTTGACACCTTTCTCCATCGCACCTTCCTTCCTCGACATTTCCAGGCGGTACCAGAATGCTGGTTTTCTGAGAAGGGTAAATTGATGGGAAATTATATCTATTAAATCCATTATATCTACATGAGCAACAGATATTTATTAGTAACAAAACCGCCGGTGCCGGCAGTAGAATGATACCCCTCCTCTCATGCCCATGGATGCAGTAAGAGCCTGCTAAGGGATACCTCCGGAAGATGGGCAGCAGCGTCTATCCGGGTATCAACATATACTGCGCTCACCAACCCGCCTGCCAAGCGTGGTGAGAATGGCAACTACTACTCATGGAGATCCATGAGGGAGGCCTGTGTTCATCAGTGGACGATTTATGGCTGAAATGATGATGATGATTATAATATAATAACATAAACTATTAATTTAAATAAAAAGGTATTTAAAAATAAACTTAAAAAGCATGTATGTACATTGTAATTATATTATCCAATCTAATGTATAAAATGAAGTGGTAAATTGATTTTGAATTAAAATTTTATTTTATGTATCACATTGATAGCTCTAGAATAATTTAAATAATTGAATACTGTAAAATTAATTATTATCTATATCTCATTTTAAGCGAACTATTGTTGTGTTCTTATGAGAAATAAAAGTTCTTAAACCTCAACACGGGAATTTATCGTGTAATACCTTTGATTATTCCCGACGTTTCGACTGTGTTTCAACAATCGTTGACCGGGTTGACCAGTCAACCCGTTCATGTTATTATATTATAATGAATTGTGATCGCGAAAGTTTACGAAAAACTAATGGAACTTACTTCAAATGGTCGGCCACGATGTTATTGGCGATCTGCATAGTGATTTTTTGAACAGGATCGCTTAGCAACTGGCCAATTGTCTTTATCGGCGACTTGTCGGATACGTAATGCTCTAGTAGCTTCGTCGACACGGGCTTGAGATTCGCTGTAAAAGAGTAGATACTTAAAATAAATAAGTCATAATAATTGAATTTAATTTGAAATAGAGCTAAGCATCGCAAGCTTGGAGATTGGACTTTCAATGAATAGAATTAAAACCAAAATCAAGACCAACCGCGTCAAGGCTAATGTAACGGTGGATGAAGAACATCTCGGATACGTCCAAGAATATGTTTACCTGGGCCAAATAATCTCCTTCGAAGATAGGCAGAGCAAGGAAATCGCACGGCGAACCGACAATGCCTGGCGGAGTTTTTGGTCCATGGGAGACACTATGAAAGGAGAACTCCCCTTGTCACTGAAGCGCAAACTAATGGACGTATGCATCCTCCCCGTTTTGACATATTATGGTGCGCAGACATGGTCACTAACCAACATCCAAAAGTTCAAGCTCCAAGTTTGCCAGCGTGCGATGGAGCGCAGCATTTTGGGTGTAAAGAGAACCGACAGGGTCCGCAACACTGAACTGCGCTCCAGAACTCAGATCGCAGATGTAGCTCAAAAAGCCGCCAAACTGAAGTGGGACTGGGCTGGCCACGTCTGCCGTATGCCAGGTGAACTGTGGGCCAAGGCAATCACTGAATGGCGTCCTGACCCGGCGAGAAGGCGACGCGGCAGACCAAGACGTAGATGGCGGGACGAACTCGATCAATACCGAGTTGACTGGAGGGAAGTGGCTCAGGATCGAGATGCTTGGAGGGAATCGGGGGAGGCCTTTGCCCAGCAGTGGGATCAGATGGGCTTATAATAATAATAAATAATAATAATAATAATTGACGACATCTGTGGCACAGCGGGCGTAGTACGCCTGCGACGCAAGAGGTTGCCGGTTCTATTCTCGCCTCGGGACAAATGGGTGTACGATCTGCAGATATTTGTTCAGGATGTTCTGGATGTTCTTCTATATTTTTTTTACTAACCTATGTCGTCTCACTGCTGGGCAAAGGTCTCCCCAATGTCCTTTCTTTTTCTATATATAATAAAAAAATATCTATCTATGCAGTTCAGCCATCTCAGCGGTACCCGACACGGGTTCCGTAGCTTAGTGGTTAAAGCACTTCCGGCTCTAGGAAACGTCAAGGATCAATTTGACGGACGTGGGTTCGAATCCCACCGGAATCGTAAAGCTTTAATAAGGTTTTTCATTTCTTTGAAATGGAAATTAGGTATACTAAGAACTTCATCATCATTACAGCCGTACGACTACCGTTCACGTCAACTGCTGGATATAGGCTTCCTTCATACATCTCCAAGATCATGAGGGGATTGTTGCCATACTCGCCACGCCTGGCTAGCGGGTCAGCGAGCGCAGTATGACATGTTGATACACGGAGAAATGCTGCTGCCCATCTTCCGGAGCAGAGCAGATCCTTAGCAGATTCTTACTGTATCCACGGGCAAGAGGGGCAATGGCAACATTCTAACGCCAACTACTACTAACTACTAAGAGCTTGAACTTACCAAAATCAGCTCTCAAGTATGTCTCAGCGCGGTACAGATGCTCCAGGCACACGTGAACCTGAGCGAATTTCATCAGCAGATTCTTCCACGGACTAATGTCGATTTCGTCCGCTATTAGTGGTACCTGTAGTCAAACATCGAACAGTATTTAATTATTTACTCGCACACACAAACAGACACGTATACACACACACACACACACAGACAACACACACACACACACACACAAAACACAAATCCCATTTAGTTTATAATAATTAATTTGTTTATTTTAAATATTTAGAGTCCATGTATGTCTAGGAGTTGGGCGTTGACACTGCCACACAGTTGGAAAGCTTCGGTAGTGTCATCGTTTCATTAGAATTTAAGTGCCTTTGTAACATGTCTAAATAAATGATTTTTATCTTTATCTTATCTTTATTTTAAAATGAAAAAAAGGCTTTTTTATAAAGGCTTTTTTTCATTAACTTATAAAACAGGTGGGTATTACTTATTTATTTGGTAACCTTTTGAGGTCACAATAACGGTCACCAAAATCAATCAGTCCCCTTCTCTCATTAAGACGGTGCTAACAAAAAAAGGTCTACGCGTTCGGTTGTAATCGTCAAATATACAGCAGACAAACAGACAGCACTATGCATATTAGGGGGCTTCGCCCCCCTAAATAGGGCCATTTGTAGCCCCTTTCTTCTACAAGTTTACAAAGATGAAAGCATTTATTGGTTCCCAAACAAAGTATTCAAAGATTGTTACCTCATTAACATCCTTCCTCTCAGCAACAAGCCCATGCTTCTTCAACGATGCGAAGTCGTCCACAGTCAGCTCATTGGGATCGTCGTCGTAGAAAGACTCGCAGTCTAAACGTATGGAGTGTTCGCCTCCGCTTAGACTCTCGAACGGATTGAGAGTGAAGTCGCCGCCGCTCATAGTCATGTCTTGGATCGTTTGATTGATCTGTTCCACTGATTCGTGTGATCTGGGAATCATTTGAAGAGCGTAAGCCTACATAATTTTGAGCTTGAGACAGAACTTGGGGCGGAATAACTAATACCGTAGGAGCCATAATCTTAGAAATTACTTGTACGATGGTCGAGTGTCTCGAATGTGCCACGTCACGGTTTTACGTCAAGGACTCATCACGTCACGTTTTGTCGTAACTTCAAGTCCCGTTACATACGGTGCGTGCGTTAGAATCTTCGGTATTCTCCTTACCTAGCGTTCTTATTCCACACGCCAGCTACGAAGCAGGAATACTGGAGCAGCGTAGTCTAGATAGTAGTAGTCTAGATAAATGGTCGTGTCTAGTCTAGCAAATGGTCGAGTATCTAGCTCTATGCATGGTCCAGTGTCTAATCAACTTAGATAGTCGAATGTCTAAAAGTTGCCACGTCACATCTTTAAGTCACTTCCGTTTAAGGACATGTCACGTTTTATCGTGTTCGAGTGTCTAGTCTAGCTAAATGGTCGAGTATCTAGCTTGATGGATGGTCGAGTGTCTAATCTAGATAGATGGTCGAGTGTCTAGAAGTTGCCACGTCACGTCTTTAAGTCACTTCACTTTTAGAACACGTCACGAGTTATCGTCACGTCACGGTGCTTCTTCGGCATTCTACTTACCTAGCGTTCTCATTCCACATGCCAGCTACGTAGAAGGAATACTGGAGCAGAGACATGAGCCGGGTATACCCCCACATAGTATTCTCCACGGCGACCTGCGCGGCCAGAGACAGCGCCTGCGCGGGACTCGACGTTAATGCGACTCATCACCTTATATGAGTGATAGGAGTGGCAAGATGGATGGGTGTTCGAGTGTCTAGTCTTGATGGACGGTCGTGTATCTAATCTTGATAGATTGTCGAGTGTCTTTGGAGGGGCAAGATGGATGGATGGTCGAGTGTCTAGTCTTGATGGATGGTCGAGTGTCTAATCTTATAGATGGTCGAGTGTCTTTGGAGGGGCAAGATAGATGGATGGTCGGGTCGAGTGTCTAGTCTTGATAGATTGTCGAGTATTTAGCTTGAGGGATGGTTGAGTGTCTAGTTGGATTTTAGAGTGTCTAGTTGGATTTTAGAGTGTCTAGTTGAATGGTAGTGTCTAGCGAGATGGATGATCGAGTGTCGAGAATGTATCGCGTCACTTTTTACGTCAATCACGTCATTAAGACACTTTTCGTTTTTGCGTCACGTCACGTTTTATCTTCACGTCACGTCGCGGTGCTGTGGATAGAATCTTCGGCAGTCTACTCACCTGGCGTTCTCATTCCACATGCCAGCTACGAAGAAGGAATGCTGGAGCAGAGACATGAGCCGGATATACCCCCACATAGTATTCTCCACGGCGACCTGCGCAGGACTCAACGTTAGGCGACTGTGCGATTAGCGAAGGTGATGACCTTGCCTGATAGAAGTGGCAAGATGGATGGGTGTTCGAGTGTCTAGTCTTGATGGACGGTCGAGTGTCTAATCTTATAGATGGTTGAGTGTCTTTGGAGGGGCAAGATGGACGGATGGTCGAGTGTCTAGTCTTGATGGATGGATGGTTGAGTGTCTAGTTGGATTTTCGTGTCTAGTTGAATGGTAGTATCTAGCGAGATGGATGATCGAGTGTCGAGAATGTATCACGTCACTTTTTACGTCAATCACGTCTTTAAGTCACATTTCGTTTTTGCGTCACGCCACGCCCTAACGTCACGTCGCGGTGCTGTGGATAGAATCTCCGGCAGTCTACTAACCTGGCGTTCTCATTCCACATGCCAGCTATGAAGAAGGAATGCTGGAGCAGAGACATGAGCCGGGTATACTCCCACATAGTCTTCTCCACGGCGACCTGCGCGACCAGAGACAGCGCCTGCGCGGGACTCGACGTTAGGCGACTCAACACCTTGCCTGATTGGGAGTGACCGCGTGATAGCGACAGGACGAGTTTGGATAGGTAGCTCTTGTTGTTTGCGTCTATCTGTAAAGGTAGTGTGGTTTAGTCTTAAAATAAAATCTAAAAATAAGGCCTTTGCATCTATTAGTGTATTATATACGGCGTCAGCGACTAGTAATCATGCTATACGAGACGCTGCAGTGCCTGGATTGTTAGATGGATTAAGGCTTGCCCAGCACCTATACCATCCTCGCAGCTTAGTCAGTTATTAGTCAGAAGGAAAGAACAGGTTAATAGGTCTGAAGTTAACTAAGCCGCGGGTTTTCTCACGATGCTTCCTTCACTATTATTGACTGATAACTTAATCTAACTTGGTATCATGATGGAATTATTCAAAAATAATTGATAAGTACTAAGTAACCTAACTTCCTAACTTACAAATGGACGTATTTTCCCAGAAGAAATAAACTTCAAAGCTTGAACCAGTAATGTTATTAGCTCGTCTGCCGTTTCACAATCTGAAAATGAGAAGAATACAGTAATTATAAAAGTCTAATGTATTAAATCCAACCGATTTAAGTTACCTTGGTAGCTTTCAAGCATTGGTTGAGCGAGGCTGTATCCTCGTTGTAAATACAGCCGTCAGCGCGGCATTCCGCTGTGTGAGCGTCTATTTCAATCTCGTTTAGAAGGTTATGTATATTAGCTTTTACCAGTGGTTTAGCATGATTTGTACTTGGACAATCAGCATACAGGACACTTCTTGCCTACTAGCCAAGTTTCTTCATAATCATTTTAGTTACTGCTACTAATTACCTGCTTAAGAATCGCAGATAGGAATCTGCGATCAGTCTTCTATTCTTATCTATTCTTCTTATCTATCTATTATTATGGAACACAAATAAAATCCCTTTAGAAGTGTACAAACATATTCGCGACTGCTTCTCTCATTAATTTGTAATTTTCATAGTGTTAAACCAGACTCAGGTAGAACATTTAAATAATATTAAAAACCTTATCAAAATGTTTGATTCCGGTGGGGTACGAACCCACATCGGTCAGTCTACATACCTCTCAAAACATCCCAGAGTTTAAAATAAAATAAAAATAAAATAAATAATGCTCGACAAATCACACAGCATCATCTAGCCCCAAGCTAAGCAGAGCTTGTGTTATTGGTACTAGATGACTGATATACTTAATACATTATACTACATAGATAGATATTTTTATTATATATAGAAAAACACCCAGAACACCCTGAACAAATATCTGCAGATCGTACAGACATTTGTCCCGAGGCGGGAATCGAACCCGCAACCTCTTGCGTCGCAGGCAGACCTTCGCCCACTGTCACTATAGTTTATAAGTGATATCATTACTAAATCCCATATATATAGCGTTCATATCCTCTAAGCATTGGTTGATGCAGATACAGCTGCCGGCGGGGCATTCGGCTGTGACGCGTATTCAGTCTCGTTCAGAAGGTTGTATGGTGAAGAATATTATGTGTATTAGCTTTTACCAGTAGCTTTGCGGACTTTGTACTCGATTAAACATCATACAGTAGGTCTACCATGAGTTTTCACAATCTATACTCGCTAGCGAATTTAGTTAAAATATGTATTAAAACTTGTACAGCGCCTCGAGCGGATAGTTTGTTACTAAAATACGCAGTAAACTACACTATAGCGACTGTAGTTTGGGCTTCATTTGCTTCGAATTTGGTACCACGAGTTACAAATCTGACAGATGTCAAAGTAACGTACTACAGTAGTAACGGCAGGCGATCTAACAGTGACAACTCATGGTAGACACACAGGACACTTCTAACGTAGTTTGTTACTAAAATACGCAGTAAACTACACTATAGCGACTGTAGTTTGGGCTTCATTTGCTTCGAATTTGGTACCACGAGTTACAAATCTGACAGATGTCAAAGTAACGTACTACAGTAGTAACGGCAGGCGATCTAACAGTGACAACTCATGGTAGACACACAGGACACTTCTAACATACCAGCCAATCATAATCGATTGTCGAGCTCTGTGGCGCAGCGGGAGAAGGTCCGCCTGCGACGCAAGGGGTTGCGGGTTCGATTCCCGCCTCGGGACAAATGTCTGTACGATCTGCAGATATTTGTTCAGGGTGTTCTGGGTGTTTTTCTATATATAATAAAAATATCTATCTATGTAGTATAATGTATTAAGTATATCAGTCATCTAGTACCCATAACACAAGCTCTGTTTAGCTTGGGGCTAGATGACGCTGTGTGATTTGTCCAGCATTATTTATTTATTTATTTTATTTATAATCATCTCAAAATTAGGACTGCTGACCACGTCCACTGCTATTTATGTTAGATGTTTACATACCTCTCAAAACATCCCACAGTTTAAAAGTGAAATCGTTGCTAGATCCCATAGCGTTCATGTCTCTCAGGCATTGGTTGAGCGAGGCTGTGTCCTCGTTGATGCAGATACAGCCGCCGGCGGGGCATTCCGCTGTGTACGCGTACGTTTCAGTCTCGTTCAGAAGGTTGCTGAGCCGTTTCTCGTTGTCGTAGCGTTTCATGCCTGGCACGAAGTTTCTGGAAGCAACCGGTTGGTTCAGTACCTAAATGGTGTAAAATGGATCCTATTACTGAGCCTATGCTGCCGTGGGGTGGATCAGTTCAGCCGTAAAACGTCCACCACTGAACACAGGCCTCCCTCATGGATCTCCATGAGGGGTAGTTCCCATACTCACCACGCTTGGCAGGCGGGTTTGGTGAGCGCAGTATAGGATGTTGATACACGGAAAGACGCTGCTGCCCGTCTTCCGGAGGTATCCCTTAACAGGCACTTACTGCATCCATGGGCATTAGAGGAGGGGTAACATTCTACTGCCGGCACCCCACAGCAAAGTTTGTGGGGTGGATGGGAGTAGAATATTGCAGTAAGAATCCGCCAAGGGATACCTGCGGAAACTGCGCAGCAGCGTCTTTCTGTGTATCAACATCCCGTACTGCGCTTGCGACCCCGCCTGCTAAGCGTGATGAGTATGGCAACAACCCCCTCATCATCTTGCAGATCCGTGAGCCCAGTGTCTAGCAGTGGACATCCATGGCGGCTGAGATGATGACTAAGCCCAGGCTGTCTGTCTCTGGTACCCCCGTACCAATGCTCGTTGATACACGGAAAGACGCTGCCGCCCAACTTCCTTAGATAACCCTCAGCAGATTCCATCTGCATCCACGGGTAAGAGAGGAGAGGCTTAAAAAATATGGCCTTCGGTTGCCGGTAGTAGACTACCAGCAACCGAAGGCCATATTTTTTAAGCTTATCTGCCTCAAATTGTCTCTCGTAGTAGCCTGGTTTTTGAATGGGTAATACTTTCAGTACTTCATCATCTTACCTCACAACAGACGTCTTCAAATTCACAGCAGCCACACCCGCCGCCGTCATGTCAACCAATAGGAGATTTATGTTGTTCAATGCAGTGACAGACTTCCAGATAACATTGCAAGGACTTGCCAGGTGACCTACAATCACTTCTTGTTCCTGGAATTGAAATTTATTTATTTATTATTACACGCACATAACACAATACAATCGAAAAAAAATAAAAGGAACTCAACAATTGAAAATTTAAGTCTAGACAGTAACGGAGACGCTGAGATGGTCTGCATATGGGCCTACAATATTTTTTTTCTTTCTTCGCCGAATGAACGCTTAAATAATTCTTGAGCATAATAAAACTTTTAACTCTAAAGAAATTCCTAAACTAAACATTGAAACCCATAAACTTACCCAACTTAGAAAAAACACGACTTCGCTCGCACATGCGAGGCCATTAAGGCAAAATAAAACAAAGAAAACAAAAAACCGGGAACATTTAAGAGAAAATAAACTATAGAACGCTGATACAAAAAGGGACCCGACAAGAATTAGTTTTAAAATACGTGTCATAAAAAAATGGGGTTTTTGCAGCTTTCATGAGCGTGAGAACGGACACTCTAACGCACCACAGATGTTTGACAATGGAACATGGCGGAAGGTTCTAGAAAGTCGATTGTTTTTGAAAACAGGGGCGTTGACTTTTAACAACTCGACAGACAATTGGTCAATGCAATAAATGGCATAACTAGATGGACAAATCACGAAGTACAGATGATTTTGGGTGTGGCATTATTTACAGATAGGTGGTTCCGACGTCTGATGGAAGGGGGAGCTTCTTAAAGTCCAGGAGCGCGAGAGAGGGGACACTCAGAGGCACACACAGAGGACAGACAGAAGCTGGGCAGCGTGCGAAGAAGACTGGTCTAGTCTTAGTCTAGTGTACGAAATTGTAATACTAAATATTAGTGTGAATATTTTCTTATAACTGCGGAGAAGAGAAATAAATTAAAGAGTAGTAAACAAGTGTAATTAAGTGCGACTGACGAGGTGACGCAACAATTTGGTAATGTACTCTAATTCAATTTTGTAATTTGACAGGTTGTTATAGATTCACGTATTTACTTACAATATCATGTAGACTAGTTTGGCGGGGCTAGAATGGAGTAAAGATTAAAGTAAATTGCCAACAGTCGAGTCCAACAGCAGATTGCCCCTATTATGGTTTGAAGTTAATCACTTTAAGGAATGAAATAGATAAATTAACCATCTGCGAATCTAGCACAACACAATACAATTAAGGTGTGTGTGTGTCTTTCTCTTTCGACAGCTAGGTTAATTTGTAGATATAATATTTAGTGAGGCATGTGTATATTTTAATTGTAAATGTGTACTTAGATTTAAATAGCCCAAGGGTTTTTTCGTTTGAATATACCGTTTTTCCCTTGCTTAGTATGGCTTTTAGGAACGTGTATATTCGTTCGTGCTTTAAGATATAACCTAGTGTTTTAAAGTACGATCTAAATAATCCAACAGTTTCTTTGATATCACTCAAGTTGTTTTGAGAAAATACAAATAGTAATCTTGAGAATTAAACTGATTTTGAGTCATAATCTTTATCTTTTATTAATATAATTTTAGTACTCCTTAAAGGAGTTTAATAATGGAGGATTCACTTGAAGTTCGAACCTTTTCTACTATTATTAATCAATCCAAAACGGGTCATCATTTATACAGCACGTGTGTCGAACTGAATTGAGCCTTCTCCATTAATAAATTCCCTCACATTACCTAGATAGAATAACGATTCATATTCCAGGAAGTTAGGTTTAACAGAACTAAGACTACTTCATTTTTATGTGGGTTCGAATCCCATTGGTTACGATATTTTGAATTGTGTTTATTAAATTTATTCTGAAACTTTGATAATTACTCTTCATTACATTGATCTAAGTCGATCAATCATCTTTCATAATAAAATAAAATTAGTTAAGTTCAATAGAACGATTGCATTAAGGTACTTAGTTAAGTACTAAGATTGAGGGCATTAGCACTACGCTAGTGAATAGATCCAGCGAGTTAGCAGAGACACCGAGATCCTACAAACAACGGGACGCAACGGAGAGACTAGACATAACAAAAGTAGGGTAACTATGATATTGCGGAATGAGGGACACTAAGGTTGATTGGGTTTTTAAAATATTGACATATTGACTGACATAGTCAAGTTTGATGCAAGAACAGTACACGGTTCCAGCGTGGCGTTCCGGCAGCGATATCCCGGCACACCAATACACGCCATGTCTTACAGTTCAATTCCCGACTTGGTTTGGCCAAACCAAAAATTAATATGAAATCAATAAATAAACAAAGTAACACCATGGTGAAGGGGCGAGCCTATGGCTCACAAAAGAACCTGTCTTTCGAGACAAGGCATTAAGCGCTTCTCAGCGATAAAAGGGAATTGACTGTGCCCCAATAACAATGATCAAAGGCCCCAGGGCGTAGGGCTCCCCCGTGCTAGAGGGAAATCGGTCGGTTACGATGGCCCAAAGAAGGCTAAATACATACACCAGCTAATCATGCATTCTAACCTGTTCGTTAAATTATAATTTTAATTAGTCCCTTCAGGACTTCTGATTGTTGAAGTAACGTTTATTCCACAGTTTTATTGAGGTGGGCTCGTACAATACCAGCCTCGCGTAACCAGGTAGAATGGAATGATAGCCTGTATTGTCCACCCAACGTATTGTACTGCCCAGGTGAGTGATGCGTCTCCGCTTTCCTTGGGAATTCGCGAAATTACAGATAACATGCCAGATACCAAAGTGTCTCTTATCCTGAATATTATTTTAAAGAATTTTCTTCAAATATATTAAGTCACTATTTAACAAGCTTAGACGATCACGCCCGTGCCATCACAACGCATGTACGTACCCTTTGTTCTCCGCTTGCCTTAAACTTTTTATACCTACTTCGCTAAATTGTCTACGTCGCACATAGTACAAAAAAAATACTCGTACGCTACTAGCAACAAGCAGTAAAATTTAAAATAATAAATGTTATAAAAAAAAAATTGTAAAAACATTTTACAAACTACGATTTCTGAGTTAGATTTTAAAGCAACAGTAACACAGCTTTGATCGCCCCTGGGATGTGCCCGGAGGATCAAGATGACTAAATATATGAAGTGGATGGCTTTGCAGTCTTATTTCTCAAAAAGACAACATCCCTGATCCGCAGAGTGCGGGACAGTCCAAACAGCATCCTAAAAACTATAGCTGATAGATTTTCCTCGCCCATATGGGAATGTTTAGTTTATAGAATTATTTAATTAAATCTGTTAATTTTTATCATATGTTTACTAACCATTAGGTACTTGTAAGTTGTTACTGTGTGCTACTAACCAAATTGTATATGGATTATTATTATCTGAAATAAATATATTCATTCATTCATTCACAAATAGGTATTGATACTATCATTTACTGGGTCTTTGCAAGACAACCACACATAACCTACTTACCCTTTTTTGCCGTATTACCATTCCGATAGTAGGTAAGTACCTTTAGAAATTATAAGAATAAAGAATGCCGTTTTTAGGGTTCCGCAGTTGCCGTGGGGTGCCGGCAGCAGAATGTTGCCGCTCCTCTCTTGCCCGTGGATGTAGTAAGAGCCTGCTTAGGGATACACCCGGAAGATGGTCAGCAACGTAGTTCCGTGTATCAAAATCCAACATTGGGCTCGCATGCTGTTATGCGTTTTTTTTTTAAATAACAATCAAGTGTAAATAAATAACCCTACCTACACACACAACACACACTTACACCTTATATAATCATTTGCAACATATTAGATGTAAGTTTTTTGTAAAATATAAGATACATATTTTGTTATTAAATCATCTTAGTCTATAAGTGATTTTCCATGAGGCAAGAGCGAAACCCCCTAAGACAGGTATAATCTATACTTAAGGATGAACGAGTCTCCCATCTTTCCATACAAACGTGGAAGGGTAACTACTCCACTGTTTGACATTAACCATCCAACACTAAGGATTATATCAATTTATCTCGTCATAATGTATGTTTGTATACACCCCAAACCGTAAAAAAAAGTATTTATTTCAAAAATACAAGCTTCTAAACTTTCGTATTTCAACACTGATTTTAGCCCAACTTTGGACGAAACTAAATAATATAAGGAGAAAGAAAACTCAAAAATAAACGCCGTTCCGACATAGTTTAGTTATTCAAAAGTTGAAATAAATGTTTTTTTGAAAAGATTACACTCAAGTTTTTCTATAATAACCCTTGTGCTAAAAGTCTATTCACATATTTTTGCGCGGTCGGTTTAGGAATGAATCATTGTGCATTTTCATTCTAGCGCGAAGGTAAACACACTATGTCAGGTGAGATAGCATACATTTAGGCCGCGCCCACTGACGACTTTGCCTCCGCGACTAGTTGGACCTCAAAAGGGGGTTTCCAAAGCAATTCAAGATTTGTATAGATTAAGATAAAGAAATAAACAATTTATTTATTATTTATTTAAGCGAGAGATACTTACAAAGTTGACTTTGCAGCTGATGAAAGGTGTCTGAAGCATTTTCCCCTGCCATTCGCAATGCAGCTCAGTGATCCCTCCGTGTGGCGCATTCAGCAGTTCATCAGAATTATGAGTGCCATAGGATATGCCTGATATCAGATATTTGCAGTCTATAAGCGTGGCGACCTGGAAATTAAGAAACAAAAATAAAATGTTGTATGTAACCAGTATCTGGTCATATGCTGAGACGGGGCCGATTTAGCTCACACTGCATTATGTGGTCTAGCTCTGCACCTAGTTCATTTTCAATTGTATTTTCTTTTTTTGGTTCATGTTTATTGCCTGATCTAAGTTGTATTAGTCTAAAAATTACAGGATTTTATCGCGTACCTTCTTTCAGCGTTCTTCGAAATGAAGGAAGTCCTCCCGCGACCAAGAACGTTGAAATGTGTCCGAAACGTCGGGAAAATAATAAAAAAGATACGCGATAAAATCCTGTAATTGTGCCATTGTAACCACTGGTGTGGGTGCAGTCGGACTGCGGAAGATGATGATGACGATGATGCTCGTTTATAAAATCGAAATCCTACATTGGCTGTAAGTTAGTGCATAAGTTTTGCACTGTATTTATTTAAGAGCTGTGGATTTTGTTTCTTAAATATGATTAAACCTTGCACTTTAAAGACCAGAATACTATTGTTTTATTAATTAAATAATGAGAATGTACAAAACAGAAAACTGTGCTATTCATTCCTTTATAGCTAGCATAGAGCTTGTGTTCCATTTTGAGTATCAGAAAATTGATGGAATATTTATTTATGATCTAGACAGTCCAAGACCAACCCATACTAACTTCATAAAGTTACATAAAAAAAATCCTAGACCCCAGAAATACTATATCTGCAGATAAACAAACATTTCCTACTGCAGGTAGCAAACCCACAAAATCTTGCAACTCAACCAGCTATTAGACAACAGACAATATTATAATTCATAACAAAATTGCTTACTGAATCTGGACTTATTCCCTCCATTGTCGCATAGTCTTCCATCAGTTGAACCACATCGGCATCATCCAAGCCCATAGCTCCGTCATATGTCACAATACCCCTTGCAAAATGTTGCTCATCAGATTGTGATGCGAGCAGCAATGGTTGACCGTTATCTGATGGGTTCGTGAGGACCCAGAGAGGTATGGCGTCTTCTTGTGTTAGTTTGTTGCGGTTCTTATTGTAGAGGTTTGTGATTTCTCTGAAATAAAAGAGAATAAACATAAAATGTACCGCTGGGGTAGAATGTTAAGACCAGACTAGAAACTTATTTTCTTAGATCATAAAATCAGTTATCCGTTAACACAGTGATAACACACAGGAGACAGTGCACCACTTACTAGCCCCATTTTTTATGCAATATTTTTAATTTTCTATTTGTTCTATGGCAGGAATCGAACCCACTAAACTATTAGACCTACTGAGCTACAGGGGTGGTCGAATGTTTGTACATTTGAAAGATTAATGACTAAACACAATTATGAACTGTCAAATGACATTAACAAATTATATTTTTATTTTAGTGATTGTTGAAGTTGTCAATCTCAGTGTAACCTATTTGGAAGTATGGTATATAATGAGCCGTTTTCAGTAACAAAACAAAAAGAGTTTTCTACTAAACCTAACAGATGGAGCTGGCAAGCGGAGTAAGCAAGTTTGTGATTAATCCTGTCATTGTCAAATTGTGCCTACCAGTAAAAGAAAATTAACGCCATCTATAAGGTTCGAGGTAACTATTTTTAAAGTTTTTACTTTTTAATGAAAACGCCTCATTGTGGGGGACCGCTAAACACAAACACCTCTATGTTGCAACAAATGCAAAACACTACTTAGGACAGTGAGTGGAGTATCTTAGTATTCTACCTACAAACATGGAAATCCACACCAATCTAAACATGAAGCCAGTAGTCTTTTTTAAACTTTCGCGATCACGACACATTATTAACACATATTTAAACGGGTATTTATCGCGCTATTACGTCGGGCAATAATAAAGGTAAATAGCGCGATAAATACCCGTTTAAATATGTGTTAATAATGAAGCCAGTAAATGAGGAAATTGAAGCAACAGTAAACTCCTGTGTCCATAGTGGAGTATGGCAACAACCCTCTCATGATCCTGGAGATCCATGAGGGAGGCCTATGTCCAGCAGGATTTGGACAGCAGTGGATGTGGACAGCAGGATTTGGACAGCAGTGGATGTGGACAGCAGGATTTGGACAGCAGTGGATGTGGACAGCAGGATTTGGACAGCAGTGGATGTGGACAGCAGGATTTGGACAGCAGTGGATGTGGACAGCAGGATTTGGACAGCAGTGGATGTGGACAGCAGGATTTGGACAGCAGTGGATGTGGACAGCAGGATTTGGACAGCAGTGGATGTGGACAGCAGGATTTGGACAGCAGTGGATGTGGACAGCAGGATTTGGACAGCAGTGGATGTGGACAGCAGTGGATTTGGACAGCAGTCTTATGGCTATGATGATCATTATTAATTATTTTTTTAATTCCTCTGACTACTTAACATATTGCTGTGGGGTGCCGGCAGTAGAATGTTACCTCTCCTCTCATGCCCGTGGAAGCAGTAAGAGCCTGCTAAGGGATAGTCTTTCCATGTATCAACATCCCATACTGCACTCGCCAACCCGCCTGCCAATCGTGGTGAGTATGGCAACTACCCTACGGGTGGCTGGACTGAACAAACGCCGTCCGACACGCAAAAAGGGCCCATCAGTGGCCTAGTTGCAGAAACCAGTCCGCTCACCAAGTACCAGTACCTACGTTTTACGGCTGAAATGATGATTTCTCTGAAACAGATAAGACCTCTCACCTTGCAGTATCAATGCTGATTGGAGCATGATTTCCTTCCTCTTTCTTCCACAGTTGAGGCTCCTCGGATATGAGAGTATCATCTAGGATGGTGTGCAAACTCAAGTCCAGCTTCAGAGGTGATCCAGTCAAATCGAATTCATCTGTAATTACATTTCTTTGATTATCTATCATGGTACAGCCATGGTGGTATGTGTCCTACTTTTATTTTAAAAATTGTGGGTTCAATTTCTTTTTTTATATATCGAAAGTGAATAATATTGATGCAAGGAGCACTGGTAAATCCCCATTTTTTTAATGCCTCGTAAAATAAACCTGATATGATATGAAGTTAAGGTTTGAATTTCAATAAAAAGCTAGCCATACTGGTTAGTTGAAGGGGATTTCCCCAACTTTAAATGAGGTTGCCATTTTGGGAACCAATCTAAATTATTCTGAATTGTAGTTTTTCACTATGATTGTGTTGTTGGGGTAAATACTAATCTCCAAAACTTTTGATTCAGAAGACAGGAAGAAAATCAATTGTGATATATTATATCAAGTTAATATCAATTGATATATATCATGATATGTATCCAATGATAAATATTGGCAAACCCTGGTGCTCATAATAATAATATGTGCTTTATAGGTGAAGAAACACATATTGAGAAAACCTGCAGCTTAGTAAGCTTATGACATATTATCCTGTTTTTTCTTCTATATACAAAGCTGGGATTAATACATGTTTTGAAATAATGATACTTAATTGTAATTTTATCAACAGGGTTCCAAACACATAATTAGCAACCCATACAACATAGGATAGCGTAAATAGATGTTAAAGCCTTATAAATCATCTCTATATAGATGGTAGATGCCTAATCAATATATTTTATAATAATCTACGAGTAAAATAGGAAGTTTTAGTAGTTCGTTGGGTTCTTACCAATTTCACGATTTTTGGTTAACGGCGCATCCGTGCGTGTGTTGGTGGAGAGTTGTCTAGTCTGTAATGAAAAAGTAACTTTCTGGAGATATTTCCTAACGGAAACACTACAAGAAATGGTTATAATCACCATGTTTTACCTTAGCGTAAACCAAGACAACTTCTTTGTGAGTTTTTGAATACATTTCGACATAGCTAGGGCTCACTTGCTTTTCTATTGTGAACTTCGGAAAGCTCTCAATCACTGGTGTCAATGCATCCATTTTCCTTAGTTATTATAAACAGAACTACAATATTTACGAGATTTTACGTAGCGGCCGTTTCTTGCGAAAATTCAAAAACAAAACAACAACATGAACGAATGAACGATTTTTTTTTTTTTTGCTCCTTTCAGAGCAGGCTATAGTCTAAGACCATACTACCTAGTCTAACGTAGTTTTTTTTTTTTTCCCATCAGTTAATTTTGCAGTTTTTGTCTTGCGTATTTTTAATTTCTATATATAGAAAATATATCAATTACTGATATACATCTGAATGAAAATATTATACCAACAGCTGGTATACATCTGAATGTTTTTTTTTTTAATTATTTTATTATTATTATTATTATTTTCCCTTCGTTCATTTGGAACGAATGAACGAATAAGTAGTGGAACCACAGACTATAGATGCTAGTGGAAATAAAATGTCAGTGTCATTGGAATAAATAACACCGGACAAGTGCGAGCTAGACTCGCCCAACGAGAGTTCCGCAGGTAGGTATTTAGGAACATAATGAAAATGAAAATGAAAAATAATTTATTACAGTGAAACAAGATGAAAATAATACACATTACTTAAAACTAATTACACTGATAACACTGAGACTACATATACGAGGTACCTATCAGTTTCCTCACTAGGCGAGGCCTGTGTCGAGGAAACTTGCATACGAAATAATAATACAGAAAACAGTGTGTTGTACTCTAATTTAAGCAATATAAATATAAACAAGGTAGAATTATAAAAACACAGTCTACGAGAATACGAGTTTTTAATGAATGATTAACTATGTTATTTAATTAATATTGACTATATCTTCTGTCTGGTCATAGTTTAATGTTTTGAGCCACTTTACTATGATGGGTTTTGCTGCCGATGTTGACCTATTTTTAATATTACAATACTTAACAGTTTCGTTGTATACATGTACTTTCATAAATCTGCCAATTCTCTGAGCGAACCTTGTGTTAACTGTAGGGGTTAACACTCTGAAAACTCTACGTTGAAGTAAGGCCTATAAATATTGGTAAGTTTTTAAAATGACAAAAAGATTCGGTCACCCATCGAATTTATGATAACGCGTAGGGTTGCTTAACCTCGATGATGGATTTCGTACATTTTTTAAGGACCGAAGATTTTTTTCATGATCCCATTGCAATTGTATAGTTTTTCTTTGGCCAAATTTCATAGTTCTAGGTCTACGGGAAGTACCCTATGAATTTTGATTCCATTGACAATGTCAAAACATGCGTTTTTTGCGGCATAATCCGCCGTATTTTGTAACTAGATTTGAGTGTATGGTGTTAATTTCAACTCGATACCTCTACACGTTCTCGAGATAAAGGTTCTTGACAGACAGGCAATCAGGCAGACAGACAGACGGACAACAAAGTGATCCGTTTTTTGCTTTTTGAGGTACGTAACCCTAAAAAGTTTGTTATTGCATCCCATCAGGTTGCAATTTAAAACAAAAACGGAATAGACAAACACAATAACAAACTGTTATCTATTTAATGGAATTAGGCGTTACTTTGCGGAAATCCATGACAATAAAATGCAATGAAAATTTTTAGTTTTAATTCCGCATAAGCTGAGATGCAGGAGCACCGCCCTCCCGCCCGCTAATTATGCATATGCAGGGAGAACTAGGTTGTCAGTGCAGCATGCATACCCAAACCTATACGACGACAAGGCGACGACACGTGTTTCGCCTCTCCGCAAGGCATCATCAGGTGAGACGCTGAGGTGTTGACTGATAGGCGGCTGGAACGTCGTTCGTATGCATGCTGCCTGCACTGACAACCTAGTTCTCCCTGCATGTGCATAATTAGCGGGCGGATAGGGCGGCGGTGCTCCAGCATCTCAGCATAAGCGGAATTAAAACTAAATATTTTCATTGCATTTTATTTTTTTAACTGTTATTTTTTTTTTTGTTCAATCGTAAATAATAATATTTTATTAAGATAGATTGGCTCATACGGTCATATTTCATTATAATGAGGTCTCGTCTCTTGTTGATTGTTCACTCATCACTCATTCTTTCGCTCACAGGCATTGGCGGGCGAGTTACCATTAGGTGGCGCTATTATTAATATTTCATTCCATTGGTGTTTTCTAGCCTATCTAATAGGTGGCGCTAGCTTATGTTTTCATGGTGGTGATGTCTCAAATTATTTCGTTACTATTCTAGCTCTAGCTTATTTAATTATAGTAATACTAATAATAAAAGCTGTAAATAAAATAAAAACTGGGGTGCCGGCAGTAGAATGTTACCCCTCCTCTCTCTTGCCCGCGGATGCAGTAAGAGCCTGCTAAGGGATACCTACCTTCGGAAGATGGGCAGCAGCGTGTTTCCGTGTATCAACATCCCGTACTGTGCTCGCCTGCCAAGCGTGGTGAGTATGGCAACTACCCCTAATGGAAATCCATGAGAGAGGCCTATATTCAGTAGTGGATGTTATATGGCTGAAATGATGATAAATACTTACATAGGTATACCAATTACAATAATAATTTCGTTCTTTCTTTACCACCCGAGCATCTCATATTAAATAAAATGATATCCCTCCTCTCATGCCCGTGGATGCAGTAAGAGCCTGCTAAGGGATACCTCCGGAAGATGGGCAGCAGCGTCTTTCCGTGTATCAACATCCCGTGCTGCGCTCGCCAACCCGCCTGCCAAGCGTGGTGAGTATGGCAACCCCCTCTTGGAGACCCATGAGGGAGGCCTTTGTTCATTAGTGGACGTTTTATAGCTGAAATGATGTACCTACCTGCTTTAATATGTAGATAGCCACTAAGTAGGTTTCATTGTAGGGTTTGAAAGCTGATAGTGGTACCACTTATGCATCAAGTGTAATACTGGTAATACTTAACTGAGAAGCGTAGGTATTTTAGAAATGAACAACGCGCTTTTTATGTCTTTTAAATTTACCGGCGAGCCTTTATTCAACCCTACTTAGATATTTTTAGCTAAAAATTTATAATAGATTATTTAACTAAGTAGGTTTCATTATAGGGTTTGAAAGCTGATAGTGGTAACACTTATGCATCAAGTGTAATACTTAACTGAGGAGCGTATTTTAGAAATGAACAACGCGCTTTTAATGTCTTTTAAATTTACCGGCGAGCCTTTATGCAACCCTACTTATATATTTATAGCTTAAAATGTATAACAGATTATTAAAATAAATACCGTAGGGTGCTGGCAGTAGAATGTTACCCCTCATTTCATGCCAGTGGATGCAGTAAGAGCCAAAATCAAAAATCAAAATCAATAAGTGTTTATTCAATGGAGAAAAATGCTACTTAGAATAGTCAGTTTACAAAATAAGAACAAAATATAAATTGAATAAAGCACATTAATTGAATGCGAAGGGCTTACGGTCAACTTGTCTTGGTCTGCAAAATCTTCCGTGGCAAGATAGATGCCCTTATCCTCAGTGATGAGTTGTGTCGATTGTTTGTCCCTAACAACTATTGCAGGGGTCGACATCATCGACTTTTTGATCCCCCACGATGTCATACGGTGGCCCGTGCCTCTTCACCACTCCCGCGCGTCCTCGCTGCACTCAACGCTCTTCTGGATGCTAGACCCGAATGTTTTTTGATAACTGGGCGAAAATTATGCGCGAACTTTTGAGTTTTTGTGAGAGTACTGTATGACCATGTTTCTGATTCACATTGTTATTTGTATTATTGTTATGTTTTGATATTTTTTTTTATGCACTTTCTTCTTTCTTTTTGAGGTCCGCCTGCGACGCTAGAGGTTCCGGGTTCGATTCCCGCCTCGGGACAAATGTCTGTACGATCTGCAGATATTTGTTCAGGGTGTTCTGGGTGTTTTTCTATATATAATAAAAATATCTATCTATGTAGTATAATATATTAAGTATATCAGTCATCTAGTACCCATAACACAAGCTCTGCTTAGCTTGGGGCTAGATGATGCTGTGTGTTTTGTCGAGCATTATTTATTTATTTATTTATTTGACATTTGATTTGATAAATTATTATTCCTGATGATTATTATTGTTATTATTTTTTTTTTTACTACATATGTATGTATGCATAATTGATTTCCTTGACATTTGATTATTATTTATGATTCATGTAAAATTTACTTTTTAATTATCTGTAATATTTCAATTTTAACTTACTCAATTATTATTATTGTTTTTTTTTATTGTCAATGTCCCAGGCACTGCAGCGTCCCGTACAGCATGATTACCAGTTGCTGACGCTGTATAAATCATCTTAATAGATGCAAAGGCCTTACTTTTTTTTTATTAATCTTAATGTGTAGGTAATCCTTGTTATTTCTTAATCTGAATGTACTTCTATGTTGTGTATTGTTTTTGTTTAATCAATGTTATTGGTATTACCGTTTTAATTAAAGTTAAATAAATAAATAAATAAAATAAATAAATTCGTTCGCTTCGGAAAACTTTTTTTCCAAGTGAGGGAAAGAACCGAACAAGAAACCTCACTCTTTCTCAGCCTGCTAAGGGATACCTCCGGAAGATAGGCAGCAGCGTCTTTCCATGTATCAACATCCCGTACTGCGCTCGTCAACCCAACTTCCAAGCGAGAATGGTGAGTATGGCAACTACCCCTCATGGAGATCGATGAGGGAGGCCTGCGTTTAGTAGTGAAGGTTTTACGGCCGAAATGATGATTAAAATAACTGGTGATACCTACTTGGGATTTATAAAAATGTTACTTTAATGAAGCGTACCTGCGTATTACTAGAAGGGCTGTTGAATTTTACTGAGAACTTTCGAGCAAGAATTTTCACTTAGCTCGTTAGAGGGTTCCGCTCAGACTAGTTGGTTTAAGCACTTCCGGTCTTATGAAGGGCCAAATATCGATTTGACCGACGACTCTAGGTTTCACGATATCGGGAATCGATTTATTTTAATTTACCTGAAATGTCCTACCTAGGAAAGTAAGCTTATGTAAGTAATATAATGTTTCCGTATAGTTTTTAATTTTTATCGTATTAAACCACACTTAGGTATAGGACATTTCAAGTGAATGAAACACCTTATTCAAAATTTACGTTTCCTGTGGGGTAATAACATTTTTGATGAAGGTTTTCATTTCCTTGAAATGTTTCCGTATACTCGAAGTAGTTTAAAAAGAAACGAGAGCAAAGTCAGATTATGAATGCAATCTTGTAAGGCGTCGGTGCTACTATGGTTAAGGCTTACTATTTTAAGTAGCGTAATATACATATTAAAATTTTTTAAAGGCGGATATTTCCATCTTCGAACCTAATTGCCATTTCTCGAGAATTTGCAGAATAGAAGATATCATTATCAGAATTATCGATGCAAAAGGAACGTTTCATACCGCACCGCGCTTCACACCCACGCGTGTTGTACCTATGTATGTCAAGCCAATAACTTTGCATTTTGCTACATTGGGTTACATACCCAATGTAGCAAAATGCAAAGTAATTGAAATTACTGGCCTGTGTGCTTGAATTTATAATTATTATGTGGTTGACGAAACTTCTACTCTTAGATACTTAGGTTGCTTTTGCCTAAAATGCTTTGAAATACAAAGTAATATCGTTGTGGGCATTAAATTAAGCGTAATATTAACCTTTTGACCGCCAGACCAAAAACAAATTTCCGTGCTCTCTACGCCAATGTACAGAGTGAGCAAAACACCTACGACAAAAATAGTGTTGTCAGGTTTCGATAAATTTGACAGATATACTACAAAAGTCAAAATTGACAGAATTTGCCATTTAAATCCTTAAATCTTTGTCGTATACCCACAGATAATATAGATAATATATATAATATAGATAATATATATAATATAGATAATATATAGATAATAATACACTAGTACCTTATATCTAAGTAGGACGGCGATTAACGTTACATGTATGTACATACTTTCCTATCTAGGTACTCCTGAAACCGATTAGTGAATGTATCTCATAGTCACGGCTACTTGCGTTATTTTTCAAAACCCTCTCTATCGGCAGGCTGATTACGTATCTCGTGACAGGTTTGCAACAGGCGTAAATCTTGCAATCATTGCTGTCAAACGTCAATTCATCGCTGTCAAACGTCAATTCGTGAATTAACTTTGTGACGAATATACAACAAGGTATTCGTAAAGAAAATGGCCGCCAAATAACATTGACACTGGCGAAATTGTGTAAAACCACACACATAAAGCCATAAAATAAAAAGACAATATACAACAACACCTAAATCAATAAACAATCTAAATCAAAATTGAAGTTTGACAGATCACGAGATTTGCGCCTGTTGCAAACCTGTCGCTAGATCCACTTCTAGCGACATCCTAATCAGTAATTAATTATTTTTGTTGTCAGGAATTGGTTGGTAAGTAATTTTTGTTCGACAGGATGTGAATTATTGAGGGTCTGTATCATCATCATGTCAGTCGTAGGTCCACTGCTGGACAAAGGGGAGGCCTTTGTCATGTCACATACTGATCATGAGGGGTTGATGTCATACTGACAACACTTGGCAGTCGGGTTGGCGAGCGCAGTACGGGTTGCTGTTACACGGAAAGACGCTGCTGCCCATCTTCCAGAGGTATTCTTACTGAAACGGCACGAGAGGAGAAGCAACATTCTACCTTCTGCCGGCACCCCACAGCGGGTATATCATAAAATAACAATACTGGCTAGAGTATGATGATGTTTTTTGTCTTCCGAGCCACTTTTAGACAATAGCACATGGTACTAAGAAAATAATAATAGTTTACAAACTAAAACACACGCTGTATTATTTCAATTTATTTTATTTCTTGTAAGTACAAATATAAAAAAATATATACAAATTATATTAGGAAAATACACAATTGTTACAATTATATTGTCATTAGTCCTTGATAAGAATGCAAAGTTTCAATTAAATCTGATGTCTTAAGGTGTGTAAAGCAACGGTACAAGATTCCGTTATAGACATACTAGTTACATTGAGATAGGTGAAGCTGTTATAGGCATGCATAAGGCATAAATTATAAATTAAAATCATGAGAGCTACAGAATTTTAGAAATTTGTATGAAAATTAAACGACTGGGGTTCTTAAGAGACGAGGGTGTGTCTTATTTCTATAGTTCAGTCTTAGATTCAAAGAATATCTTCCCAATTACCCAGTTAGGTAAGTGCCAATTGAAAACTCGATAACAATTAACATATTAATTTACCCTACAACAATGAAATTAAGTGTAAGCTTTGAGATGCGCAACCCTTTGCCTACCTCGATTGGTAACTATAATATTGAATTTTGTTTAAGACCTGGTTGAGGAATGAACAAAAGGCATGTTGACAGGGAATGAAAATCAAAATTATATTCAGGCCGTACGTCAGTTGGTTAGTTATTATAAAAAGAGAAACATAATTTTTGCTTTCGAAATTAATGAAAAATATTATAGGTTTATTATCTAAGGCCTGGAGTGGGGCCTCTTATCGTCATAATCATAACTGTGACAGGCTGTGATGTGACGCGACGTTTCAATAAAGTTTTATTATTATACTACTCTACTACTGCGCTACAACTACTCAACTACTACTCACTACAACTTCTCTGCTATTACTAATCTATCACTACCTTACAACTACTCTACCACTACTCTATATTATACTCTAATGTCTGAATCAAATCTGGAAGCTTAGGGAAGCTTCCACAAATATTTTAAAGCTAAAATTAGCCAAATCGGTATAAGCCGTTCTTAATTTATAGCGTGACCAGGGGTTCTTAGAACCCAGGGACCCATAAGGGTTCTTTTTTAGGGTTCTGTACCCAAAGGGTAAAAGCGGACCCTATTACTAAGACTCCGCTGTCCGTCTGTCTATCTGTCACCAGGCTGTATCTCACGAACCCTGATAGCTAGACAGTTTACATTTTCACAGATGATGTATTTCTGCTGCCGCTATAACAAAAAATACTAAAAACTGAATTAACTTAGTCTTTTTTTGCCGTTTTTTGCTCATTATTAATAACGGCCGCAGGTAGACCCTTAAAATACTCACAGAATATTTAGTTGTATAATAAAAATAAAAAAAAATAAAAATGTATATCAGGGGGGCTCCCACACAACCGTTTTGCCAAATAATTGTATGGAACCCTTCGTGCGCAAGTCCAACTCGCACTTGGCCAATTTTCATATATATACTAGCCGCACTCCGCAGTTTCACCCGCGTAGTTAACATTCCCGCGGGAATACGGGCATAAATATAGCATATGTTACTCAGGGATAATGTAAGATTCTAATGGTGAAAGAATTTTTCAAATCGGTCCAGTGGTTTCGGAGCCTAGTCAATGCGTACAAACAAACAAACAATAAAATCTTTCCTATTTAAAATATCAGTGTAGATGTAGATAGATTACAAAGAATTTCCGACTTGTAGGTCCGAAGTCAATACCGGTCGAGCATTAATAAATAAATAATAATTCTGGACAATTCACACAGCATCATCTAGCTCCAAGCTATGCAGAGCTTGTGTTATGGGTACTAGAAGACTCATATACTTAACTAGCTTTGCCTGCGACTTCGTCCGCGCGGAAGTCATAAAACGTAAAATCCCCTTTTTCACGCAGAGCCACTTTGATTCCAAAATATAAATCCCATTTATTCCCTATCCCGTGGGAATTTCAAAAAATCCCTAAGTGCACTAAGAGGTGCTAAGAGGTGCACCTCTAGGATACTTAAGCCAAATTTGCCAAATTTCAAGTCATCAGGTCCAGTGGTTTAGGCTGTGCGTTGATATATCAGTCAGTGAGTCAGTCAGGACTTTGAATTTTATATATGTATATAGATTTATTATACTACATAGATAGATATTTTTTATTATATATAGGAAAACATCCAGAACACCCTGAACAAATATCTGCAGATCGTACAGACGTTAGTCCCGAGGCGTGAATCGAACCCGCAACCTCTTGCGTCGCAGACGGACCTTCGCCCGCTGCATAACAAGAGGTCGTCAATGACATTAATGAGTCTATCTTTCTCGAAAAATGTATGCGCACATTTACCACATGAATGCGTAAGGAAGGAAGGCATCCCGCGGCTCAGTCAGCTTTAGACGCATTGACATGTTCTTTCCTGTGCATAAAGCAGACTAGCTGGTATGGTATAATATATAGGTGATGCGCTAGCCTATTCTGTCTAAAAAAAACAGACATTGCAGCGTCCTGTTTGGATCATCATCATCATTTCAGCCGTAAAACGTCCACTGCTGAACTAAGGCCTCCCTCATGGATCTCCATGAGGGGCAGTTGCCATACTCACCACGCTTGGCAGGCGGGTTGGTGAGCGCAGTACGGGATGTTGATATACGGAAAGACGCTGCTGCCCATCTTCCGGTAGTGTCCCTTAGCAGGCTCTTACTGCATCCACGGGTAGGAGAGGAGGGGTAACATTCTACTGCCGGCACCCCACGGAACCTGTTTGGATACCAGTTGCTAACGCTGTATAAATAATAAAACAAAAATTTTACCATATATTATATTTATCTGTGACTCAGGATTGACGGACTTATAACTGAATGCTTTATTAAGCAACAAGCTTAATTGTATAGTTTCATTGAAAAATACAACAAAGGTAGGTTTACGAAAACCTCGTTAAACTAAAGCACTTACCAACATAAAGTTTTCAGCTAATTATATCTTTATAAGTCATCTACTTTTGCAAACTGCTTACCCAACATTTTGCTTATAAGGACTTGTGAACTAATTTAAGTGAATCACTCTTCAACATTTTATTTCCTTAACTTCCAGATTTACCGTATTAAAGGACTCGTGTACACTATATCTAGGTTTCTAGCCAAACGAAAAATCAAAATTTGGAGAAACAAATTCAGTATAAAACTTGTTTCTCCAAATTTTGATTTTTTGTTTGGATAGAAACCTAGATATAGTGCACAAGATACCTATTAGATCAAAAGTTTCATAGAAAGATCTATTACGACGCCACACCCACGTACGAGCGGTTGTATGAAAAGTAAGTTGGATTGGCCCCTCTTAAGTGACAATTTGCAACTTTATGATTTTTAGCTATATCGTCCTTATTACATCAGCTCTTTCCGTTCTTAGTAGGTATGATTATACAAAATTATTTAAATTTCCTAAACTCGTTATCTCATTTTTTCGTTTCTCTAAGACTAAAAAAGAAATGGTCTAAATTTGTCGCCTCCTAGAATCTGCCGCTCCAGGCTCCAGTTTAGTCAGCCTATCGGTTAATCCGACACTGGTACTTCCAACGAAATCTAGGCAGTTTTCTTCTAAACTTCTGTAAAACTACTCCTTTGTAAGATATCTTCTGGTTCAAATTATCTTTGCGAACCATTGAATGCTCTATCATTAACGTAAGATGAGATTTCCCAATCAAGGTAAGAGGATGAAAGAACCCAACACAATTAATTTGATTGCATTGTTTTTGTATTGCCTGTACGAGTATTAGGAGGTCGTATGCTAATTTAATACAGTTAAATACCTACCTACATACGAGGGCTTATACATACAGTCTTGGTAAATACCTGTATTTCGTAAAAGAAGAATTATAAAGACGTCGACCACTACAAGCTCTACAACTACGTATATTTTCAAACTGGATGTTGGTCAATTTAGGTAACTTGTTCCTGTAAGTTGGTAAAAAGGAAGATCGTACACATAATATTATAAATGACTAGCTGCACTTCGCGGTTTCACCCACGTAGTTCCCGTTCCCGTTGGAAAACGGGGATAAAATATAGCCTATGTTACTCAGGGATAATCATCATCTCAGTCGTAAAACGTCCACTATTGAACACATGCCTCCTCATGGATCTCCATGAGGGGTAGTTGCCATACACACCACGCTTGGCAGGCGGGTCGGCGAGCGCAGTACGGGATGTTAATAGATACAAGGAAAGACGCTGCTGCCCATCTTCCAGAGGTATCCCTTAGCAGGCTCTTACTGCACCCACGGGATGAGAGGAGGGGTAACATTCTACTGCCGGCACCCCACGGCTACAACTCAGGGATAATTTAGCATTGTAAAGGTGAAACTCGGTCCAGTTGTTTTTGCGTTTCTTCGTTACAAACATACAACATACAAATTTTTCTTCACTATAATATTAGAAAATATTTATACAGCGTCAGCAAGTGGTATTTTTAAATGCTGCATGGGACGCTGCACGCCTGGGACATTTTTAGATGGATTATATTTGCACGCACCTTTACCATCCGTCCAGCTACCTACCAATTTTATCTAAAAAAAATATAATAATGCTGGACAATTCACACAGCATCATCTAGCCCCTAGCTAAGCAGGGTTTTTGTTATGGGTACTTGATGACTGATATACATACATTATATTAATACATTATGCTACATAGATAGAGCCGTGGTTGGCCGAGTGGTATGTACCCCCGACTTTCAATCCGAAGGTCGTGGGTTCGATACCGGCAGTGCACCAATGAATTTTTCTTTCTTGAAAAATGTATGTGCACACTTAACACGTGCTTTAACGGTGAAGGAAACATCGTGAGGAAACCCGCGGCTTAGTTAGGTTCAGACGTATTGACCTGTTCTTTCCTCTGAATAATAGCTGACTAAGCTGAGAGGATGGTACAGGTGCTGGGCAAGCCTAATCCATCTAACAATGTCCCAGGCACTGCAGCGTCCCGTACAGCATGATTACCAGTTGCTGACGCTGTAAAAATCATCTATAACAGATGTAAAGGCCTTACTTTTATAGATATTTTAGATATTTTATATAGAAAAATATCCCGAACATCGTGAACAAATATCTGCGTACAGACATTTGTCCCGAGTCGGGAATCGAACCCGCAACCTCGATATATTTCGATTTTTTAAGTAAACCCCAACACTTTACCTTGTCTCGGAGGTGACCCAATTTTTTCAGTAAAGTGTTTTCTCAGTCTTGCAATCTACACATCATGCCCTTTCATTTGATACCACACTATATTTATATATTATTATATATACACGGGTATATTTATATATTATCGATTTATATGTACTTAAATTACACATTACAAAAAATAGGTAACCTCAGAGAATGGGTAAAGTGTCCTGGGTTACTTAAAATTATAAATTTTATAAACTCGTTCTTTTCTTTCTGTCTGAAATAAATTAATTATTATCATTATTATTTATCCCATGTGTAACGGCAAAACCCCCGAAAAAGATTGACAGATTGACAATCACAGTTTTAGGATAAATTGACAGATAAATACCGTACTCAATATTTCCTCAAGGGCTCGAGAAAGCTCGAAAAAAATCACAAATTGACCGAATACAAACAATACCAGCTAAGTACCAGCAATCAAGTGTGATTGAATAGATTCCAGATTTTTTTGATGTTTATAAATAAGGGAAGATGGGCAGAGGCGTCTTTCCGTGTATCAATCGAGTACTGCGCTCGCCAACCCGCATGCTAAGCGTGGTGAGTATGGCAACTACCCCTCATGGAGATCCATAAGGGAGGCCTGTGTTCAGTAGTGTGCGGGCAGCAGCATCTTTTCGTTCAACATTCCTTACTGCGCTCGCCAACCCGCATGCCAAGCGTGGTGAGTATGGCAACTACCCCTCATGGAGATCCATAAGGGAGGCCTGTGTTCAGTAGTGTGCGGGCAGCAGCATCTTTTCGTTCAACATTCCTTACTGCGCTCGCCAACCCGCATGCCAAGCGTGGTGAGTATGGCAACTACCCCTCATGGAGATCCATAAGGGAGGCCTGTGTTCAGTAGTGTGCGGGCAGCAGCATCTTTTCGTTCAACATTCCTTACTGCGCTCGCCAACCCGCATGCCAAGCGTGGTGAGTATGGCAACTACCCCTCATGGAGATCCATAAGGGAGGCCTGTGTTCAGTAGTGTGCGGGCAGCAGCATCTTTTCGTTCAACATTCCTTACTGCGCTCGCCAACCCGCATGCCAAGCGTGGTGAGTATGGCAACTACCCCCTCATGGAGATCCATAAGGGAGGCCTGTGTTCAGTAGTGTGCGGGCAGCAGCATCTTTTCGTTCAACATTCCTTACTGCGCTCGCCAACCCGCATGCCAAGCGTGGTGAGTATGGCAACTACCCCTCATGGAGATCCATAAGGAAGGCCTGTGTTTAGTAATGTGCGGGCAGCAGCATCTTTTCATTTAAAATTCAGTTTTGTGCTCGCCAATCCGCATGGCAAGCGCGGCAACAACCCCCGCAATATAATTACTTGCAGATCCATGAGAGATTTGGCCTTTGTCCAGCAGTGGAAGGGTTCTCATCCTCTACCACTAAAATCTTGCAACACTGGTACAGGATGGGAATAACAAAAAATTACTGCTCAACGTGTACCACTGGAACGACTGAGATCACAGATTAAATGAAATCGGTTGAGATGATGATACAATTCAGTTAACACCGTAGCTTAGATGTTCTAATAGCCGGCTTATACTAAGAGATTGAGGGTTTGATTCCTCTGGACAAAGGTTAGCTTTTTTGCAGAACAGTGGTCTGTATCCCTAAAAGTCACATATCTCATTAGAACAAAAACATCACAGGAAGCTTATGAGCATTCACTTCCGGTTTTGTAAATAAAGTGATGTCATACAGGTTTCAGATAGGAATTGCGCTTGTGCTCGTACACACTACGGCCTTTGTTATTTATTATAGAGTTTAGTTAAGCATTTACTGAATATATAATGCCGTGGGTTGCTGGCAGTGGAATGTTGCCCCTCCTCTCTTGCCCGTGGATGCAGTAAGAACCTGCTAAGAGCTACCTCCGGAAGATGGGCAGCAGCGTCATTCCGTTTATCAACATACCATACTGCGCTCGCCAACCCGCCTGCCAAGCGAGGTAAGCATGGCAACTGCCCCTTATGGAGATCCATGTAGGAGGCCTGTGTTCAGTAGTGGACGTTTCACGGCTGAAATGATGATGATGATGATGATGAAATATACAATGACCTAAATGTTTATTCGTTATGTTTGAAAAGAATCAATAAAGAAAGGGTGGCAATTTTTTTTCTAAAATTATATGTACGTCGTAAATATTTTTTTATTAATTATTTTAATTTGAGTTCCATTTAAATCTACAAAAATCTTAAAAAGCAATTACAGAAAGCCCGTTAATAGGGTATTAACACAGTAGCCGCAATGTTATGACGTCATACGAAAATGTAAGTAAAAAGTGTCAGTTACCGATACTGTACTTTAGTAATGGCGAATTTGTTTTCACACTAAGTGACGTCAGCATTTTCGTCAAGTTTCGTCATATTTAAAAACTTTTTTTTGGCACATCGATTGAAATAATAAATGTGGTTTATTAGCACTAACGATCAAATAAAAACACTTTTAAAAAAATGGGTGTTATAAACACTTTATTTTAAAACTTATGTTAATCCTCTTAGCTTTCGTAGCAAAAGTTTAACTTTTCGTAGCATGTCGTAGTACGCACGTAGACGAAGCCTACGCTTGCGTAGCTCCGCCCCCCGTCCGCCCAACGGTGGGTATAAAGGCTGATGCTGGCATCCTCAGGTCCATTCTTTGACATTGCATCCGCCCGTTGCAGACTTGACGACTCTCAAAGTTATCTTCGTGTTCCGCAACCAGAGAAAGGTAAGCCTAAAATTGCGTAAAGCCAAGAAAATATAAAAAAATAAGTTTTGTAAAATTTTATTGAAGCAACAATAGAAAGTACAGACTTTTTTTGCTTTAAAAAACAGTATGATATAAATTTAAGATATTTAAATTAAAAATAAACAAAATCGTATTTCGTAAAATAATACGCATCACGACTATTTTCTATAAAATTTGTGTTTTTTATAAATGATTCAACGCAAAACTTTGAAATGTATCATTGAAATATTGTAAAGTATTCTTATTAAGTAGTTAACCTGAAATAATGTTGCCGAAAAAATATTATCAGAAGCTAATAAATTTGTAATTGACTATTTATCTTCTTTATTTATATACGGAAAAGTTAATATGGATTTTATTCATGAGCGGTCAAGACTTGCTTAGGAATTTGAAATATTTTTATAGGATTCATTCATACGTGTTTACTGAAGCGGTTAAGATCATATACGGTCAACCCGACCCTTCCTATTTAATTAAGAAAAACATCTTTTTAATTCTTGCAATAAAATGTTTGATCGGTTGTTGAGAGATACAAAATCACATAAATTCCGCAATGCTCGTATCATACTTTTATGACAAGAGTTCCATAGAGATAAATACAAGATACCCACGCAAGACCCTACATTTTTTTTCGACGTTCTTTTATATCCGTTCTTATAAAACGACACGGATACAAAATTACAATGACATCACTTTTTTGTACTTGGCGTGTGCCTATAAAAGGCAAGGTTTTAATTATCTATTTCTTTTTACATTGGAAATAGTAGTACCTAAGTCTTATTCATATTTAAAACGGCAAAGGAAAATATCGTGAGGAAACTCGCGGGTTATACAGCTTCAGAGTGATAGATCTGTTCCTTTCTTTAAATAAAATCTGACGTACAGGTGCTGGGCTAGCCTAATCCATCGAACAATGTCCCAGGCACTGCAGCGTCCCGTACAGCATGAAAACAAGTTTTAGTCGCAATTATAATAAATGTTAAATCCGCAATCGTTGCAGTAAAATAAATTTTTGTGATAAACTACTGATTACCGAATAATTTGATAGCCTTTTAAGTCTCATTCGTTTTCTAAAATGTCCTATCCTTAAGCTAGGTATATTTATTTATTTTTATACGATGACGTTTAGTTGGTTCGTTTATATTTAATTAGTTAACTCATATAAAACTGATTGTGTCCCGAATAAAATAAAATAAAACTGTTTTGTCAGCATATAAGTGTAGCACTATGTTGGGAGTTTTTCAGCAGCTAAAATAAAAATGTCAATAAAAATCTAATAACTGTCAATCAAATGCATCTTATCTGAAATGCTCTTCTGGGTGTATCGTAATCGTTATTTCAATTTGAAAATAACTGTAAAATATAACAATCATTTTTATAATAGCTTTTTGCTATCGTGCGTAATTTGATTGATATCGTGAAGCACCATGAAAAGGTCTGGTTCACCTCGTAAGCTGATTTGAGATCTAAGAGGCATGTCACCATTTCAGATTCAACCACCAGATCCGCTCAGCTGTACGTATATTTATGTTAACGTCCGTTCTCGTATTAGCCATCAAAAAACGTGTTTCTTCCAAGACACACTGTTTAAATCGTCTGGAAAAGCCGTAAAGGCCTATTCATTCAGGTTATGATGAGGCGTAATATCGTTTTGAGATTAGTTAACTGGATAAAATAAATGTTAATACTGTTAATTTTCCTGCCACGTCAATAATGGCGCATGGCCACCATCATTTCAGCCATAAAACGTCCACTGATGAACACAGGCCTCCTTCATGGATCTCCATGAGGGGTAGTTGCCATTCTCACCACGCTTGGCAGGCTGGTTGGTGAGCGCAGTATGGGATGTTGATACACGGATAGACGCTGCTGCCTATCTTCCGGAGGTATCCCTTAGCAGGCTCTTACTGCATTCATGGGCATGAGAGGAGGGGTATCATTCTACTGCCGGCACCCCACGGCATGGCCACAGTCGGCCATTATTATAATATACCTACATTTTACGCCATTATTAATACATAGATTTTATTAAAAGCCGGGCTATATAATATGATTCATCATCATCAATTCAGCCGTAAAACGTCCACTACTGAACTAAGACCTCCCTCATGGATCTCCATGAGAGGAAGTTGCCATACTCACCACGCTTGGCAGGCGGGTTGGTGAGCGCAGTACAGGATGTTGATATACGGAAAGTCGCTGCTGCCCATCTTCCGGAGGTGTCCCTTGCAGGCTCTTACTGCAACGACGGGTAGGAGAGGAGGGGTAACATTCTTACTGCCGGCACCCCAAGGCATATAATATGATTACTGTCCCATAAATAAATAAATGATGCTGGACACTACACACAACACATCATCCTAGTCCTAAACTAATCAAAACTTTTACTATTTTAAAAGTTCACGCGCGTTGGAATCCGTATTTTATTTTTATTTTCATTATTAGCTTTAGCACTCATACATTTTGTTTTTCTAATAATTTATTTATAAGCCTACTTTGTGAAGAAAAATAAAGAAAAAATATTTGATTATGGAAACCAGATTATTGATATTGTACTTACATTTTTTTTGTAAAAACATACTTATCATAGATAGAGAAATACCCAGACCCGGGATAAATATGAATTGAGCATTCTTTTCAGCCGCAAAACGTCTGCTACTGAACACAGGCCTCCCTCAAGGATATCCATGTTACCGTAGTTGCCATACTCACCACGTTTCCAAACGTTTGCATTGCGATTTCTTAGTACTTCTTTTCGATATAACTCACTGATTTCTGACCAAATCTAAAAGGAAACATAACTAGGCAAGCTCTGTTGAGTTAGGCAGATAAATAGACGCTGACGATGTCAGGGGTAGAGTTAATGTTGAAAAGTAAAGTTATTTACATAAATTGCATATGGTTCCATTTGTACGGTTCCAAAGTTAAAGTGAGTCTTATTTTAGAACTTCAATCGTTACAAATTCTCGCAACAAACTTTTGATCATAAAATTATTTATGATAATGTGCAGTTAAGAAAATTATGCTTTTACGAGTAAGTGAAGTAGCTGTTTACTTTAAAGATATTATCTTAATTTATTTTTGATACGCCAAGACTAAGTCTACTTAGTGACATTTAAAATATCTAGACATCTAAAAAACATTGTCACATGGAAGTAAAACCAAAAACCGGCTACGAGCGAGTTGGACTCGCGATCCGGCCCTTTTACAAGCACAAAAAAAAATTAAACATTTTTATAAATGAAATTTAATAGGCGTTATCTAATACCATTAAAAAATTCAAGTCGATAGCATCCGTAGTTATTAAGCTTTGAATCTGTGACAGACAGGCAGACAAAGTCACCATAAGGGTCCCTTTTACTATTTAAGTCCGGAATCCTAAAAACGTAATTATATTTTTTTTAACCACAACATAGGGTATCACAATATTAGTAAAAACAATTAAGAGGGAGCTAGTAACTGGCATTAACTGGCAGTATTAAGAAAACACTAATAAAACTTTAGTGTTTTCTCAGTCTTGCAATCTACACATCATGCCCTTTCATTTGATACCACACTATATTTATATATTATTATATATACACGGGTATATTTATATATTATCGATTTATATGTACTTAAATTACACATTACAAAAAATAGGTAACCTCAGAGAATGGGTAAAGTGTCCTGGGTTACTTAAAATTATAAATTTTATAAACTCGTTCTTTTCTTTCTGTCTGAAATAAATTAATTATTATCATTATTATTTATCCCATGTGTAACGGCAAAACCCCCGAAAAAGATTGACAGATTGACAATCACAGTTTTAGGATAAATTGACAGATAAATACCGTACTCAATATTTCCTCAAGGGCTCGAGAAAGCTCGAAAAAAATCACAAATTGACCGAATACAAACAATACCAGCTAAGTACCAGCAATCAAGTGTGATTGAATAGATTCCAGATTTTTTTGATGTTTATAAATAAGGGAAGATGGGCAGAGGCGTCTTTCCGTGTATCAATCGAGTACTGCGCTCGCCAACCCGCATGCTAAGCGTGGTGAGTATGGCAACTACCCCTCATGGAGATCCATAAGGGAGGCCTGTGTTCAGTAGTGTGCGGGCAGCAGCATCTTTTCGTTCAACATTCCTTACTGCGCTCGCCAACCCGCATGCCAAGCGTGGTGAGTATGGCAACTACCCCTCATGGAGATCCATAAGGGAGGCCTGTGTTCAGTAGTGTGCGGGCAGCAGCATCTTTTCGTTCAACATTCCTTACTGCGCTCGCCAACCCGCATGCCAAGCGTGGTGAGTATGGCAACTACCCCTCATGGAGATCCATAAGGGAGGCCTGTGTTCAGTAGTGTGCGGGCAGCAGCATCTTTTCGTTCAACATTCCTTACTGCGCTCGCCAACCCGCATGCCAAGCGTGGTGAGTATGGCAACTACCCCTCATGGAGATCCATAAGGGAGGCCTGTGTTCAGTAGTGTGCGGGCAGCAGCATCTTTTCGTTCAACATTCCTTACTGCGCTCGCCAACCCGCATGCCAAGCGTGGTGAGTATGGCAACTACCCCCTCATGGAGATCCATAAGGGAGGCCTGTGTTCAGTAGTGTGCGGGCAGCAGCATCTTTTCGTTCAACATTCCTTACTGCGCTCGCCAACCCGCATGCCAAGCGTGGTGAGTATGGCAACTACCCCTCATGGAGATCCATAAGGGAGGCCTGTGTTCAGTAGTGTGCGGGCAGCAGCATCTTTTCGTTCAACATTCCTTACTGCGCTCGCCAACCCGCATGCCAAGCGTGGTGAGTATGGCAACTACCCCTCATGGAGATCCATAAGGAAGGCCTGTGTTTAGTAATGTGCGGGCAGCAGCATCTTTTCATTTAAAATTCAGTTTTGTGCTCGCCAATCCGCATGGCAAGCGCGGCAACAACCCCCGCAATATAATTACTTGCAGATCCATGAGAGATTTGGCCTTTGTCCAGCAGTGGAAGGGTTCTCATCCTCTACCACTAAAATCTTGCAACACTGGTACAGGATGGGAATAACAAAAAATTACTGCTCAACGTGTACCACTGGAACGACTGAGATCACAGATTAAATGAAATCGGTTGAGATGATGATACAATTCAGTTAACACCGTAGCTTAGATGTTCTAATAGCCGGCTTATACTAAGAGATTGAGGGTTTGATTCCTCTGGACAAAGGTTAGCTTTTTTGCAGAACAGTGGTCTGTATCCCTAAAAGTCACATATCTCATTAGAACAAAAACATCACAGGAAGCTTATGAGCATTCACTTCCGGTTTTGTAAATAAAGTGATGTCATACAGGTTTCAGATAGGAATTGCGCTTGTGCTCGTACACACTACGGCCTTTGTTATTTATTATAGAGTTTAGTTAAGCATTTACTGAATATATAATGCCGTGGGTTGCTGGCAGTGGAATGTTGCCCCTCCTCTCTTGCCCGTGGATGCAGTAAGAACCTGCTAAGAGCTACCTCCGGAAGATGGGCAGCAGCGTCATTCCGTTTATCAACATACCATACTGCGCTCGCCAACCCGCCTGCCAAGCGAGGTAAGCATGGCAACTGCCCCTTATGGAGATCCATGTAGGAGGCCTGTGTTCAGTAGTGGACGTTTCACGGCTGAAATGATGATGATGATGATGATGAAATATACAATGACCTAAATGTTTATTCGTTATGTTTGAAAAGAATCAATAAAGAAAGGGTGGCAATTTTTTTTCTAAAATTATATGTACGTCGTAAATATTTTTTTATTAATTATTTTAATTTGAGTTCCATTTAAATCTACAAAAATCTTAAAAAGCAATTACAGAAAGCCCGTTAATAGGGTATTAACACAGTAGCCGCAATGTTATGACGTCATACGAAAATGTAAGTAAAAAGTGTCAGTTACCGATACTGTACTTTAGTAATGGCGAATTTGTTTTCACACTAAGTGACGTCAGCATTTTCGTCAAGTTTCGTCATATTTAAAAACTTTTTTTTGGCACATCGATTGAAATAATAAATGTGGTTTATTAGCACTAACGATCAAATAAAAACACTTTTAAAAAAATGGGTGTTATAAACACTTTATTTTAAAACTTATGTTAATCCTCTTAGCTTTCGTAGCAAAAGTTTAACTTTTCGTAGCATGTCGTAGTACGCACGTAGACGAAGCCTACGCTTGCGTAGCTCCGCCCCCCGTCCGCCCAACGGTGGGTATAAAGGCTGATGCTGGCATCCTCAGGTCCATTCTTTGACATTGCATCCGCCCGTTGCAGACTTGACGACTCTCAAAGTTATCTTCGTGTTCCGCAACCAGAGAAAGGTAAGCCTAAAATTGCGTAAAGCCAAGAAAATATAAAAAAATAAGTTTTGTAAAATTTTATTGAAGCAACAATAGAAAGTACAGACTTTTTTTGCTTTAAAAAACAGTATGATATAAATTTAAGATATTTAAATTAAAAATAAACAAAATCGTATTTCGTAAAATAATACGCATCACGACTATTTTCTATAAAATTTGTGTTTTTTATAAATGATTCAACGCAAAACTTTGAAATGTATCATTGAAATATTGTAAAGTATTCTTATTAAGTAGTTAACCTGAAATAATGTTGCCGAAAAAATATTATCAGAAGCTAATAAATTTGTAATTGACTATTTATCTTCTTTATTTATATACGGAAAAGTTAATATGGATTTTATTCATGAGCGGTCAAGACTTGCTTAGGAATTTGAAATATTTTTATAGGATTCATTCATACGTGTTTACTGAAGCGGTTAAGATCATATACGGTCAACCCGACCCTTCCTATTTAATTAAGAAAAACATCTTTTTAATTCTTGCAATAAAATGTTTGATCGGTTGTTGAGAGATACAAAATCACATAAATTCCGCAATGCTCGTATCATACTTTTATGACAAGAGTTCCATAGAGATAAATACAAGATACCCACGCAAGACCCTACATTTTTTTTCGACGTTCTTTTATATCCGTTCTTATAAAACGACACGGATACAAAATTACAATGACATCACTTTTTTGTACTTGGCGTGTGCCTATAAAAGGCAAGGTTTTAATTATCTATTTCTTTTTACATTGGAAATAGTAGTACCTAAGTCTTATTCATATTTAAAACGGCAAAGGAAAATATCGTGAGGAAACTCGCGGGTTATACAGCTTCAGAGTGATAGATCTGTTCCTTTCTTTAAATAAAATCTGACGTACAGGTGCTGGGCTAGCCTAATCCATCGAACAATGTCCCAGGCACTGCAGCGTCCCGTACAGCATGAAAACAAGTTTTAGTCGCAATTATAATAAATGTTAAATCCGCAATCGTTGCAGTAAAATAAATTTTTGTGATAAACTACTGATTACCGAATAATTTGATAGCCTTTTAAGTCTCATTCGTTTTCTAAAATGTCCTATCCTTAAGCTAGGTATATTTATTTATTTTTATACGATGACGTTTAGTTGGTTCGTTTATATTTAATTAGTTAACTCATATAAAACTGATTGTGTCCCGAATAAAATAAAATAAAACTGTTTTGTCAGCATATAAGTGTAGCACTATGTTGGGAGTTTTTCAGCAGCTAAAATAAAAATGTCAATAAAAATCTAATAACTGTCAATCAAATGCATCTTATCTGAAATGCTCTTCTGGGTGTATCGTAATCGTTATTTCAATTTGAAAATAACTGTAAAATATAACAATCATTTTTATAATAGCTTTTTGCTATCGTGCGTAATTTGATTGATATCGTGAAGCACCATGAAAAGGTCTGGTTCACCTCGTAAGCTGATTTGAGATCTAAGAGGCATGTCACCATTTCAGATTCAACCACCAGATCCGCTCAGCTGTACGTATATTTATGTTAACGTCCGTTCTCGTATTAGCCATCAAAAAACGTGTTTCTTCCAAGACACACTGTTTAAATCGTCTGGAAAAGCCGTAAAGGCCTATTCATTCAGGTTATGATGAGGCGTAATATCGTTTTGAGATTAGTTAACTGGATAAAATAAATGTTAATACTGTTAATTTTCCTGCCACGTCAATAATGGCGCATGGCCACCATCATTTCAGCCATAAAACGTCCACTGATGAACACAGGCCTCCTTCATGGATCTCCATGAGGGGTAGTTGCCATTCTCACCACGCTTGGCAGGCTGGTTGGTGAGCGCAGTATGGGATGTTGATACACGGATAGACGCTGCTGCCTATCTTCCGGAGGTATCCCTTAGCAGGCTCTTACTGCATTCATGGGCATGAGAGGAGGGGTATCATTCTACTGCCGGCACCCCACGGCATGGCCACAGTCGGCCATTATTATAATATACCTACATTTTACGCCATTATTAATACATAGATTTTATTAAAAGCCGGGCTATATAATATGATTCATCATCATCAATTCAGCCGTAAAACGTCCACTACTGAACTAAGACCTCCCTCATGGATCTCCATGAGAGGAAGTTGCCATACTCACCACGCTTGGCAGGCGGGTTGGTGAGCGCAGTACAGGATGTTGATATACGGAAAGTCGCTGCTGCCCATCTTCCGGAGGTGTCCCTTGCAGGCTCTTACTGCAACGACGGGTAGGAGAGGAGGGGTAACATTCTTACTGCCGGCACCCCAAGGCATATAATATGATTACTGTCCCATAAATAAATAAATGATGCTGGACACTACACACAACACATCATCCTAGTCCTAAACTAATCAAAGCTTTTACTATTTTAAAAGTTCACGCGCGTTGGAATCCGTATTTTATTTTTATTTTCATTATTAGCTTTAGCACTCATACATTTTGTTTTTCTAATAATTTATTTATAAGCCTACTTTGTGAAGAAAAATAAAGAAAAAATATTTGATTATGGAAACCAGATTATTGATATTGTACTTAAATACATTTTTTTTGTAAAAACATACTTATCATAGATAGAGAAATACCCAGACCCGGGATAAATATGAATTGAGCATTCTTTTCAGCCGCAAAACGTCTGCTACTGAACACAGGCCTCCCTCAAGGATATCCATGTTACCGTAGTTGCCATACTCACCACGTTTCCAAACGTTTGCATTGCGATTTCTTAGTACTTCTTTTCGATATAACTCACTGATTTCTGACCAAATCTAAAAGGAAACATAACTAGGCAAGCTCTGTTGAGTTAGGCAGATAAATAGACGCTGACGATGTCAGGGGTAGAGTTAATGTTGAAAAGTAAAGTTATTTACATAAATTGCATATGGTTCCATTTGTACGGTTCCAAAGTTAAAGTGAGTCTTATTTTAGAACTTCAATCGTTACAAATTCTCGCAACAAACTTTTGTTCATAAAATTATTTATGATAATGTGCAGTTAAGAAAATTATGCTTTTACGAGTAAGTGAAGTAGCTGTTTACTTTAAAGATATTATCTTAATTTATTTTTGATACGCCAAGACTAAGTCTACTTAGTGACATTTAAAATATCTAGACATCTAAAAAACATTGTCACATGGAAGTAAAACCAAAAACCGGCTACGAGCGAGTTGGACTCGCGATCCGGCCCTTTTACAAGCACAAAAAAAAATTAAACATTTTTATAAATGAAATTTAATAGGCGTTATCTAATACCATTAAAAAATTCAAGTCGATAGCATCCGTAGTTATTAAGCTTTGAATCTGTGACAGACAGGCAGACAAAGTCACCATAAGGGTCCCTTTTACTATTTAAGTCCGGAATCCTAAAAACGTAATTATATTTTTTTTAACCACAACATAGGGTATCACAATATTAGTAAAAACAATTAAGAGGGAGCTAGTAACTGGCATTAACTGGCAGTATTAAGAAAACACTAATAAAACTTTACAAAGATATTTATCTCTGAATACTATAAAGAGGAAAGATTTGTATTTTGTATGTTTGTAACGAAAAAACTGACCGAAACCGATTTTCAAAATTATTTCACCATTATAGGTAAAATGCTATATACTATATCTATGTTATTATATGAGGCTATATTTTATCCAGGGGAACAAAACCGCGGAAAGCGGTTTGAAACTACTATTTTATTAAATAATAATAATAATTTTGAAACGTATTAATTAAATTCATAATGTCTCCGTGAGATCACGAGATAAGACTTAAGACGTCCACCGTTGGACATAGGTCTGCCTCTTCTCCGGAATCTTCCGGAGGTATCCGGTATGGATTCGGGGTATCCCGGATACCGATTCAGTAAATCCTGAATCCACTTAGCAGGTTCAGCGTGACGTGAAGTAGTTTTAAAATCAATTTATACTAACAATATTATTCGGGATGGCTTTTAATGTCCAGACTATTTATCCAAAATCCAGTGTGAGTCAACAAGGTAAATACTTAACACTTGTTTAGTCTAATCTTATTTCAATCAAGCCGACTTACAGTAATGGGGATTTAGAATCTGCGAAAAATGTCCGCCCTACATTACTCCCAGATTATAAGGGATATTAGAGTGGTTTTTCTTTTCAAAGTATTTAAAACAAGTTCACTAAAATATTAACACGGCAAAGTAGCTTTTTGTTGTTAATAGTTTTTTCTTTTTATGGCTTAAAGATTACTTCAAAGTGTAGGTTGCTCAAATATATAAGGAAAATTATTTAATTCTTGTGTCTTACATGAAAATTTGTATAGACAATAAACATACAAAATCAGTGTGGAATGAAATTCATCAGAACATGAAGTATTATAGGATCTTGATGCCCAATCATTAGTTTGACCTAGTACCCAGACCATCCGCTAACTTCTCTAATCGGCAATGTTCAGAGGAAACCACTGAGCCGCGAGTTGCCTCACGATGCTTTGCTCTACCACTGAACGTGTTAAATGTGCAAAAAAAAATCAAGAAAGAAAAAATCATTTGTTATGCTGCGGCACCCATGACCTGCGGATTGAAAGTCGAGATTTACATTGCAAACTACATCATTTCGATGATTTAAACGAACCTATACTAATATAATATAGCTGAAGAGTTTGAACGCCCTAATCTCAGGAAATACTAATTCTAATTGAAAAGTTGTTTCAATGGTGGATAGCCCAATTATCGAGGAAGGCTAGAATAGACTTCCAATATAAGCGGAGCATCAATAAAAAATGTTGCATAAACGGGAAAAAATATTCCTTTTGAGAGCTTCCGTAGCGTGCGCTGTGTAACCAGTTTAAGCAACCATCATGGCGGAATTGATCCCCTGAAAAAGTTCTCAAAAAAGTCTGCGATTGCATATGCCTATCTCTTAAGGTTGATCTTTATCCGAATAAATACATACGTTATTCATCACGAGTATTACATTTCTGCCGCCGTGAGGTGCCGGCAGTAGAATGATACCCCTCCTCTCATGCCCATGGATGCAGTAAGAGCCTGCTAAGGGATACCTCCGGAAGATGGGCAGCAGCGTCTATCCGAGTATCAACATCCCATACTGCGCTCACCAACCCGCCTGCCAAGCGTGGTGAGAATGGCAACTAACTACCCCTAGTAAGTAGTTGTAGTGTAGTAATCGAGTAGTAATTGTAGCATAATAGTTGAGTAGTTTTAGGGTAGTTGTTGATTATTTGTAGGGTAGAAGTAGGGTAGAAGTAGAGAAGTAGTACTAGTAGTAGTAGTAGAGTAGTAGTAGAGTTGTAGTAAAGTAGAAGTGGAGTAGTAGTAGTAGTAGAGTTGTAGTAAAGTAGAAGTGGAGTAGTAGTAGTAGTAGAGTAGTAGTTAGAAGATGTGGTCGTTGATTCTGGGTGGTACAAAATTCGCCGGGACAGCATTTATGGGTTACCTATAAATATTACCCATGATATGACATTACATGATATTACATGCTTACAAAATAATGTACGCATGATTATTAAGAGAACAATTTAAAAAAAATATCTGTTTAATGGTTGTCAAGTGGTTCGTGGATAAAACAGAAAAAAAATAGCTGCTTTAGAATTGTATTTGAGGTGCCTTAGAGCCACTCTCTTATGTCCCGCGCAACTTCGTCTGCGTTGTGATGCAGACAAAGTTGAGCGAGCTACTCTACTACTACATTAAACCCTAAAATTGACAATTTCTTAGCTCAGGTCACTTCAATCTATCAAAGATGACAACGGTAGCAAACTAAAAGCTGTATTACACTACACGGTATTCAGGGCCCGGTAGTTAGGGCGATTAGGGAGCAAGGCTTGCCCCTGAACGCTCTAACTCTTATTACACCACTCTTAGTTAGGGTAAGGGTCCCTGAATACCGTGTAATGTAATAAAGGCTATAGTGAAGGGTACTCTACTATGACATGCGCTATTTGCGAATGCATGTTCAAGACTAAAGTCTGCTACGTCAGTCATCTTAGAATACATCCACATCCACAGTGACAAGAAATTAAATCAAAATCGCGTCAAAATCCTGTCCTAAATATCGTTTTACAATTGAATTCATCTTAATTTTAACGGTAAAGAATTGTGGTAATTATTGTAAGTATCGCAAGGGATCGTAAGCAATGGGTGCAAACTGGCTGAAATAATGATGACGATTGTTGGTAGGTTTACTAGGCTCACCAGTTCCACTCATGAAAATGAACAATGAATTTGCGGGTAATTAAAACAAACGCTTTGCCATATAAATGCTAAAAACACATTAGCTAAACTGTATTGATGATTCAATGCATCGATGCTCATTATGTTGGTTTAATGTTCAACAATGTGTATGATCATCACGCAAAGCTAGTAAAAACTAGTACATATTTTTGTTATGAAAAACGAAAATAACTTGAAATTGATTGTTTCGATTGGTCAAATTTGAATTTTTATATTCTTTACACCATCGATTCAGAGTCCAACTCTGACAACAAATATTACAAAGTTTAGTCTTGAGAGCCTCATGAGCTGACTGACTCTCGACGGTACCGAATTTCCTAGAAGTTCCAGGTTCTTTTGCTGATTTGGGTTTCGGGAAATGATTTACGATTTTGCGGTGCTCTCACGAAATTAATTAGGCGTTTCGGGCCATGCGCTTTGTACGGTTTCATAGTTACCCGTAGACTTGTTGTTAAAAGTTTTTGATGGTTTTAACCTTTACCAAATCATTTGGACAGGTATTATTCTGAGCTTTCTGTTTAAAGTATTTCGGTATGTTTGGTAAACCGTATCACTATTATTTTACTATTTATTTGAGCGAAACTAAAAAGCTAGCTTAGCTTGACAGTTGGAATAGTTAGAGAAAAAATTACAAATTCAGATTCAGCCGACTGTAGATAGATAGTCTTTTTTAAACCATCTATCTACAGTCGCGTACAAGTCTTCCCGCGACCACGACCGGGTGCAATCCGGTCGAAACGTCGGGAATAAAATAAAGGTAATTACGCGATGAATACCCGATAATTCCATAGTTTAATAATGTAGATAGATATAAAACTCTTTATTGCACACCACATTAAAAGAACATAAACAATTTAGAAATAAGGTAAAAAACAACTCTTCCAGGTATGAGCGATCTCTTCCAGGCAACCTTGGGATGGACAGGAAAATGAAGGAGGAACTGTAAATGAACTGTATTTTTTAAAATGAAGTGAAAGGGATAGAGTTAGTACTTCTCCTTTGAGATTTGACAAAAGTTCAAAAATTTAAAGTTTTAATTTATTTATCTTTCTACGCTTGAAATATAAGTTCGGTTTTTCCTCCAGGGTTTTAGTTTTTTCCTGAGAAAGGCAAAAGATTTATGATCGGAGGATAGTTTACCATGTTTATGAAATTTGTTAATTTGTACTTGTATTTTTTTTATCACTTTCTTGAGAGCGGAACTGTACGGGGAAAAGACGAGTGTTTGTATATTTGTACAGTAGAAATTTATTATGAAGCTCATAGAGATAGGTACAAGCATGAATGAATACTGTCGTAGTCAGCTGAGACACAAAAATATTTTGAACGACAGTTCAGTTTAAGTGATTCGCATTTAACAATATTTATGTATATTAATATTTAAGAATGTTTGATGCTCATAATCAGAGACCAATTTGCAAGACCCTGATTTTAATTTCAAAATTTTACTAATATAATCGAAGATTCTATTATTCGAGCTACGGTCATAGATAAAGGTGCAGACTGACAAGACAAATATCAAAAAAATAAATCTGACTTTTATCTGATATGTCGAATGAAAAAATGGCCGCCAGCATGGCCAGCCAAATAACATAAGAATATTTAAATTAACTTGACACAGGCAGAATTGTGTAAAACCAAACACAAAAAGCTATAAAATAAAAAGACAAGACAAGACCTGATATTTCAGACGAGTTCAAAGTTCCCTGATTCTCGTAGGAATTCGTGCTATGTAATTTATATATTCTTTCTAGATAGTACAAGATTTTACCTTGTAGAACAAGATGTTACCTGTCAGCAATTTTGTAAAGATTTAAGTTTTTCTTCAATTTAATTCTTCGTACTCGTATCTCGACGTTAGTACGAGCCCATGCAGCAACCCAATCAGTTTATGTGCCATCTCCTAAGATTGTCAAAGGTTTGGCTCTGACTTATAGAACTTTACATCTGCTGAATTTGAGTAACGCTGGCGCTGGTCCAACAAGCAAGCATGCGCTCCGGTAGAGCAACTGACTGAATCATAATCGAATGAAGAAATAATCAATGATAATAAATAATTAATGAAGAAATCAAACGAAACTAACTTTCTTACTTTCACCAATGTGTGTTTATTGTGAGGTAACCTGCGGCTCAATCAGCTTCAGAGGTAAACCATGTTCTTTTCTCTGAGTATAGCTGACTGAGCTGAGAAGATGGTGTAGGTGCTGGGCAAGCCCAATCCATCAAACAAAGTCAATGTCAGGCACTGCAGCGTCCCGTAAAGTGTCAATACTTAATTGCTGACGCCGTGTAAATCCAGGATATAAATAGGTGTGAAAGGTTTTTTCAAAAGTTCACGTGCTTTTAAATTTTCGGATTCAAATTACTGGTAAGTATTAAATAATTTGTCAATTCTGGGAAGTCGTTTGATTGACAGAACTCCATCAGCTTTCTTTCGCAGGCACTGGAAAGCAATTATAAAAGTTAATGATGAAAATCTTTGAATATCGAGTATTACGAGGAAACATGCCCTAAAATATTTAAAAACTCGCTAATGGGTCAAATCATTTATTCATAAATATAAAGAATTACAAAATATTACATATTTATAATCAAAACCTATGATATTTCAAAAACTGTGTTACGGCAAAGTAGGTAAGAACCACGCGTACATAAAATAATACCATTTAAATGTATGTACCTCTATGTAGTAAGTAGGTATGAATTAATATCATAGAGTTTTATTCGTACGAATAAAAGACATTATTACGTCTGACTGGCTACTTAAAGAACATAAATTATATCAGGAATCCCAAAATACTCAATACTTTTTTGCTTGATTTACGTTTTCATATAAATATTTTTAAGCGAATTCCTGTTATTACCTAACTATTTATAACACAAATATTTTTGATACACCGCAAAAAAATTAACAAGTATTCTGCGAGCCTGTCTCAGAACGGCGTTCTCGCAGTCATTATTTAACATGAACAAAATCGTGGAGGAGCTCCATATTTCTGCAACTTTTACAATCCACATCGTCAATAAGTACTTAAAAGCTGTAGGCATCGATGTCCCTGTAATCCAAACTCAAGCAACGAAAGCTCAAACTCAAACATTCACTAGAACGCTAGTTGCCTACAACTTTATTTTAAATCCTTTTATACTGAAAAATCGTATCTAAAGCTTTTTTGAACGTGATGCTAGCAAGCGATTTTGAAACTATGTCATCATCATCATCTCAGCCATAAAACTTTTACTACTGAAAACAGGCCTCCCTCGTGGATCAACATGAGGGGTAGTTGCCATACTCACCACGCTTGGCAGGCGATTTGGCGAGCGCAGTATGGAATGTTGATACACGGCAAGACGCTGCTGCTCATCTTCCGGAGGTTTCCCTTAGCAGGCTCTTACTGCATCCATGGGTATGTGAGGAGGGGTATCATTCTACTGCCGGCATCCCACGGCTTGTCAAACTATGTAAATGAAATTAATATGTTCTTAATATTTCTGTTGAGCATTTTAATATTTTTGGGTACATCCCTCCAATTTTCTTTATGACTAAACGTAGGCTTACAATATTCTTCTGACTACAAGGCTCGCGAAACCGAGGCCAGAAACTAATATTTTTAAATTCCAGAAGGTAACTTTTGAGATTTATCTCGGAAGTTTGCTACTCCAATGTTCAGATTACATATAAAAAAATCACTGCTACTTTTGTAACTGTTTTGTCTTTATATTTGAAATATTTCTTTTTTCGTAATGCAATTTAGCACTGTTATGAAAAATTCATGTCACACATAGCAATATGTGAAATGTCAAGAGTGGGATTATCTTGTAACTCGCAGATTCTCTAAGGGCTAACCGGAATGATTTCTGCCAAGCCCAGATGTCCTGTGATATTCTATTTGAAATTCTATTTGCTGTCCACAAGGTATAATTTCACTGTGACTTTAAACTGATATTGTATTATATTTTTTAGTTTGAGTTACCTTGAATTTAGGGTTCAAAAACTTTTTAATTTTAAAAATAGAAATTTCTCACGTACTAATTTTTAAGTCGGATGTCATGCCGACAAGTCCCCGTATTTTTACAAGCTTTTATTATTAGACGAGATATATTTAACTTGCGTTGTATGTAATGTATGCAACTATGTTTGTTCGGGTGAATCTTGCAACTAAATTTTGATGCAGATATTAAATTAATAGTTTGTATACGTTAGTTTTAAAAGTTTTAAAATTTGTATATATTTTCCTTTTGCACTAATATTATAAGGAGTTAAACCAAACATCTATGCTTCCTTTTTATAATGCTAGAAACACACACGAGACCAGCAAGTCTCAAACTCAGCAAAGCTTGTGTTTCGGAAACTAAATGGCAAAGGAAATACTTAAGTATATACTTTTTTTAATACTTAGTTATCATATAAACAACCAGACACGAGACAGATATTTGCAGAAACAATATTTTTTCTCTGGCGGGGATTTAACCCCCAACCTCCTGCTTCTCAGCCGTCTATTTTACCAACTATGCCACGGAGGTCATATTATAGTTTGTTTCAATTATCTACTGAATTTAAAATTACAACTTTACCAAAATTGTAGCAAGTAGAACAATTGTAACGACATTTAACCTACTTATTGAAATAAATTTAGTACCACTATCCCCCGGGACTTTGACTCACTGACTCACTGATATCCATGTTATATTATTGTGCATAGGATTTGTTTAATCATGATGGCAATGTCTAACGAAGAATAAGCCTTCTAAATGATATGACAATGATCGTATAGCATTTTAACATGTTTAGCGAAATAGGGTCACTCTTTTGAAAATACTTTTATGCCGTAATATTCATGAATAGGTATTTTTCTTCTATGAAAAGAGAAAATTACGAGACAATTTTACCGATAATGTGCCTGATTCCAAATAATCAAAGATTTTCGAAGCAATAAAAATATTGACCATGGTTGTGTAATGATTTCCCTAAAACTATAATTGGGTTTTCTCAAAACCTACAAAATGAGGTTATTACACGAAGGTTTTTCGTGCGCACCTAAAATTTATTTAAAACACTTTAATTCATCTTGGTAATGCCGTGAAATTAATAATTTATTTCTGGTTTGACCAAAATTAAATGGCTATGAAAAAAACACTATTGTTGCTTGTGATATCGTCAGATTATGTTAGCCTCATTTTTTCTAACGATATCGTCCCACTGCTGGCAACGGTCTCCTACCATTATGTTTTAACAATTTACAATAACTTCCTGACAAACTTGTAATATTGTCAATTATTTTTAAATTTCTAACAGGTTACAGTGTCGCACGTTTTTAGTGTGACACGCTGGGAAGCCTTTATGGATGGAAGTACCATTCAAAGTTAAGCATTTTTAAAATGAAAGTGTTTTTTTTTCATCGAAGTACTTTATTAACACTTAGCGGACTTTATATAGATTCAAAGGTATAGCTCGCAGATAATCTTCGTTACCGTCTTGATCGTGGTAGCTTAGGCACCAAACGACGTTGTTTTTTCCCTTCTCTTCCAGCCTGCCGTAGGACGTCCACTGCTGGACAAGAGCCTTTTTTACGACTTAATGACGAGACAAGCCGAAGGGCAACCTAATGATAAGCGGTAACTACTACCTATTACAACTGCAATACCACAGTGACCACGATCACTAAGCACGTGACCAACGCTGCATTGCATTGCCCCCGTCACCATGAGGCATAGAGTTGTGTGTGTGGTCTCATGTGCCCGTAATTTCACCGGCCCCCATAACCCTTCAAACCGGAACACAGCAATGCAGACATTACTGCTTGATGGCAGAAATAGGTATTATTAGGACTTCCCCGGACGAACTCTTCACAAAAAGTTCTACTACTCTAACCCTTATTGATCACTAAATTACTGATCATGAGGGGTTGTTGCCATACTCACCACACTTAGCAGGCGGATTGGCGAGCGTATTACAAGATAAAAATAAATGAAAACGCTGCTGCTCATTTTCCGGAGGTATTCCTTGATAGAATCCTACTGCGTTCACGGGCAAGGGAGGTGCGCCAACATTCTACTGCCAGCGCCTCACGGCAGCTGAAGCCCCACCCCCGTTTTTGCAGGACTTTTTCCCTTACGCCTTCTTAAAGGTCCCTTTCATAGCTGAGATTTCTTTGGATTAACTCAACCGATAATATAAGCCACCAATAACACAAACCACATTCGCAGAAGCAACAATGCTGAGCAAGAACATCGCTATCGCCTTGATCGTGGTGCTGGCCGCCGTGTGTCTCACCGAGGCTCGCGACGAGGGGCCCCATGACATGGCTGACGCCCTGCGCATGCTGCAGGAACTGGACCGCTACTACACCCAGGCTGCCAGACCGAGGTATGCATCACTATGTTATCTTAACTTATGATATACGGACCCAAGTTCTGCCAACCAAATGTGATATTCACCTCAGCTATAGGACTGCTCAGGAGTGCCGTGGGGCGCCGGCAGCGCCGTGGGGCACCAGAATGTTGCCCCTCCTCTCATGCCTGTGGATGCAGTAAGAGCCTGCTAAGGGATACCTCCGGAAGATGGGCAGCAGCGTCTTTCCGTGTATCAACATACCGTACTGCGCTCGCCAACCCGCCTGCCAAGCGTGGTGAGTATGGCAACTACCCCTCATGTTGATCCACGAGGGAGGCCTGTTTTCCCATGAGGGAGGTCTTTGTTCATTAGTGGACGTTTTATGGCTGAAATGATGATAGGATCCACGTGCACATAGGCCTCCCTCATGGATCTCCTAGATCATGAGAGGCTTGTTGTCATACTCGCCACGCAAACGGGTTGGCGAGCGCAGTACCACATGTTCATAGACTGAAAGATGCTGCTGCCCATCTTCCGGAGGTATCCCATGGCAGATTCTTACTGCATCTACGGGAAGAGAGGAAAGGCAACATTCTACTGCCGGCACCCCACGGCATCTGCAACGGCAATGTGATATTACTGTAATGAAGCAACCTTTGGAGATACTTAGAGTGCTGCCATCGATCCAGAGTCTCCGTTATTTTAAGGAATTGGGCCGGTTAGTGTCGAGGTAATGTCAAGGCCTAACGCGAGACGTCAATATCAAAGCTTTCTGAAACAGCAATGCTAATCAAAAACATCACTATCGCCTTGATCGTGGTCCTGACTGCCACCGTGTGCAATCGCAGCGCATGCTGCAGGATATGGTCTGCTACTATATTCAGGCTGCTAGACCGAGGTAACTATCTTCTTATTTATTGCTATGCGCGGCTGATCAACCATCGTCGCTGCCAAATAAAATTGTATTTCACGCTATACGTAATATCGCGTATTTATCAGCATAATCATTGACCGTATTCGGGCGCCAGCACCAGAAGCGCCATTTATCTATCTTATTACGGACGTTGAAGAGGATGAGCTGCTACTCCACTGTACTGCCACAAAGGACATTAAATCAAAAACGGGAATTCGCCTTCAGTTAGCTCATAGAGTTACACCCATCTTCCACAACCGTGGAATGCTGAAACAACTGGATCTCTGATAAACTCAGGCTTCTCGACCGAGGTAACAAACACTAATTCCTGCACTCTTAACATTTTCTCTTGCAACCCTGCCAAGATTTACCGTATGTTATGCGCAACATGCACATGCTGCGCAAGAAATGGATTGCTGCTATAACCAGGCTGCAAGATCGAGGTAACTATTGCTTAACCTTGTATACATTTCTGCGACGCCACTAGTGGAGAATGAACGCACCACTGTTGTGTAGATCCACGTTCCCCAATACCAAAAGCGACATTTCTGATTGCTTATGCTACAGGAGTTCAATTTTTACCATGCCCAGCAGGGCTAGCATGGGCTGGGGATAAAACTTTTGTCCACCGGTTATTTCCACTGACTTTATCCCTTATAAAATTATTTTATCCACCTGCCAACGCACGGCAACAGGGGAAGGAGAATTATATCACTTTTTGACATTAGACGTTGACAAGCGTTTCCCCTGGTTTGTCCACTGTGAATAGTTTATCCACCCATGTCGCCATGCTCGGAGGGTGATCGGACCATGATAATTTCAAAAGATTTTCCTTCCCATTTAACTTCCATATTTACCGCTTCCCGAGTTTCAAGTACATGTGTGTACTATCACGTTCGCCCATCAGAGGCTTTCAGATAAGATGAAGTATGCTTGTCAACGAGAAAACCGGTCAGAAGAAGGCTTTGGTACCTCTTGCACAGGCTGTCTATCGCGAGATGCGCGCGATTATGAATGACTCGCTCAAATGACATTGCTTGACATTTTTCGCATGGATTTGACAAATGCTTTAAATTATTAAGCAAAAATTAGAAGATGAAGTAGAAATTAATAAGCACTTAAATTAATAAGCATGCTTCTTTGGGATGAAAACTATGCCTATAAGACCCTTCCGAGACCACAGGAGCTGTAAAATTCTCGAAATGTCGGGAAATAAGAAAATAATGTAACTATGCGATAAGGTCGCGTTTGTTCGTTTAGTTAAATTATGTCTACAAATCGCAAAAGTTTAAAAAGTAAGTACTAATAAACCAAAAGACTGCTTCTTAGAATCATAAATGCTATTAGCTTCTAAAATACAATTTTATTTGAGGTAAAAATTAGAAGATAGAGGACTAAAATTTATATAGTACTAGCTTGTGCCCGCCGCTTCGAATGCGTTGTACCCGGATAAAAGTAGCCTATGTATTATTCCTGGTCCACATATAGACGTATGTAAAATTTCAGCTTAAACCGTGTTTACGTGAAGAGGTAACAAACCTCCGAACAAACTTACGGCTTTATAATATTAGTGGGATCGTAACATTAGTTTTTAATCCCTACGGGCCCGCTTGCTCGGTGACTCCTCTGAGAAGAAGGTTGTAAAAAGTTGACAACATCTAATCATGTTGGCATTAATACTTGTGCTAATAAATTGCGTGGTTGATTGAGGATTGTATTTCCTTGCAGCCTGTTAGGCTCTAGCAATATCTATATAGCCACATTAGTACTGTTTAGAACAAATAAAATATAATCTTTCTTTATATCTATCAGTCCACATTCACCCTTTCCTTGCGGGGAGACCTCCTCTTTTCAAGTCATTCTTTACGACCCTGCGCCCCGACTGATGGAGGACTTGCTTTGCCGTTACTCTCAAGATGTATTCTGACCATCTGGCTAGCGGTCTGCATGTTGATCTTAAGGTCCAACTAGTCGCAGAGGCAAAGTCGTCAGTGAGCGCGGCCTAAATGTATGCTATCTCACCTGACATAGTGTGTTTACCCGCGCGCTAGAATTAAATGCACAATGATTCATTCCTAAACCGACCGCGCAAAAATATGTGAATAGACTTTTAGCACAAGGGTTATTATAGAAAAACTTGAGTGTAATCTTTTCAAAATAACATTTATTTCAACTTTTGAATAATTAAACTATGTCGGAACGGCGTTTATTTTTGAGTTTTCTTTCTCCTTATATTATTTAGTTTCGTCCAAAGTTGGGCTAAAATCAGTGTTGAAATACGAAAGTTTAAAAGCTTGTATTTTTGAAATATATACTTTTTTACGGTTTGGGTTGTATACACACAAACATAGATTATGACGAGATAAATTGATATAATCCTTAGTGTTGGATGGTTAACGTCAAACAGTGGAGTAGTTACCCTTCCACGTTTGTATGGAAAAATGAGCGACTCGTTCATCCTTAAAAAGTATAATAATTAAAAAAAAAGCACTTTTATACTATTCCCAGCGGTCCTGTAAAGTGTGCAAAGTTTTAAAGTTTCTGTTCCATGCAAAGATAAAAGGTAAATGAACTGACTATAAATTTCACTTTGGCCTGTGCAACAGCAATCGTCAAAATCCAATCTCAGTTCTTGCCATAGGCGGAATCCATCATTTGTCAGAAACAGAATTCGAAATACTGCGGCCGCATGTTCCGCATGACTGAGATATCCAGTTGCTTGTAATGATTGGACATGGGCATAGGGATTAGGTAACCAGTAGCCTCTGTTATCCAAGCTGTCAAAGCTCATGGGTCGTCCACGTTAACTGGTCTATTAGGCTGCGGACACGAAGTCAGCGGGCGGGGAACGACGGCGGCGCGGAAGCGGTGCGTTTCTATATTTGAAATTCTACATTTGAATAGAACTGGCCACGTAGGCAGCGGCGCTGGTGTTGGGAGCGGTGTACGAGCATCAAGCGGTGTCCGTGCGTTTTCGATAATTTTAAAGACTACGCCACTCTAGTACCACGCGATATGCACACTGGCTTCAAGACTGGCTTCATGAGAGGAGAGGCAACATTATGCCTGCACCCCACGGCAACCTACACATCGCCTCAGTTTAATTAGCTGTATTCTGAAGAGGGATATTATTTATTTATTACGGGGGCGGCTGTAAAGGAAGCGGAGTCGGATCTGGATATTTTAAAAATGTACCTATCGTTTGGTGACATTGTCGAGGTAAACTGTCCCTCGTAAAAAAAAAATATGAAATATGTCCTAGTAAGCTTCGTTTTGTTGAGTAGGTTTAATGTTATGTCTTGTGGGACCGTAGTCGTTTTGCTTAAAAATTTTACAAAGTAAAATTTTCATACAAAGGAAAACTGTTTACGTCATATCTACATATCTTCGAGATCTCAATTTTGGATCAAAAAGTACCTTATGTGTTATTTATGGTACGCATCTAAACGTGTGCAAAATTTTAACTCAATCCGTTGGGTAGTTTTTGCGTGAAGAGGTAACAAACCTCCATCCATAGAAACAAACTTTCGGATTTATAATATTAGAGAGATTACTTTTACTTTGAAAAAAATATATACCTAAGGGTAATATTAATAGTACCGTGGGGTGCCGGCAATAGTTGTGTAGTCATTTTATATTATTGTTACTATGTTTGTCCTTCTTTCCTCTCATTGAGTATCTCTTATTTATTTGACTGAGATGGATTTCTCTATGTATTTAGTACTAGCTTCTGCTCGCCGCTTCGCATGCGTTGTACTCAAATAAAACTAGCTATGTGTTAATCCTGGTCAACATCAATACGTCTGCAGTTTTAGCTCAATCCGTAGCCTAGTTTTTGCGTGAAGAGGTAACAAACCTCCATCCAAACAAAGTTTCGGCTTTATAATATCAGTGGGATAGTATTATGACATGTATTGATTAGACAGGGTGCAAGAAGACGTTACTAGTTTAGGTTTTTAATAACTTTACTTGTGATTTTAAAGACAAAACTACGATACGACAAAGGTTTGTCTCATCCTTACTTTGTGTTGCATTAACCCACTTGAAAGCCGTTGTCGAATGTAAATTTACATACAAATGTTTCTCTATAGCCTCCCTTTGTGATGGAATCGATTGTGTACTCAGCTCTATTGTCCAACAAACACTAGTTGATTTGCTAAAGGTAGAATTGACAAAAGAACGACTGATAATTGTGGTCTTGTGTGGCACTATGTGGGTATTTTGTAAAAATATGTCTCCCTCTAAAACAAATAAGTTACTATAGAAAGTATGTGAATAAGAAAGCACAACTTGATATTAAATATTCCCATTGCAAAATACAATACTTACACATATTAAAATTAAATATGAAACCTTTAGTTTAGACTAAAGGAAACAAAGCCGTGTTAGTAGTATGCACCCTCAACAGACGATCTCAAGGTCGTGGGGTCTATACCAGACGTGCACCGGATTTCTCTTTTTTGAAAAATGTTTGTGCACATTTAGCACGTGCTTTAAAGGTGAAGGAAAACATCGCGAGGAAACTCGCGGCTTAGTTAGCTTCAGACGTATTGCCCAATTTTTTTTCTCAGACTAATAGCTGACTAAGCTGAGAGGATGGTCTTGCGCAAGCCTAATGCACCAAATAATGATTTTATATTATTATTTTTTTCTTTTTAAGGTGTGAATCAGATGATTCTCTACATAGATATACAATAAATCATTATTACGGCCGTAGGGTGGCCTCCCTCATACATTTCCAAGATCGTGAGGGGATTGTTACCATACTCTTATAGTTACAATAATTTATGTAAGCAATTTCTTATCCATCCGCTTAACAAGAGACGAGAAATAGCTGATCTTTTATTCCTATTGAAAATTACTAACAACACAATTGATTGTCCTGATTTATGAAACAAAATGAATATACACATTCCATCTAGATTAACACGATTGAACGCCCCGTTACATATTCCTATAGTCCATACAAATTATAGACAAACCTACATACCTTTGGAGAATGAGTGACAACTTTATTAAAATATATCTAAATTATGATATAGACCTTTTTTGTACGAGCGCCTCCTCAGCACGATCACAGCTGAGCAGTGAATGAGCTGTTTTCTTTCAGTAACAAAACAAAAAGAGTTTTCTACTAAACCTAACAGATGGAGCTGGCAAGCGGAGTAAGCAAGTTTGTGATTAATCCTGTCATTGTCAAATTGTGCCTACCAGTAAAAGATAATTAACGCCATCTATATCGTTCGAGGTAACTATTTTTGAAGTTTTTACTTTTTAATGAAAACGCCTCATTCTTTGTAGCAGATAGTTAATTGGCAACATTATATTTTCTTTTTTCGTTATGTATATTTGTATTTAAGTTTAATACTGTTTAATTTTTTATTTTTATCTACTAGTCGTGAAAACCTTTTATTGGCTTCCTATTTTTAAGCAGATGTTTTATATATTTGAAAAGCTGTTGGTTTTCCTTGAATAAATAAATACTCGCCACGCTTGGCAGGCGAGTTGGCGAACGCATTATGGGATGTGGATACACACCTACCGGAGCAGAGCAGACTCTTAGCAGATTCTTACTTTCCACGGGCAAGAGAGGAGAGTCAACATTCTAATGCCGGTAATTTACATTAAATTCCTCTACTTAACAAACACATGTACCCCTAATAACATTATAAAGAAAAAGGTCGAAATCTGAGCACATTTCTGAGTGAAAAAGCTGTTCCCTATTTACTTTTTATATTTATATCACAAACCTCTTACAATGTCTCCGTGAAGACTCTATTTTAAACAAACTGAAATATTTGCAATATCAAAATATGTCTTTGCCTTTATTTTATCGTTCGTCGAAAAACTTATTTTGTCCATACTTCGCACGGGGACATACCCAGCAGGCCCCAAATCCTTCCAAGTGACTATCAGGAGCAATATACCAATCTCTTTGGTTGTGATATCGTCCCGTCATCGCTTTTGTTGCCGAATACGATCTCGACCATTTATATTATTCCCAGTAAAATAACTCTATCTCAATCTAACCATACGGACTTACTGCAGTTTAATTTGATTCGCCTATCACCCACCGCACTGTACTCGTAAACAGTACAAGCTAGAACCTAATGAAACTTTTACCCACCTCCAAGCTTCCAATTAACCTTAAACAGTACCTTATGCGACAGAAACTTTTATCTTTAGTTTGTTACACGGAATTGTAAAGACAGTAAGCCACAGGATTGTAGCCATAGTTTTGAAACGAAACTTGGACACGAGGCCGCGTTTCATAGGATATTTATATTACTTTTTTAGTGTGGTAGCATTTATTTATGCAAATTTCGCTAAGTATAAATATCCTACTTTTCAGGAGAAACTAACCCAGTTTATTTTGAAAATTATTCATATCACCGAAAAACTAAATATGCAGTAAATTCGACTTAGTATGGAAACATCAAGGTTTAAGGTTATTTCGCATAATAATATTATGATACTTTAAGAACTAGATTTTTTTTGTAGATTTCGGCATTGAGATTTTTATTTTTGCGCCGTTATTACCGCTATGAGTCTCTTGATACATGCCATCAATGTAATAAGTCAATGTAATAAGAATAGAGGATTAACTTTTCCAATCATAGTAAAAGTTAAACAACAAAACGAATCGTAGATACAATAACACAAATACGGTTTCTGATTTTGATTCCACGACTAATGAGCTTATAGGGTCCTCATTTCACTAAATGAGGACCCCATAAGCTCATTACACGTGACCACTGTCAAACTTTCTACCCGTATTTCATTAGAGGATTTTATGTCAATTAATTGTGATGAAATTCGACGAAACAATTTCTTTGATATTGGTCAGCCTCTTAATACGACGGCAAATGTCAATAATATATCATTGACTACGAGTAATATGTAATATCACTATCGCATCTCACTATATTATAAAGCCGAAAGTTTGTTTGTATGGAGGTTTGTTACCTCTTCACGCAAAAACTAACGTACGTATCGAGCTGAAATTTTGCAAACGTATAGATGTTGAATAGGATTAACACATACATAGGTTACTTTTTATCCGGGTACAACGCATGCAAAGCGGCGGGCACGAGCTAGTAAATAATAGTTTGACAATGAGGAAACCCGTGGCTTAGTCAGCTTCAGACGTAATGACATAATATTATTTCCTCAGAATAAAAGCTGATTTTGCTAGTAGGATGATTATAGATGCTGAGCAAGCTTAATCTGATTGCTGACGCTGTATTAATCATGTAATAGTGGTAGGCCAATTTACTTTAATAGTTTAATTAAACAACAAGTTGAATTAAATAAGGCCGACTAAGTTAGAGGATTGCCGTGGGGGCAGTAGAATCCTGCCTCTCCTCTCTTGCCCCGGGTCGCTGTAAGAATCTGCCTCCGGAAGACGGGCGGCAGCGTCTTTCCGTCTACCTTTGATTTTTTTTCCCGATTTTTAAAAATAATTTTTAAGCATGTCTTTTTTCTTAGCTGATTAATATTTTTTATTTGTTATTTAACTTCCTGTCCACATACTTGTTGTCGTCCAGTAACATATTTACTTATAGTTAGTCACCTGCTACATGTGGAAATTTGTGATTAGCCCTCAGTAACTATAATTCTTTGTCTATTAGTTTATAAGCTAGCTGTTAATTTCCCAAATATTGTAAAAATAAAATAAATAAATAATAAATAACACACGCCGCACTGCGCTTGCCAACCTGCCTGCTAAGCGTGGTGAGTATTGCAACACCATCATGATTAGTACCTAGAAGATTCATCAGGGAGGCCCGTGTCCAACAGCTGTGGACGTCCTACTGCTGTGATGATGATGATGAAGTTGAGAGGATGGATAAGCTACTGGGCCTAACAATCATTCTATATTTTCAGACTCTATTGCGTCCCTATAGCATGAAATGCTGACGCCATATTATAAACTATTTTTATAGATATAAAAGGACGTTATGTAGTTAACCTTTGGTGCCATCTGGAAGATAGTTAAAGTGATTTTCAACACGTTATTTGTTCACTAGCTTTCAAAGGCAGCAGTCGCATCCATCGAGATACTCTTTACGTTTACGCTTGAACTAGGCATTTACTTATTCTTGCATGCCAGTCAAGCGTAAAAATCATGAACCTTGACCGAAATAAAGTTTGCTAGCAAATTCAGGGATTTGAACTTTATTCAGCAATTACAAAATATTCGGAATTAATAATTCATGTTTTGGATTTTATTCTTTTTACTACAAATTGGTGGTCACATAGAAAAATCTCTAAAACTACTCTATAAAAACTTAGATTTTCACTTTATAGGTGAACGAAAACGATGTATGCCTCCATCCTTAGATTAAAGCACAGCGAACCAAACTTTGAATGTTTATCTCTTGACCAGGTATACCAGAAGATTAATTCAAAGTTTGGTTCATTTTTGAAGCCATTGCAATTAACTCTATTCTTGAAAGGCAGACAACTTAACAAGGTTCAAATAACTTCAACTCGTTTGCGCCACCTTGTGATAATTAGCCTTATATTCTTAATTGCGGGGTTAAATTATTATATTATTTCTTTTATTCATTTTATTTTATCGATTTGTGGTGTTAATTTTTCTTTATTGTTATCTAATTGTTAATAATTGTTTGAATGTATTTAAATGATAATATTATTACTTAGGCTCACATTATTATTATTGTATTTTTATTGACTTGTAACCTTTATTTTATCAAATAAATTGAAATTGAATTAAATTGAACTTTAAATAAGTTCCTTTTGTCAACACAAAAAATTAAATAGAAGGTGAAAACACGGCCACCACTCCACGTATGCCGTGGCAGAAGGAATTGGGCGTAATAAATAAAAAATAGGCAAAATTTGTCGCAAAATTAAATGTTACACAAGCGAAAACCTGACTGAGTTTTGTAAGCCTTGAATACTCGTAACTTACGGCGCGGACATGAGATTTTATGAGTTTTTTAAGACAACTTTTAGAACACCAAAATACAGATAAAGATACTATTATTTTGTTACAATATATTAATTAGGTTCTAAAACTAGTGACGAGAAAGAGTTTACAGTTTATTAACTCTCCCTTACTGCCTTCGTGGCCCAGTTGGTCTAATAGCCTACTTGTCACACATGTTGTAAGGTATTTTTATACAATACTTAAATACATTTTTTGGTTTGTGTATTTTTCCTTGTATACTTGTCATACATAAAAATACCCAAAACGCAGTATTTACAATAAACAATGTATTTATGTATGTATTATATAGCTATAAATCATCTTGTTTTCATAGTACAAGCTTTGCTTAGATTTGGAACCAGATGGTGTCGTGTGCAGTGTCTGTCCACCATAATTTACTTATTTTATTTATTATTTAATCCTAGGTTAAAAGCGAGCACTAATATGACTGAACTGGTATATAATTATTCCCAGTTCCTAAAACATACGTAGCCATAAAGCTCACCTCCAATTTAAACTAGCAACTGCTAAGTACTTTCAAAACTTTATTTTAAATTCACTCCGCTCCTTCTCACAATTTGCACCACAAAATGAGTTTTACAAAACGCATAAGTATTTGAAAGCCTTTGAAAGTTGCTTTTTACTCATAACAATAAAGTATTTCTTTGTCGAACACTGAATGCCGTAAAGATATTTAAATGAGGCGCCTTCCCAGTTCAACTCTCTATAAATAAAAGAAAGCTTATTCTTAACTGGAGTCTAGTATGGTAGAGCTAAGGTAGCATACGTATGTATATAAAAGTAAAGTAAGGCCTTTACATCTATTATAGATGATTTATGCAGCGTCAGCAACTGGTATTCGTGCAGAAATGAAATGAAATGAAACGGACGCTGCGGTGCCTGGGACATAGTTAGATGGATTAGGCTTGCCTAGCACCTATACCATCCTCTCAGCTTAGCCGGCTAATTAGTCAGAGGAAAGTACAAGGTCAATACGTCTCAAGCTAAATAAACCGCGGGTTTTGCGTATTAAAATTGAACATACATTTTTCAAGAAAGAAAAAACCATTGGTTCACGTCCGTTATCTAAACTACGACCTTCAGATCGACGGCTATTATTAGGCTATATATATAACTATAACTTACACTATAAATTGGTTTGTTACATCTATTGTAGATGTGTGTCTATGAGTCTGTCACTACTATGGCTGATTGTCGCGCATTCACTCTTATAATCATTATCGGTCTTTTTTAAACTTTCGCGACCACGACACATTATTAACACATATTTAACCGGGTATTTATCGCGTTATTTACTTTTTGCACCCATCGTGGTCCCGGGAAGACTCTCCCGGGACCACGGTGGGTGCAATCCTATCGAAACGTCGGGCAATAATAAAGGTAAATAACGCGATAAATACCCGGTTAAATATGCGTTAATAATAATCATCATCATCAACACATCAGCCCGTTGACACTCACTACCTTTATACGCCAACCAGTTCTGTGCTAGTCGAATCCTTTCTCATATATTTCCGATAATTTAAATGGCTTCAGCGACTGGTATTCGTGCTGTGAGACAGGCAAAGACATTGCAGGGCAAGCCTAATCCATACTATCCTCCCACCTTAGTCGGCTATTAGTTAGAGGAAAGAACAGATCAATACGTCTGAAGCTGACTTAGCCGCGGGTTTCCTCACGATGTTGTCCTTCACCTGTATTACAGTCATCATAGAGAATCGGCATCTGAATCATCAATTCAGCCGTAGAACGACCACTGCTGGACATGGCCTCGATCATCTTCAAGTACTGATGGTCATGAAGGGTTGTTGACATACTCACCACGCTTGGCAGGCAGGTTGGCGAGCGCAGTACGGGATGTCGATACACGGGAAGACGCTGCTGCCTATCTTCCGGAGTTATCCCTTGGCAGTTTTATTTGCATCCTTGGGCAAGAGGAGGGGCATTATTCTACAGCCGGCACCCCACGGCGTAGGTTGTCAAGGTAGGTTGTCCTTCATGCTTAAAGCAAATTCAAACGCTTATAATGTTCGAGACAACAACTTGTTAAGTAGATGAGGTAGAAAAAGGTTCGGTCCATGATCTGTCGTAGAAAAAACACATTTATTGGCACACAATAATATTCGTAAGTAATTTAAATGTATCAAATTGACCTACCTTCACAGTTGAACCGCGCCCTAAATTTCAAATTAATCCGTGAACGGCAAAGACATTATTTTATTAACCAAAGAGCGCGCTATACATTTTTGAAATCACAAAGAAATCACTTATTTATAACTAGCTTCTGCCCGCCGCTTTGTATGCTGCATTGTACCCGAATAAAAAGTAGCCTATGTCCTGGTCAACACCAATACGAGTGCAGAGTTTCAGCTCAATCCGTAGCCTAGTTTTTGCATGAAGAGGTAACAAACCTCCATCCAAAAAAACTTTCGGCTTTATAATATTAGTGGGATTTGGTTAAAAAAAGCATTTTAATCAAAGTAAAATGTCACAGTAGGAAATTGGTCCAGGTTAATTAGTCTCATTAATGGTCACTGTGTTAGCAACGGGCGCTGGTATTCTGCCGAAACATTTTCTATGATAGAACAGATTAAAAGAAATATTACGACAGAAGAGCTCGGGCAACAAAAGAAATAAGAGTACGTGATATACGGTGTTTAAAATTAACATTTATTTAAAAGTCACACCTAAATGTCGGGGAAACAATTCTAATATTAGCATAATATACTTGCTTCAAGCGTTTTCACTTGAGCGCATCCGATAACGAGTGTGTTATCGGATGCTCTGGTATTAGATAATGTTGTAATTAACACAGTCAACGTACCGTTATAACGATTTCACGCTATTCAAAGATAACACCACATTGTGACAACGCAATAACGTATCGAAGTAATCCGATTGAGTTTTAAACACAGATTAGATTAGTCATGTGCTTACTGGGATTAGATTTATCGATACCTCGTTACTTATCTTATTCAAGGTGTGTAGCGGGTCACTTCTCCTTGATAGTGATATCTGGCATATGAAATCGCTAAAACACTGTTGTAGAGAGCACGGGAACTTTGAAACCTTGCTGCTAAAGATACTGTAGTGTCAGGGTACTTGATTTAAAGACCAATATTTTTACACTTTGGTCAGTCGTTTCTTGAATTAAGAAAGATCCCGTCAATACGCCGCGTGTCTTTTACCCCTGAAGCACATTAACACTTAACGACAGCAAAAATGTATTAGATTCGTAAAACACAAATTCATGTACCAAAAATCACTATGCAGTAACACATTACTTAATTAAGTAAGGATGCGGACAACTCATAACCGATTTGCGATCCAAAAATGTATTAAACGCATTTTACGATACTAAACCAAATCGTAACTTGGTCGTGTCAAAGTAGTGATGTTACATCAATATCGATTATCGGCAGGATTGACCGTCGAGACGCGGGGGACGAGAACAATGTCGACCCAGACTTGTTAGATCGCGCAGTTCGGCTCCTGCAGCTGCAGAACCTAGACCGCATTTACTCCTACCACACGCGACCAAGGTACGACTGGTGTCCGTTCATCGACAAACGCACATCACTAGTTGTTGCATGAATGTTAGAAATCGCCGTTAGTTTTCTTTCTTCCTGGAATATTCTGTTGTGAAATCAATGTTAGCGATAAGAAATGCGTCCTCTTCAAAATAATTGCTGGGTGCCTGTCTAAACAATAGGGTTCCAACCGAAGCTCATGAAAATAATAGGAATAATGGTTTCAAAACAAGTTATTTCAAATTGATAGGTTTGAATCAAAACCATTTATTTAGGCTCTATAAGGTTCAATAATAAAACATCTATTGGACAAAAGAAATAAACAAAGCCTGGAGTAACAATTGTTGTATTATAATCTATTGAATGGTAAAGTAGATAATTATAATATTTATCTATAGGAAAATGTAAAGGTAGAACTTTAAACGATAAAATGATTGTAAGCAACTTTTGATATTAACTTTGGAAAATGCTTACATCTTCATTTATATATTTGCTTGGACCAGAGGCGGCGGCGTGACGCGTTTCAAAAACTTATAATTGATAGAATTAGCACTTTGCGCTGAGAATGAATGAACCCACCTTGTCTAGGGTTTGTGGTTTCAGGATACTTGTTAAAGTTATGTAAAACTTTCTTTACAGGTACGGAAAGCGTTCCGTGTCCGACAGCTACACGAACTGGGCCAAAGATCTCGAAGTAAGTGCGTTCACTAATTATATCCTCTGTGGCGCTGCGGGCGAAGGTTCGTTTTCTACGAAAAAGTTCGCGGGTTCGATTCCCGCTTCGGGACAAATGTCTGTACGATCTGCAGATATTTGTTCAGTGTGTTCTGGATGTTTTTCTTTAATATAATAAAACCATCTATTTATGTAATATAATGTATTAAGTATTATCACTAATCTACGAGTTGTACCTATAACACAACCTTGAATTTGTCCAGCATTATCTATTTAAATCCTCAAAAATAAAATTTAATTACCTAGTAAGTATGAAAATATGCATTTTAGTATCCTCACGCACAATATGCCCCTCTCTCCCCTTAACTTATCGCCCGTACATTATCAAAGTTGAACAATACTTCAACAGCATCCATAATAAAACACACTTAACTTAATGTGATACCATTTATTTATATTAATACCAACTTGAAGTATCTCATCATGGAAGTAATTTAAGCATAGCAATAATTTATTTAATATTCTCCTTCTACAAAGTTCATTTAATTCTATATTAGCTCTAGAAATGAAAGTACGTTTCAATTCAGAACGTTGGTTAGTTTAAATGCTTTTAAAGAGCTCTTACGAAAGCCGTTTCTGAATGTATAAATATTGTAATAAATTACTCACTCACGAGTATGTTCTACACGTTAAGGTAAAAATATTACAAAGAAATTAAAAGCCTCATAGAACATTTACGGTTTCGCACCGACGTTGGTCAGTTGGCTACGCGGTAACTGACAGTTGAAAAGGGTGACCTGATCATACCACAGATTAAACTGAACTGGATTATAAAGATATTTATACAATCCAGTTCCAATGCAATTTGTACCGGTGCAATTTGTATTTAGCTCATTGGCACAGAGAAAGATTTACGTCCCTCTTTTGTGGTGGGGGAATCCTTCATGGATATCACCTTTCTTATGAGAGAAAGATGATGCAGGACTCTTACCGTCTAAAGGTACCTAGGTACCATGTTTCCAAAAACGTGCATTCTTGCCGAAGCTGATGGGTACGCTTCCACGGGTACGGTCAATCTTCCGCGGACTTGGCAGCTCTGGTCTAATGTCAGGCCCCAGTCTTTTCGCCAAGTTTGGTCTCTATTTCAAAAGCATGTAGAAAGTATCTGTAATAATTTCGATTCTTCGACTCGTGACTTTTGACTCGAGGTTATGTCAATGCCCACAGTCGAACTATAAAAAATTGTTTTGTGGGACTATGTCTAGCTATACATGTTTGTGTATTGTTTAGTAAATAAATAAATAATAAAATAATGCATATTGGTTGTTAATAGCAAACTACTATAACTTTGTAGTAAGGCGATAGGTTCGCTTAACATTAAGACCTTGTGTTTTAGTAGAATTAAAAAAAACTTTTCTAAGAAATTAAAAACCTTATCAAAAATTTACGATTTCGAATCCACGTTGGGCAAAGTCTTTAAAACAACATTTGTTACTGAATAATTAATAATTTAATTCCGTTTCCTGGTCCTGCTATTAAAACAGCTGCCATTTATAACAAAACTATAATTATTGTTTAATTAGAGTTTAAGCTCTTTTAAACATTGGATATTGATTTATGAGTAAGCTAATCCTTCTTCGCGATTGATTGGTTTTCCTAAATCTGTTAAATAATATTGATTAATTACGTTACTTTTGACATTACTTTATTTACCTCCATACTTACAAACAGTGATTACATTAAGAAGCACTTAAGTGGCAGTTTTCAGACCTATTTTAATACAAATAGTCAACGATCTGTCATTTAAGTGCTGGTTAAATTTAAGCAGCGTTTAAAAGAAGGTTATTGTTAAGATCACGTTTATAGCCTTTGGCTTACACACTTGCATCGGCCTTATTTTTTGTACCTCGTATTAACAGTCAATATTTTTTTGGGGCATTTCTTTAAGATTATTTTTAAGATCAGAAGATTCAAAGGACTTCACTCTGGAGTCTTTACTTTACTAAAACTTTTAGGAAAAACTATATGTATATTGAATCTGTAAAATAATATAATAATCTATACTACCTCTATAGTGCTAAGTGTTATAAGAAAAATAGAAAAATAAATTATTTGTTGAAATTATATGAGTGGTGAGTTACCTACGTAAAGTTTATACCTATTTTCTAAATCTAAATCACTTGAAACTACTGAATACGAAACCTTCTCTTCGGAAACCTTTGAAATTAAATTAAGGTGATCATTATTAAATTCGGCCCGTAATTTAATGAATTTAACGTAGCTGTTAGAATGGCTCCTTGTATAACTTCAATCTGAAAATAGATTTCCTTGTAAAAATAACTTGTTTATCAGAGAGTCAGTTTGTGTGAGAGATATATTTTCGCACCGAGCGTAGCCACGCGTAGAGCTACTACAGTTTGGGTTTGCAAATCTTCCTGTCGCGTGTTTCATTGCACGCATGTCCTTAACTAATTTCAAATTATTGTTTTAAATTATAGGATCACTTCGTATGAGATACGCGTATATGTTTTCGCTATCAACGTAGCTTCGCGTAGAGCTTTTACAGTTTGGTTCTATGAATCTTCTTGTTGCATGTTTCATATAAAGAGCTTATTCCAAATTATCAAAAAATCATTTTTTATAAGGGATATATAATTTCACTACGAGCGTAGCCACGCGTATATACTCTAATATCTTCTTCGAATCATTCTGTCTTGTGTTTCATAGCAACAGTATGTCTTTTTCAAATTCCAATTATAGTTTTTACAAGTAGGTATAAAAATGCATCATAAAAGATCCATATATAGTAATACTCGTTTATTGATGCATGTTATTCCGTAAAACATTCCGTTTCTACGAGAAGGTTTAGTAACAACAAACAATAGACAATATTACGAGTATTATAGAAATAACAGACATAAAACATATTCTCAAGTCTAAGTACATACATAACACTAAGTAAAATAATGAAGTTTTCAAAATATATTATGCGTCCACAGATCGGTGATTTTAAGGCTTACAGAGATTGCATGGACCTTCCGTTTAAGTAAAAATTTAGCTAGGTAATATGCAAAGTAGATAGAACTCCAACTGGTTAGTCATAGGCATTTTTACCTTTGAACGTTTCGGCACTAATACAAATTACTGGGGTTTTACGCTCAAACGTTTTCGGAAAGTAAACCTTATTAGGATGCTCATAGATAGGTAATTGGCACTTCATATGAGTGGTCTGAGTGCTTGTGGACTCATGTACTTAGAGTTAAATACGAATGTTTCGATTATACATGGTCAATTAAGTTTTCTTCAGATGAGGCTAAATATGAAAGGGGTAAGCAATTTTCTACCGTATAACAAAAACAATTTGGCCTTTCACATCTATTATAGATGATTTATACAGCACCAGCAACTAGTATTCGTGTAAGGGACGCTGCAGCAGCTGGGAAATTGTTAGACGGATTAGGCTCGCCCAGCCCCTATACCATCTTCTGAGCCTAGTTGGCTATATTTAGAAGACACAAGTTAATACCTAGCTATTAGTGGTTACAGCTCGTGTTAAATGTATATGTAATTTAAAAAAAATTAAGGAACCAGATTGGAGCAAGATTCAGATGATTAATTCACTTTTAAAGTACCTGTCGTGTACAATCTATGGAAAGCTCTACAAATATCCGGTTTAATATTGGATCACGTAGGTATGTCTCATATGCGCATAAGTTTTATTATTCCATTTTATTGGAAAATGCTATTCAATATTGCCTTACTGCATTGGCTTACGAGCTTTTTTATTGACAGTTATATCCGTGCTTTATTGTAGGTTGGGTATAAGTTCATCTTTCGTATTTCGCCTTTTGCATTAAAATGCAGATTTTCATTTTATTTCATCCAACATTATCATGATAGATAATTTAATATTAAGTAATTATATGCTACATAAATCTGAATGATAATGATTATACAAAAATGTATTGTTACACATTTCACACAGCACCGTGTAAGCAGACTTTTTGTTTTGATTGTTGGTAGAATGCTTAAATAGTTATATGAAATCGTAAACCTTTTGCGTCTGTACATTAATATTTTTGCAAATAAATACGTAGGACACATGAGGAAAAGGTAATAAAACGAAAAAAAAAACTATTGTTGAATATTTTGTCGTTTTGTTTGTTTGGACATCACGTAAACACCACTAATTTGATTCAATATATAATTACTTTTCAGTAATGTCAAGCATTATTCTCAGTAATATTTAGTGTTTTTTTTTATTAAAATCGACTCACAGAATCAAAAGTTATTTAGCTTTCAAGTTTATTTGGAAATATCAAATCACTATACCGCCGCGAAGCCTGTGCCTCGCGTCACTTCACGGGTTGAGGCGGTCGGTGTGTCGGAATGGAGAAAATCAAGGTCCTTTCAGCCGTAGAAGACGTGGTACAGCTTAAAATATATGTAAAGAATTTTATTGGATAAATGGAACATAACGAACTGTGTGCAATGTGTATGTGTGTGTAGTGTGTGGTATGAATAGCATCAGACGTATGTGTGGTAGGTAACTACGTGGATTAAAACTGTGTAATTCTCTAGGCGTGCATGTGAAAAATATTCAAAGTCACGATCAAAAATAAGATAATCTATAATGATCATTAAAATACCTAACGAAAAATAGTGACAACTGTTTGAAAATATTAGCAATCCTCTATGAATTACTATACCATGGCGCAAGATAAGAGTGTCTGTAGCGCGTGCGGGCGCGCGCGGCCAAGTGGCGTTTATTTGCCTAAAGCGTTTGGATAACATCGCCTTACCTTAACATACTTAACAGTACTGCAGCCGTTAAAATACACACGATCTGAGAGTTCTCTAAAGGGAAAACTCTGATCTATTGAGAGTGATCCGATCGGACTATAATTTTCTATTTCTAAGAGCGTTAAACAGGGAGACCCTCTCACCAAAACTATTCACTGCAACCCTGGAAGAAGTTTGGCGGACAAATGGACAAAACAAGGAATTATCTTCGGTAAAAGCAGACTTAGCAAACTTCACTTTGCGGACGATATCGTCTTTTTCTCGACATCATCTCCCTAGCTTGACCAGATACTTAAAGATCTATATGAGGCAAGCCTCAGAATTGGACTTGCGATGAACCAGTCAAAGACCAAAATAGTGTGAATAGCACTTAACATAACATTCACGTGGAAGGATAAAACAACTAAAACTGGCACTCGTCCGTCACTCTCTTGAACGGTCAGGGTTATAAATATGTAGGAGAAAGTTTTAACTAAAACATTACTAGGAACGTGCTCCCAGCTTTGGTTAACCGACCTGTAAATGGGGATTTTTGTTCACTTGTTCATATTACTTATTCGTTTCAGAAGCCGGACCTACCAGCTTGGCTGGCCTATGCACGGAGGAGATGAGGAGTGACTCAGGCCAACATATCCGTGATCTAACCGTACTACGCATTCACTCACAAATATATTCAATGTCTTCTTCCTTAAAAATAAATTTTCCTTTTCTTAACTTTAAAAATGTCCTTATCATATTAATTAGTTTTAAAATACAGGATTTTATCTCTTATCTTTTTTATTAATAAGGATCCCAGAAACTTTTGTCCTTCCACTACCGAGAACGCTGTAATCTGTTGGAAACGTCGCTTGTCAGTAAAATTATTAAAAAATAACGCGACAGAATCCTGTATTTTAAAACTCAGTAATATGTTTACAAATCGCGAAAGTGAAACAGGTTCCTTATCAGTTGTTGTTAGAAGAATAGTTAATCGAATGGCCATTACTTCTTCATTTGTTAAATTCTATGTGTAAATTAGTCGTTTGGAATTACTAATTCTTTACAATTTACGATTGTAATGTTACCAAATACATGCATTGAAAAAAAAAATGATAATTGTTTGTATTATTTGTTTTTTTCTTAACACACCGTTGTTAGAGTTCCGGACCAAAATGGTAAAAAGGAACCCTACGCTTCCTTTCTATGTCGGCGTCGTCTTTAAGGTCCTCTGTTACAACATGTCCCAAGTATTTAAAACTATTTACTATAATACCTGTAGAGCCGCACCATCAAGCACAATAGGCGGTATATGACTGGTCTGGGTTGTTGCCGCTTTTGAAAATTAGCATCTCGCTCTAGTAAGAGCGAGGTGCAAATTTTCAAAAGCGTCACTAAAAAGTTAACTATAGGTGCATAGCATATACAATGTGTTCGGACTGTCCGGTCACCAGTGTCAGAGCTAGAGAGATTCAGGCCCCAAAACTATAATTACAATACAACCAAAAATATTTTGTAGTGGTCCTTGAGACACGTTAAATTATTATGAAGTATAAAACAAGTTTAATTTTTTTTGGACATAATTTTTTGGCGCCCAATTTGTTAATAGGTTAAACAACAAAGATGACCCCTCTAAAAAGATTCCAACATTGGTGACCGGATGCATTTTATACATAGTAATAGATTGGTTCTAATTTACTTCGATTTTATGATGTCGCTTACTTATACGAGTATCTAAAGACGTAGGATTAGGTTTTCAAGTACAAGTTCTTTTAAGCCATCACGTAGATTACATTGAATGTTAACAGAAACAAGGGTGAGGGGGCCATTGACTCTATGTATAGCACTAAAAATCTGTGGTTAGCAGCTGCTTCCAAACTTTTTAGAAACAGAGGCGTCTTTCAATGTTTTGTTAATTTTTGAAGCCACATCCTCAGCTCTATTTGTGGCTCTTTCCTCCAACGACTGATATTATGCAGTGACGTAATGAAAGCACAATCTGTTCTGTGTTTTATGTGCTAAGTAGAGGTGTTTTTAATAGAGTAGCTTACCTTATTACTAGAAGATGCAACCCGGACACTTGATAATATTAAGCGTCCGTCGTACTAACGAAGACAGTCTGCATCCTGCGGTCGCAAGGTTATGCATAGAATAATATTATTTTGTCTGCCACGGCACTTCTCTGGCACGCTCGGTGTGAGTAGATAGATGTATTAGCGGATCTTTAGGCGGCCAGGTCAACGAATTCCACCATGACATTCTTAAGTACACGCACCAGGCGGCCAACGGCCTCATGGAAGAAATAGTTGGCCGAGGCGACTTAGCCGCGCGGCCTGGCCGCCTGACGCTCTGGGGCGCATATATAGCTCTTCTTGTCGTATTGGCTGAATAGTATCCAGTCTCCACTTTCAATCCGAGGGTGTTAGATACAGGTTATGACAATCGATTTTCTTTTATAAGTTTATTTATAAAACACATGCTATAAAGCATGTGTTCATTTAATGAGGGGAAAGAATAGGTCAATACCGCTACTTCCGAGTTGTCATACTATTCTGAAGTTACCTAAGCCGCGGGTCACGATGCGTTTCACTTATAAAGTGAAACACATCGTGAGGAAACCCGATTTAATTGAATATATAACCTGAATATTTATATTATACTGAATATTTAACCCGAATTAACTGAGCCGACTAAGTTGAGAAGATGATGAACTTATACCTTTACAATCCTCTTAATGTCCTAAGCACTGCACCGTCCCTAGCTAGGCCCTAACTAAGCTACGTACAGCATAAATACCAGTTGCTGACGCTTCATAAATCATATTAAAAAGGTGTTACAGACCTTAAATTTCAGAGTCAAGTAGCTCATAATTGGACTAACACTTTGGATGTGTTATAGACGTAGGAGAAATTAATGGAAGTTTCAGTGGCCGAAAGAAAATCAAATATGTTTTTGTATTATCTTTATTTCCTACCCTAGAGAAACTGCTTCAGTACATCAATTTATAATTTCAATTAATGACTAGTTACATAACGTAAGCACAAATATATTAATCTTAATTTTAAACCACCAAAATGAGACTTTACATTGGAAAATTGACAATCTGCACAAGCACCTATATTATGATACAACCTTACATTAACACTAGTTGATTGTGCTTAGTTTAAAATACTTACAAAAAATTGTGTTTTCATTCTCACTTTACAAACATTCAGGACATCATTTTACACAAAATAAACAAATAAACAGCAAATTAGATCTGAAATATAAACAACTGGATTATACTATTGTATAAGAGGTGAAAGAAGTTATAGATATTGCTATAATTAAAGGCCAAACAATTAAGGATAATGAGAAGATAGTCATCATACATACAATCGTGCATAGAATACTAATATTACTACATATATACGAAGTTGTAAACCAATATGTTAAAAATTATAAAGATAAAAAGGATACTTAACTAAACATATATAATATTTTGAGAGATTGAAAGAGCTGACGAGAAGATTATTGTTGCAAATCTATGATTATAAAGACGAAGAAAAGGAAGTTTAATTTACAAATAAAAGACAGTCACACAAATACTGACTTACAACTTCATTTATCAGTAAAGAAAATATCTAAGGAACTACAGTAAGATACTAGATTACATACAATAGATACAAGAAGACATAGACGGATGGAAATTCTGGGGCATAGCAATAGTACATTAGACTAAACTAGGATTTACGCTAAGGGGATACATAACTTTATCTTAGAGAAAACAATGTATTACTAATGAGGAGTTACTTTGTTACTTTGGCAACCTTTATATCTATACCAGTAAAATCATTTATCACTAACTTCAAAGACTTACATAATGAATTACGAATAAAGACAAGTGAATTTAGAATACCTTAAGGTAATGATGAAATGTTTTTATGTGTTTAACTATAAGCATCTAGCTCTTCTAATTATTATGTCAGTTTTCTACGAACTTTTATTTGAGTAGGTTTTTATTATAATGTATACAACACTCTTACGAGATTTGGCTAGGAATAAGTTACTACAATAGTAGGCTTATGACTACGAGGAATAAATTAAAACAAAAATAAAGGGCTTTGAGCATTTGCAATGAAACATTCACACATCCAAAAGTCACAGCGCAATTCGTCTTAAATTAAATAGCTTAACTTAATTATTTACAGCTCACACAGAATCTTAAACAATAGGGTAGTTTACTAATTATTACAATGAACTCCTATGATTTGTTTAAAGCAAACCAAAAATTTTAAAACATGAAATCATATTAAAGCAATTTAAGCCGTGGTGCCGGCAGCAGAATGTTATCCCTCATCTCATGTCCGTGGATGCAATAAGAGCCTGCTAAGGGATACCTCCGGAAGATGGGCAGCAGCGTCTTTCCGTGTTTCTACATCACATCCCGTACTGCGCTCGCCAACCCGTTTGCTAAGCGTGGCGAGTATGGCAACTACCCCTCATGGAGATTCATGAGGGAGGCCTGGGTTCAGTAGTGGACGTTTTACGGCTGAATTATGAAATGATGAATTTTAGATATTATAATAAAAATTATATTACATCATAATTGAAAAATCTTACCGAGCATTTTATATTTCGCAAGTACGTCACGTGATGCTGATACGATTTATTGCAGAAAAATAAGAATAAAAGTGAACTACCCTATGAGTGCAATAACTAACGATCAACAATATTATGTGCTTTAGGAATGACCATCAAGACAACAAGTTCAAGAATTGAGTGACACAAAGTGATACAAAAATACTGATTTACTGGAGTCTTTTACATCTTACAACTAAACAACAAAGTTTATAAGGAACGGTTTTCATTTTCAGTGTTGTTTGAGATACTTTGTAAGATATTTGTACTGCTTTGGAGCCTATCGTCTATTTTAGTCAACACAACATCTGGAGCTTCTTTTAACAGTTCCCATCCCAAGTTGTTTTTGTTTAATATTTCAAAGCTGCTTTTATTTTCCGGAGCAATGTCCGATTTTGGAGGTTCCGATAATGTTTTAGAAGTTTCAGAAATAGGTGTTGGTGGTATTTTGTGAATTTCTTTGTTTATGGATTTCAAAGTTTTAGCTGTGTATTTGTCGACAATGATCGACTTCTTTTTTGTTTTGTTGTTTTCCTTTTCAATAACAGTTTTATCGGTTTTAATTTCTGCCTTTTCAACATCATAAAGGGAGGGTTTCTTTATTTGATTTGTAGTTTTCGGTTTTTTGGTTCTAAAGTGCATAGATTTTATGTTGTTTTTTGTAATAGCCGTAATAGTATGAACAACCGCTGTATGATCTACATGGTGAGCTTCAGTAGATGTTTTAATTTTCTCTGTATGAGATTCAGTTTGAAAGTTGCTTTGCTCAGTTGAGTTAAAATTATCATTACCAACCGACAGACTAGTAAACGGAACATTTGTTGGTGTGTTGGAAGTACTCGTAAATCCATTAGAAGTTTTATTTAAAGGAATCTTATGAATTTCAGCCTTTTTAATTTCGGTTGGTGCTCTATTCATTTGAGTGCTTGAGATTTCGGTAGTTTTTGGAGCTGTAGTACTTGCAATGGTAGTAATTAAGTCTTGTATAAAGAACAATTTATCGTGTTTGTCACCATATGTAGCTTTCAGTGTACCTTTCCTACGAGGCAGTGGTTTTTTCTTTGGGTTTTCTTTCTTTGGATTTAGTTTAGTAAGAGTAGATTTCTGAACTATTAGTTCACCGTTAGTTTTTGAAGGTAAGGGCTCGATATTGTTACTCATTTCTTTAACCTCTGTTTTATTTGCATAAGTCACAGTTGGTATTATAATTGGATCATCAATCATTGTATTATTAAGGTTATCAGGTGAATTCATAGCAGTCATGGTAGTAGTAACAATAGTTGCATCGGTATTATTAATCAATATACTACTTGTTGCCTGAGCCAAATCACTTAACTTATCACTCTCAGTGGTATATTTTAAAATTGAGCTGTCATTTTCTGTTGTTATATATGTAGTCGAAATAGGTTCACTTGTAATCTCATTAGCATCAATAGTCGTAACATTAAAAGAGGATGTTATTTTTTCAGTTGTTGATGTGGTGGTATCTATATTTTTATCTGTAGTTACCTCTTCTTTTTTTGCACTTGGTTTTCTAAACTCATAATCCCTGCTACATATTCTACCGCATTCACAAATGTTATCAATGTTGGCGTTTGTTTTAAGACTAGCTAGTTCAGTTTTATCAAACCAGGTGATAAAATCATCGTCAGTGATTCCTCTGAGTAAGGGGCTACTGGGCCTGGCGTGGAAGAATGTTTCAACAGCCATGTCTGGTCGCGTGGATGGATAAATCTTTGCAAATGCTGGTCGGAGGCTGGTGATGACGAATTTGGAGCGGATTTCGTAGGTCACACAAACTGGACACGTTGAGCTGATCTGCAGACAAAAAATTGCTTCAGTATTCAGTGGTATCATCAACACAAGTATTTGTTGAAGAATTTGGGTGTGTAAGACAGATATATTAATTGCCTTTTAACCTTTATCTGTCGTACCGGTAGAAACATTCATAATGACCGCAAACATTTCATTGACTATAATAACAACTTGATTGATTGATATTCAATGAAAGCCTAGAAGCAAGCTTCTTGATTTTTATAATTTATAAGATTTCATTGATACTCGTAACAACTTGATAATGATACGAGTATTCAATGAAAGCCGAAAAGCAGTTTCTTTTACTGAGACAATTAATCTGGATCAAACTAACACCAATATTAAAGTTCTCAGGCTCAATTGATTGCATCGTTTTAGAACTTACGTTTGCAAAGACGAACCAAACCGATTCGCCGCGAGATCCGAAGTGCAAATCTGCAAAGGTAGCTCCGTCCAACACTACAGGGTTGACGGAGTGCAGCTCGTAGCCTGAGAATAGTGAAGATTCTAGACGAAGTATTCCGGAACGTTCCTTGCCTTTCCATCTGGAAGAGATTATAGTGTTTCTCAAGGTATGATTTTGGGACTTATACTGTTCTTTCTTTTTTTAAATAGATTTTAATTTAGTGTATGAATACAGATATAATGGAGAGATGAGGGGGGAGGGGGCTTTGCCCAACTGTGGGACACTTACGACTTAAAGTAATGTAATGTAATTTATTGTATGAAAACAAGAAATAAGAAAGGAATTTAACACAACTGAAGCCAGAAACAAAAACAAAAAATAAGACAGAAATTTAACACAACGGAAGCCTTTTAAGTTGTGCTTAAGCGACGTCAGTTTTAATAATTAAGATGTGTCCTTAGTAACCAGCCCTTTTATTGTCTTACCTAGAAATAAATTAAATGAAGTTCGTTCCAGAGAATATCGTTTTGGAGCTACTATTCGTTCTTTGTATAAAAATAAGTCATTGAAATATAACAGTGTCTTAGAAACAGGTTGCTAGTGAATTATATAAGGTAATTTAGCAAAAGTTTCTACAACTTACTTGAAACAAGTCTTGATAATGAGGGTCGGTAGGTTGCCTTGGAGATCTTCGATGCTGCTTCTTTCAGGTCGTATTTCCTCAATAATAGCTGCTTGTATATTCAGCAACGCGTTCTCAGGTTTTGGTGTGTATGTTGAATATGCAATTGTGCCCTGAAAAAATATAAATACTTAAGTATAATTTACTCTTACAATACAATTATTAGACTGTGAATAGTTTAAGTGCCTTATAACTGTACCTTGTAAATATTTTTGAAATAAATAAATTTACTTATTTTAGAATGATAAGAAAAACTGGAAAAAAATATAGTCTAAGAATGTGCTTCATGAAAGTATACAAGTCCTTGTGATTAATCACAAATACTTGTATTCCGCAATAAAATATGTTGTCTCTTTGTATCCGAAATTCATGACCCTTCGAATTCTTTTAAAATTTTCTTTCATCTGCCGTGGAGCGCTAGCAGTTAAATGTAGCTTGTGGATGCAGTCAGAATCTGCCAAGGGAGACCTCCGGAAGATGAACAGCAGCGTCTTTCTTTAATACTAAAGACCTCAGGTACGACCTACCTGAACAGTGGCACAACCAGCCCCAGTGGCGTACACAAAGACCTTGGTGGGTAGACCGGGCAGCTGAAGAGGTCGCGGCGGCGTCTTCGCTCGCAGTTCCAACGTATCCGTTAACTCCATGCCTGCTGTGGCCAGAGACACTGTGAGTGCTCTGTGTCTGTGAATACAGAGCAATAGTGTCATTACCATAAAATGTAAAAATGTAAATATATTTCTATTCTATTCTATTCTACCATGAACGTGGTTTAATTACGAGAGCCATTAATTTTAAAAGATGGATACATTGAAAGAAATACCAATAAGCTAGTAAGCTGATAATCAAATATCTGCACCCGATGTGTGGTGAGCAGCGGTTGTTACTACTCGTAAGTGGGACGGTCGAGCATTATTACTATTTAATTATTTATTTATTCGTAGGAAAACCAATAGTAATAATATCTTATTATACATTAGTCTAAATTACAGAAGGCCAATTAGAGGTTTTCACGTCTAGAAACATGCTAGTGATAGATGTGAACCAACTTTTAAGTAATATTATTAGAATCTATTATCTATCTACACACAAACATACTTATAATTTAAAATCAATAAAAATGTGTTTTAATTATTCATAATAAATAGCTAATTTCGAGGATTTTTTTCCAAAAAAATCTGTTCAGCCGCTGCCTGGACGAACCGACACTTGTGCAGAATAGATCATAATAGATTATTATGGTTAAGCTAAAGTGGTAAGCAGTTAAAGTCACCTATCATGATCCGAACTGTCGCCGCACAGTCGCACTGTAAGCTGGGATGTTTTTGCAGGATGGGGGCGCGGTAGCGGCCAGTAACAAGTGGACCCTGGCCAGGTAGTGATCCATTTAAGGTTAAGTGGTAAGCAGTTAAAGTCACCTATCATGATCCGAACTGTCGCCGCACAGTCGCACTGTAAGCTGGGACGTTTTTGCAGGATGGAGGCGCGGTAGCGGCCAGTAACAAGTGGACCCTGGCCACGTAGTGATCCATTTAAGGTTAAGTGGTAAGTAGTTAAAGTCACCTATCAGGATCCGAACTGTCGCCGCACAGTTGCACTGTAAGCTGGGATGTTTTTGCAGGGTGGAGGCGCGGTAGCGGCCAGTAACAAGTGGACCCTGGCCAGGTAGTGATCCATTTAAGTGGTAAGTAGTTAAAGTCACCTGTCATGAGCCAGGGCGGCATATTGCGCTGCCGCCTTAGTCGCACTGTACGCGAGGCTGGGATGTCTCTGCAGGGTAGAGGCGCGGTAGTAGAGGAAGCGGGCGGCGGCTTCGCCCTCGTCCAGGGCTCCGCGGGCGCAAGCGGTCAGTAACACGCGGACTCCGGCCACGTATTGTTCCATTGTTACTGCCTCTGTTGAAGGAAATGGTTGGATGTTGAATTGTGTCATCAAGTCGTTGGCGTAGATCATGTATGTAGAAGCACATGAGAAATAACACTAACTATAATCTGTTAAGTATGCCTGTGTTCTGTTTCTGTGCTGTGTGTGCCAAATAAATACTATTTCTGTCTTCTTTCATTACCAGTATGTCTAAGGGTGACGGGCGCAATGCAGTGCAGCGTCACGTGCTTAGTGGACGTGATCACCGCGGTATTGCAGTTGTAATAGGTAGAGGTTAGCGCTTAATATTCAAATGGGCCTTCGGTTTGTCTCTGAATTTAGTCGTATAAAAAATTAAAGCTTCTACAAACATTAAACATAAAATAATTAGGTACATTGTCCGCCACTGAGCTTAATTCTTATACTTAAGTGGTTCTTTGTACAATAAGGTAAATCGTATACTTAAAATGTATGCTCTCTCCTCTTACAAATGTAAAGTTACTACCTCGTCTTGGCTCCAGTCTCTTACATATCAAGAGACTGAAGACCTTTTAATATCTTTCAAATAAACTTGGCCCTTTCCTCATCCATTCATTAAGAATATCGTAATTGTATTTACACATACCCACTTACAATACCATTAAAATACACAACAACGTTCGCACACACGCACACACACACATACACACTCTCATACAAATACACACACACACACACACACAAACACACACTATCACAACTACTATACTTCCACTCATGAACATAACACAAAATACTGTAGCTCATATTGCCTGGACTCTTATGAGACCTGTGTCCTTATGAGAAACCATACCATACACCCTTCAAAAGTTGCTTCTCATACCGCTTTTATAAACTCTGTAGTTAATAACTTTAATTTTATTTGATTATTTAAGACACTTTTATTTTATTTTTGTTTGATTTTATTTGTACAAATGTTTAAAGTTGTGATTGGTTTAGGAGCCGGGCGCCGACACTGCTACACAGTTATTAAACTTTTGTAGTGCCAACGTACCGATGTGCTTTTGTTCCACAATAATACTTTATACTCGTACTTTATTCGCTATAAAACACAAATGCTGTAGTATTAATAAAAGTATTGTTGTAAGATGAATTATTACCAATACGTCGTCTCAACATTACGTCTCAGCAACTGAATACCGCGCCGGTATTCAATGAAGCCTCAAGACAATAAGAAGGAAACTAATTATGTTTCAAGTGTAATTAAAGGTATACTCGTATCTATCTCACAGTGCCAGTGTCCTTGGTACTAGATTCTATAGAGATCTGGTGTGAAACTTACTATATCTATCTCACAGTGCCAGTGCCCTTGGCACTAGATTCTATACAGATCTGGTGTGAAACTATGCAAAATGAAAGAAGTTTACAGAAACAAAACACTAAATATTCTGAAGGGTTATCGCACAGTTTCATATCAGATCTCTGAGTTCTTAAGTGAAACTGTATCCTTTCAAAATAATCAGGGATGTTTTTCTGTAAACTGTCCGTTTGATCCGGTACTTTACCGTAAGAAGTAGTCTTGATATTCCGTGACGTCTCTTCAAGCAGCCAGTCAGCAGCGTCTTTCCTCGGTGCTGGCCATCCGAACTCGCCTTCTTCGGTTGTCGACGCGTTACGGAGAATTGTCAGTGCTTCGGGTACCATGGGACTTCTGGAATTGATGAGATTTATAAAGAAAATCTGCCGTGGGGTGCCGGCAATAGAATGTTGTCTCTACTCTCTTGCCCGTAGAAGCAATAAGAATCTGCAGAGAGATACCTCCAGAAGATGGGCAACAGCGTCTGTCCACGACCCTCAACGACCCGTACTGCTCTCGCCAACCCGCCTGCCAAGCGTGGCAAGTATGGCAACAACCCTCATGATCAGCTCCTATGGCTATATATGAAAAAAATGTAATACTATCTAATGCAACCTTGACGTATTTCTAATACATATAAATAAAGTTTTTATTAAAATGTATAGACATACGTCAAGATGGGCTGTCGACCTGGTGAAGACCGCACGTCGACGGTGGATGCAGATCGCTTCCAACCGCAATAACTGGCAATCCACGAGGGAGGCCTATGTCCAGCAGTGGACGTCCTACGGCTGAAATGATGAAATAAAGTGTGTACGAACCTTGCAAGAACAAGCGCCAAAACCGAGGCAGCTAAAGCGGCTGGTGACGTCAGATTGTACAAATTCTTCTCTAAGTAACTTTGCGCTTTTACTGCTACGTTTGCATCAGCCTGAAACAATACACATTAAGGTCATCAAATCTATCTATATCTCTGCTTAAATAATAAAACACAGTCAGGTTAGTTACACCACTTAAAGGAATTGCCGTTTGACAACGATGTTCGCGAGATTTCCGCCTGTTGCAAACCTGTCGCGAGATACGTAATCCGGTGGTACCTATGATCGGACAGTCATGGGTTCAATCCCAGCATTGGCGGATAACCTCATTTTATCCTTATAACTCCCGAGCCGCCACTCCGGAGCCGTGGGGTGCCGGCAGTAGAATGTTACCCCTCTTCTCATGCCCGTGGATGCAGTAAGAGCCTGCTAAGGGATACCTCCGGAAGATGGGCAGCAGCGTCTTTCCGTGTATCAACATCCCGTACTGCGCTCGCCAACCCGCCTGCGAAGCGTGGTGAGTATGGCAACTACCTCTCATGGAGATCCATGAGGGAGGCCGGTTCAGTTGTGGACTTTTTACGGCTGGAATGATGATCCTTATAACTCGAGAACTGCTGGACAGATTTCAATGATCTAAGATTTTTTTAATTTGTCTGGTTCCGGAATAACATATTTTTATTTAAACATCACGTAAATTCATGTCTTGTCTTGTCTTTTTGTTTTATGGCTTTTCGTGTTTGGTTTTACACAATTCTGCCAGTGTCAAGTTTATAAATTCTTATGTTAGTTGGCTGGCCATGTTAGCGGTCATTTTTTTGTGGTAATCCACGTAAATTAATTTTCTTATTATACATTTTAGAAGATGAGATTCTTCTGTTGTCAAATATAATGCGTTCAGAAATTTTATTTTGTGTAAAAACTTAAACTCAAAGTGAGTACCATTTACTACCATTAATTATATACCAAAAATATAAACAAGTAATACTACTACCACTATTAAGTTGTAGAATAGAAGAGTAGATGTAGCACCTAGTAGTAAATCCAGACAATAAATTCTGGTTTAATGATTATTTGTTAATAGAGTAAGAGGTCTGAATGAGTCTCTTGTTCTTAGTTACCTGGTTCTCAACACCGACTTCAAGCAGAGCCGTCAACGTTTCCGCCGTGACCTCAACTCTTCTCTCCCACTCAATCTCTTCCTGAGTCATATTTCCATCCTTGTCGTAATAGTAATACTCATTAACGTCAACCTCCTGCTGTGTACCGTTAGATTGCTTCATATCTACTGGATAGTAATCAACTTCTTTATCAGCAACCAGCGGTGTAAACGAACCATCGGGGTTTTGTCGGGATTGGATCCATTTTTTGATGGACAGTAGAAGCTCCGGGTCTATAGGGTAGTAGGATTGGATTTTTGTAAGGATCTCCAGTATTTTGATAGTTGATAGGTGGCTGCTCATTGCTGGGTGGTCGCTGAATGAGTTGTCGCTTTTGCGGAAGGACAGCAGCACTTGAACCTGAAAAGGAGATATTGTGTTGTTAGATCAAATCATGTCTTAATACTGTACTCGTATGTAACAATTTTAAATTTTTTTTATGCTACCAAATGACGAGACAAGCCGAAGGCCCACCTGATGTTAAGCGGTAACTATAACAATTGCAATGCCGCGGTGATCACGTTCACTGAGCACGTGACCAACGCTGCATTGCATTGCGCCCGTCACCCTGAGACAGAGTTGTAAGGTCTCATGTGCCCGTAATTTCACCGGCCCCGATACCCTTCAAACCGGAACACAGCAATGTAGACATTACTGCTTGGCGGCAGAAATAGGTATGGTGGTAGTACTTCCCCGGATGAACCTTTCACAAAAAGTTCTACTACTAATTAAAAATTATCGTGGCTTGACATCATTATTTAAGACATAATTATTGCGGCTTTCACCGCGTACATAATTCACAATTTATTATCATATCCTCTAAACGGACTACGAAACGTCTGCAAGTTAAGTGAGGTAGGTACGCGGTAGTATATTTTATTTATTTAATTATTTTCTTCTTTAATCTTTAGGAATGTTTGTGTTAATTATGATCATCATTTTATATTAGTCTACTCCCCAAATCTGTGCCATTTCAACCGGTGTTAATATTATTATTATGAGCCATTTGGGTCCAACTGCTGGGCAAAGGGCTCCCCCAATTCCCTCCATATATCCCGATCCTGTGTATTAATATCCGTTTAAATTATAGTAATATATCATATAATAATAATTATAAAGGGGAAAGATATGTACTTTGCATGTTTGTAACGAATAAATTCAAGAACTACTAGACCGATTTCAAAATTATTTCACCGTTAGAATGCTACATTATCCCTGAGTAACAGGCTATATTTTACTCCCGTATTCCCACGGAAACAGGAACTACGCGGGTGAAACTACGGAGTGCGGCTAGTTTATAATATAAATAACAAAGAGACATTTTCTTCACGCTTCGTACCTGCTCAGGTAACTTCTTCAGAATCTTTTCCTTCTCAGCATCGTCGACGAGATGCGGGATGTGCTCGAGAGCCAACAGCGGCGCCAGGCTTGCAGAAGCAGCCGATATTTGAGAGTCCCTCCATACCTGTAAATTGTAATCTTGTGTTATTTGATGATTTGCCAACTGCCACTTATCAAAAAAAAATCTAAAATTATCATAAAAACCCTAAAGTTTGATTGTAAATGGGAATGTTGACATAAAGGCTTCTTTTTATACGGGTACATCGCGTGTGTAGCTGCAGGCAGATCTATACTACCTTGGACGCAGATTCTCCAATATAGGATTTACTCCGCGGTGACAATAATATTTGGAGGGCCGAAGAAACCTCTCCACCCAAATTAACCTTACCCTTTTTTAAAGTGGGGGAATCCTTCCTGGATACCAAACTTTTCGAGAGGAGAATTAATAGTTATGCTAGTCTCTTACCGGTTTAACTTGAATGTTTCTTCGACGCTAGACTATTTTTATATATTATTTCACGGTTCGCGGATTGAGGTACTCACTGTGCTAACTAAAAGACGAGGCTTTATTTATAGAACTCCTTATGTGAGTTGCTATTGACATCAGTCAGGCGGCTAATTTAATACTTAATGAAATCACAAACTAAAGAGTATAGAAGCAAAATGTTATAACTGTGATCATAGTTATCTGAATGGTGTTTTGATACTTAAAAAATACAGTCTCACCTCAGTCCACTGATCTGTCGAGTCAGTCAGAAAGCTGTACAGCGGCAGATGGAGTCCGCCAGAGATGAGCAGAGTGCCGCTGGCCGAACCAGGCACCACGCCGTGTGGGAGACCCAGTTCTAACACTTGAGAGAACCCAGCTTCCTCGTTGAAGTTCCAGATTCTGAAAGAAATTGTTGAATTGGTTAAGCATCTGCCCACAAACAGTAGTAGTAAACAAACAAACTCTAGAGGTTCTAGAGGAAATTTTAGAACAAAGGGCATAGTGCTACCTTAGAAATAATAAAACCAATATAGAACTTCTTTTTTACCACCCCAAAACTACTACTAGATAAAAATAATAAGTGATAAAATCCAAATCATTATTTTCTCAAGTCAGCCTTATCGCTCCATATAAAGTAATCAAAAAAAATTGTGGCCTAAAGCAAATGTGAGAAGCCGGACCAGCAGTCTACATTCACTGGGTCCTTACCCTTCCCATGAACAGGCGACCGCTTCCCACCACACCCATTACGCGCTCCATGCGCCCTTACAAAAATGAAGTCTTGTCTTCCCAGCGCGCTGAAGCCAACAAACTTGATTTTAATGTCGTTAGTGAAAGCCCAGACCAGCAACCTGCAAATGGAGCCCACTCATTTTCCACCGAACCCTCTAAATACACCAACAAAGATGAGAAACAACAAAAGTTCAAGTGTTATGCCCTGAGAAACCCCATAATTACCCTAAGTTGAACTTGATCCTCATGTCGTTAACAAGACCAGCAACCGGCGTTTGGCCGGAGCTGGTGCTCTACCCACTAAGAGAAGACCCCTCTCCCACCAGTCGCACTACGTGCGCCAACTAAGATTAGGATCAGTAGTTCTAATGTTGAGCTTCATAATAACCTAAAGTCAACCTGGTCTCCCGAAAGCGCGCTAAAGCTAACAAACTTGATTTTCATGTTGTTAGCGAGAGGCTAGACCAGTAACCGGCGTTTGGCTGGAGCTGCCGACCTATCCACCCAGAGAACACTTCTCTCACTATTCTCATTAAGTGCGCCAACTAAGAAGAGAAACAGTTACCTGAAGTCAGCCTTGTCTCCCCAAAGCGCGCTGAAGCCAACAAAGTTGATCTTCATGTCGTTAGCGAGAGGCCAGACGAGCAGCCTGCGTTCGGCCGGGGCCGCTCCCCTCCCTACTGAGAGACGACCCCCCTCCCACCACACCCACCACGCGCACCAAGAGTCTGCGCTTGAGCATTCTTCGTCGGTTTGTTCGGCGCTTGCCAGGTGGACGTCGTAGCCTGAAAGAGAGAAGAGTTTGTTAACCCTTGTGAGTTAGGAACAAGATGTATCGTAATATGTAGAAAGTATTTTGACACGTGGGTACGTCAGAAAATCTGAGAAGACTAGTGTTCACTATTATAACATAATTTCCACCAATTCTTCGTATATAAGTTTTAAAAATTAGTGGAAACTTTATTGGATTGTGTAATACTTTATATTTAAGATTTAGATTGTATTATTGTTCTGTGTGTTTTCCCAAATAAACTTAAATAAATAAATAAAACTATTAAAAACTAAACGGAAGCGCCGTTTACTTTTTACACGTGCTGCACACTTAAACGTCTTGGTAGGTACGTGAGTAGAATAAACATTTGAAAGTACGAGGCATAGATAGTCTTGAGAATGTGAAATATTTTTTTATTTATAATCCTAAATTATTTCTGATGAACATAGGCTATATTGTATCCCCGTATTTCCGGGGATAATCGGGAACTACGCGGGTGAAACCGCGGAGTGTGTTGTCAGATTCACTGACAGACCACGTACAGGCTAAAGGACCGATCATAGAGACTTGAAATTTTCAGGGTACGTTTGTCCTTAAATAAATGTACTCACCGTGTTTTCCTTTAGCAATCCAGACCCTGTTCTTCTCGAACACCACTCGGTACATGTAATCTGACGGGCCGCGGATCGCCGAGAGGGCCACGTGCGCCGCACCCTGCGACCGTAACTCTAAGACGAGACCGGCTCGGTTCCTCGGCGCCGCTACCCATTGCCACTCCCAGGAACCACGAGATGAGACGGCCAGGTGTTCTGAAGAAATATGGTGAACGTGTAATTGTGATAGTTATGTAAAAAAATTGTTTCGTTTAAATTTCTGCAGGGAATTATAAAAAAACCACTTCCCAACGTTTACCACACGTACACGATGGGAATTGCTGGTGGATAAAACTATTTCATGAAAAAATAAACTATCATTTGATTTTATACCTATTTTTAAAAAAGCGTATGTACTATTGTAAGCCCATTTGTATTAGTATTAAGATTTATTGTGCCACAGCATTTGCTGAGTGGTGGCCATTTTTGTTACCATATTTTTAAGTATCTACTAATTGTTTTTTTGGTTTGATTTCATTAATATGTACCTTCGAATTGTTTGTGTGTATTTTATGCTTGGTAACAAAATAAACTTGTTTTTATCCTTATCTTTATTAATAAGGCTTAAAATAAACCTTTACTTCTAATGTAGAATGCAGGATCTTAAGACCTACCAGAAACGTGTAGTAATGTCGGGCTGTGGATGAAATAAATCATTCGCAATGAGTTGAATGTTGACTAAAATAATTAACGGTTGTCTGTATGTAGGTCATTTTAAATGCGAATGTTCCGCCGAAAATGATGTTGGTGGAAAATGGTTCACCAAAGTGAGACACACGGAGAAGTTGACAGTTGGGGCGTGAGAGCAGATAATGCTCTCTCTCTCAGCCGTAGTACGTCCAATGCTGAACATATGCCTCCCTCATGGGTCTACAAGTACTGATCATAGGGGGTTACTTCCATACTCACCACACTTGGCAGGCGGGTTGCCGAGGCAGAACGGGATGTTGAAACACGGAAAGACGCTGCTAGCCTTCCGTAGCCTATGCCTTGAGGTGCCCGCACTATAATGATGTCTCTATCTTGTCCAAGTATGCAGTAAGCTTCTGCCAAGAGTCACCTCTGGAATATATGGCCATTCCGTTACACTCAACGCCGTGAACTCACCATTACAGTGGCGGTATGAAATGTTGATACACGGAAAGACGCTACTGCCCATCTGACGGAGCCCATACCGTGGGGTGCCGGCAGTAGAATGATGTCCCTCTCATGTCCGTGGGTGCAGTAAGCTTCTGTAAAGGGTTACCTCTGGAATATATGGTCATTCCGTTAAACTCAACGGCGTGAATTAATCTTCTGGAGCCCATACCGTGAGGTGCCGTAGTAGAATGAGGTCCCTCTCTCGTCAGTAGATGCAGTAAGCTTCTGTAAAGGGTTACCTCTGGAATATATGGTCATTCCGTTACACTCTACGGCGTGAACTCACCATTAACACAGAAGTAGGCATCCTGGTGTCGCTGCGATGCAACCCCTGAGGCAGCACCAGCACACAGGCGGACCAGATGAAGGAGCCCACCAGGGTCTCGTTGTTGAGCGACGTGTAGGGCACGGAGCAGTTTCAGCGCTGGTATTCCCCACTGGCTTAGGACCAAGGACCCAGACTTCTTCCCCGCTATATCAATGACTTGGGTTGGGCATGCCCCCATGCGGGACGTAAGTGCAGATATTATAGTCTTTCTCACAGCCGAAGGACGTCCGCTGCTGAATATAGGCCTTCCTTGTGGTTCTATAAGTACTGATCATGAGGGGGTTACTTCGATACTCACCACGCTTGGTAGGCGGGTTGCCAAAGCAGTGCGGGTTGATACACGGACAGCCGCTGCTGCCCATCTTCCGGAGCTCACGTCGTGAGATGCCAGCAGTAGAGTGATGTCCCTCTCTTGTCCGTGGATGCAGTAAGCTTCTGCCAATGGTAGGAAAGATGGAAGATATGGTCATCCCGTTACACTTAGCGGCGTGAACTCACCATTAGCACAGAAGTAGGCGCTCTGCGTGTCGCTGCGATGCAACCCCTCAGGCAGCACCAGCACACTGGCGGACCGGATGACGGAGCCCACCAGAGTCTCGTTGTTGAACGACGTGTAGGACACGGAGCAGTTGTCAGCGCTGTAGCCGGTAACTTCCACTGAAGGGAATAATAGGAGAAATAGTTTAATTTTTATATTTGATGTAAAATATCTTTCGAGGTAAAACCGATCGGACGAGAGGTGACGCGTGACGTTTGGAGATGTGCGTAGTACTAGGGTGACTGCACTTCGTTCATCGTATCGACTGTGGCAACAGGGTGAATGGGGTTACTGTGGCGACTGGGGCTACTGCAGCGACTGTGGTGACTATGGTGACTGATGCGACTGGGGTGCCTGTGGCGAGTGGGGCGACTATGGTGACTGGGTTGACCGTGTGACTGGGGCTACAGTTTCGGCTGTGGCGACTGCAGCTACTGTGTTGACTATGGTGACGAGGATTATTGTGGCAAATGCGGCGACTAATGGCAATGTAATACTTTTATAGCTAATAGAAGTGTATGTAAACTTTATAGGAAAATTATAGTGAACTCTCTAATTTGTATAGTTTTTTAGACAAGGGGGGTGGAAGGGGGGTTTTCAAAAATGTTGTGAAGTTAATAGGTGATGTGGGGTATCATATGAAAGGTATTCATTTGCACATTATTAAACAGTTTTTAGTTTTCCTTTAAGCCTTATCGTTTTTGAGTTATTTACAAAAATGTTGAAAAAAATAGCGTTCCCCCCCTTTATCTCCGAAGTTTGCGGAAGTGAACCTCTGCAACTTTTACTGCTATAAGAAATGTATCTAAAGATTACAGGAATTTTATTACAATATCTCTACTTAGCATACTTTTTTAGAAATCATCGAAAGTGTAAAAAATATACATAAGTTCCGCTATCAGACAAGAGATGACGCTGTCAAGGTTCTCTAACAAATATAAAACCGCCTTTGTCATATACTATTATATTGTATGATGGCACGGAACCCTCGGTGCGCGAGTCCGACTCGCTCTTGCCCGGTTTTATTTTATTACAACAAACTTCATTTTGCGTATGGATTAACTAAGCCTATACAATTTATAACTTCTGCATTTGGTGCGGTTTACGGTTCTGAATTCGCGAGTTCCGAAGTGCACTTGGTCTGTTTTCTTGGAACGTTAACTTTCACACTAAATCTCATAAACACCAACGTATGAAACACGCGAGTGAAACCGCGCGGGAACAGCTAGTTCTAAATAAAATTAATCATAACAGTTTCAACGAAAGCAACTATTTACTAGTTTCGCAGCAGTTCGCGATAAAAAGAGAAACATGTAGCGACATTTTAGTAATCTGCTTTAGGATAATCATTCCCAGAGAATTAAACACGACATACATATAATCCAAAACGCTTAATTCTATTCAAATATATGCTTTATTCTTAAATAATAATTTGTGTTGTTTTAATTTGTATTTTGTGACGCGTCAATAACATCCATGTGGCCGCACAGAATAAAGTATTTTTTGAGTTTGAGTATGATTCAAAAAGCTTGACATAAAACAATTCACACCATTTCTGATATTAAGAGAGAAATTTACGAGTTGAGGTCGATGCTATAAAATTACTATTCAGTTCCGGGCGCGAGTAAAATTTTGATGGATGTGCCGAATTGATGGTATTACGATATGCTCGTTTTATTGTTGCAATTCCGTAATTGACCCGTTAAATTATCTTTATTTTAGCCTACATTACTTTATCCAATAATGAAACAAAATTATATAATGCATTTTTATTGTAGAGCGCATAGCTGGGCATAATAATATGAGCCTTATTCAGGCACAATTTTATACAATCGCCTTGTGTTTATAGTACCATTGATTTGTACCATCAATGGTACAAGTGATGCTACTATGTGTCCTTAGTACCATCAATGGTACTACCGATACTAGCACGTGTCGCTAGTACCATTGCATCGAAAACATACAAAAAATATATATTATTTTTTAACCTAATGACATGACATAATGACTCTGGCGAGTCCATAATACCGACAACCTAGCCTGTTTGTCCAATCTTGGGAAAGGCCTCTCTCAACGTCTATCTACTCTGTTCTGCTTAACTTTTTCCTTGTCCATGTTTCCCTGCTGTGATTTTTATTAAATTTCCCCACCTTCGGAATGGTCTACCTAGCTTTCTTTTTATAGTTCTTAAGTACCAGAATACTATAATACATAACTGTGTTTTTGTTTCATTTTCTTTCCATTCTAATGGACTTGCTGCTGGGCATAAACTTCCACTATTTGTGCCATCTTATTGCATTGTTCTGCCGTGGGGTGCCGGCAGTAGAATGTTACCCTTTCTCTCATGCCCGTGGATGTAGTAAGAGCCTGCTAAGGGATACCTGCAGAAGCCGAAGTACCGGCAGCAGCGTCTTTCCGTGTCTCAACATCGCAAACTGCGCTCGCCAACCCGCCTGCCAAGCGTGGTGAGTATGGCAACTACCCCTCATGGAGATCCATAGGGAGGCCTGTGTTCAGTAGTGGTCGTTTTAAGGCTGGAATGATGATGATGATTGCATTGTTCGCAAATCGTCAAAATGAAACGTTCATATTCTCAAAGAAACCGCACTGGTTAAAAATGTACATATGATAGGATAATCTTCCACCAGTGAAGCCCCAAATGGGTTTAAGTCAACTTATAATCTACCCAAATATGTATAGTAGCTGCTTTAAACTGAGCCAGAGTATATGAGATACCATTTCGATATCGTGGGCAGATGCTCATTTTCCCTCGCTGCCTAATCGTAAATTTTCTCTTCAGTGATTTCAATAGAACATACCTCCCAACCCTTTGAATACGCTTTCATAATTATGTATCGTACAAACATATATATCAAAGTAGAATTTTACTAAAGTGAACATCTCAAAGATGCTCAGATTGTTTGCAATGTCAACAAAAAGAAGCTAAATATTTCCTGAAAAGAAAACAGAGCCGAGAAATTGCTTCAAGTGTACTTGTCTAAACTTGTGCTTAAGAAAACGGTACAAAGGTACGCTTTCAAAAAGTTTGTTCTTAGGTTGGTAATCTTAGTATCGGCAGTTATATTGATCGCTGACACTGATTTCTGCAAGGAAATTTGATCTTTTACTCCATAAATATAAAGATTAAGATGGGCTACGACTTTATTTTCCCTAAGGGCTTGAAAACCGCCTCGATTGACTTTACTTACATGTACGCAGGTAATTTAATTTATTATGAAACATAATACTTTACAACCATTAATGTACTCTAGCCGGAGGATTGAAAGTCTACTGAGCCAACACGGTTTTTAAAAAAAAATAGCTCACATGTTATGGGAAACTTTAGCTAGTAAATCTGCACCATACCCCCCTCGACTTAGATAGTACGTGTGAGTATGTTATGTTCCAAAGTTCAGTGTATTAATAGATTCTAGAACTTTTGGCAGTTCAACTCCGCTCGGCTTTTAATATCACAATTAATTCGAGGCGCGCTGAGGTTAAGAATTTGGGTTGCAAACTTCATTAAAATATTTTGGCTCGCGGATTATCCTGTCCAGATTTCGGAGCGTCCGCGTTAATTAAAACGCCAATTTATAAGTGTTGACTTTGTACGAGTTATAGTAATTGGCAGTAAAATTTGAGAAAAGGCTTAGGAATTTAGCCTAATTTGACTTCGAAAGCTTCTCTGAGAGCTAAGATACTAGCCCTACTCTGCATGCAACATAGATAAAAATAGAGAGACTTGCGCACTTTGCCGTATCGTATCGTGATCGTATCTGCAAAAAACGTCGATAACTAAGAATCTTTTGACAGGAAATCTTTCACTATTAGTTTGATGCCTCTAAAGCCCTGTGCAAGGCATCTTAGTTAGGCTGAACACTTAAGAACTGCTTTAAAGTTTTCTTAATGAGGAGATAAGCCGAAGGCCCACGTGTTGTTAAGCGGTCACCTCTACCTATTACAATTGCTACACCGCGGTGATCACGTTTACGAAGCATGTGACCAACGCTGCATGGCATTGTGCCCGTCACCCTGAGACAACATTCTAAGGTCTCATGTGTCCCTAATTTCACCTGGCTTTCAAACTGGAACACAGCAATATAGACATTACTGCTTGGCGGTACAAATAGGTATGGTGGTAGTACTACCCCGGATGAACTATAAAAAGTTTACTACTACTAGAGTGACTACTAAAGTGTTAACCAAGTGATATTCTTCTTGTCGGGAGTGTTGACGGCTATCATGACTCTATCCGCCGGAAGGCGCAGTCTCTCAGTCGCGTATAAGGCAACGGCGCTTTAGAGCAAGCAGGCCCACAATCTGGGTTGAGACCGTTGGTGGCTTCATCACTGGTAACTTTTAACCAACTTACCAGTGATATTCTTCCTGCCGAGAGTGTTGACAGCCACTCGCAATAGGTACTAGCAGAGTGCCTTCTCGCGGGTCTAGGTGTAGTCTCTCAGTCACGCATAGGGCACAAGCGCTTTAGAGCAAGCAGATCCACAATCTGAGTTGAAACTGTTGGCTTCATCACTCTTAACTTTTAACCAACTCACCTGTGATATTCTTCCTGCCTGGAGTGTTGACGGCTACTCGAACGACCAGCTGGGTGCCTCCTCGAGGGCCAAGTCGCAATCTCTCAGTCACGTATAGGGCTCCAGTGCTTGCGAACGCAGCGCCGGCGCTAAGGGCTAACAGGGCTGTCACCTGAAATATGTAGATAGAGGGTAGTTTGGAGGTAAAGATTTGAAAATAGAGAATAGTAGCAGAAATTTGTAGGAAAACGTAGGCACCATTCGTAGAAGTTAAATCTATTCCGAATATAGCAGTCACTACTTTGTAGAGTCAACGCAAAACACAATAATAAAAACTTCTAAATGTTATATGTATGAATTAATAAATGAATATATATTTATTTGGTTCACAACACAGCACTTATTATCACAGAACAGGAGACAAAAAATGAAGAGAAATATCTAGCACTAAGAGAGAGATGTAGGTATATGTTATATGTGGCTATTCAAGTGATTAAGTAATACTTGTATACCCATTATTATGATTAACAATATAAATTTTTAATCAAATCAAATAACATTAAAAATAGTACCAATGACGTATTCAAATAAGTTTAAAGCTTCACTTTTACTCAATTGACTACAAAACTCATTTCCCAAAGCCGGACTGTGCGACAAATTGCTCAGAAACAATTACCCATTCTAAAAACTAGCTGACGCGAGTTTGAAGCGGATCGAACAGGGATATGTTGCCTAATCGCCCCATTTGGCGGGATTCGCGCGGATCCGCGCTGAGCCGGGAATCCGTGATCGGGATTCGATGAGCCGCGTGATATCGCAAACAAATCGCTCGCAAACTTGTGTATTTCTATGGAAGTGAAATGCTACTTTATGGGGGACATTTTATAATCACAGTATGACATAACCACACTATGCGGGCTGTCCGTGCGAGCGGAGCGGGCTTATTAATGCCTCCAATGAATGACAATGCTGATATTGATAGCATTCGAATATTATGCATATTATATCGCCACTTTAATAGCCAGAAAAGGAAACTTCTTGTTTTAAAAAATCTCTAACTACGGTTTGTTCTATCCTTCATACAGTAGATACTATTTTAAATTAGCTTGTGTTGTCCCAATGCAATCTTTTTCCAGCCATCTCCGTTGTGGCCTGCCGCGTGGACGTCTTTCTTCGGACACACCACATCGTTGGTGATTTTAAATCAAGTGCTCTTTATATCGCTCACCTATGATTCGCATGACTATTTCTCTGGAAACAAGAAGTCTCAACCGAACAAAAATGTCATGCGAGCCTAACGAATGATTCATAAATATTAATATCTTCATTTTTTACGTTATAAAAAAACATTTGATACATTTCTACATTAAATTGTCGGCGAAAACAATTAATGTATTTTGAAATAAATTACATAATAATAATTACTGAGAAGCAACATTCGGGAGAATTTATTTTGGGGAACTTTATCACAAAATGTCACTTTGTAATATTAATAATTTCTTTACTGACATTTCGGACTCTAATAATGAAATAAAAATATGCAACTTATTTAGTTGTCAAAGAACACCTTTCAAAACTGGTTTTAAATGAGTTTCAGTAATTTAATATCTCAATAGTTGTGGATGTTACTATGTGTTATTCCTTCGTCTAGACAAAGAAACCACATTAGTCGTTCAAGTTTAAGCAAACACGCTTTTAGACTAAGCCAAGTTGCAAATGCTATGGCAGTATGTAATATAACTCTCAGCAAAGCCAGAATAACAAGTAAACAAAGACATAATAGTCAGTCGGATCCTAAGTAAATACAGCTAGTTTCAGTAATTGTATGAAAATGAGACTCTGCAAACAAAAGCTCAGCTCATGTTTATTCGTATTTACAATTTGAATTTCGGAAATTATAAGGAGATTGCTTTCGTTTAATATTTGTAAGGGGGTTGTTATAATATCATGAATACGGTAATCAATCGGATATCCTTAGCTTTTGATTATGTAATGTTCTCGGGATCGGTTCGCGCATTGCGTATTGCGTAGCCTCTTTGATTTTTTTTTGATGGACCGAAAGAGCGACTTAAATAGATGTACTGTGCAGGGTAAAGGAGAAGAGGACTCAGTATTCAGGAATAAATTAATGAATGAATGAAAATTCTTTATTGTACAACAAATAAAAACAGAACACTCACAAATTTGTCTCCGCAACCCCTAACATGGTAAAGTAGATAGAAAGATAGATAAACTCTTTCAAAGTAACAGCTTTCTAGGACTAATAGAGTCTCTTCGCAAAGCCGGTGACGAACGGACAGACAGACAGATAGACTGAGTGAAACTATAAGGGTTTCTTGTTTTACTACGAAACCTTAAAAAGGTATGCTTACATTCAAGTCAAAATAATCAGTGACATAACAACTGCCTTAAATCTGATTCCGCACTGAACGATCGCAATCGGTTGTAGCTAATAGCGCATTTCAAATAGGATCGGATATTAACGTTAAATCACGATTATGCTCACCAGCTAGTTAGAGTTGAGCGTTATGAACAATGTATTCTGACTAGCATATTGTTTTCAGTAGTTCCCATTATTTAGATTCGTGACATATCTATCTATACTCCAGCTACTTTCAACGTTTGTGAACAACTGTGAAAGCAAAAATTGAATTGCTTCTTAAGAATTGAATTGGTTTCTTGACTATTAACACGGTCAAGAAACCAACCCTTAATATTGAAGGAAGTGAACAACAATTCATTGAGATTTTTTTATAAAAACTAACAGAATAAAAGTTATTTTTAGGATAAGTATTGACAGTTTGTTGACAAACATTTTACATCGAAAGTGGCTGGTGTTAGGTTAGGTTAGCTTAGGTTAGTATATATAAAACAAAGTCGGTTATTTGCACCATTTATAACTCGAGAATGGCTGAACCGAATGATCTTAGATTTGTAGGATATGACTACTTTATTTATTTATTTATTTATTTATTTACGCTACGCCCGAATTAAACAATAAAGTCTATTTACACCAAACATAGCTGAACGATCATGTCACCTTTCGAATTAAAAACTAAAGTCAAATCGAATTTCATTTCAGGTTTATCCGAGCATGATTTTTTGAAAATAAAGAATTACAGTATTCAAAATCCAAAGGAAGCAAATCATAACTCTCTGAAAATAAACACATTAGATACTTACTGTTGTCTACTCTTACGTATGAAGAGCAATCTGTTAAACAGATTTAGCGCTTATGTGACAAATTGTACCGTTCATTCTAATTGAAAATCCACTTATTGGAAACTACTTGATTGTGATTTCACCAAATAGTGATTCGTTTAGCCGAGACCTATTTAAGTAATTTTGCGGGAGTATAAAACAGCTCCATGCTTTCCAAATGAATAGTCTTCTGCTTGCTCACCCAGCCAAGTTGACTGGGCGGTAAACATTTTGCGGATTTCATACATGGTGGTTGTAATTAGGTCAGGCGCATAAATGGGGCTTCAGATAATAAAGCCAGCTCATTTGCTGTCACACAATGATGAAATGTCACCGAATAAAATGTTTTCTGTAGTGTTATCAAAGAAGTCGCTGTACGAGTATCATTTTAACGACACTCGATAAATTTATGCCATATTATGTCGACGACAAGTGTTAGTATTTTTGTCTATTTTAGGTTTACATAGACCGACTAAATTTGTTTCACTCAATTATTGTTCATTTTAGCTTTGGCTGGTAGTTTGCGAGTTTATTTTTACAAACAAAAAACAAATGTAAACCAGTCTACTTAATAGATTTATGTAGGTTTTTAGTAATTTTGCAGGCGCTTATAACAGCTCTATGCTTTCCAAATGAACGATCTTCTGCGAGCTCACCCAGCCATGTTGACTCAGCGATAAACATTTGCGGATTTTTTAAATGGTAATGATAAATTAGGTAAAATACGCACACAAATGGGGGTTAGATTAATAAATCCAATTTTCAATACAGGATTTTATACTGTCACAAAATGATTAAATGTCACCGAAACAATACAAATGTTTTTTTTTATTTAAGTTTTTTCGCTTTTTTGTGTTTCTGTTTGTATTGTATAGAACTAATTAGTTGTCGTACTCTGTTTGTTCGTAACCCGCACATAATCGTAAAGTTAACAATATCGCGCGTTTCAAATCCTAGTTGTAGTTATGAGTTAGTTCAAATCAATATGATTGAATATATAGTCTGTCTTAAACTAAACCTGCAAAAACAATACCTAGTATTTTATATTGAATAACCACATAAAACCTTAGAAGCGGTCTGCGGTAGCGAGTGAACCAGACGTGCTGCGCGGCCAATTTAAAAACACTGTTCGCAAACCGCCTCAGTTTGTTTTTTTCATAACAATAAAAACATTTCAAAGGTGTGTTGCGCATCTAGAGGTACACTGCTGGTGTCAATTTATTTCTATGAGCCGCCCAAGATAAACTGGATATTCCTCACGAATTCGTACGCGTTTTGATGTACTGGTATAGTCAAAATTGTTATTATGAGCCTAAAACCTTCCTAGATAAATGAGCTATCCAAAAACTAACGTTTTTTTATTCGAGCCTGTTATTCCAGAGATAAGCGTGTTTAACCAAACACAGAAACCCTTTAGCTTTATAATATTACTTTAGTACCTCTAAATACATGAAACCCACATATCACTTAGTTTCTGTAATCTGTGATATCACAGCGACACGAGGTCGTCTTTTGCTGATACAGTCAGCTAAGGAATAACACGTTAAAACTCAAGAATACTCACATCCATACAGTTGTTGATATTGTTGGTAATCTTTACATCCACTTCAACAGTCTCCCCGACCTTCAGCGCGGGCGGCAGAGCGAAGTCGAGCTGGATAGGACGGAACACGTTGATAGTCTTCGGCTCGGAGAAACGAAGACCGCGGTTTGACAGCGAGAGGGCCCATAGCGACCAGCGGCCGGCTTCCGACGGTGCTGTGATTGTCACTCCGTCGGTTGATAACTGGGTGCTAGAAAGAAGAACAAAGTTTTGAGGTACGACAAATCCTTAGTTTTTTCCTAAAATCTGTAACCTGGGTTTCTTAAGGTCAAGTGTGAATATGTGTCTCCTATACCTTTGTGATCCATCGTGTGGCCGACGATGAATCGTCGCTTAACATCAGGTGAGATTGTGACAAAACAAACATCTATCAGAAGTAAGAAAAAGTCGTTGGTTGACAAAATTTATATAATACTAGAAGTCGTCCGCGGTTTCACCCGCATCTTTAGTTACTGCTCCGCTCCCGTAGGTAGCGTGATGTTATATATAGCCTATAGCCTTCCTCGATAAATGGGCTATCTAACACTAAAATAATTTTTCATATCGGACCAGTAGTTCCTGAGATTAGCGCGTTCAAGCAAACAAACAAACAAACTCTTCAGCTTTATATATTAGTATAGATTAACAAAAACAGTTTGTAACGGCCACTTCCCGTCCATGGTTCTATACAGTAAAGCAATGCAAATTTATTGTTGTTCATGTTGAGCTATTTCAACTATAAGTTAATTTTACCGAACGCTAGCCGAGAGCCGAAAACGAAACCTCAAATAATATTCGCAAAGGAAAAAAAACAAACAATTTAAAAACAACGCACAAGCGCGTTTTTATTCAAGGTTCAATCACATTTATGTATTTTAGTTTTTGTGTATTTCAATACATAAAGCTTTCAATACTTTTTCACTCTACGAAGCACTGTTCTTCAATTTAACTGGGCACTTTTTCACATAATTATCTTTAGTCTGTACTAAAATAATAGAGAATTATTGAAACGTATTTTCATAATTTTCTATGATCCGAAAAGCATAACGTTAACGCTTTGTTCAAAAAGCGAGTAACAGATGATTATCCGTGTAATAAATTGAAAAGCTTTGTTTGATAAAATAATTATTATTGTTGTCCGTGCATGTTAATAAATTGCGTGGAACTGTTAAGCAGATAACGAATTAAATTTGCATACGCTTTTGTCCGTCGCTGGTTTTTGTTCTGTGTTTTTTCTGTTTAAATGGATTATGCTGGAACAGTGTTATTTTTGTACCGCATAAATGGAACAAGAATATTTAAGTCAAGGCTCTTGTTAAGTGCCAGGAACGTTATCTAAACATTGCAATGCTTTCTACTTAGGGATCAAGTGAGATGGCCATGATCTTCTAAACTAGGTTTTTTAGGTTTTTTTATATTCTATTTTTTAATGTTGCTATAATTTTGCAATATCATTTTATTGTATACTAACCGCACTCCGCAGTTTCATCCGCGTAGTTCCCGTTTCCGTAGGAATATGTAGATAAAATATATCCAATGTTACTTAAGGATAATGTAGCAATCTAATGGTGAAAGAATTTTAAAAATCGGTTTAGTAGTCTTTAAGTTTATTCGTATACAAATCTTTTCTCTTTATAATATTAGTATAGGTTACTTAACACAATAAATTCAATAAACAATTACTTAAAACTGAAGATGATGATGTTATTGTAACGACTGTCACTCCAAGCTTTCCAAACGTTAAACATAGCCAACAAACTACAACTAATCCGCCACAACTGCCTATTTATATAATCATCATCATCATTTCAGCCGTTAAACGTCCACTACTGAACACAGGCGTCCCTCATGGATCTCCATGAGGGGTAGTTGCCATACTCGTTTGTATATTGTTCTTAAATAAATATTTCAGGAGCAATACAAACGAACATAAATATACATATTCAGGACCAAGTGACGGGGCATCACTGTCTCTACAATATATGAACTAGGCTGACTCGCTGAAAGTTCAGGAAAAAGACCATGATACATATTTATTGTTGTACCGAGTGTCAAATGTTACAAATATACACTAACCGACACTGTAATTTATATCTATACTAATATTATAAAGAGGTAAAGTTTGTGAGTTTGTGAGATTGTAGGGGTACGATATTAAAGATTCTTTCACTAATAGAAGGCCACAATTTTTGTGACTGTCATAGGCAATATATAAACCCGACAAATGACAAGACTTTTTCGTGGTAGTCAGATTTGTTACCGCCCAACGAAGTGGACACGTGTTAGCTAGTCATTAATATAATAAATATAGTATGACAGCGGCCTCCTCATGATCTTGTAAATCCATGAGGGAGGTCTATGTCTAGCAGTTGACGCGTGGACGTCGTCGAGTCCTACGGCTAAAGTGATGATGATCCTACAAATATACCATCTTAGATCTGCAAAAACTCTACGTCATTATACTAAATCGTTTCTATACGCTTTATATTTCTATAGCAGGAAGTAAGCAATGCCCAAGCTATATGTCATGTCCGCTGAATAATGCGCTGATACATTTGATATTCTGCTTCAAACATGGACAGAGACAAATCGGTGTGCGATAGTTTGCAAATATTAAGGATTTATCGGCTTGTTTACTGGTTAGATCATAATGTCACATAACTGGATATTTGTAGAGCAATAAAAGGAGTTTAGGAATGGAAATTGGTTCATTATTACTGTATGATTTTTATATTTTTTACAAAGCATTGGCAATCTTAATATTCGATCTGATCCTAGAACTTCATCAACAACATCGGTCTTATTAGTTCATATTTGACTGGGATTGGTTGGACTAGACTAGAAGTTCATGGCGATCTCACTCAATCCTTTCATCTATTAGTCAATATATAGCTATTGGTCAAGCATATTCATCTAAAGCTACTCGCACCTACAAACATTCAAAGCGCGCTAAATATTGTTTCTGTAAAGGGTTACAAATTAATGGAAAAGTCGCGGGCCTTGGAATATGACCTTTGGACTGAAAGTCGGAGTAGCTTCACCAAGCCATCGACGTAAATATTTAAATTGCTACTCTTTCATATAAAATATCAGAGGGACTTCTTTCTGCACAGGCGCGCAATAACATGTCATGTTTCTCATTACAACATTGGTAACCCTCTACTCATGCCACATTCGATACATATTTAAAAGCTTTCGTTTTCAAATACATTAACTATTGGATGTTACGGGATCCGAACTTTGTGTTGCATTATTAACTCCACTCCATTTGTAGAAGTAGCAGTTTATTTATTGACAACAGAGCAAGGTATCTTCATTGTTAGCGGAACATGTTTCCTATCGGCCGCAGAACATCAGAAATGCAGAGATAAAATACGAACTAGCTGTCACAGTATATCTTCATAAAACCAGGATGTTTGCCTCTTTTCCGTTCCGTCAGTGGACATAAGTTAGAAAGAGACAGGGTCATGTAGTTCGGACTGGTTATCAAGCCAGGGACGTTTGTCATGGAGAAGAGCATAACTTACGTGAGCGGACAGATGAATCAGCGGGTTTTGGATTTATACGAGCTAACTTCTGACTGTTTATCAGATGGCACTGTGAAACTATGTTCAAGCTTTTAAGTTCATTAATTCTATTTACCACTTTATCAGAATATAAAAAATTGCGCAAGTAGGAATTAATGTTGAAGCCGTCTTCCATGCACATAAGCGTGCAAAAATATGATGTGGCGTGTCTTATAAACTAGGCATCTTTCATACCTAAGACCATACAGACTCACACCACGCCTACGTTAATGTCGTATGTGACGTTAAAGACACGAACAACAACTAAATAATATTCATCGGCATGTATGTTAAAGATGTTGTCGTTTTGTTACGGCCAATAAGCTAATAAGTAATTCAAAAGCTAGTTTTATTTAGACACCAAAACTATCGTTATACTAGATCAGAATTCACAAAGAAGCATAACTCGATAACGATTGCAGAAAAGGAGTGCTGAATAACCGGAAAGTTTTAAAATTCATTACAGAACTGACGTTGCAAACAATTTGCCCAGCATTCGAAGTTGGCTGATTAAAAATGTAACCTTTAATCTATGAACTTCATCGTTTCAAGAGTTCAGTAACTTTAATAACTTAGAGCGGCTGTTTATTAGGCCTTCAGCGTTTCATCAGCCGACGCCTGGTTCACTTTAACACTTTCTGTAAATTAATTTTGTTAGAACTACTCGTACATGGGATCGAACCCTCTGACGTTTATTAAGACAAGTTTATAAAATACCAGCGGACCCGGTAGACGTCGTCCTGCCCGCTGTTATGTAGACATGCTGACAGCAGCGCCATCTACCGGGTTCAATTGAGTCGGTCCAACTGTTTAGGAGGAGCTAGACGTGCGCACGCACCGCTGTAATTATTATGTCTATTTTCACATCTTTGTTTGAAAGACTTCGCAATAAATGCATATTATTTTGTAGACCTTTCAAAGAAAAAAATCTTCTAGACATCACTTGCACTTAAATGATTTAGGCGGCGCAGGCCAATACAACTCCCAACAATACATTTTCCGACATGTTCAACAGTTCAGCAAACCTGCACCAAATCTTTATACACTTTTGCTTAATTTTTTTCTCTTGAATTACTCTTATAAGTGAAAAGCGTATGAAAATTCGCTCAGTAATTTTTAAGTTTTGCGCGAACAGACAAACAGATGCGGCGGACGATTTTGTTTCATAATATGTAAGGATAATTGATATTTTCCTCGCTAGAGAGCTCCGATAAACGCGTGCGATTGCTGCTAATCATAAAGTGCTATAGCGCAAAGCGCATCATCATTCTAGGCCGCCGGCCCCCCGGCCGCCATTGTCGCAACCGCTATGTCCCTGCATTCTATAATATCTTCGAAAATATTCATTTAAATTACATGCTGTAAAGGGTCATATTGATTTATATTGAATGCAAAATGTATTTATTGTACTTAATTGGATAAGGATTAGTGCTATATTGCTTAAAATCGCTTCGTGAATAAGCCATTATGTCTCGTAAAAAGTAAAGGATAAACAATGGTTATTGTGGGTTATCCCTAAGAGATAGACATATACCATTGTGAATTTTTTGTACATCTTTTTAAGTTGTACCTACAATACTGTAGCATATTATTTTGATCTATCTCATAGGGTTCAGCAGCGTTTGCAATGTAAGCGCAAAAAATGCGTTTATTTACGACATCATATTAGCAACCTATAAAATTATCAGTGTTTCTCTACTGAATTGCGCATGTATTATACATTAAAAAAACCGCATCGAAATCCGTTAAGTAGTTTTAAAGATCTAAGCAAACATAGGGACAGACAGACAGCGGAACTTTGTTTTATACTTTGTATGTAGTGAAGAATTTTAAGTGGCCCCCGTCATTTTACCTATTCTCTGAGAATACCTAATTTTTTTTTAATATATACCCTCAGTTTTGCAATCATTCATGCCCTTTCATTTGATACCACTCTTGGGTATATTTGAAAATATTCGATTGTTTACCCTAATTTCAACCCCATATCCCAAGAAAATGGCGCAATTATTGATTTCTATACAACTTTCAGTTTAGCATTCTACACAACATTTTCTTTCATTTGATACAAAACTCATTTAGAAACATTCGATTATTCGTCCCCTCTTTCACCTCCCATATCTTGTAAACTTCTTAACCGATTTTGATAAAGCATGTCTAACAACCACCACCGAAAAACCGGCTTTTAAATAAAAAAAACTGCATGCAAATGGTCTACTCATTTAAGAGCTACGGTGCCACAGATGGACACACATCACAGACAGCACAGCGGTCGAACTTCTAACACCCCTTTTTTTGCCGGGGTTAAAAAGTGTGATGCTATGTTCAAGTTTTTATAATCTATAGACACTTTATTTGTAACAGGCTTTTTCATTTTTGGGAGGCAAAGCCTACTACATTACTTGTACCTATCTCTGTTCTGTGCTTATCGTATGAACGAAACCCGTCTAGGATATCACGTCAGAATTGTTTTAGTCCGTCCAGCATTCAAAGTTGGTTGATTAAAAATGTAACGTCTAATTTATGAACTTTATCGTTTCAAGAAGAATTCAGTTACTTTCATAACTTAGAACGGCTATTTATTAAGCCAATGGTGCTTTATATTTCAAGAATTTTGTACAAAAGTAAAGTGAAAAAGAAATGAATAGGCATGTATAGGTTCTTACAAAGTACCAACCTGTTGCATTCCATACCATTGCAGGTACTTGTACCTATTTAAGAGCTGGAGCTAAAGTCGAGTGAACGTGCATTCAGTAAAAAGTAAAAATACATGAATAGGAATAAAATTACTTTACGTTCTCTTCATATTTTGACGTTGTGTATTTGGTTAAGTTGGTATTAGTTTCAAAACTTTCCCGATACAAATGTCATTTGGCACACAAGACAGGCATTAAATAAGTTGTGTTCAGGAACTCCTTAATCAAGAATAAGAATGGCTTTCAAATCAACCAATATTAATAATTTCAAAAAAACCAGAAAGAATCTGCTAAGGGATACCTCCGAAAAATGGGCAGTAGCATCTTTCCGTGTATCAAAGTCCCGTTCTGCGCTCGACAACCCGCCTGCCAAGCGTGGTGCGTATGGCTACCTCAAGATCTTGGAGGTCCATGAGAGAGGCCCATAGGTTCTCCATAGGTTTCCACGTCTACTGCTGGACATATCTAGCAGTGGACGTGGAAAGCAATCCTACGCCTGAGATACTTAATGATGATGATATCCTAATACATACGTGTAGTTGAAGCATTTCCACATCCACAGTCTATCATGGCTAGCCGGAGGAACCAGATGGGCAGGGGAGCGAGGGGCAGGCGCTGTCCTCTGCCTGTAAAGCACTCCACCACCGCAGGTGCCACCTCCGACGAACAGGGATACTCCAGCTGAGACGAACTCAGGGGCTGGTGGTTCCTCGTGTTCTGTTACACTGGAAATGAAGGAGTACGTTAGTGTTGAATAACAAAATACTTTTACTTACATTGGAAGATAATTTAAATTTCATAATATCAATAAATAAAATTAGTAGTTGTTACTTGTTCGAGCTATGATATTGTTAGATAAGGTTTTGAATGAGTTAAATGGTAGTTAAGATACGGACTTTACGCTAATAGATATGTACGTACACAAGTTTGCAAAAATAATATTTTATAGGTATATTATTTTTGCTATGGGAACTTTTGAATGGCCTGCGCTGTTCGGATTTTGCAAAGTTAAAGTGAAGTATTAACTTATTGACGGGAAGTTTAAGTTGGAGCAGTCAGAAGCAGTGGTGCAGTTCACCTGCCTAAAGTTGCACTTTGAATTTCCCTAAGTTAAGCTGCGGCCAAACGTGCGCGTCAGCGATGCGGAATGCGGGACGCGAAGCGGGTGTGTCTACTACGCGAAATGCAACGGGCCCTGCGCGACTACGGCGCGAATCGCGATTGTCGTCCCGCAGGGTGATTACCTATCTCGCGACAGGTTTTGCAACAGGCAATTTACATCAATATTGCTGTCAAATGTCAATTCCCTGCTATTCTCTCATACAAAATTGACATTTGACAGCAATATTGCCTGTTGCAAAAGCTGTCGCGAGATAGGTAATCAAATTACCGCTCTACCGACGCGGTCGTCCCTCGCTGTGGTCGCGTAGGTGTGGTATGCGTCATAAGATATCGTGGGTAGCGTAACCGCGCGGCTGACGCTACCGTTTCGCGTCCTGCATCCCGCGTCAATGACGCGTAGGTTTGCCTGCAGCTTTAAATAGTGAAAATGAAGTCAAAGTACGAACATTACATTAATATTCGTAGTTCGTAAAGAAGAGAGCATTGCGACATTTCCTTTCAAGAGACAACAGAATACATCATCTCGACAACAGGAAGCACCTACTAACATTACAAAGTTTTTTTGGATGTTTGTTACCTCTTCAAGCAAAATCTACCAATTAGATCTAGTTGAAACTTTGCACAAATTGTATACATATAACTATGTATATAGAACTATACGGACAGTTTCCATACCCCTATCTGGGTGATGGGAACCTAATCCACCTAATAATGGCTCAGGCATTACTTCGTCCACAGGTACAGTATGAATAAACAGTGGGTGTCGATGTATTAGTTCTATAAAGATGTCATGGGCCAATTTAATTTACTTTCTATAAAACAGTAGACTAAACCCAGTCGCAAGAACGAAGCTCATTGAGACATTTCCTTCCAAAAGACAAATACATCATCTCGATAGCAGGAAGCTCCCATTGGACAGATGAGGGGCGCGGATATATCGACTGAAATCCTTCGACAAACGGACCGGAAGATGAATCGTATGATGACGGCGTCGAGCGAGGACATAGGGAACTGTATTTTGGACCGCCAAGTTGCGCTGTCAGTCAAAATAGCAGCAGTAATTGTTAAAAAAATTAATGATATTCAAGTACCTGTTCGACATTTTTTGATATCGTCAGGACTTGAACCCGCCTTAGTCATCAAACTCAGGTTGTATTTGATGATTTTTATAACTCTCACAAACATTCTGTAAATTAGTACCTATAAAAAAAATGTAAGGCCTTTGCATCTATTATAGATTATTTATACAGCGTCAGCAACTGGTAATCATGCTGTACGGGACGGTGCAGTGCCTGGGACATTGTAAGATGGATTAGGCTTGCCCAGCACCTATACCATCCTCTCAGTTTAGTCAGCTATTATTCAGAGGAAAGAACAGGACACGTCTGAAGCTTAGCCGCGGGTTTCCTCACGATGTTTCCTTCACCGTTAAAGCACGTGTTAAGTGTGCACATACATTTTTCAAGAAAGAAAAATACATTGGTGCTCTGCCGATATCGAACCCACGACCTTCGGATTGAAAGTAGTGGGTACATACCACTCGGCCAACACGGCTTAAGTGGTAAATAAAGTGGTTCTATAAATTGTTAATATTGAATACGCAGTTCATTTCAAACATCAGAAGAACCTTGTTTCTTTTATTACAATATAGACATAGTAACACCAGTAACACTTCCTTTCAATAAATAAATAAAACACCTCGATAGCTGGAAGCTTTTACTAGACAGATGAGGAACGCGTATCGTGTTATCGACTGAAACACAAATGAAACAACAACTGAAACAAACCGACCGGAGGATGAATCGTGTAATGACAGTGGGGTGCGCAGACATATGGAACTGTATTTTCAGTGGGTCATACCGGGCTGAAATGATGATGATGATGATGAATATGAAACACTAGGTCTACCATAAGTTTTCACAATCGACACCTACTTGCTAGCGACTGTAGTTAAAACAAAATATAAAAACTTGTACAGCGCCTCTAGCGGATAGTTTGCTACTAAAATACGCAGTAAACTATACTACAGCGACTCAAGTTTGGGCTTCATTTGCTTAGAATTAGGTACCATGAGTTACAAATCTGCTAGCTGATGTCATAGTAACGTACTGTTACGAGCTGGGGGTTCGGGATTAAATAATGTAGCCCAATTGAATCAAAATTATCACTTTAATTACTGATCACACCAATAAGAATCTCTCGGCAGATTCTCACTAGAACAATTTGTCACTGAACAACACTATAACACTTGTTCCCTATTCACTGAATACTTGCACTTGTATGCACTTCACTATTAGTATTCACTTTGAAGTCACTCGGATATATCGCACTGCTCACTTCCGTAGCCAAATAATGACTGTCCCTCGTTTTTTTTTAATTTGAAATTAAAATATATGTTGTTGACCGCAGATGGCCATGACAACGTAACCGGACTATGGCGAGCGCAGAGGGCGCATAGCCGCAAATGTTAGGTTGGGGCAACAAGCTCAAGGACACCACTTAGGTTCGAACCACGGCTTGGACTGTTACCAGATTTTTATATGCAATGATGGGTAACGTCCAGGTACAAAACTGCACCTTAAGACGGAAGAGTGTATTCTTCGGCCTCGCCGGCGAGACCGGTTATTGAATGTGTGCCTAGCAGCTAGTGTAGGACGGGTTGACGTCACCTCCGGGTTAGCAGCGGTGAGCTCGTCAACGGGCAAGCCGAGAACGTGTCTCGGTCGACGAAGGACTGTCCCTCGGCAAATACGCTCACATATCTATATCGCATATAAAGAAGATTCTAGTCGCCGAAGTATCTAGATTCACAGACAATAGAAACAGGACAGCTAGAGACAAGTAAACAACTTTTTACAACTTTCTTTACAACACGCACTATTGTTTCAAAACCGGTTTGTCTAGAAACATTACGTGTTTGTGTTGAAAACAATAGAGAAGTGACCTTTAGACTCTTTCGGCCGCTCATACACCGATCCTTTCTGGATCTTTCGCTAACTTACTAGTTTGCGTTTGCGCACGGCGCAACAGTACTATTACTGCTATAGTAACGGCAGGCGATCTAACAGTAACAACTCATGGTGGACACACTGATGTCAAGTTGCCGAAATACCAGCCGTATGTTTCCGAGACGATGAATGATGTATTCGGTATTGAGCGCCATTTCATCCATCGCCATTTGCTATTGTCGCGATATTTGATTGACGTTTCTCTGGAGCGGAGAAACTCGAATGGGTTTTTAAGTAGGCCCCAGTTTACTCTCTCATTTTATATTCTAGACAGTATAGGTATCTAACTTCGAACTTCCACGCCGAGGGTCCCTGATAAACATAATACAATAGCATATGATAAAGGCAGTTTATATATTTTGTAAGACACGCACTTTCAATGATTTCTAAAAAACTATGCAAATTAGAGAGTTCTAATTTTCCTGTAATCTTTACATACACTTCCATTAGCTATAAAAGTTTCAGGGGTTTATCTCCGCAGACTTCGGAGATAAGGGGGTGGGGACGGATGTTTTTTCAACATTTTTGTAAATAAGTCAAAAACTATATGGCTTAGAGAAAAACTAAAAACTTTTTAATTATGCGCAAATAGAGCCCTTTCATATGATACTCCACATGACTTATTAACTTCACAAATATTTTTGAGGCCCCCTTTCCGCCCCATGTCTAAAAAACTATGCAAATTTGAGAGTTCGCTATAATTTTCCTATCATCTTTGCATAGACTTCTATAAGCTTTAAAAGTTTCATGGGTTAATCAACGCAAACTTCGGAGATAAGGTGGAGGAATGATATTTTTTCAACATTCCTTAAGAAAATAAGTAAATAAATAAATTTGCAAATGAAGCCCTTTCACATGATACCCCACATGACCTAGTAACTTTACTTTAATTTATGAGACTTCCTTACTGCCCTGTGCAAAAATAATAAGAATATTTTTGAACGGTTTTTATATTCTAAATAAGTGAAATAGCGTTATCTTATACCGTTTCAAATTTGAAGCCAATATCATCAGTAGTTCTCAAGATATCTATTTGTGACAGACATACATACAAAGTCATAACATCAAAGGGTTCCTCTTTACTATTTTGGTCTGGAACCCTAACAAACAAAGTCACGTTCGCATTTCTTATATTATTATTTAGGATTTTATAATCGCGGTTAAGCTGCAAACCAAAAATCTACATTGAGAATTCAATTTTAAGGGAAATTGAAGACTCTGGTCTATAATATTTGGTTATTCGAGTTTGCTAGTCCCCGAATTTAATATTATCCTCTTAGTTTTCCTACTTCAATAAATTCTTAAGCACGTCTCGATAAGCTAGCTACTTTATAAGTATTAGATTCTATTTTTAGATGGATCACAACCATTTTCATGGGAATATGTACCTGGATTTCTTACATTCAAATAAGCTTTTCAGAATATCAGTCTCCTATTTTCTTTTGAAATCGAATCAGTAATCAGTTAGTTAAAAATAAAACTAGAAAGGTACACCACCAATTACACGTGGTAGTAATATTTTTCTAGGCGAGAGATGGAGGGAGTTTCTAGTACTTCCCCATTTATATTAACCCATTTTTCAAGATGACGGAAAACACACATAGGCAATCTATCTTGGTCTATAATTTGAACTTCAGCTTTTCAAGGTACCCACGTTATATACAAAATCATAGTAGTAGTTTTGTAGTCACAAAAGTCACAACTCAAGATTTGCCAGCGAGCGATGGAGAGAAGATGAACATCCTCATCATCAAACGAATAGATCGTGTTAAAAACACTGACCTACGCGCAAAGACTGGGATTGCACGTGTAGGCATAAAGACGGCTCGCCTAAAGTGAGATTGGGCAGGCCATGTGACTCGAATGCACCCGGAACGTTATATTTACTTTATTCTAATTAAATGATTACGATTATGAATGTATTCCCGTGCTTCAAAAATGGTTAGCGATTTTATAACTTCTACCTTCCGCGCGGCATCGTTGTTTGAATCAGGGATCGTTAGTAGTTTCAGCGAGCAGAGCGCGCCTGTTCGATACACCTGTTATAACTATCACATCTGCAACTTGTTACGCTTTGTAAAGTTTGATTTATATTCTGCACTAAGCCCTACTCAGGTAACATACATACTACTAATGGGATAATACTATGGGATAATACTATGGGACTAACATACATATTAAGACAAATAAAGTAAATTAGCCTTCACATTTGTTTTGGAGATGAGTTGTACAGCGTCAGCAACTGGTTTTCATGCTGTACGGGACGCTGCTGTGCCTGAGACATTATTCGATGGGTTAGGGTTGCCCAGCACCTATACCATCCTCTCAGATTTTTATTGAAGTCGCCGTAGTACGATTTTACAATAAGCGATGTACTTAAACAGGCCCGGATTAGGCCCCTAGGCACCCAATACCCGGGCCTTCCAAGCCTAGGGGCCTTCATGGCGGAACATGCATACTTCCTTGCCCGAAAAATTGGCGAATGTAGAAATATTCAATATTGTAAGGCAGGGGGGACCTCAAATAACAAGTGCCTAGGGACCCTGGATCCCTTTATCCGGACCTGTACTAAAACGACCGTAGTCCCTATTCCGCAGGCTGATTACGAATCTCGCGACAGGTGTGCAACAGGCGTAAATAACGCGATTATCGCTGTCAAGCATGTTAGCTATTAGCTATCTAAATAGCTACGTAGCTAAAACAAAATGGCGTTTGACAGCGATGATTGCGACATTTGTTAACAACCTGCGGAATAGGGACTGCGGTCGTTAAATATATCGCTTGTTGTAAATTGTAATGGAGCATCACAGCTTTGGTCTTCAAACGTGGACCACATTTGAAGACCAGCGCTGTGGTACGACCCGTTCTGCCACAGCACATGCTGAAAAGTGACCATTTTTGTCACTTGTTTTTTAACCTAATTAATATATTTTGTTTGCTTGTACTTTGTGTGACAAGTTAAGCGTATTTTTATCTTTATCCTTATCTTTAAAATGTCTGCTGTAGGTAAAAACAAAGTTTACTTACGACTGGTGAGGATCGAAGCGCGTATCAGGCGGTGCTCTGGCGCCGATCAGACACATCATGGAGTCAGGAGGGGCCAGAACTTTCAGTTGGAGGGAAGCCCGTGGGTACCACCATCTTCTCTCTTCGATAGCTATCGCCACCTGTTGGAAGAAATAACTTAATTTGGACAATTATCATATATCTTATTTTTTACTACCGTACCCCCCCTTATCTCCGAAGTTTGCAGAGATAAGCCCGTGAAAATTTTATAGCTAATAGAAGTGTGTATAAAGTTTATAGGAAAATTATAGGGAACTCTCTAAATTTGCATAGTTTTTTAGAAATCATCGAAAGTGTAAAAAATCTACACAAGTTTAGCTATATTTATTTATTTATTTGAGCCACCAACAGAAGATACACAAGGAAAAATTACAAGAATAAAAACAATAAAAATCATGAGCTAGTTTTATCCCATTTACAGGCAGCTACATCTAGGTATAAAACAAGAGATGGCGCTGTCAAGGTTCTCCAACAAAATTATAAACCGACTTTATCACATAATATATTGTATGATGGCACGGAACCCTCGGTGCGCGAGTCCGACTCGCTCTTGCCTGGTTTTATTTTTTTGTTGATAACCTGTGTCGTCCCACTGCTAGGCAAAGGTCTCTCCCAAATTCCTCCAACCATCTTGATCTTTTGCAGATTCCCACCATCCTGGGTCGAAGGTGACGAGATCACCCCGTCAACGCTTTCTCGGCCGACCTCAAGAAACCCAGGGAAACGTCTTTTAGGTAATTCTAATCAATTTTAGTCAGTTTCAGCTGGTGCAACGACAGCAATAAAACAAAACATAGACACAAGTAACGCTTGACATAATAATAATATTATTTGAAAACTGTCAGATAATCGATAATAACGTAAGTATGAATCGACGCCATGAAAACATGGAACTAAATACGGAATGTTGTAAACATTATTCTAGAATGTGCCCTAGTTCAGTGTTGCATTCGCGTATGTCAGAAACATAGGGCCACCGCGGTTTTGCTCGGCGGCGGTGGAAGACTATTTTTAGTGCACGTTAGTGAGCTGTTTGGATTCTCCAATACCAACTCCAATACCATTATCAGAATACTTTACCATGGGACAGGATTATATTAGTGAAAAAAATGCGCAAAAGCTCCGATAAACTTTTATGCGCTCTAAGGGTTTTGAAACTAGCATGCGTTAACAAAAAAATATAAGCTTCAAAAATCACACCTAAGTATATCAACTCTTTTAGTTTAGCCACTAACAATAATTTTCTAAAATCCGACAGACTCCATTTGCCGGGAAAACTCATCGACATGACCACAGATACTCGTAGAATATAGCATGCCAATGTCCACCTTGCATTCTGCCAAGTTGTCAAAATAAAATAACTGGAAAAAAAAACATCTGCTACTACTTTAAAAGATTGTTGACATGTTTTTAATATCTTTTTTACGTTTGCGAACACATCTTACTCAAACTATAGCTCTAGTATTTTGTGTTTTAAAACTTCTTAAAGGCAAACATCACTCTCACCTCTCGAAGCACAGTAGTCATTTCTATTAGTCAGTTACAATAACAATGTTGGTAAGAGTATAATTACGCCTAATGACTCGTGTTATTTATGTTACAACTTTTATTAACATCAGGGGATAAACAGACTCATAAAGTTGTAACTGCTCGATTAAAACAATTCCAATTGATTTCGAACTAGGTAAAGGCTGTATTTAAGAGCATTTTTAATTGCAGCCTTTACTGTTTCCCATCACGGCTTATTGATTAAACAATTGATGAATTGGAAATATAACCACAATTTTACTCACTGTATTTTAGTCACCAAAGCAACACTGCATAGTACGAGTATAGTAAATAAAATACGTCTAGATTGCTGTTTCAATGTTTACAAAATGTTTAAATAATATTGGTTTTATTAAGTATAAAGTTTTTCAACAAAGGCTTCCTCTAGGTGATCTAGGCTAGATGACTAAACTTTCCTAAACTTTATTAGCACAGTTACTTATTGATGTTGATATCACCAACTGGGTGTTTGTCCTCATTTCGACCGGGCTCTAATTGCTAGCTAACCGCCATAAACTTTTCTATAAAAGGAACTTCCGTCAAACGGTAAGGCGTTTATATAAACCAATATTATTTTAAACAAGTTTCCTATTTAGTTATAAACACTTATTGAAACTATGATTCCTATTGGATTTTAGTCTTTTCATGAAAGGAACACTGTTTTGCATTATTATTAATACATCAATGTAGGTACATTCATCGTCCAAGCCAATTTCTCACCATATTCTCCTCGAAAACTCCTTTACCTACTCTTTGTTACATAATCGATGCTACCCTCTCATTGGGACATGAATGTGTTTCCAAACTTTATTAGCACAGTTACAAATTAAATGAGGTCATACGAGTCCGCCATTAGTCCTCTCTTAAACAGTATTTTAATTATCTAATAATAATCAAATACATCAATATGTGTACCCACTTGCTTAGTCAAAGTATCTTAATCCTTGTGCTCATATTTTGCAATAGTTAGTGCTTGCCGCCTCATTATACTCAAACGAAACCCTGGCTCTTTGTTATACAGTCCACGCTACCCACCCGCATTGGTAGACAAATGCTTTCCCAAACTTTATTAGCATAGTTACTCATTGATGAGGTCTTACCGATTGGCCGTTTGTCCTCATTCAAACCGGGCTCTAATTGCTAGCGAACCGCCATAAACTCCCCGGTATAGGGAACCTCCGTCAATCGCTAAAGACTGGTTATTAGCGCTAATTACAACTGAGATGCCTATCAATTTTCTTTTTCCCCGTCTTTATGGGACGATGCTAATTTCAGTAATTAGAAAATCGGCTGGAAATTGCTCTATAAACGTAAAGAGTTTTACAAAGGCTATTTTCCAGGTCTGACAAGAATGGGCAGTTTGCAATGTATTACAGAAATTTTATTTAACAAGACTTTCTTATTACATTTAAGCCAACAAACTGTCACATACGAGTAGTTTTCTAGTATCATAGGCAACATACGTCAATCTTTAAAAACTTACCTTATAAACAATTTGAAAGGTTTATCAGATACAATAATCACTTAATTATACATACTTAATATTACAAGCATAAAAACACGAAACATACTTAAAAAACGTAAAGTAAAAGTAAGTTCGTCGTTCGACCGTCACTAAGACGAACTTATTTTGTTTTTGACAATGACACTCGTCAATTTTAACCGAAACATACATATTTCAGTCTTGGTATTATTGTTACGTCATCATCCCAGGAATAGTACAAACAATAAAAATAATTGACTTTGTGATCCAACACACATCCAACATCCACATGCTCGCATCCCACTGAAAAGCTCTCTAAAATAAAGCCTTCATTGAGGCTGTGATGAGCCAAACGGCGTCAAATTGGAATTCCGTTTACAAAGCTTAATTAGTATTCTGTTTATTTTGAACTCCAACCAAACAACAGATTACCTGGGTATTGATTTTTGTGCACATTAATTATATTTAAGCAGGTATAAGACGTATTGGGTAATTTGATATTAATAGGATTGTATATATTTACTTTCTAATACGTTAATCTTGCGTAGATTTTGCGGTACTTATTTGAATTTTTTGTCCACTTTATTAGGCTTTAGGAGTAGATACTTACTAGTGCTTGATGCTTGCAAGTTATTAGATGTAGGTTACCAGAATAACTATTTTTAACTGTTGTACTTACAAAGGTTTTTAATTTGGTGTTCAAGTTAAGCAGTCTGATCCTGAGTAGGGCTGATAATAGTCTAAGAAGACAGACTACATAGACATGACTTATTCCCCTTCCTTAAGCATAGTTGATTTTTAACAACCACTTAATTGATAGTTTTTTTTACTTTGAATTAATAACGTCGCCACAGGTTTACAAAATATTTTTTTAAAATTTTAAGTATCCCCCGTAACTTTACTTAGTCTCGAAGGTTACTTAATTTTTTTCAAGACCTTTGATAGTCTAATTTCGTGGTGTAACATAAATGGAATGAGCTAAACGTCGACAAATGCAACTTCATTCGTTTTACCAGAAAAAGACGAAAAAGTATTGTGTAAAGACGCTTTAAGTTGACATTAAACTTTAATGGAAAATGTTTATTTTATTATTTTTAGTACGTTTAAATGAAAGCTTGTTTGTTAAAAAGTTTTTTCACTTTTAATTTATTAGTGTTCATTTTGTTGGTGTGACTTTTTAAATAAATAAATATTAGATGGCAGTTCTTTGGCAACAAGGCCGTGGAGTGCAGGTGTCAGATTGTTGTTTCTCTTTTCCTGTCCGTGGATGCAGTAAGAACCTGCCAAGGGATAACTCCAGCAGCGTCTTTTCGTACATCCCACATTGCGCACGCCAACCCGCCTGCCAAGCATGGTGATGGCAACAACCCCCTCATGGTCATTACTTGGAGATCCATTAGGGAGGCCTTAGTCGAGCAGTGACGGTTGAAATAAATGTTGGCTGTTTATTCGTAATATAAAAACGTCTGTCTACTGGTTCTTTGTATAATACCTCCTTATGTAGCAGTTTCACGTGGAAGTTGGCAACATCGCTGACCGGTTCACCAGCTTCCGTGACGTAGTAGACCAGAAGGGAGCTGACCGGAGCCATGTCTGCTGATACTGGGAACCTGTGGGTCAATGGAAAAAAGTTAGCGTTAGTACAGTTAGTGGTGTGTGCTGTCCCAGTGTCCCAGTGTGAACCAGCCTTAATCTCAAGTTCCTATAATTATCAATTGATGCAAAAATCATATAAGGGTAGTCGGAGATGACACAGTCGCTTTGCTTTGGTTTACTCTAACAAACCAGTCTTCCCGCAATCACCAGGTGAAATCCTGTCAAAATTTCGGGCAAAAAAAAACAAATAATAATAATAAAAAAATATTAATAAAATATATAAATATTAATAAAATAAAGGTAATTAACGCAATAAAAACGTGAACGCGAAAGTTAAAATAAGGCTTAAGTATGCAAAAAAGCTTTTAAAATTGATATCAAGCAAAGCGCACCAACTCACTGCATCGAAGATCAGCCGCTGGGTAAGACTATCATCATCATCATCTCAGCCGTAGGACGTCCACCTGCTGGATAGGCTCCCTCTTGATAGCAAATATTTTATAAAGTAACTTGGTTCCGCGCAAAAAAATATAAATGCGGGCAAAGCCGCGGACAGCAGCTAAATCATTAATAAATTAAGAGGCAAAATTTGTTCCTTCAACAAAATTTTCCAAACTTTCATTTTTTTTAGTAACTGGTGTCCGGCACGATGGATCGTCGAGTTCCAATACCTAATTATGTACCTGTCGATACGCGGAGCTAAGCTATTGATATAAATGTTCGACCGGGCTTCTACTAGCTAGAGTTTTATTGTATAGTCCCTATCATCAAAAGGTTGTTGTTAGTTGTTGCCATAATCACCAAGCTTGCTAGGCGGGAGCGCAATATGGAAAAGACGGTGCTACTCGTACCTAATTTTTTAACTGTCCATGTAATAAACTTTTTAGTGGGGACCAGAAAGTGAATTACGTTGAGAATACTGACGCGTTTATTATATTAACAAAAATAGCATAAATAAATAATGCTGGACAAATCACACAGCATCATCTAGCCCCAAGGTAAGCAGAGCTTGTGTTATGGGTACTAGATGACTGATATATTTAATACATTATACTACATAGATAGATATTTTTATTATATATAGAAAAACACCCAGAACACCCTGAACAAATATCTGCAGATCGTACAGACATTTGTCCCGAGGCGGGAATCGAACCCGCAACCCCTTGCGTCGCAGGCGGACCTTCGCCCGCTGCGCCACAGAGCTCGTCTTTCTCGAGCATTTCTTATCCTAACACGCAAGTTTCCTAAACATAACCATTGTCGTCCAAACAACTCTTAATTTAATTTGACTTGCAAAGTACTGTACGGACAGTACAATAAATTGGCATAAAACACACATTATGTCGTATGCTGCTTTAATGAAACCAGCATAACTCACAAGATGCGGGGAGGCAGACAGGCCCCACGGGGCGATTCATCACGGCTGTCGGGTCAGGCTGGATTATTGCAGTTTTTTATCAGATCAAAGCTGGAAAGTTCGCTGTTTTGCTCAGAACTTTTTTCACTATTTGAGCCTTCGCAAACCGATAAAAAAGTGGACGTAGACCTGAGTAGATAACCGTGAGTGTTTATTTTCAGGATCTGAGGCTATGCATATATAATTTTTGAGAGTGTTTGAACGCGAGACCTGTGCTTTCGTTTTCGTTTTTGTAATTTTATTTATCTCTATTCTGGATATCTGCTCGAAGGTGTGGTATGAATTCGTAAAACTTGACTCAATGAAAATAGATCGATATATAACTCTTAATTTTACAACTTAATTCTAACACATAAAAAACAGCAATTTCCCATCCAGAAGGAGAATTAAAAAGCTTAAAACAGAAGTACAATGGGCGACCTTATCACTGTAAACGATCTCTTCCAGGCGAGTAAAGTAAACATTTATATTTTAGCCGAACTCGATAAGGAAAGTTTGTAAACAATCTGCAATACTTTAAAACTTGCTTATTTAGCATTGATTTTTGACAGAATTTATTAAAATTTTCATTAAAGTGAGAATGTGGTCTTTGGAATAAACATGCAGTTAGTCAACAGAAAAAAAGATATTTTAGAAAAGTTTCGGCAGTTAGATTTTTGCCAGTTCACATTCGAAATTGTACATAGATTCAGAAATTGTACGTAGTTTCAGAAATTTTACATAGATTCAGAATAGTCCATAACCTGTAATCGGAAAGCATCATCATAGTCTCATCCGTAGGACGTCCACTGCTGGACGCAAATGCAAATGTTATCATAGGCCTCCCTCATGGACCTTCGAGAGGGGAACCTATTCATGAGGGGTTACCATTGCGGTTGGCGAGCGCAGTACGGGATTTCACAGAAAAAGACGCTGCTGCCCGTCTTCCCGAGGTATGCCTTGGCATTCTTACTGCATCCAGTAAGAATGCCAATCAGTTAGTTAAAATCAGTTAGTTGAAATGCCATTCAGTTAGTTAAAAACCTATACCTAGCCATTTTATTTTACTTTGTCTTCTTTTTTTTGTATGTGCGATACTCACCAAAGGTCCTAACTGAAAACCAGCGTTAATCCTTATATTTAAGGATTAACATTATGCTGAGGTAGGACCTTTTGGTCCAAAATTTTTTATTTTTTTTTAGTTGTGTTAGAATTAATTAATCATATTAGTATTAATTTTACGTACCTACTTAAGCCTATATTGTGGACTGTGGATCAATAAATGATTTTCTTCTTCTTCTTCTTCCAGGGCAAGAGAGAAGAGGGAAAATTCTACTGCCGTCACCCCACGGCAATTCGGAAATAGCGAAGCTGTTTTTCTTTATTCGACTTGTTTTTCATTTCTAGGGCCTCATAAATCAAAGGCACATTGATGTAATATTTGTCGCAATAAATCCAAGACTAGGTATTGTTCAATTATATTACCCCCAGCCCGCCTCGATTCCTTTTGTTTCACGGGAAAAATATTATCGGTGAGGCGGGGTTACTACCGGACATTTATTTTACAGTTATTTGGGTCAAAGTTTATTACCCGATCTGTGTTGCAAATTTCTCAAAATTATTTTCGGTAAATTGAGTTTAGATTTGTATAAATGTTCAATTAGTAATTGGTCAGATGAAATCATAATTGAAAAGGCTTATTGTTTCACCTCCATTTTGTCTTACAGTCGTTTGAACTATAGGGTAAATGCGTTAGTATTATTCAATTCAATAATATTTATTTCAGCTGTCCTACATACGCCGAGAAGATATTACAGCCATATTAAAGGAGTTCATCAGACAAGTCAAATGAAATAAAAACAACATTCAGACACATCTTTTTACCGAACTTACATATCAATAAATAAATAAGTATTTATCTCAAGTCAATATATTTTAAATTAATAATTTCAGTGTTGGCTAATCTACTTATATAACCTTGCTGTTCGATAAGGTGAGTAATTTATGGGACATAACTATTATAGACTAAGCTTGCTTGTCACCTTAAACTAACATCTTCGCAGCAGTAAGACCGTTTTCAGAGGAAATATTTCTACATAAAAGTTTGAAGCAGCAAAGCGCCCTGAGTGGAGACTTGTTTCATTCACCAGCAAACTGAAACTTTCGAAAAGCGTAACGAGGAGCTTGATAGGAAACGCAATGAACACTAGGAACGCGAGGTTCACCAGTTCACCAGCTGATATCCAGTATAATAACATTAATGTGGTATTAACGTGCTCAAAGCGCTTTCGTACCATCTTTCATAAGGGTGGGTACAAGCCATTTATGAGCACACGGAAATGTAGAAAAGCAAAACCCTTTGAGATAATTCAATATCCGAATACATACTAGGAAACATCACACACCAAACCTTACTAACGTCCTGTTTTGGTCGTTGTAAAAATAAAACAAATTACATGTTACAAACAAATTACATTACTCACAAAGCCAAATACCAAAACACCCAAGCACTGGTAACTTTCCCAACTCCAAAACTATTCTGCAGCATAGGAGACCGCGACAGCCCGCAACTCCAAGCAAAACAATCTAGCCAAGACAGGACATTATTCAATGTTCGTTGAAGCCATCACTGAACTTATCCTATTACCTAAAGGGAGGGACTTTAACTTAAATTAATTTTAAACTCGATACAAAGCGCCGTCTTTTGGTTTTCCCAGGTAATTATAATTTTATTGGCTCTTCTCTGTTTTAGCTTAAACTGGGTAAAAGCGCTTTAAAAGAGATTTATACAATTCTCGCGCTTAGTAGTTAGGACAGTAAATGTTATCTTAGACACCGGACGCTGCAGTGCTCAGGACAGGCCTGCTTAGAAATCCTGCCTGAGTGTTACCAGTATCATCATTATCATAATGATGATACTGATAATATTATTTTATTTTATTTGTGTAATAGACCAACAGTTATACATAAAGTTTTTAAAATAATACAGTGACAATCTTACAGCCCTTATAGGTCTATCTAAGTAGAATAGGTAGTTAATTAGCTATAACAAATTCAACAAAATTAATGCAACTTAAAAACAGTAATAATAACAATCAAAGATAACCCACTGTCAGTGGAAAATTCTATATGAACCTTATTATGAAATAGACATTCTGAAAAATATACTTAAATATATAGGATATATATGAAAGACTCTTAGAAGTAACCAATGTGAAGAACATAATACATAATCTACTGATATTTACTTATTATTATATCAATTATATTAACTTAATTATCTTGTTTCAATAACAAGTGGTTTTGGATCACTTTCAATAGATCCTGTCTACAGATCCTGTTTTAAGAACAGCAATGAATTTGTATCTAGTGAGAGTTTTAACCCTCAGTACATTTTCACTGCAGTAGTCTTCACCTTTAATACTTTAACACAAGTCACTACTAGGTCTATGGTACCCAGTCTTACGTATTTAGCTCTGTAGTAACATTATAAACAAACACTTAAATTTTAGTAAGTGTGTCTGTGATTCATTATGCCAAGTATCTTCCTCTCTGTACCCATTAGAAAGTTTTTCACTTCAACGTGGGCAATTTAAAATGACTATTAAACGAAACTCTACCAAGTAAAAGCTCAGTCGACCATTTATTTCAATAGCCTGGTTTTGCGTATCCACAGGGTCATAAATGAGTGCTGGAACTCGACGCTCCACCCTGCCGAACTCCAATTACTACGGTACAACGAAATACAGTTTGGGAAATTTAATTGAAAGACGAAATTCTGCCTTTTAATTTATCTGACTGATGTTATTGCGGGGAACCTGTTATAATCCATAAAACATCAGCTTTCTGCTAGTGAAAATCCTGTCTAAATCGGTTTAATAGTTTTTGAGATTAGCTGGAACAAACAAACAGATAGTAGAAAAACTAAATTACTTAATTCATTTAACCTGTTATTTGGCACCACAAATTAACCACTTAAATTTTAACTTTCTACGTTACCCAAAATTACTATAAAATTAAACTCTAGCAATAAGCTTGTTTCGCGTATCTACAGGGTCATAAATGGGTGTTGGAACTCGACACTCCATCGCGCCGGCCTCCAATTAATATGATACAACGGTTGGAGTTTGCACTCCAACTGCATTCCGTTGTATCGTTATACAATGTTATAATTGTTTTCGGTTACAATTTAGCATAGCTCCATGTCAATTGATTGCTGAAAATACTTGCTATGCCAATCATTGCATCGATGAGTTCCAAATATGTACCACATTTCAGCATTAAGGCTTAACACAGTCACGCAAGCTGACAGTGTATTGGGCAATGGATTTGAGTGCAAAGTTCTAACTCGCTTAACTAGTTGAAGCTTTGTTAGGTGATCGCTAGCATTAGTGGTCTTACCGATTTAAACATCCAAGTATAGCCGGGAAACCAGATGTGTACATGGTAAAATATTTAATTCAATTGTATGAAACACGGGATTTAACTTCAAGTAATGACGAGGATGAAAATATACACTATCTCGAATCATTCTAGACTTAGAGACATGATTAGGTTTGCACTCATTAAAAATGTTGGTGTTGTTGCCATATTTACTACGCTTGGAAGGCGGATTGGCGAGCGCAGTACGGGGTGTTTGATAACACGGAAATACGTTGCTGCCAATCTTTCGCAGAGGTCCCTTGGCGGATTCTTACTGCTTCCACAGACAAGAGAGGAAGCGCAACATTCTACTGCCGGCACCCCACGGCATTACCAGAACAAAACTTCTGAATCAAACCCGAGTTTTTTACAAAACTTCCATCAATCGTTGACACAAAATAACTAAAAAGTCCAGCGAATTTATTTCAATACACAGGCTTGGACGCGGACAGCATCACAAATGACTGCGGAACGGGGCTGATGCCTCGTGACATTGATTGCTGGGATACCTACAGTATTGTCGCTATATAACCGCGCTACGGGATACTTTTGTTATAACCCCCGACAAAAAAGAGGACTGTTATAAGTTTGCACGCTATTATGTGTGTGTAGGTGTGGCTGTCTGTGCGTCTGCCTGTATGTCTGTCTGTGTCTGTTTGTGTGTCTGTGGCGTCGTAGCTCTGAAAACCGGCTCTAAAAAAAACATCATTCAGATCGGTCCACTCATATAAGAGCTACGATGCCATAGAAGACAGACACATACGGGCTCGTTTTAAATGTGTTTGCTACTAAGCAATTACGTTCTTTTTTCGTTATATTAACGTTACATAAAATATTTAAATTAATACAGAAGGTGCGTGTGTTGATAACTGATGGTGCACAGTCGACGAACACGTTGATAAGTTACTACTTGGCAAGTTTATTATTGAGGAAACTATGGAGAATTTCGTTAACTTCTTGATACCATTTTAAAGATGGAAGGTTGTTGTAAACTTTAAAAACAAGCGAGATGTGACTAATTTACCGATTTACCAGAAGAGGTCAAACTTTAAAATTAGTCCCCTGAAAAGTTGATGTTTTGAACATGTGAATGTATTCCATCCAGCCACGGAAATATAGCAGCGGAATCACATTGGAATTCGCTTTTTTACAGACAAACGTATTCAAAATTTTATATTAAATATTTACCCGATGTATATACCATGATTGAGTTTTTTTTTGCTTTCCTGTTATTTCGACGCAGTTCCACAGACACGTGTTACGCCTCAACGTATATGGTATAGTCTATAATGTATGTCTCTAGTTATATTATGGTATACATAATTTAATTTAATTTTACCTAATATATGAAAACACTCCATAAAATGAAAGAAGAGTGTGGTAAATTGATGCCTGCGATCATGGACCCTCGGGATTAATTCGTCAAACAGACATCTAAGAGAAGAATATTTTCATATTATATTTGGAACATTAATCTCAGAGCTTAATACTTTTTATAACCAAAAAGAAGTACTTTCAAATCTTGTGATATAAATAAAATATCTCTCAAGACATAATTTATCATGCTGCTTTTAAATATGTACTAGTACCTATCTTATACATTTTCACGTTAACATACATTATTAAAGTGACTGGCTGGAAAAAAGACAAGGCTCGTGCGCCCAATGTGTTGACCCCACTTCCAAACACAAAGGCTTCCCTGCCCCGCAAATTATGGTGCCGCCTTAACAGGCTTCTCACTGGTCACGGCCGATGCAACTATTGTCGGCAGAAGTGGGGCTGGACGGACTCGGCGCTCTGCGAATGCGGTGAAGGGGACCAGTCGATGGAGCACATCATCTCACGCTGCCCTATCCACTCGTACCCAGGACCCTGGTCTGACCTAATAGATCTACCTCCTGAAGCAGTATCCTGGCTGGGGAAACTAAACATTGACTTATGAATTTGATTAAGTATTAGTGTAAATATTATTTTTTACTTTTAGAAGATTTTAAATTTTTATATTTTGTTACCTACGCCTCTTTAAACATGTCATACGATTAAATAAAATAAATTAAAGTGAGGCATTTTACATCAATTACAGATGACTTTTACATCGTCAGCAATTGATACCTTTTCACGCTGTACGGGACGCTGCAGTGCCTTTGACATTGTTAGATAGATTAGGCTTGCTCAGCACCAAAGAGGAAAGAACATGACTGTCAATACATCTGAAATTAACTAAGCCGCGGGTTTCCTAACGATGTTTTCGTTCACCTAACCAGCACGTGTTAAGTTTGCGCAATTACATTTTTCATGATAGAGAAATCCATTGGTGCACGGCCGGCATCCAATCCACGACCACCGGATTGAAAGTCGTTGTTACATACCACTCGGTCAACACGTTTGTTTTCCTTCACATGATTTAATTGGGTGTTATTTATTACGTCATTTACCCTCTATTATTTACCCGCGACGTCACGTTATTTTTACCGGTGGTCAGGCCGTTTAGATAACTTGATCACGGAGGGACTTAAATGCTTTTATATGCTTCTTTTTAATTTAATTATCCGAACGAATTAGGGGTGGTAGTGCTTGCAATTAGGAAAAAGGGGAGAGATACAGGGTCATTAACTATGGTCATAACTGCGTTGTCCCCTATTTCTTGTGGAGTGCGGTTAATGGGCCGTTTGCTGCAGACCTGCTTATTGCTGTATTTACGTCTTTTGTTCATTAGCTTGACCATATATACTCGTACTTCAGAATAGACTTTTGTGAAGGGCTCTCTTTAAGGAAAGCGTCAGTATGTTTAATCATTAATCATATATGACGAGCTCTGTGGCGCAGCGGGCGAAGGTCCGCCTGCGACGCAAGGGGTTGTGGGTTCGATTCCCGCCTCGGGACAAATGTCTGTACGATCTGCAGATATATGTTCAGGGTGTTTTTCTATATATAATAAAAATATACATATATCTATGTAGTTTAATGTAATAAGTATATCAGTCATCTAGTACCCATAACACAAGCTCTGCTTAGCTTGGGGCTAGATGATGCTGTGTGATTTGTCCAGCATTATTTATTTATTATTTATTTGTTTATTATAGTTTTTTATACTCTCATACTTTGGCTTTGAAGAGTACGGTTTGCTGGTTGCATTAGTTTTAAGTTGACAAAGGAAAGTTTTGTGAAATTATATCGTGTTCAACCAGTTATTTTTAAGGCTAGTTAAAGGTCTCCCCAACTTTGTGCCACCCATCTTGGTTCTGTGTTAATCACATCATTGTGGCCAAAGATTTAAATCGTAAGATTTGCCCTCACCGTAATGAGACCGCGCCATTTGTTTTCACACCAAATGAGTGAGTGCACTCATTTAGAATCAGTGTACCTATAAACACAGTGTTAGCCGGACGTGTTGTGTGTTATTTTTTTCACGAAAGTTCTTGCAACATGTTTGCACAATAAATGGTAACAATCATCATTCCAGCCGTAAAACGTCCACTACTGAATACAGGCCTCCCTGATGGATCTCCATGACGGGTAGTTGCCATACTCACCACGCTTGGCGACGCTGCTGCCCATCTTCTGGAGGTATCCCTTAGCTCCACGGGCACGAGAGGAGGGGTAACATTCTACTGCCGGCACCCCACGGCAAATGGTAACAATAACAGTTTGGTTTATGGGAATAACCAGTGCGCGTGCTTCTACATTATAGTTTACTACACACATATTAAAACAATGCCAATATTTTTGGTGTCAGGGCATATATGATTGTGGCCATGTGAAATGAACTCTTGTCAGTTGTATCTAATGAAAGAGGATATGAACGAATTCGTCCAGCGGCCTTCTGATGCGGTTACGAACGGTTCTCATGATGAAGGGTCCATATACAGTCTTCAAAACGTCAGCTATAAAATGATAAGTTAAGTACGTAGTGATAGCGGTCATATAGTTTAGGGGGCGAAGCCTAATATGCATAGCGCTGTCTGTCTGTCTGTGTATGTGTCTGTCTGTCTATTGGACGATTACGACCGAACGCGTTGACCGATTTACATAAAACCTTTTTTGTTAGCATCGTCTTAACCCTTTATTTGGCAAACATTTTTTTTTTCTAAAATCTGATGTATTTTTCAAATATTCTCTATTCATTGTGACCTAGGAGCCCTAAACAAATGGAAAAAAAATCTAAATATTCCAGTTTTCGCGAAAATTAATGTACTTCACGAAGTACCTTGCCAATTACTCTATGAACTGCATCATTATGTGATTGTACTCCGTAGAGTACACTGCCAAAAGTAGAGTAAAAAAGATTTAACTAAAAAAAAATATTTTATTTCAAAATACTATTATTATATGCATTAGTACAGCTACAGATCATTTAGTATGAAACTGCCGGAAGCAGTTGCGGTTCTTGTTTTTCCTACAACAAAGCAAAGATGCATATTGCACTTGACGCAATAAACTTTGGTTCTACCATTTTTGCAGAACCTACAGCGTGATTGTTTGCCCGCAGTTTCTGGAAAGTGGCCCACAGCATCATACCTGACACTATCTGCCACTGACTGGTCTGGCAAGGGATGGCTTAAGGATTTTCCTATACTCTCTCAGTCTTTCCATCGGCGTGCTCTTCGGCGCCTTTCCTGCTAGGCAAAGACCTTCACAGAGCTCAAGCCGGAATTCTTTGAGTGACAGTTCCGGTCTTTTGTCTCGCTTGTACAGAAGCCATGCATTGTTGATTGCACATATCGACTAGCTGTGCAAATATGGTCAAGTACCACCTTCTGCTTTTGAAGGGTATTCTGTACAGGGAAATAAGCATGTCCGCTAGATTCACCCCTCCCATATGCTTATTGTATAGTTTTACCACCTTTGGGCAATCCACGTCAATCCTTCTTTTATGTTCTTTTGAATATCAACTAATAAGTATAATTTGTATTGTTAGTAGAGGGGGAGAAAACCTCTTGAAAAGTTGATGTTAGTGGTACATCATCAAAGTTATGTTCAGAAGCATTATCGAGATCGCTATTCAAGATATAAAGGCGTTCAAATGAGGAGTCCAAGGAAGGTGGGTCAGAGCTGGCAAACGTGGGATATGCAGGGATGGTAACGGGCAATTGAGGGCGATGGTGAAAGGTTTGCTCCTCATCACTCTGAACTATAACCGTAGCATGCATTTTGGGCAGGAACCAAAGCCAAAATTCTGTGCGCTCTTGTTAGGTTCATGCACTGTAAAAAAGAAAAAAAAAACATGCTGTATGCAAACAACCCAACACCCATTGCAAAATAAAATAAAAATGTGGATATACATTTCTCTACCTATTTGGCAATGTACTTCGTGTATACCGCTCCCTTATTGAAGTAGTTTACAACGCGTTTGGCAACGGTAGTCCCGGAGTACACACATTGTTTACATATAAAAAAAGTATATTTTTAGCTATTTTTACACCAAATAATTACTGAATAGTGTTACTTATTATATTACCTTGTAACCAAACACACATACCATTCTAAAAGCCAACTAAAAACTCATAAAAAATAAACGAAAACTTACCAGCCGCGCAGGGGCAGCTGACCGTTTCAAAGCCATTTTTGGAAATGGCATAAATCGTGAATTTTGCCACCTGCAGTATTTTTTCTACCAAAGTAGGATATATTCAATGCATTTTGGCAGTTTAACCCTTAAAGTAGTATTGTTAAGTATACTATACACTGTTTTCAAAAAAATCTGAGGTCCAAAATATGTTTGATGACATAGTTATGTGTTTTTAATTTAGTTTCTGAACGCATTTTTCTAGCGTATGTAAAAATTCAAAATTCCTCTGACATTGACAGTTCAGTGACAAACTTCAAAATTGTCAGACAACCTGTTGGAGCTTCACGATGTACAAGGTAAATAATTGTCTATTATTATTTTTATTCAAGATTATGTTGATTTGGCACATAAAATAAGATTACAAATATATAACGGATACTTCTACTCAAATAAAACATTTCGAGGGCCGTAACTTTTCATGTCTTATTGTTTTTTATGTGAGTGTATAGAATACTATACATCGCTACACATTGTCCAAACGAGCACTGTTTAGTAGTGTATAGAATAGTATACATTGCTACTCATTAGGTACTTACAGTTGTAAAGCTTTTGGCAAACTTTTTGTTACTAACTTCCATGTTACCTACACAAAGCGAATGTGAACATGCTAGAAGGATCTAGATATATAAGGTATACAGTTTGCATGTACTTACTTTCCACAATTACGTGTACGTACATTGTTTTCTTAACCGGTTGTGGGTTTTTTTAGCCTAGGTATGCATTTTTTTGGCTTGAGGTTTTGGTTTGCTAGCATGGGTTTTTATTTTGTTTTAGAGTTACGCTAGTGGGCGTTCGCAGAGGATTTTGTCGCTTGTACCTCGTGAAAATGCTGACTCTGATGCAAGCGACGGAGGGAGTAGTGAAGATGAAATCCGTGGATCCTTTGAAAGTTCACCGCCACCATCGCTAAATTCGTCGTTAGAGAGAATGAACTTATTAGATAGTCCGGCTGATTATTATAACGACGAAGAGCTCCACACTTCCACAGCCTATGATAACAAAGTCCAGGGAGAGACATCAGCAGACAATGTTCCTCTCACACCAGTTTTTCAAGAGGTATTTCCAAGTGCATCACAATGTGATTTATTTGCAGTTCCTTCAGTATCCTCATTACTTTCATTGCCATCAAACCCAAATTCTCCACACACGCCTACAGTCACTAACAAAAGACCCCAAAGAAAACGTAACGCGCCAACAGTTGTCGCGAAGACTGGAAAAAAACGATTTATGAAGTATAAAGTAACGTGCCAATGGAAGAAGGTTCAACTGCGAAACAAAGCTGAGATACCTGTAAAGGCGTTTTTAGATCCTGTCCCAGACGGTTGGTCAGCGCTCGATTATTTTTATCGTTTTTTTACGGAAGAAATCGTTGATAATATTGTAATGCACACCAATTTATACAGCCTGCAACAGAAAGATAGGTCTATAAAGGTAACGAGAGAAGAAATTTTAGATTTCCTGGCAATCAACATACTTATGGGCATTGTCGCGATGCCTTCATATAAGGACTATTGGAAAACTAATTTTAGATACGCACAAGTGGCAGACGTATTGCCCCTAAAAAGATTTCAACAAATCCGGCGCTTTATTCATTTTGCCGACAATGTTAGTGCCGATACTGAGGACCGGTACTATAAACTACGACCTCTAATTGAAAGAATAAGAGCTCAGTGCCTGTCTTTAGAAGAAGAAAATGCTTTTAGCATAGATGAGATGGTTATGCCTTATAAAGGCAAGAAAGCTGGAAGTAGAAGGCAATACAACCCCAACAAGCCAAAAAAATGGGGATTTAAGAACTTAGTGAGAGCTGGAGTATCGGGAATGATTTACGACTTCATGCTTTATGCTGGCGAGAGTACATTTCGAGAAACCATATTCACGGATGAAGAAGAAACTCTGGGCGTAGGAGCTAAGATTGTACTGGCGTTGTGCAAAACAATAAAAACACCAGCTTCAGTTGTCTATTTTGACAACTATTTTTCATCACTGGAGTTGGTCTATTTACTGCGGGAGAACTATGGCATCTTTAGTTTAGGAACCATCCGCCAAAACCGACTGCAAGGAGCCGATAAGCTGCTGGTTGCAGATAAGCTGCTGGAAAAGAAAGGAAGAGGTTCATTTTCACAGATTGTCTGTAATAACAACAAACTCTCCGTAGTGAAATGGTTTGATAACAAAAAAGTCATCCTTGTCAGCTCGTTTTGCGACGCTTACCCAGTCGAGACTGCTAAACGCTACAACAAGGTAAGAAAGCAGTACGTCGAAGTTCCCTGTCCCCAAATCGTAAAGCACTACAATCGTCACATGGGCGGGGTCGACTTGGCAGACATGCTAATTGCCCTATATCGCACTGGTATAAAATCCCACAGATGGTACATCAACATCTTCTCGCAACTGCTGGACATCTGTGTCAATAATGCTTGGCTTTTACGCCGGAGGCATTACGAAATAAGAGGCATAAAGAAGAAGTCAGACCTTCTGAAAGATTTTAGGTATGATATTTATGCGGAGTTGCTGAAGAAAAACAGGGCAGTGCCAGTGAAAAATACAGAGGATGTACCCAAGATCAAGAAGCCAGTAGCAGCGAGGCCCACTGACGACGTGAGGTATGATCAATTTGATCACTGGCCTCAGCTGGCAGGCTACCAAAGATGCAAACATTGCAAAGGCGGGCAGGCGAGCACAGTTTGCACCAAATGCAAAGTACACTTGTGCTATGTAAAGGGAAGAAACTGCTTCTTAGCTTACCACCATAAAAGTTAATTTATAAATTCACTTTTTTTGGTGATAAGCAAAGAAGTTTGCGAGAATAGAACCCGCATCCATCCATCCACTTTGCAATATAGGTCATAAACTAGGGTTACGGTGTAAGCGACAATGTATAGTATGTTATACATAGTCATTCAAAAGTTGAAATGTGTGCATGTAGCAGTGTATAGTAAATTATACATGCTTTTTTTTTAAAACTATGTATGTTAGATTTTTTTTATTTCCTATTTGTATGTTCTTATAGACTTAGTAAACGACTTTTAATAAAATTTTCGTTTTATTTAAGAAAAAAATGTTCTGCTACCTTAAGGGTTAAAATGGTAAAAAAATCCAATAATTACGTGCCCAGAATTTCACAAAGTTAGCGTACTCCACAGATTACGCTGCCAAATTAAGGGTTAATGTAATAAGGTTACTGATTGATTTTGGTAACCCTAGGGTCACAGGAACCGGAGTTATTATGACCTCAAAAGGTCACCAAAAAAATAAAAGTCTTCAAATTGCCGAAAACTTTCAAAAACCCAAAAATGCCAATTTTGACCTTTGGTGACTTTTCAAGGCCTTCGCCCCTTTTTCTGGTAACCCCGTACCGGTGCTTGTTTTAGTATAGTAGTAGAACTTTTTGTAAAGAGTTTGTCCGGGGAAGTACTACCACTATAGCTATTACTGCTGCCCAGCAAAAATAAGTACCTATGATGAGTTCCGGTAAGAGTTTCGGTAAGCTGTGTTCCGGTTTAAAGGGTAAGGTGGCCGTGGAAATCACTCTCACTAGATCCCTTACAGAACAGGTTGGAACAGATCCAGTCTGTATCTAGTGATAACTCTCTCAGTAGATCCTGTAGAACGGGCACAAGAGACCTTACAATTCTATGTCTCAGGGTGACGGGCCCAATGCAATACAACGTTGCTCACGTTCTTCATGACCGTAATCACCGCGGTATTACAGTAATTGTCAAAGGCAAAAGTTACCGTTTAACATCAGACGGGAATTGGCTTGTCCCGTCGTTAAATAAAAAAAAAACTAACTTACGTGTAATTGAATCGGCAGAGGTCGGAGTTGTTGGCGTGTGGCGCGGGCACGGCCGCCCAGTGCACCGCGCGCCCGCTGCTCGTCACCGCCGCCAGAAGGCGCTGTCGGCAGCCGCAGGATGACCAAACACTCGCACTCGCTATACCACCAGCCTGGGAGAAAACTAGTTTTAGTATTTAGTGGCTGCCTCAGTGGCTCAGCTAAAAGCCGACTGATACGCAGGTTTTAAGTGGTTTAATGTGTATCAGTTCTAAAAGAAAGAATGGATACAGGCTCTTATTAGCGAAACCAGTAAAAGTAGAGCGTCCAGCAACTATAGCCTATTGAAACAAAATTAGTAATGCGCTGTATAACATAACTTGTAGTCTTGTGCATAAATGTTTTTTGGGAATAATAGCTGTTACATTATTTTATTGAATTCCTCGATGATGCAACTCGTTGAAATATCGAGAACCTCACTTAAATCCATATAAAGTGATATATTTATTATGATGTTTGTGAATGAATTCCCTGTCTGGGTTTGCATTCATTATCATCATCACAGCCATAGGACTCTATAACACAGGCCTCCCTCATGGTTCCAAAGATCATGAGGGGTTTGTTACCATACTCATCACGCTTCGCAGGCGGCTCGGCGAGCGCAGAACGGGTACACGGAAAAACGCTTATGCCCATCTTCCAAGGGCATTGCATGTTGATATACGGAAAAGCACTGCTGCCCATCTTCCGGAGGTATCCTTTAGCAGATTCTTACTGCGTCGACGGGCAAGAGAAGAGGGGATTCTTCTGCCGGTACCCCACGGTACTAAGATATATTTACCTGTAAAGGTGTGGGCAAGTTCTCCACCAGCAGGTAACATTTGGACGTGGAGTTCCACTTGCGGATCCTCTCTTTGGCGAGCACATAGTGTGTCTCTATCTCCTTCCCTTCCACAGCTACGAGCTCCGCCTGTGACAAATGACATAGCAATATACATTACGTGGTTTTTGACATTTACTGATACTCTCAACATTTACTTTAAGATGATACGAAAGAACCATCATCATCATTTCAGGCGAAAAACGTCCACTACTGAATACAGGCCTCCCTCATGGATCTCCATGAGGGGTAGTTGCCATACTCACCACGCTTGGCAGGCGGGTTGGTGAACGCAGTACGAGTTCTTGATACATGGAAAGACGCAGCTACAAAAGAATAGGTATGTAAAATTATGGTCAAGGGGAGTTTTGGAACTTTTGACCAGATCCCCTTTACGTCTCTTTTGAGAACCGGAAGGGGGTAGTGTTGGACAAAAAGTCTCCGTAATCCCCATTGCCCCTTGCAATGAGCCATTTGAACTAATGCATTGTAATTTATGTTCCCTAAAAGACACCATTATATGGTATTTGTTTTACCTTTATTAAGTAATGTTTTAAAACAAGGATTACAAAGTTGTTTATGTTGTCACTCACACTTCCCACACAGAAAAAAAAGTAATATGTGCATAGGAGTCGGCGCCAACACTTAAGGCAAAAACAGGAACTTAACTCTACAGAGACTTGTTCCCCCTGCATCGACTCCCGCCAGTCACATCGACATTTTACAAAACGAGTCCTCTCGCTTTAAGTCACCCTGGGTCGAACGAAGCAAAAAAAACTGGTTTACTAAGTACAGTGAACAACAATAGCATTAATAAAAGTAAACTCTACAGAACATTCTGAAAACAGTATTTCGTTATATGATAGCAGCGCGCGTCTAAGCTATCAACCACCATCCCGAAAATATAATGGAGTAAAATGCGTAGAAAAACTTAATATTTTTTATGAAACCTAAATCATTTGAAAACATCAAATAACTGCTTAGCCTAAACAAGTAAGACCTTTATAAACCGACAGACAAATAAAAATATCAGGTTTTTCTCAATCCTTATTTTACTTTTTGTTAAAATACTGTTGAAAAAACAGACGTTGGAAAACTGGTGAAAAATTCTAATGTAACGCGCACCATTACTTTATAGTAATTTTTGACAATTTTATATAACTTTTGAAGATTATGAAAGGATTAGGTAGTCTTGTTTTCTGGAATAATCTTAAATAAATAAATAAATAAATAATGCTGGACAAATTACACAGCATCATCTAGCCCCAAGCTAAGCAGAGCTTGTGTTATGGGTACTAGATGACTAATATACTTAATACATTATACTACATAGATAGATATTTTTATTATATATAGAAAAACACCCAGAACACCCTGAACAAATATCTGCAGATCGTACAGACATTTGTCCCGAGGCGGGAATCGAACCCGCAACCCCTGCGTCGCAGGCGGACCTTCGCCCGCTGCGCCGCAGAGGTCGTCTATCTATATCTATAGAATCTATACTAATATTATATGGCTGACGGGTTTGTTTATTTGAACGTGCTAATCTCAGGAGCCACAGTATCGAATTGAAACAATACTTCGGTGTTGGATAGCCCAATTATTGAGGAAGGCTATAATAGGCTATATAACAAAACGCTACGACCAATAGAAGCAGAGCATCACTTAAAATCTTGCATAAACAAGAAAAATATATTCATTTTCAGAGCTTCCCTTGCGTGCGCTGCGTAAACGGTTTTAGTAACGCAACCATTATTTGTGGCGTTTCCTTCATAAAGTTTTTTATGCTAATAAAATTTGCTATAAATTTATTCATAATTTGCGAAGGAGTTCAAGATAGTATAAATCCTTATCCAAATGAATGAGAACGTGTGAGCATCGAGTTAAATTCTGATACTCGTAGATGAGAATTATAAAGAAAGAAGTCTGCGTTCTTCCGAACATACGTAGTGTTGGTTAAGAGCAGGAAAATGATGACAGCCTTGTTCTCTTGCGGGTTGGCCAATAGGAGCGGAGCGGGGTAATTAATGACACATTTTAATTTGCAGGCCTATAGCGGGTCTCCTGAGAAATGAGAATGGCTTATTAAAAACTCGCTCTAATTACGTTGTTGGTACGAGTATACAGGATGATTGGTAATTTTTCTATATATTTTTAATTTTTTTGACATTCCTTAAAGGGATTATGGAAGAGCTAATTTCTGATTGATTTTGTTATAATGATAATGTTGTATAACATACTGTCAGCTGTCTCGGCGAACTTTGCACCGCCCAGAATCAACTACCTACTACTAAATCTTCTACCTACTACTAACATTTTCTACCACTACCTACAGTAGTAGGTATAGTAACTCTACTACAATTCTACTACTCTACAACTACTCTACTACTACTCTCCTATTTTACAACTACTCTACTACTACGCTACAACTATTTTTTCACCGTTTAAACCTTCCCTGGACTACTATATATATATAAAAGGTAAGATTTTTTTCTGGCATTCTTAACAGAATGTGTATCTTTAATAAATTCTTAATAATTTAACCATCAGGAAATATCAAAAGTTTACTGTAATTATGCTTTTTGGGAAAATATCTCAATTTTAAGCTTACAATCGGGGGATTTCCATAAAAAAAAACAAAATTAGGGATAATTAAAAAAAAATCCGACACCCTATTTTAAAATAAAATCAATCGGAAATACCCTCTTCCAATCCCCTTTATGGAATGTATCGAATTACCAATCATCCTGTATAATGTAACTTTTTGCATTGATTCGAATTCGAAAGCCTCAAATATTTGTTTTATTTATCTGATTTGCGTGAAAAAATCCTTTTTGAGAGCAATACATTGCCAAATACTATACAAATTACACACCTTATTTTTATTATTACTTTCTTGACACCCGGCTGGGAAAGCTGGGAACCTTGGCACACAACAACATTTAGACGTTGAGTGGACATTGGACAGTGGACTGGGATGTGCCCTTAGGGGCAAGATGTGAGAGGGGCACCGGACAGTTCTTTAAGAGGAAACGGAGCCCCTCGACATACATACATCGAGGTAGGCCATCGGGGATGGTTTTAGTGGGTCGTCGCGTGACAACCCCACATAACCGTGCTGCACCCTTAATGCAGTACGGTATCTGAAAAAGCAGCAGATTTCCATCCTCGTAAACAAAAAAAAAAAGGATAGTTGTACGCTAGTTGTGTAGTTATAGGGTAGTAGTAGGGTAGTTGTAAGGTAGTAGTAGGGTAAGTTGTAAGTGGTGGTTGTAGTTATACCTCTAGGTGCGATACAAAGTTCGCCGGATCAGCTAGTATTACATATTATTATATAATGAGGTGTTTTCAATAAAAAGTAAAAACTTCAAAAATAGTTCCCTCGAACCATATAGATGGCGTTAGTTTTATTTTACTGGTAGGAAACACAATTTGACAATGACAGCAATTGTGATTTATCACAAACTTGCTTTCTCCGCTTGCCAGCTAGCTCCATCTGTTAAGTTTAGTAGGAAACACTTTTTTGTTTTTTACTGAAAACGGCTCATTATTACTTTGGGGCTAGATGAAGGTGTGAAACGTCAAGAATGATTTATCCCTGACGCGGATCGAAGCAACTATCTGTCTGTAAGAAATTGTAGTAACGACATGATCGCCTTTTGTAATATGTTAATATTTTCATTGAAGATTTTTTGAATAATTTTACTACCTCTGCGGTCTGTTCAGTATTGTTCACAGATTATAGAAAAATGATGAAAGCCACCTACGCTCAGTCGGCCATTGAACTAAAGGTTACGCCCGGTCACCTCTCTTCGCTGTGTACTCAGGATAATGTTTCTCCTAGCAAAAATAAAACACAGGTTTTTGTTCCAGCTACAGTTGTTTCAAATGCTTTAGATCTACAAATTTTCATTACGTTAGTCCAACAAGTCTCAAAGCCACAAATAAACTCTGATTGATAATACATCATTATCAATCAGACGAGCTCTGTGGCGCAGCGGGCGAAGGTCCGCCTGCGACGCAAGGGGTTGCGAGTTCGATTCCCGCCTCGGGACAAATGTCTGTACGATCTGCAGATATTTGTTCAGGGTGTTCTGGGTGTTTTTCTATATATAATAAAAAATATCTATCTATGTAATATAATATATTAAGTATATCAGTCATCTAGTACCCATAACACAAGCTCCGCTTAGCTTGGGGCTAGATGATGCTGTGTGATTTGTCCAGAATTATTATTATTATTATCATTCTTCAATTTTTCTACGAAAAAACCGACGATAATTATAAAATCATTAATTTGTTACTGAAAATACCTAAACCGCTACATGTACGCTTTTGACATTGTCATCATCATCTCAGTCGTAGGAATACTGTCCGCGTCCATAGACCACCCTTGTGGTTCTCCGAGACCAAGAATACGTAGTACGAGATGCTGATACACAAAGAATCCCTTGAAAGATTCCTACTGCACCCAAATATACCACATAACGTGGTGTGAGCAAGACCATGTCTTCAACTCTTTCAACTTTAGACCAAAAAGATTTTTCGTTTTATGACCACTTTATGGCTACCTGCTCGACGTCTACCTGTCTAGGGAATAATTGTAACATGTTTTCCTAAAAAATAAAGGGCATGAAATAAAAAACATGATTAGAGCATAGAGTTTATTACATATTAATATAATTTAACCTAGAAATACCTACCTGATTTTTAATTTTTGATAGACGTTTGGCCTTAATCTTATGATTCGCCTCTCTGTTATCATTTATCAATATTTCAGGATTATCTCTTATCTCTCGCCATTTTACGTATAAATGTTCTTTTATCACCTGTCCGTGTTTCATTTTGTTTGCTGATTCGGTGCATTTTATTAAATGTGCACCATTTATGGTATAAAAATTAATAAGCCGCTAAAACATAAAATAAACACAAAATTAATAACGGTGAGTAAAGAAAGTGCTGAAAATTAAATTAATCCCATATAACAAATTGCGAAAAATCACCAAAGTGATAGTAATAGAAAAGGTAGAGTGCTCTTGAAATAATCTAATAAATAGCAAAATACGAACAACAGACAGTGGATTATTAAGATTCGTAGCCATGACCTTTTCAAATTCAAGCACTTTTCTAATAGTTCGTTGCACTTATTTCTTTTATTCCTTTTCAGTGTTCTCAATATTGATGTTTTCCACCATCTCAGCCAGGTTTTCTTGTGCATCCGTCCTCGGCTCGGCATCTGTTTGCGGAGCGTTTTGCGCTGGACTTTGAACCTCAGTTGGCCTTGCGACAATTACCCACTTATCTTTGCCACAGCACCGGCCTTTACGCTTGCATACCCATTTCGTTTTGTTGACGTCAGATGGCACTTCTACAACGTCAACCGCCGTAGCATTCTCCTGTGGAGGCGGCGATGGACTGCGTCTACTACATTCATCATCTTCAATCACAATAGGTTGGTCAGGGTTCTCCATGTTGAATAGAGCAATGTGTTTACAGAAATGCTTTCCCATTTCTCCGTGTTTACCGTGCTTTTCGTGCTCTAAATGCTTTCCGAAATCAAAACCGTCTATTCCATGTTTACCGTGGCCATGGGGTCTATGGTGGTCATGGTGGCCGTGGGGTCCATGATGCCCATAATGGCCATGGTAGCCATGGGGTCCATGATGGTCATAGTGGCCGTGGGGTCCATGATGCCCATGATGGCCATGTCCATAGGGCCCGTGGCGGCCTGGGTACCCGTGCCTGCCAGGGTGTCCATGACCATGTTTCCCAAACGGGCCATGCTTTCCAAAGTGGCACCCAAACATGCCGTGATGGCCATGTTTCTCAAACTTTCCGTGTCCTTCCATATGTTTCTCCCGTTTTCTTTCTTGTAAGAATGCTGCGAACTTAGTAAGCAGTTCAATATTTTCCGGAGCCAGTGTTTCTTGATCTGCGTTGGTGCTTTCCAAGTAATCGGTGAAAGCTGCCACTTTCGTGCCAGCATCCTTTTCACAGTGGTGGTGGTGGCCTCTCATCTTGTAGGATTTGTTTGTAAACACTGGATTTGTAAACAACAACGTTCTTATGACGCGGCGTGTCGATATCTGCGGCGGAAACCGGTCGACTGCCTTATAAATGAGCGCTCGCGGAATGACTCACCAGGTCAAAAAATCATACGGCTTCTTACAGCTACACGCGAATATCAACCTTCAAGCTCGTTGATTACACAATAATTTGCAATGCTGGTTGTAAACTAAATAGAAATATAGATATGTTTCGGCGAATATGTTTGTTTTGATACTAAAGGTAGAGTACATGCAAGTACATATTTATCATAGTTATTTTTTTATCGATAATTTAATGCTATTACTAACGGATTTTTATTGGATCGTGACTTGAGTTTTCATCTTTATTGGCAGTTGGAAAACAGTCTTATGTAAATCTTACTCGTTTAACAGTTTATAATATAGTTTGTAATTTTTATAGTGTTTAACCACACTTAGGTAGAACATTTCAAGGAAATGAAAAAGTTAATACATTTTTTTTGCCACCCACCGGAATCCTAAATTTTTGATAAAGTTTTTCATTTCCTTGAAAAAATGATAATATATATTTTTAGGAGGTACAAAAAACGACTGTCACTATTCAGCCGCAGGAAGTCCACTACTGGACTCATGGACTATTGCCTTACTCATGGATATCCAGGTTCTGATCATGAGGGCGTTATATTGCCATACTCACCACGCATCAGGCAGGTTAGCGAGCACAGTACGGGAAGACGCTGCTAACCATCTTCTGGAGGTATTCTGGCAGATTCTTACTGCATCTGGGCAAGATAGGAGAGGCAACATTCTACTGCCGGCACACTACCGCAAAAAACGACTGTAGGCAACTAAAATCCGGCTCAGATACGACTGTATTCGTAGAAATTGACGCCTAAATACAACAAATCCTAACTAAAAGAAAATGCCCCTATATACAATCCAGGTTATTGCAACATTATACAAAACACACAGAGTTGCGACACCTTGTACAATTTTGTGAAATATGGTGCAATTTCGCAAAACGTTGTGCAACTGCATAATATAATGTATTGCCGGCGTAAATATCGTGATTCAAATGTGCTCCCTGTAATGTTGTCATAATAATGCGTTCGAATAAAATGCATCGGGTGCAAATTGGGAAATATGATTTGTAGGTGGTATTTTGCGGAATATACTCTGCAGTAAACATCATGTTCATCATCACAGCTCGTGAATAGTGCCCTATTGTTAGGAGCCTAGTGGAAGATGAAAAGCAATAAATGCCACAGTGAGTTAGTCTTAGATTTAATTATTTATTTTATTTATTTATTTAATAGGACATCCAACACAGGGTTACACATAATATACATAATACTAAGGACTAAATGTTAATAGCCTGGTGCTCCCGTAATTACAGGATGTCACAGCATGTACAAAGTTAGAGCGACAACTGATAAAAAGTATTATTTTTTAAACAGTATTTAGAGCATATAAGAAAAATTGTAACATAAACTTTACCTATGTTAATAAAATTTTAAACAGTATATAAAGCAAGTATGAAAAATTATAACATAAACTTTAGGTTCATTATGAACAATCATTGAAGTTAGTAGGTTAGAAAAGAAAACATTTTAATTAAAATTAATAGTAAAGAAAGAAACACAATGACAATATGTTGAGTTGGTACGTAGATACCGCAGTTATAGTATAGTGAAATGAATTGGCCTCGCATCTATTGATATAATTATGTAGATTTATACAGCGTCGGCAACATTGTTAGATGGATTATAACGTTAAATCACGTATTGAATTCAGTCCAGCAGTAAAAGTACATAATAGCAGACGACAATATAATAGTCTGCATGATAGTACAAAGACTTTCTGTAAATAAAGTAGTCCCTTTACTCAAGATGACTTCATCATCCTCATCATCATTTCAGCCGTCACTACTTTCAACGTTCACTACTGAAGTAGTGGATGTTTTACGGCTGCCTGTGTTCACACAGGCCTCCCTCATGGATCTCCATGAAGGGTAGTTGCCATACTCACCACGCTTGGCAGGCGGGTTGGTGAGCGCGGTATAAAGTATAGAAGGTCTAAAAAAAACATAAGTTGAAACGAACGTCGTAACGTGGTTTTGTCCTGTAGACCAAATACAGCTGAACAGTTCCCGGACAGTATTTTTCCCTCAATACTGATCCCTGACTTGCTAATGACTGCAGAAACAAATAAAGTAACCGTTAACCCACTGGTCGGTGTCGCAAAAACTTCTGACTTGGGTCAATTTAGGCCATGACTTAGCAATCGCCGTTAAGAGTAATGATAAAAAAATCTGGAAATTCTTTTCTTGGTGTTTTTTTTAAATAATTATATTAAATATTTAATGTCAGACGCACGAGTGACATGTAGGTACTTATGTGTTAGTTATGCGAATTCTTCCTTTCTATTAAGTTACTAAATAACCATTAGATATGCCTCTTTCAATAAGTTTCCATGTTGTTTAATTGTCTAGCATTGCCTATTATTATGAAATATTAGCACTCACTAACCAAAATTACAGTGTAAGATTATTTTATATTATATCTACCAAGAATAAAATTCGCTACCAAAACAATAAATAACATGTCCCACTTGTAACGCCCAAAATAGGGGAATTCAATAAACGTAAAAGTAAAACCTAATAAAACTCCGTATCAGAAGCGTGCAAGCGACTTATAGCGGTGTATTTACGATATTGGCCCTTCAAGGGCTCTATACCAAGTATTTTATACTGTTTGTTATTAATATTTTCCTATCGGGCACGACTCGGAGCCTTCGAGATGATGGTAAACTTGACTGTGAGACTACTTTATACTCATATAATGTTGGTATTTTAAGAGAATAATGACTTTAAAACAAGCTCTCTAAGAAAATTGCATGTATATTGAGCTAAACCTGTGAACCTACTTAATTTGAATAAATTAGAGATTACCAGTCCAAATCAGTCTCTGTGGTCGAAAACTGAAAGAGTTTTCACTAACAGCTTAAATGTAAATATTAATCCAGAACTTTGCATTGACCTTTTGAAAAAGGTTTTAGTTAATGAAACAAAGAAACCTAAACATAATCGTTTTATAATAGTTCTCTTTGAGTGAGTATTACTTTTAAATTCTGATCACGAAACATTTCGCACCTAGAATTCTTTACCAAGTTCTATAATAAAAACTGACGGAGACATTTCAAAGAATTTGCTTTAAAATTTTAGCTGCAGATAAAACGGTCGTGTGACCGTTTGTCTAGATTAAACAGAATAAAACACGGCTAAGCTTACATAAGTCAGGGTAAACTTGTTATCAGAGTGGCCATTCACTTGCAGGGGGTGTGGAGGTAACGGATAATTTTATTTCTTGTCTTGCTATAACTGGCCTTTTAGTCACGGCTTTTAAATCTTGCGCACTTTATTTATACTCGTATTAATATAATAAAGAGGTAAAAGTTGTGACATTGTAATCTCTAGACCTACTTACTGAACGGATTTTGAAAATTATATTACTAATAGAAAGCCACAGTATTTGTGAGTGTCATAGGCTATAAATTTACCCGAAAAATTAAAAGACTTTTTCGTAGTAGTTGGATTTGCAAAGTAAGTCAGAGAAAAAACGTTTTAAGAACGATACCGTTTCTTACGAACGCTGCCTTAATGATGAGAAGTATAATGATTAAGTTCTAGATAAAAGATTAAGAGCTTGATACTGCCTACAAAAATGTCAGCGACAGCCTATGTCTAACTTCCATATTTAAGTTAAAAAAGTCGTTTTTTAAAATTTAAAATTATTTCAATCGTAAGGTGATTTTTATTAGTTATATTATCGACAATTATGAATTCTTATCAAAATAAGTAAATTTATCGTCTCAAGTGTTATAAACAAAAGACTTTTCCCTTTTACTGCATATAATTTGAACAAATGGTTAAGGACATTATACTATACGACAAAGGTGCAGCGACTGTGTCGTAATCTATTGAGTGATATTTCTATTAGACAACTTTTCTCTTAAATAAGACGTTAATATTTTAAGGCTACACTGGTGGCGATTCTCTTGTTGCACTAACTAAATTGGCGTGAAACTGACTAAAATGACGTATAACTCGGTTAGTGCCGTTCTAAAATTAAAACGGAACAAATATGTGTATTTGCTTTTGTTTATGCTGTGTGCAGCATTACGCTGACAGCTCTATATTTAAAAACGTTTCTCTTTTGCACACACTATTAAGGGTCAACAATTATCTCTGGTGGGTATTGGTACTTGAGAAAGCAGTGTTTTTCCCATGGGCAGTTATATGTTGACATATCACGGATTGGAACTTCTTATTACATCTAATATAGTACATATTATTATACAGAAAAGTTTTAAACATAGCCAAATAACCCTCCTGTCAGGTACTAACTTAATCACAATCATAAATTCATCACAAGAAAAAATGCTTACCGTCCAACGAAGTGGGATACTTGTGTTATAAAACCTAGAGCTAAATTTTAAACGTTGAATTCATGAAGGCAAAGTTCAAAAAAATAGCTTGCTAGCTAGACGTATATTTGAAAGGTTTGAATTAGAATTCTCGCCGTGTAAAATATGCATGATACAGTGATTGTATCTATTCAGTAAGGAAAATAGGTATTAAAGTAATGTATCACCTATCTTGTTCCCGAATAGAAGAATGTATGTAAGTTGTTAACAAAATATGTCATCATCATCATATCAGCCGTAGGACGTCCACTGCTGGGCAAAGGCCTCCCTCATTGATCTCCAAGTACTGCGGTTGGAAGCCGTTTGCATCCACCGCCGACCAGTTCTCACCAAGTCGTCTGCCCATCTTGTAGGTGGACGTCCTACGCTGCGCTCGTCAATCCGTGTCCTCCACTCGAGAACTTTGCGGCCCTATCGGCCATCTGTTCTGCGCGCTATATGGCCTGCCCATTGCCACTTCAACGTGCTAATCCGTTTGGCTATGTTGTCGGTGACCCGAGTTCTTCTACGTATCTCCTCATTTCTGATTCGATCCCGTAGAGAAACCCCGAGCATAGCCCTCTCCATAGCTCGTTGAGCGACCCTGAGCTTATTCATAAGGCCAATAGTGAAGGACGACGTCTCGGTTCCATATGTCATCACTGGTAACACACACTGATTGTAGACTTTCGTCTTAAGGCACTGAAGTGCACAAAATATGTATCACTATGTTTTTCGGCTGGATTTTTCACACAGCACCATCTAATCCCGACGTAAGCAGAACTTATGTTTGGAAGAACAGGTCAACCAGCCGCAGTACGTCCACTGCTGGACATTCATGAATCGCCAATTACTAATTACCTAGGGTTGTTGCCATACTCATCACGCTTGGTTGGCGAACGCATTACTGCATGTAATCTTGCGGAGGTATCCCTTGGCAGATCCTTACTGCATCCACGGGCAAGAAAGGAGAGGCAAACTTCTACTGCCGGCGTAATTTCGGAATAGCATTCACCTCATTTGTTGTCTATTGTTACCTTATCTTGTCCCTTTTAACATGCTTATCCTTTATTTGGGTAAACTCTTTTTGTCTAAATAATACCTTGAGCGCTCCCAATTGAAGCAAATTGGTTTGAAACAAATTTAGAAAGGTTTTGTGCTTAATCTACGTGCGTTCGCTACTGAATACATTTAAATGTTTTGTATGTATGATTCTTTGATGACAAAAGCTTTTTGTTTGTATAGAATTCTGGGATTCAAGTACTAGGCTTTTGCAGGTATAGTCAGCTGTAATAAGTTGTTAATACTGCAGAATTACATATATCGCTTTAAAGGCTTTTTTATTAAGCAACCGCGCACAGTCGCTCAATGTTTATTCAGAAAATTTGAAATCGATATCTTCATAACATGAGAGAGTGATAGATAGATAGATATAACTTGACACTTCTTGTCATAGAACACAAGTCACGGCATTTGCCGTTCGTTGTATGATTTCGGAGCGATTCGTGAAGTGTCACGCTCGCTCTCTGTTTCTCTACTTGAGTTTCTCAACTAAAGACTTGTTCACAAAGAAGCGGGCAATTAATATGATTTAATTTGTACTGAAATAGTAATTTAATTAAGACAAATAATTAGGCCCATGTTGATATAATATTACATACTCGTGTTGTCGTCAAAAGTACGTGATTTAAATCTTTCGGGTTATTAAGGGGCACGGTGTATAGATATATAGATAAAAATATACCTAGGTTTATTTTATATAGAGGTAGTGATTTTGTGTTATGAAAAGCTTAACCTATATAGTACTTAATAAAATTGTGAAATCACATGCAAACTTTGTCAACTCTTACACACACAGTTAACCATTTAATAAGGTAAAAACCCAACAACGAGATTTAAAAGAATTTGCCAAGTGTCCTCAAGTTTAATGAGATTGATACAAACTCCACTGAAGTATTCGAGTAACATTGTTGGTGACACCAAACTTTCTAAGCTGTGATACTTGCAACTAAATTTAAGTTAACGGTGGGATGTTTGTTGTTGCCGTTTACAAAAAATAATAAGTTCATCCGTTTGGGAGTTACGATACCACAGACAGACACGTTAAATTTTAATTAATTAATTAGTTTAATTAATTTACGTTAAACACCCCTCTTTTTTTGCGTCTCGGTCAAAAAAGGTTTCATGTAAATCAGTCAACGCAGTCGGTTGTAATCGTCTCACACAGATAGACAGACAGACAGACAGACAGCGCTATGCATATAAGGGGGCTTCGCCCCATAATATTGTCACATCCTCACCTTAGTGGTATCTTTTACCATGAGCGCAACTGTTACGAATTGACATGCTTGCTTAGTTTAGAACTAGATAATGTAGGGTAAAGCGTCCTGCTAAGGGGTGCCGGCAGTAGAATGTAACCCCTCCTCTCATGACCGTGGAAGCAGTAAGAGCCTGCTAAGGGATACCTCCGGAAGATGGGCAGCAGCGTCTTTCCGTATATCAACATCCCGTACTGCGCTCGCCAACCCGCCTGCCAAGCGTGGTGATTATGGCAACTACCCCTCATGAAGATCCATGAGGGAGGCCTGTGTTCAGTTGTGGACGTCTTACGGCTGAAACCATCATGAGAACTGAGTTATAAAAAAATGGGGCCTGAATCAATTTTACCTATAGGAACTCAAAAATAATCTTCCAAATCGGTTCATAAATACATGTTCTGAGGTAACAATGACATGGTGAAAGCCGTAATATAGGTATATTTTTAACTCGAATTTAGTAGACATAGCACCAAGACAAGCCAGCGTCCCACAAACTATTATTATTCAGTAGATACATTCGATTAACTCAATAACATGTTTACTTTCATAGAAAACGCAAAAATAAAGTCGTTTCCATGAGCCGAAATAACAAAAGCGTATAGAAATACTTTTGTTACTTCCCCATTGATATTCGATTTCAAGGACAGAAAATATAATGGAGAAGAAAATGGGGAAAATATAGAGACAATATTTTCCCAAAACAACATATTTGGAGGCCCGAAGCTGATAACCCTTGGGCGACTTGTGACATTTGACGATACGTCAAATGGAACACTGGTCTTATTACGGGCAACAACTACTCAACAAGACCAAAATAACTGAACCACAATGATATACCTATTCTTTACCATTTATTTCGTAAAATACAAGATTTACACGCGCCATAATTATTAATAATATTTATGACCTCAAAACCCGCCGTGGGGTGCCGGCAGTAGAATGTTACCCCTCCTCTCATACCCATGGATGCAGTAAGAGCCTGCTAAGGGATACCTCCGGAAGATCGGCAGCAGCGTCTTTCCGTGTACCAACATCCTGTACTGCGCTCGCCAACCCGCCTGCCAAGCGTGGTGAGTATGGCAACTACCCCTCATGCAATTGGATCTCTAAGACAATGAGGGAGGCCTATGTCCAGCAGTGGATATCTTACGACTGTAATGATGATCATGAATTAATATTATTTATTTTGAATTGAAGAACTCGGGTCACCGACATAGCCAAACGGATAAGCACGTTGAAGTGGCAATGGGCAGGCCATGTAGCTCGCAGAACAGATGGCCGATGGGGCCGAAACGTTCTCGAGTGTGTGTCTCGAGAGTGGAGGCTACGGACCGGCAAGCGCAGCGTAGGACGTCCACCAACAAGATGGGATGATGACTCGGGTTTCCTGACGATGTTTCCTTTGCCGTTTCGTTTCGATAGACCCTAATTACGTACTTATTGTATAAATGTCGGTCTATCAACGTTAGAGGATACAAAATGTTTTTAAAAATAGTTCGCCATACCCATTTTTCTGGGTACCTATTATAGCTACATCTAATTTATACTTACAGCAAAAACCTTTCCTCCTCATAAATGTCGTCTTTTATGAACTAGTCCTTATGGTAGGAGTATTTATGGTCTTGTTTACGGTAACATAATGATGGACAGAGGGCAAGCTCAGCCAATATATCTGATTTATCGAGAGAAAATGCGATGCCAGTTTTTAAGGTTATCTTACGTAAGTAACAAAACTATGCAGTGACGTATTTTGTCACTGATTGTATCATCATCATCATCATTTCAGCCGTAAAACGTCCACTACTGAACTAAGGCCTCCCTCATGGATCTCCACGAGGGGTAATTGCCATACTCACCACGCTTGGCAGGCGGGTTGGTGAGCGCAGTACGGGATGTTGATATACGGAAAGACGCTGCTGCCCATCTTCCGGAGGTGTCCCTTAGCAGGCTCTTACTGCATCCACGGGTAGGAGAGGAGGGGTAACATTCTACTGCCGGCACCCCACGGCATTGATTGTATAATCGTCTTGTATTTTAGGGTTAGATGAAGAACATAGATGTGTCGGGCGACCGGCGAGGTGGGTGGTAGTCATTTTTTTATACTGTTAAGAGGTGTTACCTAGTACAACTGTAATACCGCGGTAATCAAGATCACGAAGCACGTGATCAACGCTGCCTAGCAATGCGACCGTCACCCTAATACAGAGATTTTAAGGTAACATGAGCCCATAATTTCTCCGGCCCTATTACCCTTCAAACCGGAACACAGCAATGCAGACATTACTGCTTGGCGGCGAAAATAGGTATGGTGGTAGGACTTCCCCGGATGAACTCTTCACGAAAAGTTCTTTCTATTACTACTACTAATAATGAAACGACGTTGGGCATCAATAGATACGACTGGCACAGGACCGTGGTGTATGGCACAAACTACGGGAGGCCTACCATCAGTGGGTAAATTGAACTGTGGAAAATGATGATGATGATGGTTTTAAGGTTAGGATAATAGTTACAAAGTTCGTATGTGATCTGATGTGAGCCGCTAGTATTTTAGGGTTATTAGGGGGCAAAGCCCTCTATTATGCGTAGCGCTGTCTGTCTGTCTGTCTGTGCATGACACGATTACAACCGAACGCGTTGACAGATTTACATGAAACCTTTTTTGTTAGCACTGTCTTAATAAAAGAAGGGTACTGATTGTTTTGGTGACCCTAGTGTCACAGGGACCGGAGTTATTGTGTCCTCAAAAGGTTACCAATGGTCAAAATTTGCATTATTCGGAAACCTTCGCAAATGCTTGTCTTTCCAATAATAATAGTGCTGGAGACTATGTACAGCAACCATCTTATCCCAAAACTAAGCAAGCTTGTACTATGGAAATCAGTTTTTGATTATTTCATTTACATAATAAACACACAAACCATAATTGATATAATACGTTTTTATATAAATATCATTCATTTATAAAACACAATATATTTTTACATTATATTTTTCACACGAGACAAATTCCTACAAAAAAGTAAACATAGGCGGGAATCAAATTCGCAGCCTAGTGCGTCTAATCCGGCTATTAGACCAACTGACTAAGGTCGTCATAAATAAATGAATATTTGTTTATTTTCTTTCATCCAATAGGTTATTTTATGGTAGGCACTTTATTTTTGCTTAATTTTTTTATTCCTAACCAGTTATGTGAGATACTGGTGCCTGCGATAGGTTGGCTAGATTATGTCATATGTTTTGGAAGCGAGTATTTTAGGGTTATTGCAGATTATGCCATTCATAATTTTATAGTTTTAGAAGCCAGTGTTTCGGTTTATCCTTAGACAAAGTACGTTACATAGTGACGTATTTTGTCTCGTAGTTTTTTAGAAGAGGTATTTGATAAAAGATAAAAGTCACAAAAAAAGAAGTCAAGGGGATTAAATCGTTTTCTGATAAAAATAAGATGTTACTGGAATATTCTGGTAGCGGATTATCTCTTTTATGTTCTCCTTTGAGCTAAATTGTGGAAAAATATGTAATAAAGCCAAAACCTTTACATCCCTACATAAACCTTTTACATCTATATGAATAATACAGCGTCAGGAAGCTGGTATTCGTGCTGTATCAGACAAAGTAGTGTCTAGGACATTTTTTTTATTTTATAATTTCACAGAACATCCAGAAGATAGTTTATTTATTTCGTGACATAGTTTCGAGTGATTACAATATAAAGGAATTTGATAATAGTACCTGCGGTAGTTTTCTTTAAACTGTGTCACTACTTTAAAGTGTACTAGATGACTGATATACTTAATACATTATACTTAATAGATAGATATTTTTATTATGTATAGAAAAACACCCAGAACACCCTGAACAAATATCTGCAGATCGTACAGACATTTATATATTAGTAGAGGTACTAGTCGTAATATTAGAGTTGTTTTTGTAGCAGGTGCGATACTAAGTTCGCCGGGGCAGTTTTTAATATTTAACAGTGAGTGACAGTTTAAATGCAAGTAGTTCTATACTAAAAGCAATTAGACAATCCGTTTTCCGTTACTTGGTAAACTGTAAACACTGAATCTGAATGCAAACTCCAATCAAGTCAGTGCTCTGGACTAGAACCGAATTAGCTAATGAACGTTTCATGCTTCTGGAAAATTAAATACAACAAAAACAGTTTAGGTGCAACCAAGTGTTATTTTGTAGAAAGGAAATTTTAAACGATAAATGATATGCTAGTTTGTTTATCTAAGGTTCAAGGTTTCAAATTTGAGAGGTACGGAGATTATTGACGTTATAAGGCAAAGTCAAATTAAGGCGATAAGATGAGGCTTTCATGGAAATCGTCATCAGGGTGAACGTGCACCCCGCGTACACGCGCGTTTCACAGGACTTTGAATTATGACGCGAGCAATGCTTATACGAAATAAGAGGTTTTTCTCACGTTATTAATAATACGTATCTTTACGGTTTATGGTGTAAGACGTTTATTTCTCCTAAGTATTATATGACAATTCACTTACAGAGAAACCGTAAAACTGAGTAAATTATAGAAAGCGTTAGTAAAGTTGAGTAACCTAAAATATAAAACTTACAATTCACAACAAATCAAAAATATGCTAAGTAGAGTGTAGTTTGACGACAAACTGAAACTGTCTCAATAGAAAGCAAAAGACATAGTAGAGTAATAGTTCAGTATGTTAACTTATGACAATACAGTAATTTAGTAATTTTAAGTTTAAATGTATTGATTAGTGTTGTTTTATTCTGAAATTAGGTATATATGTTTATATAGTACATTTAATATACATGTATGTATATATTTTTTAATCATTACGTGAGCTGGTCGATAGTTGAATATTATTTTGTTATGTGGTTTTTCAATAACCTTTTATTGTATCGTTTAAATTATTTTGATGATTATAAATACCACGATAGAACAGATGACATGAAGTATCAATTAATATTATCCCCTACACCGATGCTCGGACACATTTTATTTTTAACTTAATTGTATAATTGTGTAACATCTTATCTAATTTTAAATTTAAGTATGTGAACTATAATAATTCCTATGTATGAATTAACGTATCAACCTCTTAGTTACCCATAATAAATAAATGAAAAAAAAACGATATAATATGTATTTTCCATACTTGGTCACAACACTTGGTTATTATAAATGTATTACTAGCAGCACCCCGCAGTTTCACCCGCGTAGTTCTCGTTCCCGTGGGAATTTCGCAAAATCCCTTCTTAGTGCACCTCTAGGAAAGACACAAGGTATATGTGTGCCAAATTTCAAGTCTCTAGGTCTAGTGGTTTAGGCTGTGCGTTGTCTGTCAGTCACTCAGTCAGTAACGGAAGAGTTTTATATATGTATATTGATTGGGTATTTAACGCGTACTTACCATTATTTTCAACACGCTTTTATAAGTTTTACCTATATCTTATTATCTTCTTCAATGTTTATTATAATTCACCTGTGTCGATAAAATGGAACGGAATCTTCTAGCGTTTTAACCCCCTTTAAGACATCACATTTCTACGCCTCGTGGGGTGCCGGCAGTAGAATTTTGCCTCCCTCTCTGCCGTGCAGATGACTCCTGAAGATGAGAAGCAGCGTTTTTTCGTGTATCAACATCCCAAACTACGCTCGCTAACCCGCCGGCCGAGCGTGACGAGTTTTAAACAATTTTTTAAATTCCTCTGGTTTCGACAGGATTGCAATTGTGCAGTTGTGCCGTGTAGTAGTCGTGGGGTGCCGGCAGAATAATTTTGCCCCTCCTCTCATGCCCGTGGATGCAGTCTGCCAAGGGATACCTCCGGAAGATGAGCAGCAGCGTCTTCCGTGTATCAACATCCCGCACTGCGCTCGCCAACCCGCCTGCCAAGCGTGGTGAGTATGGCAACAACCACTAATGATCAGCACAAAGATCCATGAAGGAGGCCAATGTCCAGCAGTGGATTTCTTACGGCTGAGATGATGAATCCTGTACCAACCCAGTAATAATGAAATTATACTGAAATCACAGCGATATTTGGTGCTCAATTAAAGTTAGCTTCACCTAAGTTAGTAAGCTGTGAACTTTCAATCAGAACGCAGAGTCCAATCAAGCTCGTGCCTCGTAGGCGGGTACCGCTTTTACTAATGAACGTTTCAAGCAAAGCTAATTAAATAACTGGAATGCAATTTTCCGAAGACCTACGTAGCTCTGTTGGTCTGGTCTAATAGCCGGCAGAGACACGGGAGGTGGTTCGATTTTCACTGCGGGACAAATGATTGTAAGTTTATTGCAGATATTTTCTCTCATACTAGACTCATAATAGATAGATAGATAGATAGATAAACTCTTTATTGTATAAATCATACAGAAAAAAATAAAAACAAAAATAACTAAAATTAACTTAAACTACAAAAACAACAGAAATACACAATGGGCGGTCTTATCGCTTAGAGCGATAATAATATAATAATATAATACTTCAAGTTCTGTTTACATTGGGGCTGGAAGGTGCAGGATGAAATGTTCAGCATTATTTTAATTAATTAATTAATTAATATATGTACATATTACGATTAGTTTCCAACTTATTTTAAATTGGAGCAATCGGAGCAGTTACTTCTGATTGTGACATTTTAAAGTTTTAATTAGTCAATTAAATAATTTAAATAAGTAAATTATACTTCGCCGGGATGCACACTTTCTCTCCCTTCTTTATACTATCCTTTTCAATCCTACTATTCCCGAGTATCTCAAAGTAAGATTCGAATTAAACGAATCCCACTCTCGATCCTTACGCTCATCTGATTCTCTCCAGTTAATAACTCCTATCCATAATTCTCATTCCTACAGCCTTTCCTTTACTGTACATGGGGGCGGAAAAGGGATTTCAAAAATGTTAAGTGAAGTTATTCGGTCGTGTGGGGTATCATATGAAAGGTATTGAATATGCACATTCATAAACAGTTTTTAGTTTTATTTTAAGCCCTATATGTTTCGATTTATAAAAATGTTGAATCCCCCTTTTATCTCCGAAGTTTGCAGAGATAAACCCCTGAAACTTTTATAGCTAATATAAGTGTATGTAAAGATTACAGGAAAATTGTAATCATCTCTATAGTTTGCATAGTTTTTTTTTAATCATCGAAAGTGTACAAATTCATAGTTCCGCTACCAGACAAGAGATGGCGCTGTCAAGGTTCACTTCTATTATATATGATGGCACGCAACCCCCGGTGCACGAGTCCGACTCGCTCTTGGCCAGTTTTATTTAAAAAAAATAGTGATTTTTGATGCTAGAATTAAACGGTAATTTGTTTTGGTAGCTAGCTTGTCCGTTATAGTTTTTCTAGAAAGTTTATGCTTTAAAGTACATCTATGAAGTTAGGTAAACACTTAGATTAAAATTGAAACCTTTTTTTTAGAGACACTCGAAAAATTGTTTTTACATCCCCCAAATAGCTTTTAAACCGTTTTGTACCGTTATCTCAGCGTTATTATTTCATATGTTTATGCAAAACTACAGCTTCCTAGGACTAATCATCAGTTCAGCCGTAAAACATCTATTACTGAACACAGGCCTCATCATGGATCTCCATGAGGGGTAGTTGCCATACTCACCACGCTTGGCAGGCGGGTTGGTGAGCGCAGTATAGGATGTTGATACACGGAAAAACGCTGCTGCCCATCTTCCGGAGGTATCCCTTAGCAGGGTCTTACTGCATCCATGGGCATGAGAGGAGGGGTAACATTCTACTGCCGGCACCCCACAGCAGCCTAGGACTAATAGTCTCTTCGTAAAGCCGCAAACAGACGTACAGATAGACAGGCTAAGCGAAATTATAAGGGTTCCTTGTAACGAAAATCTGAGAGCATATATCATTCAATTTAATACACCAAAACTTGGCCTGTCCAGTGCAATATAATCAATCTAGACCTCTATGATTACAGTGGTGACGTCATTAATCAGGCTTCTAATCAGGGTGCTACCGACTCGTATAGATTGGTACCAATCATGTGTAGTAACACCGTGGGGTGCCGGCAGTAGAATGATACCCCTCCTCTCATGCCCATGGATGCAGTAAGAGCCTGCTAAGGGATACCTCCGGAAGATGGGCAGCAGCGTCTATCCGTGTATCAACATCCCATACTGCGCTCACCAACCCGTCTGCCAAGCGTGGTGAGTATGGCAACTACCCCTCATGGAGATCCATGAGGGAGGCCTGTGTTCATCAGTGGACGTTTTATGGCTGAAATGATGATGTATAGTAAGCGCTGGATGAAATGTACTAGATGAATTAAGACGGATGTAAGTGAACATGTTGTGTCTACTTGTGCTTGTACGGCTAGGATAGGAGTACGGTTTGTTCCTCATGGCCAAACTATTTCACCTAACTGATTTGGCTACGAGGACTAACATATCCTCATGGCCGAACTCGTGTCAAGTACGCAAATATATTGGTAGAGTAAGGTTCCTTAAAAAAAGGGGGAAAAAATCGTAGTAATATCTGCACGTTGGCAAACAATTCTCCCGAATCTGAATCTGAATTTGAACATTAAAGAACTACTGCGACGCAAGAGCGTCTTATTTCACTATACATATATTATATACAAAAATACAAAAATACAAAATACAAAAATATTTATTCATCAACTTAATTTACTTATCAATAACATAGTTTGAGATTCCCTTTTAAGTAAATAATACCTGTGTTAGGGAAATCTCGCTCTGCCAAAAAACATTTTTTTTTTGTATTTTATTATATATACCTTCGAAAACACATATTAAGAATTTTAAGAAAAAGTTGCGCGATACGGTATCCGGATTTTTTTACTGATTCATGTTTTTAAAACAAATAACAGCGGTTCATAAGAATGATTATAATTATTAAAATACTTTGTATTTGCATTTATAGAACAAGCCGTATTGGCCGAGAGGTATACACCTTCGCTTTCAATCCGTAGGTCGTTGGCCGTGTACTAATGGATTTTTTCTTGCTGAAAAAGTTTACGCACATAACACATGCTTTAACGGTGAAGAAAAACATCGGAAGTAACCCGTGGCTTAGTCAGATTCAGACGTACTCATAATTTTGGCCGTAATACGTCCACTACTAAATACAGGCCTCCCTCATGGATCTCCATGAGGGGTAGTTGCCATACCCACCACGCTTGGCAGGCGGGTTGGCGAGCGCAGTACGGGATGTTGATACACGTAAAGACGTTGCTGCCCATCTTCCGGAGGTATCCCTTAGCAGGCTCTTACTGCATCCACGGGCATTAAAGGAGGGGTGACATTCTACTGCCGGCACCCCACGGCAGACGTATTGTTCTGTTCTTTTTTCTGAATAATAGCTGATTATGCTGGGACGGATGGTATAGGTGCTGGGCAACCTAATCCATCTAGCAACGTCCCAGTCAGTGCATTGTCCCGTACAAGTTGATGACGCTGTATAAATCATTTATAATGGATGTATCGGCCTTACTGTATTTCATTTGTTTAGATCAAAGAGGACAAAATGCTTCATTCCCTAATTAATATTTCACGTAATTAATAGCTTTCATACGAAGCAATCAGGTACTTTGTGCTGAAACAGAAGCCGCGAGAGGCAAGTTTATAGGGTGCCGCGAGAGGCAAGTTTATAGGGTGCCGCGAGAGGCAAGTTTATAGGGTGCCGCGAGAGGCAAGTTTATAGGGTGCCGCGAGAGGCAAGTTTATAGGGTGCCGCGACAGGCAAGTTTATAGGGTGCCGCGAGAGGCAAGTTTATAGGGTGCCGCGAGAGGCAAGTTTATAGGGTGCCGCGAGAGGCAAGTTTATAGGGTGCCGCGAGAGGAAAGTTTATAGGGTGCGGTCTGAACAGCCAAAGCTAGGAGTGATTTTGGTAAGGGGATGCGAAATATTTAAACGGTGCCGCGTAGTTTAAATTGTCACATTGTAGAGCAATTTTCAGTACATAAGTTATGCCGTGGGGTGCCGGCAGTAGAATGTTGCCCCTCCTCTCATGCCCGTGGATGCAGTAAGAGCCTAATGATCATGAGGGGATTGTTCCCATAATCACTACGCTAAATAATTAATAAACATTCATTTGTTTTTATTTCTCCTGTATTCGTGTTATTAGGGTTCCGGACCAAAATGGTAAAAAGGAACCCTTATAGAATCACTCTGTCTGTCTGTCTGTCTGTCTGTCTGTCTGTCACAGATGGATATCTCGAGAACTACTGATGCTATCGACTTGCAATTTAAAATGGTAAAAGACAACAGTTTTTTACTTATATAGCATATATAAAAATTTAAAAAAAAATTCTTATTTTGATTGCAGGGGGGCGGATAGGGGATCTCAAAAATTTTAAGTGAAGTTACTAGGCCGTGTGGGGTATCATATGAAAGGTATTCATTTGTACATTAATAAACAGTTTTTAGTTTTCCTTTAAACCGTATTGTTTTTGAGTTATTTACAAAAATGTTGAAAAAACGACCGTTCCCCCCCCCTTATCTCCGAAGTTTGCAGAGATAAACCCGTGATACTTTTAAAGCTAATAGAAGTGTATGTAAACTTTATAGGAAAATTATAGCGAACTCTCTAATTTGGATAGTTTTTTAGACAAGGGGGGTGGAAGGGGGGTTTTCAAAAATTTTGTGAAGTTAATTGGTGATGTGGGGTATCATATGAAAGGTATTCATTTGCACATTAATAAACAGTTTTTAGTTTTTCATTAAACCGTATTGTTTTTGAATTATTTACAAAAATGTCGAAAAACCGACCGTTCCCCCCCCCTTATCTCCGAAGTTTGCAGAGATAAACCCGTGATACTTTTATAGCTCATAGAAGTGTATGTAAACTTAATAGGAAAATTGTAGCATACTCTCTAATATGCATAGTTTTTTAGATAAGGGGGGTTGAAGGGGGGTTTTCAAAAATTTTGTAAAGTAAATAGGTTATGTGGGGTATTATATGAAAGGTATTCATTTGCACATTAATAAACAGTTTTTAGTTTTCCTTTAAGCCGTATTGTTTTTGAGTTATTTACAAAAATGTTGAAAAAACGACCGTTCCCCCCCCCTTATCTCCGAAGTTTGCAGAGATAAACCCGTGATACTTTTATAGCTTATAGAAGTGTATGTAAACTTAATAGGAAAATTATAGCGAATTCTCTAATTTGCATAGTTTTTTAGACAATGGGGGTGGAAGGGGTGTTTTCAAAATTTTTGGAAAGTTACTAGGTTATGTGGGGTATCATATGAAAGATATTCTTTAGCACATTAATAAACAATTTTTAGTTTTCCTTTAAAATGTATAGTTTTTGAGTTATTTACAAAAATGTTGAAAAAAATAGCGTTCCCCCCCCCTTATCTCCGAAGTTTGCGGAGATAAACCTTTGAAACTTTTATTACTATTAGAAGTGTATGTAAAGATTAGAGGAAATTTGATACAATCTCTCTACATAGCATACTTTTTTAGAAATCATCGAAAGTCTAAAAAGTCTACATAAGTTTCGCTATCAGACAAGAGATGGCGCTGTCAAGGTTCTCCAACAAATATAAAACCGCCTTTGTCATAAATTATATTCTATGATGGCACGGAACCCTCGGTGCGCGAGTCCGACTCGCTCTTGCCCGGTTTTATTTTTAAGTTGGTGTGCAATAAAGTAATCATTCATTCATTAATTCACGCTTGGCAGGCGGGTTGGCGAGCGCAGTACGGGATGTTAATACAAGGAAAGACGCTGCTGCCCATCGTCCGGAGCTATCCCTTAGCAGATTCTTACTACATCCACGATCAAGAGAGGAGGGACAACATTCTACTGCCGGCACCCCACGGTAGCTGTGCTTACTTTGGAGCACTTATCACAATAATTGAATGGAAAGTCAGTTCCTCACTTTTTGATGAATCATCGATGCTCGTATTTCACAAGGGTTCGTTTTCACTCCGCTGCTTCGAGTGCAGCGAAATAGAATATAACAAACTTTTGTTCTCGTAAAACTACAATAACGGTGTTTTTATAAGCCTCATATAAAACTTGCTCGGCGCCGCGCTGGAAACAATCTGTTCAAAAGATGCTTTAATCCCGTAAGTAAGCTTCTGAAGTTTAAAATTATTTGTTTTGGCGTGTTATCATTTTTAGAGTTCCGTACCCAAAGGGTAAAAACCCTATTACTAAGACTCCGCTGTCCGTCTGTATGTATGTATGTATGTATGTGTATCTGTCTGTCTGTCTGTCACCAGACTGTATCTCACGAACTGTGATAGCTAGACAGATGAAATTTTCACAGATGATGAATTTGTGTTACCGCTATGACAACCAATACTTAAAACAGATACATTAAATATTAAAGGGGCTCCCATACAAAAAACGTGATTTTAATGCAGTTTTATACTCGATATTAATAACGGCAACAAGTAGACGCTTGAAATATTCACAGAATCTTCGAACCTTCGTGCGTGTGACTCGCACTTGGCCGATTTTTTTACGACGACCTCTATGGTACAGTTGGTTTAATTGCTGGCTGAGACGCGAGAGGTTGCGGGTTTCAATTCCCACGCACGGGACTGATTTTTGCATGTTTTCTGCAGATATTTTTGTCCCGGCTATTTTTCTATAAGATAATATCTTTCTTCAATCAACCATCTGGCACCTATTACACAAGCTTTCCTACTTTGGAGCTATTTATTTATTAAATAGTCATACAATGCAAAAGTTAAAGGGATAGCCCTTGTTAACTTATTAATATATAATTGTAATAGATATTGTAAAAGTATTTTCAGTAAAACTGAATCTTCAGTCCTTTAAATTATAGATAATAATAATTATAGTGGAAGAATGAAATGCATTTATTTATTTATACATTTATTACTTTTTGTAGTATGTTACTCCTCCTCTCATGCCCGTGCATGCAGTAAGAGCCTGCTAAGGGATACCTCCGGGAGATCAGCAGCGTTTTTCCATGTATCAACATCCCGTACTGCCAAGCGTGGCGAGTATGGCAACTACCCCTCATGGAGATCCACGAGGGAGGCCTGTGTTCAGTAGTGGACGTTATAAGGCTGAAATGATGTTGATGATGATGAATGCTGGACAATTCACAGAGCATCATCTAGCCTCAAGCTAAGCAGAGCTTGTGTTATGGGTACTAGATGACTCATATGCGTAATAACATATACTACATAGATAGATATTTTTTTATTGAAAAATATCTAGAACACCCTGTATTAATATCTGCAGATCGTTCGTACAGAAATTTGTCCCGAGGCGGGAATCCGAACTGCAACCTCTTGCGACGCAGGCGGACCTTCGCCCGCTGCGCCACAGAGGTCGTCGACAAATATGAGCGTGTCAATATTTATCTCTCTCATTATTTACATGTTAAAGATGATGCTATTACCCAGCAGTGGGTGTCAACGACCTGATACAATGGTAATGGTTTGTTACATCACAAAACAAGCATTTATTTAAAATGTTAGTAACATGTAGAGGTACTAAAAGTAGTTACCAAGACCGAACAAATGAGCCCAATCACTATGGTTAGCCTATCGAATTGTTTAGTTTTGGAGTTCCTATAGGCACATTCTGACTTTATCATCAGATCAGCTCTATGTTGCCATATTATTGTATTGTCTTCATAGAGACGCAAGTATACTAAGTTGAGTCCAATCGAACGCCCGGGTGCAGTAGAATGTTGCCTCTCCTCTCTTGCGCGTGGATGCAGTAAGAATCCAAGCGATACTTCTGGAAGATGGGCAGTAGCGTCTTTCAGAGTATCACCATCCCGTTCTGCGCTCGCTAACCCGCTAGCCAAGCGTGGTGAGTATGGCATACCCCCTCATGTTCAAGTACTTGGTCCACGAAGAAGGCCCATGTCCAGCAGTGGACGTTTTATGGAGATAGTAGTAGAACGTCAGGAAGTGGTTCTAATTTAACTTCAACAATTCGACCACTGCCACAACCCTCTTACAAACGGACAAGTCACAGCTCATCATCATCATTTCAGCCGTAGGACGTCCACTGCTGGACATAGGCCTCCCTCATGGATATCCAGTTATTGCGGTTGGAAGCGATCTGCATCCACCGTCGACCTGCGGTCTTCACCAGGTCATCATCCCATCTTGTTGGTGGACGTCCTACGCTGCGCTTGCCGGTCAGTGGTCTCCACTCGAGAACTTTTCGGCCCCATCGGCCGTCTGTTCTGCGAGCTACATGGCCTGCCCATTGCCACTTCAACGTGCTAATCCGTTTGGCTATGACGGTGACCCGAGTTCTTCTACGTATCTCCTCATTTCTGATTCGATCGCGTAAAGAAACCCCGAGCATAGCCCTCTCCATAGCTCGTTGAGCGACTCTGAGCTTATTCATGAGGCCAATCGTGAATGACCACGTCTCGGTTCCATATGTCATCACTGGCAACACACACTGGTTGTAGACTTACGTCTTAAGGCACTGAGGAATTTTGGACGAAAAGACGTTGCGTAGTTTCCCAAACGCTGCCCATCCGAGTTGGATTCATCGATTGACCTCTTTCTCAAAGTTGGACCTACCTAATTGGACAGTTTGTCCTAGGTATACATACGCGTCGACAACTTCGAGAGTCGAGTTCTCAACCATAACTGGGGCAGGCACCACATGGACATTCGACATAACCTTCGTCTTGTCCATGTTCATTTTAAGGCCTACCCGTTGGGAGACTCGATTGAGGCCTTCGAGCATCGTGCTGAGTTCGTCCATCGACTTTGCCATGACCACAATATCGTCACAGCTAAGTCACAGCTATTATTATTCAAAACATGGAATCAATCAATATAATATAAAACTCTTCCATTACTGACTGAGTGACTGACAGACAACGCACCGCCTAAACCACTGGACCTAGAGACTTGAAATTTGGCACACATATGTATGTATACCTTGAGTATCCTTGAGGTGCACTAAGAAGGTATTTTTCGAAATTCCCACGGGAACTGGACCTACGCGGGTGAAACTGCGGGGTACGTCTAGTATTATTATAAAAATAGGAAATAAATAAATTAATTTTGGACACACATACAACACATACATATTATATAATTAAGGCTAGATTTCTAATTAAAGGTAACGATTTTCGGGACACGAATTATTTGTGTTTGTTCCGGTAAATAAAGATATGTAGATCTTATACTCTTCCAAAAGACGCACTTATTGGAAGATACCAAAACCATGAGCAACAGTTTTGGAACACATTAGTGGCAATCGATGAAAGCTCTCTGCAACTAGCAAACTGGTAGTAAGTTCGCAACTTTGAGCCGAAAGTTGGTAGATGTTTGTAATGACTTGAAACAGTTATGGCGGTCCAATTTAAGTACCTCTAGATAAACATGTTTTTAATACCCCGCTGAACTCGTCTCGCCTAAAACTTTGGTATTATTTCAATTACGTTAATGTTTTCATACATCACTTAATAGTAATTAGGTTAATGTTACATTCATCCGTCGTGGGGTGCCGGCAGTAGAATGATACCCCTCCTCTCATGCCCGTGGATGCAGTAAGAGCCTGCTAAGGGATACCTCCGGAATATGGGCAGCAGCGTCTATCCGTGTATCAACATCCCATACTCCGCTCACCAACCCGCCTGCCAAATAAATAAATAAATAATCAATTAGGTTAGTGCTAAAATTATGTACATTTTAGCTGTAGGACGTCCAATGCTGAGTAAAAACCACCTTCGCGGATCTCCAAATCATGAGGGTTGGCAGACGGGTTGGCGATTGCAGTACAGGATGTTGATATATAGAAAGATGCTGCTGCCCATCTCAATGAAAATCTTAATGCATCCACGGGCAAGAGAAGAGACATTATACTGCCGGCTCCCTACGCTCTAAAGTTTATGTTTTGACTGTACTGAAAACTTAGGCCTGGAATATTTTGCAGGTATTTCCATCTTATTGAAGTTTTGCCTTATTCGTTTGGCTCCGTTTCAAATACTACAGAGGCTATAAAGTGATACAGGCCTGTTTTTGGCAGAACTGAAGAGCACCAACCTCTCAGTGTGATGTTTTATTTAGAGGCATACTATCTAGTACCTCCGCAGACTAAAAATTAGGTTGCAGCTTTTTTCGTGTTATTTGAAATCGCAAGCCCTGCCAAGCGTGAAAATTGTGGCCAATTTTTCCGCATAGATAGACTGACGTCATCGTTTATTTGTGGTTTAGTCTTGAAATTCAAGTGAGTCGGCCGAACATCGGTGACATCCTCTTTATTTTAATTACTAGCCACACACACCCCGCAGTTTCACCCGCGTAGTTCCCGTTCTCGTGGGAATTTCTAAAAATCCCTCCTTAGTGCACCTCTAGAATACTTAAGGTATATGTGTGCTAAATTTCAAGTCTCTAGGCCCAGTGGTTTAGGCTGTGCGTTGTCTGTCAGTCACTCAGTCAGTAACGGAAGAGTTTTATATATATTTATGTGGAAAACATTTGACTTTCTCTTTTATTTAATTATTATTTTATTTTTCTTTGTAATTCAGAAGCCGTGTTTATCGAGTGGCATGTAGCACCGAAATTTCACGCGAAGGTTTTGATACCGACTTTGCACAAATCACATTTTTTATGTAAGGGATTTTGCTTGTGCTCATTTGGCACGTGCTTAAGCATAAACGGTGAAGGAAACCATCGAGTAGCATCGGCTTACCTACCCGCGGCTTATATAGCTTCAGTCGCATTGACTTGTTTTTTTCTCTGACAAATATCCGACTAAGCTGGGTAGATGGTTTATGTGTTGGGCAAGCCTAATCCATTTAACAAAGTCCCAGGCACTGTAGCGTCCCGTAACTCATGAATGCCAGTTGCTAATGCTGTATAAATCATCTATAATCTCGTTGTCGTCGTAGAGGGAATTTTACGATTCAATGAAACGTCCAATCTTTTAGATTGTGTTTTCCAAGTCGATGCGTCTGCCGATCAGTCTATAGATTCCCTTTTGCTTGGCATCTATTCGTAAATTTACCACGTAAATTATCTTTACCAACATAAAACGATTGGAAAAGCTCTTCGCTCTATCAGTCACTAAGGAAAACGTACTTTTTGTGTTTTTTCCATTCTCCCCAATCCATCTTGAAAATATAGATTGATCGTTTTTTTCCTTGCGTCTTGATAAAGTTGACTTGATAAAATGGAGAGACCCCATTTAAACAAATTGAATTTTAAATATCTTTTTTCAGTACCCGACCTAGATAAAAATAAATATTAGCATTATAGATTATTGGCCGATTAATAGGAATGGGATAGGCTTTTGAATGAGCGGTAATCGAACTCCAAGACATTTAAGTTGAAAGTCTGTTTGTTTTCTTCTCTAGCAGACCAAAATATTATTCTGTTATATTTATTTTTAAAAGCGTAATCATCCAAGCCGTAGGACTACTACTGCTGAACAAAGGCTTTCCTCATGGATTACACTACGTACTGATCATGGGGTTGTTGCCATACTCGCCACGCTTGGCAGCCGGGTTGGTGTGCGAAGTACGGGTTGTTGATACACGGAAAGACGCTGCTGCCCATCTTCCGGAGGTAACCCTTAGCAGATTCTTACTGCATCCATGGCAACATTCTACTGCCAGCACCATTTTTTATCTAAGGTACAATAATTAATAAACCATTACCTTTACTTATAAATGCTGATTAGGTATATTAACCAGCGCTATATCAGCGAATTTTTAGACATATGTTTGTATTTCATGTGTGTGTATTTAACCACCGTTTATAAGTAAGGGGGTAAATCATATGGCAGTTTGATTTTTTATTTTGTTTATTCTAATTATTTAATCAGATTAAGATTAAAAAAAATTACGTACCAACAGTTAGTTACAACTAATACTTTACTCTTTAAAAATAAAGAAGATGAAAAACGATGTACAACTTTTAATTCAAAAAACTTGGAGTTCAGTTACCGCTCATTCCAAAGCCATACACCATCTCCATTAATCATCCAATCATCAATTAATACAGATGATTCAACTTCAGCCACCAAAGAACCGCAGGCAACTTCAGCCCAGTCAGCGCTCATGTCAGACTAATTTCATTAATCTTCCATTGATTGGATACGTCAGCTGACGAACTTCCAATAATCGTTTATAAAACGTCTGCGGCAAAGTCGAAAGTTGCTTGAGCGTTTTTTGCTGACCCTTTATAAATTGAAAAGCTTTCTCAACTAGTGGAACGCTGTTTCGACAGTTCACTTTATTCTAGATCAGTGTAGTCGATTCTGTCAAGTTGTTTTGACCTAGTCGTAGGTCAGGAGGGTCATTAAAGTTCAAGATCCCTGAATATAAAATATGAGATTCCTTTAAAGGGTTTCACTAGAATCATCATCATCATTTCAGCCGTAAAACGTCCACTACTGAACACAGGCTTCCCTCGTGGATATCCATGAGGGGTAGTTGCCATACTCACCACGCTTGGCAGGCGGATTGGCGAGCGCAGTATGAGATGTTGATACACGGAAAGACGCTGCTGCCCATCTTCCGGAGGTATCCCTTAGCAGGCTTTTACTGCATCCACGGGCATGAGAGGAGGGGTATCATTCTACTGCCGGCACCCCACAGCGGGTGTAATTTACTTAATTTTAAACTTATTAACGGGACTTTATTGCGTAATTACCTTATTTTATTATTTTCCGACGTGATGTACTAGAGCTACCGTCGCTAGTTGAGAGTAGAATCCGCGACTATCCTCAAATCGTCGTCAGAATCAGGAATTGACAGTGAACGACACACAACACTGACAGTATCTTCAAGCGGCAATACCGGAAGGCCTCGCGTCGCACATTTACTAATAACGGGATTCCACGAAGCCGAGAGACGAAAACCATCCTCAAGATTAAAATTCCAGTTTTGCCGGAAACAGTACGTGGATGATGTGTTCTGCATAATGAAGGGTAGTGAACAGGAAGTGAACCAATTGATGAGCACACTGAACTCCATGCACCCTAATATCAGGTTCACGTATAAAACTAAAATCAGGAAACTAAAATTATGAATTTAAAACAATTATACATTTACAATACATGCATTCTCGTCCACAAAATTATCAATAAAACTATTCACACCAACATAACTTTTTCAAAAAAACTCAATCCAACCAAACGAAGTATGCGACGCACCAGCTATCTTGCGTTGCCTAGGACTAGAACAAACTACGGTAAAAAGATTAAAACGTTCGAAGGCGCACAGTTATATAACAAACTACCCTCTGAAATAAAAAATGTACACTTATTTAACGCATACAAACGCAAGTTAGCCGAACATATTCTAAATATTTACACCATTAAATAAACATAATAATTATGCGTTAAATAGGTACTTTCTACTTGAGCGACGAACTGTAAATTAGACTAAGTTGGTATATTTCTCATGTAAGTGACCTTTGTCTTGTTGAGAATAAATTATATTAAACCTAATGGAGCAGCCTTTTTAGATGTCCACATAGTAGTAAAACCAGACGGTTATTTGGCGCACTTTGTCTATAGGAAACCCACGCACACGGACAGATACTTAAAAGTTGCTTCACATCACCACCCACGTCACATAGAATCTGTTGTTTCCTTCCTTACAAATAGAGCGTACTTATATGAATTAGATGAGAAAGGATTATAAGAATATTAGGAATAAGATAATTAATCTTATTCTTAGTATTCTTTAACCAGTTGATCTTACGTGCACGTTGCATTTAAGTTAACAATTCGGAATTTTCGTTCCCGGTTTCCCAAATTAGTCCCAACTTCTGAGACTTGAAATCCCTTAAACCGAGTACTGTTGAGCTCTTACTGAAGCTAATTCAATTAATCTCAGCATAGGTAGATTCCGCACCCGACTCGGATAACGCTGATGGAGTCGGCAAACGAAGAACTAATCAAAATGTATATTCTTTAAACCCAATTCACAAAAAGGACGTCTGTACTTTTTTTAAATCTGTGTTTACTTAGGACTCCTTCGTTAATAGACCGGTTTGCAAAATTATTTTTGGGTTCGAAATGTTTGAAGAGACGCACTTTTAGATTGGTCCTATAGATTTTTTTTTTTAAACTAGGTTCTGATAACAATGTATGCAATATTGCATTAGTATTTACTGGAGTCCCTCAAGGCTTAGTTATATGCCCTAAATTTAAACTTGCAGTTGGGCTTTTGTTTTAAATCATATTGGCATTCTGTAAATCATCTGGTACCCACAACTCAAGCGTTGCTAAACTTGGGGCTAGACGGTCAACGTCATTATTCATTAAGTTTCATACTAAGGTATCCAACTGACTTTAGTGTATTTAGGGTGTCTGTGTTGCCTTACAAATCAACTCAATAGTTGGCTTACTACTGCTAGGACTGATTAAGACAAACTGATGAATGATGAATGATCAACAGTCTAGCTATTAATATATAGGGTGCCGGCAGTAGAATGTTACCCCTCCTCTCATGCCCGTGGATGCAGTAAGAGCCTGCTAAAGGATACCTCCGAAAGATGGGCAGCAGCGTCTTTCTGTGTATCAACATCCCGTACTGCGCTTGCCAACCCGCCTGTTGTAAGTATGTCAACTACCCCTCATGGAGATCCATCAGAGAGGCCTGTGTTCAGTAGTGGACGTTTTACGGCTGAAATGATGATTAGCTCACTAGGACTGCTTAAGAGACTACTTATTACAACTATCTGCGACGCAATGGGTAGCGGGTTCGATTCCCGCCTCGGGACAAATGTCTGTACGATCTGCAGATATTTGTTCAAGGTGTTCTGGGTGTTTTTCTATATACAATAAAATATCTATCTATGTGGTATAATGTATTAAGTATATCAGTCATCTAGTACCCATAACACAAACTCTGCTCAGCTTGGGGCTAGATGACTATGACTGGGCTAGATTTGTCCAGAATTATTTATTTATTTATTAACAGTCTAGTTATTAATATTTGATATCTCGTCTAAATGCAATCCGGCAGCACCGATTCCACTGACCCTATTATATTACTAACAATAGAAACAGATCAAATCGTATTTTCACGATCCAAAGCCACAATTCGACTTCACCTTATCTATTCACTATTATCGTTTAATTGGATTATCGACGGATGCCAAATATAGCTTGTTATACGAATAATTTCGAATCAATTGAAAATATTTCTAAATATTCTGAACTTGTATCAGGATAGTTCTGATTCTATGCATTTTTTTGTAAATAGCATAGAATCAGAATCATCAGCTATACCATTCATACTCCGTTGTCCACATATGTAGCTTAGTATTATTTGAGTAATAAGGAAGTAGTTGCCGTGGGGTGCCGGCAATAGAATGTTACCCCTCCTCTCATGCCCGTGGATGCAGTAAAAGCCTGCAAAGGGATATAACTCCGGAAGATGGGCAGCAGCGTCTTTCCGTATATCAACATCCGAAACTGCGCTCGCCAACACGCCTGCCAAGCGTGGTGAGTATGGCAACTACCCCTCGTGGAGATCCGTGAGGGAGGCCTGTATTCAGTAGTGAACGTATTACGGCTGAAATGATGATGATGATGAAGGAAGTAGGTATAATATTTAATTACTTAAGTATTTAGGTTATTAATATGCCACCCTTTTCTTTTGTGTACACGTACTAACTACACTAATCAGCTTTCCCTATCCTCAAAGGTTTGCTGGAAGAAAACACTTCTTAGGGTTAAGCTCGCCTTTTTATATGCCATCTAGTTAAGTTTTTTCATGTATATATTTACTAAGTGTAAAATAAAGAATAAAGAATACTGCTTAATTCACAACTTCGAGCCAGCGTTAAAAATAAAGGTGCTTCTCATCTCGAGTTCTATTAATGAAAAGGATTATGTTATTATATCAATAAAAAGCATACATTTACAAATAGAAAGCACAGGAGAAGGCGTCTGGTTTTCACTAGTAGTAAGGCCTTTGCATCTAGATGATTTCAGCAGCGTCAGCAACTGGTTATCATGCTGTACGGGACGCTGCATTGCCTGGGACATTGTTTGAATTAGGCTTGCCCAGCACCTATGCCATCCTCTCAGCTTAGTCAGCTGTTATTCAGAGGTAAAAACAGGTCAATACGTCTAAAGCTAACTAAGCCGCGGGTTTCCTCACGATGTTTCCTTCACCGTGAAACACGTGTTAAATGTGAACTTACACTTTTAAAGTAATAAAAATCCATTGGTTCACGGCCGGTATCGAACCCACGACCTTCAGATTGAAAGTAAGCAAGTAAGTAAGTATTGGTTTTCACTAAGCTATGCATTATTAACATACATATAACCGGGAAGTCTTCCCGGGACCATGCTTGGTGCAATCCAAGCGAAACGTCGGGAAATAATAAAGGTAATTTACATTTAGGTATTGACAATAAGCTATGCATATTGATCAAGCTGGCTTTTTAGCTACAGACCAGCGTTAAAATAAAAGTGGTATATGAGTATCCCCTATAGTTCTTGCAACTTCCACACTGTAGCTTCTTGCATCACAACCAAGCCGCTCCGATCTAAAATCCCTAGAATATTCAGTTTAGCCGATGAGACAGCTAACTGATTACCATAATTAGTGTAGCAGTCCACTCCGTAATCTGACAAGCTAGCGTAACTCTGATACTAATTACTTTAGTGTACCGCTTTCGGAAAGCTAAACTAAGGTATTTACCTCTGTTCTTTAAAATACTACCTATATATAAACAGCACATCAGTTTCTATCTATTTATTATCATTATATCAAGAAAGTGTAGTTTAAACCGCGCTGTTTACTGCAAGACGAGATGGCTCATTGACTCGCTCAATCACTCGCATGTCATTTTTAGCAATGACAATTATTTTTTGTATTTTCTCAGCCCAATCCGTCATACTTCCAGACACCCCTGGTTATTGCGGTTTCCCAAAAGTACCATTCAAAACAATCGAGATCGTCATTCATTAGCTAATAATAACACAGATCTTTAATTTAGAAAGTCTGAACAGTCAAGAGCTCGCTCACTCAGTCACTTAGTGCGCGCCTTCACTGACAGCACAAACACACCGCTCTGCTAGCCAAATCCAGACTTTATACTAATACCGACCGACCGATCAACTGCCGTCACAATTTAAGGCCTCATTTACGGAGACGCGGGGCATTACGCTTTGCGGCGCGCCTTGCACTAAATTCAAATATATGGCGTTGTAGAATGCGTTTACGGAGAAGTTTAGCGTGCCACACGAAAAGAGCGAAGCCCTTCTCTTCTTTTCCAGCCGTAGTACATCCGTTGCTGGACAAAGGCCTCCCTCATTGATCATCAAGTATGATCATAAGAGGTTGTTGCCATACTCACCACCATACGCTCTGCGTCTCCGTAAATGAGGCCTTAAGTAATGTTAAAAATCTAGAATTTGAGATAAGAATTGTCTTCAGATGTCAAATGTCTGCACAATCACAGTGGAGCTCGCACACACATTCATTGGCAGTAAATATTTAAGATAAGAATCGTGTACAGATGTCAAAAGTCTGCACAGTCAGAGTAGCCTCGCAAACTCGTTCACTGGCAGTACATGTTTGTACATGTAAACGCCCAGCCACGCTGCAAATCCAGACTTAATACTAATGACGACCGACCGATCGTCTGCGGAAAGTCTAACTTGATTATTGGATGGGCCAGTTTGCAAAGTGGATGGATCTGAAGCTTACCAGCTCCGTAGTTTCACTCCTGTTTGAGTGCGAGGGGATTACTCTTTGCTATATCCTGAATAATAGAGTTAGCTGACGTAAGACAAAGCTAAAGTGATAGTTTTGTTGGTATGTTGCAGTATATCCATACTGCAACTGTGGTGTATATTTCAAATGTACATATCGTTTAAGAAAATCAGTCTATTTCTACGTGTTTTTAACTCCCAAGTCTAAGAAGACGGGGTTCTATATTTTGACGAAAATATCTGAAAATGTTAATAAACGCCTATGACATTAATGTATTTTCCTCGACCTATCATAGATCCCATCGTCAGAACTAGATGTAAAACAAGCAAACATTAATAAAGTGTATTCAAAAAATTTCAATCCAAATATTGAAAGTTAAGTGTCGGTTGATGGTGTTTAAATTTCAAATTGAACGTTTTAACGACTTAAATTACAGCCCTGTTTTAGAAAACTTAAGCAAGAAGTTCAAGGTGTTTTGTTATTCTGAAGTAAGCCCCTCTCAGCCGTCCTCAGATTAGTTAGCTAATTTCTTAAAAGCGTTCGCTTTTTAGAGATTTAATGGATCGGGATTATTGTCTCCCCCGCATAATTTATCTGTGCGTTAAGCTGGACCGGAAAATCTCAATGGAAAAATGTGTACCGATAATAATAAAAGGAAAATTCTTTTGGAACAGCTACATAGAAAATGTCAAGATATGAATAATGAGGATCATTGTTGAACTGAAAAGACGCGCTCGAACGAAATAAGGGTAATGGCGTTGAATAAGTGGCCCTTGATTATATTATTGTTGATAATCGAATAACGAAATTATAATGACTGTGTCATTTAAAAAAAAATTTAGCCTGAAGACAATAAGTTGTGGCTTCTGCACGCATGAGTTGTACACAGATAAAAAGTTGCCTATTTGTTAATCCTGGTCAACATTTTTAAGTTTCAGCTCAATCCGTAGGGTCGTTTTTGCGCGAACAACAATTAATTAACAAACATCCATACATACATACGATACAAACAAACGGTTTTATAAAATTAGTCAGATGATCATAAAAAGATCAATTTTTTTTTTAACTATACTATAAACAGCACTCGCCAACCTGCCTGCCAAGCGTGGTGGGTATGGCAACAACTCTCTCATTATCTTAGAGATCCATGAGGGAGGCCTATGTCCAGCAGTGGGTATGGACAGCAGGCACGGCTGTGATGTGACAAGCTTTGCTTAGTTAGGGACCAGATGGTGTTGTGTGTTATGCCTATCATGATTTGTTATTAGTTATCAAACACATTATAGTTTTTCTTCAAACGTGCAACAGCAATATCAGATACAGTTGACCTAATTTCAAAACCTCATTTAACAAAAAATAAAAACATACTGCAACACACGACTTAAATAGAAACACTTTGAGGTAGACTCCACTAGCTGAGGAGAATTATAAGCATTTTTAATTTCCTCTTAAGCAACGCAGTATTTCCGATCCACTTTGCAATACTTAATTAATTAAAAAAGCATAAAATCTTCCGTTTTAACTTAAAATTGATAAAAACACATCGCTTCACACGGAAAAATAACAACGAGATGAAATACTTTGTGACATAACTGTTTGCCGAGGGGTGCCGGAGTAGAATTTTGCAACTCCTCTCTGGCCCGTGGATGCAATAAGTATCTGCCAAGGGATACCTCCGCAAGATAAGCAGCAGCGTGTTTCCGTGTATCAACATCCCGTACTGCGCTCGCCAATCCGCCTGCCAAGCGTGGTGAGTATGGCAACTACCTCTCATGATCATTACTTGGCCATGAGTGAAGCCTACGGCTGAAATGTTGATGATGATGATGAAGTTACTTTGATTTTCCTTCTCTTTTTCTCTCCTGGCTAACTAAAAATCCAAGCATTTCAATTTTCTCCGAAGCATTGCAGTATTTCATAAGATAGTTATGAGAAGCCACTCCGCTTAGATTGCCAATCGGCCGGGGGCGTATTTGCATGACGTGATAACGACATCACCACTCACCACCTCAGTAATTGGTTCCTTCGACTGACGGAATGGAAGTGGACTACGTTTAGGTTATGAATTTACCGTCACGAAATTTTCTATCATTTTACTGAAGAAAAAGTAAAAAATCAAATAATACATAAAATTGAATTTAATATCTAAATAGATGATTTATACATCGCCAGCAATGCTTAAAGCATGTTAATTAATGCTTTAAGGGATTCTGCATTACCTAGGACTTTGTCAGGTAAGTTTTTTTACTTCTACATGACGATACAAGCGAAAGTCTCACCTGATGTTAAGCCAATAACAACTGCAATGCCGTGGTGATCACGTTCACTAAGCACGTGTCCAACGTTGCATTGCATTGCACCCGTTAGTCTAAGACATGAAGTTGTAAAGGTCTTATGCGCCCATACTTGACTTTTGAAAATAATATCACACGAAAACTTTACCTTAATTTACAATTTGCAACCTAATCCTCATTAAAATACCTTACTAACTAGTTCGAACATTAATTGAACAGTACGAGTATACCTTACCAATACCTTATTATCTACCTTTTACAAATAAATAATAAAACAATCTTAGATCTTTAAAGAAAGGTTCATTTTCCTTTGTTCAAGTAGTAGTTGTATTTGTCTTTGCTCTGTGCTTGTTTACTTTTGGCTAGTGCGAAGGCTAGTTTGGTTAGGTAAACTGTTTACCTCCTGAAACTCCAGTGAAGTGATAGTTCTCGAGACAGTTTCTAATGGCTCTGAATAAGCTTAAGCGTGACAAAGACGAGGTACCCTTGTTAGTTACATACAAGATCTAGGACTGAATGCCTCGGATTTTGTATGCACATAACTAGAAGTGCGCTGAAAATGGACGCTTACGGCTGCTCTACCAGATCAAAGTCGCTAAGCGGTATATGGAGTCTCTCTGAAGGATAAAATCCGAAACGAAGTTATCCGACAGATGACCAAGATCTACATAGCTCATAATGATTGGCAAGCTGGAGTGGCAGTAAGCTGGCTATAACCTGTCGAAGAACCGATGAGGTAAACGAGTTCTTTAGTAAATCGACAAGCATAGACGATCACCAGCTAACCAGCTAGATGGAAAGATGATATGCGGATTTCGCCTTGCCTTCGCTCAGATTATGAAAACTTTTAGCTAGTTTAAATTTACGAAGAACAACAAATATAAAATTTACAAGGAGCAACGTACTTCCAGTATAAAACCTGACAAATATCTCAATCGCAAGGAAACTTTAAACAAGTTCTTCGTAGCACCTAATAAGAAATACTCATAGATTCGTAGCCGTAACGACTGCTACATTTGCTACGAATATGTAGAGCATTTGTAAATTCATAATCTCAATTTTACTATAACTTGGTAACATCTATAGTATCTCGTTTCTCGACTTCTCGCTAATTACCTTATTGTACTAATATGTATCAATAAAATTTATTGATACATATTAGTACAATAAGGTAATTAGCGAGAAGTCGAGAAACGAGATACTATAGAATAAAATGTTCTCCTGGAATATGAAATAAACTGACTCGAATGAAAGTAATACACTTTAATTTTGTAATGTTCGGTATTTACTAGTTACAAAAACTTATTGGTTATTAAAACGAGTTGTAATTAGAACTTTCGAAACAATCGTAAGTTCCACTATTCATTGTTTTGTCAATAGGGCTTTCTATTCACGTTAATTATTATACGTCGCGTCATAATAGGTTATAAAAAATACTAAGGCTACTACGGGGTGGGGCAAAATATTGATAATTTGATTATTGAATTTCAATTATTGCAAAAGTTCCGATTTGATTTGGTAAATTACTTCGCGGGAAGTGTTCCTTAAAAATGTTTTTTAAAAAATGTTAATTTGTGTCTATTTCTATTTATTTTAGAATTTAGGATTGCCAATGGGAACTACTGAAATATTATACTAATTGTTTAGCTCTATTAGCTGAAGTGTTCACTAAAAGTTGTTTAATTTCTTGTTTTTAAAATATGTCTACAGTTGGTTATATTTAGGCGAATTGGTTATATGACGAGAGTGCTTTACGTGGTTTGGATATCAGTTCGGTAGGGAAGGGTGAACGAACGGTTGCTCGATTAGATTTCTAATTAGCATTTGTCTTGTAGCAAGGAAACACAAAAGAACTCCTAATATTCATAAATTTTCTGCAATCATTGCCTGACCAACCTGAGCAACACGAGTCTCGTCTTACGACTAGAATTGATGTTTCTACTTCAAGAAGACAAACACCGTTATATAGTGCATTACAATTTTACTTTTAGTAGCAAAAAGCTTGTTATTTTTAAGATTAGTTCTCTTTTTAGGGCCAAAATAATAAAACTGTAATATCTGGACGGCAGGAAATACACAGAAAAATGCATCTACTGATCTGGTATATATGGCTGGTTGGGATTTTAAATTTGTTAAAGCTGAGGCTCCTAATAAACGGTTTTATTAACTTTTCAATTAGCATTTGGATACAATTTTAAAGAAGCCAATTATGCTCACCATTCATTAGACTGATCTTTTAAACATCTTTAAAAAAAAAGTCCCTGTTTAAGATAATACCGAGTTAATAATTGCATTATTTGTGTTTTTTTATTTTAAAAATATATAAAACCTCTGTTGGGTTTTAGGTATTTTTATTTGTACCTTCTTATACGGTACAGCAATTCTTTGCGGGTGTCAATGACGCTGTGAAGAATGAGCTGGCGTAAAGATTGTAAATATCGTTTCATTAGTTGTTGAAGATACAACCATCGTACTCTTTTCTTAAAAGAAAATCAACGAATCCTGAAAAGTCGTAAAACTAAAATTTGTTCTTTGGTAAGGTCAGAATCTCCCTTTCGGCTTAAAAGACATAACACAACCTGTCTAACAACCTTGATATTATTTTTATCCCGATAGGTCCTGTCCTGCAATCCTGTCAAAAAATCGGGATAAAAATAAATGAATACCCGATAATTCAATATCAGTATCATCATCATTGGCAGCCCGTAGGCCTCCTCCATTTTTTGCCACTCCTTCCGGTGTTGGACTGATCGCATCCAGGTATTTTTGGCGACCATAACGATAATCCAATAGTAATAAAAATATGTTAGTTCGTTCGCGTTAAAATGCTATAATTTTAAACTAAATGATATGTTAACAAATCGCGAAAGTTTAAAAAGTTATGTTAGTTCGTAACCGCAGCACTTGGGTTCGGCTCAACCGAGTGTATTATCTTTTTACGCTCGTCAAAAATTTTACAATTATGTTTTGTGAGGAAGAAATACTGGAAAGCCTGAAAGTACTTTTTGCATAGAAAAACGCCGGGTCAGTAAAGTTTATAGTAGACTTACCTGCAAGTTAACATAAGGTGCATCTGCCATCACCGTCGGTACTATGAAGCCTCCTTTACCGGTAGACATGTCAATGTCTTGGCTGTAAATGTCCGTTTTATCGTCGTACAGCTTAACACGGACTCGAACCCGTTTCTCTGTGCTCATTGCTTCCACCTGTGAACAACCAACCAATTCGTCAAATGTAATTCTAATGCTCTTAAAAAATTTTAGAGTTTCACTCGTGTCGGTCCAACTGATGCAGGGTTGCATCAGTTCCTTTTATTTATCTCCAATTCTAATAATTATTGAAAATTTCTGTCAAATACACTTCTGCGGCCTTCAAAGGAATTAAAATAAATATAAAACTATATTTATGATAAATTCACATATAAAAAACTATATTTCTCATAAAGATATTAATTAGTACCTACCTATATTTGTGATAAATCCCTTATTTAGTTGAATACTATCTTCCGAAGAACCTGAACATTTCAAAGAAACCATGTCATCACGATAAGGATGACATAAAAAAATCAGCACTGTTTGTTCTTAAAACCCTCCGCCTACAGATACCACCGACGCCTTTTATAAGCTTACTCAAACGTTTTGGAATAAGCCAAGCAGATTCATCTGACTACCTGCAAAGTCCCGGTGAAACGATATTGTAGCACTGACTTAACTCTTAATCAAGCCATTAAATTTTCCCGTAGCTGGCTTAATTCCAACCTGCTGACAGCGCCAATATGAAATACGGACTTTATTAACACAATAATTCATACTGGATGATAAATAATCGAGAATCAAAGGGATTATCGCGGAGAGTGGTTTATGATTAAGTCTACTGGAGTCATCTCCATTTTAATAGAGTTTTATGGCGCCATCAAGTGTATGAGAGTAGTATAGCGAATCTCGGATTTCCATATTCATTTCGGCGCTATCTGCTGGTTTTGTTTGACGCGGATTTTGTTCGTGAGTTCAATAATTACTACGCTGTATGTGTCCCTGGCGATCCACGTGGTCTTAAAATCTGGCTTATCTTATAAGTTACCCGTAATTACTTCAATCGAGTAGAGGTTGGATTTTTTTGGCTTAATGCAAGAATCATCTTTTGGTAGAACTTCTTTCCATGTTAGTTTTAAAAAACAAAATAAACCTAGACCATTTCGACCAAACACAACTAATGTTTGAAGTTTTCAAGAATAATTGATTGGGGCTGCCCATCGAGCACATATCCAATAGAGGGGAAATAAGGTCATAAGAATTCCGAAACACATTAGTGCTTTGCACTAATGCAATGACAACTGTCTCTCGCTTTTGATAGTACAGCGCCAACAGCCGACCTGTGTACGTACATGTCCTTATATTTAAAAGTGGAACAATCATGACACCATTGCTGTTTAAGAATTCCAATTAAAGAAACACAAAGCATCAATAATCACTTTATTATTTCAGGTCAACAAAGGAAACAATTCTCCAGAAACCTGCTAGCTTACAAAACACTCGGCAAACTATAGAATGTTTTTAAATTTCTTTTTAAATAAGGAAATACTTGACTGTTTCTATTACAAAAGTAGAATAAAAGCTTACGCGAAACAATGTTGGCAATAAGAACTCCACGTTTCACAATAGCGTCCTCAACTAATAGTACTCGTTCCAGCGCCGGTGCCATCCAAACTAGCAGCATTAGACTGGAGTTTCCACCGTAGGATGAGCTAACGATCCCCATTTGTTGTACCTTGCAATACTATTCCGTACAGGCGGCAACAAAAGCCCCTCACAAGCTTCACTCTATCTTAATTCCCAGAAAACAAGTTGATCTCTGAAGCTTCCGGGACTAATTCAGACACAGCAATGTTTTACGGTGCAGTTACGAAATCTGAGATACCTACGTGCTTGTCAGACGCTTGTATGTCAGTGTTTTGGTTTGAAATTCGTTATTCAGAGCACATCTTGCATAAATTTAAATTGAACATCACAGTATTTTAGCTAGAGGTTTACTGGATTAAATTAACAAGAAAGTGTAGCTCATGCTTCACTTAATAATAATTAAATATTTTAGTTTGGGCATGCTAAAACACAGACCGTTCTGTTTGCGCACCGCTTTAAATAATTTATGGATTATTATTTTATAATTTATATATTTAGTTGCCTTATGATCACCATCCACAGCGCGACTTCACCTACTAAGTACCAAGTAATAGCTAAATAAAATAGAAACATAAAAAATACCTAGCTTAAATAGGTATATTGTGCACAGCTTCATAAAAGAATTATGGTAAAAACATAATTGCGGTTACTAAGACAATTCTATGTAATTTTATTTTATTATATTTTGTTGGTTCTATGTGCCGCGTTAAAATATTTTGCCTCTATAACGATCAATGCGCTTATCAAAATAACTATTAAAAGGAATCTTACAAGAGTTTTTAATTTATGTTCTCGACAGTACCGAGGTGAAACTATCGACACGACTTGAACAATGGCGGGTGGAACGAGCGAAATGTCTTGAGTTATCGCGCTCATTCTGAACTAGTTTCAAAAGAAAATCGTGGTTAATTTCTTACAATTTTATTGAAATGGCAAATTGAGAGAGTTTTTTTCGATTGCAAGATATATTGGATTATTGAATCGATATGATAAATAATATTACTAGAACAGGCCCTTGGTTTTCTCACTGCTACCTGGCGTGGTCGTTCATGCCTTCCTGTCTTTAGCATAATGGTTCTCACTGCAGCAAGTTTTTGGATACAATAAAGTTTAGAATATTTTATTTGGCACCATAATAGATCAAACAATTATATACTTATGCAAGCACTATACCCAGATAAAAATTTACCTGCAATTTGTACCCGGCTAGTAAGTATGCAGATTAAAACATTATTTGGAGTCTTAGATAAAACAGAGAGTTTAAAAAAAGGATAATTTGTTTTTAAAAGACTACCTCCATCATCAGTCTCAATTTTATTTATTGCAAGGTTTCGAACCTCAAAAGGAAAAACCAAGAGCTTTTTTTCCACTATGTCCACTGTTGGACATATATATCTCCTATGGTACGCCAATGAGTTCGATCTTCAATTTTCATCCTCCAATCTCTTGTATTTATTTATACAACGGTATTATTTTTAAAAGTTTAAATCTTACCCGTCCGACGAAAGGCAGACCGGGCTTGTATCTGCGCCTCATGCTGTCTGCAAATCGCAGTTCCACATAGTGCTGCTCAGCCGCTGGGGCTGCTGAAGCCGTTGGTCCTACTCCATTGCCCACATTGATGTCCACCTGGGCAGATCCACCGCCACAACTCGCTTCTATACGCCAGGTGCCGGAACGAGCTCCGTTTGCTAGAATCGCACTTAGCTTTCGGACTCCTGAGGGCAAAGAAAAGAAGGAATATGGGTATAGCTTTTGATACTTCAGGTTCTTCCCACTCCTTGTGGATACCATCATTAAAACTGAGTTTTGAAAAAATAGGACCAATCTGGATGAGTATGTAGGAACCTTAATTGGTACGGGTAGTTGATTGTTCCGAGTTGAACATAAAATATATGCAAACGAGTGAGCGAAGCGAACCAAGTTGTTTGTACAAGGCGATTTAATTGGATGTAGTTATGTAAAATTACGTTGTCCGCGGATAACTTTTGAGAAAATAAAATAAAGGGGAATTTTGTTTAATGAAGTAGTTTTAGAGATTTATGGGGTTTTATTCATCGAACTAAAATCCTGGTAGAGTCCCAAACAGAGAAATAATATGCCCGAGTTTTGTGTAATACGAAAATCTATTGAGTGGATTGATACACTAAATGTTTTTAGATATTTTGAATTAATTTTATATAATGATTCTAAATACAATGTTTATAAAAAATAGACTTTGGTTCTTAGCTCGATGGTTTTAATCGATTTTCTTTGTCCAAAGATAATTCTTGAACGTTTGAATTATGATGTAATTTAATTATAATCCATTGTATCTCATAAATCCTCGTATATTTTGATACTACCTATCAAAATATTCGAGGATATGTCTTGGTCGTAAAATATAAAACGTTAACAGATAACGTTAATACACCTCAATTAATTGTACAGTGAACCAACACTGTCTTACAACAATAACCGCGTCGAAGGATTTTTTTTTCTTTTGAAAGTAGGTATTAAAGTTATATCTTATCGTTCCATAAATTACTTTAGAAGAAGTCCAGTGGATGAAGTTTGGTGATCATGATTGGGAATAGGATATTTTTGAGGCACCCGTTCCACTATTGTGCAAAACCGAATACGCGGACTTCTCGGACATGCTCGGACGTAATGTGCAAGGAAGCCATCGTGTTGCAATTGCAACCAACACAAGACTTTTCCAAAAGAAAGCTGCGTCTTGATTAGCTTTTCCACCACACTTCCCATAGATAAAGTGCATTTGTACATACCTACACCATTAGTTCATATCATTAGACATAATATATTCCAAGGTTACAGCACAATATCAATTCAAAAAGTCCTGTTAAATGTTTGGAGCGTTTGGAGAATTCCAGCAATTCAGTCCAAATCGCTACGTAAAATCAAGTTCAAATGCTTGCTCGTTTTTAGTTCGGGGAGAACAACTAGTGTACACATACTTTCACCTACAAATAGTGTAGTTAGTCATCTGACTTCCATAACACAAGCTATGCTTAATTATTTTGGGCTCAGTGACAGGGTAAAAGGTCCAGTCTAGCATCGGTTCACGGTTATAAAATACTTGGACGGTTTTATTTACCAGTTATACATGACATACAAATTTTGCTGTAATAAATACTCTCGGAATTATTTTTTTTTATAACTCACCGCACACACACAGCACCATCTAGTCCGAAACTAAGTAAAATTATGGAAACGAATTGATAGAATACTTAAATATTTTTTTTGTAAATACCTACTTATCATATATAGACAAATACTCAGACACGGGACAATATCTGCACAACAATTACAAACATTTGTCCCGTGGCGTGAATCGAACTAACTGATACCTTCTGCATATCAGTCGGCTATTAGACCAACTGATCTACGGAGGTAGTCCAATTATAGATTTGTTTCTTTTTATTATTTTAGCATTTGGCAAAAAAAAACGTTGAACTTTTGTTGTTGAATCACAACACATGGTAATTACGAGATAAATACCCGATAATCCAATATAGTAAAAATGCTTTAACGCATTCCATAATAAAGATTTTGGGAAATTTCCACACGATACGTCATGAATAATGAACAAGATGATAATACTCGTAATTTAATTATCTTGAGTGGAAACCAATTTTCCCATCTTGCTATTACATCCAAGGTTAATATCGTTATAATTTCTCGAAACCAATTTTAATTTGGTACATAATTTCACAACCATTTGTAACCGACTTCAAAAAATAGGAAGTCCCCAAGTCGTCTGTATCAAATGAAATGAACAGATTTTACTTGCTATCTCAGAACTATGTCGTTCTAAACAGATTTCGAAAATTCTTTTTGAGTTCGAATAGAAGACACTTTGAGATGATCACATTTTTCATAACTCTATTCTGATTAAGGGATCCATGAGAAATTATGTAAATAATTGTAAAACTGTCTACTGGAGTGCCTCAGGGCTTATTTACTTGTCCGTTATTTAAACTTGCTGTTGGGTTTTTTGTGTTCTGATGATGGAATCCATGGTTAATCTAGGTAATTAGTCAAATGCAATAAGCATACATTTAGCAGTTTCTGTATTTTCAGCAATGGGTAAACGTCCACTCATTTATGAGAAATTAGATTTCATAATCTACTTCTAGAAAAATTCAAGTGCTATTTAACGGTTTTACTACGTGACTTTTTATCTATACGTTTTCATCGCTTGCATCTTTTTCTTTTGTATGCTGTGTCAATGAACGATATTTCATTCTTATATAAAAATAAAATAGTAAAAATAATTGCATCACTGATGGAAGCCCAATCGTTTACACACATAAGCTATACGGGAATAATATAAATAAATCATCGGAAATAAGGCCCTTTGCCCAGAAGTGTCCGAATTTTTTGTCACTAGTTATGACACGTGAATTTAAGAGGGGTCTACGAATGTAATTAATCAAACTCTGCGACCTCACTCACGGTGACAGGGATATGCGTTAACTTTCTGTGACAGTGCTGCAGATGTCAGCGTTTGAGTGACATTGTTTGGAATAACTTTCTGCTGTTGTTAACTCATTTATTAATATTTGCACAAAACAATCAGTACATATTATAAAATCGTAAACCTTTTGCGTCTGTACATTAAATATTTTTGCAAATAAATAAGTGGGATACAGGGAGAAAAGGTATTAAACGTATAAAAACGATTATTAAATTTTTTGTCTGTTTGACGGTTTGTTTATTTGTTTGGGAATTTATCACACAAAAACCACTAATTTGATTCAATAAACAATTACTGAAAAATTTCAAGCATTATTTATCAATAACATTTAGTGTTTATTGCAACAAAATCGACTCACAGAATCAGAAGTTAATTAGCTTTTAAGTTTAGTTGGAAATCTCATATCACTATACTGACGCGAGGCACAGGCTTCGCGGCCGGCGGTATAGTGATATGAGATTTCCAACTAAACTTAAAAGCTAAATAACTTCTGATTCGCTTATTTACGGTCTTAAGCAGGCTTACTACATCTAAACGCGGACTAAGTCGATGGCAAAGCTAGTGTACAAATAAGAATTTAAACATAAAATATTCAGTTTTATTTAAGAAGTGTTATGAATTATGAATTGTCATGTTTTGTTGTGTTAATGGTTAAGGAACAACGCAAAGAGAATATACATCAAGGTTAGAATTGAAATGAAATGAAATAAATTAAAAGTATTTATTAGCCAGCTATTATATATAAAAGGATTAAAAGAAAAAAATACAGTGGTAGGTACTATAGGTATGAAGGCAAGCAGTTCACACAGCGTTCATATATCGTCACAGATGACACAAGTTCGTGGTTGGGTAGTTGTGATAGCACCTGACTCAGCATTGAGTTACCAACACATGATAAATGTTAGGGAGCGCTGGGTTTCAGTCAGGACCTAAGAATAGAATAAGATATCTTACCTATCTTATCATTAATAGGTTATCAATTTAACCTAGCTTACTATGCAATGGTGGGAAATAGAATAAGTTTCCCTCAGTACCGCGATAAAGTAGGGTAATGATCGATAAATCTCCTCTGCAGGCTTGAATTAGCAATGCAGATTCGAGAGAAATCACATTAAAAAGAAAACCATTTATCTTATAAGCTGGCTCATCAATTTGCAACTTAATCGCTCATATTTTAGTATCGCTTTATTGATAACAAAAGATGCAATGTGGCGTGATTTTAAAAAGCGATTTGTCAAATCCCGTTGGGTCCCGGTGATATTGATATCAGTTTCCTATGAAAAGTACAAAGGACAGACCCCAGATAGCGTTAGCTGGTCCCTTTTGGAGGTTTTCTATTTTCCTTTTTGAAAGTTTCTGAGGGATATTTCTTAAGGAATAACCGAGTACCTACATATTTTTAACAATAATAACAGTCGAATGTTCGGACTTTTGTATTTAAATAATTATGTGCTAGTCATCGCTTTAGAAAATTATCTAGATTTCTTTTTTAAGTAGCGGTGACATGAAATAATCCAATAGGGTGATTACCTGGCCAGAAAATTCTGAGACTACCAACCCCGAAAAACCCGAGAAACCTGCAATGTAAATCAATCTCTTAAGTCACGCAAGTAACCCTTATTCTAATAAAAAGGAATTTTAAGCATTAGAATTTGAGTTGGTTGAATGGTTATGACATATTATTTTAAATGGTGTATTTTTATTGGAACCAGATTAATCGCCTACATTCTCAAGCAAGATTTTATCAAACTAAAATATCGTAATTTTACGAATTTGTATTCTAAGTTATGTGACTGAGAAACTTCCTTTATTTTGTTGCTTAAAAGATCATTAGAAAAGTACCTGTTGTATTACCTAATTACCATATAAACAAAACAGTCATGCTCCTGAAAAATTGTCTCTTTTGAACACACTGACGTCCATTGCGCCCGTAATTTTGTTAGCAAACAGTTTATGACAATGTTTGCGGACAATTTGTTTTGTTTAGACCCGAAAGGTTAACATTTTGGTAATATCGGAAATTTATGACGTTCAATTTTATTTTGCCAATATTTAGCGAGGCTGGGATCGAATGGGGCTTTTAACTGGCACTTTATTTTTCATATAAAATATTTGTTTTGATTGCACAGCACGATATTCAAACTGAATTCATTAGTTTTTGCGCAAGCAACTATCAGTGATAATGTTGAAAATTAATGATAATAAAATCACAAGGTAAATTTCTTTGTATAAAAAATGTTTTTAAGTATTCTATGAATCATCATATACCTATAACACAAGCTCTGCTTACTTTAGGACTAGATGGCGCTGTGTGAGATGTATTTTTTTTACATAAGAATTATTATATAGCTGTTCAGGACAAAAAACAATGGAAAAAATGCTTTTCAATTGTATTTTTTTACGGTGATGTCTAAATCTGTTAAAGGTTAAATCAAGACCGGAAATAATTACGAATAAATAATAATAGACAGAGTTATTTAAAGGTTGTACTACCCTCCTGTTTTGTCCGTGGATGCAGCAAGAATATGCTAAGGAATACGCCGAAAGATGGGCAGCAGCGTCTTTCCGTGTAAACAACATGCCGAACTGCGCTCGCCGACCCGCCTGCCAAACGTGGTGAGTATGGCAATAACCCCTCATGATCCACAAGGCAGGTCTATGTCCAGCATTATACGTCCTACAGCTGAGATGATGATGATGATGATGACGTAGTACCTTATTCTAAGTTGATAATAAATAAATAATAAAATAAATAAATAATGCTGGACAATTCACACAGCATAATCTCCCCAAGCTAAGCAGAGCTTGTGTTATGGTTACTAGATGACTGATGTACTTAATACATTATGCTACATATAGATATATATTTTTATTATATAATAAAACAACATCCAGAACACCCTGAACAAATATCTGCAGATCGTACAGATATTTGTCTCGAGGCGGGAATCGAACCCGCAACCTCTTGCATCGCGCGCTACGCTACAGAGCTCGTCAATAATCTATACATATTATAAAAAGCTAAAGAGTTTGCTGTTCGGTTGAATGCGACAATGTCAGAAACTACTGGATCAATAATACACACGGCCCTAGAACTTTAAAAATACAGTTATCCAATTATCTTTGGAACTCATTAAAGCTACCGTAAGTTCCGATACGGCTGGAGTCGTGAACTATTTTACTTGAAATAGTTACTTAAAGTTGCTAGCTCATTTGCGGGAAACCAAAGTTAATGAACGGCTTCTTAATTAAGTTCCTGCTTTGATACGAATGGCGCAGAAACTTTCATAGCTGCAGTGATTACTGTTTCACATTTATCTAGAACTAGCTACTTCGGAAGTCAAAGTCAAAGTCAATAAGTGTTTATTCATTAAAGCAAAAAGATACTATGATTAATAACATTACTAAAACATTAATTGTAAAATAGTATGGTATAATTCTTATTATTTAGCTCACTTTTGGATTTTGTATATTAAGTAAAGTTGAAATGTTTATTATTTATATTAAAAATGTAAATTATATCCTAAGCAAGAGCCCTGTTTCCTGGGCCACAGCGTCTGCTTCTCCAGGATACAGGGAGACAATGTTATTTTAGACATAAGGTTTTTGCAAAATAAATAAATTTCATTTCATTACAAAAGAAAAACAAAACACATTTAAATTGATTTACGTACACAATTGATCTCGCTTCAGAAAACTTTTTTTTCCAAGTGAGGGAAAGAAGCGAAAAAGAAATCCCCTCACTATTTCTGCCGCGAGATATCGGGAATAAAATGTTACCTCTCGTCTCATGCCCGTGAATGCAGTAAGAGCCTGCTAAGGGGGTACCTCCGGAAGATGGGCTGCAGCGTCTTTCCGTCTATCAATATCTCGTACTGCGTTAACCAAACCACCTGCCTGCGTCCGAAGTTATCCATGCCTACGTAGATTCTTACTGCATCCATGGGTAAGTGAGAGTCGACATTCTACCAATTCTACTGCCAGCATACCACGGCTCATAGGGTGCCCATTTTGTCTTTGTTAAAATGGGCAGACGATTGTCCGAAATTAACAATCAATAACAAGTGTCACCTAAACATCACCATCCATAATATTTTGGTCCCATATATATCATTTATAATAACATATTGTTTATTCTAATCCTCTTTACGCATAAAGTTATGTTAGCTTATATTTTATTTCCATAATTTTTATAACGTATGTGTCATAATAATATCGAATCATAAAACCTTTTCTTCCCAATATTTTCGAACGATTATAAAAACTTCCAGTGTCACAACCGAGACGGAGGGACAGTAGGTTATTAGGTTTTCTTTATAAATTCTCATAACTTCTTTTTAATTTTATATAATATTATTTTTTTATTCTTATAACTCGAAAACACTGCCTGTGACAGAGCCGAGACGGAGAGACAGTAGGTTATTAGGTTTTTTTTTATGACAATCCAAAAACACTGCCTGTTACAGAACCGAGATGGAGAGGCAGTGGATTATTAGTTTTTTTTATAATTATTCGAAAACACTACCTGTGACAGAACCAAAATGGAGAGACAGTTGATTATTAGTTTTTTTTATAACCATCCGAAAACACTGCCTGTGACAGAACCGAGATGGAGAGACAGTAGGTTATTAGGTGTTATATAGCCAACCAAAAACTCTGCCTTTAATAGAACTGTAAGTTAGTTAATATTTATTAGATTTTTTGTCGTGGGACAAATTCCTTCGGCCAATACGGCGCTAGGTATATATTTAAGTTAAACTCAAAAATACTATGCGCGAGCGAGCGTATTCAACTAAATACAATTTGATAAGCGGCCGCTTAAAGTTTTTATTTATTTTATTTTAAAATTTTAAGAAAACTTACAGCTAGTTAAGTCTATAATATACTCGTATATGTCAATTACAGATGCAAAAGGACATGTATGCTGTTTGGCAATACAAAGTTGCCATAGACAGGTTATACCTATAAATTGAAATAAGTTAAAAATCATATAATACACGGAGAAAAAAAGTAAAAAATACGAATCTAAAATAAAATTACTCTTGACTAAACCTTATTTAAAAAATATATTAATAAGAAGCGTTTTAACATGCTTGTTTTGTTAAATACATCAGCTTACAATGACCATGAACAAATTATTCTGATAATTAATTAGGATAACAATGTTTATAAGTTATTAATGTTATGGATTTCATTATTTACCGCGAATATGCGTGTTAATCATTATGGAGACCGATATTGGTGGTAACTATATTAAGGATCCTTATAGATTCTTATTATTCGGGGAAACGATGAAATACATTTTATGGATACTTTATAATATACTATATTAACCCTTATTATATAGATAGATCGATAGAAAACTCTTTATATAAGGGAACCCGGTACATCATAATTATATATGTGAATGTCTTATTCGTCTCGGTTTTTAATATAGTTTTTCAATAAAGTTATATAATAACAATAGGCGCGTGTATTTTCCATTATTAAATAAATATGTTTCTTTATATTTGACGCAGCATCAAGATACAATCCAAGCAAAGCTAAGGATTGTACCCTATTCTATTCCGAGAATATATTTATGCTTTACAGCCGAATTATTATAAAAACATAATGGTTAACACGGTTCTAAGCATTTACAATAATTTAAATCGTTATAAATGCCGTAATTGCTAAAACCTCAGGCTTATAAATGTTTAATGAACGATCTTATTTCGTCTGTAGCTGCTTTAATTTATGGCATGGAAATTATAAAATCATAAATCATGAATAAAGAAAAGACTTTTAACTTGAAAATATACATAGGTATAAGTAAGTCAATTAGAATAATTTTATCTTCAGTTTTACTGCTTAAAAAAATGCGATTAGTAGCTACTATTTAATATTAAGATTTTTTTTTATTTAACGCTTGCGGACCCTGAAAACATCGTCCTGCCCGCTGATTTAATTATATTATTTGTATTATTTCTCAACGGGATCGAATTAGAATGAGGAGATACGTAGAAGACCTCGGGTCACCGACATACCCAAACGGATTAGCACGTTGAAGTGGCCATATAGCGCGCAGAACAGATGGCCTATGGGGCCGCAAAGTCCTTGAATGGAGGCCACGGACCGGCAAGCGCAGCGTAGGACGTCCACCTACAAGATGGGTGACTTGGTGAGAACCGCTGGTCGGCGGTGGATGCAGACAGCTTCCAACTACAGTATTTGGAGATCAATGAGTGAGGCCTTTCTCCATCAGTGGACGTCGTACGGCTGATATGATGATGATGAGTATTAATTTCGCTATAACTCGTAAGACATTGATTTAAATTATATGGTTTAAAGAGCAAATGTGTTCTATGTGCTACTTAAGATTTTAAAGAATCTTATTTAGATATATATTCACACTTTTTTTTTAATACTAGAAAAATAGTTACTATTAGTTAACCATAAAAAATGCCTGCTGTCGCTGACTTTTTTGCAGTCCTTTTTAAGAAGAACGATAATATTATTCTATTTGTCATTTGCAATGAAATGGTTTACGCGGCGCGCGCCAAAACAACTCCAAGCCGGTAATACATTTTCTGACATGTTCAACTATTATCATCATAGTTCAGCGATCTTGCAACAAATCTTTATACATTTTAGCTTAAATATTCCTACTGAATTGCTCTAGATATAAGTGAAAACCGCATGACAGGCCATTCAGCAGTATTTGAGTTTTGCGCGAACAAACAGACAGACGCGTCGGAGAACTTTGTTTATTAATATGTAAGGATGAAACACAATATACGCTGAATTTTACTGATTATGATTTCACGTCATAGACATTCGGCACCAAAGATAGTCTTCGTTAAACAAGCTCCGCGATTACAAACTCAAGGAGCAATACAACACCAATAATACTTGATCTATTTCTAGAGGAACTTTTTATTAATAAGGTATTGATTCGGCATCCCGCCAAGACCAACTTATATTGTTTATATCTTCCCAATCCCCTCTAATTGCAATGCGACTTTTATTATTGTTTTAGCTCCTGAGTTGAGAAGTTAAGAGATATTAGGAATCGCTGCTTCCAAGTTTGGCTTCCCGTGTCTGTTGCGATAAAAGTTACTTGGAAACTTTTGCTGCCTCGAAATTAAAAATGGTAGCGAATTTGATAGGAGGATGGAAGTTTAAAACTTGCATTTTATTAATCTGTGTTAAAAATGTACCTATTTTTATTACAGGTGTATAATATAGCCGGATAGAAGTCCTAGGAAGTGGAAGAGAAGAAGGTAGACCGTTGCCCAACAGTGGGATCCAGCAGGCTGCAAAAATAAGACGACGCGATATTGGCGTCAGGTATTTCATCTATTACAAAACATTCCGAATTGATATTTCACGTTCTGAATGTCTCATGTTTTTTGCATTAAATGGTAATTTGTTACACGAACGGTTAATATTACAACAACAAATGAACAAAAACTGCTCTATACAAACTTTTACATTATTACTTTACAGGTGAAGGAATCCGATTTACGCCTCTAAATTTAATGTACAGAGTACAAATTCTACACACACTTTTTAAAATGGTAGGGAGATTTTACATAATTACTCTATTTTAATTTTTTTAATTTTTAATGAGAATCTATACTAACATTATAAAGCTGAAGAGTTTGTTTGTTTGTTTGCTTGAACGCGCTAATCTTAGGAACTTCTGGTCGAAATTGAAAAACATTTTCAGTGTTAGAAAGCCCATTTATCGAGGAAGGCTAGGCTACAATATCATCACGCTTAGACTTATAGGAGCAGAACACCAATGAAGAATGTTTCAAAATCTGGATTATTTTTTTCCTTTTGAGAGCTTCCGCTGCATGCGTAAACGGTTAACGTTTAAAGTTCCACTCTTACTGATAAAAGCGTGATGTAGGTACCTAAAATAACGCTTAAGGTAGGTATTATTTAAAAATATTTTCACCTTCTACGTAAACAAAGTCGCGGGTAACTATTCCACGCGGACAAACTCGCGGGCAGAAGCTAGTAATTTATAAAGGAGAAAGTAAAAATGCCCGGTGAATTGTTGCCATATTCACCACGCTTAACAGGCGGGTTGGCGAGCGCAGTATGGGATGTTAAAAGACGCGACGTTGAAAATGGCAGACCCTTACTGCATCCACGGGCAAGAGAGGATAAGCATAGTCAGTGAAGCTAAATATTTTTTCTCTCAACTCTACATATTTTGTTTTTCAATGAGACCTTTTCAGTAAAAAAGAAAAAAGTGTTTTCTACTAAACCTAACAGATGGGGCTGGCAAGCGGAGCAAACTAGTTTGTGGTTATATGTTACGAGGGAACTATTTTTGAAGTTTTTACTTTTTTATGAAAACGCCTCATTATTTGTAAGATTTACACCGTTAAGCAATTTTGAATAGTCTTTACACGACTCATTGGCTCGACTTATGAATACATGTAATAAACGCCTTCGGTTACTTCATAAAAGCCTTTCCATGTCATCTATAATACAACCCACGTCAACGCTGATGTATTGGATTTACCCTGAATAGGTGACTAACTGGCAGTTGCTTGGTGCTGGCATCTTTTGACGTTTAACGTGTTCGTATCCACGGGCTTGATGGGTTACAAGGTTTTGAGTAGCAGTGGAGTTATTACTGGGCTCTTTGCAATGTTTTTTTTTTTTAAATAAATATTGCTGGACAAATCACACAGCATCATCTAGCCCCAAGCTAAGCAGAGCTTGTGTTATGGGTATTATACTACATAGATAGATAGATATTTTTATTATAACATAGAAAAACACCCAGAACACCCTGAACAAATATCTGCAGATCGTACAGACATTTGTCCCGAGGCGGGAATCGAACCCGCAACCCCTTGCGTCGCAGGCGGACCTTCGCCCGCTGCGCCACAAAGCTCGTCATTCGAATTCCGAACTTAATGTAGCACAAATTTATTACTGACAATACAGGTTTTAAGATGTATTAAGGCTTACATAATAGACTAATATGTTTAATTTTGATACTTTGCCCCGGAAAAACGATATGAATTTAAGCAATATTTACGGGATACTAACCACGATTTGAGTATATTTTAAGTTTCCTGATATTTCGCCGCAGTTTCATTTATCTGTGATCATGGCGTGTGAAACAGCGCCGAATAATTGGGAACCTCAAAAAGACTCAAATCATAGTAAATATTGCATTTATTGACAATGAGGCCTAAACTAGGCATGACCTGTATTTTGGAGATCTAGGATTTTCTTTAGAGTAATTATGGTAATTTACTTCGTATATGAAACTAAAGAGACTTTTGGGGAAATTTTAATATAAGTATGTATAATTTATAAATATGTAGTGTGTGATTTAAAGTTAATTAATTTATTTATTTATTAGGGCACAAACAGTATAAAATAGACTTAAAATTAACAAAGATTATATATTATGGATACACCAATCAAGCTACCACTAATACGAAATAGCTTACAAAAAAATATTGAATACACTGCGGACATTAATATGGTTAAGAAGCTATATGTAAGAAAACAAACAAAATGTAAACAAAAATTAATAAGAGAACATAATACTAAACTAAATGAAAAACTTGTTTTTTAAATTTATTCTTAGATAACGAAAATAAATCACATACAGATAATATTTCATTATGCAATTTACTTACTCTAGGAATGAAAGAATTTGATGCATAAAAAAAAGATTAATATAAACTAGCGCATCAAATTCATCAAATTAGCGCATCACAGTATTTTTCATTAAATGTTGAACATTTTCATATATAAGTAACTATATTTTATTTGCATGTCATACATGCAATTTACAAATTACATCTGACTTAAACACACCTTTCTTGTCTTTTTTTGGAAAACCATCAACAATAAAGCACGTTTGTATGGGATTCGCTCTTTAACTCTGCCTATCCCGTCAAATGCAATTCCAACATTATTTACCGATCATTATTGAAATTTCCTGCGGAAATCGAATCTGTCACATACCGCTCGAAGACAATCTGGGATGTAACAAGAAAATGCTTTTACCCAACGATCGCACCCACTTACCCGGTTGTTTATGTAATGCGTCCCCTAGGATGGGTGGTTTAGTTTTTTGGACATTTTGTCAGAGTAATTTACTGGCATTTCTCACGCTACGTCAGTATTTTAAGGTCTTAAGGCGTCGGCCCGTTCTTTATCCAAGTTTTATGGTTAGATTTATGGTGAACGGTAACGAAACGCTTCGAGTAGGTAGCTTCGTTAAGTTAATTGAAAAACTGTTTATAAAAAAAGGTTAATACGTTATTTAAGCTTTACTAAGGTAAGAAGTTGATGTATATGCTAGGAAAGATTTTGTTTTCATACCAGTAAATTACGAGATAGGTCTAAGGTCCATCTGACGTTAAGCGGTAACCTCTACATACAACAATTGCAATACCGCAATTATCACGTTCACTAAGCACGTGACCAACGCTGCACTGCATTGCGCCAGTCACCCTGAGACATATAGTTGTAAGGTCTCATTTTCCCGTAATTTCACCGGCCTTACTATTAAACCCGCATCGGCAGGTTGATAACGTATCTCGCGACAGATTTGCAATAGGCGTAAATCTCGCGATCTTCACTCTCAATGACTATTTTGTATAAGATAACAGCGTGGATTTTTAACTTTTGACAGCGAGATCTATAGAAAAATAAAACTTAATACTTTCATACTTATACTTCAACTTTTATTGCATCAACAAGTATTGGAATTAATTATTTGAACTACCAAGGCATCTATGAGTTCTTAGTTACAGTCAACCAAGATGTGTAAGGTGATTTAGGCTCTATGTATATTATGTCATGCAATAATAATGTGCAACATACCTTCATCCATAGAGAGTTCCTCCCAAATTGCGACTTTGGTGCCAGCAGGATCGCTCAGCGCCACATAAGCCAGTTCTCCTCTCACGAGACGTAGGTCATGATCCAGGGCCAGTATCCAGAAGGTGACTGAAACAAAGTTGATTTGTTGAAATACATACCAGTTTTAATTTGTATCTCAACTATTCACATAAAAGAGCTCGATTTTCGTTTTGTAAATTTATTATATATAAAAACGCTTAAAGATCATTAATTTCCGCACAATCAGAACTGAGTTTTGATAAATGTGACCTAACTCAAAAGTAATTTTCCAAATCATAAGCGACGGAATTCTGAGGTAACAAAGATAAAAAAAAAATAAAGTCTAATTGAGAACCTCCTCCCTTTTTGGAATTTGGTTCTCCTGGAGCCAGGTATAGTACTTTATACTTGCTTTTGATCGTGCTTTCTACTCTGAGCTACAGAAAGGCAAGCGTAAGAATGGCGGTCAAATCCTTAGATACAAAGACGCAAGAGACATTTGAAATCAGTCGCAGAGAAAACTTTTAGTGTAGCAAAATGCGGAATAAATAAATAAGGACGAACGCAGGGCTGCTTGACACTAAACTTGAATCTAAAACCGCCTGCAAATATAGAGTACGACTACGTTAATGATGTCTTAACATGTTCTTAATGTGTAACATACGCTAAGCCCAAAATTGTTATCGCCAGTCATGTGGGCGCACCAACGTAACATAAATTAGCAGAAATGATGTCGCCGAAGTCAAAATCGGCATGGGTCATCATCGCTTGGTTCAACTTTGAAGCCGAAATCGTATGCATGTAACCTTGTAAAGAGTTCTCGTGACAAAACTCATAAAAAAGTTTCTTTGCGCACTGAATTTCAGCAAGAGTTTTCTGGTCTGATTTGTTATTTTAATATCTAAAAGAACTGGTGCAAAATATAACAAAAATTCTTTAACCGGGTCAACCTTTAGCATAGGAACGTGCCAAAAACCGCGAGAATTCTGGTTAAAATTTACTCAAAAAAATCTTTTGGTAAAAACCGTCAGAGTTCTTTAATTAAGCAACGCGATTTTTGCCTCTACAGTATCGACTAATTACAGTTGTCTAGAATTTTTAATCAACTTTTTGATGTAACAAAGAAAAAAGATCCGTGGTAATTTTGCAGGCCATTAATTTGGGATCGCTTTATAAACAACTAAGCTCAGTTTAGGGTCATAGCAACATAAAACCGACCGTAAAAACAACAAAGTCCGTGCCGAATTAATGACTGAAACGTAAAAACGTGGATATTCGATATATTTTATCAAAAACATTTTATCTGACTACCGAGGTAAATTTTGTAAAAAAAGTTAATGTGCTGTATTTTTTTATGTAAGCATTTGAAAAAGTATACGTATGTATGTATAAATAAATGGGTGCACTTTAAGAGCGTTTACGCCTTCCATGCGCAGTTTAGCTCAAAAACAGTACTTTTCAAACCCGTTAATATCATGAACCACTTATTTTAAACCATATGTTAATTAATAATAATTTTAGGAAATTTAGTTGTCCAAATAGTTAGTAAAGAAAATATTTCGATTAATATAGTATGTACGCGTTCTATCAAGATAACTTGTTAGAGGTTTTCTTAATTTCCCTTTCAGCATCAGTTTCGAAGCTCAAAATATTATGAAAATACTGATATATCTAATTAACAAAAAATAATGACCAATCAATAAGATCCTTAGGAAAATAGTTAGTTAGTTAGATGTTTGATTTTGTTATCTTACTATGAGAAATCAAAATTCAAAAAATGTGAAATATTACGAAATTAAAATGGTTTTTTCACCGATATACCTTATCTAATTTAATAAAATAATCGCTTACCAATAAAGTAGAGCATCTTCTTTAAAATCGTACATTTAAATTTTTTATTATTTTGTTGTTATTATTTTTCTGTAAATATTTTAAAACTACGATAAAACGCTGCGCGCAAATCATTTCAAGTCAGTCCGCCGCAAGGCTTCCTAGAGTGTGGGCATGTCGCTTGGCGCTCTGACTGACCTGTGTTGACCTTTGTCGTGCGTATAGGGCGAGCGGACAATTATAGCGTCATCGAATAATTTTGGTACTTTGGTGAGTAAAATATTTTATGATTATTTTTGATGGCAAACATAATTTTAGAAATTTATATTGTAACAAATCATATTTCAGACATAATGGGAAATAAAACAAAGTTATTTTTAGCGAAGAAACGAAAGCGCAAAAATGTAGAACACATGGAAAATGCAAGAGCTAAAAGGTTGGTATATAAACAAGTTACTATGTTATACTAGCTTCAACCCACGGCTTCGCCAATGTTAGATACACATTACAGATTTTCCTATCCTTATACATGTACTATACTGATATGTTTATTCATATTATAAAATAATATATTTTTGTATATTGTAGGTCTATAATGGGCTTCTAAGCAAATGTGGCAAGTTTCATAATATTTATTTATGTATGTTTGTCCGCGCATTTCTCTGAAACTATAAGGTAGATTTTTAATAATTTTGGGCTGGCTCCGACTTTAAAAAGAATCCAAGAATTTTTGCTTGTGAGCGTTTCTACGTCTTGAGGTCTGTTTAAATTTTTTTAGTTACTTTTTATAAACCTACGTATGTTTCATCAACATTATTTTCTTTTATTTATTTACTGCATTTTGCCGTGGGTGCCGGCAGTAGAATGATACCCCTTCTCTCATGCCCATGGATGCAGTAAGAGCCTGCTAAGAGATACCTCCGGAAGATGGGCAGCAGCGTCTATCCGTGTATCAACATCCCATACTGCGCTCACCAACCCGCCTGGCAAGCGTGGTGAGTATGGCAACTACCCCTCATGGAGATCCATGAGGGAGGCCTATGTTCATCAGTGGACGTTTTATGGCTGAAATGATTTACTGCATAATGCTTGCTTTCAAATAACAAGGTGTGTGCTTATTGGTTGATGGTTTCACTTCAGCCAATATAAAAAAAACTCAAGTGAAGAAAATTAGAAAGTAGTTTAGTGTGAAAACCAAAATATGGAGGTACATAGTATTAACGTTATTTTAAACTATTAAAATGTAAATTACTTTTTTCTCCTTTCACGTCATAATACGCCATCACCGATGATTTAATAATATATGTATACTGTTTTTTTTTCTACAATTCTAAAGTCTACAAACGCACATGGTGTTACCAGTGATGACATATGGAATCAAAACGTGGTCATTCACGATTGGCCTCATGAATTAGCTCAGAGTCGCTCAACGAGCTATGGAGAGGGCTATGCTCGGGGTTTCTTTACGCGATCGAATCAGAAATGAGGAGATACGTAGCACGTTGAAGTGGCAATGGGCAGGCCATGTAGCTCGCAGAATAGATGGCCGATGGGGCTGAAAAGTTCTCGAGTGGAGGCAACGGCAACTGCGGCAAGCGCAGCGTAGGACGTCCACCAACAAGATGGGATGATGACCTGGTGTAGACCGCAGGTGGATGCAGCTTCCAACCACAATAACTGGAAATCCATGAGGGAGGCCTATGTCCAGCAGTGGACGTCCTACGGCTGAAATGATGATGATGACTGTATTTTTTTCAGAATTCTATATTAGTCAAAAAGAAAGGAAGGTTATCCATCCTCGTGCGCGCTCCATTCTACCCTAAGTATTTTATAACATTGTTGTTATCATGTAAAATATTTTTATGGCGTAACGTTCTTTTGGCAAATATTTTGCAAAAGGAACGGAACGTACCATTTCTATCTTCTTCTTCTTATCGTATGGCTTTTGTGTTTGGTTTTTCATAATTCTGCCAGTGTCAAGTTCGTAATCTTTAGAAAGTTCAAATTATTGGATAAAAGTTAACAAAAAAGGAAACAGTTATTTTAACAATTTTGAGAGGAAATCTATTCTAAGGTCACAGATAATTTAGTTCACTAGTTGGTATATTTTTCTACGTTCCGCTTTACATTTCACGTTCCGTTGCTTTTGCATGCTTTATTCCTATTCATTTTATTTTTGTTTTAATAAGTATTTGTTATTGTTGAATTATTTATGTTTTGTTTTTCAATTAGTTACAAAACCGCTGGCCACTGCTCGTGGTATCACTTACCTTTTAGGAGGGGTCTGAAAATTAGCGTTCCTTCGTGTTATGGTGCGAAGGAACACAAGCTGACATCCGTCCCTTCTGGTTTTACTGCAGCACATCTTTCACTACCTACTCTTAGGGTCAATGACTGGATTACCGGTAGGATAGTACCTAGATAAGTATATTTCTTGTTGTGGTTGGGGCATACGGCAGCTTACTGCCTACTATGTATTTTTGTTTTAACTTTGTTTAAAGGTTCGATTTATTGTTATTATTATTATTTTTTCATTGTTATCCTTTGCCTTATGTACCTAGAATTACCCAACCTGTTTAATTTTAATTTGGTACTTGCAATGTTATTGCTATTGGTGCTAGGTACTATGTTATATATTATTTTTCTTTGTGTCTTTTGTTCTATGCTTGTGCTGTAATGTAAACCAAATAAATATATTTCTATTCTATTCTAATAGTCTCACCATCTGAAAACATAGAACTGTCAAATTTGGTAAGCTATCTTAAGTAGTTAAAAAAATCAGACCACTAGATTCTACACTACTTTATATTATAATCTTTTTACTATTTTATGCTTATGTTAACCTAAACTTAAAAAAAATGTTGTTTAAATTCTTATGTTTTAATTTGCAGGCAAAATTCCAATTCAAATAAATACGGTGTTTGAGGGCCGCAGAATAATTGAAAAAAAAAATCTAAGTCGATGCCGCTAAGAACCACGACATATTAATTTTATTTATTATTAATGTAAAACATTTAATAATAATGTAAAATAAACTCGACTTTATCCGTACTAAAGAGTTTTATTTGTACCTACTCGTAACTTAGTAATATGTTTAAGTTCAAATTTAAATTAAATAATTGCAATAACAATTTCACTAGAATGGATCAAAGTGGTTAAGTATGACTATAACATAATAGAACGCGCCAGCGCTACTCACACTGTTACGCTCGCTTCTGTGTGGGTTTGAATTACCTAAACTTGACATCGCGCGCTAGGCGTAAACGCTCTTAACGTTGTCAAAGTTGTTGAATGATTTATGTTATACTATATAGATTATATATTGATTAGAGATCAGTTGCTATATTTAAAATGTTTAAATGGTATTATTTATTACTCTTACAATTCATTGTCATTACATTTTAGTTTTTGTCGACTATCGTAATACCCTAGTTTCTTCCCAATCGAGCTCAAACAAAGAGCGATCAAATAAATTATTAAATAATTTAGCATAAAAAAGTATAAATATACAAACCATTATTATCGTCTAAACTCCTAACAATAAATGTTTTTTTATTTTTATTTTAATATTAATTATGTTTTTTGTTTATGTTTTTTGTTTGTGTGTGAATCAATAAATACATTTTCTTTTCTTTTCTAAGGCCTATGATAACGGCAATTCTAATACTTTATTAGGTTAGCAGAACAAACTCAGCACAAAGAGAATTTAGTATCGTACATTTCACTATATAAATCATGATATGTGCCTCTCCCAGTCATCCATAACTCTTATTTATAGTTATTGTCTCCCTATTTTAAAGCCAGCGGTCATTTTCCAAGTAAAATATTGTATGGAATATTAAAATTGAAATTTACACACTGCGATGTCGTAATTATGTTATTTGTTGCCTGAAACATATTACGCTGCTGGGGGCGTATTTGGTTACGAGGATGTTATTTGTTGCTAATTGTTTCTATAATAGTAATTAAATTCCGACTCTAATATAGTCCCCGAGCCAGGTACAAGCCTCGTCGCTCATTTCGGGAGAACGAAATCATATAAAATGGTTAAGAGAGTTGTATTATGAAGTCCCGTGAAAGTCAGCTGCGGAGCCGTGGGATAATTTATTATCAAATAAAGTTCGTAATTTGTATCATGCTAAAACATAATCACATAGAAAATTTTAAGGAAATGATGGTGTTCTAATCGGTGCTTAGGTTAAATCACTTTCGGCACACTTACTATACGAGAAAGTTGTGATATCATTGTCCTCTGACTAACAGCTGACTAGACATAGACATTCGTTTATTTGCTTGTATAGCACACATAATTATACAATAATTACCGTGAAAGAACAGATACAGAGATTATAAGTAGAAAATAATAATTATTATATGCCAAACTAATATATATTACACAAAAAAGGTATTGTGTTTATGTGCTACAGTAGCAAATCCGTCACGGCTCAGTATAATACCTAACCACTGGGAGGTATCTTGGCGCAATTCTGCCGTGGCCTTGTGGTCCATAGACCTAGACTAAGTAGAAATAATGATTTTGACAGGGCAAGCCTTATCCATCTAACAATGTGGACGTCACTGCAGCGTCCATACACGAATACCAGTTGCCGACGCTGTAATATTCAATAACTTCCAGTGTAGTTTATTATTATGTATTTTGCTTAGAACAATTTAAACAATGAAGAACATTCAAAATAAAGCTTAACATCAAAGGTAAATCAAGGTTGTACACTAGTTCGGGAATAACAAAGATCCCAAAACATTAGACTTGTTTCGGCAATTAATTACAAGTAACACCGGCTTCCGAAGTTGTACAACAAAGGGCAAGTTTTGTTCGCGCTAGTTTCTACACGAATCTGGGTAAGATCGATCTCTTTCGCTTCGCCATTTTCTGTTTACCTAAAGGGTTTTGTACGTGTGTTAAAAATAAGGTAAAAACGTTAAATTTGCAATGCACTTCCAGCAATTATTTTAAAGTTTGTTTGTGGTTTGAATGTTTTTACCTCTTGAAAGTACCGAGCAGACCAAGCAGAAACTTTACACATGTATAGAGATTAACCAGGACTAACATAGTCTTCATTTCTCCAGGTGCAACGCATGAGAAACGGTGGGCAGAAACTAGTTGCAAATAATAGAACAAATATAAAAAAATACACATAGGTATAATATATAGATACACATTAGGAGGTAAAGAAAACAGAAATCGCATAGCTTGTGCTCAGTAGCAACGGCGCTACTGAGCGTTGGTTTTCAGTGACACGTCGATAGAGTGTGTGAGCTAGCGATGCGATACAGCTACTTTACCTACCTTATGATATCACACAAACAAGATTTTATTAAAATCATACTACAACTACCACTGGTGTGTATATGCCTCTCTTTTCCACGCCGCCTCAAACGGTACTGTGCTAACCTCATCCACTGTCGTCCGGTAGCCTTGAATAATATCGTCCGCCTATCGGCAGGTGGTCTACCACGAGCCTGTATTGCATCAAAAAAAAAACTAAAAATACTTTAAGTCGGCCGCATGGACCTTATTGAGGCGTCACAAATTACAAAATAAAACAACACAATTAACAGAATAAAGCACATAATTGAACCTGTTCACTTCAGATGACACGCGGGTTCAGAAAAGAAGAGAACAGAAGAACTCAAACTCAATAAGTGTTTATTCAATAGAGCAAAACGCTACATAGAATAGTCAGTTTACAAAATAAGTTTAGAACCTAACGCGGTCGTTATAGTCATCATAACAATTTTCTTTTGTCTTAAGTTACGTTTGACATCCACAGGCAACTACTAAATAATGTATTATTTAATAAAATCCATCTAAATTGGATGAAGATTTTCCCCACATTCAAATCACTTTTTGTCGGATTAAACGAAGCTTTATGAGTCACCTGCCTGTTCTTTCCCGTAACTAATAGCAGACTAAGCTGACAGGATGGTATAGGTGCTGAGCAAGCCTAATCCATCTAACAATGTACCAGGCACTGAAGCGTCCCGCAAAGCATGATTACCAGTTGCTGACGCTGTATAAATCATCTATAATGAAAGTTACACGCGTCGATAAAAAAATAGAGCTCTGGTATAACTTACTTGTCTCTCCAGGTCGGTAGTGATGCCTCGCAGGCCTCACCACCACGTCCCTCACGGGGCCTAGCAGGCGGATGACGCTGTGACTCCTGGCGGTGCAGTTATCGTTGCCGACACAACCAACCGTCGTGTGGAGGGTGCAATGCGTTGCAGGCGATGAAGGAATCTTCAGCGGTATTATGCCGTAACCTGCAACAAATATATGTATGTAATAAGCTAGCGAAATTAAAATAGAGAAATGAGGTTTTCCCCAATGTAACGCTTTCAAACTTTTTGAGTGGGGTGGTATGTGCTGACTGTATTTAAGGCTAGTTGGCTTAGTCATTGGGAAGATTGCACATTTAAAACTCCCCAGCACTTTTACTTTCGTTTATTCTTGATTAAAGTTTGACACACAGACAATGTGGAGCATAAACATTTTTGTAGAAGTGTATTGAATAAAGTATTGTCATACACAAAAAGGATGCGGCCTTGAGCATACTAAACAGAAAGTCTGTTTTTGTTCCTTAAACAACTTTGTTGGGTTGTCAACACAAAGCTTAGGCTAATAGTGATATGTCTCGTCTATTTTTTTTTTAAACTTTCGTGATCACAACACATTATTAACATACATATACTATGTCTTCCCGGGACCATGCTTGGTGCAATCCAAGCGAAACCTCGGGAAATAATAAAGGTAATTTACGCGATAAATACCCGGTTATATTATTATTATTATTTTAGCCTCCACTGTCCCACTGCAGGGCAAAGGCCTCCCTTCCCTTCTTCCACTCTACACATTCTACTGCCGGTATCAAGCTAAGTAGCTCCACAGCATTAAGCTAAGTAATCTACTGAAACATTTCGTGGAACGAAAATAGAATAATAACTCCAGGATATTCCGGGAAAATGGAAATACTGGATAGAAAAATGTGAAATGAAAAAAGGGAAAGCCTTTCTGAAGTAGACATGACGGGGTCCTCATAGTAATAATAAATGCCGGAGACTTCATTCCCATGATCCCAAGGAAGTTTAATTAAATCCTTTCTCAGTGATCCTCTAGGGTACTCAAGAAATATCTCCTGGAATCGCAAAATCTCTAGGTTTGTCGGTTCAGTTATAACTGGATTCAAACTATAATAATAATAATAAATTTATTCATTAAGATTTACAATACATAATTGTAGGGATTTCCCCAAAAAAATAGTAAATAACAGCACACGTCAATATTGCAAAACAAACATCACAAAATGGACACTGACTCAGCATTGAGTTTATTGTCTAGCACGCTACGCAAACAACGCCGATCTTCCGTCAGCGCCATTTTCTGACATAACGGACATCTTAACCACTCAGAAAAATACAAATTACTCATACAGGGCATCGATCACAAGAAAATACTTACAAATACAAGAAACTTGATGTTAACAAATATAGATATAGGTACGGCGCCACTGAAAATCAGTGTCGTGTTCTCACGGCGTGTGCGGAGTTAGCGACCGATTTATGTTTCTGTACCTTAATGAATAATTTTTCATGTACCTTTGAGACATAAATAAACATTTTCTATTATATTCTATTCTTAAAGTGTAAAACCCCAAACATAAGACAAGCAAGGTACAGTTTGCGGCGATGCTTCATTTTTAACATGCAATGCTTATTTAAAAATGGTGTGACATGGTTTCTAAACGGGATATCAAAGCAGAATCGAGCACAGGTATTTTGGACTCGTTAAACTAGTCTCTGTGTTCTTGAGAGTAATCGCGGTCCAATAACTACATCCGCATACACCAATTTGTTTTTAATAAGTAGTAGTAGAACTTTTTGTGAAGAGTTTATCCGGGGCAGTACTATTACCATAGCTATTTCTGCCGCCAAGCAGTAATGTCTGCATTGCTGTGTTCCGGTTTGAAGGGTAAGGGCGCCAAGGAAATTACGGGCACATGAGATCTTACAAATCTATATCTGAAGGTGACGGGCGCAATGCAATGCAGCGTTGGTCACGTGCTGAGTGAACGTTATCACCACGGTATTGCAGTTGTTATAGGTAAAGGTTACCGCTTAACATTAGTTCGGCCTTGGTTTTGTCTCTTCATTTAGAATTATAATAGTAGTACAAGTAAAAAAAATATTAGGTTCCCACCGAGGCATAAAATGTTGTTTTCTGCTAATATTTTACTCGGCTCTGGGATACCACGGGAAGAAGGGCAGCAGCGTCTTTCCGTGTATCAACATACCGTACTACGCCTGCCAAGCGTGAGTATGGCAACAACCCCTCATGACCCCTCATGATCTGTCCTTGGAAATCAATGAGGGAGGCCTGTGTCTAGCAGTGGACGTCCTACGGCTGAGATGATGATGATGATGATTGACTTTTGGCCGGTTCAACCGAGATAAGGAATGATGTCATCTAGCTAAACTAAACTATCCAATATGTTTGCGGATATACAATTAAGCATAATATTGAGCCAAAAATTAAAACAATGAAGGCAAGTGGAAGAGAGACGTTTCAACTTCGCTTCTCTCTCTCACTTGAAAAAAAGTTTTCTGAATTTAACGAATTCAGTTATATTTTGTTTATACAATTGAATTTAGTATTGTATTCTTTTGTAAATTGGTTTTTCTAAGTAGCTTTTGTGCTCTAACAAAATAACACTCATTAACTTTGACTTTGATGTATGTATTTTCAGATCCCGTGGGATATATAGGTAGGTTTAAAAAGCTTGTTTTTAACCGACTTCAAAAACAGAGATTCCTCAGTCGTCTGCTTTTTTATCCTTGTTACCTCAGTTTTCCGTCGCTTGTGAGCCAATTCGGAAAAATATTTTCGGGTTCGACGAAAGTTAGTTATGATGATGGGATCCATGAGGAACCGAGGAAACTCTTGATTGATTGATTGAACTCCTAAAATGCTATAGGCAAATAATGTTTAGAGTGTTTTTGTAAACAGATCTAGTATTTGCATTCAAAAAGTATGATTTGTTACCAGGTGGGGATTGAATTTAACGGGTGCCGATAACAAAAGATCGATAGGATATAAACCTATACACTTATGGAGAGACACGTTTAAGGGATTTGGCGGCGACGCAACCGTTACTATTATCTTATACAATACGAGCAAAACACTCTGGCCTGCCCTTAAACATGTTGAAATCAAAATGTCTTCTATAGTAGAAACTATTAAGAAAACCCAATAAAAATAAGAAGGAACACTCTCAATTTAAAGCTAACGGAGTGAAGAACCTTCAATACCTACAATAAAAGCTTGGATGCTCTCCAAATGGGAAGATGTCGAAGAAATTCTCGTTGCGTTCGCCAACCACTTAAAAGCCTTTATGGCTCTTGCTATTAGCATCCGATACGACTAAAAAAAGGTAGGGCTTTATATCTATTATAGATGATTTGTCCCGTATATCATAAATACTAGTTGCTGACGCTATTAGGGATATAGCGTCAGCAACTGGTATTTATGATATACGGGACGCTACTGCCTGAATTTTTAAGATAGATTAGGCTTGCCCAGCACCTTTGTCATCCCGTCAGCTTACTCACCTATTAGTCAGAGGAAAAAACAGGTCAATACGTCTGAAGCTCTCTTACTAAAAAAAGGAAAGTCTTTATATCTAATTAAAGATGATTGCCTCAGCAACTAGTATTTATGATATACGGGACGCTGCAGTGCCCGAATTGTTAGATGGATTAGGCTTGCCTAGCACTAGAGGTCTGAAATCTGCTTTTTTTTCAGATACCGTACTACGTTTAGGGTGCAGCACGGTTATGTGGGGTTATCACGCGACGACCCGCTAAAACCACCCCCGATGGCCTATCTCGATCCATGTCGAGGGGCTCCGTTTCCTTTTAAGACCTGTCCTGTGTACCTGTCACATCTTGCCCCTAAGGGCACATCCCAGGGGCCACGGATCTGCTGGGGTTTCCCAGTGGGTGGAGAGGTGGACTCCGACGTGGTGCGTCCCCGAGTTGCGGATAGGGGGTTCTGGCGCATCGTTTACCTCCAAATGGGGGTAACGATGCTTATATGCTAGCGCAGAACCCTTGTATGGGGTATATTATATATATTTATTTGAGTATATTATATTATTTTGTTAATTATTTACGAATTGACGAGCTCTGTGGCGCAGCGGGCGAAGGTCCGCTGGGGTTCGATTCCCGCCTCGGGACAAATATCTGTACGATCTGCAGATATTTGTTCACGGTGTTCTGGATGTTTTTAAAAATATTTATCTATGTAGTATAATGTATTAAGTATATCAGTCATCTAGTACCCATAACACAAGCTCTGCTTAGCTTGGGGCTAGATGATGCTGTGTGATTTGTTCAGAATTATTATTTATTAATATTAATATCATATCTATGTAGCACATATTTATATGCCTTAGATATACTTATCTATAATCTGTAAATATTTAGAATATTTTTGTAAATAATGAGATGGATTCTCTCCAAGCATGCCAGTGGATGACGCAAATATAGGACGTTTTTGGGAGCGGGGTCGAAATTGAGGGCCGGTTCCGCTCCGAATTCGAGATTTCATCTGTGGCCAAACTTCCTATTCGGTGGTCAAAGAAAAACGTCCAGGGAAAGGTTGGAAAAAAAAATCTCCTGTAAATACTTTGTAGACAGGCGAAACACGTGTCGAATTATTTTTGAGCTCTCATTACATATTTGTTAGCGGATTTGTTTCTACATATTTGTTGTTCGTTAAGATATGGACAGTGATGGCATAATATTAACAATAAAATAATAAAAGTTACATGGTAAACACCTAATTATACAATACACTTTTAAGGTGTTGTCTAAGTGAATGTTTAAATAAGGTTTTACAGTTTGGTCAGTGCGTCGCGAGCGCGTAAGACGAAGGGAAAGGATGCCACGTACTATTCAATTCCCTGATAAAAGGTCCCGTAGGAGGAACTGAACACGTTGGAATCCTATTTTCAACATATTACCAACAGGAGTTTAAAACCCGTCAAAAATTACAACGAATTGTGTAACTCAGTGCTTAGAAAAGGTTTTACCGGTAGTAAACAAAAGAAACACGTATTTTACGGCTAACATCGTATCGTAATGTATAAAACTAGATTCCTCCAGACACTATTAAAAGGTAAGAGTTATTATATCGTCTCAAGTGCAGACAGTGGCAACCGTTTCTATTATTTTAACTCCAGGTCAAATGGTTAAATTGTTTTCTTTGTGAGTTACAACTTTGCTTGGCGTTTTAAAATTTGGCTGGGGTATTTTCGATGCAAACTTATCAAGGGTTTTTAGCTTTTATATAGCTTTTGTTTTTTTTTTGTATTCAACGGTTTTAAAATAGCTTCATTAATAAATTTTTGGTCTTAAAAAGTTAAAATCATCAAATGTGTACCTGTAATGTAAACTCTGTAATGCTTGTTTTTGAAATAAACAATTTTTTTTTAATCAGAGTTAAGTAAATGAAGCTAAAGAATGTTACCTGTACCTAATATTTTAGAAATTTTCTCGTTATCTCAAGGAACATCAGAATTAAGTTTTTAAGGGACCAATCTGAAAGTGTTACGAAAAAACCAAATAATAAACCATTTTAATCGTTTCTTAATTTCTAAGAGTTCTCCGAGTTCTGAGGTTATATAAAACGGATGACTAATCAGTTAAAAAGCGTTAGGCTTTAAGTAAAAATATCAGGATTTTCGTGTTTTAGTTAATATATTTACTTACCTTGTGTATATTTATCCAATTGTTTTTTTAACGTTTATTTCTTTGTGCATATATTAACTGTTCATTAATTTATTATTAATTCCTTATTGAATGGCGACAATGCTTGACGACAGAAAGACAAACCCCATCTTCTGTTCTGAACTAGAACACTGTAAGTGGAAACGTGTTAAAAAAGACATAATAACGAGATGCAGTATAGAACCTTCTTGTTCGGAATTCCTCGCTAAAAATCGGCCTAAATGGAGGCGACATGTACGAGAGTAGGCATATGCTTATAAAAAGGAAAGAAGACAAGAACTAGATTTAAAACGTGACCAACTGAAAACAAGACTGCCTGTAAATATTGGATTCAACTTTGAAAAAAAGAACTTCCCTTATGTGCGCTGTTGCAGTTAAACGTTTAGAGCTAAGATCGGGTGTTATTATTACTCAACTGCGTAAACAAATAATCATTTAAATAACTCAAGTTTCTTTTCTAAAACATGACAAGAACCCCTTTCGAATCAACAAGCACCTTAAAATCATTACAAAGGAATAACAAAGCTTTCAGAGTAAGTCATTAATATTTAAGGCGTAATTTTGCACCATTACAATCATTCCTTTCGCCCTTAGCTCCATCTGAGGCAGTTAAATAAGTAGTTACTCTCAACTTCTGTTTCCAGCATTCGTTAAGTGTATAAAAACGGTATACCGAGTAGCAATGAAGGTAGAAGAAGGTAGCAACTGTTGTGGCCTAAGATAAAACAACTATAAATATAAGTAATGCTACAATGACTGATATACATTTTCAAGAAAGAAAAATCCATTCGTTCACGGCCATTATCATGGCCGTTGGTTTGAAAGTCAAACGACAAAAAAGCTCGTCTAAAAGGGATTATTAGCCAAGTGTTTTTTTTTTTCGTTGAGTGTACAAAAAAGTTATAACACCGATGAAAGTTGCGCAAAGTGGCCTAAAGAAAAACGTGATTAATATCTTTAGACGCATTGGTAAGACTGATTTCGTAAGACTGATATGTTAAGCGTTTGTGAGTTGAGTCGGACATTGAAGAGATTTAATTATATGTACGAGTCATCATTTCAGCCATAAAACGTCCACTAATGAACAAAGGCCTCCCTCATGGGTCTCCATGAGGGGTAGTTGACATATTCACCACGCTTGGCAGGCGGGTTGGCGAGCGCAGTATGGGATGTTGATATATAGAAAGACGCTGCTGCCCATCTTTCGGAGGTATCCCTTAGCATGCTCTTACTGCATCTACGGGTATGAGAGGAGGGGCAACATTCTACTGCCGGCGCCCCATTATCTCAAAATCACATAAAATTATGAAGTCGCAAAACTTGTTGTGATCGTTCATGTATGAGGATTACGAGCCTGTTTAAAATGATTATGACGGTTTTGGTAAAAAACAGTAACTTTGCATTAATATCTACATGTTGCCGTAATTTATGCCGCACAATTTTTTTTTTAATTTTTTATAATGTTTTATGTGTGTCTAACACAAAACACATTACAACGTCAATAAAAATAAGTTTAGGAACTAAAAATACGATCTACGTTGCAACACAAACATAAAAATGATAAAATAATAAATAAATAATAAAATTATATATTTTTGTTGAGTATATCTCACTGATGTTATAAAGCCGAAGGTTTGTTTATACGGAGGTTTGTTACCTCTTCACGTAAAAACTAGCATACGTATCAAGCTGAAAGTTCGCGAACGTATAGATGTTGACTAGGATTAACACATATGCTACTTTTTTTCCCGGATACAATGCATGCGAAGCTGCGGGTAGAGGCTAGTATATTATATACACTCAACTTCCACACAGGATTATTGGAAATAAAACCATTTCAAGCTAAATAATAAATAAATAATGCTCGACAAATCACACAGCATCATCTAGCCCCAAGCTAAGCAGAGCTTGTGTTATGGGTACTAGATGACTGATATACTTAATACATTATACTACATAGATAGATATTTTTATTATATATAGAAAAACACCCAGAACACCCTGAACAAATATCTGCAGATCGTACAGACATTTGTCCCGAGGCGGGAATCGAACCCGCAACCTCTTGCGTCGCAGGCGGACCTTCGCCCGCTGCGCCACAGAGGTCGCCATCTGTCTTCAGGTGGGAATAAACCCGTGTGAAATTTCGCCGAAGTCTCAGTTCTTCCTTGAACCGTGGAGGTCATTCCATTGAGATCTTCTGCAATGAGGAGTATTCTTTAAAAACGTTTTGTTGTTTTTAAATAGACTTAAAAAAAGAGTAGATTCATAAGTCGTTTGTATTTTTCTCTATCTATCTTTGTTAACTTAGAACTCCGTCGTCTATCATCTGATTTGGATAATTATTTTTGAGTTCAAATAGATACACTGTCCCATATTTTAAAATTTTGTTTATATGATGGGATCCATGAGGAATCGTCGGTACTCTTCAAATATTGTATATTAAAATTAGCGAACGAATATAATTAAAATTAGCGAGATTATATTTGGTGAAGTGGAACTGATGAAAAGATCACAGCTGCTTATCGAAACTCCTTAATTTTACAAAATGCACGAGTGAACAGAAATATGCCTAAGATAATATCCACTAATTATCAAATTTACCCACACATCATCACCATCTTCAGCATTAGGGTCATTAAAATTAAATAACATGGAATGATTACGTAATAATGATCATAATCATAATCAATCATTTATTTGCCAGAATACATAAAATATCACAGTAACAGATCTTAGTGCTAAACGTCAGTACATGTATTCGGCCTGCATGCAGGCGTGCAAATATTAAAAGTATTTAATTTATTTAATAATCTAAATATTCAATTATATTATAAAAACAATTACACATTAACCAATCATTAATTTTTCTCTTAAATATATTTCCATTTAACACCTTCAGCTCTTCCGGTAATTTATTATATATCAGTATACACATATTATAAACATTTTTTTTTATATATATCTTTATGGCGAGGAGGTTGATACAGTAAGTTTTTAAATTTGGCTCTCTTCTGTCGGGTCACAACTTCACTCCGTCTTTTAAAATGAGATGGATGTGCTTTCACAAAAGTACAGATTTCTTTTATATACATACATGCAAGCGGTAATATATTACATTTTTTAAAAAGAATGTGTACCGAAGTCCCTCAAGGCATAGTTTTTTGCCCAAAATATAAACTTGGGACTGGAGTTTTTGTTATATTCAATCATGTTTGCTTGATTTTGACTAGCTCTGTGGCGCAGCGGGCGAAGGTCCGCCTGCGACCGCAAGGGGTTGCGGGTTCGATTCCCGCCTCGGGACAAATGTCTGTACGATCTGCAGATATTTGTTCAGGGTGTTCTGGGTGTTTTTCTATATATAATAAAAATATCTATCTACGTAGTATAAAATATTAAGTATATCAGTCATCTAGTACCCATAACACAAGCTCTGCTTGGGGCTAGATGATGCTGTGTGATTTGTCCAGCATTATTTATTTATTTATTTCAAACCCAGTTCCGATGTTGGGATCCATGATAAGTCGAGGGCAGTACTCATATTTAAGAAGCATTCATAATAGTGGTTTAAGTATTTCAATTTATCATGTAGGTCGGTTTTTTTGTTGAAAAGTGAAAGAATTAATTTATGTAATAAACACAGTTAACATTAATTGCAACCTCCTCTTACTCCATGTATTATGTTTACTAGTAAATAGTTTTTTATTTTTTACTGAAACTGCTCATTCCTTCGTTCAATCGCAATGCGACTTTGTTTCCGATCCGTACAATGTCACAATGATTTTGCAGTAAATTTTCCTCAAATGGAAAAATAATAAAGCATCCTCTTTTCAGACAACAAAGAGGTTTTATAAAACTTTATTCAAAGGATCCAGCGGTGAAAGTCATTCAGAAAATTATATTTCATGGAGCTACGCCGTAGATTACATGTTCTACGAATGCTACGAGCAGTTCTACGGTGCTACGTAGTACGGCTGTTCCGGTTCCGGTATACTGCACTATCCGATTTTCATAAAATATTTTCCTTAAGAACTAGTTTTGAGTAGGAACTGTTTTTTTTGGGACATATAGAAGGTCAACAGATCCTGACTCTGTATAAAACATCTATATTGATGCCATAGCATATGTTTTTTCTTTCTATTTGAGAAATACAAAAAAATACCAAAAAAACTTACTTATCCTTTGAGCTTTTGTTTTTAATTTTTTATAATGATTTTACCTGTTGCTATCAAAATGCAACAACATTTTATTCTGATATTTGTTAATGCATAACCTACTTACAAAGTAAAGTAAACTAACTTAACTAAATTACTTCAACATACTACATACAAAATCAGGATATAATCATAATAATGCTATTATAGGAGTATGACAGCTAAGATGGTTGTACATTATTCCATCTATCTTTGCTTATGTAGGTGAACATCAATACCAAAATTACTGACCCGTTCCCTCAAATCTCTACACACCAACCGCTATTTTATTAAACTAATTGTAAACGTTCACGCCACTTTGACTCAATAGTGTATTTGTTATTTCTTGCGTAAGAGCGAGATTCGCGTGCACTTCAAGCGTGAGCAGGTGAATGTGCTCGTATCTTGACTTGATTTATCAAAGCGAATGGATACAGTACATTAGTTATGCTTGGCAAGATCGAACTTAGTTAAGGAATATTAGCAATTCCCGTGGTTTTTGCAGTTTTGTAAATTGGTCTTTTACATCTATATACATAAAATTCAAAGTCCTGACTGACTCACTGAATGACTGACAGATATATTAACGCACAGCCTAAACCATTGGACATAAAGACTTGAAATTCGGCACACATATACCTTGAGTTTGTGTGCACTAAGAAGGGATTTTTTGAAGTTTCCACGGGACAGGGAATAAATGGGATTCATATTTTCGAATCAAAGTGGCTCTGCGTGAAAAAGGAGATTTCCACGCGGACGAAGTCGCGTTTTTCGCGCGAAGTTTTTGTATAGGTATAAATGACATGTGGTAGCGTCGTACTTTGTGGGTGGGATTGCGCAAATAGTGATGTGCGATGCCGATAAGTCATCGTTGTCAACACAATTATGTCGTTATATTTTCAACATCGTCCCAGCCCTAATCATGATACTTATCATCTGTCGCAGCGATCAGGCTTAATATACGAACTATAATAAAAACTTTCATTAGTATCGGCAATTTCGGAAACAAACGATTGGCCACCTAATACACCTTTAAACAAAAACGTACACCCTGGTAATACAATATTGTAACCGTTATCTGTAATGTGGTGAACATTATAATATTTTATATCTTATTCATAAGAATATTTCTAAAAGAAACATTGTTGTATTTAGGGTCGGGTATTGTTACAGACTAAATCAACCGAAACCTCCCAAAGAAAGGTAGAATTGACAGAATTTCATTCTACATGAGTTGGAATCAAAGGAGCATTACTAATCTCCCGACTGTGAACAAAGATAATTCAATCAGTGAGGGTATACGCTACCACGATGCCATTGAGAAGACATCAAACAAATGTAGTCTCTAAAACAATCAAAAATTAAAATTTATTATTTATTATTATATAATTATATTATATAATAATTATATAATTATATTATATAATATATTTGTGAAATTCCTTTCTACTCGAGCTTTTGACTCGGTTTTACTGAGCATCCGCCTTGAGACCCTCAAGGAAAAGATTGCTCAGGTTCCCCCTGATGTTCGTTATTTCCCCCCCGATTGACAAAAACTGTATCCCCAAGAACTTTGCTTAATATTGTGACAGTATGAATGGCTGCTTGTTTCTGCATTATGTTAATATTGATGTGTGAGTCTAGCTTGTCACAATACCTGTGTAAACTTTTAGCTATCATACCTGTAGCTCCGACAACAATAGGTATGACTTCGGTTGGTGTTTTCCAAAGCCTGGTGATTTCTACTTTTAATGCGTGATATTTACTTAATTTCTCAATTTCTTTTGCCCCAATATTGTAGTCAGATGGTACAGTTATATCAATTAAATATGTTTTATTTTCTATTTTATTTACGTATATAATGTCAGGTCTATTGTGTATAATTGTAATATCTGTCTGTACTGGTATTTCCCACATGAGTTTAGCTGTGTTGTTTTCTATAACTTGAGGTTGTGTTAAATTTTCCTGCCACCAAAGATTCGAAACTTCAAAATTATGTTTTTTTGCTAGCGTCCAGTGAACATATTGCACGATGTTATTATGCCTTCTAGTATAGTAAGTACCTGCTAGTTTTTCACACCCAGATATGATATGTTGCGTGGTCTCATCTTTTGCTATACAGAGCCTGCATCTACCGTCCACTGCTCTTTTCAGGATATCTCTTATATAATAATTATATTATATATTATATATTATTATATTATTATTATTTATATAATAATTATATTATATATTATATATTATTATATTATTATTATTATATTTATTATTTATTTATTTATTTCTTAAACAATCTTCCTTAGGACTAGAACTGGATAAAAGGATATCGCGTTAAATGACACGGTTGATCTCAGGAATTTGGAAGTGAAAGTAATAGAATCTGTTTGAATATTCAAATTTTAATTTTGTCATATATGTAATCTTCAGACTGGGAGATCTTGATTTTGAATTCACCGTTGCAGAATATAATTATAAGCGTTGTTGAGGTTAGCGTACACAAAACATGCGTCACGCAGTTAAGCCTTATTAGGGCGATGCGTTGATTAACAATAGTTCAATCTAATTTTTAGGGTTCCGGACCAAAATGGTAAAAAGGAACCCTTATAGAATCACTCTGTCGTCTGTCTGTCTGTCTGTCTGTCTGTCACAACTGGATATCTCGAGAACTACTGATGCTATCGACTTGAAATTTAAAATGGTAAAAGACAACACTTTTTTACTAACATAGCATAATATGAAAATGTTAATAAATATCCTTATTTTGACTGCAGGGGGGCGGATAGCGGATCTCAAAATGTTTAAGTGAAGTTACTAGGCCGTGTGGGGTATCATATGAAAGGTATTTATTTGCATATTAATAAACAGTTTTTAGTTTTCCTTCAAGTCGTATTGTTTTTGAGTTATTTACAAAAATGTTGAAAAAACGACCGTCCCCCCCCCCCCTTATCTCCGAAGTTTGCAGAGATAAACCCGTGATACTTTTATAGCTAATAGAAGTGTATGTAAACTTTATAGGAAAATTATAGCGAACTCCCTAATTTGTATAGTTTTTTATACAAGGGGGGTGGAAGGGAGGTTTTCAAAAATTTTGTGAAATTAATAGGTGATGTGGGGTATCATATGACAGGTATTCATTTGTACATTAATAAACAGTTTTTAGTTTTCCTTTAAGTCGTATCGTTTTTGAGTTATTTACAAAAATGTTGAAAAAACGACTGTTCCCCCCCCCCTTATCTCTGAAGTTTGAAGAGATAAACCCGTGATACTTTTATAGCTAATAGAAGTGTATGTAAACTTTATAGGAAAATTATAGCGAACTCCCTTATTTGCATAGTTTTTTATACAAGGGGGGTGGAAGGGGGGTTTTCAAAAATTTTGTGAAATTAATAGGTGATGTGGGGTATCATATGACAGGTATTCATTTGTACATTAATAAACAGTTTTTAGTTTTCCTTTAAGTCGTATCGTTTTTGAGTTATTTACAAAAATGTTGAAAAAAATAGCGTTCCCCCCCCCTTATCTCCGAAGTTTGCGGAGATAAACCTCTAAAACTTTTATTGCTATTAGAAGTAAATGTAAAGATTAGAGGAAATTTATTACAATCTCTCTACTTAGCATACTTTTTTAGAAATCATCGAAAGTGTAAATCTCTACATAATTTCCGCTATCAGATAAGAGATGGCGCTGTCAAGGTTCTCCAAAAAATATAAAACCGCCTTTGTCATATATATATTGTATGATGGCACGGAACCCTCGGTGCGCGAGTCCGACTCGCTCTTGCCCGGTTTTATTAATATTTTAATAGTACAATCGTAAAACGCGGACTGATGGCCTTCTGTATGCAAACTGACGCAAAAAGTCAGATTTAAATGAAAAGTCGTAAGCGCCAAAACAGTAATTCTTGCTTAAAATCAAAACGAAAAGTAATAATGTAGTATCCAACCACCATTAAAGTTATAAAAATGTGATTGTGATTGCATCGCCTTAATTAAAATACAAGCTAAAATCGACGATTTAATGTTCGACGATGTATAAATGATGGTTACTGATTATACGCAATAGATTGGACTAACTGATGTGACTGAGTGGTGGCCAAGGTCCGGTCAAAGAAGTAGTTGTTTTTATTTATTTATAAGCCTGATGTTTTCCACTGCAGGGCCTCTCTTCCCTCCTTCCACTTATCCCTTAGAGGAGTAGGCATTAACTTTTACGGCTGAAATGATGATGATGAAGCTGGTGGTATAGTTGCTAGGCTAGCCTAATCCATCCACGTCCCAGGCACTGCAACATCTCGAACATTTTGAATACCATTGCCGATAAATCAACAATAATACTTATAGACGTGAAAGGCCTAAATTTTTCAGAATTTTGAATCTAAATATCTTGTGGTCCAGCTAATTCACACTGTGCGTCCAGTTAAACGTTATTCCCAAAAGGCTTGCTTTGTTTAACAGATAAAATTTCCCGAATTTTACACGTTTCTCGCATGGCCTGCATTTTGCAGTTGCATGCGACAGAATCTACGTTCTAAATGACATTGGTAATGCGCTGGAACGCAATACTATGTACCAGCTGCGAATGCTTCGTAGGACTAAATAGTTTTACAAAAATGTAGTAAACATTTCCAGGGAGCTTGGAATCGCGGAAGCGTAAACTACGTAGCTCTAGGAACACAAGTATGTTAAAACTGTTGCTGCGTTTTTTGGGTACAAATTTATATTTTGGTGGTATAAGGTAGATAATTAAATATATATATATATACTATATCCTCTAAACGAGTGAATAATTGAATAGTGGTAATTAGGTAAATGAAGACAAACCAATTTAAAAGAACTTGAATTATATACATATAAAACATACGATCAAATTGATGATAAAAGAATAGAAAGACAATGCTTCTTATCCGTGATTTGAATAATACAATAATACATTTTTTAAAATTGTAACCCTTGATTAATAAGTGATGACTGATGACTGTATTTGCCTTTTAAACATGTATTTAAGACTCAAATGTACTGAGGCAAAATAAAACTTAAGAATTCATGTTAAATTATTAACATATGTACATATAACCGGGTATTTATCGCGTAAATTACCTTTATTATTTCCCGACGTTTCCTTTATTTTAATATATAATTACCTTTATTATACCCGGTTATATGGATGTTAATAATGTGTTGTGATCGCGAAAGTTTAAAAAAGACAATTGGTGTCACCTCATAATTCAACGTAGAGTACATTACGTAACCTCCGTCTAATGTGCTCACATAAAAGTTCCGTACAACGCTCAAGTACACAAAGAGCAATCAAAGCCTTACAAAACGCCAACCACAGTTCGCGATAGAGAAATACCAACCCCAGTCGTAGTGATGAGTTCATTGTTTTACAGCAAAGAATGCCCGAGAGAATCGCATAACAAATTACTTGTTTGAAGACCTCGCAACGTCCTGCAAAAAGAATAGCTCTTGGAACCGACGGGTTCGGCTAACCAGAGTAGGGTGAGCGACACTGAGATATTTTTATGACAGAGCAGTTGGATTTGCGCTATTTAATATTTTTTAGTGCCGCAAAATATAAATTCGGCCGTCCGGCAAAGTTGCTCCCCTACCTCTGGCAGATGGGCAGCAGCGTGTCCTTCAATCAATATCCCGTACTGCGCTCGCCAAACCGACTAGTAACAACCCTTCATAATCACTTGGAGATTCGAATGTAGATAACAGAATTAAAGTGTAACTAACAGAATAATCTATACTAATATTATAAAGAGGTAAAGTTTGTGAGTTTGTGAGGTTGTAGGGGGTAATCTCTGGATCTACTGAACCGATTTTCATAATTATTTTACTGATAGAAAGCCCTAGTCTTTGTGAGTGTCATAGGCTATAAATTACCGCCCAACGAAGTGGGCACCGGGTCAGCTAGTTTCATATATAATGCCTACGCTGCTACTAAAGCCTATGAAAGGTTTACATGTCTGACGTATAGAGGTTTCATCGCGGTGCATAAAATTTAATATCATCATCATCATTTCAGCCGTAGGAAGTCCACTGCTGGACGTAGGCCTCCCTCATGGATTTCCAGTTATTGCGGTTGGAAGCGATCTGCATCCACCGTCGACCTGCGGTCTTCACCAGGTCATCAGCCCATCTTGTTGGTGGACGTCCTACGCTGCGCTTTTCGGTCAGTGGCCTCCACTCGACAACTTTTCAGCACCATCGGCCATCTGTTCTGCGAGCTACGTGGCCTGCCCATTGCCACTTCAACGTGCTAATCCGTGTGGCTATGTCGGTGACCCGAGTTTTTCTACGTATCTCCTCATTTCTGATACGATCGCGTAAAGAAACCCCGAGCATAGCCCTCTCCATAGCTCGTTGAGCGACTCTGAGCTTATTAAGCATAACATAATTGAATCAGACTTAATTTATAAATTAATTCTGATTCAATTTTGTTATGCTCCGGTAATCTTTCAGACGTAGTACTACTGTGCACGACATAGGCGTCCTTCCAAGATCATGAGGGTGTTGTTACCATACTCGCCTCGCTTGGCAGGCGGGTTTACGAGCGCAGTACGGGATGTTGATACGGAAAGACGATGCTGCCCATCTTCTGGAGGCATTCCTTTGGCAGATTCTTACTGCGTCCACGGATAAGAGAGGAAAGGTAATATTCTATAACCGGCACCCCACTGCTCCGGGTTTTGTAGTAAAACAAGAAACCCTTATAGTTTCGCTCTGTCTGTCTGTCCGTCTGTCCATCCATCCGTCTATTACTGGTTTTGCGAAGAGACTATTAGCACTTTTATTCCTAGAAAGTCGTAATTTAGCATGGACGTATAAACAAACAACGCCGAGCTACAAAAAAAAACAATGAAAAAATGCCCTATGCACTTTAGGTGCTTGTAAGTGCTTAGTGCGGTGTAAGCTTTTTTTTCTTGATTTTCACACCGTTTGGAGCATCCTTAAATAGGTATTTGAAATCATTTAGAAGTTGCGAAGATAATTTTTCGATTTAGGGTTCCGTTTGCGAAATATTAAAGTTTTAAACTTTTTTCGAGCGTCTCCCCTCTAAAATCTAAACTGCTGTCTTCAAAAATCTGAAAAAAAATCATCCATGTAGATTTAACCATAAACTTTCTAGAAACAATATAAGAAGCTAGCTGTTTTAGTTTCGGAGAAATTGTCGCTCAAATAAGTGATGCGGTTTCCCAAACATACCGGAATACTTTAAACCGAAAACTTTCCCGTAATTTATTACCGTTATGTTTTGGAAAACATAGAAAAAGCTAACACCAACTTCTAACAGACACGTTTACGGCTAAATACGGAACCCTTCAAAGCACGTGGCTCGACACGCACCAGGTCCTATTTATTTATTTTATTGTTTATTGCTTGTATTTTTATAGCTGTAAGGGGTAACCTAAAACTGAATGAAAGTGTAGACTTGCTACTAAAACACAGCTTAAAAAAACTTGGTATGTCGTATCCCTAACATTATTGTATAAAAAATATGCAAAAACAGTAATCCGACAACGAGAGTACCGCGGTATTGGTTGCATAAAACCGTTAGATAGAGTTGTTTCAAAAACATGTTTCGTATCCGTTAATTGAATACGTCCGAACAACGTTGAATTATGTTTGCTATAGGTATATATGTACATATATGCAAATGCGTGATGCGAGCGGAAAAAACAAATTGCATTTTTTGTTGGGAACTGATATTAATCATCTGGCGATGTTTCTGGCATTGCGTGGCTTATTGAGTGCTAATACAAAGTTACAAAGCTTTTTATTTATTTGTCGCACAAAAATAACGGATTTATAAACGAGTAAAAATTACCAAATTGAATTTGTTTACCAGTCGTACATGTAAGATATAAGTTTGAGGATTTTATTATTAATACTATATTGGATTAATTGGATATTTGTCGCGTAACTCACTTTATTTTTATCCCGATAAATGCCCGAAAATCCGTTAAAGTAATAATGTGTTGTGGTCGGGTAAAGAAGACTGAATTGTACTATTGATCTCTTATCCTTTATAAATCCTCAGTTTATATATTTAATTCAATAATTAATATTTGAGTCTACTTTGATATTAGATTAATATTTTTATCAAAAATGACATTGAATTGACACGGAGTTTAAATTTGGGTATGGCCTGAAATTTTAAAACCATTCACATTTTATTAACATATTTATTATAGAGGTATAAACAGTTTCTAAATTCACAGCACGACCACTGAATTTATTTACGCCAAGAACCGTCCACTTTTTGTATTGACGTTGGAGTGACGCCATTTCTGGCGAGTGAAAAATATTGCTCACAACTTGCAGGAAGCGTGCCAAGTTCCGAATGCATGGCAAATCTGTCTATGCTCCGGAAAATTGGAACCTTTTGCTTGAAATTTTATTTACTAGACAAATTCGTGAGGAACGCTCTGCAAAGAACAGATTTTAATGAACATCTATTTAAAGGGTTTGAAAGCATGTTGAGTTTGTTTTATTTCTTTACGATTTTATGTTTCAAAGGTGACATAAAGAACACTTGGCTATGTACTATAATGGAGGTATTCCCGTTTTCAGCACCAATTTTGGGAGCACCAAAGTTTGAACACTGTAGGGTTCCGTACCCAAAGGGTAAAAACGGGACTCTATTATTAAGACTCCGCTGTCCATCTGTCTGTCACCAGGCTGTATCTTTTGAACCGTGATAGCTAGACAGATAAAATTTTCATAGATGATGTAATTCTGTTGCCGCTTTAACAACAAAGATACTAAAAACAGAATAACACACATATATAAGGGGGGCTCCCATACAACAATAAAAAAATAACAAATAAAAATAAAATAAAAAACAAACGTGATTTTTGTGCCGTTTTTTGCTCGATATTAATAACGGCTGCAGGTAGACGCTTGAAATATTCACAGAATATTTACACACGATGGTGCCTGCGCGAGACTGACTCGGACTTGGCCCTTTTTTATACCCATTTTGAGCTCCTACAATAAAGTACTCTAATTATGCACTAAAACCAGCTTTTTAGGCCTTGTCAAATTTATTTATATTTTCAATTAAATTAAGACAGAACACAAAACCGCAAAAAAAATACATCAAAATACAAAACACAATACAAAGTTTACTATGCTTAGTACATGTCAAATGATTGTGAAAGAAGAGGCTTAAAGTGACCAAAGAAGATTTAAACTGCCATTGCGCATTAGATATAAATGTAGAAAGTTATATTTATTTATTTTATAATAAACAACTTCAAAATTATGATTAAATCCTTGACTTGTTTGTCACGATTCATCATGGATCCCATCAACAGATCTGGGTGTAAAAATAAACAAACATTAATAAGCGAAACAAAAAACTCAACAGCAAGTTAACATTTAGGGCATCTAACTTGCCTACAATGCAAAGCTCAAAATAAGCCTTGAGGGAGTCCAGTAGACACTATTACAATTATCTAATTACTCATGAATACCATCATCACAATTATTGTTTGCGAGAAAATGATTCGACTTCAAAGAAATTTTTCAAATCGATTCATAAACGACGTTTGTATGAAATAACAAAGATTAACAAAAACAAAGAGATATTTCTATGTTAATTCCCTTGTTAAAATGTTAAGTCCCTATAATTAACCGATAGTGATGTGTGTCAGCGGGATATTGTTCCCCGGACATATTTCACCATTCCTTACATCATATAAGACAAGCCAAGCAATGGGCTATTTAATAAATATATGTACATAGAAACCGATTATCATCATCATAATTTCAGCCGTAAAACGTTTACTACTGAACACAGGCCTTCATGGATACTCACCACGCTTGGCAGGTGGGTTGGTGAGCGCATTACGGAATGTTGATACACAGACGCTGCTGCCCATCTTCTGCAGGTATCCCTTAGCAGGCTCTTACTGAATCCACTTGCGTAAAAGTATGGGTAACATTCTACTAAGTCACCCAATCAATCTAAATAAGGTAAATCACAAAAGAAAACTCAAGGCTCAAAACATAATGAAGTACTTTATCTTTTTGGTCAAAATGAAGTCTAAGTGGACGTTAAAAACTCGAGGGTAATGAAAAGATCTTTGCTTGGAGATATTCAATGGAACTACAACCGAAGAATACTTCGAGAGCGCAAATTTTAAATGAGCTTCTTAATATTACTCGTACTTCGCTGCAAAATGAAATTTCCATAAACACAAAGAAACAATGCACGGTTATGTTTTGTTGAGTATTTTGCGGAAAAATCAGAGGGATTGGCTTTGTTCGGTCTCACAAACAAGAGTTATTCGCAGGCAGTGGAACTCAGGAAACGATTGAGTTGGACGAATAATAAAAAGTTTTGTTGCGGTTTCTTGGACAAACGCCTCTTGTGTTATAGATATTCTGTTTTGAATAATTATCGGTAAAATTTATTCGGAAAAACTCGCTGTGAATATGTTTTATAACACTTAAAATGCACTGAACCCTGGAGACCTGGGACCTGGAGAGCTTTTTCGTGACATGATTCATTTAAAGCAAAAACCCCAAGCTCTTCTGGACTTTTATCAAGAATAAAAGAAAAGGTTGCGCTCAATACCCATCTCAAATGAATCTATTAAGGTGTCTAACGATGGTTGGGATATCTTTTACTTGTTTGCAGAAAAAAATGTCCAGGTGTTCAATCCACAAAAAACAACTACAACTCCGCCGGACTCCTTCGAATCTAATTCACAGTAGTATCACTTTGCAAAATATCTTTCGAAACAAGTTCTGTCGAGAAAGCACTAAAACATCTAGATGTTTTAGTACCCCTATAAGGACGCCGGCATTGTTGGTATTTGTTGTACCTTTATTTATAAAAAGATGCGTACCTGCCCTCAGCATACCACTCCTATACATACAACTCGTCTATAATCGAAAGTACATATCCAGCTGCCTGGAAAAAGACATTGGTAGTACGAATATTCAAGTTTGGAGATAAAAACAAAGCCTCTATCTACAGGCCCATATCACTACTTGGCACGTTTTCCAAAGTTTTTGAAAACTAATTGTAGAACAACTAACTAGTCACTTAAAGTCGTTTATCTCCTAATTTCAACATGGTTTTACTAAATCTCGATCGAACACGACAAACTTGTCAACTTCGCACCTGGCGGAATCTTTAGATGCTCGTTTCCTTGTTGACGCAATATATACGGTATTATTTCAGTAAGGCTTTTGACAAGGTGTACCATGCTTTATTATTAACAAAGCTGTCTCATCTGGGTATTTCTGGCTCTCTATAAAGTTGGTTTCAATCTTACCTATCTGATAGACTATCTCGCGTAGTTGTTGGCGGCTACATTTCTGAACCATTTTTGGCCACATATGGAGTCCCACCAGGGCTCACATTTAGGCCCTATTTTATTCCATGCATTTATAAATGATATAACAACCTGCTTTAAAAATTCACAGAGCTACATATCTGTTCGCCGATGATTTAAAAATATTGAGACCCTTAAAGACGCCTTCTGATATCACTCTTCTACAGGATGACTTAACTAGACTTTATAGCTGGTGCAACGATAACAAAATGTTACTCAATGTCAGTAAATGTTTTTATATTCAATTTCACAGAAATAAGATACCCAACTTCAATGACTATTACATCAATAATTCTCGGCTGAACAACGTCCAAACTATCCGTGATATTATACAGCGTCAGTAACTGGTAATAATGCTGTTTAGGACGCTGCAGTGCCTGGGACATTGTTAGATGGATTAGGCTTGCCCAGTACCTATACCATCCTCCCAGCTTAGTCGAGTATTAATCAGAGGAAAAGAGAGCTCGATACATCTGAAGCTGGCTAAGACGCGGGTTTCCTCATATTTTCTATCAGAGCTAAGCATGTGTTAAAAGCCGTAATATATTCATTTAATGATGCCAAGCAACGATAATTTTAATTCAGTGAGCATTATAAGTCTCGAGTGTTTTCCAAACAAGAATGGCTACGTCAAACTCTAAAAATGAGTATACTAATAATCTAGAGTTATTTCGGTAGTTGCAGTTCACTATAAATTGTCTTTACGGACCAGTGAATCTCCTTTTATACAGACTTCCCGGCAGCAGTTTGCATTTCCAGGGTTCAACTTTAATGCCGGTCGATTCAACGGGACGTTCACCAGGCTGTAAAATAACTTTGCAGAAGTCTCAAACTATTTAAACGATATAACATTTATACTGACATTTATTTATAAATTTTATTTTTATTACGTAATCTTACAGCTAAACTAAGTCGTTTAAGTTATTATACATATATACAAGAAAAATTCAACAGGAACAACACATAGATAGATTTAACTAATACCCTGATATAAAATATCAATATTAAACAAAATACGAATAATAAAAATTGGCCAAGTACGCGCACGAAGCGTTCCGTAACATTAGCCTGTGAATATTTTAAGCCGTTATTAATATCGAGCAAATAAAGACATTAAAATCGCGTTTATTGTATGGGAGCCCCCCTTCAATATTTATTTTATTCTGTGTGTATTTGTTGTTATAGCGGCAACAGGAATACCTAATCTGTGAAAATTTCAACTGTCTAGCTATCACGGTTCACGAGATACACCTGGTGACAGACAGACAGACAGTCAGACAGACGTATAGCGGAGTCTTAGTAATAGGGTCCCGTTTATATTCTTTAGGTACGGAATCCTAAAAAGTGATGTATGTATAATAATGGTGGGTCGGCATTGTATCGATATAGCGGGTAAATTTGTTGAGCTGTAATTCCTTGAATAAAGCGTGAGTTGGCTAAATGTGCTCCCGGCTTTTATTGAAAAATTCGCATATTTCAACTCCTATCGATGGTATATTTCAATACAAATAAATAAAATTGAAGCGTGTTTGTAATTTCGAAATAGCTTACCAAATATGCAAATGCAAAGTGAATGCAAATGGTACAGTCGCGTTCATAGTAAAGGATACCACTTAGGTAAGGATACACTAAGGTACCACTAACACTTAGTAGTAGTACACTTAGTAGTTAGAGGTATAGTTTACTACGAACGCGACTGTACGTTAAAGAAAAATTGCATTCATTTTGTTCCACTGTCCGCATGTATGTTTGTTCTGGCTAGTTTTCAAAAAGGCTGGTCTGATTTCGACAGAACTTTCACTGGCGGATAGCTGATGTTATAAAGGAACTTAAGCGAAATGGTGGTGATTAGTAACATTTAAGAAACATATTTGGGGTTCCTCAAAAAATATATAAACACTTCGCTTATAATTAACGAGTTATTTAAAATTTCTGTCAAAGGTGACGAGAACGTCCCGCCAATGTTCTCTCGGCCGATCGCGATGCCGAGGGAGAACTTTGCTCAGAAGTGGGACGAATTATATAAATTAACGGGAATGTTCATGTACTTGTTTCGTTGGCCGAGGCAATTAATATGAATGTTATAAGTCACGAGAGTTACTATTGTAAAATGGGACGAATTACTTTAAGAAAATATTCAAAAATTAATAAAGCTAAGCTCAGTAAACATTAAATAAATAAAGAAATGTTAACGACCGATTCCCATTACAGTTTCCCGCGATTGTACCAACGCTATACTGCAGTTTTATAGACACAGTCAACAAAATAAATAAAACAAATAATGCTGGAAATTTCACACAGCAGCACCATCTATTAGCAGTTATGCGTTCATTCTGTTAATACAAAGGTATTTATTTATTTATTTATTATTAAGTAACACCAACAAAGTAAACACTCACATAGAACTAAAGGTATCATACATATAAAACACATGACTAGTGTTACCTCAATTATAGGTGTTAACCACATGCCAGTTACATTAGATGCATAGAAATAAAAAAATTAAAAGAAAAATTATACAATATTATTATACTTTAAGTTAAAATTAAAATACATCAATTTCTAATTATATTTTTAAAATCACAATTAGAATACATTAAAATTAAATTATACTTAAACCTACAAAAGCTATTTGAAAAAATATCAATTACGTGATTGTTTTTGGGGGGTATGTTAATTGATGCTTCGGTTATAACAATATCGTTGTTGTGTATGGCATTGTAGTCAATTGCAAGTCTATTCAAGGGAGAATAGTGACCGAGGTTTGAACGAGCAGTCCTTCTGATGAACGGAGCGTATTTTTTGTATCTTGGCAAGTTCCTAGGAATAGATATATTTAATCTAGACAAGATGCAAGGAGCATCAATCAAGTTATTCACTAATTTATACAAAGTTATTCCGTCAGAGATCTTTCTACGACTTTGAAGAGATTGCAAATTAAAATGTCGAAGCCTATCTACATAACTTGGTAGTCTTTTTGCTAGACTGCAACTATATGCCAGGTGCCAAAGGAACCTTTTTTGGATACTTTCTAATCGCTTGTTGTAAATGTCATAATGTGGGTTCCATATAATACTGCAATACTCCAAAGAGCTACGAACCAGCGCATTGTAAATTGTGATCTTTGTTGAAGGTTTTTTAAATTCCTTGCAATTTCGCAAAACAAACCCCAAAACCTTGAAACCCTTCTTTGCAATATAGTCGATATGTAAGTTAAAGCGCAATTTATTGTCAATAACGACACCAAGATCACGAATGTGATTGACCTCAGATAGCTGCTCACAATTTATAGACCTAGACGTTGCTGATTTTTTTCTAGTAAAGCGAATTACGTTGCATTTATCACAGTTTAAGCTCATGCCATTTGAACTACACCACAATATTAGATTATCTAAGTCATTTTGTAAAAGACTTACATCTTGAGCAGAATTAACCCGCCTGAAAAATTTTAGATCGTCAGCAAACAGGTAAAACTTGGAATTCTGAAAACACTTACCGATATCATTAATGAACACGTTAAAGAGTAAGGGACCTAAATGGGATCCCTGGGGAACTCCAGAAAGGGCAGAAAAAGGCATCGAAGAATGACCTCCGACAACAATAACAGACTGTCTATTTGTCAAATAGGATCTGAACCAGTTCAGAAGCACTCCCGCTATTCCCGAGGAGGAAAGCTTACTAAGCAGCAGCTCATGGTTAACTTTGTCGAAGGCCTTGCTAAAGTCAGTGCAAATCGCGTCTACTGATTGTCTATGGTCAATTTCTTCAGCAAGGTCTTCGACAAAAGACAACAAGTTAGTTGCAGTGGATCTGGATTTAACAAATCCATGCTGTTCTAATGCAATAACCTGCTTGAAGTGCCAGGATAGAGTGGGATATAATAGGATTTCAAACACTTTGGCAAAAACAGCAATCAAAGATATTGGTCTGTAGTTCTTGACATTACTGGTGTCGCCACTTTTAAATAACGGCAAGATTAGAGCTTTTTTCCAAGCCATTGGAAAAACCCCTGTGCTTAAAGATTTGTTTATTATAATACCTAAAGGCAGCGCCAATGCGCTGGCACTCCTTACTGCAAAAATAGCGGGAATGCCATCAGAACCAGCTCCTTTCTTAGCATCAAGTCTTTTTAAAACTCTGAATACCTGGCTTGTGGTGACAGAAATAGTTGTCAAGAAGTTGGTAGTGGAAGGCACAGAAGAGTCATTGGGGACAGTTAAAAAGTCAGTGTTATATACTGACGAGAACTGATCAGCAAATAGGTTACACACATCAGATCCGTTGTCTGCAACCTAGATATATAACCTATTTAACATAGAAAAAACCGTAACCACAAACCCGTAACATTTTCCGTAGCAGCTATTATAAGACCTTTGAGTACATTAGAAAAAGTCTGTTTGCCGAATGGTATGTGTGTCTTTCAATCCGAAGGTTGTGAGTTTGATATCAGCCGTGAAACAATGGATTTTTCTTTCTTGAAAGTTGTATGTTCAGATTTAACACGTGCTTAACGGTGAAGGAAAACATCGCGAGGAAACCCGCGCCTAAGACAGCTTCAGACGTATTGAACTGTTCTTTCCTCTGACTAATAGTCGACTAAGCTGGGAGGATGTTATAGGTGCTGGCCAAGTCTAATCCATCTAATAATGTAAGATTATATCCAGTTGCTGACGCTGTGTAAATCATCTAAAATAGACGTGAAAGCCTTACGTGAATTATTTCAACATGAAATGTTCCAATTCCGCTTACATTAATACACTGTGCATGTTTAATTCCTGGGCGAAGCCGCGAGCCAGTCTATATGTTAATGCGGCCATCCCCTGTGTTTGGAGTCAATCAACTCATTGCTGTGTGATCGAGGGTCGGAATTGCTGAAGTTGGGCCATTCAATGGTGTGCTAATTGTCGTATTGTTGAGTCAAAACTATTGCGGTTTGTGTTTCGTATAATTTAGGGAGAGATTTTTGGAGTCTACATAGTTTTTTGATTTTATGAAAGGATTTAAAACATCCTACGGAATAGATTTTGTGAGCTTTAAATGAATCTCAAGAAAACTAACAAATCCTTCGACCTTAGAAAGTTTATTAGTGTAATTAACAGGTTTTTGTAGTTCCACTGTATGTATTCTGTGGGTTTAGTTTTATTACGAATATTTGAATCACTAATAGACTGTGATTTGCATGTAACTTTGCTTGCCTTGTATGAAATAAATGTATTTTATTCCTTCTTGCATATTTTGATATAACGTTGCCTGTATAGATAATGTTGAAACGTAATTTTAAACTGCCCTATGTGACTTTTTTTTCCCCGATGACAAAAGAAAAGTATAACGGAAATTACCTACATTTCAAACATTTACCGAAACAACTAAAGCGAGCATAACGAGCCCTAACAAGAATGTCTTCCTTTTGCTTGCGCTAAAAAATCCAGACAGTTCTATTTATCTTGATAAAACATGTATTTGAAGTGGAAATGTTTCATTCCAGAACATTATTGCTTAACATAAGTTACTTGGGTCTAGAAACCAAATTGATAGAATAATAATCCAGGATCCAAAGTAATTTATGAACGAAGTTTCAGTAGAACGGGTTACAGAAGCACGAAATCTTCTATTAGTGGCTTGATTATGGACGAATCGAGCCTTGACCCTTTTAAAGACGTAAGTAAGTGCTTTAACCAACAAAGCTACAGAACTTGTGACGGGCTAGTCAATGTCCCTTTCCTTAAAACATGTCCTTATCATCCGAATTACAAAAGGTAGGTTGATATTATCTCGGTTGATTGTACCTAAGACTAAATTAACTCATGGATGCCTTGAGAATCAATGTATGGAGTTTTATTTTTGAGCTCTTATGTTTGGGTCGTGGTCGCATAGCACGTCCCATAAGAACCAAGTCAGGGTCTGATGGTGTATTTGTAAATATTAAGTTAACCTGACTTCAAAGTTAATCAATTTTCTGTCTGGAAAAGTTAAAGAATTCTTATCCTGACGTTTCGACAGGATTACACCTATCGTGGTCGCGGAAGACTGACCACGATAAAAATAACGGTAAATTTGTATTTCCAATTTATTTGCGAAATCCAATATGGCAACCTGCCAATTTTATAGAAACTAGTTTTCAACGATAAATTTATTTTCAATTAGACTTGATCGGGAGATGATGCGAAGAAAATATGAAAAGATGAATAATGTCCAAACTTTAACCCCCTTGAGGATCACTGTCGAAAACTCAATATCTGTATTTTGTTTCAATACTTAGAAAAACATTTGCCAATCGCAAAATACGGCAATTCCAAATTTACTTAATTTTATCAACATCGATCTATAATTATGAATCAAATACTCGTACATGCAACAGAATTAAGTTATGTTTTAAGAACTTTGAAGTGTGCTTTATCATCATCTGAACCGTAGGACGTCCCCTGCTGGACATAAACCACCTTCTTTAATCTCCAAGTACTGACCGTAAAGGTGTTGTTGCCATAATCACCTCGAATATGGCATAAATCTCCGCATAATCAGTACTTGGGGATTTAAGATGGTACTGTGCTGTGTTTGCTATACTGTACAATTACTGATCATGAAGGGGTTATTGCCATTCTCACCTCGAATATGACAACAACCCCCTCTTACAATATTTGTAATCAAATGAGAGTGCATGATGATTGTGTAGATTGCAAAACATTACAAAAATAAAGATAAACTCCGAGACTAGGTAAAGTGCCGTACCCACATAGCGGTCAATCGAGAATAAACATAGAGAAAGATATGTTTATTTTGTCTACAATATAAAGCTTAAACAAAAAGGTAAGATTGTTCTTATAAGGACCACCATTCAGCTTGCAGAACCCTTTATTTTTCGTCGGGGTTAAAAATGTTAATATCCCCTTCACATCTCCTAATCCTTGCGTTCGAGGGATCTAATTTTCCGTGTGATCTGATGAGACAGCCGACGCGGTTCGGTTCGTTAGAGGTGCAAGCGAATTCTTTGAGATGGAATTAGCAATCACTTTGTATCATTAGTGCAGGGTTCCGTTTGCGTTAGCGAGATGAATTTTGAACAAATTCAATGCAGCAGTAGCACGCCTGTTTTTCTGTTTTCGACCGTTAAAAGGAGGTAAGATTAATTTAGAATGAATAATAAAGAATGTTGCCCCACCTCTCTTGCTCGTTTTTCTTTATAATAATCATCATCATCATCTCCGTCGTCTGCTGGATCTTAGCCTTCCTCATGGTCTCCAAGTTATCTTAAAAGCTTAAAAGCCTTATTCGCCAAGGCACGCGGGTTGGCGAGCGCAATATGGAAGGTGGGCAGGACGCAGCTGCTGCCTATATTCCGGAGATAACCTTTAGCAGATTCACGACAACATCTGTGGCGGATTCGACTCTCGCCTCGAAACATATGTCTGCATAATCTGCAGATATTTATTGTTCAGGGTGTTCTGGATGTTTTCCTTCATATAATAAAAATAAAAATATCAGTCATCTAGTACCCACAACAAACACAAGATTTGCTTAGCTTGTGACTAGATGATGCTGTGTGAATTGACCAGCATTATTTTTTTAATTTATTTATTAACTGAATCTACGGCAAGATAGAAGAGGCATTATTACACTGCCGTCACCCCACGGCCAAAACAATCATAAGGCCATATAATACAACCACAAGTACGCCAAACCATATAAAATTGTAACCCCAATTTAAAACATTTCAAATTTTGCAAAATAAATATCGGGACTAGAGCTCTAAAAGATCCTAGTAGGCTAATTAATGGATAACCCATAAGCCTTCTTGTCTTTTTTAAACTCTCGCGATCACAACACATTATTAAAGGGACGACTCAACCCGGGAGTTCCCGGACCATGCTTGGTGCAATTCATGCGAAGTGTCGGTAAATACATTGTATGATGGCATGGAACTCGGTGCGCGAGTTCAACTCGCTCTTGCCCGGTTTTTTTTCCCTTGGAAAACTAATTGTTCTTATGGACTGAAACCGCCCCATTCGGGTTAGTACCCATAGATAAATACGCGGATAAATGTGTTCCATAAGCCTTCAACCTAGATTAAAAGATCCTTTCATGTGCCAAGAGTTCGTCGACCATTCAACGCCGAATCATGGCGTTCAGCACATCGCTCTAACAATCATTAATTAGTGCTGATATCTTTGAAGTGGGATTGCCAATCGCTTGGAGCTATTAACAGGGTGATTTACGATGTCCCGAGGCGATAATTCTTTGTTAATGATCTGATGTACTGAATTGTATTGATATTTGCTTCGTATAGGATCAGAGCAGGCAGGGATCAGAGAGTTTAAAGGTAATTAGTTTGACTACATATGACATACAAAGTAAGGTCTTTGTATCTATTATTCCCACTAGTGAAGGCCTGTTATTAGCTTACTGTTTCTAGTTTCGTTTTTAAGTAAATTGTCTTTCATAGCTGATGGCTTTCCGAAATAAAATAAATAAATAAATTATAGATGACTAATGCAGCGTCAGCAACTGGTAATCATGCTGTACGAGACGCTGCAGTGCTTGGGACTTTGCTTGATGGATTAGGCTTGCCCAGCACCTATACCATCCTCTCAGCTTAGTCAGCTGTTAGTCAGAGGAAAGAACAGTTCAATACGTCTGAAGCTAACTAAGCTGCGGGTTTCCTCACGATATTTCACCGTCCTTCACTGTTAAGCACGTGTTAAATGTGAACTTACACTTTTCATAAAAATAAAATCCATTGGTTCACGGCCTGTATCGAACCCACGACTTTTGGATTGAAAGTCAGTATCGGTATACTATTAAATGGTATGGACATGACATATAGCACATATATAATATACATAATCACCTAGCGCGTAGACATGACGACAGGTGGAGTAAGGTGTCATCTGAATGGCGTCGAAGAACTTCGTACAGAAATGTACAGAAGTTGTCCGGCTGCAAGATGATCAGAAGTTTTATTACACTTCTAAATGACGAGACAAGCCGAAAGCCCACCTATTGTTAAACGGTAACCTCTGTTTATAACAACTGCAATACCGCGGTGATCACGTTTACTAAGCACGTGATCAACGCAGCATTGCATTGCGCCTGTCACCCTGAGACATAGAGTTGGAAGGTATCATGTGTCCGTAATTTCACCCGCCCTCCTACCTTTCAAACCGGAACGCAGCAATGCAGACATTACAGCATTAAATTATTTATGTTTTGGAAAGAAGACTCAACTTTATCCTAAAAATTGAAATTTATTTCTGTCTAAATATAAAGATTATTTCTATTTAATTCTGTAAAATAGGCATCGTGCACAATCAAACTTTCTGAATTAAAATCATCTAATATAAAACATGATGGCTAGCTAAGTCATACATTCAAACGAAATCTCTCATCCTCTACCCACTGAGTTTCAGACTTGGGGCGTCGGCAAATCTGGAATAAATATCAATTTACAATGTCTCCAAGTCATAAAGACATTCTGCGACCGAGGAACTTAGCTCGTATAGGCGGTGAAAGTTTGCGGATAGCGTGTTTTGAAAATAGCGGATGGTTTATGTCTCTGAATGTGTTATAAGTTTTATCTTGTTAGTGCTTTGCTGCTCTGGTCTCTATCTTTTTAGAAAGGCGACGCATTGATTATCAGTTATTTCGATGTAATTGTTTAAATTAATAAGGTAAAACGCGGTCTGAGGGGTGGTGTCTGCATACAAACTGACGCGAAAAGCTAGCTTGAAAAGGCGTAAGCGCCGAAACATAAAATAGAAGTAACCTAATTTAGTAAAAATATCCAATTAACATTTTGAAAAGTGAGTAACATACATATAATTATGTGTCCAGCAGAAAAGTCAGTGGCATATATCACCTGTAAAGTGAAAATGTATGTTTTTATAAAGCAGTTTTGGATTTTTTTCTGTTATAATAGTTCAAACGTGTAAACCACCTACCAATTTGAATTATAGACACGAAAAATTCAAATCATCGACGTAATTGGCGTTAGGGATTTATAACTTTTTTTGCTATTAAAACATTTGGAATTGATATTTTATGTTTTGGTTTTTTAGGTTATTCTCTTCAAATTGGCAGTTGTTTAACAGGGTTGGTCAACTATTACATAAGAGAGTAAATGCCAAAAACTGTCGTATAAACCATACATTTTCACTTTATAGGTGAACGAAACCGTTTTATGCCTGTAAATTTTCAGAAAATATTATAAGTCCTATACACGCTGCTCGAAATGGTAGTGATATTACTAGAAGTTTTTATTTTAAACGAGAGTTACTTCTTTGGCACTTACGACTGTTCATTTCAAGCTAGTGTTACGCATCATGTATGCAGGCTGTTCCCCTCAGACTGCGTTTTACTGTCGCAATTTAAACAAAAATACTATTTAAGCAGTAGTAGAAGTTTTTATGAAGAGTTCATCCGGGGAAGTACTACCACTATACATGTTTCTGCCGCCAAGCAGTAATGTCTGCATTGCTGCGTTCCGGTTTGAAGGGGGCTGTATGAAATTACGAGCACATGATACCTTACAACTCTGTCTCTAGGTGACGGGCGCATTGCAATGCAGCGATGGTCATATAGTCACATGCACCGTTTTCACCGCGGTATCGCAGTTGTAATAGGTAGAGATTACCGCTTTACATCAGATGGGCTATCGGCTTGTCTCGACATTAAGTCGTATAAAAACAAATAATAAAAAACTCTTTAGCAATGCGTCGCCTAAGAAATACTTTTCTCTCCATGTACAACAATCACGCTGAAGTGGCCCTATAAAAGCTAGCCTACCATAAAACAACGTATCGTAGTTACAAGAATACTGACAGCGCATTCGTCTATGTCGTGATACTGTCGGAACTCCTCCGTACATCGAATACAGTTTTATTGCAGCGCCCGAGATTGTCTTTTGGAAGCTCTATTTTGTAGCGGAGCTTTTATCGAACGTTCGTTCGGGCGATAGTTTTGACTATGTCGAAAAATAGGTGTTTGAGAGTTAATATATAATATTTCATAATGGACAATTTATTAAAATTTAATTGGACTGGAGTCAAAATGATAATTATTTTTAATTTAAAAGCGGCTTTCAAAATGTCATAAACATTTCTATTGAAAGGAAAAAGCTCTGAATCTCATTAAATATTTTTTCGAGATTCAGAGCTTTTTATATTCCAGCACGGACTATTGAAAATACATAATATTAGTTAATTTATTAAATTAAAAATTAAAATAATCATGTATTTTTAACCGGATTCTAGATATGGAGAAGGTTTTGAAGTCATTTGTTTTGTTTTAATATTTCTAACGGCAGACAGAACTGCTTCGTATATGATACGACTTCTTTTTTCAGATTGAATTTGTACACCATCAGATTGCTCCCGTTTCTTTCAAAGCTACATTGTTTAATACTCACAGCTATAATATATAAATGGAAAATCATTTTCCATAATACTCATAGTTCAAAAGATACAAAAATCACCAACAATAAATTCGATTATTGCTCGTAGCTACGAACATCGAGCAGTTTATTTCTATTTGGCAATAGACCGAGTTTTCAATAGCAACGTCTGTGCGGAATGAGATTTTTACTACGGTAGTAATAACTTTATGGAATCTGGTGCAGTTAGGGGTAGCCAAAACTTTTCAAATATCCGGTTTTTTGTCTGCGGATTGTATTCAAAGTCAAAATTCAAAGTAAAAAAGTGCTTATGTATCATAAAATATTATAACTCAAAAGCTACTGGACTGATTTATATACAAAAATATCTCTCATTTATGCTACATTATCAGGGAGTAATATAGGCCATATTTTTGGGGTAACATGTGTGGGGTGTGATACGAAAATATCTAGTTTTAATTCCGCTAATGCTGAGTTTTATAAATATCTGAAGTTTAATTAACATTAGCCCTGCAATTGAAGAAACATCAGCGATTTATGCACACCCGTTTCCAATCCATCTTTTATCGACTATCAAACTATATTCGAAGACGTTCTAGATTTTATTAATAAAGTTTACAAACCACTTTCTGTGGTGAGGTTTTGTGTCTGTTGTCTGCTGTCCAAATAAGATTTTCCTTTTGATGAATTCTCTGATCTGACTTATGTTTATCTATCTATAGACATATAACAAAGTCGGGCTTACACTACTTATAACTACAACGAATTTAAACTTTCAAATATTTATAAGTTCGTTCTGAAATGTTATTTTGTGACTAAATGTAAACTGTTATACATTTTTCGCTTATTTAGGTAGGATAGTAATAAAGCGATAGTAAGTTATTGTAGTAGTTGCTAGTAGTAGTAGTAGTAGTTTGTAAAATGTAAATGTAAAATACCCTAAGTTTTGTCTGAGCTGATACTTTTTTTATATATACATATGTAAACATCTAAAACGTTCTCTAACGGTATAGGAAAACACCGTGAGCAAACCTAGGTATAGTTAGCTTTGATTAGTAGTAAGGAGTTGTAGTAGTAGAGTTAGTAGTTTAAGTAGTAAATGGTTGTTTTTGAGGCCTGACGAAGATCGCCTGAAAAATTTGTTATTTACTTAAAATAGAAATAAGTTAACACAAAAATTTTGTAAAAGCAATTGTTCTCTAGCTATCTCGAAATTAAATATACATCTATACATTTATATAAAACAAAGTCGTGTTATTTACACCACTTTTACCTCGTTCTCGAGTTACGGCTGGACCGATTTTATGATCTTAGATGTTTTAGATTCATCTGAGCCCGGGTTAACATATAGGTGAGCTATATAAACATCGTAAAAAATCACAGAGTATATAATAATAACGTTAATTAATTTTTGCATACATTTTAATGATGATGTGATTTCATTTTTTGGTTGTCAAATATTTAGTGAAATATCGCTCAGAAGTTTGTGTAGTTGTGATTAAACTTAAACTCAAGTTTATATTTTAGTCTTACTTTAGTAGTTACAGTTGTAGGGTAGTTGTAGAGTAGTCGTTGAATAGTTGTAGAGTAGAAGTAGTAAGTAGTTGTAGTAGTAGGTGCGATACGAAGTTCGCCGAGACAGATAGTAAATTTATATTTGTATTTGTGAATTACAGTTTTTAACCAAGAAATATATACTCAGGAAGCTCTTGTACAAATTCTTTTTCTATTACAAGTTGGAAATGGAGCGAGTAGAAATACCTTTGAAGATCAGGTCCGGAACGAGACAATAAATCTCCTGGCCCGCGTTTTCAGGAAATGCATTTAAAAGTGAATCTATTTCAGCAGCTCTTAAATATATTTTAAATAACATTATACAGACTTTTTTCAACAGCCTCTGAGGCGTTGGACTGTATAGCCGGCTGAGATGCATGAGGTTGCGTTCGAATCTTGCCGCGGGGCAGATTTTTTAAATTTTTTTTGCTGATATTTGTCCCGGTATGTTTTCAATGAATATTCAATATGTATGTATCTAAAAAAATAAGTATTATTTCAACCATCTGGTACCCTTTACACAAAGCTCTGCTTACATTAGGGCTAGATGGCGCTATTTGAAATGTCCACCAATATGTGCAAGTCATAGAAAATTGAATTCTAAAATTTACTAAGCTCGAATTCTCGCCCGCTCGCCGATATAGCGTGTTCATTAAGCATATAGTTTGCAGTCGGTTTTTGCATTTATTGTAAAAGCACGTGCAAATCACATGAGACTGCAAATTATTTCCAGAGATTTTTACGTAAAATTAGAGCGTACATTATAAACAAATATAATTATGACAACTTTTTAGATATTGAAAAGAAAACGAACTAATTAGATCATTAGAATTAATTAACTAATTAGAACACATTGTCATAAGTTAAATTAGTTATAAGTTTATATTTTATTGTGATTCTTTTGTTGGGTGTCCATAAATAAATAAATAAATCATCACAACATAGTATAACACAAAGTCGCTTCCCGCTGTCTGTATGACCCTATATTTTCTTAAATCTTTAAAACTACGCAACGGATTTTGATGCGGTTTCTTTTAATAGATAGAAAAAAATCAAGAGGTAAAAAGAGGTTGTGAAGAATTTCAAAAAAACCCCTTTTTAGCACCTCTAGGATACTCAAGGTAATTAAACTGATAATTTTATAGGTTTCTAATGTGATGTCGTAAATAAACACAGTTTGTTGCGCTTACATTGAAAACGCTGGCTGAACCCTACGAGATAGATCAATATAATGTACTACAAATGTACACCTTAAAAAGGTCTACAAAAAAATCTGTAATAGTATATGTCTATCTCTTAGGGATAAACTACAATAACCATTTTTTATCCTTAACTTTTTTACGAAGCGATTATAAGCAATACAGCATTCATCCTTATCCAATTAGGTACCTTAAATACATTATGCATTTGATAAAGATCAATATGGCCCTTACAGTATGTATTTTAATATAATATTTTTGAAGATTTTACAGATTTCAAATGCAGGGACATAGCGGTTGCGACGGTAGCGGCCGGGGAGCCGGTCAATCTTGAAAATGTAATTAATAATACTATTAAAATCTTAGTTTGTTGTTTAACTAACTTGATGTTATATTATTTCGGTACCTTCACCTCAAAACGCCTCAGACAATAAATAATCTTTACCGCGAAAACCGCTCCTATTTTATTGAAAAACGAAAAATTTTACTGATGTTTTTTTGTATTCCAGGGATTTTTTCCTGAGGCCGCTGCATGTAGTGGCGAAACACCTGACGAATTTGATGAATATTTGATGATTGAGAGTTTACACGTATAAGGGCACGCCCTTTATCCAGTTTCTTTTGCTTTGGGAACTGCGAGCATTCAAGTTTATGCGCTCTTTAGCACTACGAGTTAAGAATAGCAGAATTGTTATTTACTTAACAATTGCACCATTATGAGATATTTGAATTGATGTTCGCAAGATACCTACAGGCGTGATAAATTGATGGACAATCATGACAATATCATCACCATCTCAGCTGTAGGATTGCTGTCTACGTTCACTGCTGGGCATTGGAGGTTGCTGCCGTATGTCGAAGCGCTCGGCAGGCCGGTTAGCGAGTGCAGCAAGACGTTGATACACGGAAAGACGCTGCTGCCCATGTTCCGGAGGTATCCCTTGGCAAGATTCATACTGCGTCTATGGGCAAGATTTTACTACCTTCACCCCAAGGCAACTTTTCTATGCAGGGCAAAGGCATCTCTACCTTGTGCTATCATGTTATAAATAAACTTAATTGTAAACTTACCTGTTATCATCTGACTAGCCGTAGTAAGTAGTTTCACGTCATTGTCTTCATCCTGGGTCTCGAGCCTGACGGTCACATTGAGGGGGTCCAAGGGTCCATCGACCCTGCCGTGCAGGGTCACCAGAACCGCAGTGGTCTTCCCGGGTACCGCTACTTCGGGTGCCACGACTGAGAAACCGCTGAAACAAACGAAAAACAGTGTGAATCTATCTATATAATATAAAACAGAGTTGGGTTAGTTACACACCACTCGAGAACGGCTGAACCGATTTCAATGATCTTTCAATGATTGTTTGGAATAAGATTAGGTTTAAATAACTCTGTTTAGGGCCTATTGCCAATCGTTTTACACGTGCAATCTAAATAAATAAAATAAAAATAAATAAATAATGCTGGACAAATCACACAGCATGATCTAGCCCCAAGCTAAGCAGAGCTTGTGTTATGGGTACTAGGTGACTGATATACTTAATACGTTATACTACATAGATAGATATTTTTATTATAATATAGAAAAACACCCAGAACACCCCGAACAAATATCTGCAGATCATACAGACATTTGTCCCGTGGCGGGAATCGAACCCGCAACCCCTGGCGTCACAGGCGGACCTTCGCCCGCTGCGCCACAGAGCTCATCTAATAAATAAATAATTAATCGTCTAATAATTAATCTATGGGTAAAGTATACAAGGCGATGCTGGAATGCCTTGTGAGTCCGATATAATAATAGTTTCAGAGTGCTAGTGGGGTTACCGCGCTTCTGCAGCGCATCGGACATGTTTACAGAGACGCGCGTGGATGACTTTTACGCTATCATTCGAAACAGAACGTCGTTTCCGATTTGGTTGCGGGGTAGCACCAATAGCTATCTGCAACTTATAGCCGGACGGCTGGATGCAGATTGTGCGTTCATGGAACACTGGACGCAGATGCACATGTTCGTTCGGTAATTGTAACTGAATGTTCTTCTTTTTATTTTATTTTTTTAAGGAAGCAGTGCACAAAATCAGCGTTGCGCGGAGAGCCATGGAGCGCGCCATACTCGGCATCACACTCATAGACCGGGTCCCCTACGTCAAAATTCGCAAGCGGACTAAGACTACACTAATGGGGCTCAAATGGAGTTGGGCAGGACACTTGGCCAGACAAAATGACGACAGGTCGATAAAGGCTGATGATGATAATTTTATTTTTTAATGTATTGTGTAAAATCTTATATGGCTGTTATATGTTCCCTGTGTATGTATGAAAGCTAAAATAAAATATTTTAAATTTGAATTGAATTGAATTTTCTATCCTCTAACTAATAGTCGATTAAGCTATGAAGATGGTATAGGTGCAGGGCAAGTCTAACTAACCCATCTAATAATGTCGCTGGCACTGAGGCGTCCCGTACAGAATGAATAAGATTTAAATTGTTAGATGTGCCCTGACACCAAAAATTGTTGTTATTTATTCTGCAATCATGTTGCACAAACTTTTGTGAAAGAAACAACACACACCACGTCCAGCTAACACTGGTTTTTGAGGTACACCGATTCCAAATGAGTGAGCTCACTCGTTTCGCCTGGAAACAAAACGCTGCGGTCTCATTACGTATCTAACGATTTCAATCTTTGAACTCCAGTTTCTGAAACTTTATGTAGTTTCTGTAATACATGTGAAAGGCCTGACTTATTCTTATAGAAAAAAAATATTAAAGATGGCCCTATTTGATCTGAGCTTTTATTTTATGTTATACTCAGGAATACGAGCAGATAGGCCACCCTTCACCAATGGACAAGTTATTAACGGTATTTTCAACAACTCAGCACCCTACTGACAAATAAACAGTATCGACGAGTAATAAAAGCAGTAGATTAGTAAAACTTGATGAGTTTTTATTGATTTTCGGGCTTGACGAGTCTACAATATTAGCATAATAAAGTTGCATGTCAGTGCAATTGTATTTTAACATCTAAATTGCAACGGTTATTAGTAACAATATATCTCATACCATCAGAATTTTCCATGATTTCAGAGTACACATTTTTTTCTACAAATGAATTTTATTCAAGATAATATAAGTCGTTTGTAAAAGGACTTCTAAAATCAAAGTCCTTTGTAGAAGGACCTTAAAAATAAAAGTCAACTCAACTCGAAAATACACGAATTATAGTAAATATTGCATGCCTAACATCAGGTGGGCCTTCGGTTCGTCTCGTCATTTAGTCGTATAAAACATATAGTCATCATTTCAGCCGTAAAACGTCCACTACTGATCACAGGCCTCCCTCATGGATCGCCATGAGGGGTAGTTGCCATACTCACCACACTTGGCAAGCGGGCTGGCGAGCGCTGTACAGGTCGTTGATACACGAAAAGACGCTGCTGCCCATGTTCTGAAAGTATCCCTTGGCAGATCCTTACTGCGTTCACGGGCAAGAGATGAGAGGTAATCTACTGCCGGGTCCCCACGACTCAAAAATATAGTACCTTATTGATAACCATCGTATTTCAGAAGTTATTATCAAGATTCAGTTCATCATCATCATCATCATTTCAGCCGTAGGACGTCCACTGCTGGACATAGGCCTCCTTCATGGATATCCAGTTATTGCGGTTGGAAGCGATCTGCATCCACCGTCGACCTGCGGTCTTCACAAGATTGAGTTAATTTTAAAATATAAATAGCTTGTATTTCTACAATCATTTAGCAGTCCAGCATAATATGAGGGCTGAAGATCCCAAGAGAGGCGGAGCTTAATTAAACTGTCACAGAAAGGGTCGTATTTTGACCGCTATAAATCATATTAGCCGGCGGGTTTTCAGCTACGGGTCCATTTGTAAAACACATGAAAGCTCTCAGACCAATGTTTAAGCTATCTTTATAACTTTGGGTTGTGCATACTATGCCTAGTGTTTTTAGTTGTACGAGATTTTTCTTGCCGTGACGTGCTGGCAGTAGAATGCTGCCTCTCCTTGGTTACCCGTGGACGCAGTAAGAATCTGCCAAGGGATAAATCCGGAAGTTTGGCAGCAGCATCTTTCTGTGTATTAACATCCCGTACTGCGCTCGACAACTGGCCTGCTATGCGTGGCGAGTAAAGCAACAACCCCCATAAGGGGGTATATATAAGGCCCCCCTCCTATAAGAATCATCCTCCCATGAATCTCTAAGATCTTATGATTCTTATGTCTAGCAGTGGATGTGGACAGCATGAGAGATGATGATGATTCTCACACCGTGACTCAGTTGGTCTGGCTGAGATAATGAAATATTGTATGTACGTATTATAAGAACCATTTGGTACCCATAACAAAAGCTCTGCTTACATTGTGGCGAGATGCTGTCTGAAATGTTCAGCATTACCTATTTATTAAGGTAAAATAATATTTGTTTCAGTTTAAGAAGCGGTTTGAATGAGCTATTTTACAGACAAAGTTAACGAACACTCAAAACCTGATTCCAATAATTGTCCGGATTCCGTTTAGGCACGCTCAGGCATCCAGCGCACAGTGCAAAGCCAAACAGTAACACAACTCTCATATTCTCTAAATAAGTACAAACAGAACTTCGGTATGCCGTGCACACGTAGGAAAATACAATAATAGGGACGTGTTCACTCGATTTGTCGCACTGCAGTCGCCCGGACGTTTTCAATATTCGCAAACGACATTGTTGTTTTTATTGTTTGCTGTGCTGTTCAAGTGGCTGTGACCCTCGTGTGTTAAATTTATTGGTTGTGTAAAGATTAAATCCCCTTTTTAGGATTCCGGACGAACATGGTAAAATGGAACAGAAAGAGTTTCCGTTTTATTTTACTCATTTTGAATTTTAACTGGAAATATTAACTGTTATCGGACAAAAGACGGCATTGTTAAGTTTATACAATGAATACAAACTTCCTATAAACAAACTGTATGGCACGTAACTCTCGGTGCGTGATTCCGACTCACTCTTGGTCGATTTTATTTAAGTTAACTTTTTAATGCAGTATGTACGAGATATTTGTTATTAAGTCTGTTTGAGCTTCCCGATTTGGCGTAGTTATATACACAAAAATCACGAAAAACTCTGAAGTCATTAGCGGGAAGGTGGGTTCACTGGCAATCGAAACAGTCTACCCTGTTTCTTAGTCTCTGCTTGGGTCTTTTCTAAGCCACCGAAAAAAATCAATAGAATTCAAAAATCGGTAGGTACCCCGTTAATATTGCATTGGCGTTCCCAACACTCCACTAACACCTTTCGAACCACTGCAAAGCGACTCCTCTGACCCCTAGACCTTCCAACTTCCTAAGAATTTTTGGCGACACCGTGTCAAACGCCTTAGCCAGGTCGAGAAAGACCCCGATACATTTTTTATTGTTGTCAAGAGCATATGCAACAAAATCAACCAGGTAATTAACGGCGTCTTCCGTCGACTTTCCACGTCTAAACCCGAATTGATAGGGTAACAAAATATGATTCTTCTCAAGAAAGTTGTTTAGTCGTTTGTTGACTAATTTCTCCAAGATCTTAGAAAAAGCCGGTAAGAGTTAGGACGAAAATTACAAGGGGATGACTCTTAGAACCATCTTTGTGAATGGGAATAACTGTTGCAGTCTTCCAGCAGTCAGGAAATATTCCTGTAGATATATTTAAGTTCAGGACATGACACAACCCCACTAATATTATAAAGCCGAAAGTTTGTTTGGAGATTTGTTACCTCTTCACGCAAAAACTAGCAAACGGATTGAGCTGAAATTTCGCACATGTATAGATGTGAACCAGGAATAAATAACACATAGGCTACTTTTTATCCGGGTACAACGCATGCGAAGCGGCACAAGCTAGTGTTTCCATAAATGAATTGCCAAATCTTTTGAGAAATGTATTTGAGATGCCGTCCTTACCGGGTGCGCAGTTGCATTTCATTACATCAGTTATGCTCAAAATCTTATTACAATCACTGGGAGCCATGAAAAATGAGTGCGAAATTACAGAACACCTCCACCTCAGCAGGTCGTTCATCCTACGAATTGTTAAGTGTTTTTAGTATAGAGTTAGCTAGAGTTTGACCAGCTCCAACAAAAGTCATTACAAACGTACAATGATTCCGTAGGAGAAGATCTAATGTTAAGTAGCTCATAAGAGCTGTCTTTTCGCTCAGATAGCTCGCAAACTGATTTGATCGTTTTCCACATCACCCCAATTTAATCCATCTTTGGATGAAGTGTCATAATCTGTAAATCAATTTAGATATAAAAGTATCTCAAATCCTAGATACCCTGAAATAGTTTTCTCATAAACTTAAGAACAAACTGATCGTTATTATTCTCCTCCAAGTTTTGTGATGGCAAACAAGGGAAATAAAATGAATGATTTTGCCACCTGGTTCAGACATAAAATAGCCCTCCCAATACAAGGTCTGCTTAGATTTTGACTCCATAAATAGCGCTACTTGGGATTCCCAGTGTATTTTTTGAAGTTAACAACAAAATCTTTTCACCAAAATAAATAAAAGTTATCTGACGAATGGGGATATAACATCAGAATGTTTCTATTTACAAGGAATGATCCATAGCATCTTGACGAGGGTTCCGCACAACTATCGAAGGATTTTCGAGCTTTTTATTTGTACCCAGAACACGGACATTGCATTTGGCTAATCTTTATAGGGCAGAGATATTTTTAAGCTTAGTGTCTTGTAGAATAGATTTAGCCATTCGCGCCAGTGGTTATGTTGGAAAAATATTCGGCTAAGGTGATATTTGGCTTATACCTACTTATATTTGTTTTTGAGGTCTTTATGGCGTATTGACTTATTCTTTACTTTACGACTGACGTTGAGGATGGTATAGGTACTGGCCAAATCCATTAAAAAATATCGTACATACAATATAAAGGCTAATTTTTTTTTCGATAGGGCTATATGTTGTTTACCACAGATGGCCATGACAACGTTACCGGACTATGGCGAGCGCAGAGGGCGCCCAGCCGCAAAAGGTTAGGTTGGGACAACAAGCTCAAGGGCACCACTTAGGTTTGAACCACGGCTTGGACTTTTGCCAGATTTTTGTAAGTAATGATGGTTAATGTCCAGGTGCAAAACTGCACAATAAGACTGAAAAGAGCTCCGGCCCCGCCGGCGGGAACGGTTATTATTAGGTGTGCCTAGCAGCTAATGTGGGACGGGTTGACGTCACCTCCGGGTTAGCGGCGGCGAGCTCGTCAACGGGCAAGCCGAGAACGTGTCTCGGTTGAAGTAGGAAAGATAACGCCCAAAGCTTTGTCTATGAGGTATTTATGTACCAAACATAATACAACACAATCTTAATATATTCTCCTGCACTATGAATTCTAGAGTTGCCGAAGATCGCATCGGTTCGTATCGTTGTTTTTTATTTTGCGTCACCATAAAACGTATAGCTTTACGGGACACTGTAGTGCCTGTGACATTATGATAATTATTGTCAGGTGAACATAACAGTTTCCAATAAAAAGTCCTCTCATCTCAGCTGTAGGACTGCTGTCAACGTGCACTGCTAGACAGGCTTCCCTAAAGAATCTCCTTGATAAGGGGGTTGCTGCCGTAATCGCCATGCTTGGCAAGCGGGTTGGCAAGCGCAGGACGAGATGTTGATTCACGGAAAGACGCTGCTTCCCATCTTTCGTAAGTATCCCTTCGAAAATTCTTACTACGTCCACGGGCAAGGGTGGAGAGGCAACATTCTACCTCAATGTTCAATAACCAGTTGTTATCTTTTAGATTAAAGGTAAAAGACCAGTCTATGCTCTTATATTTTCTACTCGATCTTTTCTTAAACGTTTCGTATCGATTGAGTGGGACGTTGGCAAGTGTCCATTCGTGAAGCTTTTGTTATTCCAATTCGTTCCAATACATACACCACACATGATGTTGCGGTTTTTGCGAATAAAGCAAATATTCTGCTTACATCGGGTGGAATAAAGCTCAGATTTGCATGGAGATGTGTTCATAAAACCACATACAATGACCTAAAATTGTTGTTCATTTTTCAGTGACTACAAATAGTTTGGATGTTGAAATAAATTAACTTGAAATAGAAATAATAGCATACTGCATACCTAGGTACTATCAAACATTCATCATCATCTCAGCCGTAGGACTGCTGTCCACGACCACTGCTGGACAAAGGCCTCCGTCATGACCCTCCAAGATCATCAGGTGGTTGTTGCAATACTCGCCACGCTTGGCAGGCGGGTTGGCGAGCCCAGTACGGGACTTTGATACACGGAACGACGCTGCAGCCTATTTTCTATCGTTTCGTATATCAAAGTCCCGTACTGGGTTCGCCAACCCGCCTGCTAAGCGTGGCGAGTATGGCAACAACCCCTCATTACCAGTATAAAGATCCATGATGGAGGCCTACTATCAACAGTGGACGTCGTACGACTGAGACGATGTTGATGATGATTATGATGATAACGAGTGTACATCGCTTGCCATGAGATTACGGTCAAACAAAGATCTGACTTGTATAAAAAACCTTACACATTTTTTTATAAAATCTCTTCAACGATAAGTGATTGGAAATCCTCTTAATAAATTACGATTAATTTTTGGCCGCAAATAAAATTTTAGAGTATGGTCACTGATGCTAACTTAGAACTCCTTTAAAACGAAAATGACGTCATTAGGGCGCGCTCGTATTCGATAAGTTATTATTATTATTATCGTACACGTGTGTACATACATCCCTTACCATGAGGTGAGATTGTAGCTGAACAAACGTCTACTATAAAAACCTCAACCGACTTTTCGTTAAATCGCTTCAACGATAAATGGTTGGACATCTGGGAGCTCTCGATAGGTCAGACCGATAAAAGACAAGCATTAATACTAAAAAGCTTTTTTATGACACCTTTCAGATCACGACTTTATTCTCTGGCATTTTCGACTTCGGTATAAATCTAGATTCGAAAGCAATGTTATGATTAAAGCCGGTTCGGTTAAGTAGGTCAGACGGTTCGATTTATTTTCGACCCCTGTTATTCTCTACGATCTACGATCTGCCCAACAAAGAATAAAATAAATAATGCTTTTCATTACAGAGCACGACGTAGCCCCAAAGTAAGCAAAGATTGTGTAGGTATTATAGTTGTTTTAAATTAATTGTAATTTTTTGCGATATTTCTAGCGATTCGAAAAGTGACAGCTAAAATACCAGCAATGTACAGTGAGTCATTAATGACGATCACGTAGCAGTAGACATTTCGCGTTAGTTACATTTTTAATGTGGTTTCTGTAAGAAAGAAGCGTGTATTGTTATTGTTCACTGGTACCTGATATATGAATCGCAAGTATCCAATTCAAGTTAAATAATTAATAGCAGAACATACAGCTGTTCCATCAACCAATCAATCATACGGTACCTTTTACCCTTGTCAAATCGAGCTTTCAATGACAGTAAAGAAGTAGCTTCGAATATCAACAGAGTTAAAGCCCATTTATCCGGTAATACCTAAAATATCGGATTCGGGGACGGTATTTCGATATTTTTTATCCAGAGTAAAGTATCGACGCGTGACTCCATTGAAGCGATACTTGATATCAAGGGGCGTAGTAACAGAGCTACTTCCTGAGGTTATCAATAAAAGTTATTGTAGTCTATACTAGGGTGTTTCGAAGTTAAACTAGGTACTTCACAACTGGTACAATGTCAATTATTAGGTATATACACATTGTTATATAGATAAGGCTCCCAGCTAAGTCGGCTATTAGTCAGAGGAAATAACAGGTCGATACGTTTAAAGTTGACTAAGCTGCGGGTTTCCTCACAATGTCCCGCAGACACTGCAAGAATACCAGTTGCTGACGCTGTTTAAATCATCCAAAGTAGATGTAAAAGCCTTCCCACTATGTATTGAATTCAATTAACTATTGAATATGACCATATAAATAGGTATATGCTATGGAGTGCCGGCAGTAGAATGTTACTCCTCCTCTCATGCCCATGGATGCAGTAAGAGCTTGCTAAGGGATACCTCCGGAAGATGGGGAGCAGCGTCTTTCCGTGTCCTATACTGCGCTACCAACCCGCCTGCCAAGCGTGGTGAGTATGGCAACTACCCCTCATGAGATCCATGAGGGAGGCCTGTGTTCAGTAGTGGACGTTTTACGGCTGAAATGATGACTGATGTACCATTAAATAAATGTTAAGTTAATGGTATTATTATAAAACAGTCGCTAAATACGTTTCATAAAAATACATTCTCCTTGCAATAAGAGTGTCTAAAGGCACTATCAAGTAAAAATGTTCAAAAAGAACTTCAACAAAAGTTCACGTCGATCCAATCCTTGCGACACTTTTTTGTGAAATCATTAAGGTCGGGCGTTGCTTTAGATTCTCCTCAGCTGAATACTGGCCGCCGGCTCATTACGTTCTGTTGAATTATTCATACCTCCATGTAGGGTAGGGGAGAAAAAACCGGGAGGAAAAAGACGGCTTCTTATCGGTCACTTTGTAACTCAGGGTTAAATTTAAATTACAAGCCTCATCCATCTAGCAATGTCCCAGGCACTGCACCGTACAGGATGAAAAACAGCTGTTTAAAGCATCTATAATAGATGTAAAGGCTTTACATCTAAATTTATATAAACGTATTGTCTGTTGTCAATTTCTGTTTGTTTATTAACTTTACTTATTTTTCACTTTATACGATTTAGTAACTCTCGTGACTTATTATATTCATATTAATTAACGGGAATGTTGACGTAGGTACTCGAACTTGTTTTTGTTGGTGGAGGCGCCAACTGTTTCGACCCTTATCGCCTTCTTTAGGGTGACTTCCACGGGAAGGTGGCGGGTCGCGTACTGAATTCACGCTGAAGATAACCCTCGATAAGAGTCGAAACAGTTGGTGCCTCCAAACAGAAAAATCTGTATTTCTTGATCCAAATAATTGGGTGGACCATCTAATCGAAATAAATTAAATAACAATTATTATTTTGCACGCTGATCGATCAGTGAGGTATGTGACGCTGCTAAGGCAGTTCACACACTGCCACGCATCACGCTGCATGGCAACATCACGCAAGTGAATGCGTCCTCTAACGTTGCTTGTAAGTAATATTTGTATAGAAAACACGCACAGTCCAACACACAGAAAATTTATCTACGCGCGTTCATGCAGATCACGCGCTCAAGCGCGGAGAAACACATGCGTAGGTGCGGGGTGAACCGCACAGTATGGCACACAGAGTCCCGCAGTCTAGCGAACAGCTTTGAATGAAATGAGTCAGAGCCGCCGTGAATCCACAAAACGTAACTACGCGCGTAAGTGTGTGAAAAACTCGCACGATGATGCAGATCTGTACTCCCGCAAGTACGCGAGTAGGTGCGTCGACGCGCAACATGCAGCGTGGTGCGTGGCAGTGTGATAACCGCCTTATTTATTCTAACACATTTGTACCATACCTCTGGCAAATAAACAATTTAATTTCATCATTTTTAGTATGTAAACGTTTATTACAAGTATGTTGTTACATTATCTAATTACTCATATCGGTTCATAACTGAAAACCTCTTATTTGGCTTTGTGTTATAGTATTAAGAAATTATTTCTACTCGTTTTCATACGCATAAATAAATAACTATTTACAAACTGGTAACAGTTCGTACACAAAAAAAAAACATTGTACGATAAGGTTTCAGCTGGTATTGGACCAACTCTTTCTAAAACCAGTTGTAAAAGCCGGATATACAACGAAATCAGGTTGTAAAAGCCGGATATACGACAAAATCCGGTTGTGAAAGCCGGGTTAAAACTGCACTTAGGGCCCAGTGACCCGAAGACGCTCCGAGTCTTTTGATTGAGCGCTATTGACAAGAACTTGTTATTTCTATAAAATATGGAGGCGTATGTGACGCAGAAGCCAAACAACCTGAATAAGAAATAAGAATTAACTTTTTCCTGTTCTCTCCGAAATGCTACAACGTTTGGAATATTGTTATGCGGAAAAGATAAGAACAGTTTGTAAGGACGCCTCTCAAATATGAATTCCGTGTATGAAAACATGTTAAGACCTATAATACAACACCTCAGGCAAATCGTAGGGAAACTTATATACGCCTTTGAATTAAAAAAAAAACTCAGCAAGTTACATGAGATACTATAATATATCTGAAAAAAAAAATCGTGGAATCATAGTTCTTTTAATTTTAAAAAGAGAGAAAAAGTAATATACTGTTTTAGAAACTATATAATGTATGATAGTTCTGCGAGCACTATGTATTTTTTTATTTTAATAAATTACACAACAATACAACGTTAACATGCCTCAACACTCCAAATAAGAAAATATCGCTTCGATCACGAACATTTTGTCATGACACAATTGGTTTCATATATTTTCAACTCTTGGCACAGACCCTGATATTGTTCCAGATATTTTTTTTTAATCAGGAACTTTTACAACAAAATAATCATACCTGCAATTTAATTGACGAAGCATTGAGGCAGATAAAGAGGTTTCACTGCGTATAACAATACAGACAGAGAACAATACAGGATGCGATGAAACACGCAAGAACAAACATCCACGTATGCGATTGGCAGTGCCGGCTCTTATTGATGGTCGCAGGCCTAGCATCACTGGATATGACATAATTTTTATTGATAATATTTTATACTCTTAAATTTTTTCATTCGATTTTATTTTTATTTCAAAGACTCTGACGCTGACGATGATCATGATGATGATGTGTAGGTAAGTATGATGTTTAATGGATAGATATTTAAGAGAAAGAAGATATCGATGAGTTCCGATAACCACCTGTGGTCATTTTCATCAGTTCCATCTCACCTGATCTTAAGCTAAATATGCCAAAATCGCTGTAGGTGTTTCCATAAAATATTTGAGGAGTTTGCGCATGAATCATATCATCTGAACGACGAAGTTCGAAGACGAGACGAAGTTCTAAGGTAATAAAGATATAAAAAATACAGACGACTTGAGAACCATTTCTACTGTCGGTTAATAATAAATAAACAAAAACCATAACTAATACATACAGAAGCTGTCTATTCATTTGATTCCATCCAAACTTTTCCTTGAATAATTTTGGGCTATTATTTTGCATAAAAAACGTACACCATGCATAAAGTATGTGTGCGTTAGTACGAAGGACCGCATCATAATCATCATTACAGCGGTTGGACTCCACTGCTGGACACACAAGCCCATCATAACTTGGGAGATCCAAGTACTGATCATCCTTATGACCCTTTGGTTGTTATCATACTCACCACGCTTGGCAGGCGGGTTTGAAAGCGCAGTATGGGATGTTGATACACGGAAAGACGCTTCTGCCCATCTTCCGGAGATATGGATATGGATATATGGTAGATTTTTACTGAATTTACGGGCAAGAGAGGAAAGGCAACGTTCTTCTGCCGGAACCCCACGGCAGAAGGCCCGCATTATACATTAAAAATGTACTTACTTTAAAAACGTACTAAAAATGTATTTGTATATATTTATATAGTATATATTATATAGTATACATATACATATTATAATAGGTAAATATTCTAAAAAAATCTAAACAGACAACTCGTAACATTATAATTAAACAATTGTGTCTCTTGCCTTTTTTAAACTTTCGCGATCACAGCACATTATTAAAACACATTTATAGTATCCGGGTATTTATCGCGTAAGGTAAATTTACGCGATAAATACCCGGATAAGTGTTCAAATAATTGTCTCTTCCAAAAGTTATTTACATTTGTTACCCGAGCTAGTGCATCGGATAGCACGCTCCCGCGTTCACCGGAGGCTTTGTTCCGTATCTGTTACTCAATGAAGTTATTCTGCTCGCCATATTTGTCAAACCTTTCTGCTTGCTGGGTTTTCAATATGCTGCTGATATTTTAAATAGAACAATCAATTGATATAACACTTCTAGTTTGGAGACCGCGACATGGAAAGTGCAGTGAAGAAAGTCCAAGTAGATAGAGTAAGGATTTTCAAACGGTAGCATTTGATGCTATAATCCAGAGACAGGGTTAAATGGCGCATTATTTATAGGTGAGGCCTATGTCCAGTTGCGGACTTATTATAGGCCGGTGATGATGCTGGTGATTAATATACTCGTATTGAAAAAATCACACCCACCAAGTAGATTGAGTTAGGATTTTCAAACGGTAGCATTTGATGCGATAATCCAGAGACAGGGTTAAATGGCGCAGATTAGTTGAGGCCTATGTCCAGCTGTGGACTAATATAGGCCGGTGATGATGCTAGTGATAGATATATAAAATAATCGTGAAAGTTAGGTTAGTTTCTCAATCAGACATTTTAGAAATATACTAGTAGTCAACAATGTAATGCCAATTTGACTTGGTGGTTTTTTGTATTTAATTCTGGCTTGAAGTTTTACAAATTATCTTGTTGCAATATAAATAAATAAATAATGCTAGACAATTCACACAGCATCGTCTAGCCCCAAGCTGAGCAGAGAGTGTTACGGGTACTGATATACTGACTGATGAATACATTATACTACATAGATAGATATTTTTTATTACGTATAGAAAAACATCCAGAACACCCTGAACAAATATCTGCAAATCGTACAGAAATTTGTCCCAAGGCGGAAATCGAACCCGCAATCTCTTGCGTAGTAGGCGGGCCTTCTGCGCCACGGAGATCGTCAAAAAAGTTTAATTTATAGATGTACAATTTCACTGTCATGAGAAATGTCAATGAAATTTTAAAGTTTTTTTATGAGAATAAATGTTCTTGAACCACATGTAATAAAATTCTTGGTTAACATTTTTTCTGTCTCTTCCAAAAAACCTTTAGATTCGTAATCCGATTGCATCGGTTTGTATACTCCCGCGCTCACTGGAGGCTTTGTTCCGTATCTGTTATTCAATGACGTTATTGTGCCTCCCATATTTGTCAAACCTTTTTGTTCGACGGGTTTTCAATACGCTTTACTTGTAGCTGGATATTAAGTCCTGAATCCTTCAAAGCTTTAACTTATTTGTATGGGCTCTTCTATTGCCGTGGGGTGCCGACAATAGAATGTTACCTCTCCTCTCATGCCTGTGGATGCAGTAAGAGCCTGCGAAGGGATACCTCCAGAAGATGGGCAGCAGTCTTATATGTAGATTTTTCAAATATTCGATAATTTTCAAAAAACTATGCTAATAAGATTTCGTTATAATTTTCCTGGGCGGTATTTTACAGCATTTTTGTAAATAAGTCGTAATCGGTTTATTAAATCGTATAATACGACCTTATGGAAAATTAATAACTTTATTAATGCGCAAATTAATATCTTCCATATGATCCACATTTTTGAAACCCCCTTTCCGCCCCTTTGCAATCATAAAAGTAATATTTTTCAGCATTTTTATATATAGATACATATATTAATCAAAAAGCGTAATCTGATACTATTTCAAATTTCAAGTCGATATAATTAGTAGTTCTCGAGATATCCATCTGTGACGAAGACGACAGACAGACAAAGTCACACCATTTACCATTTTTGTCCAGAACTCTAATAATAACAAAGTAATCAGTATTTTTAAACTTTCACAATCAGTAAAAGTTATACCAAATATGCACTATCTATAGTCACGAGATATTTCCTGGCTGTTTCATGCAAAAATAAGGTAACTTACGCATGTGTTTTGTGAATTACATGTGTTCCTTTTAATTTCCTTCTCAACTCGCTAGAAAACACATCCCAAAACTGAATATCCATTAAAATTCACATACGTTCAATCCCTTCCGCAAAATCACATCAAACTTTCCCATATTCACAATCAAAATACTTATTCGAGGAACTCCACGAGGCTTCCAAAATCCCTGACTGCGCGCCCTTTCTCAAAGTTGGCAACTTTCGTCAATTAAACAGATGACTTTCGGAAACGAATCGAGTTTCCACAGCGGAGAGACGTCGAGTAGTAAATTTTATTAGGAAGTGTAAAGATGATTAATGAAATCCGGACGTGCTATAAGAGCGGCGACAAACAAAATTCATAGGATGATTCGTTACTTTCGAAAGATGACTGACAGGTTATTATGGTTTCACCGTGAAAAGGATAATTGTCACGTTAGCGAAATTGTTGCTGCATCCACAGGCATGAGAGGAGAGGTAACATTCTATTGTCGGCACCCCACGGCAATAGAAGAGCCCATATAAATAAATTAAAGCTTTGAAGGAGTCGGGACTTAATATCCTGAATTGTTGTCGGCGATACAAAAAAAAAATTAATGCTAGACAAATCACACAGAAAAAAATACAAACAAGGTTTCTGACAGACATCCAAAAATACAAGGTTAACCAACCTCCGTTTTGCCGATGACATAGTCCTTTTCTCCTCTACAGCACTTGAACTAGAGTCCATGCTAAACGACCTAAGCAAGACAAGCCTTGAGATTGGGTTAAGGATGACCAAAGTAACGACAAACAGCAACAAACGTCGTTATTACAGTCAACGGTTAAACAATGCACTATGTCCAGGATTACATCTACCTCGGCCAATTAGTTTCTCTCCAGGCAGGCAGGCAGGCAAGACATAGAAATCTTACGTCGAACTGAGAATGCCTGGATATGCTATTGGTTGATGAAAGACATCATGAAGAGCGACCTTCAGTGAGACACAAACGCAAGATAATGGACATGTGCATTCTTCCCGTTCTTACCTATGGCTCACAAACTTGATCTCTGACAGACATCTAAAAATACAAACTCAAGGTTTGTCAACGGGCGATTTCATTGCCAGCATTCTTGGAATTAAACTAACTGACCGCATAAAGAACACCACGCTGCGTTCCAAAACTAAGATCGCCGACGTAGGATTCAAGGCTGCTACACTGAAATGGGATTGGGCCGGCCACGTTTGCCACATGCCGGACCTGCTGTGGGCTAAAATAACCACCAAATGGTGCCCTGACACAGCAAGAAGACAGCGTGGCAGGCCCCGTAGACGGTGACGCGATGAATTTGACCAGTTCCATAATACATGGAAAGAATTAGCTGGGAATCGAAGTAACTGAAAGAAGTGGAGGGAGGCCTTTGCTTTTATTTAGCCTTTACCCAACAATAAGATGATTCAGGCTGACAGTAATCAGTATATAACATTTTAAATTCTGGTATATGTTTTAAGCGCGCCAAATATTTCATTATAAGGCAAACTAAAGTTCAAGTATGGACTAATAAAATTTTGTATGAAAACCTTCACAAAATCAAAATCTGCTACTAACATTCTCGTGAATCCGTAGGAAAACTTCAAAGGCATCAGAAACATAATTAATTTCAACCAGGCCGTAATCAAACATCAGCCCACTAGGGAGCGTCATCTAAGTTCCGGAATCCCACTTTTAATTTAAATCAGGTTCCACTTAAATTCAATTTAAACTATAATTAAGGAATCGGATTCATTTTGTAATGATTTACTTTTAGTTTAATTGGATTTATTTATCTCGTGTTTAAGCTTTGAGATGACTTCCGTGGCGTCGTAGCCGGCCAGAACGCAAGAGGATCGTTTCCCGCGGCGAAACCATTCTTTTTATGATCCGACCAAAATAATAGGGTGTGGTAGGAAGGAAGAGAGATCTTTTCCCTGCAATGAGACAGTACAAGCACAATTAACACATGTTTAACCGGGTATTTATCGCGTTATTTACCTTTATTATTGTCCGACGTTTCGACAGGATTGCACCCATCGTGATCCCAGGAAGACTTAATTGACCAGGAAGTCTTCCTGGGACCAGGATGGGTGCAATCCTGTCGAAACGTCGAGCAATCATAAAGGTAAATACCGCGATAAATACCCGGTTAATAATGTGTCGTGATCGCGAAAGTTTAAAAAATAATAGTACAAGCTCTAATTCTTATTCTTATTTTATCATTTTATTAATTCAAAACACGCGGATATAATCGCGACTCGAGCCAATCCACAGCCTACGGGGGACCATGGCTGTTGAAACACAGTCAAACGTCGGGAATAATCAAACGAATTAAACGATAAATTCACGTGTTTTTAATAATTATAATGTAGTGAGTATGGCAAATACCCCTCATTATCAGTAGAATGATGCCTCTTCTCTCTTGCTCGTGGATGCAGCAAGAATCTGCCAAAGTATACCTACGGAGTATGGGCAGCATCGTCTTTTCGTGTATCAACATTCCACACTGCGCTAGATTTGTAGTATGCGTTAATTAAACTAAAAATGGCGTTAAATAACAACACTATTTTGCCAGAATGATTACAAACATGTCCGTTATTCAATGTTTTAATTAATTGAGTTGGTTTAACCAGGTGCACTCGTTACATTAAAATGTATGCGAGTCGTAATGAGTCATTTGTGGCTATTTTTGTAAGTACGTGTGTTTTACAATTTTACAATTCAACTCTATTTCAGAATCATATTTGCGACAATTACGAGTCATTTTGTTTACTTTGTTTGAATCAATCAACTATGGGCTGTATGGCTGAGAGCATCATCATCATTGTCATCATCTCAGCCGCAGGATGCCTACTGCTGCACATAGGGCTCTCTCATTGATCTACAAGTGCTAATCATAAGAGGTTATTGCCATGCTCACCAAGCTTGGAAGCGCAAGCGCAGTACGGGATGTTGATACACGAAAAGACGCCGCTGCCCATCTTCCGGAGTCTTTAGTAGATTCTTACTGCATCTACAAGCATAAGAAGAGGGGCAACATTCTACTGCCGGCACTTCACGGCATTTGTGGGCTTTATGGCTGACATACAACCGAGGAAATGGCGCTGGATAGGGCATAAGTTCCGAAGACCAGACAGACACCAATCTGAACAAGGTCAGTTCGCTCCCATCTTCAAGATCATGAGGGAGAGCAGCGTCCATACGTGCACGCTCACCAACCCACCTGTCAAGCATGGTAAGTAGGACAATAACCGCCTTACCATGCATGACAGGCGGATTGGCGAGCGCATTACGGGATTTTGGTGCACGTATGGACGCTGCTGCCCATCTTCCGGAGTCCCTAAGCTGATTCTTACTGTAACGGGCAAGAGAGGTGGGGCAACATACTACTGCTGGCACCCCACGCCCAGCATCATTTTAAACTTATTCCACCCATTGTTGCACGTGTCCAGTAGATATTTTATTCGCTTCAAAGTGTAACATAGTAATCCGATGGACCTTGAGCGTAAGTGCTTTATCTTGTATTTCATTGTTTTCTTTTCATTTAATTTACTATGTTTGTTACAGAGAATTGATCTTTATGAATGACCCTATCATAAGATTGATTCCAAAGAGTACAAAATGTTGTATTTTAGAGAGAATAATGTAATGCTTTTTAATATATTGGATTATCGGGTATTTATCGCGTAATTACCTTTATTTTAATTCCGACGTTTCGACTTTCGATTGCACCTGGTCGTGGTCGCGGGGAGACTGGCGTGCTGAAGTTAACCGCAGCCAAGCGAAAGCATCTTTTCGGCCTACCCTCACTTGGTCTTCATAATTCGAAAGAAATATGAGATTTAAGGCTTATTCACACTGGGACAGTACACACTACACTAACTGTATCAGCACACTGTGGTTTTTCTCACGCCGAGTACACTTGGCTGCGGTTAACTTCAGCACGCCAGTCTCTCCGCGACCATGACCAAGGTGCATCCGGTCAAAACGTTGGGAACAGGGGTAGTTGCCATACTCACCACGCTTGGCAGGCGGGTTGGCGAGCGCAGTATGGGATATTGATAAAATAATAATGGTAATAATAATTTCTTTATTCAGAAAAAAACTGATTTGTAAAGTACACAGAAAGTTATAAAAGTTAGTTGTGTTTTAACTTACATGCTAGAAGGTTATGCACCATAATAACTGTCAAATACTTTGAAAAAACTTTAGACAAACATTTTAGGATTAATGACACCTTGCTCTAACTACATAAGTTAAAACTTGTAAGTAGATGCAAAGGCTCTCTATTCCCGGGGCTTAGACACAAAATTTAGTCCGCTGTAACGACGAGATAGCAAGAGATCTCCAAGAAATGGGTGCCGTCGACTGGACAAAAACGGCAAAGGAGAGATAGCTGGCGTTTTCTGGTGTCGGAGGCCAAGATCCACTTTGGGTCGTTGCGCCAAGCCAATAAGTAAGTAGGGGTCAAAATATGGGTTAAATGATGAAATTAACAGTTATCCTTGAACCTTGTATACCTTGTAATATACAGGGGTGTCACAACGTGAACACCTTTTTAGTGAACGTCATCATCATCATCAACATTTGAAACAATCTAAACAATAAAAAATACTAAATAGGCAAGTGCTTTTTACAAAAAATGTATACCGACGAATATTGACTAAAGATTTGTATATTAATAATTGTACTTTTGAGTCTATAACGTATTATTTTATACTCCAACCATTTAATTTTTTTTAATATTTGATTTCTGGATACACCCTCCAACCATCTTAGATAGATATGCGAATGTATTTTCAAATTGATAGCCTGAAACATAAAAAACGAGACGATCCTTTTGATGAAATAAAGTGCTAATTCAATCTCTCAGATCTTTGAGTGTTCCATTATCACTGACTAAGTACTGTACTCAAAAACCACTCGCAGCATATTCCTAATAATTCACAGCATCATAATGAGTTGACAGCTGAAAAGAACTCTCTTTATCATTATGAAGATGTCCGCGCAACGCTGACTGTTACAATTACGTATAAAAGGAAAATATTCTAGGAAAGTACCCTGTCATGGGATAATTGGGTCCCTGATGATACTTGAGCAGTAATTCTGTGATATTAAGCAGCTTTGACCGGTAATAATTCTAATCGGGAGACGGAATTGAGATGCGTAGTTATTATTTCCACCTAAACCGTAAATTGGGGAAGTATTAGCAAGGGGAATACGAAATTGTAAGTGATTTTAATATTTTATCTCGGTCTTTATTTTTTGAACGCATTTAATTTTATCTTGATGATATTGATATCAGTAAAAAAATGCAAGTAGTTGTTTTGCAGTTTGAGTGTGTTATTCTAAGTAGCTTAAAACTAGCGTATCTTGGCAAGATCCAATGTTGAATTGCCTAGTTCTATTACAATCTGATTTAGGCTTACAGCGTATCGTTGTAACTGATATTAGGTTTGGCATAATTTTATATTTATAAAATGGGTTGTCTACTTCGAAATGGCATAGCTGGATTTTATTGACATGTGTGCATTTTTATGCAGTTATGCTTGCAAGCACAGCTTGCGAGTTCTTTTCATGGACGCCCTTCCGCAATTGTTTATCCTCTAAACTAAACACTGGCTATGAGTATGCTACGGAACTGCTACGCCGTAGCTCTTTGCAGCAAGCATAGCGGTTTGGTTACAATTCCATTTAGTTATTTATTATTAGCAATCAACGTCACATTTCTTATATTATTTTAAATTCGCGATGAAAGCTAGTAGTTGTAGCTTTAAAACTAACAGATTGTATGTTTGATAATCATTTATTAAAATTGTAAGCTGCATCGTTTGGTTTTAAATTTTGTGGCGAAGTATTTTGATGCCAAGTGTTAATATAAACAGAATATTAAAGTTACCTTATTTTTGATCTATAAAATATCCACTAACTCAAGCTGGCGTACTATTACGCCCAAGCTATTGTTTGCAAGTTACCACCCAGTCTAAAAAATGGTAATGTTCAAACTTCCCCGATTTAAAATTCTAACACCCACTAGGGTCTCGTCAAAGCTTTTTGTGCTACATAATGATAATGATGAACGTGGGGAGTTTTCCTAAGAGCCTCGAGAATTAAAGTTTGCAACTAAAACTTCGGCATTACGGCACAGTTTTTGAAACGTTACAAATACAGTTATTTTACTTGTGATACTTGTCATGAAACATAGTAAAATGAAGCGCTTAAGATTTAACTCATAAAGTAGATTTCTTTTTATTTTATTAGGTCGTAGCGAATGGCAAAAACTAAGGTAGGCAGATCGAACTAGGTGCGTATGTTAAACAAATGAAATGAATATTGCTGGAAATTTCACACAGCATCATCTAGCCCCAAGCTAAGGAGAGCTTGTGTTATGGGTGTTAGATGACTGATATACTTAATACATTATGCTTCATAGATTGATACTTTTTATTATATATAGAAAAACAAATATCTGAACAAATATACATACAGACATTTGTCCCGTCCCGCAACCCTTTGTGTCGCAGACAGACCTACGCCCACTGTGCCACTTGATGTCTAGTTATATTTTGTAAATACTCACTTCTATTAAAAATGTGGAGTTGTATATCTAATTCGCTCTACTAAATCGAATAATCATAAATGTAAAATAACTTACACCACGTACTCGTAAAATAAATTCTTTATTTTCATTCAAACCTTTTCGTAATTTTCATGACGTGTGTTGTAAGGAAAAATACCAATATAATCGTAAGATTACTTTTAATTATTTACCTTATTAACTAGGTAGTCAAATTGTAAATTGTTCGGTAAATTTGTAGGCGAAATTGCAAGAGTTTGTAAATTAAGGTATACATTTTCCACAATTTGTAAACTAACCGTGTTTAACCGACAGTTTATGATCGCCCGACATTTATTCGTCAAATGAATCCACCAATCACTGTACTTTGTATCTGTACTATTCCATAAAATTATTAAAAATTGGTTGGTGGTTAAGAATTTATCGACAGGATCTGACTAGTTATTTTGTAAACTACACACAAAAAACCTTTTAAAATTTGACGGTGATACTATAAACATGATCACCAGCTTTAGTTGTTACTACAACCATTAAGTTAAAAAGTCAATGCTAAAAATACCAGAAGGCCTGGCTCGGTCTTGTTAGTACCTCTACAGTTTTACGCTCCATGCGATGGCGCTTGACACGTTTTCACTATTTCACTTTCGCCCCTCTGCGGCAGTGAAGGACTGTAAGGTCAGGTGGCTTTTCGTGGTTTTAATTTGAATGTCGTGAAAAGTGAGATTTTGTGGGCTCAAGCTTTCATAACATTTTCATAGAATAGAAGCAAATGAACGCAAAGGGTGAATTGAAAGTGCTCAGCATTTTTGTTTCATATTTTTGTAAGGTTTTATGTGAATACTGAGGTGTATATAAGTAAAGGTAATACTCAAGTGAAGCTCGAGTTAGTATGACGACCTCTGTAGCGCAGCGGGCGAAGGTCCGCCTGCGACGAGAAGAGGTTGTGGGTTCGATTCCGGCCTTGATACATATGTTTGTACGATCTGCAGATTGATTTAGTCTTCTGGAAGATTTTTATATAAAATAAAAATATCTATGTATATATATATAAATATTTATTATGTATGCTGTATGTTTTAGTATATCAGTTATTTAGTACCCATAACACAAGCTCTGCTTGGCTTGGGGCTAGATGATGCTGTGTGATTTGTCCAGCATTATTTAAATTTATTTAAATTATTTAATATCGTTAGATTGATTTGTCTTTACCAGCACTTAACCATACTCTCAGCTTAGCCGAATATATTCAAGCTCTGCTTAGATTGGGGCTAGCTGATGCTGTGTGAATTGTCCAGCATTATTTATTTTAACATGAAAATACGTCTGAAGTTGACTAAGCCGTGGATTGCCTTACAATGTTTCCATCACCGTTGAAGCATTTGTTGAATATAGCCGCTAATTGTTTCATAGATTAAGTTCGTCTTCATTAACTCAGCCGTGGGACAGCACTGTCAACGTCCACTACAGGACATACGCCTCCCTCATGGATCTCAAAGATCATAAGGGGGTCGTTACCATACTCGCCACGCGAGCTGGCGGGTTGGCGTGCGCAGTACGGGATGTTCATACACGGAAAGACGCTGTTGCCCATCTTCCAGAGGTATCCCTTGGCAGATTCTTACTGCATCCACGGGTAAGAGAGAAGAGGCAAAATTCTAATGCCAGCACTTAAGTTAGTCTTAGTTGATTCAAATTAAGCATTCTCTGTTTCGCTAATTCAAAGGAAAGAACGCGCTTATAATATCTGCATTTTACCAAGTTCTATAACAGCTGCATATGGTACTTACGTATTGCATTTCCCAGCTGCCGCAAGCGCAATTTGCAGCGCCAACAGCGCTGTGCCTAACCCCATGATGCTATTACTGCATGGCCATGAGCTTCTCAATCTGAAACAAAGCATGATTGGTTAGGTTAATAAATTCTTCTTTTGCTTGTTACGCTATCACGCTTTAACCACTAAACTGATTTTAAAAGTTCTCTCACCGATGGAAATCTACATTACCAGCGATTAACATAGGCTATATTTTATCCACGTACTACAGGAATGGGCATTACGCGTGAGAAACAGCGGAGCGCTGCTAGTAATTAATAAATCATATTTACAAGTATTTCAAAAACGCGGTTAAACTCGATCAATACCTGGTCGACTGGAGGGTAGAACCTCAAGATCGAGAATGGGGGATGATCACGCTCACTAAGCACGTGATCAACGCTGCATTGCATTGCGATCGTCACCCTGAGACAGTGGTAAGGTCTTATGTGCCCGTAATTTCACCGATCCCATCACCCTTCAAACCAAAATACAGCAATGCAGACTCCTCGGCGGCAGAAATAGGTATGGCAGTAGTACTTCCTCGGAAGAACAAAAAGTTCTTCTACTACTTACGAGTAAAACCTATTTTGCCGCTGCGTCTGCCGCTGGTGCTGCTAAAACGACCAGTGCGTCTAGTCTACGACCCTGGCATCCCGTTTCCCTTCATAATGTCCACGTCCACTGCTGAACCTATGTCCATATAAATAAAATGAATTAAGTTGGTGACTTCCATGCAGTCTATATTTCCATTGAAAACCTTATGTAAGTAGAAATATTTGATGTACTCTGTAAGACAAATGTGTCTTCGTAGGCCTATGCCTCCCTCATACCAGTTGCTGGCGCTGTATAAATCATTAAAGGCCTCACATATGTCAGAATTCTGTGTGTTCATTCTGTTGGTCCTTTATTAATAAATAAATAGCTTTACACTACATTCAAGTTTCTCTTCGGCTCAAGATTTTCTACAAAGTACATTTTTACTTACAAAACATTTTCCATTTTCCAACACAAAGTTATCAATGACGCATTGTATAAGAAATCGAATTTCGTATTAAAGCCACAGGATTATGTGTATGCCTGTTGAATGCTTTATGAGTTCTCAGATAAACCATTATACGCACTTTCTAGGTAAGACCCATGACTGAAAATATAATGGACACGTTCTACTAAGTAGCTTTTCGTGCTAAAATTTCGCGTTTTCGCGAAATTTTCTTGCCTGTTTCTGTAATAATAACAGAGAATTATAATTTCATTGAAACCTTTGTGTACTAATACAAGGTGACATAATACATGGCAACACAGCCAACCAAGTGGTATGTACCTCCGACATTTAATTTGTAGGTCGTGATTTCGATACCGGCCGGGCACCAATGGATTTTTCTTTCTTGAAATATGTATGTGCACATGTGCTTTAACGGTAAAGGAAAACATCGTGAGGAAGGAAAACCCGCGGCTTAGTTAGCTTCAAACGTATTGACCTGTTATTTCCTCTGACTAAGCTGAGAGGATGGTACAAGGGCGGGGCAAACACTTAACTTTTTATTCGAAATATTCTGTATAGTACCTACTTGACTATCCCTTAAATAAATAAGACCTTGATTACGCGTAATTATTAAGTTTTGTACTGAACCAAATTTACCACAATCTATGCAGCTAGTTTTCAGTTGGACAGCTCGAAAATCTCGCTCGGATTCCATGCTTGTTTTACATTATAGGTGAATCATCCTGTTTATTATTTTATTTTGTCGGCCCCTGTCGATTGTTGGAACTATTGAATGAAATGATCATTACCTTGCCGGAAGGTTTACGCCCCTGTCCTAACAATCCACCGGCCTCGCATTATTTGGCACGGGATCTAAAACGTGACGCGTATACCCAACGTAATCATAGACGTGTGGGAAATACAGCTAGTTCAGTTAATACCCCAATCAACGTATCTAAGAATAATACTTTGACTTGTAAAAAAAAACTTGAAGGCAGGCATAACTCTAAGTTGATAGGTAAATTTTTATCTTTAGATATCGCCACCAACTAATTGTCTATTTTCGATAGCCAACTCTGGTCTTCATTTTCTTTACTTTAACGAATCATGACTTAAAACAAAAAAAAAAAAATTTGAAGTCGATTAAAAACAGTAAATAACGATCACATATCCTTGGCATAAGTAAAAAAATATGCTCAATTTTATTTAACAACATCATCATTTACACGTTGGCGAGCTTAGTACAGGATGTTGATACATGTAAGTATTTACGTCTAGACGCTGCTGCCCTTCTTCCAGAAGTATCCATGACAATTCCGGCCTTTTTTTAGACCTCTAACATCCTGTACTAAGCTAGCCAACGTGGCTAACAAAGTAAAAAATAAGTAAGAAACAACTCTCTCATGATCTTAAAGATCCATAAGGGGGGCTTATATCCAGCAGAGGACAAACAGCAGTCTTTCGGCTAAAGGTTGATGTGGTTAAATAAAATTGTGCTTAATTTTTACCTTATTTTTTTATCTTTATAAATTATATCATGTTGGTTTAAATATGATTTAACTTGAAAAAACTATTTTTATATTTTTTCATAAAAAACTGTATTTATTTTTAATGATATTTTGACTTGTATAATTATAACATCCAAATTTTATTTTCATGAATGTAATTAAAGTGTGAGTATTAATATTATGTGACCTGTAACATATTTAAACTACTAAGAAATATGTTATTAATGTACACTAATAAACACTGTACTTAGGTTTATAGAACTTTACTCTCATAACGACCTGTGTGGCGCAACGGGCGAAGGTCCGCCTGCTACGCAAGAGGTTGCGAGTTCGAATCCCGCCTCGGAACAATGTCTGTACGATCTGCAGATATTTGTTCATGGTGTTCTAGATGTTTTTCTATATTTATTAAAACATATCTATCTATCTAGTATAAGTGTTTAAGTATATCAGTCATCTAGTACCCATAACACAAGCTCTGCTTAGCTTGCGGCTAGGTGTGAATTGTCCAGCATTTATTTATTTATAATTTAATTTAAAACATAAACGGTTCACATAAAATGAGAGCATAATACTTAAGCTCAGTTTTAAACAATATTTTGATAGCCTTGTATCCATTGTATCCAATGTTTCTGCGTATTTGTTGAGGCTGAAACAGCGAGGCCATCAATTAAGCAGCTGGGCTAGCTGCCTGTTACACATCGCTCTCGAGAAACGCGTGGTCGTACATAAAATATAGGTGAAAGCAATTTGCGGTATGAGGCAGGTGCTTTTAGTCATTTGCGGGTAGTAGTAAACTTCTACGTAAGCACTTTATGTAGTTTTCGAGCAACTGTTATTAGATTTTCTGCTCGGTATTACTTTCAAAACGTGAGAATACTATGCTATATAACGAAAGTATAGTCGCGTTGACCGAGTGGTATGAATGAATGAATGAATGAATGTATATAACTTTATTGTACACCAAAACTTAAATTAAATACAGTACGAAAACTTAAAATAAACACAAATGCACAATGTATGTATGTATTACTTTCTATCTTACTTACTTACTATGTATTACTTATTATGTATTACTTACTTAGTATTCCAAGCTTACTTACTTACTTATTTATTTATTATATCCCATATATATTCCCCCTTCCCCTCCCACACTCCTAATAAATCGATCATAATTGCTATGCAGAGAGCTCTAATTGCATTTTCGCTTAGTTGGACTGTTATATTAGTTATTTTTGTTTTCTTTTTCTTTTCGTAAACTTAAATTCAATGTTTTATAGTTATAGTTGTCATCCTGTTCTCTTTTAATTGTTTGCCTTGTAACTCGAACTCTGTAATGAGGTCTCCCGCAATACAGGCAGGCTTGCCTCGTGCGGGGACCACTGTCAAACATGTATTGTAAAATTTTTAACTTTGGCTAATAAATTATTTTGTATTTTGTATTTGTATCTGTAGGTCATGAGTTATAAGTCATAGCCGTGCACCTATGGATTTTTCCTTCTTGAAAAAATTATGTGCACATGATAACACGCGCTTTATTGGTGAAGGAAAACAACGTGAAAAATCTCTCAGTTTAGTAAGCTTCAGTCATATTGACTTGTTCTTTCCTCTGAGTAACTGCCGACTAAGCTTGGAGGGTGATACCTATACCAATTTTTCAGATCCCAGCACCTGTAGGACAAGACGTATTTATCTCACAATTAAATATATATGTTAAAAGGCCTTATTTCCACTACTTTATGCAATTAAAATGTTAAGATTTTAACATTGTGATAAGCATTTGATATTAAAACATCACTCTGATTAAAAATAATTATTTTAGCAACTGCAACAAAATTGTATATTTAATACACTTTGCCACAAATTTTGCTATTAAGATAATTTTGCTATTAAACTTAATTATATTGCCAGTTTGTAAATGTTGTTAATTAAAGCAAACATTATTTTTATGACAGTCTATCAGGTTTTAATTTTGATAAAGTAAAATTATGTTTGCATGGAAATGTTTAATTTAACTTACAATAATAAAACCGGTGTAGTGGGCTCACATCATTACATTTTGGCTTCCGGAAGAAATATGGTAGGTGACGAGAAACGCTTACTCCGCCATCGGAGTTGGTTACGACAGCGGATGATAGGAGTCTGCGAAAGCTCGGTGTAGTTGGAGGACCATGTTCCAGCGGGGGAAGAAATAATGGTGTAGTGTATGCGATAATATTGCATACAGACGCTGTCTCGTGTGTCGTGTGTATTGACGGGTATTGGTTAGCGAACTGTCACTGTCACAATGAGAACTGTCATGTGAGCCGGAAGTGGGGGAATGATGGTATGTTTTCATGTATGTAAGATCGGGAGGTTTGGGGTGAGTCAATTACATAAATACCCAGTCGAGCCAGTGTGTGATATAGATCATAAAAACCCCTACAAATGGGATGAAAGTTAATAAAACTATCAAAAATTTACCCGTAGTGTATTTTCCTTTCCATTTCAACTATAACATAATAAATATTATCGCGCTGATTCCCAATCTGTCGCTAACTCATTTTTGGAAAAAACCCGACTTACGGTTGAAGGGGCCGTCTCCACAAGCAGGGGAATCGCGGCGACTTTATAGGGCGGTCTCGTCGCGATTCTCTCGCTCGTGGAGACGGCCTCTAAGAGAGTGAATAGAAAAACGTGGCAACGACGATAACATCGCCGCGATTCCGCTCGTGGAGATGGCCCCTAAATTAGGAGGGCTGTATTATTCCACTAACAAAAAAATATTTATTTCTTTAACTTAATATACATTACAAACATAGTATTTTTTGTGGTCCCCTTTTAATTAAAATACATGTGCTAGAGGATAACTCTCTCCCAAAACCTTCTTAACCTATTTCACATGATAATACCTAATTTCATCCATTAGTTTCAGACTATTTAATTTAAATTGGATTCTGTTAATCGTCACGATACTCATTACTGTAATCCGGCCGTAATTAATGATAAAATTGTTATGTATAATGCCTGTAGCTTTGTTTCAATTGATGATCCAATTATTGTTTAAACACAATCATGCTTAAATTAAGTATAACGTTGTTCGTGATTTTCAGGAATAAGAGTGAGGTTTCATCTTTGTATTTCAACCCCCGACAAAAAGAGGGGTGTTATAAGTTTGATCGCTATGTGTGTGTGTCTGAGTGTCTGTCTGTAGCACCGTAGCTCTTAAGCGAGTCTGGATTTGCATGCAGTTTTTTTATTAAAAAGAAGGTTTTCCGGCGGTGGTTCTTAATGATGTTCTATCAAAATCGGTAAAGAATCTTACAAGATATGGGGGGTGAAAGAGGGGATGAACAATCAACTGTTTTCAAATATACCCGAGCTTGGTATCAAATGAAATGATGAGTAAAATGCAAAATTGAAAGTTATATAAAAATCGGTCGATCCATTCATGAAAAATGAGAGTTGAAAGTAGGAATGAACAATCAACTGTTTTCAAATATACCCAAGTGTGGTATCAAATGAAAGGGCGTGATATTGCAAAACTGAGGAAATACATAACAAAAAAAAAAAAAATAGGTAACCTCCGAGACTAGGTAAGGGTTACTATCCAGGTTATCCAGGGTTACTTAAAATTTTTAACTATATAAACTTGTTTCCTTTACTTGGAAAAAAGTTTCCTGAAGTGAACGAATTCAATTGTGTGAAAAACATTGGCATTGCTTATACATTTTGAGGGTTTTCCTCGTTTTCCCTTAGATCTCATCATCAGATCCTGATGCGTAAGAATAAGTAAAAATCGACCTTTAATTGACGGAGAAATCAATACATACTTCATGCATAAAACAGTATAATAGAGTCGAACACCGAACTGATCTGATTGATAGTAAAAGGGCGTGGATAAAGAGGAAGACTAAAAACTATGGATGGTGTTAAAGATGACATGAGTATGTAATTCTCGTAAGCTGACGGGAGTTCGAGGAGAATGGAAGAAGAATATTATGTTGTGCCGACCTCTCGACCTCTCTAGATGGGAATAAGAACAGGAAGAATAAATAACTTGAACATACTCCTATTTTTTGCCATCGTATAAAAAGAAAGCTCAAATTACACCTAAAACAGTGCACCCTAGAAATTGAACGTAAACGTACTTCGACCTTACAAAGGATCTGACCCTTTAGCCAAGGGCCCTTTTGTAAGCCCTAGTACACAGAGGTGCTAAACAGTGGGGTAAACCTCTTGAAGATGTAAGAAGCAGACACAGCGAGAGTAAACTTTGCTTGAAGAAGAAATCAGGTTTCTGATGTCAGGGGATGTCTACAGAAAAACGAGTATTACGTGTATTGAATTGGTTGTGAAGTAAAAGTAACAAAAGTAAATATGTACGATATGTTGTTTTTAAGATTCCATTGGTTTAAGATTGGATCATTTTGTTTTTGAGGTTATTTCGTAGTGCTGACACGTGACAACTTCACAACAAGTGATTTTTTGTATTTTTTGAATATACTATTTGCCGCAAACTATTTTTTTGTATTTAGTTCGATACCGGCCGTTCACAGTTCACATTTAACAAGTGCTTCACGGTGAAGGAAACATCTGTTCTTTCCTATGATTAACAGCTGACTGAGAGGAGTGTGTAGGTGCTGGGCGAGCCTAATCAATCAAACAAGGTCCCAGCCGCTGTAACGTCCCGTACAGTATGTTAACCAGTAGCTGACGCTGCATAAATCATCAATAATAGATGCAAAGGCCTTACGTTTTACTTTTTTATTTGCCGCACTGTTCTGCAAAATTTGGAAGGTTTGCACGTTTCTGAAATTATAAATCGTTCCTTTGAAATAAACTTACCGAAAAGGATTGGTACATTAAACTTGACACTCAAGATATTATACTAAGAGCCGAGTTCAGCAGCTGATGATTAAAATTTTACGGTCGGTTACGCAGTAAACAACTGTTTACCAAAAAAAGTGGTTACATGACACTCTAACCTAACCATACATTAACTAAAATAACCAACCAAATCATAATACCCCATTGTGTCACACGATTTTCTTAAAGTCATTGACACAAGCTGCGTGCCAGCACTAAAAACCTTTGAATTAGGGTCTGCAGCTGTGCGGGACAGGTTAAAACATAACATGGACCCTACACGTCTAAAAGTGCCCATTACCCTAACGACATATGGTGTTAGTACATTCATTAATTTAAAATGTTTGTTCGCTCAACTATTTTCCTGTGTCGCAATAAGTTTTTGGCGAATCCTAATGATTTGGATGCAAAAGTTTATTGTTGCTCGCTCTTAATTACTATCCCGACGTTGATATTTTTAATTAGGGTTAGAACGTAATGCGTGAATAACCTTTATATAAAACTAGGTGACTGAAGTTTCGCTTGTGCTGTAGTCAGATCAAAAGCTTAAAAACTTAACTTTGAAATAAATCTAGACACATAGCAACATTTAACACCAAAGTAAGCGGTGCTTGTGTTATGATTACGAAATGGTTGATAGAATCATCATCATCGTTTCAGCTGTAAAACGTCCACTACTGGACACAGGCCTCCCTCATGGATCTCCATGAGGGGTAGTTGCCATATTCACCACGCTTGGCGGGCGTATTGGTGAGCGCAGTACGGTATGTTAATCCACGGAAAGACGCTGCTGCCCATTTTCTGGGGCATCTTTTATCCACGGGCAGGAGAGGAGGGGTTACATTCTACTGCCGGCAACCCACGGCTCCCGGCACCCCACGGTTCCACGACGGTTGATAGAATAATATGAAATATAGAAAATAACCAGAGCCCAGACAGAGATACTCGTATATGCAGATAAAGCATACACTTTGTCTTCCCGTCTCGAACCCGCAACCGCCTGCGCAATAGCCGGCTATAAAACCAACTGCGCCACGTAGGCCGTCATCATTTTACGGACGTATTGTATCACCTTATATAAAATTAAGTAGTACCTGCCGTATTCCAGGTGTTTTAGCCGGATTAAAATTATGTAACTATGTTTAAATAGTAGATTTTTTCCAAACTATTGCAAACTTTTTATCTTCCTAAGTTTTGTAATTACAACCTTTAGAAATAAAGTGAATTAACTTTGAATTTTTAGTATCATAATGCGTTCTAACAACTTTAGCGTTGTTTAGTTTGCCATGGGGTGCCAGCAGTAAAATGTTGCCTCTACTTTCTTACCCGTGGATGCAGTAAGTATCTGCCAAGGAATATATGGAATGATGGACAGCAGCGTCATTCCGTGTATCAACATCATGTACTCCGCTCGCCAACCCATCTGCCAAGTGTGACGAGTAGGGCAAAAACCTGATGATTTTAGAGATCCATAAGGGAGTCTTATGCAGTGGATGTGAAAAGCTGTCCTACGTCCGAAACGAATGTTATTTATTGAACGTGACCATAGTATTTAGCTAGAAAAATAATATTTTATCTCACCAAAATCTCTACAGATTCCTTTTATCCGTCACTTAAAACTTTTTAACGCAGACAGAAAAACGGTTCGGTCATTTGAGCCGCACGGCGCCGCAATTTATGTCGTAAGTTTTTGCGACACTCCTTTTAATTAGCCGGGGCAAGTCGTCAGTCTTACACAGCTTACCGGAAAAGCTTGATCGGTTGTAACGCTTAAACAATGTATACAAGTCTTCCCGGGACCACGATGGGTGCAATCCTGTCGAAACGTCGGGCAATAATAAAGGTAAATAGCGCGATAAGTACCTACCCGGTTAAATATGTGTTAATAATGTGTCGTGATCGCGAAAGTTTAAATAAGACTGTATGTGTCTTTAAAAAAGACTAAGATATTTTCGACATTTTCGATATGACAAAGATATTTTCGACTTGCGAATATTTTCGACGCAGTTACATGCGCCATGATCACAGATAAGGTGAGGACATATGCAACGAGGGTAGTTGTAAGCAGGTGCATCGGTCATATCTCTTGTCTCCGACTACGAATTGACTCAGAGAAACTTAGAATTTATATACATACACTAAGAGATATTTTCACAAACATTTCACCACAAAACAAAGACCATAAGATCTATAAGATATTAAAAAAATACCTCCAAAATAATTGATCTTACCTAAACTTAATCGGATTAGAGTAGACCGGGTGAATTCAGGACTGGGGGAGAACGAACCAAACCCTAATTTGTCTAAGCTTAAGATCAGATAAGATCATTATGTGACGACGTTCGTCACAGAATAAAAGGCAGCATAAAAGAAGCACTGATACTAAAATCTTCTTAGATGCTGGCAACGTGTAAAATGACTACGTGTAAAAACTAATGCTATATTTTATAGCATTTTTTAACCTACTTTATCCCAATAGGACAAAGGCAACCCTCGACCACTAAGACCCAAAATCAACCTTTACTATTCATAAAAAAATTGCGCAGTTACGCAACAAATTACGCAGTAAACTATGAAAGCCAGCAGTAAAATACTCGACCTACTTATTCAAAAAGCTAACCATTCTATACTAGCTTGATTTGTTGGAATAAACCAGCCATCCTCTTGCGCTTTCATCTGAGGGTGCTTGAGTTAATGGGAACACGACTTGAGAGTCAAAAATGGGGTAGTCTGGTTGACTGATGCCATCTCTGTGGTCAAGGACAATAGAATGGTTGACTTGAGACGGAATAATCTTAAGGTTAAATAAAGTCATGATAACATTTCCGTAAAGCTAAATTGCTCTTTAATATTCAGGACATATCATAAATTATCTACAGTTTATGAACTCAAGCATATTTTACTGGCTGGTAAATTAACTCAAATATATATTCATAATAAAAAAAATATGTTTGAAGAAAAAAATAAATTTATTAAAAATACAAGAAGAAGTGATTTTAAAACCCATGCTTAATCCTATCAATTGAGCACCGATCAGCCCGAAAAAGAGTCAAGGGTTTTTAATTTTTTGAAATGTGCTAGGTTATAAAAAATAACAAAGTTTATAAAACAAATAGTATATACGAGAAAGTAACCTGTATTTCACTTTCAAAATTAACGTGAGATATACTATTCATTTTGTAAAAACGGGATTTACTCACGTAGTATTGTAACGTCGAAGATTATTCCGACACGTTTCGCGCGTGGGGCCGACACGACACTGTGTCGTGTCGGCCCCACGCGCGGACGGGCATTCAATCCCATGATGATGATTTTCTCGAAAAATCGAAACGTGTCGGAATAATCTTCGACGTTACAATACTACGTGAGTAAATCCCGTTTTTACAAAATGAAAAGTAACCTGTATGTTTTTACAATTTAAACCATTAAATGCGTGAAGTAGGTAAATCAATTTAAACGAGATTATATAGTGTTTTACCTGCGAGGTAATAAGAACAACGAAGTAAATGCAAAATGCAACTAAATTCTGTTTACGCTTAGTTTGCTGTAACCTGACCCAAGGCAGCCATTTTGAAATTTCAAAACGCTGTTACAACTCTCTAATGAGTCTTTAACCTCGTACGGTAATAATAGGACTTAGTTCTTATTTAATTTGGTTCGTTACTATCTCATTGGACAAAATAAAACAAAGGCGACTTGGGGTATTACAAAACAATATTCAAGTAGTATTACTAGTAAGTAGTAGTAAACGCAATACGAACAACTGTACGTAGATAAAATAAAAAGTGGAGATGAAGAAATTAAATTTTTTTCTTCCTCTCCACTTTTAATGATTCCTTAAAAATTATAAAAGTATTCAATGATTACTTTATCAATCTCTGTACACCCAATTTAGTAACATTTAAAAATCAAAAATTAAATAAAAATAATGATATTAGACAGAGTACGAGTATATTCCTGGTTTGAGGAATATACTCGTACTCAGTCTAATATTATAAAAAGTGGAGATGAAGAAATACATTTTATTTCTTCATCTCCAGTTTATAAGTTCGTGTTGCGTTTGTATTACTTGAATATTGTTTTGTAATTCCCCAAGTCGCCTTTGTTTTATTTGACGAAACAGAGATCAAAAATTTAGTTAAAATAAAGTATATTATTGAAAAGTATATTAAGTTAAAAATACTAAGAGCTCAGGCCATGACAAAATTCTAATTCAAATTATTAAAAAAACATCGACATTATGATAAAACCCCTTGTCCATATAATTAACTTATCAATAGAACATGGCTGTTTTCCTACTAAAAATTAAAAAAAAGCTTTCATCAAACCTTTACACAAAAAAGGCTCAAAAACAGATAAGGAAAATTTTAGACCCATAGCCATACTCTCTTGTATATCTTAAATTTTTAAAAAGTCATACTATTTATATATGCAAAAAATTTACTAAACTCAAATCAGTATGGTTTTCAAAGAAGGGAAAAATACCACGTTAGATTGCTAATGTGGTATACAGTTTTAACGCTTTAAATATTGATTTAAAGCGTTTAAACTAGCATGGGAAGAAATTAATAACAAAAGACACGGGGTTGCTTCATTCTAAGATCTGTCTAAAGCGTTTGATTGCATTGACCATCGTATTCTCTTAAATAAATTAGAAGAAATGAGTGTAAGAGGAGTAGCTCTTTTTTATTAAAATCACACTTAAGCAATTAGGAGGCAAACAACTGTAATAGATGAATATAATTAAAATAATAAAACTGTAGAACGCGTGGAGTCTGACTGCGAAACTATTTCAATAGGTGTACCGTAGCGTACTGTTCTAGGACCAATTCTGTTTTTAATATACATCAACAATCTTCCACATGTCACGAAACATCTCTGTGTTATGTTTGCAGACGATGCCACATTATCTATACCGCAAGTAAATAATAACATACAAGATTTTGAAAAGGAAATTAATAAAACTCTCGTGGATATAATAGATGGGTAAAACGTCATAAATTTTAAAGTTAATTATGATAAACCTAAATGCATGCGATTCTAAAATTACAAAACACCAATTAATTAAAATATTCATAACAAAGAAAACTTAATAGAAGAAGTCAGTGATACTAATTTTCTAGGTATAAAAATTGACATATATTTAAATTGGAAATCTCACATAGTTAAAGTAAATAGCAAAATTTCCAACTACTGTTATGCATTGCATATGCTAAGGAATATTACATCAGTAACTATTGCAAAGAATGCATACTATGGATACGTTTTCCCTCATATATGTTACAATTACAATTACAATTAGCCATAAGTGTCCCACTGCTATATATATAATATATATAGCATATATGTTATATATTGTTTCATATATGTTACGGGGTTATATTTTGGGGAAACTCAGTTGAAATGGAATCAGTCTTTATTATTCAGAAAACATGTATTAGAGCCATCCTTAACCTAGAATCTACTGAATCTTTACGAAATATTTTCAAAGAAAAAGATATTTTAACTCTTACTGATATATATATTCTTGAACTATGTTTGTTTGCAAAAAATAATTCAACTTTCTTCAATAATAAATCAAACATATCAGATAACCTTAGAAATAAAATATAAATATAATCTATATACACCCCAAGTAAATGTTTCCTAAAAGCAATTAAAGTTTATAACAATTTACCATTAGATATTAAGCAAATTGTTGGGAATCCGTTCCAAAATTCAATTAAGAAAATGGCTTGTCAACAGAGTACATTAAAATCTTAAAGAGTTTTTTGATAATTAGTTATTACCTATTTTTATAAAGTTGGTAGGTAATTTATATTAAAATTGTCAATTTATTATTGTACGTCATAAATATGATAAAATTGTTGATACTTTTATGAGTATTTACATCTATACAGTTTATCAATAAAACTTTTCTTATTTTTATTCTTAAACCATAATTCATATCCCTGTTTCAAAGGCAAATTTAATTAAATAGTTAAGTTCATGCATTGCCATGCATGAACTTAACATGATTATTTGGCTGAAGCAATGCGGCAGCATGTTTAAACTTAAAAGGTATTGTTCTAAACGAAATAGTTATTTAAAAAGGGTGGTTACTTTTTGAACTGAACTCAAATAAGGAGGAGGTTCTCAAATCGTTTGTATTTACTTTTTTAATATTTTTTTACCTTAGAACTCCGATATTACAAAATTCACGAACGACGATATCGAAATATGGCGAAAATAATTATCCACTAATCATCATAGAATGGAAGCCGGGGTAAAGAGGAGAAACCTCGAAGCCCCACCCAGTGACCCCAATAGTGGTACTGAAGACAACGACGATGACGACGACCATCTAATCCCAAACTAAGCTAAGCTGTCAGGTGATTGATATTATAATACTTAAATTAATATTGCAGTAAGATTCTGCTAAGGAATACCTCCGGAAGTTGGGAATGATAATTATGAAGTGTCTTACACATCAAATTTATAATTAAAATTAAATAAAATGGATTTAAATAATGAAATAGTGTGTCCCTCAAAGTATTCTTAAATGACCCAAATTGAAACTTGCAATTGGGTTTTTTGTTTCACTTATCAATGTTTGCTTGCTTTTTAACTCAGTTCTAATCATGGTATCCATAATAAATCTAGATGTAATAAGCATACATATAGCGGTTTGGGTATTTTCAGCAACATTTAAGATTATAAAATTAAAATCGGTATTTTTGTTGAAAATTATAGAAATACTAGCCGCACCCCGCAGTTTCACCCGCGTAGTTCCCGTTCCCGTAGGAATTTCGAAAAATCCCTCCTTAGTGCACCTCTAGGACAGTCAAGGTATATGTGTGCCAAATTTCAAGTCTCTAGGTCCTGTGGTTTAGGCTGTGCGTTGTCTGTCAGTCACTCAGTCAGTAACGGAAGAGTTTGATATAATTATATTGATTAAAATAAGAAGAGACTTGGGATTATAACACAAATCTAAAAAGGTTTATCTATTAAATTTTACGATGGGAGAGAATTGTCTCGACTCTGCTTATGCAAACCGCAAGAACATTTGCTGAACATTTCACACCGAAGGCGTATGAGTTAAAGTACCACACTCTACTTAAAAGGACGCTTAGCTTGTGCTTACACACAAACATTTTACAGTTCTCGCGCAGACATGTATGCGTTAGTTTTTTACCTACGGCAAAGTCAAAAGGAGGGGCAAAAATTATACAGCTAAACAATCCTAGGTCCTTCACTATTATTGGCCTTATGAATAGGCTTAGAGTCGTTCAACGAGCTATGGAGAGGGCTATGCTCGGTGTTTCTCTACGGGATCGAATCAGAAATGAAGAGATACGTAAGAGAATTCGGGTCACCGACATAGCCGGACGGATTAGCACGTTGAAGTGGCAATGGGCAGGCTATATAGCGCGCAGTACAGATGGCCGATGGGGCCGTAAAGTTCTCGAATGGAGGCTACAGACCGGCAAGTGCAGCGTAGGACGTCCACCTACAAGATGGGCAGACGACTTGGTGAGAACCGCAGGTTGGCGTTGGATGCAGGCCGCTTCCAACCGCAGTTCCTGGAGATCAATGAGGGAGGCCTTTGTCCAGCACTGGACGTCCTACGGCTGATATGATGAAACAATCCTAAACTTGGTAAGTATAAAAATAATTCAATACGTTCCGGATTAAATTACAGATGAGGCTAGTTGTCTATCTGTCCGTTTGTCCGTTTTAATCTCAGTTACCGTATACATTTTCAGTAAAACTAATTTCACAGGATTGATTGTATTTTTTAATTAAAGAATAATAGTTTGAATGCCGTGGGGGTGCCAGCAGTAGAATGTTACCCCTCCTCACATGCCCGTGGATGCAGTAAGGGCCTGCTAAGGCATACCTCCAGAATATGGGCAGCAGCGCATTTTGTGTATCAACATCCCGCACTGCGGTCGCCAACCCACCTGCCAAAAGTGGTGAGTACGGCAACTACTCCTTATGAAGTGTTATGAGGGACGCGTGTGTTCAGTAGTGGACGTTTTACGGCTGAAATGATGATGATAATGAATATAATTACTTAAAAAAAGTCGAAATGTCTTCATGTCTACAGATGCAATCAGGATTTCGTGAGAGTTTAAACTCTCAGTAGATCCTGTTTATAGAACAGCAATTAATAATGGATCTAGTGAGAGTTCTGTCTCTCAGTAGATTCTGTTTCGGATAACCTATACAACCAGCTACAGTGTTGTAAAGTTACACTCCATTCCCGCTCTCTTAATGTTTTATAGCTACTAAAACTAAACAGTATATTTTTTTAGTGCATGTGTCCTGATAAAAACTTCAAACTTCTTCTTTAACATTAGACTAATGACTTTAGTAAAATTACGAGTATAATAAACTTATAGTTTTAAAAAAAATCAGCGAAGTGCGACTTAGACTCGCGCACGAAGGGTTCCGTAACATTAGTCTGTAAATTTTTCAAGCGTCTACCTGTTGCCGTTATTAACTTGCTGATGTAGCAAATGCTGAGGGGTAGCCTTATTGTTTTCACCTCTCTATCATGTAATTAAATAACTGTATCTGTAATGTAAGTGATTGTGATAACAATAAAACTTTTTCTATTCTATTCTATTCTAATATCGAGCAAAAAACGGCATTGAAATGACGTTTGCTGTATGGAAGCCTTTAAATATTTATTTTATACTAACTTCTGCCCGCCGCTTCCCATGCGTTGTACCCGAATAAAAAGTAGCTTAAGTGTTAATCCTAGTCAACATCAATACGTGTGCAAAGTTTCAGCTCAATCCGTAGCCTAGTTTTTGCGTGAAGAGGTGAGAAACCTCCATCCAAACAAACCTTAGGCTTTATAATATTACTGGGATGAACTATTTATTTTAAAAATGAATATACAATTAAATATTCTGTGAATATTTCAAGCAGCTACCTGTTGCCCTTATTAATATTGAACAAAAAATTACAAAAAATCACATTTGTTGTATGGGAGCCTCCCTCAAATGTTTACTTTCACCATCATCATTTTAGCCTTGAAATGTTCACTACTGAACACAGGCCCCCCTCATGGATCTCCATGAGGGGTAATTGCCGTACTGACCACGCTTGGCAGGCGCGGGTTGGTGAGCGCAGTACGGAATATTGGTACACGGGAAGACGCGGCTGCCCATCTTCCAGAGGTATACCTTAGGAGGCTCTTACTGCATCCATGGGCATGCACGGGATTGTGTTCAGTAGTGGACGTTTTACGGCTGAAATGATTAATTTTTAAAGCAAATATAAAACTGAATATTCTGTGAATATTTCAAGCAGCTACCTGATGGCGTTATTAATATTAAGCAAAAAACAGCAAAAAAATCACGTTTGTTCTATGGGAGCCCCCTTAAATATTTATTAACCGACTTCAAAAAAGGAGGAGGTTCTATGTACGACTGCATATTTTTTTTTTCATGTATATTCACCGATTTGTCTGTCAATGTAGACCGATTTTAAAAATTCTTTTTCTATTCGAAAGAGTGCTCCGAGGTCCCATTTCAATTTGGTCCAGTTCTGACAATGGGATCCATGAGAAAACCATATAAGTCTTTATTTCATTAAGTATTTTAAAGCAATACAATTTATCTCTTTGAAGTCGTTTTTTTTTTGTTGACAAATTAATGATTTTTTTTATTCTGTTTTTAGTATTGTTGTTATAGTGGCAAGTGAAAATTCCAACTCTCTCGACAGCCTGGTGACAACCCGACAGAGGGTTAGTGCCCACCCGGCCCGCTTAGACTCGGCCCGAAGAATAATACCAGATGTTTCACTACCTATTCAGTGTCATTTGTACAATCAGGCACAATGATTGCTCATGGTCGAATTTACGCAATCCGTATATAAAACGGATGGCCAAATTTTGAAGGCGCTCGTGCTTATTCCATAGTTCCTCTGTCGCGTCCAAGAAACAAATATCCGCGTAATCGAGGAGAGGAAGTAGAAGACTTTGGGCAAGGATGATTTTAATCTCAAATGGTAGGAAGTGTAGGGATTCGTTTTTATAGAGGTTACAATCCTAGTAGTAGGATCTATTTAGTCCTGTTTATTATGTCCTATCTATTTATGTCCTATTTTCTGTTTTGTAAAAGCTTTCTAAAATTCAAATTTTGACATTCCTTGGATTGCTTTGAAGTAAAACAAAAGGGGTATTCTGTCATGGACCGACGAGCGTTGCAGAACTTTTTAATTATATTTTCTTGCTAGTGATTTTTTATCTACAAATCTGTGCTCTTTTTTTGCACCAGTCAGTAAAATAAAACTTTCAGTTTTGTCATATTCTTATCCACCATCTGCATGTCGACCTCTCCGTCCTCATCCAGTCCGGCGCTACCAAGTGAAGTTTCCTGGCCACGATAAGGAAGTAAAGTACAATACGTATGGTTAGTTTGTCCATTTACAATGTCACTATTAAGATCGAACCCAAAGTGCTTAATAATTTTAGTAATGGCGAGACAAATAATTTATAACTGTCAAAGAATAACAAGATAAGAATATAATTATTTCACAACAAAAATTAAGTTATTTTAGTAATGATAAACAAAGAAAAATATCTAGTTTTAATTCCGCTAATGCTGAGATGCATATGCACCGCCCTCCCGCCCGCTAATTATGCACATGCAGGGGGAACCAGGCTGTTAGTGCAACATGCATACCCAAACCCACACGACGACACGTGTTTCGCCTCTCCGCGAGGCATCTTCAGGTTAAACGCCGAGATGTTGACTGGTCAGCGGCTGGAACGAAAGTGAAGCCACAACGCAGCGGCTACTCCTTATATACAGGTTTGCCTGCTCAGCTATACCTGCTGACTTAATATAATTGATAGAAAATATCTAGTAGATATTTTTCTTTGTTTATCATAATAATATGGATTTCCGCAAAGTAACGCCTGATTCTATCAATTATATTATTTTAGTAAGTTAAACACTTACGTAGTAAATGTATGAAAAACTTTATAAAGTGTCAGTAAATAAAAAATAATGTTACTAAATTTGTTTTTACACGGCTTCATACTTATCTTGCTGTATTAAAACGCAGGCTAAAAAAAAATAATAAATAAATAATAATAGACCTCACAAAAATAAAATACATTAAATAAGAAATTCGATACGCGCTCCTTCACTTTACGAGGCAACCCCAGGAAGAATGTAGCTAAATAATTCATGCTAACGAACTACATGCATTTGCCTTAGAACATCTTACCTTGCCAAGCTGAACACAAAGTGAAATAGTCTATGGAGACATCTAAGCATCTAAGTGTCCCCATTTTCAAGTTGCATGCACAGTTTGAAGCGGTCTTAAGCGTTACTACATACCGTATTTTTTGTGCAAGTGGTAAAGTTTTGTGCCGTGTCACGACCGCATTACAGTGCCCTGGTGTGATGGCCTAGTTCTATACTTTTTTACCAGGGTGTTAAAGAATCAAAGCGTGTCTCTGTTGCATGGATCTGCTTCGAGCTATGTATGAGTGTGAGTATGGATCGATAGGTGATTAATTATGGTGTTGGTTAGTTTTTAAGCGACTTCAAAAAGAAGGAGGTTTTTAAGTCGTCTCTATTTTATTTTACCTTAATATTTCACAGACAGAACTCTGTCGCTTATGAATCGATTTGGAAAATTATATTTGAGTTTAAATAGATACATTCCATCCCATTTTTTTCATTCAAAACTCGGTTCTAAAGATGGGTTCCATGACCGATCGAAGAAGCTCCTCAAATATTATAATATAGATAAACATAATTATAGCGATATTAGCACATGTAGCTCATTTGCATTGAAAATGTAATTTGTTGAAGTGGAACTGACAAAGAAGACCACAGATGGTTATCGAAACTCTTCAATATTAGAAAATTCACGGATGACGACATCCTAAGATGGCTAAGTTATCCACTAATCATCATATTGTCTTCATATACATACATATACTCAACATATGTATTTCAACATATCATCTTCATCATCATCATCATCAGAGTCATTTAAATTAAATAATATTGTAATAGTGTCTACTGGAGTCCCTCAAGGTAAACATAGTACGATTTTTCTTCGTCTATATAAGATTAAAAATCTTTGGATTAGTTATTGTGACGAATTCTGCACTAGCAACATTAATATTCACCCCTTTCCCGCACAAAATGAGCCGTCAACGTCAGACCATACAACAATATGTCTCCCGACCGAAATTTTGCAGCAACCGCATCGGAAGTCGTCTCGCTGGATACCCAGAGAAATTTACGACCTGATAAAACATAGCCGGCCAATCCAGAGACCCGGGGTTGGGTCATTTGGCTGTGCACACTACCAAAACAGTTCCTAGAAAGATGTGGGATAGGTCTCATGGAAATGGTCAGTGTGTAAAACTTGTCTACAGAACGAATTACCTCGATTATGTATGAGCCGCTTCTGACCCGTATTTTGACGCGTGATTATGTCCGAGCTTGGCTTGACGGGTTGATGTTCTTGGCGTTTCGGTTAATATAGAAAGCGGCTTGATTAACATGTCAATCTACGTACAAGGCATGCAATTCTGAAGCGATAATTAAGCGAGTATGACGGACTGAATAGGAAATATATATATAATGAATAGGTTATTTTGTTTTAATGGATTAGTAAATCTCTGCATCATGTTTTTTCTACCACCATAATTAAATAATGAAACTTATAAATATTGATACGATGCTGAAAATATAAAAGTCATAAAGCCTGGAAGCAGAATTATTCAGAAAGATGGTCAGAAGTAAACGGCTTTACGAATTTAGTTTTAGAGCTTAGGAGAAGCTTTTAATCTAAAAGTAAAATAGAAGATAGAATTTTTGATACATAAGGTCACCCATTGGTGAAATAATTTGTTTTTTTGTGCAATACGGAATAAAATGCCTCGTATACTTCTCGGGTCATTAATGTTGAGTATGGTAAATATTTTTGTGTGTTCATTTTAGCATAACATTCCTCAATATCCCGCTGAAAACCGTACCATTTACAAGACTATTAGATATGTCGGCTTCATAAACGACCCCTTAATCCTATTCCAGATACGAAAATAAAACACGGTATATTGATAGGGTCTGTCATTAATTTCCGCAAAAAGAATGGTCGAGGATCGTCATGCGGATGGACATAAATTTTTCATTCGGACCATTTACAAAAGGGTGTGCATATCTAAATGTTTCCAATTACAGAAAAGGATTTTTCATTTCCAGTAATGGTGTACGAGTTTATATTATCGTGGGAGACGAAATGTTGTATAAACTATATGCAATATTTACGGGATATTTCCCATGATTTGAGTATTTTTGAAGATCTCGATATTTCGACGCAGAATGACACGTCATGATAAACTGGTTTATCCGTGATCATGACGTTAGTTTAGATGTTAGTTTCAAAACTTTATAGTGTGAAAAGTTATATGTTGTATAAATATTTATATTGTATAAATAGCTGTAGGGCGTTTTTTTTGGGATAAACAGAAAAATTATCAAATTCGGGACATATCTGCAGATAAGGCAAACATTTTGTCCCACGGACGAATTGAACCCACAACCTCTTGCGTCTCAGCCCTATAAAATCAATGGCGCCACGGAAATTGTTGATCGGGAATGTTTATGAAATATAATAATGTTGTAAGAGATGAACTGTGTTGTAGCAACACATGAAACAAATGAAGTATCATCACAAAACTTTAGATCAAATAAACTCAAATTTAATGGGCCTTATTGAGTCGTCAAAAAAGTTGGATTAGTTTATTTACACCACTTGTAACTCGAGAACAGCTGGACAGATTTCAATGTTCTAAAATTTTTGGATTTATCTGGGCCCGGATAACATATCCCACTAATATTATAAAGCCGAAAGTTTGTTTGGAGGCTTGTTACCTCTTCTAAAAATTGAGAAGTAGGTTAAAAAAAGCGTTGCATTGGACCAAAAATGGTCCCCTGGACCCCAAGGTACTCTGTCTCAGCATTAAATGCCACATCAGGTCCAGTGAGGACGACGTGTCGCCAAGTACAGTCTATGGATAAATAGTATTTTGTAAACTTCCGCGATCAATAAAAACGTAAGGCCTTTTGCACCTATTATAGATGATTTATACAGCGTCAGCTACTGGTAATCAATCTGTACGGGACGCTCTAGTACCTTCGACATTGTAAGATGGATTAGCCTTGCCCAGCACCTATACCATCCTCTCAGCTTAGTCAACTATTAGTCAGAGGAAAGAACAGGTCAAACGTCTGAAGGTAACAGCGCCGCAGGTTTCCTCACGATGTTTCCTTCAACGTGTTCTCCTACATTTTTCAAGAAAGAAAAATGCATTGATGCTCGGCCTGTATCGAACCCACGAACCTCGGATTGAAAGTCGGGGGTACATACAACTCGGCCAACACGGCCATGCGGCCACGATCAATAGACATTATAATAAAATTATAAACTGTTTTGTTAAACCGTTTCTGAGTGATCTTTATTACCGATAAATTTGCATAAGGGCTGCAAGGCACTCAAAATATCGGGAAATAATAAAAAAAGGTATTAAGGTATTTATTCAGCATGATAACAGGATATGAAAATCAAAATCCTATATAATCCTTCAGTTAGATAATACAAAAAGACAGACAAGTATTTTTTGCTTTTTTAAACTATTGAAACAGTACTTAGATAAAGTGAGGTAAAGTTTAGGACTCGTAGTCATAATTCTGTAACGAGGCACGTCGGTGTCGGCGCGTACCCGAATGTGTCATTTTTTAATTACGTTAAGAAAGAAAAAATACGCGTCAAATAGATTTTGTTTATCTTCATAACGGACTTACAATTAAAATGTATTCATTCACCTTGCCTTTTACAGACCTTTTACTTTAAAATTATGGATAAATATTCTAAGAATAACAAATGTTTTTTTCGACAGCTACGGTTAAGAGTGGAAGCAAAAAACCGCCCGCGTAACTTAATCAAACAGAAAGTCAGAACGATCTATCTAACAAGAGGGTAGAGCTAACAAAACTTACCGAATTTTCCCGGCTTCCGAATTCATTCCTAAGGTAAACTAACGTCCCGGCCGTCAACACTTGTAATTTAATTTCGAACGGAGATTCAACATTACTGCGACATAGATTAAGTAGACAGAACACCTCTAAATCCTATCCTACAAATCTTGTTTGTATTATTCCAATGTAAAATGTTTAAATCAATTTATTCTCAAAGCGTTAGATTTACAACGACGAGCTCTGTGGCGCAGCGGGCGAAGGTCTGCCTGCGACGCAAGGGGTTCGATTTCCGCTTCGGGACAAATGTCTGTACGATTTGCAGATATTTGTTCAGGGTGTTCTGGGTGTTTTTCTATATATTATAAAAATATTTATCTATGTAGTATAATGTATTAAGTATATCAGTCATCTAGTACCCATAACACAAGCTCTGCTTATCTTGGGGCTAGATCATGCTGTATGATTTGCCCAGCATTATTTATTATTTATATTTTTATATACAATAACATGTGTTAAGGACATCGTTTTGTTGTAAAAATTATTCATATATTCATACATGTTTTTAAACTTTCTTTTTAACATTATTGGCCCTAATTAATCCACAGGTCTACAATCACACTATGTCTTCAGCTTTTTGTAGATAGCGAACCATAATATCAGGTATTTATAAAGAATACACAGGAAATAATAAGGTTTTTTTCTTATCATACCTTGTTAGTTTGCTTGTTCAGAGGCTGGTAGTTAAATAGCCACCTACCATCCTCTAGATTTCATCAATGTCCAGAGGGACCTCGAGTATCTCTAATGAAATACTCTCATAATCCATCATTTTTCCAGCCGTAAAACGTCCACCAGTAGTGGAGTTCAGCATGCAGATCCGTGAGGGGTAGTTGTCATACTCACCACGCTTGGCAAGCGGGTTGGCGAGCGTAGTACGGAATGTTGATACACGGAAAGATGCTGCTGCCCATCTTACGGAGGTATCCCTTAGCAGGCTCTTTCTGCATCCACGGGCATTAGAGGAGGGGTAACATTCTGCTGCCGGCACCCCACGGCATGAAATACTCTACCACCAATACAATAACATTTTGCGACCCGAATATTATCAAAGCCACGACGTCTCTCTGACACAACCAAATAAAGTCAAACTGCAATTCCCAACACATAAAAGATTAACAGGATACGTACATACGTACATTTTAGTTTTCAGCAAAAACCGTCTCTATTTCTATCCTGCCATAAGTTATTCACTGGCAATGGATCTACATAAGAGTTAGGTAAAGTATCAAAGTCAGAGTCAATTTAGGAAGCAAACACCGTTTGTCTTGGCAGACAACTGGGAAATGCAATGTAGGGCAGGAGCCCCCAGCTTTGACCACTTTAAAGAATGCAAATTTTAGAAAGTTAATATTTTTGAAAATCGTGGGCTCACAATCTAAACAATATCTCAATTGTGCTGAAAAATCCAGCTTTAAGCTTATTACAAATAATTTATATAATTTATAATCACTTCTTACCTTACAAAATAACTTTTATTAGAAATGAATAAACGAAAAAACCGCCAAATCAGTTTTGGCCACTTATGACATTTCTTGTTGTATAGCGGAGTAAACGAACTATTATTTTTTACAAATGAAAGATTTCTTTGTTTGCTTGTGATGAAAAGTTGAGTTTTATGACTTAATATCATTTACCCAGGCACCACAAATTTTTCGATTACATACTAGGGGTGATTACAGTTTTACTAAGATAATTACTTAAGTTACAGCTTTATTTATGTGGTGTAGGCCATCATCATTTAAATAAATTCAGTAATCCTTGTGTTCACTATGTCTAGTATTCATTGTTTTTGTTGTTCACTGTCACTAATAGTAACTTTTACAATATATATTATCAGAATATCATATTTTTATTGCACCAACTAAACGCAAGCCTGTTTAAAGCACGCCTGTTTTGATTGCTTATTTATCGACCTCCAAAGTTGTAAGTGGCCACAACTGGGGCTCTTACTCTACCTAACGGCCTTCGAAGCTTGAATGTGGCTCTCGAATTCTGTTAAGTTATTTTGATTTCTGTAACGGAACAAAGGCTGTTTGTTCGCTTTGAGAGATAGAGCAACAGTATACCAATGTACCTGTTTATATACAGGTGCAGAAGTAGAATATAGATAAGTTGATTATTACCTTTTTGTTGTGAGCATTAAGTTGCCTTAGTGTTCGTCCTGAGTGACGGCGCAAAGCGCATGTAAACATTAATATGGGTATCTATCACTTGTACAATAGGTACTATTCCATGATATTGTATGCAGTGCATACTTGACATGAAGAAGTAGACGAAGCAATACATTTATTAGATACACACACTAAACTTAAGAATAACTATGGTAAAAAAAAACAGTCTGCACCCAGTTAAATATTCTGCGACATAGTGACAAATACATAGATAGTAAGCAGCTCACTCAGCGGGTCAAAGCAGAATGAATACTATTTCAAGTAATGAGTTCACAAAGTTGTGTGAGTCCAAAGGGGCCAGTCTCAGCATTATGCTCCCACATATGTATAAGGAATGCTAGGAAGCGCTGGTTTTCAGTCAGACCCTAACATTTTATTTATTTTATCATGTATGAACACGGCTCTGGAACAGTATCCCTTATCAGTACCATAGGGCCTTGTCGGTTGAATTATTTAAATTTAAAGTGTACAACCACTACCTTAATCTCATGAAAGAATCCTACAATCATTAATAGATGATCAAACTAACTTACTAAGTGAAGTTCGATCGCTATTATATGAGTCACTTCATTCGAAGATATATTATTAACAAAGTAGTATCGATTTATCCTACTTGGCAACGCACTTTTAAAGTAAGGAATCAATTTTAATCGAATCCATTTTTTTTGTTGTTGGCTCTTTTGTGCTATGCATCGGCCCATCCACACTTTATCATTCCTTTAGAGAGGAAATTAAAATTCATAAATGGCTGTGGGTTATGTTTTTGGGAGGGTGATTTTTATATCTTGGCTGAGGTTGCAAACATAAGGGAACACATTAAAAAAAAATATGTAACTCCGAGATTAAATTATAATAATTTTATTTACTAGATATGTTACTCAAAATTTTCAACTTGTATCATTAATAAATAAATCACAAAATACATACCTCTGAAGCACAGTCTTAATAAATTATCTTGTATTAAAAATACAGTATCATTAGGCGTAATGAGACTAAGTTAGGTTAGAAAAATGTTTATAGAAGACAAAGGTGAAAAATTTAAATCAAATTAAGTTGATCCGTAACTAACATAATCACAAATCTCTTAGCCATATAAGACTCAAATTCATTTTGAAACATTACAGCAAAGCCAAATCGTTACAAATCTGGAACTAATAATATACACACACAACAATAATATAATAATAAAATAACACAAAAGAGAAATACAGTAAAGACATAAATATAAAGTACCTACCCATATAAACAAAATTAGAATAAAAACTTAAATGAAAATAGACAGAAATCAATTTAAAAAATAGCCTAAATTTCAAGGTTATCTTAGCTAACTTTTATAAGAAATCCAGGCCTCTGGTAGAACATTAAGTGCAAATGCTTTCAGGATTCCGACGGGACTTGAATAAATTATGCGAGCTGACAACAGAGACGGCGGTAAAATAAAACATAATAGCTATGCGCTAAGTAACAACAAAATTATCGCATTTACTTTCCTTTACTTGTTTCAATAAAAAAAAACTGACAATAAGAACAATGCGTGTGGTATAAATCTGTAAATTACGTTACATTACGTAAAAACTAGTATTTATTTTCCTACCTATGTTTCATCCAATAAAACGACAAAAGCGACTATGCTTGTTGTATTATATGAACCACAACTTGGACATACAAGCGTACGCAGAAATCAAATAAATAATTATAATTCAATATTTATGAATCCCACTATTGCCAATGACATTTTAAAAATAATTAATAACTTAAAACAAACTAACAGTACAGGCTGTGATGACATATCAAGCAAAATATTGAAACATGTTGCCATCAAGGTGTCGCCGATTTTAAGCCATATTATAAACCTATGCATTGTAAATGGAGTCTTTCCATGCCAGCTTAAAACAACAATAATTAAACCACTTTTTAAAAAAGAGGATAAGACCAATATGGCATGCTACAGACCCATTGCCTTAATACCTGTCTTATCGAAAATATTTGAAAAGGTAATTTATGACCGACTTTATGAGTATTTTGATCGAAATGACATTTTTGCAAACGAACAAGTCGGATTTAGAAAAAATAAATCTATTAATCAAGCTATATTTAATTTTTTACATACCGTTATGACATCAATAGACAATAAATCCACTCCTTGTGCCTTGTACATGGACCTAACAAAGGCATTTGACTACGTAGACCATACAATTTTAATTAATAAACTCTATTCATACGGAATAAGAGGCAATGCTTCAGACCTTATTGCATCATATCTAACGAATAGAAAGCAAATGACTGTAATCACCAGAATAGACCCAAAGTCCAGGATTGAGTGTAAATACTTGTCAACAGTACAAAATGTCAGTGTTGGAGTACCACAGGGTAGCGTACTGGGCCCGTTACTCTTCATTTTGTATATTAATGATCTTCCAAAAATTTCAAATCACCAGACAATCATGTTTGCAGATGATAGCACGGTTGTATTTACCGGAAACACAAAAATGGACATCGAAAATGATATAAATAATACTCTTAGTGACATTATTAAATGGTTGACATCTATAAATTTAATGATTAATCTGAATAAAACAAACATGATGATATTCAGGAATAGAACTATAAGAATTCATGATATTGACGTAAGCTACTTAGGACAAAAAATAAAACAACTTGATAACACAAAGTTTTTAGGTATAAACATTGACGTAAATTTAAACTGGAACTCACATATTGATAGTTTATGTCAAAAGTTAAGTCAACATTCATACGCTTTATACATGCTATCTAAGGTAGCAAACACTTCTACAGTCATAACTGCATATCACGGTTATGTTGCCTCTATCCTAAGATATGGTATTATATTCTGGGGCAATTCTACCGGAAAAGAAGCCATTTTCGTGGCACAGAAGAAATGCGTAAGGGCCATATGTAACCTAAAACGTACAGATAGTTGTAGGGAGCATTTTATTAATCTTAATATTTTGACATTGCCTTCATTATATATTTATGAAGTAGCTTTATTTGTAAGAAACAATATGCAATTATTTAAAAAGTTTAATAGCAAGAGGAAAGTTCTTAAAATCAGATGTCCACTAAATAAGACAGCAATGTACAATAAGAGTGTATTTTGTATGGCACCCCGGATATACAACCACTTACCTAATAACATCGTAGAGATAAGTGACAATAATAGTTTTAAAGCAAGACTTAAAAAATGCTTAACACAAAAGGCTTATTATAATGTCAATGAGTATTTTATGGACAAATTTTCTTGACATCATGTTTTAATTTCATACCTATTTTATGTTTATTTTTTATTTTTTTGGCATTGTCTTGTTTTGGTTTATGGTGCATATTATTACTTCCTCTCTGACATTATATACATATTAATTTAAATCGTGACATAAAGAATTGTAATCAAATTGTAGCCGATAATATTTTTTTGCATGCTTAAGAGCTGATCATGACTGTACTATACTTTAATACTATTGACATCTTATGTAACTCATGTTTCGCAAATAAATGAATATGAATATGAATATGAATATGAATATGTATTTACGGTAGGTACGTTAAAACAAAATATAGCGCATTAACTTTCTACATTTGTATCGTTCAATAAAATGACAATTGGTATAAATCCGTATATACCATGTGTAATCTGCATATTTTTTTGCATTCTCCGATGTAAATCGACATCGTAAGTCGTATTTTTAAGCCCTCAAAAATTTTTACAAAGCAAAAAAGCAACATTTTAATAGACAGAGAATCTGAGAAATGTCACGACGCTACGTGACCAAGATACACAATCTCACTAATATTATAAATGCTACAGCTGTATGGATGAATATTTGTGACCTCTTCACGTAAAAACTACGCAACGGATTCACCTGAAATTTAGCACACGTGTGGCCTAAACCTAAACTTTTGTCCCAAAATTTAGTTCCCATAATATGACGTATCAACTGATTATGATAATGTGTCTTTGTTACATCTTTACACAAAAACTACGCGACGGATTAAGCTAAAACTTTGGACACAGATAGATGTAGACCAAGTTTAACATAATATATAGGTTACTTTTATCTCAAAAAATCTTTCCCTTAGAGTAGTTATGACGTAATAAGTTTTTCTTTGTGAGATAATTTGTCTTAGTTACATCTTTACGCAACATTACTATGCTACGGATTGAAACTTTGCACCAAAGACTAGACCAAGATTAACACATACGCTATACTCAAATAATTTTGTTATGACGTAATCAAATGTGTTTTGTTTGATAATTTGTCATTGTAACTGGGATTAACATAAAGGCCAAAGTTCCTTATTGAGGTCATGACAGGTAAAGTTAAAGTGAGACGTGTGTTAAAAATACATTCAAAATTCAGCTTCCGTCAAGTAAAGTTTGTGAGATGGGTCATAAAAAATCTGCAGCTAGCTTAGCGTCTGCAAAAAAACAGTATTCAGCACTCGTTAAAAGAAAAAATAAATCCAATTAATGTTTCGTATTTAGCTCCTGTTATGTTAAGTAGGTTGCGTCAATCACAATAATTTATTTTAAAAAGACTGACAATCACAATAATTCTACATTGTACAGACAAGACAAGGAGAGATTTACAACCTCGTGGGTAATAACAGCTCCAGAGAATGCGATAGCGGATGCTAATATTACTTATCGGAGGCATGTTTACGACCACTCACCTGCGATGTAAAGTAGGGAGGTGGAGAGCTAGTGACGGGATATAGAGAGACAGGGATAATTTAACATCGATGATATTGAAAACAAAATGTGTAGACAAAATTAATTAGTGAATATTAATAAAAAACGTACGAGTCAGAAAAAAACTATTAATCTATGTATATCTATACTAATATTATAAAGAAAACCTTTGTATTTTGTGTGTTCTATTTTGTATGTTTGTAACAAATAAACTCAAAAACTACTGGACTGATTTTCAAAATTCTTTCACCATTAGAATGCTATATTATCCCTAAGTAACATAGACTACATTTTATTTCCGTGTTCTTACGGGGACAAGAACTACGCGGATGAAAATGCGGAGTGCGGATAGTATATATTATAATAAAAAAGGTGATTAAATAATAATTTAATTTTAATATTCCTTATTGCAATAAAAAAAGCGATAACGTTAATTATGCATGTATTTAATAACCTTAATTATTATTAACCCATATTCCATGCCCGCGTTATTTTATAAGTGACTAAGTAAAATATACCTTGCTAACGCATATTCGGAGGAATCAGGACACACCCAAAAGTTATCGACATGTCAAAATTCGTCGACTTAGTCATCGACAAGTCGACTCTTATTCAACCCTAGCGGGGTTCGCTTCAGATTCGTTCTAACACGATTAGCCGCGTAACGGAGTCACCCACTCTGCTGCTTGTAAATGCTTCCTACATTAATTATTGGTTTCAATTATTTGAATTATTTTTAATTTACTTATATGTTACTGTGTAGTTTTATTTTTTTAATAAATAAAAAAATAAAGTTGCTGGACAAATCACACAGCATCATCTAGCCCCAAGCTAAGCATAGCTTGTGTTATGGGTACTAGATGACTGATATACTTAATACATTATCATATTTTATATTTTTTCCATTAATAATCTTTAGTACACATACATTTTGTCTATGTAATAATTTATTTATAAGCCTACTTTGTGAAGAAAAATAAAGAAATATTTGATTATACTACATAGATAGATATTTTTATTATACCTCTATATAGAAAAATACCCAGAACACCCTGAATAAATATAATGATAAGGTAGCCATTGAAATTCATAAACCAGGGCGCACCTAATCAGAATTGGTCGACTAAATCATCGACAAGTTTAGTCGTCTCTTACCCATCTCTAGTGGGGTTGGCTTCAGATGCGTTCTAACACGATTAGCCGCGTAACGGAGTCACCCACCCGCTCTGCTGCTTGTTAATGCTTTCTACGTTGATTTGTTCCAATTTTTTAACGTTCATTGAAGGGAATTAAAGTTTTATTTAATCAATGGGAGTACTGGATTCTCCTTAGTTTTGTAGTAAAACTAGGTTTGTAAAAAAATCTGCATTCATATTTTTATATGTGGAGCTGGGCAAAGACCTCCCTTCCTTCCATCTGCACTTTTATATCGTTATTATTAATTAACGTTATATTCCTATATGCGTATGAAAGTACGTTATTACAATGAGGCGTTTTCATTAAAAAGTAAAAACTTCAAAAATAGTTACCTCGAACCTTATAGATGGCGTTAATTTTCTTTTACTGGTAGGCACAATTTGACAATGACAGGATTAATCACAAACTTTCTTACTCCGCTTGACAGCTCCATCTGTTAGGTTTAGTAGAAAACTCTTTTTGTTTTGTTACTGAAAACGGCTCATTCTGTGTTATAGTTTTATATCAAACTTTAAACAAATGAAATGGAGGAATGTCTAAATACATTTCTAAAGAATTATAAAATTTTACCAGTTGTACTGTACGACCCCACATAAAAGTGGGATAAAGGCAGGGATATGATGATGATGACTGTGACCTGACTTCGATACAACATTGTAAGATGAAAATTAATCTCATAATTATTGCGTTCTCGTTCTCTTTGACTAAGTTCTTTACATAACAACCTTGCATTTGACTATTATATGGATATTTGCAAGATATTATAAATGCATGTCACCAAGCCGTGGGGCGCCGGCAGTAGAATGTTGCCCCTCCTCTCATGCCCGTGGATGCAGTAAGAGCCTGCTAAGGGATACCTCCGAAAGATGGGCAGCAGCGTCTTTCCATATATCAACATCCCATACTGCGCTCGCCAACCCGCCTGCCAAGCGTGGTGAGTATGGCAACTATCCCTCATGGAGGACCCATGAGGGAGGCCTTTGTTCACTAGTGGACGTTTTATGGCTGATATGATGATGTCACCAAGGGTTAGAGGACGCAATAGAAGAAGGGGGCCTTTCCCCGGCAGTAGGATCCCAAAAACTCTTTGCATAACATAACATAAGATGAAATAAATTTGGCCAGATAAGGGTCGGGCAACGTGCTATGTAGGCTTTCGTAGTTAACCGTAGACCTGTTGTTAGAAGTTGGTCTATGTATTTTACGTTAACCAATTTTTATTCACAGAATAACCAATACATATTGGTCATTATGTTAATTGGGTGTCCGTTTTTAAGTAATCCGCTATGTGTGGTAAGCCGTATCACTTATTTTAGCGACAATTTCACCAAAACTAAAAAAGCTTTTTTGGACGAGGATGCTCGTAAAATAGTTTAGAACTTTAATTTTTAGGAAACGGTACCCTAGATAGAAAAATAGTCTTCTCAACCCCTAAATGTTTTTAAAATACCTATTCAACGATACCCCACACGATGAAAAAATCAAGAAAATACAAGTTTATCTCCTACCTACGTGTATGGGAGGTTTTTTAGGACTAATAGTCTCTTCGTAAAGCCGATGACGGACGGACAGACAGACATACAGACAAAGCAAAACTATAACGGTTTCTTGTTTTCTACGAAACCTTTAAAACCATGAATTTCGACCACCTAAGACCAAATAATAATTTTCCTGAGTGACTCGTCCAAACTAGCTAGAAAGCAGAATTATGACGTCACATTCCAGACACGTAGCTAACGGGACTAATCCATTAATAAAATGGCTCGCCTTATCCTATCCACTCATTTATGAAAGTGAAGGTGTGGTTAGGGAACTGCAGAGCTGAGTCAGTTAACGGATTTTGTGTACCTATGCAGTTTCTCCCGTGGGGTGCTGGCAGTAGAATGTTGCTTCTTTTCTCTACCCGTGTATGCAGTAAGAATCTGCCCAGGAATACACCCGGAAGAGGCAGCAGCGTCTTTCCGCGTAACAACACCACGTTACCCGTTAACGTTCAAGTGGTTATATATATTTTGAATGACTGCATGTACACTTTATTGTACACAGATAAACACAAAATAAAAATTTAGGAAAACACGTATGACTAGGCTATTATTCTATAAAAACCTAATTTCTTGACCATCAGGAAAAAAAAGTTGATATAATTAGTTAGGATACTATCTAATTATATCATTACTCTTCCTTGATTTAATTATTTCCTTGATATGAGAATGAAATTGAAATTTTACCTAAGTGTAGTTCAAAACTATAAAAATAACGAAATATAAGGTAAAATCAATAGCTTTGTGTATGGTGGTTTCTAGATTTGTATTAGGCATTTAAATGTACATACAGTCAATATCGTATCAGTTTAACAACCAATTAGCAGTAATATTGGTTCTACGAATAATCCGAGCTTGTTTAGTAATTTTACAAATTGTTTATATTATGGCAACTATTATTTATATGTAATTGACTCGTAAGAACCAGATTTTATACGAATGAATGAAAATTTAATTTGGGCTTAAAATAAGGGCAGTTGTAAAAATGAAAAATCTAGAGACTCCTCGCCAAACTTAAATTGGAAATGATTGAAACGAGAAAAGCAAGAAAATCTAGTTACATTTTGTTGGATCAGACAAATTTTCAGAATATGTCTAACTTCTTATGAAGTATATGTCTTTTCAGTGTCTTGCTTGATGGATGGAACATTCTTTACGAACTCTGAATATTTTATCAAAATGTAGGGAAAGTTTTAATTTAAAATTGTCAATCTAAATAAATCCACTCAAGTTAAATTTCCAATATCTTTTACCTTATCATAAAAGGCGAAAGATGTTGCATACTTCAATTAACAAGCGAAATTGCGTTCGATCACCGGCGTTCGGTGTATTCTACAAAGGTTAATTATAAGGGGGCTACTTTGAAACCGTGATTACAGCATTTGAATGCAATTTTTTGGCAGATTTTCATACAAACATTCAAATTCTGTCAATTTAAAGTGCAGGTTAAATTGAAACAACATTTATCTGCCTCCGTGGCTCAGCCGGTCCAATAGCCGACTGACACGCAGGAGGTAGCAGGTTTGATTCCCGCCACGGTGCAAAGTCTGTAAATATTCTACAGATAATTGTCCCGGGTCTGGGTATTTTTCTGTCTGATTATGTATTAACAAAAAAATTATGTATGTACGTATTATATCAAACGTCTGGTGTCCATAGTACAAGCTCTGGTTTGGTTTTGAGACTAGATGGTGTTATGTGAAAAGTCAGTATTGTTTATTTATTTATAAGTATGAACTCGTATACGGAAAACAATAAGATAAAATATTCGTAATTCAACGTGCATATATTATTTTACCTAACCGTGAAGGTAGAGGATTTTTTTCACATTCGTCATCATCATTTCAGCCGTAAACAACACTACGGAACACAGGCTTCCCTCATGGATAACCATGAGGGGTAGTCATACACACCACACATTTTGATGAAGGAAACACTAAACTGAAACAAACCATTCTGTTGTACCAATTCATGCAGACTTGACCTCCGACATTAATTCACTAATTAACATTTCAGCTTTAACACAGAGAACGGGATTTCCTTACGATTGCCGGTTTTAGATTATAATAATGTTATTAGACCCAACTTTGTTATGTTATTAATTATCTATGTAAAGTAGGTAGATTTAACGACTTTTTATATCGCTTTATCTTAGCCTTAAACTGCTGTCCACGTTCACTGCTGGATCTAGGGCACTATCATGGATCTAAGATCATAGAGGTTTGTTGCCGTACTCGCCACGCTTGGCAGACGAGTTAGCGAGCAGTACGAGTTGTTGGTACACGGAAAAACGCTGCTGCCCATCTTCCAGAGGTATTCATCCGTAGATTCTTACTTCATCCATGGACAAGAGAGAAGAGGCAAAATTCTACTGCCAGCACCCCACGGCATGGCAGTGACCTACTAATGATCCTTAATTGATAAATTAAAACTGTAATGAGGTTTGTCGAAAAAAGTTTTGAACATGTTGTTTTTGAACAAACTTTTTTTCTCAGGTCGCATTATATTATAATGCAATATTGATAGGTTATTTGCCATTATTTAAGTCCTTTTGAGTTTGCCGATATTTCGACGCAGTTTTAAACGTCATAATCACGGATAAACTAACTAAAATACTCAAATAATGGTAAATATCCCGTAATTATTGCATATTATGTTCACAACCATGATAGTTTCAAAAGTTATATCCCATAGTATTTGTTATATTTGGTAAGAAACTTTGGTAATGCTCTTATAGCTTCACTTTACCACGCACCGAGTCCTAAAACAAGTTATGTTCAGAGTTTCACTACGTGATAAAATCCTGAGCAAGGTAATCCTGCTAGATTTACCGGCGTAGTGCTCAAAATTAGTTAGTTAAAGCGGCAATGGGCAGGACATATAACTTGCAGATCTAATAGCTGTTGGTTGGTGAGCAAATGTTCTCGATTACAAACAGGAAGTCGTGTGAGATAGCTTCGGACTATATAAATAGACTGAATATCTGTACTACATATCTATGTAGTAAAGATATTTACACTTTAATAAAATGTCTAACAAAAATAAAATTGAATGATGTTAATTAGTAGAGAATCTGCTCTACTATACCAAATTGAAGCCTATATATCATACGTGATTGAAAACTTAGTGTACAACATAACATACGTAAAAATAATGTATCAAAATAATGCTCTTATTGTTGATATTTTGACTATGGCAAAAAGTTGTACTACGACGTAGAAGGTAGCTACGCACAGCGTAGCACAGCTACGCCGTATAGTAAAAATAAGGTATCAAAATAATGCTCTTATTGTTCATATTTTGTTCTCTTCTACTATGCCAAAAAGTTGTACTACGACGTAGAAGGTAGCTACGCACAGCGTAGCACAGCTACTGCGAATCTTCTTCTTTAGCTAATTAATAGATAGTGATTAGGAGAACTCTAGTAGTTACCAATAGATGGCGCTCTAACCGGTGCTCCACCGAAATCAAGAATTTCAGCGGCACCCGACACGGGTTTCGTAGCTTAGTGGTTCAAGCACTTCCGGCTTTAGGAAGCGTCAAGGATCGATTTGACGGACGTGGGTTCAAATGCCACCGGAATCGTAAATTTTTAATAAGGTTTTTCATTTCCTTGAAATGTTCTACTTAAGTGTAGTTAAACACTATACACAGTACAAACTAATAGATAGTGCTTTGTTAGCCTCCAATATAAACCGTGTCTTAGTTGGCACTCATTATCGTAAATGAACACTGTAATACTAATTTTACTAATTTTATAGACCGTTAGAAAAAACTAGTAAGATTTTATATTAGCGAATTTGACGCAAAATCATGCCAAATGCCAATGAAAGAAAATGAGCCGTATCCGTTTAGGATAAGGCTCATAAAGCTATAATCCAAACCTCGTGGATGTAACCACTCTATAAGCTGCTGTAGGATGTTTGATTAGCTCAATACGACCGTGATGTTTGTGTTTGCTCAGTCTCGGTTCCACAAGGGTGGATAATACTACTGGTACAATAACCGCATACTGAAATGCAAATTTTAACCGTAATTCTAGCGAATGAGGTTCAAATTACAATGACTGTTTATGAGCTTCGCTTTTTGAGCGTTACATTTTCTCGAAATTTATTATATCCTCTGAAATAAGCTACTTCATGCTACTCGCATTTACCAACCTACGTTTCCTTTTTTGAATATTATACAAGAAAAACAATTCGAGCTGCGGACTCAAACGTTTCCTCACCGTATCCTATCCAACAATAACACTACTAATTTACGAGCACTAAAAGCCTGCATCTAATACCTCTTCTTACAAGGGTCGATGAATTACCGTAATTTAGCCAAGATCGATGTAACCCACATTAAATCGGCATTGGGTCGTGTCACACCTGGACTCTGTTCGCAAACAGTCGCCTAACGAACCCCAATTAGCTTGGCTGCGGCCGGGTTCAGTATGGAAACATCAATTAAACAAATGCGATTGATACTGGCACTGATATTGGGACCGGAAACTTATTTATTACTGTTTCCTTGTTTCTGGGACAGGTTTGGTTTAGGTATCGTGATGTTGAAAATTAGGATTGACTACCTGATGAGACAAGCGGACAGCCCACCTGATTTTAAGCGTAACTTCTACCAATTACAAATGCAATACCGCGGTGATCACGCGTTCACGAAAGGATATATCCTTCTTTAATTCCGTGGGTTGCCGGCAGTAGAATGTTGCTTACTGGATCCACGGGCAAGTGAGGAAAGCCTCTCTTGGCCGTCGATGTAGTAAGAATCTTCCAAGGGATACCTCCGGAAGGTGGGCAGCGGCGTCTTTACGTGTGTCAACATCCTTTACTGCGCTCGCCAACTTGCCTGACAAGCATGGTGAGTATATTAATAACACCCCTCGTGAACTTGGAGACCCATTAGGGAGGTTCTTCGCGCTTCTCTTCAGCTGTAGACTCGGAAAGTAGTCCTAGAGCTGATTATTAGAAGGGTTCAACTTGTTATTTCAAATTATACAATTAATCCTACATAAAACTATATTCATGATTATGTCATTCGTAGGATGCTGCTGACATGAATGCGCTGAACTATAACTATATATTATATAAGTACAGTAATATAAGCAAAAATTATAATGCTGGATACTGCACACAGCACCACCTAGCCCTAAGAATATATTATAGTTACTATGGAAACTAGATAATTGGTAGAGTAGGTACCTAATACGTTTATATAAACTTATAAATTTATTCTACATAGCAAACCCAAACCCGAGAGAAATATAAGTAGATCTAATATGAGTTTTCACAATCTATACTCAACAGCGACTGTAGTTAAAAAAAAATATGAAAATTTGTACAGCGCCTCTAGCACATAGTTTGGTACTAAAATACGCAGTTAACTACACCGACTGTAGTTTGGGCTTGATTTGCTTAGAATTTGGTACCATGAGTTACAAATCTGACAGATAAACGTCATTCGCTCAACGTTTTGGTAAGTCTTGTATCAAAGAGCGCATTTTTATAACATTGATGCGAAACAGCAATATAAGAAATATGTCCAACTGTGAAGTGAAACTTTTAAGTTTGTGATTTTTTTTATTTTTTATTTATGTATTCTTTAGTTATTATTTTGTTTTTCTTCATCTATTAATATGTATATAAAATTGTATTAAGACCTTCATCCATACCATATTTTTTATATATTTTTTTTAATAAGTTGCTTTGTTTAGTTCTGTGTTTTTTTATTACTGTATAGATAATTTTATAATTCCGAGTAATATTGTTCTTGTTAGTAACTCACTGGTCTCCACGATACAGGCTTGCCTAGTGTGGAGACCTAGTGTGGAGACCGTAAAGGGTCTTTACGGCCCTTTACGGTCTCATCTTACAACAGTATAAGGACACTTATGGTCTATTATGCTAGACATTTCTTATTTATAACACTGTAACTACTACGGTTGTAACTATAACTATGTTGTTGAAAATATTTTTTTTTTCATTATTTCATTCACTTATTTAGGGATTAATAATGTACCAGTACAATTCCCATCACAGCAAAACAAACGAATAGACGTTTAACTTAAATCTAACGAATCAAACTTAAAGTTCCCGATATTTGTATGTATTAGGTATTCCCTGATAAACTTCAAAAGTCTACTCCAACTCGACAAGATTAATCCGGTACTTCTTAACAAGACTACCAATTAAACAAAGATTAACTTAGCCACAGTAAAGCTGTCACAGTACCTAATCCCGTAAGACAAGAACGCTCAAACAGGTCTCAGAGGGACCAATCAGCTTGCAAACTTGGATGTGCAAACTAGCTCTCAGAGGATGCTTATTACGAGGAGAGTTTCCAATAGTTTTACTGGTGAGTTGTAACTCTGTGGTCGCTGGATGTTGGGTCATTTGATCGAGTTTCGTTTATTTTAGAGGGACGACGTTTACTTAAGAAATAGTTCGTAGGCGTACTAACATCATCCCTCATACATAACATAAAAAAGCCAGTATGTATTTTCCGTTTACACGCCAAAATCACTAATCCGAAATCTGAAATAGGAGATGCAATATAAATTTAATGGCAAGTGTATTGAAATAAAGTTATACTTCTGAGGCTGTTCCAAAGTTTCAACTTTTGCGGTCTCACCGTTCCCCAGGTAACCCATAAATGATGTACTTTTTTCTCAGTGAATGATTACGAAAATCATAATCATTTATCAATTATAACTATAATAATTTCTTATATTTTAGTCTATGGCTACACGTTTTATACTCTGAACTTGTACCCTAAACAGCCTCACCGCGGGGAAGAGGGTACAGGCAACATTCTACCACCGAAATCCTACGGAATTCTGATTATAACTTTATCAAATTTGACAAAGACGAAAACGTTTTTATAACCTAAATCTCTCTTAAGTGAAACCTTTTAACAGCCATATTAAAATTTGGCTATTAAAGGGGTAGACTAAAACAACTGCAGATACGAAAGGTTGTCAACAACTTGGAAAAACAGGGCCGTAAATTTTAACTTACGAACCTTAGATTGCCTCGCCTCAAACATTTTTCGTATCGCAAAACCCACCTTTCTCGCCAGCTTACCCATATCAGTACATTTCTTGAAAATAGTGTTAGTATTCAAATAAACTACACACTTTGTATGTCAGACGTAGGGCGTCGAAGGCACCTTTAGAGAAAGGCAGGTCTACATTGATTGCGATGCGATTTTCATTATTATTAATTGAAAGTCAGACTATTGTATAAGTTTTGATGTTGATTTATCAATAGTTCTTCATTAGTCTAGAACTTTAGCTTTATCTAATATTGATTTATCTTTAGGCAACTAATTGGTTATTTGGAAGTTTTAGCTATAAAAGCCAGGTCACTGCAGTAGAAAACGGAAAGAATATAATAATTATTAATTTTGTTTTACGGGGATTACTCACGTGTCAGAATAAACTTCGGATGTTATGTATACGTGAGTAGTCAACATAATGAATATTATTTGTTTTTATTCAAAATATTACATTTAATCTTACAGGTTTATACTAATACAATAGAATTAGTCAATATAATAACGTTAGCTTTAAAAGTGAGATACGAGTATTGTTAATAATTTTACTCGTAGCTACATAATATAACGAGATCAATATTTATTAAAAAAAAATACAAATTAACAACGTCAAAACTTTCTTTAAAAGTCAATCACTCTTTAATTGTAAATTTTAAACAAAGCCCAGCAAATACTTTATTTAAAAAATGTTAAACTACGTAGGTTACAAAGACAAAGTTACCTTCTTTATGAGGTAAGAGGCCATTTTGTTTATTACTTATGTCTTTTTGACTGAGCGTATTACTTGATTGTGAGTTCATGCCTTTATAAATTTTACTAAGTTTGTTTCATATGTAAACTTGAGGTTTGTTTATTTGAGTATATATGAATAAGAGTTCAACAACTTGCAAAGGGCTTTTAATATCGCAAAGGGCAAAAATCATATTACTTAGTCGTATCTAGACTATAACGTACTCTAGCAAACATGGAATGAGGTTTCTAGTTTGAATTTATGTACAAAGTTTCATTCGAAGTTTCATCATCATCATCATCTCAGTAGTGCTGTTGTACACGTCCACTGCTGGACACAGGCCTCATAGATCCAGCAAGATCATTTGGGGGTTGCTGCCATACTTGCCACGCTTGGCAAGCGGGTCGGCGAGCGCATTACGAGATGTTGATACTCGGAATAACGCTGCTCTTCCGTGGATATCCCTTGGAAGATTCTTACTGCATCCACGGGTAAGAAAGAAGAGGCAAACATCTACTGCCGGTACCCCACGGCAAATGCTACGAGAAGAGGGAATACAAGGCTTATTTGATAACAGTTGATATCAAATAAGAGAATTATCATGTAAACGTTGAGGCAATTCAGCTCCTCGACAATACAGATCAAGTAAGAAGACTTGAAAGAACTAAACCTTCTAAGTTAGTGTAGTGAAAAGTGATAATGTAAAATATATTAAGAAAGAATACAAGAACAAAGTGTCTTCCCCTTAAATAGAGACAGTAAGCGTTCGTAAGCTTTCCCGGCGAACTTCGTATCGCACCTACTACAACCACTACTTACAACTACTCTACAACTACCCTTTTTTGGTGGTGACGGGGTAGGAATCTGCTTGGAGATACACATGCTGCGTAAGGGCACAGCATGGCTATGTGAGGTTGTGTCGCGACGACTCACTAAAAACCCCCTGATGGCCGGCCTCGGTGCACTAGGGGCTCCGGTTCCTCGTAAAGAACACTCCGGAGCCCGTATCGCACCTAACCCTACAACTACCCTACAACTACATTTACAATTTACACACCGAAAAGTAACCTGTGCCCGTCTCCATGGTCTAATCTACTCCTATACTAAAATTCATCCAAATCACTTCAGCGGTTTTGACGTGAAAAGGGAACATACATACATACATGAATACATTCTTACTTTCACTTTTATTATATTAGTAGGATCCAACATAATTATTTTTTAAAATCGCCGTCATCGATGGAAAACTATATGTGTGGAGATCACACGATGGTTACAAGAGATACAAGAGTTAAATGAGATCTTATTTTATTTTAAATAGATATAAGGTATTGAGAACTTAATTGACAAAATGTATAGAGCCGCATTGCTGCTTCAAAGTAACATCCACCATCGTGTCAAATTTCATTTTTAATCACGGATTAACATTTTTTTTTTCAATTGCTATTAAGAGCCAGTTAAAACACGTACACTGCCAGCCGCGACGAAAACAGATAAATAGAACCTCAGTGAATCCATGATAATTCCGACAAGCCTAAATGAAGCTGAAAATCCACCTTCTTCTTAGTAAGTTCTTGTAAGGCCTTTAACATCTATTATAAATTATTTATGCAGTGTCAGCAACTGCTATTCATGCTGTACGGGACGCTGTAGTGCCTCGGAAATTGATAGATGGATTGGACTTGCCCAGAACCTATCAACCCAGTTAAGTCGGCTATTAGTCAAAGAAATGTCCAGACCAATACGTCTGAAGTTAACAAAACGGGTTTCCTCAGGTTGTTTTCTTTCACCGATAAAGCGCGAAGTGAACATTATTTTTTCAAAAAGGAATATTTCATAGTAGAAGTAGAACTTTTTGTGAACTACCACCATACCTATTTCTGCCGCCAAGCTCTTATGTCAGTATTGCAGTGATTTGAAGAGTAAGGGAGCCGGTGAGGTAACGGCACATGAGACCTTACAACTCCACGTCTTATGGTGACGGGTGCAATGCAATACAGCGTTGGTCACGTGCTTAGTGAACGTGATCACCGTGGTTCAGCCCTTGTGATAGGTAGAGATTACCGCTGGGCCTTCGACTTGTCTTATGAATTAATCGTCGTAAAAAATATATTTGTGCACGGCGAGTATAGAAACCACGATCTTCGGGTATAAGGTCGGCATACCGCTCGGCGAACACGGATATAACTTATTAACCATCATCATAATTTCGGCCGTAAAACGTCTACTACTGAATACAGGCCTCCCTCGTGGATCTCCATGAGGGGTAGTTGCCACCACGCTTGGCAGGCGGGTTTGCGAGCGCAGTATGGGAGGTTGAAACGCGGAAAGACGCTGGTGCCTATCTTCCGGAGGTATTCCTTAGCAAGCTCTTACTGCATCCACGGGCATGAGAAGCGGGGTTACATTCTACTGCCGGTACCTCACGGCTAAGCTTATGAAACTTGTTAATGCGTTTTAATATTTTACGATGAAAACTCGGTGCTTCCTTCACTTGTCCGAACATCAAACACCCGTTTACGTTACCACCGAGACGTGTGAAAAGCAGCTCATTCCCGGATCTTGGCTCTTTGAAGTACCATAGGCTGTTGTAATTGCCAATAGCTCCGAGCTAAGCCTTCACCTATGTTAGCCTTCAAGTGATGAGACATAGCGTTAGTTTTACAAAATTCTCATCAGGGTTTCAATGAGGATCTCCTAGATCAAAGAACTGGACAGCAATTGTTGGTTGGTACTAGGTAAGAATGTGTTAAAAGTGGTAGAAAAGGGTACCGGCAGTCTAATGTTGCCCGTGCACTCTTGCACGTGGATGCAGAAAGAATCTGCCAAGAAATACCTGCGTAAGATTCAATATTTCGAAGATTTGGCAGCGTTTTACCGTGTATCAACATCGTTTACTGTGCTAGCGAAACCGCCTGCCAAGCCTGGTGAGTAAGGCAATAATCCCTTTATGACCAATGCTTGGAAATTTATGTGTGAGGCTTATTTATGTCCAGCAGTGGACGTCTTGTCATCATCATCATCATATCAGTCGTAGGAACGACGATGATGATGATGTCATTCCTACGACTGATATGATGATGATGACAAGATACTAGGTAGTATGTAAGTATTAATATACATATGTACGTGTATCGAAGGACTCTCTTTGATATACGACAGAAATGGACATAAAAGATTGGAATATGATCAGTGTCATAAAAATAGTAAATTATGTATAAAGTAGGTAAATTTATTCAGTCTAGTCTACTTAGTTTTGAAACAAAAAAAATAGTTTATGCAGTCTAAAGTCGCGGGGTGCTGGCTGAAAACTGTTCCCTCTCCTCGTTTTCACCTGTTAAGGGATGCTTCCGGAAGATGTCCCGTACAGCATGATTTTTTTAATGCTGGACAATTCACACAGCATCATCTAGCCCCAAGCTAAGCAGAGCTCTTTTATTTTGAGGATATTTTTTTTATGTTGTTGTAAGTAAAAAGTGCCTATGTCTAACTTCCATACTTAAGTTACAAAATCGTTTTTTATAATTAAAAAGTAATTGAAATCAGGTGATGTTTATTGGTTATATTATCGACAATTATGAATTCTTACTAAAATTAGTAAATTTATCGTCGCAAGTGTTTAAAAATATCTTTTATTACATTTTTTTTATTATACATATAAAAACATCCAGAACACCCTGAACAAATATCTGTAGATCATACAGACATTTGTTCCAAGGCGGGAATCGAACCTGCAACCTCTTGCGTCGCAGGTGAACCTTCGCCGCAGCGAGCGAAGGTTCAAACTGTAGTATGTAGTTACTTCCCCGGATGATGTCTTCACAAAAAAAATCTTTTACTACTTTCATCTATTTCTCAAGATTGCTTGTGACTTGCACCAACTACTTGGTTCGCTCGACCCACAAAAGGCTGTTTGGCCGTATCCGGGAAGGACTATTTTTAGTGGATGCTTCTTATCTTAATAACTTTGCTCAGCTCCTGACTTTAATTGTCTTTTGTCGCTACCGAGTTATGGAGTACAGTTATGTTTGGCCAGTCTTGTTTTGTTAAATAGCTGAAATAAGATTTAAGGTTTTGGTAGCTTTTTGTGTGGGAATGTAGGTGGATATCTTAGTGTCTTTGCCTGTTGGAGAACAAACGTAGTCAGGATTATTGTAAGTCAGACTTGCCAATAGTACTATACAACCATTTGCATAATGTTATTTTGTATTCTACATTTCTAATTATACAGCAAAATATGTTTCGTTATTTCATTCGAAACCCATTAAGTTCGGGAATATTAAACCAATCAGATACTAAAGTTCAACAATAGGGTGCATTTGTAAAAACGACAATATTTTATAGAGAAAAAGCATCACATCCATAAAAAGTACATTAATTTCGAAATGAATCCATGAATCAATTTAAACGACATTTCACATTCATATTTTTGTAGTTGTTATGAAACTGCCTTTATCGCAGTAGAGAATTTACTGCTGGAAACGGTAGTAAATTGGAAATCTGAAGCATAAAAATGAATTAAACATATAACCGTATCAGAAACGACATTATAAATAGCATAATTTTTAATGGTTGTAGCGGCAACAAGTATTAATTTAACTATCTATTGTTAAGACTAGCTGTTAGTTTTCCTACAATTTTCAAACGAAAATACAACACTAGGCCAACACGCCCATTATTATATTATTTTTACCGTAGGTAACGTAAAAACTTCCCTCATTTTGTTCAAACGCGCCATTTCACATTTTACCACCTGCAGTTTTAGTACGCGTCAGTAAAATTCATGTTTTGTTTAATAGTTGGTGAACGTGAACACTGTCCAAGATTTTCGCTGAATTTTTTTTATTGTATTCAGTGGCGACCAGTCTTAATTACTCAGAAAACATTCTCATCTTCAAATATAACAATAGCTTGGAATTACTTATGGACATTATTCCCTAAAAAAAGTTTTGTTATAACGTATAACGTCGTTCTTTTAACAAGCTTTTATTTAGCTTGCCCTGTATGAATGTATAAAAAGATAACAGGTAATTTATTCAAAATCCTACTCCTACTAATAATAAAAGTGAAAGTAAGAATGTATTTATGCATGTATTTACGTTCCCTTTTTAGACCAAAACCGCTAAAACGATTTGGATGTATAGGAGTTGATTAGACGGACAAGGGCTACTTTTCGTTGCGTAAATTAAATCAGAAGGGGTTAAAATAGGGGATGAAAGTTTGTACGGAAAAAATATTAAACATATGTTTCAGCGTTAGTTGTAGCGTAGTTGTAGAGTAGTAGTAGGGTAGTTGTAGGGTTTCTCCGAGGGGAAGGAAACCACCCAGCTTGTCGGTTCGCGTAAGTGACGTTGACGTCCAAGTGGGACCGTACCTTAAGTACTTGGGCCTCACCTTGGATAGTCGCTGGGGCTTCGAAGAGCACTTCAGCCGCTCCGTCCCCCGGCGTCACGTAGCAAGGATGGATGACGACAGAAAAGGGAAGCGCATCAACTAGAACTTGGTAAGCGAAAACGCGGTAGCCAGTTCCTGCGTTTTAAAGAACATGAAGCGATGCAGTATAGATCCTTTTCATAGGGAATCTATCGCTAAAAAACGGCCTGAATGGATAGGACATATACAGGAGAAGGTGTATGCTTTTGAAGACGAAAGATGGCGAGAACTGGATCTAAAACGTGAACAACAAAACCGCCTTTTAATATAAAATATAACTACGCTAATGGTGCCCTAACTTGCGATGTTTGTACGTTTAGCGCAAAGATCGGGTATATAAGTTAGTTAAGAGCTAAACACACAAATCTTTAAACAAGCCAAGTCACTGCAGCCAAAAACGGCTAGGTGGATTATTAATATGCGAATGTAATAAAATTAAGATTGCTTATTATCTTAAATTAAAATCATCGAATCCTGAATAGTGGTAAAAGTAAAGTTTTTTGAGTAATCAAAACTACCCTCTTTCGGATTCTAATACATATATAATATAAGTAATTAAATCAGTAGGCTGGCTTTCTTTTCAAGTAAAAATGCTTATCGCCCAACGAAGTGGGCATCGGGTCAGCTAGTTGCTGACAAATTATTTTAACAATCTTACGGTTAATAAGTTATACGTTGTTAAGGTTTTAATAAATAAACGATTTAATTTCATCTTACCTACCTAAAAGTACCTGTCTAGTCCGCGCCAAATATTGGGAATATTGGACAGCCAATAAATATGACGGAACGGGAAATTGGAATGAGTTCAGCTTACTTGGCGTCCGGTGCCCTGTCTTTATTCCATTACTAGCAATGAAACAAGAACCTTCTACTAGATATAATGTACCCGTAGTTTGAATTTATAGTGTTTTTTAAGCTATTTTCCGTTGAAGGTATTCTATTTTTGATCTCTATGCCTAAGATCTCTATGTCTCTATTCCATGATCTATATATGATATTTATGCTATCTCGTTCTTCTTGCTAACATTAATTGTATCAGTTGAAAGTCAGTATTCGCTTCATAAACGAAATTATATGCTGACTATTGTATTACTCACTACCTTATTTTTTCTATAATGCTGAGTAAAATCTTTTTACAATCTTCACCTGGGAAAACCTGTCCAGTCAGCGTCCAATATTGGGCGGCCAATAACTATGACGGAACGGTAAATTGAAAGGAGTTCAATTTTCTTGGCGTCCGGTGCCCTGTCGTTATTACAATTGGTTTCCATTACTAGCAATGAAACTAGAAATATCTGCCTGATATATGTAGTTTGGATTTATGGTGTTTTCTAAGCTTTTACGGGGTAATATGTTTTATAGTTACTTATAAAATACTTTACGATTGTAAGCGATGTTTGCGCTTTTGTGACATCGTTCCCGGGAACTAAGGGTGCCATTTTTTCATATTGCTTTTTTTAGTAGGTACGTTATTTGTTTTTAATAAAACTTTCAAATGAAATTTAAACCAGGAGTACTTATAATACAATAATAACATGTAATTTTGAGGACCTGCGTGGCTCATTTGGTCTTATAGCCAGCTGAGACGCAAGAAGTTGTGGCTTCAATCCCCGTCAAGGGACAAACGTTTTCGTTTCTGCATATATCGTATGTATTATATTTATTTAATTTGTCTACAAAAAAATCTACTTCAATGAGAGAATTTAAAATGATACTGAAAATACCCAAAATGCTATATGTATGCATTTTAATATTATTTTATTATTATTATGGCGATTAGTGGATAGGTATATATTTCTTCATCTTTCGATGTCGTGAATTTTGTAATATTGAAGAGTTTTGAAAACCATCTCAGGTCTTCTTTATCAGTTTTATCAGTTCCACTTCACCAAATCATACTATTTGAATGCAACATACAACTTTTCAGGAGTTCCCTCAATTTCTCATGGATCCAATCATTAAAACTGATACACAGATAGATAAACTCTTTATTACGTAAATCGTATAGAAAAAAGAACAAAAATAACTAAAATAGCTTAGGTAAATAATTAACTGAGTTTGTGGGGAAAGTGGGATTTGATACAAAGTGATCCAAATCGTTTCATCAACGACAGAGTTCTGGGGTAACCAAGATTAAATTCTGTCAACCATCTGGTCTCCATTGTACAAACTTTGCTTAGCTTCTGACTAAATGACGCTGTGCTGGACACCATAAATATTTATTTTATGCAGTTAAAGAATATGTTCATTCAAATTAGAGAATAAATACATACAATACAATACATACCCAAAAACCAGTACAAATTTACGTAAGACCCAAATCGTCACCAAAACAAATTCAGGTAAATAAACAAGACAACAAAACAGGCCGTACCGTTCCAGGTGATGACCCGTCTATCCCAGGGTCCCGATCCATACATATTTATCTTTACCCGGGACACCAATTGCCACTACTATATTATACGCGGTCTGAATAAGCGAACAAAGCTTTTTGGCGGCCCTAGTTGATAGGATATCGACAGGGAAAATGGTAAGAAAAATGTGCGTGTTCCGATATTTTAGGGCGTAAAGCATATATTATGTAAACGACTTAATTGTCTGCTTAGTTATGAGGCAAATAACTGCAGAACATCCAAGCCATTTTAACAGTGACTATCTTATAACAGCCGTAGGGTGCTGGCATTAGAATGTTGCCCATAGATGCAGTAAGAATCTGCTAAGGGATACCTCCGGAAGATGGGCAGCTGCTTCTTTCCTTGTATTAAGAGCCCGTACTACGCTCGCCAACCTGCCCATACGTGGCGAGTATAGAGCAACAAACTCTCAAGATACTCATGTTATTGGAGCTCCATGAGGGAGGCTTATGTTAAGCAGTGGACGTCCTACTTACGGCCGAGATGATGATGATGAATCTAACAACAATCTAAAATTTAGGTGTGCCAGATAAAATTATTAATGTTTTTTACAGGCCCATTCGTATACATGAATAATTATTACGTTTGATGGTTTGTTTTTTAATCCACCTTGACAAAAACCGCATTGCCTTCCCCTGAGTTACTTTGTTAATTTTACATATAAGGGTGTTTTACTGTGGTTTTACCTCAAATACATCAAAAGAAAATAACCAAATCAAAATGCGGAAGCGTTTTATGGAAATTTTGAAGATTCCCGCCCGAAATGAAACAACAGTAAGGACCCTAAGCGACTCCATTGCTCTTGTCTTTCAATTAAATTTTTAAGTAACTCCTTGAGATTGTGTTTGGAATAAATTTACTGTATTTTTCACTAAAAGCTTTTTATTTCAACGTGATGTACTTTGAAATAAAAAGCCGCGCTGGCCGAGTTGTATAAATAAATAAATAATGCTGGACAAATCACACAGCATCATCTAGCCCCAAGCTAAGCAGAGCTTGTGTTGTGGGTACTAAATGACTGATATACTTAATACATTATACTAGATTGATAGATATTTTTATTATATATAGAAAAACACCCAGAACACCCTGAACAAATATCTGCAGATCGTGCAGACATTTGTCCCGAGGCGGGAATCGAACCCGCAACCCCTTGCGTCGCAAACTTGATTCAACTTCGTTGACCTTCGCCCACTGCGCCACAGAGCTCGTCATGTACCTGTACATGTACATGTACCTCTTTCAATCTGAATTTCATAGGTTTGATACTGCACGAGCAGCAATGAATTCTTATTATTATTATTATTTAGCCTCCACTGTCCCACTGCAGGGCAAAGGCCTCCCTTCCCTTCTTAGTTTTTGAAAAAATACGTGCACGTAAAAAAAACCCGCGGCTTAGTTAGCTTCTGACGTATTGACCTGTATTTTCATCTTACTACATAGTTGACAAAACTGGAAGGATGTTATAGGTGCTGGGCAAGCTTAACCTATTTAACAATGTACCAGGCGCTGCAGCGTCCCATACAGCTTGAATATCAGGTGCTTGTGTTCATTGTAGACGCTCAAACTCGTCTTTTAGTAAGTTTCGTGCTGCAACTTGAAAGATATCATATTATTTGACACAAGTTTTACAATTCCTGAGGATCTTGAACTAGCTTAGGCAGTGTTTTGGGAACCAAGGCATCCCCTTATCTAAGATCTCTAAGAACAAGGTCTAGACCACTGTGGAAACAGTTTTTAAAAGACCTACGAGTAGCTCTAAAACTGGCCTTAGATAATTTGTCAAAGGTAAACATTGCTTGAATAAACTCGAATAGTTCCCTGATTCAATTTTCTTACTAAAGGGCTGGCCATGTAAATGTTTAGATTATTGCCATGTCCAGATAAAGGGATCCACAAGTTTGGTTTGAATGGAATACATTTGAGATTAGGATGTAATCTTGCTAGAGTTAAGTGAAATTGTTGTTCTATTGCTTTAGTGGAATCTCTTTGAGATTAATGCCAATTAAAGTTTGTACGTTCCACAGAGACCCATAGGGTAATACTTTGATGTAGATGAAATGAATACTGTAAGGAATATGTATGACGCCCACTAATATATTCTAGAAGACTATAAGACCTAAAGTTTCTGTTTACGACATCCGAAGATATCAAAGGCGCAGTTGGTTTATTGTCGGCTTCTCGCAGGAGGTTGCGGGTTCGATTCGCGCCGCGATATTTTTTTGTGGTTTTTCTGTAGATATTTGTCCCGGGTCATGTATTTATAAAAAAATATTTAAGTATTCCATCAATTATCTGGTGTCTATTGTAAAAGCTTTGCTGAATTTGGGACTAGACGGTGTTTTGTTTTCCAGCATTTTTTATCTAATAACCAGTATTATTTATTCTATCAAACTCCTGGTCTGGACCCAAAACACAAGCTCTGCTTAGGACTTGCTTATTACTGCCAACTATACTCCTAACATCAAATTGACAGAAGTTATATACATATTTTAACATTTGTCAAACGAGCTTTTAAGCGATATTCCCAAAAAAAATATCTTGTGAAATTCCTTTAGCAAAAACGTGCTAAAAATCGGAAATTTACTTGGACGCTTTATCACGTGCCAGTAACAAATTCGAAGGCGAGCTATCCCAGCTTTACATTTTAAACAAAATGGAAATCATTCCAGCGCGTGTACGGCCACATTTTGTTTTAGTTTTATAATGTTTAATTCGAATTCCACAGCTTATTATACAACTTTGACTAAGAAATAAATCCGGCCAAGCGCGAGTCAGGCTCGTGCACCGAGGGTTCCGTGCCGTCATACAATATTATTGGTGTTAAAACCAGTTTATACGTGTTGTAGAACCTGGACAGCGCCATCTCTTGTCTGATAGCGGTCCTTATGTAGATTTTATTTCGATGATTCATAAAAAACTATGCTACTTGGATTTTTTATAGTGCTTGTAAACAGAGTCCCGTGTCATTTTAAGGCAATCCACAAAAAAAGGCGTGCTGCATGTCCAGAGTTGACAGATGAAATAACTCCATTATTACGACCTCTGTGGCGCAGCGGGCGAAGGTCCGCCTGCTACGCAAGAGGTTGCGGGTTCGAATCCCGCCTCGGAACAAATGTCTGTATGACCTGCAGATATTTGTTCAGGGTATTCTGGATGTTTTCTATATATAATAAAAAATATCTACCTATGTAGTATATTGTATTAAGTATATCAGTCATCTAGTACCCATAACACAAGCTCTGCTTAGCTTGGGGCTAGATGATGCTGTGTGAATTGTCCAGCATTATTTATTATTAGAAGCCCGCATGATGTTGACACTATATATGTATATAGACGCCACGTTTATTGCGTCCATTATTTTCCTGTCCTTCCCAAGGTTGCCTGGAATATATATGTGATAAGGCCGCCCTTTGTACTCCTGTATTGTTTTTACCTTATTTCTAAATTGTCTATGTTCTCTTAATGTGGGTGTACAATAAAGAGTATTCTATCTAGGCGGTGGGTGAAAATTACCACGTAATTAGGGTTCCGGACCAAAATTGTAAAAAGGAACCATTGTGGTGTGACTCTGTGTGCCTGTCACAAATAGATATCTTCAGAACAACTGATGCTATGGATTTGAAATTTGAAATGGTATAAGATAACACCTTTTCACTAATATAGTAAAATGTTGAAAAATATTCTTATTATGGGGGGCGGAAAGGGGGTCTCAAAAGTATTTAAGTGAAGTGTTGTAGTTTGTTCATAATGTGCAAATAAGAAGGCTTCATTTGCACATTAATGAACAGTTTTTGATTTTCCTTTAGGCCTTAATGTTTGACTTATTTACAAAAATGTTCTAAAAAGTACCGTTCCCCCCTCTTTTCTCCTTGACAATTTTGTGCCCTGTATCACTTTATTGTAATTAAATTATGTTTTTGTGATGTGGATGCTCTGAACCTGCGATAAAAGTAATCTATTGTTTTTTGCCTTTTAAATGTGTTATTCAACATTTTCATCTTCCATCTCAGCCGTAGGACTCTAGATTCTGAGATCTGGAGATTATTAATAGGTAGGCGTTAATCTTGCCGTAAAAGTTTCTTCAATGCATTTTGTTTGCGTATTTGTATTTTTTTACGTTTTTAGGGTTCCGGACCAATATGGTAAAAAATAACCCTTATGGTATCACTTTGTTTGTCTGTCTGTAACAATTAGTTATCTCAAGAACTACTGATGCTATCGACTTGAAATTTAAAATGGTTAAAGATAACACTTTTTGACTAATATAGCATATATGAAAATTTTAAAATATATTCTTATTATGACTGCATATTTCAGATTTATTTATTGCTTACAAAAACATTATTACATAGTTTTAGCTTAAATGGTAATAGGGGCGGATAGGGGATCTCAAAATGTTTAAGTCAAGTTACTAGGTCGTGTGGGGGATCATAATTATGAAAGATATTCATTTGCACATTAATAAACAGTCTATTTTTCCTTTAAGCCGTATCGTTTCCGAGTTATTTACAAAAATGTTAAAAAAACGACCGTTCCCCCCCTTTATCTCCGGAGTTTGAAGAGATAAACCTGTGAAACTTTTATAGCTTAAAAAAGGGTATGTAATTTTTTTAGGAAAATTATAGCGAACTCTCTAATTTGCATAGTTTTTTAGACAAGGGGGGTGGAAGGTAAGTTTTAATTTTTTTTGTTAAGTTACTAGGTCATGTGGGGTATTTTAAAAAAGGTATTTCACCCCATGCACATGTATAAACAGTTTAGTTTTGCTTTAAGCCGTATAGTTTTTGACTTATTTACAATAACGTTGAAAAAATAGCGTTCACATTTATCTCCGAAGTTTGCAAAAATAAACCCCTGAAACTTTTATTGCTAATAGGAGCGTATGTAAAGATTACAGTACAAATTATAACGAACCTTCTAATTTGCATAGTTTTTTAGAAACCATCGAAAGTGTAAAAAAATCTACATAAGTTTCGCTATCAGACAAGGGATGGCGCTGTCAAGGTTCTCCAACAAATGTAAACCCCCTTTATTATATATCATATTATATGATGGCACGGAACCCTCGGTGGGCGATTCCAACTCGCTCTTGCCCAGGTTTTTTTAACTATTGTCTTACAAATGTTTAAGATTAGCGATCTCTTGAACTATAATATACATTGTAAACTGGAAATAATAAATTTAGTTTCTCGTTTTTGCTGCATTGCGTGTATTTAGTTGTAGGATACCAAATTGGCCAATTTTATAATTACCTTTCCCAGTGCAATATAACGAGATAACATTCATCTTGCCTGGTACAACTCTGGTTAACTACATGCTAAGAGCTTATAAGCCACATGAAAAGGGAGAAGCTAGTTCACTTAGATACCAGGTGTACATACATATGTATATTGTTTGTCTAAGTAAACTAAGCCTAACTGTACCAAGTGTATAATTGTTTGTCTAAGTGAACTAATTAACTTTTCAAGAAAACAAGTTTATACAATTAAACATTTTAAGTAACCCCGACACTTTACCTAATCTTGGAGGTCCCTAACTTTTTTTTGCATTATTCTTGTCCCTCGATTTTTCTAATACATAGAAGAATCGCTATGCATCCTGGGTATATTTGCTGCAACATCGTTTTAGAAAATAATGTATTTTGACAAGCTCCGTGTCTCAGTTGGTTTAATATCTAGCCGTTACCTATGAGGTTGCAGATCGATTCCCATCACGGGACAAAATATGTTTACAGAAGATATATAAATTAATATAGAATCTGTGTGAAGATAACCGTCGTGGCGGAAAATAGTACTAACATCTTCATAAAAATCATTTAATAATACAATTTCAAAAAGGGAATTTGAAGTAATATTACAATATTTTTAAAGTACTATTAAAATGTCTAGATGTTACTGTCACATTATATTGACGTAACTGTGTTCTCAACATATAAAACACCGTCAGTAATTAACGAAACACAGCAGCGCTTTCAAACCTTATGACGGTTCTCTCTTCCCAAAGACTACAAAAAAAAATCAACCATCTTATTTCTACAGCTTACTAGATCAGCTATAAAACGTAAAAAGTTAAAACAATATCGAGTTACTTAACTGATTTCCAAATAAGCTAACCATAGGTACTAAATTTGGCGCACTGCCCGTTGCTTTTGTACACTGCATGCCAGAGAAAATGTGCATTTTCTGATTATTAATAATGTAAAGTTAATGTTGTGTAGCAGGCTGTTGGAAATAACAAAGTCGTCAATTTTTGATGAAATTTGAACAATGCAGTCCCGAGTTTCATTTAAATGAACACTTCTTTTTTATTCAACCAAAATTTAAAACATAATAGATTTGCTACGTAGCACTGCGATAGGGGTGCGGTGCGGGACAAAGTTCGCCGAGTCAGCCAGTAAATAATAAAGAAATTGTGCTAGAAATTTTACACAGCAACTTCTTGAAGTTAACTCAAATTAAAAAGAACGATATAAAATTGTTTATTGACATAATAGTAAATACATACGTATCATACAGCGAAATTACGTATGGACTAATACTATACAGTTTATACAAGCATTTGTCCTGCGTAATCGGACCCGCATGCGTCTTGGCTGGCTATTAAGCATAATAAATTGGTTATTTGATCCATGATTCATAGTCAGCTGTACGGGACGCTGCAGTGACTGGCACATTGTTACATATAATAATCTTATCCTTGCCTTTTAATTACTAAGCTTAGAGGATGATAGCATCCTCAGAGCTTAGTCGGACGTATTTAGAGGAAGGAACAAGGTTTAAAAACTAAAAGCAAATATTAAAAAACTACTAATTTCTTTAACTCTTTCTTTACCTCAGGTTAGACTCAGCACAAATATCCTTTAAAAACGCGTATTTGCATTTCTTATTCCTAGACTTTCCGTGACCACGATAAGTGCAACCCTGTTAAAACTTCGGACACAACAAAGATATGTAATGCGATAAATGCCCGTATACATAAGTATTAATATAAGGTCTTGATAGTGAAATGTAAATAAATGTAAAGTAAAATAACTCTTTAACAATCAAGCTATTATTTAAACGTACTAAAAATAATAAAATCAACATTTTTCGTTAAGTTGAATTTCAACAAAAAACGTCTTTGCACAATTTATGTGACAATAGCTTGTCGCGAGATTTTCATCATTACCGTAGGATTACTGTCCACGTCCACTGCTGGATAAGCTTCCCTCATACATCTCCAATATCTTGAGGGGATTGTTGCCATACTCACCACGCTTGGCAGGCGGGTTGACGAGCGCAGTATGGGATGTTGATACACGGCAATACCTTAGCAGATTCTTACTGCATCCACGGACAAGAGAGGAGAGGCAAATTTCTAATGCCGGCACGTCAAGGCTTTAATTTTACCATCGATTAAATAACCACTAACAGTGTCCCGCCGTATACCTTTCTCCATAATATGCTAAAGTAGAGTAATACCAGTAAATATACCGAGAATACGTACCGCTGCTTGCAATTTCATAACCAAATGAAAAGAAAATGTACTCCCAGTGGATGCGAAGGCGCCTTTGAATTTTGAACCTTACCTGCAAACAGAATTACCTAATTACACTATAGTTCATACTTGTATGAGTAACGAAGCGAGGAAGATATTATGTTACACAATGGGTACATTTAAGTGAGAATATATCTTACGTAGTATATTGCCGTGGGGTGCCGGCAGTAGAATGTTACCCCTCCTCTTATGCCCGTGGATGCAGTAAGAGCCTGCTAAGGGATACTTCCGGAAGATGGGCAGCTTTTGATAGATGTTGATACAAGCATTCCTTGTATCAACATCCCATACTGCGCTCACCAACCCGCCTGCCAAGCGTGGTGAGTATGGCAACTATCCCTCATGGATATCCATGAGGGAGGCCTGTGTTCATCAGTGGATGTTTTATGGCTGAAATGATGATATCTTACGAGTTATAATAATATTCTGAATCACAATCATCATCACAGCCATAGGATGTCCACTGCTGGACATATGCCTTCCTTATGGTCAAAGTCAAAGTCAATAAGTGTTTATTCAATAGAGCAAAACGCTACATAGAATAGTCAGCTCACAAAATAAAAACAAAACACATTCAAATTAAAAAAAAAACACAATTGAATTCTTTCGCTTCGGAAAACTTTTTTTTTGAAGTGAGGGAAAGAAGCAAATAAGAAACCTCACTCTTTCACTTCTGTTCATTGTTACAATATTTTCAATATCCGCAAGGATATTGGATGATTTGGATATTGCAAGATGATATCATTTCTTGTTGCGGTTGAACCGAGCAACACTCGGCCAGGAGTCAATATCATTAAAATTGATATCCATATGCGGAGTAAGGCGGAGGCAGGCGGGTTGGCGAGCGCAGTACGGGATTTTGATAGATAGATAGATAGATAAATTCTTTATTTGCTACTTCAGCACACACATACAATTTTACAAAAATGTTAATACACATTTTCTTACAATTACTGAAACTACATTACATAAAATAAAGAAAAAATAACATTACATTAAACAATTTGAAAACGATTAAAATACAAACAATTTGAAAGCAAAACCAAAATAAACAAATGTTAAAAACAATAATACAAATATAAACCTTTGCCCAAAAAATAAGACAAAAATACTGAATGTGTGTGTTGCAGTAAGGCAAAAAGGTAGCAACTCAGCTTCTGTTTACTCATAGAGCAAACACTGATTTTCAGTACTACCATCTGCAGTGACCAGAAAACGAGCAACCAACAAGCAATAAATGTGTATACTGAAATTAGTTTTGGTAATCTAAGAAATTATCTGTATCTGTTATGTAGTATGTAGTGTACTCGTATGTGAATTAGTATAAATAATTTGATGTTGTGTGGATGTGGAGTATTATGTATTAAGGTTTTACGTATTCTAGAATAATATAAGTTAAAACTACAAAAGCTGTTCCCAGTCAAGTGGACGAAAAACAAGACATACAGTTTACCAAGGCGATAACCTAAAGTCGGCAAACGAAGTGTTTCGGAAGTCCCTCTTTCTGTCTTAGTATTAGTGAAGATTTTAAACGTGATTTAAAAGTGAATTTAGTCTTAAGATTACGGATAGGGGGAGGAATGTTATTCCAACACTTCGTTGCTAGGTATCGGAAACTACAAGTAAACGCCTTGGTTTTGTGACTGTGGTAAAGCAGTGCTGACCTGATAGAACGTAAATCTCCAACCGCGAACTTAAGTTTATTATATAAGTACTCGGGTTTTTTCAATTTAACTACGTCGAAAATTAACCCGCCAAGATGCAGTTCCCTACGCGATTCCATATTAAGCATGGACATTTTATTTACATTTTAGATACACGGAAAGACGCTGCGGAGCACTTACGGAGGTATCCTTGGCAGATTCTTACTGCATCCACGGGCAAGAGAGGAGGGGCAACATTCTACTGCCGGCACTCTACGGCATAATAGCAAATAATTCATTTTAATTCTATGTTTTGAGCAGATGATAATGATGATGATAATAATGGGACAATTCAAAACGTTATTTAAATCTAGCCGAAATACTTTTATTCGAATCTGTATCGACCTTAAAATATATCTGAATTGTTACTTTTATTAGTTCTAAAACCCTCAAAATGTTTAAATCAAATTCGCGCCAACATAAAATTTACGAAACGCGACTATGTGGTAGACTCTGACGCCATGGCTTGACCACGATATAAATAATGAATTGAACACTACAACTTTACGACAAATAATTATTAACACTGATTAAATTAAAATACCACTTGAAAGATTTGACAGCTTAGTCAAAAAAACTTATTTTAAAGCCTAGAGGTATTATTTGTATTTGAATGTAAAATTGGGGTATTTTTTTAATAAAACAATAAAAGTCGATGAAAAAAAAATCCACAGGGCATGAGAAGTGTTTAGGGGTCTGACAGGATAGCAAATGACCCCTCCAGTCGACCATTTCAATTTGGCACACGATGCACCAAACACCATTTACAAATAAATTTGCTTGTAAGACGTAACCTATTATTTTACGCTCCTAAGGCAGCAGATTTATTAGCGTTATAACATTCTAATTACTACGGAGCTATGAAAGTATCATGCAGAGGGTGTTACGCCCTCAAAGGAAAATTATGAACATAGAGGTAGAATCGAACGAGTTACTTTACTTTAAATGTAGGTTGGTATTGTTGCGCCGTGATTGTGTACAAGTGCTATAGTGTTCAGTTAATAGTCAACAAGTGTTTTAGTGGTGTTCAGTGTTGTACAGTGAAGAAGTGTTCCTGTGTGAATCTGCTGTGAGATTCTTATTGGTGTGATCTGTGATTAAAGTGTTAATTTTGATAAAATTGGACCACATTATTTAGTCCCGAACCCCCAGCTCGTAACAGTATGTACAGTACATGAATAGGCTGCTTTTCACATAACCGTGCTGCACCCTAAATGCCGGAATATGTCGGAAAATAAATGCATTACGGTATCTGAAAATATATACATATATGCAGAATTCCATCCTCGTAAACAAAAAAAAGAGTAGTTGTACCGGTAGTTGTAGAGTTGTTGTAGAGGAGTAGTAGTAAGCAGTTGTAGTAGAAGGTGTAATACGAAGTTATTATATTTATACGCTAGAATTGCTTGATTAATAATTATTTCGATTCATCGCATTTGTGTTCAAGAGTAGGCCACCTAGTTAAGTAGCCATGACACTTTTAGGCTAGAAGGTGGTGTTGATAAGGCTAGCATTATTCATTTATTTGGTCGGCTATGTTTCATACAAATCTTGGTTGCCGTGAAAGTGGGCTGAATATCTCTTGAGATTTCTGCTAGATGTCGCTAACCGGTGACTACCTATATCTGTTAAACCCGGCAGTCAAGATTTTAGTTGATTCTGTGGCCAAACGCTTAAGACCCGCGTTATGAGAGAGTATTTTATGTCGGAAAATAATCTAACATTCTGACTGCATTTTAAATTATTATAAATGATACCAACTGTGGGTTTAAACTTACAAAATAAAATAGCTTATTAAAAAACTGATTGTACCTAAGATAGCTTTCAGTAATAAGACCGCCCGTTGTATGCTAAGATTTTATTTTTTGTCTCCTTGTGTTATTTTTGTTGATGATGAACATTAAAGAGTTAATCTATCCAGCTATCTTACATTCAGTTTTCGATACAGAAACCACGTAATTTTCCTAGATATCCAATAAAACAACAAAGAAATCTTATTACAACGCAGCTAGGTTCACATTGCAAATATCAGTTGCGAGGTTTGAAAGATAAAGTTCTACATTTTTTGTTCTCGTAAAAGCCGTGGATGAATTTAAATTTTTCAGTGGATGAACAAATCTTTATTGACAGGCAGATCTGTCGATACAGCTAGGGGTTTGTCATGTCTGAATGAATCGACCCGTCTTGCGCCTGCCAAATTTGCAGATCATGGATGAATCTTTCTACTGAAAGACTGCAGCTTAGAACTCATAGCATGTGCTCATAGATAAATAAATTTATAAATCAGGCCAGGTGCGTGTCGGGCCACGCTCTGTGTAAAAACAAGTTCATTCCCATCTTTTGTGTATAAGAGGTACTCCGGGTTAATATTTTTTTTAGCATTTTTTGTAGCGTTATTCGAACGTGATTACTTTATATAACCGTGCTAAATTACTGCTTTCTAGGAATAATAGTCTTATTTGAAGCCGACGATAAACAGACAGACAGACAAAGCGAAACTATGAGGGTTCCTTGTTTTACTAGTAAGGCCAATTTACTACAGGACCCTAAATAAATAATTCTGGACACTTCACAAGCAACAAGCCCAATATCATTATCCCAGCTTAGCTATCACGAGGACCATTTCATTTGAATTGGTTTGTATTCAGAATTTCCAGTGATAGTTCAATTAATAGCTTACCATGCATGTGTTCTCATACATTAACGTTTGCTAAGCAGTTCTGGCTAATCGGATACGGAAATGTTCTCGCAAATATGGACCGTGTTTATATCGGATTCACCACCTCAGCCGTAGGACCTAGGCCTCCTTCATGGATGTCTAAGATCATGAAGGGTTGTTGCCATACACGCGACGCTTGGCAGGCGTGTTGATAAGCGCAGTAGAGGACGTTGGTACATGGAAATACGCTGCTGCCTATCTTCCGAAGGTATCCCTTGACAGAGATTCTTACCACGGGCAAGATTTTACTCCCGGTACCGTACGGCATCGCTCACGGCAATTACGATTATCGCATAATTTAATTGCCGTTATTTTAATCGCTCATTACTTTTATACAAGCACTAGGCTGGGAGGATGTTAAAAGCAAAGATTGAAATCATTAGATACGCCCTGTGAGCTCGCTCATTTGGAATCAGTGTACTTCTGAACACAGTGTTAGCCGAAAGTGATATGTGTTATTTTTTATGCAAGAGTTCGTGCAACATGGTACACAATCAACGGTAACGGTTTGGTTTATTGGCAAGACCAGTGTGCGTGCATCGGTATTATTGTTATCACACATAATAAAGCCAATACAGTTTTTGGTGTCAGGACACATCTAATGATTTAAATCTTTGGGAAAGCACTGCAGCGTCCCGTACAGTGTTAACGCTGTAAATTATTATATTTTGTATTAAATAAAATAAAAAATAAATAAATAAATTATCAAATTTACAGCGTTAACACTGTACGGGAATTAATAAATCATCTATAATAGATGTTAAAGACCCTATAAATACATACGAGTAACATTTTGATGTTATCCAACTTACAAAGGTTTAAAGCTAATCTACATCTACACTAATAATAAAGAGGAAATATTTGATTGTTTGTTTGTTTGTTTGTATTGAATAGGCACTAAAACTACTGAACCCATTTGAAAAATTCTTTCATCATTTTAATCCTACGTTATTTCTGATGAGCATAGGCTGGGTATTTCTGATGGACATAGGGGTGCCGGCAGTAGAATGTTACCCCTCCTCTCATGCCCGTGATGCAGTAAGAGCCTGCTAAGGGATACCTTCGGAAGATGGGCAGCAGCGTCTTTCCGTGTATCAACATCCCATACTGCGCTCGCTAACCCGCCTGCCAAGCGTGGTGAGTATGGCAACTACTCCTCATGGATATCCACGAGGGAGGCCTGTGTTCAGTAGTGGACGTTTTATGGCTGAAATGATGATGATAATGATAGGCTGTATTATATCCCCTCATTCCCACGGGAACGGGTACCACGCAGGTCAGCTAGTGAAACATAAAACAGCAACTGCCCAAATTCATTAGCCCGTACAATGCGTTTTTTATATCTCCTTAATCGTTCCAAGAAACCAGTTACAGAAAAGTGTTTACCTCGGAGCCTGTTCGTATTTTACGACTCTAGTTACAAGAGGGAAACGATAAAAATGTTACAGAAAACACCTTCAAAGTTTCCTTGTTGTGATGCAAAGAATGTTTTCGAGATAAAAGAGGCGAATTCAGGTAACAAAGCATAAATCCGCATTGAAGCGGGGCGGAATTAAGTAATTTTGTATTACTCTGTTAAAAAAAATCTTAAAAACAAGCTATTCTGGGACTTGTGACCTACCTGTCCAACATGTCCTACCTGTTATAGGGTTAAATCTGTACATAATTTATACAGGGTGTATTATAAAAGTGTAAAATGTGTGAAACCCGAAAGGTGGTTTCAGCCCATGAAAACAAGTAGTTTTAGAAGGAAAAAAATCGGTTATTCGTATTTTTTTAATACTTTTTTATAATTTTACGAGATGGTGTGCTGCGAAAATGATTCTGAGATCATAATCGCGATACCCACTGATACCTGCGAACTGAAGATTCCTCTTCATACTTCAGAGTTTTATGGTGATTCTTTCACATTACAAGCTACAAGACTCTGGAACGCACTCCCTGTTTCTATCCGTTATTCCAAATCCCTTCCTTTTTTAAAAAAACTTGGTTCATCAATTTTATCTGGATTCCCGTGATAAGCCCTCGTAACTTCGTAATCCGTGTATTTCATTGATATATCTGTATTTTATATATATTTAAATATATTTATATACGTATATTTATATTTTAAGTAAAATATCTGTATTAAATTTATCTGTATAGTTATGTGTTTGTATGTTTATAGTCATTATTTATTACTCAAATCATTTTATCTATATATTCTATATTACCTTATTTGTTTAGTTTTCACTGTTTTAGTACGCCACCGTCATAAATAAATTGAAATCTATCCTGTCCATCCAAAGTTTGCCTGGAAGAGATCGCTGTTAGCGATCAGGCCACCCATTGCACCTATGTTTATTTTTAGTAACTCTTCTTTTTCCTGTAACTCTCTTGATTTTGGTGTAAAATAAAGTGATTCATTCATTCATTCATAATCCGATATAATGTTTTTCTTTTACTTTTTAACAAAAAACCGATTTGTGGTATTTTTATTTGCAACTCTTCGCGGAGGTCAATGACCCTGAAGAAGCCGCTAGCGTTTTTTTTATTAAAGTAAATATATAAAATCCAATTATGATAAAATAATCATCTCCTTATCAAACCAACTAGTCAAATTGTAAATAAATTAACTAAAAAAAAAGTAACAAAAATTAATCATCGATTATTTTACCCATCAATACTACGTTTTCATGGGCTGAAACCAGGGGGGGTTTCATCGTGTGAGTACGCATCATCACAGCCATAGGAATACTAACTGTCCACATCCACTGCTGGAGACAGGCATCCCTCATGCATCTTTATGATGAGGGGAGTGTTGCCATACTCGCCACGCTTGGCAGGCGGGTTGGCGAGTACAGTATGGATTGCTGATACACGGAAAGACGCTGCTTCCCATCTTCCGGAGGTATCCCTTAGCAGGCTTTTACTGCATCCACGGGCAAGAGAGGAGGGGCAACATTCTACATTCAACATAGCATACAACGTTCTACATAGTACGCATATTATCATACAATTTTTGATATACACATCACATATTACAAATCGGTTAAAGAAGAAATAAAGTGTAAGATACTAGCGTAGAAACAAAAAAGGTCGCTCAGCATGTGCACAGTAGCGATAGCTCTACGTGCGCTGATTTTCTGCGACACCTAGAGTGAGGTATTCCCATTTTCAACACCAATTCCGAGAGCACTAAATTTTGAGCTAAGAGTGTGTGAGGAAGCGGTGACACGAGCTACAATAGCTGACATAGAAGATAATGTATATGACTACCTCCGTGGCGCAGCGGGCCTGCGATGCAAGAGGTTGCGGGTTCGACCCGCCTCGGAATAAATGTCTATATGATCTGCAGATATTTGTTCCGGGTGTTCTGAATGTTTTCTATAAATAATAAAAAAAATGTACCTATGTAGTTTAATGTAGTTACTTAATAAGTATATTAGTCATCTAGTACCTATAACACAAGCTCTGCTTAGCTTGGGGCTAGATGATGCTGTGTAAATTGTCCAGCATTACTTCATTGTTTATTATATTATAGAAACAATTTTCTGGAAACCCGCGGCTTAGTTAGCTTCAGACGGATTGACCTGTTCTTTCCTCTGACTAATAGCTGACTTAGCTGAGAAGATGGTATAGGTGCTGAGCAAGCGTAATCCATCTAACAACAAACCAGCGCAGCGTCCCATACAGCATATAAACTTGTTGCTGACGCTGTATAAATCATCTACAATAGATGCAAAGGACTTACCTAATAAATCATATAACTAATAGTGCGCTACAATAGCTGACATAAAATTTGATTAGATTATGTTATATCAACAACTTTCATTGGCATAATGAATGGTATAACCGTTCACGGCCGGTATCAGAAAGACATACAACTGAGCCAACACGGTCCGGGTATTTTTTTTGTATTAAAGGTAACTCAATAGGTATGGTTAAGGTCTGTTATCTCCCTTGATGGATCCCCTAGGGAAGATATCAGGAAAATAAATCCTGATGCCTCCCCTGGGCTAGGGAGATATCGGATCTTTACATCACAGGATGGCCAAACAGAACTGCCTGAAATTTACGTTTTGGGTGCCTATCTTAAATTATTTAGTTCAAGGCGTATCTTATAATCATAATAATCATCATAGCAGTAAGTTGCTGGTAGTAGAATGTTGCTCCTACTCTCTTACCCTAGAAGGGATAATCCGAAATATAAGGTAGCAGCGTCGTTCCTTGAATCAACAAACTGTACTGCTCTCGCCAACTCGCCTGCTAAGCGTGGTGAATATGGCAACAACCCGGAGGCCTATGCCCAGCTGTGGACATGGGCAGCAGTCCTACGGCAGAGATGAGTGAATTATTTTCAGGTGACAAAAGAAAGAGTGAGTGGGTACAATACACTTTAAATATTAAGAACACGGGAATTCATCGCGTAAAGCCACCAAAGGTATTTGGTTATTCCCAACATTTCAACTCTGTTTCAACAGCCGTGGTCCCGAGTAGACTGTTGCGATACATAACGCGATAAATTCAAATAATACGAATAATAATAACATGTTAAATTTAAAAACATCTTTTTTAAAAACAAGCTTTTATTACTTGTTAATAAAGACTCCAAACTAAATGGGGTTGTGTCGTTTAACTACCAAGTTTCTATGGCCACCTTCCGGTTCAATCATCAGATAAGCTTTATGTCATAATAATTTTGCATTGTCATCCGATATGCACATGCAAAATTTCAATTAAATCGTTAACCGAGAAGTGGATTAAATTTAACTTGCAAGATTTGATCACAGGCAGGTGTAACTAAATGAAAGCTTGTAAAAGCTTGTAATAAAAGCTTGTAAAATGACCTAACGTGTACCACTCAACTGATAGACTACTACTTAACATGAGTACTAACATGGTACATGAGTATTCCTCAAGTAAGGAGCCAAACGTAGGATTATGATAATTTTATAATTTTTAATATTGAGCAAATAAGGTCCGTACGGACGACATTTTGCCTGTAGTTGTTAAATTAAACAAGTAAAAAAATACTCAAATGGTAGACGATAGGAATAGATTAAATTCCCATGTTTGATATTTAAAATAATTATGACCGCGAAAGTATAAGAATGAGTATAATGAAGCTTAAAACTCATATTACGGACCTATTCATGACAGTCAGTACTTGTTTCAAAGCTCACAATGATAAAATAAAGCTTATGATAAAATAAAGCTTAGACTGCATCCCGCCAATACTAACAACTTCGAGCGTAGGTACCACAGATGAACAAACTCGGCGTTTGCCAACTAGTAATAGAACGTATATTCCGTACCAATCCACGCTCTGCAATCCAAAACTCAATTTGCTGACGTAGCTCGAAATGGTGGAAAGCTAAAAATAGATTTACCCGGAAAGCTAGTTATTCATAAACTTTGACGAGACAAAGAGAAGAAAGCGTACTACTGTGGTACTACTTAGAAATAATGTAAAGGAAAACTCGAGATAAAACAACAAGTATAGGGAGTAGGTTACGCAATAACAAAACATCTGAATTGCGATTTATTCATGAAAATACGTAACTCGAACCGCGACAATCTTAAGCTTTGTGAAATAAGAATAAGCTACTTTGCTCAGTAACTTTTTCGTCAATTCATATTGTGGTGTGGCTTAAGAATACGCATTGACGATGTCAGGGATTTCAACTTTTATTAGCAGTTACAAAATATTTGGAATTGGTATTTTATGTTTTGAATTTAAATTGGTAGTTGGTTTCGCGATTGGTTAACTATTACAACAGAAAAAAAACCCGAAAACTGCTGATTGAAAACATAGATATTCTTCAGACTTAACAGGTGATACCGCTGGTTAAAAAAAAATTGAATGTAATTGTTTAAATTACAATAATAATATTACGCCTGCATACAAACTGTCGCAAAAGCTAGCTATGAAAAGTCTTAAGCGCCAAAACAGTAATTCTCGTTTAAAATAAAAATGATCGGTATCTATGTAAAATCCTACAACCATTTGAAAAGGCTGTGTAGACTCATATGTAAAAAAAATTTAGAGACATACTTAAATCCGCAGGCTGGTTACGTATCTCGCGACAGGCTTCCAACAGGCGTAAATCTCGCAATCATCGCTGTCAAACGTGAATTCCTTGCTGTTATCTAATACAAAATTGACGTTTATACTTATTTACGCGCTTAGAAATCTCATTCACAACCGTAAGTAATTTTAAATTGCACTTACACTGTAGTGTAAGGTGCAGTTTAAAATTACCTTTCTATACAAACATTTCTATACAATTTTATTTGGCTATTTATCATATTTCTCTTTTTCAAACTAATCAGGTGCCACTGTTTTCCGTAGAGCTTAACTAGTTTAGGGCTTATGGAATAAAATGTATTTTATTGAATGTAATTTAATTTTGTGTCAAATAGAATTTGTATTTTTTAACAACTCTGATTTTATGGCGTCTTATGAAACTAAAAAGCATAAGTTTAAGTATGACCACTAAATCTTTTGTAAAAAAATACCTATTCTCAATTTAGAAGGAGGTGGGCTAAATTTCAGCCATCTATTAACACATATTTAAGCGGGTATTGATCGCTTTATTACCTTTATTACTGCCTGATGTTTCGACAGGGTTCGACCCATCTTGGTCCCGGGAGACACTTGAGCCATCTTCACAACTTTTACTTATATCAAAAATACCTTTTCAATTTAAGACGAGGCTAAGCCAGCTTTATTTTTCTCATCAGACCAGCAGCCCATAACGTGTAGCAGGTCATTTACGCTCAGAGCAGACAAATCACTTACGGCGATAACTTGCCTTTTCGTTGAGCGTGTGGCACTGGTGTTCAGTTCGAAACGTTATACGCGTTTCAACGCTTTGTTACTGATGTGATGAAGCTTTTATTTTTAACCCTCGACAAAAATAAAGGTTATAGGTTTGGCGTCTATGCTTGTCTGTCTGTCTGTAGGTTTGTCTTTGGTACTATATAGCCTTTCAACGAGTAGACCGATTTGAATGCATCTTTTAAGTGTGTGTCTATCTGTCTGTGGCACCATACCTCTTAAACGAGTGAACAGATTTGAATGAAGTATTGCTTATTTAAAAGAAGATTTTTTAGCAGTAGTTTTAAATTAAGTTTTATGAAAATCGGTTAAGACGATTACAAGATATGGGGGGTGAAAATGGGAATGAATAATTGAATGTTTCCACATATACCCAAGTTTGGTAGCAAATGAAAGGAAATTTTGTGTAGAATGTAAAACTGAAAGTTACATGGAAATCAATTGAGCTGTTCACAAGATATGGGTCTTATCAGGTTTTCCAACTCTTACTTAATGTCCGGGGTGACTTAAAATTTTAATTTTACAATCCTGTTACATGTTTTTCTTAGCTTTTTAGCTCCACGATTTATTGCTCAAAAGTAACTAGTAACAAGTTTATTCATATCTATCAAATTATTATATCGCCACTTCATACTTCAGATATATTATTAACAAAGGTAGTATCAATTATTTATCCTACTTGGGAACGCATTTTTAAAGTAAGGAATCGATTCAAATCGAATTCTTTTTTTTTGTCGGTACTTATGTATGTGTTCTCAATCGCGCCCTACCGCGAGTCATCATTCTTTTTGCGTGCGTGGCACGTAGATGAAAAAAAAAGCAGCACGCAGTCTTGGATCTGCATCCGGATGTACTTGCTAAATATATCTGAAAACTGCTCCTATGCGTACTTCTATACTCAACCCCTGACATAACGGTCATGATGAATATAGAGGTAAGTGGTTATTACCGTGATAATTAAATTTATAAATGATTTCGGATTTATTTTATTTTATTTTATTTGGAAGACAAACAGTTTTATAATCATAATAGTTAACTTATTAAATATACACGAACCAATGATACGTCTTCGCATAAAAAAAACTAAATATAGCTTGCTGAAGTTAACTATCAAACTAATACTAACATATTATAAAATATAAATTTAGAAAACAAAAACTAAAAACAAAACACAAAATAAATACTTATTAAAAAAAACAATCATGGATATTGGCACATCGAACCAGCGATCCGACAGGATGTTTTTGACTGTGCACTTGTATTAAAAACATCTAGGTCGGAGAGTTCCACCAAACTGTTGTACGTAGCTACAGCTCTACTGTTATGATTGTGTTATGATTGATATGATTCGGACTACTCTTCGATTAAAACAAGGGAGTGGAAAGCTTAGCAACAGCTTAGCTCAACATTACTATCGACTACAACAGAAGTCGACAGTCGTTGTTCCTCGAGAATGGCGAGAAAAGAGAGATTACATCACTTTTTAGTGTGAAAGTAACTGCCTCATAGCGTTATTCACCATATTGACTCTGACGCGCTCGTAAAAAAGATATGACGAAAAACTATGTCTTAAGATAATTTTTGTACATGATACATGGTAAAATTAAGAACAAATTTTACCTAGTTCTGACAAAAACTGTCCGAATAAATTGAGGCTTAAGGTCTTCCTGCGCTCTCTCATTTAGTCTCAGGCTTTTCAATAAAGCAGGGTTTGTAAATATAGCAACCCCCTGCAATTTTTATTGTTTTTACCTTATCTATCTGACTTACAAGTAGTCGGCTTCAATCACAGAAAAGGTGGCTTAGCCTTAGCCATAGCCGGTAGGGGGAGGCATTATAGGACGAACTTATCATCGCAGATAAAAAATAATATCTGTTTTCTTAGACAAAATAAGAGAACTGTTAGTTCTTAGTGGACGTTTAACGAAGGAAACTGAATTCCTTCTACTAAGTTGACACTTATGTAAAGAGTATTTTTAAATTAAACTAAAATATGCTATCGAGACCAAATCGGCCTATTTTTGTTATGTTTTTAACAAAATCAGTTTTTATACGTATTGACGCCATTAATATTAAAACCGAATTTATTGGTCTACTTACACATTCAGAATTTTATTACAAAAATTATGAGTTACTATTAAGTCACTCAACAATATAAGGGAATAATTCCTAGTGTAAAGACGAGTTTAATTTCATTGTTTGTTGTTTTGCTTGTATTTTTACAAAGCAAAGACAATACCAAGAATAAGTTGATCATTCATTTAAACGATATTTTATACATTAGAGATACATCATTTAAAGTCTATGAAAAAAAAATTAGCTCTTTAGAAAAGCAAAATTTATAGATTGGCGTAAAACCTAAAATTTTTACAAATAAAAAAATATTACGCCTCACGCCTATTTTTTATAGGTCTCTCTATTTTTGATAGTAACAAAAATATTTTTTTAACTATGTACCTCTACTTTCACCATAAGAGAATTCTCTCATCATGGAAAAGCATTGGGATACACTGCAATGGTAGCAGCATCTCTAGTAGGTTCGGCTGGCAGTATTATTATCGGATAACATCAACAATATATAGTATAATCATACAAATTTCCAGGCAACTTTGCAATAACCTCCGCCTTACCAAACGCCTCAGGTTTCAAACGGATTATCATGTCTTGCAGCGCTGTACTATCGAAAGACAGCATTATTAACATACATCCATTAATACTGTTTTTGCTAAAATCAATAAGTAAGTTGGGATGTTATGATGGTTTATCTAAAATGTCTACTAAAATAAAAGCATTGTATCCAATATCCTTGAATAATAAGAACTTATTCGAGGATATTGAATACGATGCTTTCATTTTTGTCTCAAGAAGGACTATATACTAACTACTAAAAGTGTTTACTATAATTATATGTTCAGATTTAAATTCTCATATGATTAATACATCGAGCGGCAAGAAATAACAGGTATTTATTCATAACATATGCAAAAAACCTTACAATATTCTTAGCCACACCGTCAGATGATTATAAATATGTATGTATATCCTGCCTCTTCTTATTAGGCAAAGAAACCCTCAAAAAATTTTAAAAAATTACCAAACTTAATCTCAAAGAAAGTCAGTTCAATGCGACCGCCAGGGTTTTTTGTGGTCGTTAATTAACAAAATACACTACAAAATAATTAAATGAAGCATTTAATTGAATTTGTCTATCAATATGTGGATATATAAAGTTTGAGTGCAGGAGTAGATGTACGGCGTTTTTAGTTCTAAGCACAAGACCATAAGATTATTCTGCTGTGCGACCGCCTCTTCTAAGGTTTCTATTGACATAATTATGAAGACGGCTGGACCAGCTTGTCTCAAACATTTTCTTGGCTTTATTATTTATAATCAACAAGTTTGCTAGAACTATTTGCTTGTTTGCTCATGATAAAATAGTGATTTATGATTTTGTAAATAATTTTACCGTTATTTTATTTATTTACGAAATTGATAAGTTCTTAATGAAGGACTAAACAATATAACAACTATGTACATACAGTTCGTTTTTGTAATTTAAATTTAAATTCATTACAATCTTATGATTTTTATATACATGAATTGAATAGGTACTCTAAATATCTACCTTAAACTTTGTTAACAATATATCTGAAGAATGAAGTGACGATCTAATAAAAGATGATCAAACAAACTTACAAAGTGAAGTTCAATCGCTATTTTATGAGTCACTTATTTCGAGGATATAAAAATCACCCTTCCAAAAACAACCCATAACCCTTTATGAATCTTAATAGCGATCGAACTTCACTTCGTAGGTTCGTTTGATCATCTATCATCTGGTAACACTTACTACTAGGTAGAGTCCTCATCACTTATTCGCCACTCTTAACGGTCTTGTGACAGCCGGATTTACTGTTCCCCTAGTAAAAAGTATAATAAGATTTTATTATATTTTAAAGGTTTGCCCAGTAGTCAAATTTTGTGGGCTGATTTGGAGAGATTAAGTATTTCAGATCGCAATATTGTTTATATATCAAACAAAATATTTTTCCAAATAATGAGACGGTAAATAGAAGTCTCTGAGTGCGGCACCAGGAAATAATTTGCATACGTAAGCTTCGAGAGATCTAAGGACTTTGTTACGCGATTTTCTTGTTTCTTTTTTATGCATGGATTGCTTAACAAGGAAGTAGACCTGTTATTTCACTTTTTATATGGATAGGCTGGACAAAAATCTTCAAATAGAACCTGGCCCATTTCCTGTGAGGCAGCTTCTGGAAAAAAATAATTCATCATAAAGAGTCCTTCTTTCTTCAGAAAATCGGCCAGCATCTATCCCCTGGGAATCCGTTGCCCATATGGCATGAGCCGTTATTAATCTGGACAGACAAGTTTTGCAGTCTCCATGCATTGTTTTACTAAAAGACAGAGTATTTTTACAAAATATAATGTAAAAGCAAAATTCCTTGGCTTGTTTGTAATTCTAGACGCTACCTTGCAAAATGTAAACACTTTAGACGCTGTCTTTTATGCACCCCGTACTTATGGACGAAAAGGGGACAAGCATATTACGAAACCAAACAGAATAAATGATTGACAAACAATTCTGAATCGCTCTTAAAATAGACACAACTTGAACAAACTGCAATGCGTTTTAAACTTTAACCCATTGATAATATGAGCTATTGGTTGTAAATTTGATTTTGTTTACATGGTAACGGGCAGTAGAGGATGATTTACAAGGGTTCAGTGGTACCCATAAATAAAGGGACATATAAATCAAATAAATAGAATGTTTGAGAGTAATAATAAAAATGTAGCGGTTATGTCGCAAAATCCCATCAATATATATATTAAATACTAGCAGACCTGGCAGACGTTTATATGCCTACTAATTTGGCGACATGCCTACAGCAGCTCCACCTACCGGGTTCAATTGTATTTTTAAACCATCCAGGAACCCATACACACAACATGACTTCCAAATCGGTCCAGCCTTTAAGGAGGAGTTAGGTCACAATCACACGTATAGGATATACCAGGCATCTCAGAAAGTATTGTAAAAAAAGATTTTATTTATGCGAGACTGGCCAGTTATTTTGGAAAATATATTAATTATAAGTCAAAATAGGTACGCTCGAATTTTAAAATTTCCTTACACATTTTTTGCGAGCGAATTTATATTATAGTGCTGGCGATTATGTTGTTGCACTAACTAGCTAAGGCTAATTAAACTGACGTAAAACGTAGTACTAAAATCACGATGACTATAATTCGGTTAGTGCCGTTCTAAAATGAAAAGGGAATAATTATAGAAATGAAAAATGCAATCGAAATTTTATCTTCGACGGGACTTGAACCCGCAATGTTCAGACGAACACCTTAAACGTTAAAACGTTAAAATTTTGATAACATTTTTTATTTCTATAAATGATACCTTAGTGTGGGTTTACACTTTAAAAACAAAAAAATAGGAAAACCAATTACTAGTTTTACGCGGACAGCTGTAAAATAGAAAAGCCATTATCCGTAATTATAACTATAGTTTTACGAAGTGTAAAACAGATTCGACACCAGTGTCTCATTGAAAAATGGATCTACACCGGGAACATTTTTGCGCAATGATTTTTTACGATTTCAAGTGTCGCCTGAAACTGGGCGAATCGTACAGTAGACTTAAAATGGCATTCATGGATGTAGGTCTTTCCAAGGCATCCGTGTAGGTATCGTTGGTATGAGTTAAAGTGCGATCGACTAACTTTGGGGGATAACAAAGAAGTGGGGTGCCGGCAGTAGAATGATACCCCTCCTCTCATGCCCATGGATGCAGTAAGAGCCTGCTAAGGGATACCTCCGGAAGATGGGCAGCAGCGTCTATCCGTGTATCAACATTGGGATGTTGATACACGGATAGACGCTGCTGCCCAACCCGCCTGCCAAGCGTGGTGAGTATGGCAACTACCCCTCATGGAGGTCCATGAGGGAGGCCTGCGTTCATCAGTGGACGTTTTATGGCTGAAATGATGAAAGAAGTGGCCTTTGATGGCTGTAGCGGAAGAAAACGTGCAAGCAGTGAAATAAATTAATCCAAGACAATAGACGAGTTACGTATTAGGAGATTCAGCACATACACATTTATGCAGATAAACATCCAAATGTATGTACGTAGCGTAAATATTATGATATTAAAATGGGAAATTTTGCACATATTATGTTAATATTATACCTAGGATTAACACATTGGCTTGCTTTTATCTAGTACAATCCTTGCAATGCTGCGGATAAAAGCTGGTGTAGGTATAATATATAACAAATCTCCTATTAGACTGCTACACAACTCAGTAAGGCTCTTTTAAATATGATTTATATAGCGTCAGCAACTGGTAATCTTGCTGAACAGAACGTTGCAGTGCCTAGGACATTGTTAGATTCATTCGGTTTGCCCAGCATCAATCCACTATATACCATCCTCCCAGCTAAGTCGGCTAGTAATCAGAGGAAAGAACAGGTCAATACGTCTTAATCTGCCCAAAGCCGCTTGTTTACTCACGATGTATTCCTTCACTTATAAAGCACCTGTCAAATGTGAACACACATTTTTTATTAAATATTTTTTTAATGGTTTACGGCCGGTATCGGACCCACGACCTTCGGATCGAAAGTTGGGGCTACGTACCACTCGAACAACACGGCTTAAACATCTTATCAAATTATACTCTTCAAACTTTACTGAAAATTTCGAGTTTGGCTTCAATATCTCAGTAGGTATTCTTGCTTTATTCATATTTCTGAATACGAAATTTTATCAGGCGCTCCAATTTCGTCGGACCAATATTCAAGAGCTAATAACAAAAATATGGCTGAAGGGTCTTCCCACTTGGACCTTTTGTCCTTTTGAAATGTATTAGGTATTTCCATTTACCGATTTTGATTATTTTCATCTTTATCCACGACAGGGGATCGACTTTTATTATTGGAATCCTATCAAAGAACCTAACAATAAACACAATAGTACATACCTAACATTACCCTTAATACAATTGTGTTTATTTTAATCTTCTTTGATAGGATTCCAATTCATAATACTTAAGGTATCGTGAAATAGCGAAAGTGTCTATGCAGGGTGTTATAATATGTGTACGAGCCGAAAGGGGGTAATTCATACCTCCCCAAGTAACAACTTTAGCCTTACGACTTTTCATGATTCAGTGATTTTCATTCAAGAAAAGACTAGAATACGATTTTTTTATATCAACAGCAGATTTTAAACAACCTAAACGCCAGCTAATTCTTGACAGGTTCAATGACCTCCGCAAATAATTTCCGAACGTACAAATAACAAAACCTAAGACGGTAAATGGTTTTTTTTAAATAAAAATGAATAAAACCTAATTTCCTTTCCCCCTTGGGATTCCCCCCCCCCCCCCCCCAAAAACTACTTGTTTTCATGGGCTGCAACCCACATTTTTGTTAGTACACATGATAATATACCGCGGCTTAGTTGGCTTCAGACGTATTCACCCGATCTTTCTTCCGACTAACAGCTGACTAAGATGAGAGGATGGTTTAGGTGCTGGGCAAGCCATATTCATCCGACGATGGCACGGAGTCCGACTTGCTCTTGAACGGTTTTTTTGTCTTGTGCTATTTCTGTTTATGGTGTACGTATACAGTATACCAAATACCTACAGAAATAGCACAAGGAGACATAAAACACGCTTTTTTTTCTTCATATTGGATAGATACCTGGACTGGTCGGAAGACGCTCAGGATCGTATTCTCTGGAGGGTGTGGGGCCTTTGCCCAGCTGTGGGTTAGTGGGGGCTCATAATAAATATTTTTTTTTTATGTTATTATTTAGTATAGTGTCAACAAAAGTAAAACTTATACTAAAATATATTACAATCTAGCCAGATTGGCTAATGAGTAACTTAATGCTTACTTAGTTTTATAAGAATAAGTAATAATACTGTAATTTTTTAACACGCTTCAACAGAATCTTTGAACGTTGTTTTAACCCACATAATGACATTAGATTAAATTGAAACTTTGCATACTTATCAAGAACCGATTGTTTTTTGGATATTTGAACTAATAATAGTTTAGGTTAGAGACAGTTTCTAGCACATCTGATGTATTTCAATCATAGAAGCGTTTATCTTTGAACTAATACATAAGTTCAATATCAACAAAATTACACTTTTCTAGATGTTCACAAAATCGTTTGAAAAGAAGTGCTTGCATTTTGCCCTACTATTGACTGGCAGTTTTACCCTGGACGCGACCTTACTCGGGTGTCAACCACCCCATTTCCTGAATTATGGATTGCATTATTCCAAGGCGCCTTCCAATAACGTCGATTGTCGGGCATCGAGAGCAAAATGAATTTCTGCAGAGCGATTTCTTCAGATTAATAAATGTGATGGTATTATTTCTTATTACTAGCTAATTGAATGAGACTTTGATGAATTGGTTTGGTCTTTGCAGCTGCTTTTTAAAAAGGGTCCATTTCAGGTTACACAGGAGATTATATACTCAGCTTTACCTGTTTCTATGTAAATATCGATCGAGACTTTTATAAAATAGTTAAAATTATATTTCTTAAATAGCCAAAAAAGTCTATCACATGAAGTCGTCCTGAGATTTGTTTTCGTAAATAATATAAAATATATGTAATTAATTTATATATTTCTGTACTATTTCGAACACGATTTTATATAGGTTTTCAATAGTTTAAAAAACATTTTGGTTTATAACATGTTGTTTTGTTTATATTACAATTATAACATTGTTTGTTATGTATACAACGAGTGGTGACTCATTGTGCCGCGCTGCTGCACACACTGGCGCCACTGAAAACCAGCACAATAGTAGTACCCAGTACTACTATTGAAATGATGGGTGGTGACCCATATTGTTGTCATAAATTTTAATTGATAATAATAATAAAAATATTTATTCTCAGAGATGGGTTTTACAAAGAAGATACTTACAATCTATTGCATATTAAATAATTTAGTTCGGTTAATATAGTGTGGCATTACGTAGATACCTACTTAAACTAAACCTTTTAGGGTCAAAGATAATGACACCTCGCTCTAACTAAGTTTGCACTTGTATTTAGACACGAGGGCTCAATCCTCTGTCTTCTTAAAAGTTCACAATTAATCGGTATTACAGAAATAAAGTTAAAACAAACAGAATAATATATACATATACCTTATTGATTTTATATAAACTGCTTTAAATAAACCTTAATCCTAATTATTTACAAAGATATACCTACAAGAAAAACAGAAGTGAATAAATGTATAACCTACTATTAATATGGTATGATGTTCCTGTTATGTGTGTAACTATTGTGACTCAAAATAAATGTTTTTATTCTTTTTCTTATTTATTAGTGCTTCAAAATATAAGTGTACCCACTGAATGCGGAGTGACTAGGGCCTGTTGCGGGCACGATTGGCGGGGGCGTGCGGCGGTGGTCACAGTAACGTGTGAGCTGTTGTAGCGTCAAGACGTATTTCAGGTGTTGAAAGCTATAAACGAGGATTTAGCATTTTACTAGACAGTCCAATCCTGCGATGGGAGGTATAGGTGAGAAAAAATCACCGTTATTTTCACTTATTTCGTGCAGAATGTGCACTCTTGTGCTTATGAGAGGGCAGGAGATTTTAGAGGGCAGCAAATATAGACCATTTCTTAAGACTATACTAAGGAAACAAATAAATATATGCACAAAGAAAACGAGTCTCGGAAATTAACAAAATTTTCATAATCATACTATTAACGGAAAATAGCTCATGTAATGAGGATGATAGAGCACAAATCATATACTTGCAATTTTATAGTTTTTAATTTCTTAAGTCAGAAGGGGCGGCAAAATTATTATTAGCCAACTGGTGGCAAATTCGTAACACCGCCACTGGAAAGAAACGTTGAAATTTTCACTATGTATGAAGAATTGTTGAGGTTCTATCGCCAAAAATTCTTTGTCACTCAAATGTCAACATTTCACTATATCCTGAACAAAATTTCACCTATAAGAACTTAAGAAGAAACCAACATACAAGCAAAAATAAAAAAATAAAAATTACAAGTTATCCCTGATGACAAGTACGTACCTACTAACACATACGAGATAGGAATTAATATTAAACATGCATAGTCTCACCAAAACTACCTCAGTAGAGTAATAACGATAAGATAGTACTTACTATTCTGGTATCGTGCAACACAATTTGCAGTTCTGATAATACTCGAATAAGATCCATATTCCTCTGTCTGTGGTGGCTTGTGTCTATCTATTACCAAGAGAATGCAATCATTGATAGAACTGCTAATGAAGTTTGGGGTCTCAATGCTTTGAAATAGCAAATACTGGGGTATATACTCGAAATATTCTGATGTTTGTTTATGAGTAGGTATGCTTACAGTCATGATGGTTAGTGCGGCAACAAACCCCTCACGACTTTGGAGATCCATGAGGGACTATTTTCAACAGTGGACATGGACAGCAGTCCTAAACCTGAAATGGTGATAATGCTTATTACGATAAACGAGATGTGCCTTCGACTTTGCACGCGTTGTGATGTTGACTATTTGTCGTAATTTTTTATGTTTATTGTAGATAAGCCTTCTTTGATAAGTTATTTTTAAAATCATAAAATAATATTTCATTCGAGCCAGTCATTTCATTTGGCAGTAGAATGTTACCCCTCCTCTCATACCCGTGAATGCAGTAAGAGCCTGCTAAGGGATACCTCCGGAAGATGGGCAGCAGCACCTTTCCGTGTATCAACATCCCGTACTGCGCTCGACAACCCGCCTGCCAAGCGTGGTGAGTACGGCAACTACCACTCATGGAGATCCATAAGCGAGGCCTGTTTTAGTAGTGGACGTTTTACGGCTGAAATAATGATTCTGAGATTAGTGTGTTCAACTAAAGAAACACACTCTTCAGCTCAGAAAAACTAGATCTCACCAATGCCTTTTATATGAGCCCAAAACGGGACGGGATAAGCAGTTCTCGAGTTATGAGAGCTGTCATCGAAAAAGTAGATCTCACCAATGCCTTTCATTTAATTTCACAACGGGAAGTCTAGGATGAAACGTTTTCCAGACATGGCCGTTTGAAGTATCACAGCGTTATAGAAAAAGAAGATCATAATAATTATTTTTTCGTAGCGCTATGAAAAAATCAAAGTCCTAGTCAAAGTGTAATGTATTTTCTGGACGTAAGGTGTCATTTTTGACATTTACTGTCACATTTGAAGTTATTGCTGGCCTAAGTGAAGAAAAAGAAAAAGAAAAATTCTTATAGGTACTGCTTCGATTGAGTGTGACACAATGGGAATACATTTTACAAAATTGTTCCCATCGTTTACTTGTGGTTAGAAACACGTTAGAAAGTATTTTTTTGTAATTCCCATCATGCACCAGTGGTACAAAATTGTAGTGGTACAAGATGAGAACTCTTCAAAATTATTCCTATTTTGTAACTGGTTAGGAAACTCAGTATCGTAGTGAGACGAAGGGGGGATGGTGATTAAAAATTACAAAAATCGGGTATTGCTGGCCAAAGTGAAAAAGAAGAAGAATAATCTTTCTTTTACTGCTTCGATTGTGTGTGACACGATGGGAATAAATACATTTTAGAAAATTTTCCCATCGTTCGTTGGCAAAACATTATTTTAAATTCACATCCTGCACCAGTGTTACAAGATGTTAGTGGTTCAGGATAGCCTTCATAATTTTACATACAAAAATAATACTAGAGAGAAACCAGAAAATGAATCAACACGCGGTAAGGTAATTCCTTTTATTAACCTTAATCTTGCAAATACCCCGGATTCGTAGATAAATTCACTTGCAATTGAGGCGAACCAAGCAAATCTATCGGAAGAAATCTTCACATACACGAATGACCCAAATTCTTCAGATCATGGAGATTGGTGCAAGTCAAATCAATTTTAGAACCTTTTAATACTCTATTTGAAAATTGAATAAAACACTAAAACAAAATTACAAACAATGTCAGCAATATAAAGCATGCGAGTTGTTATTGAGCAGAACATCTCTGCAACACATCTCGCAGAAGACGGCCTGTTATAGGCGCCAACTCGACAAACACTTCTTCCATGTATATCCTACACAAAATTAATTCATCTTTTTTGGCTCTTCTATAACAAAGAGATAGAAAGTACTTTGGTTTGTTATTTTTATAGTGTTTATCCGCACTTACGTATAAAATGTCTGCTTTTTACCGTATTCACCGCAGTAGCGAAAGATCACAGTAAAGATCTCCACATTTGCCTACTATAATATTAAACGCTCTAAATCGTACCTTAGCCCACTCCAAGCATTCTGTCTAACAGACACATTTTTTTTATAAGGTTATTAATTTCTTAGAAAGACTTTATTGCACACATTTGAACTAAAAATAATAACAAAAGAAACTGAACTTATGTGACAATTGGTGATCTGATGTAGTGAAAACTTAGTTGGTTTTGGTTGATTGGTACGTTGCCGGGCTTATTGTTGGGGTATGTTTCCGAACAAGAATGCTCAAAAATTTTGTGTTTTATCAAATGATTTTGGTATATATGTAAAGCCAATGAATTTTTCTGACAATTCAAATAGAAATATAAAAAGCATAGTCAAATTAAAAGTGAGAATAAGTATTTTGTTTCTCACGGCATCGTTTTAGCAGCCTGACTTTATCATTTTACAGAAAGATTGCCAAAATGCTGTTAATTTTCATACTGAATTTATCACCATAAAACGTAAGCATACCCTGATCAGTACTGTAATTAAATATATCAGGGGAAAGCACTCATTACCATAACACAAGTTTATAAACCTTATATTGGTATTAAGGGTTTGTATTATTATTAAGTACTTAAAGAGAAATAAATATTTTTTTTAGCTCCTCGTAGACCTACAGGTATTTTAAACGTGGGATGGATTGTAAGATCGATTGTAAGAAATGACAAGGTTTTTTTATGGTGTACGTTAAGTTTAAAAGTAATAAAAAAATGTCAGCCTTTGTTGTACCATTGCTGGGACAAAAACATTTTAACCATACTTAAACTATATTGTAGTGTTATTAACATAATATAATGATTAACCACTGAATTTCCCAGGCAAAAGTAACGTATAAATTTTACCTGCTTTTTTATAACAAATATTTGAAAATGTGTCAACGAATCCAGCAGCTCACCTATAATATCCGCTCACGTTCATGTTGACACATGTTTACTGAAAACTCTGACACATGACATTCATCCCTACGTATAAAATGTCGGTTTTTCATCGTATTCACCGCAGTAGCAAGGGTAAAGCTCCATATTTTTCTACTGTAACATTAAACGCTCTAAATCGTACCTTGGCCCACCCCAAGCATTCTGTCTATCGGACACTAATCCCAACAGGGTAGGCTTACTGCATTGTGCATTTCTAGACGTAGCAAATCTATTGGAACTAACCAGGGTGGTTCACGCTTCGCCCACTTTACATATGCCTCGGAAATCGGGTATTGTCTTGGGTATTTGAGAATATATTGCTTGCCAAAAAATGTTTTTAAATAGAGCCGGTTTAGCGGTTCTAAATAGAGTTTTCACGGTTGAATTGATTATTTTGGTCTGGATCTTAGCTAGTGAAGAGCCGAGGAGAGCTTTTTCTATATGTTTTATACTCTGATTATTATTTTTCAATGTTACGGAATCGTTGAATGTGATTTTTACCAACTTCAAAACGTCGAAATTGAATTGAAAATTTGTACACTTTCTATATGAGCATGACTTTTAACAACTATTGTATATTTATTGTATGTACCGCGGGGAAATGCTTATAAACCCTATAACAGCACATGTTATAATATGGTTTTTGAACTACACTACGAATGTAGAGGTAAATTTATCGGTAAAATATCCACCAAAAATAAAAAAGGTTTTTGCTGTCATTGTTTATATACGAAAACTATTTGATCAAACGTGACCGGGTCACGCTCATACTCGTAGGTACTCAGTTGTCTATTGGAAAGACTGAATAGGGACCACTATTAATAAAAATCGATTATTTTTTTCGTCATTTCACCTTTTTATTGATGAGAATTTTAATAAATCGAGTACCAAATCGAGATTATTCCTTTATATTTATCATAGAAATAAGTAATTTGCTTAGTTAAGAGGAAAGTTTAGGTGCTGGGCAAGCCTAATCCATTTAGAAAAATCTTAGGCATTACTGCATGAATATAAGTTAGTTGACGTTGTATAAATTATCTACTTAAATTAGTTGTGAAAGGCCAAGAACAATTAAATGGATTTTATGTAATTGGATATTTCCATATTTTTTTCAATTAATAAACCCAAAGTTTAATACGAAAAATAAAACAAAAAATTACAAACTCCATCTTTTAACTTTCTACAACATAATGGTAGAATATTATAATCAGATAAATATAAAAATAATAAATAAATAAATAATGCTGGACAAATCACACAGCATCATCTAGCCCCAAGCTAAGCAGAGCTTGTGTTATGGGTACTAGATGACTGATATACTTAATAAATTATCATCATTTCAGCCATAAAACGTCTACTGATGACAACAGGCCTCCGTCATGGATCTCCATGAGGGGTAGTTGCCATACTCACCACGCTTGGCAGGCGGGTTGGTGAGCGCAGTATGGGATGTTGATACACGGATAGACGCTGCTGCCCATCTTCCGGAGATATCCCTTAGCAGGCTCTTACTGCATCCATGGGCATGAGAGGAGGGGTATCATTCTACTGCCGGCACCCCACGGCGGGCATTAATAAATTATACTACATAGATAGATATATATATAGATAGATAGATTTTAGATAGATATTTAGATCCTCTCATTGTGTAATATTTAACAGAACATGCACCTACATACATGTTACGTTGAATATTCGTAATATCCTTCCTAGGAGCACATTTTCCTCACAAATCCAAAGTAAATCGCAAAACTTCGCCAAAACCACTAAAGGCACTAGACTTTCATACCACTATACGTGAGACAAGAAAACCCCCGATGAAATTCAATGTGAATATTCCACCACTTTCATCAGAGTATATAAAGTCCTTTGTTTGGAAATCATTGGATATTCCGTAGGTATTGCGGGTAGGTAAATAATAAAAGTGGTCTGAGTGTCTTGCCCTCGATGTTTCCATCCGTCTGTTGAATACAAATTGGCCTAATTTAAACCTTATGTACTCTATTGTTCTCTGTTGATCGCGTTTTCATAGATGGATCAACTTTATTGCTGGGCTTAAAACATTTGTATGGGTTACGTGTCCTTTCATGTTCACTCAAACTGCCTACATATTCCCGGGATCCTTTTAGGTTATAATTTGCTTTTGCAATTCTTATCTCATTTATTACACTCATCCTCAGTATTACATCTATTATTTTAAAGTGGCTCTATTAGATTCTATAGTACTAATAAACCTATTCAAAACCATTTATTGTATTTATAGTTTTGGTAAGTAAACTGACCAGTGATTTAGCGTTCCACTAAAACAATTATTATTGGTAGATATAATATGGTATGTTTATCGACTTTTTGTTTGTTTTTGTGCCTTCTGAGTGAAGTTGACAATGACAATAACAAATAAGTTTTACATCGCCCCCGAAAAAAAAATATTCGATTAAATTAACATTAATTAAAAACTATGCATAGAAAATGCATTTTAGAATTACGATTAGATTAATATTTTGTTTGAAGACACCAACTTATTTTGTTATTATAAGTGAGGATATACTACAAACTATATTTATACAGCAGAAAATGTAGATAGATGTCAATAAATTTTGAACTAAAAATAAACACATTTTAAACTAATAATAAAACCTCTATATCAGCTGAAGTAATTTTAACTCTGTATATCCCGAGCACAGACTAAATTATCAATTAACGTACTGACAAGATTAATTCAAACACTTTCTTTAAAGCATAAATTGGTATTTTTAAGTGGATACTGGCTCGGTTTTTACAATGAAATGTATTGTGGTCAAATACGTTCAATTGTTAAAACCGAGACAGTATCCACTTAGCGCCGACGCGGAGCGCACGCCGTATTTCGCGCCAAAACGCGAACCAGATGCGGTGCATAATCGGCGCGGCGCGAAACCATACGAGTGGTTATACATATGTTTGCGCAAAAAAAACCTTAAATATTACACTCTCGAAATATTGCTATGTATTGTATTGTAATGTGAAAATGTCGTATGTATGTAGATGTAATGTGAAAAACCCGGAGCTTATTAGTTTTAGACGAATCGAGAAGTTTTTTCCTCTAAATATAGCCAACTGTGCTAGGAATCCTCGGGAGACGATCGGCTACCAACCACAACGGCGAATGAACTGGTAAATTTAAAAATTAATATTAAATTAAAATTAATTTATTGAGTAAAATCAAATTAACATAATGTGTTTGGCTCTGACTCCTAAACTAACCTGTGTCAGCTCATTCAAATAGTAAGTAATTTCTAAAAAATATTTTATCTTAACTAAAGCCTAAAATACATAATAAATTGTACGGCATTAATTAATTTATATTTCTAATTTTATTATATTATTATACATTGTAGATTCAAGAATGTCAATTTGTATGACATAATAATTTTATAAAATAGATCAGTTAAATTTATGATTTTTGGTTACATGGAAAGGTATGCTGGTCAGCGGTGTATAGAGGTCACTTGCAGCCGCAATACTTGGAAGGAGCCCAACAGTTGACGTCCTTCGGCTGAAATAATAATGATGGTGATGATAATGACTAACCCCTAGCCGACCGATCCATAAAGCAATAACAATTTGCTATAAACTTATCGACCGATAATAAAATGATTCATCTTGAACGCAGGTGTGTCGTGTCTCCACGAAACAGCTTCCCTTTGTCTCTAAATTCCATCAATACGGTGGCATCCCGCGCGCAACAAAACGGATACGGCCGTAGGCAACGTATCTAATATCAGTATTATCTCAATTCTCTGTTGACTAGGATTGAGATATTGAATTCCTGCTCACGTCAGGTTACGCAAAGGATGTTTGATAGTGTATCATCATCATCTCAGACGTAGGACTGCTGTCTACGTCCCTTATTCATGGATCTCAAACATCATAAGGGGGTTGTTGCCATGCTCACGCTTGGCAGGCAGGCGGGGCGAGTAGCACAGTAGGTACTGGATGTTGATACACGAAAAAAACGCTGCTGCCCATCTTCCGGAGGTATCCTTCGGCAGATTTTTACTGCATCCACGGCCAAGAGAGGAGGGGTAACGTATATTCGTATTAAAATATAGACGTAAAATAAAAGTTTAGTACGAGGACGTTCAAAAACGGTTCTAGTTTTAAGGCGTTAGTGAGACTACAATATATACTAAAATATACTAGACATTTCACACAGCACCATCTAGCTCCAAAGTAAGCAAATCTTGTGTTTAAAAAGGGAAACAGACGTTAGATACTCGTAGAATACTAAAACATTTTTTAGATTACCTACGTATTAAAGACATAGAAAAGGTGGGGACACTAACGGACCACTGCACCCTTAACAAACACTTCTTCAACGAGCCACAGAAAGCCCCTTCTGCAGAGGCTGTCTGAAAGAGGTCGAATCAGGTGCCCACGTAGTCCTGGAATGCGAGGGAGTAACAGCAATGACAACAATTCCTCAAACAACTGAGGTCACTCCGTGAAGCCTGTGAAGATCCCAGGAAGATTCCGCGCTTCTGGACGGAGTAAGGCTGGCTATGCTAGCCAGACACTTCAAATTTAAATCGTCACGCATTATTGGACCACCTCGGGGTCTAAATGCGAAAAATGGAGTCACACTAACTAAGTAAATACATAGAAGAATGCCCAGACCAGGGACAAAATAATCTACATTGTAAGGAAGGAAGAGATTTTTTTTCAGTATGCCATCATTACGCGCTATATAAAAATACATCTCAATACGTTATGCCCCACAAAGCCACGATAAATTCTAAAGTAACCGTAACAAATTTCTACTTGTACCCTTATCACACAGAAATAGCCGTTTTGGCATAAACGCGGTATTGCTTCGCATCTGCACTCGATCTAAAGTAGCGTTCTTGTGTCTACAATACATAAAAATAAATAAAGCTAATTTGACTGATTGTAATGACAAAGTAACAGTTTTTTACTACGTTATATTTATCATCTTTGGTACCTCAGAACTCCGTCATTAGGGTTCCGGACCAAAATGGTAAAAAGGAACCCTTATAGAATCACTCTGTCTGTCTGTCTGTCTGTCTGTCTGTCTGTCTGTCACAAGTGGATATCTCGAGAACTACTGATGCTATCGACTTGAAATTTCAAATGGTAAAAGACTACACTTTTTTACTAATATAGCATACATAAAAAAGTTAAAATATATTCGTATTTTGATTGCAGGGGGGCGGATAGGGGATCTCAAAAATTTTAAGTGAAGTTACTAGACCGTGTGGGGTATCATATGAAAGGTATTAATTTGCACATCAATAAACAGTTGTTAGTTTTCCTTTAAACCGTATCGTTTTTGAGTTATTTACAAAAATGTTGAAAAAACGACCGTTCCCCCCCCTTATCTCCGAAGTTTGCAGAGATAAACCCGTGATACTTTTATAGCTAATAGAAGTATATGTAAACTTTATAGGAAAATTATAGTGAACTCTCTAATTTTCGTAGTTTTTTAGACAAGGGGGGCGGAAGGGGGGTTTTCAAAAATTTTGTGAAGTTAATAGGCGATATGGGGTATCATATGAAAGATATTCATTTGCACATTAATAAACAGTATTTAGTTTTCCTTTAAACCGTATTGTTTTTGAGTTATTTACAAAAATGTTGAAAAATTGACCGTTCCCCCCCCCCCCCCTTATCTCCGAAGTTTGCAGAGATAAACCCGTGATACTTTTATAGCTAATAGAAGTGTATGTAAACTTTATAGGAAAATTGTAGCGAACTCTCTAATTTGCATAGTTTTTTAGGCAAGGGGGGTGGAAGGGGGGTTTTCAAAATTTTTGTAAAGTAAATAGGTAATGTGGGATATCATATGAAAGGTATTTATTTGCACATTAATAAACAGTTTTTAGTTTTCCTTTAAACCGTATTGTTTTTGAGTTATTTACAAAAATGTTGAAAAATTGACCGTTCCCCCCCCCTTATCTCCGAAGTTTGCAAAGATAAACCCTTGATACTTTTATAGCTAATAGAAGTGAATTTAAACTTTATAGGAAAATTATAGCGAACTCCCTAATTTGCATAGTTTTTTAGACAATGGGGGTGGAAGGGGCGTTTTCAAAATTTTTGGAAAGTTACTATGTGATGTGGGATATCATATGAAAGATATTCTTTTGCACATTAATAAACAGTTTTTAGTTTAAGTTGTATAGTTTTTGAGTTATTCACAAAAATGTTGAAAAAAATAGCGTTCCCCCCCCCTTATCTCCGAAGTTTGCGGAGATAAACCTCTGAAACTTTTATTGCTATTAGAAGTGTATGTAAAGATAAGAGGAAATTTATTACAATCTCTCTACATAGCATACTTTTTTAGAAATCATCGAAAGTGTAAAAAATCTACATAAGTTCCGCTATCAGATAAGAGATGGCGCTGTCAAGGTTCTCATACAAATATAAAACCGCCTTTGTTATATATTATATTGTATGATGGCACGGAACCCTCGGTGCGCGAGTCCGACTCGCTCTGGCCCGGTTTTATTTATTTTTGAAGATGTCTTATGATTTGAAAAGTACTTTTTAATTAGGTCCTTTTTTCAAAACTCAGTTCTGATTATGGGATTCATGACAAATAGAGGGAACACCTCATATATTGTAAGTATTAAGAAATTTTGGCATATTTTGCCTTAATACGGTACGTAAAACCAAAGTCTATTATTTTTAACTAATTTACATTTTTTGGTCTGTCTGACTGTTTGTGCAATCGAAATCTGTAACGGAAATCTGTAAGTACTGATCGTAAGGAGGTTGTCGCCATACTCACTACGCCATACTCAGTAATGGATGTTGATACTTGGAACGACGCTGATGCTATCTTCCGGAGGCTCCTTCTTAGCAGATTTTTACTGCATCCACGGGTAAGAGAGGAGAGGCATCATTCTACTACTCCACCCTACGGCATGCACGGCATCGGATGTTGCAAGTAACGGCGGTGTGGATGCAACTTAACTTTGAAAAGAAAACCTATTAGGGTTCGCAGCGCTGCTATCACTGTTCCGAGCAAGCAAATAAAAACGCAGACCCAAAGACCGTGGGCAGCAGATAGTTCTACATAAAAGTTTAACTGAGTGCCTCCGCTATTGCGGAATTAGATCATTTTGAAATGGCTCCATTTAAAACTAAATGATAGTGAGCTTTTAGGACCACCATATCATCAAATTACCCTTAGTTTGCATATGTCCTCATCAGTGCACTTCGCTTGCTTGCTTATATCTGGTAATTCTAGCTTCTACTTTGTTTGTCTACTTTTTTACTTTTCATTGTATAATGTACCTTAGAGAGTTTATATCTATATATCTATAATAGTAAAATAATCTGCTGTGCCATCCCGTCTTATTGTTTTTTACTGGCACGCCTGACAGCCTCATCTTTTGAACTCATTGCCCGCCCACTGTCTATTTAATCGACACGATTTTCAGTAATAAAACATTGAGCGTGGTTTGTATAGAATAGTAAATGTTTTATTGTTATGCAGAGTCACTTACATTGTATGGTATGGCAACAAGCTCCTCATCATTATTACTTGCGAGGTCTATGAGTGAGGCCTATGTCCAGCTGTGAACGTCCTACGGATGGAATGGTGATGATGATGAAATGAATAAAAATAACATAGAAATAGGAATACTACACACTATTTTGTAATACAAAAATAAAGGAATATTTCTCTCCATTTTCGGCATAAACTACGCGTAGCTACATTTTATGCTATGTTGCTCTGTGTATGTTCAACGATACTGAACTCACTGTTATTGCTCATACCAAATAGCTGGTAAACTATTTTACTGTGATATGTCATTGTGATATCTAGTCGAAATTAGTATGGCAGCTTTGATTTAGCATTAGCAAAGGTTATATAAAAGTCCACACATTTTTATTTTTATTTCATTTAACAGATACGCTTTTATGAAATGTACTTACTAATAAAATTACGATCGAGTAGAAAAAATATTTGCTACCTTCTTGGTCTAATATAGCAAACCATTTCCAAAGCTTCCCAGAGTCAGCATAACTTGTCGCACAAGTAAAAATTATGTTAAAAATTAACTTTCAATGGAGATTTGCTATTTGTAACAATATTAGATTTAAAACAAAGGATCAGGAATAGGTGATAAAATCCTGCATTTAAAACAGATATTGAAAATCTTTCGTTAGTTGAAGCGGTTTTGAAACTAGCTGTCGCTACTATGAGCTGTCCCTTGCATAAGTACGCTTCATATCCCTTGCCAAATGCAATGTAAGAATGTGAATTTTTAGTAGCTTCGTACGTACTATCTCCACTGGCTTAACGAATTCGGATCTCGCCTTTTAGATCCGAGAGATGGGAAAATTTGATTGATGAGAATGTTCTTGTTTTTCATTTCGCTAAGTGGTGGTTTGACGAGGTTTTTGTATTGGAGGCCATTTTAGATTTTTCTTGAATACTTTTTGCTAAGTAAATAACTGAGGAAAAGAAACTCATTATAAAATGGGAAAAAATGTTTTTAGTGGTGAAAATGTCAGTAGGGAAGTTGGTAATAACTTTACATTATATTTATTAGTTTTTTCTCTGACTAAGCGTTTTGATGGGACCACCAGGGTCCGTGGGGTAGTCAGAGTGAGGACTCGGACTATCCCAGATGGATTCTGCGGCTATGGAGTGTTCTTTACGAGGAAACGGAGCCCCTGGAACACCGAGGCCGGCCATCGGGGGAGTTTTAGTGAGTCATCGTGAGACAACCTCATATAACCATGCAGTGCCCCTACGCAGCATGGTATCTGTAAGCAGATTTACCCCTCGTCACAGAAAAAAGGTACCTCCCTGCTTAGTTGGCTATCAGTCAGGTGCTGGGCAAGTCTACTTCATCTAACAATGTCCCAGGTACTGGAGCATGCCGTAAAGCATGAAAACCCGTTGCTGACTATCAAATCAATTATCCATAGCTAGCTTTTACCCGCCGCTTCGCCCGCGCAAACTTAATGACCTATTTTGTCTCGCCCCTCCGCGAGGCATCTTCAGGTGAGACGCCGAAGTGTTGACTGGTCGGCGGCTGGAACGAAAGGCCCCTTGCGGAGGGGCGAGACACGTGTCGTTGTGTGGGTTTGGGTATGCATGTTGCACTGACAACCTAGTTCTCCCTCATCATCATCATCATCATTTCAGCCATTTAACGTCCACTACTGAACACAGGCGTCCCTCTGGGTCTCCATGAGGGGTAGTTGCCATACTCACCACGCTTGGCAAGCGGGTTGGCGAGCGCAGTGTGGGATGTTGATACACGGAAAGATGCTGCTGCCCATCTTCCGGAGGTATCCCTTAGCAGGCTCTTACTGCATCCGCGGGAATGAGAGGAGGGGTAACATTCTACTGCCGGCACCCCACGGCTAGTTCTCCCTGCATGTGCATAATTAGCGGGCGGGAGCTGCGGTGCTCATGCATCTCAGCATTAGCGGAATTAAAGTAGATATTTTTTTTATTGCATTTTATTGTTATGGATTTCCGCAAAGTAACGCCTGTTTCCATTAATTAATAATATTAGTGAGATTTATATTCAAGGCGTAAGGCCTTATATTTTCTATTAAGAACATTATTTTAACAAACATAATAAACATTTCAACGAGTGTGATAGAATTGCTGACAAATTTAACTAACTAGTAAATCAATTACTCGTTGATAGATACTCTAATTAAAAATGATTTTAGGATACCCACGGGATGGGAAAGTTAAGTTCACGTTCAGGGTATCAGATGACGAGATTCTCAAGCGTCTTGTTTCTTCAAACTTTCCAACCGTGGCTCTTGTGAGTTACAGAATAATTAATTCACTAGGAAAAGCCGAGGTAAAATATGAAGTTTGTATCTGACAAGAACGAATACCTGACGTTTATACATTTATGAATTTATCTGTTTCTGCAGCATTATGTTTCTATTGTTTCCATGAAAATTAAAACAGTGATATTTAAAGCTTCTGAGATTACAATATTATCAGATTCTCGGAACTATAAATACACGAAACTATGAATACCTTTATAAGAACTATAACTACCGCACCTTGTATACTTTTAATAAATATAATACGGCTTACACCACGTACCTAACTTATTATCATCTTGCTGACGTTTCGTATACCATTTAGATCCGTGCCGAATGCCGCGCTCAAGCTAGTTCTCGTCTCGCGGCCCTCGGAGTTGGCCACGAGCGGTGCTCATGAAGAAGGGCCTCTAAATGGTCTACGAAACGTCAGCAAGATGATAATAAGTTAGGCACGTGGCGTCAGCCGTATTATATTTATTAAATGATGTCAAGCCACAATAATTTCAATTCCTTGTATACTTTTCAATCCAAGTAATTTACGTCTGCCCACTTGGTGCTTGGTGAAGCATTTTAGTTTTTAGGGTTCCGTGGTACAACGGAAACCGTTATGGTTAGCTTTGTCTGTCTGTCTTCGGCTATTAGATATATATAAGAAGAGTTTTTTAGTTTTAGAAAACAGCATTTGCATGGACATAATAAAATAAAGATGCCTAGATAATGGCACAAAAAAATCTAGAAAAATAAATTATTTGGGGTACCACCCACACACGTGAACTTTTTTTCTTGATTTTCCCATTGTAAGCGTCAAGAGATATGTTTATTAGTGTGATTATGTCTATAGTTATATAAAATAACTAGCTTCTGCCCGCGACTTCGTCCGCGTGAAATAGTTACTTTGGGCTAACGCTAACGCGACTTCGTTTACGTAGAAGGTGAAAATATTTTTAAATAGTTTTGTTTTCTTCCGTCAGAAGTAGATATTGATTTTCACGATATGGATCAGATCTCGATATGGCAACATTATAGTTGCCTGTGCGAAAAACACTCTTGTGGTAAAACAGTTCCTACGTGCTTAAATGTTTGCCCCTGGGCCTTATTAATTATTACCGCAAACGATACCTTCACCGGAAAATGAATTATTTTTAAGTTAAAAGGCAAATCCTTTGGTATCATAGGGATGTGAGGTATCAGAACTATTTGCCCAACTGCTGGACCATTCAAAACTGTAGCACCAATCACGTTATTGTAAAGAAATTTTACTCAAGTCTGGTTCCGTTGAATAAATTTGGCGGTTTAAGGTTTCTTAGCAACACAATTGGAGTGCCAGTTTATTTATTTGAGTGATTGTGGGGGAAGGCCACTCGGATTTAGAGATCATTATTTTGCTGCGATGTTATTTTGAAACTGCTATATCTCCTAAGATATTCATTGAAATCAAAATGATGTCAAAGGCAATTTTTTTTTTAATTAAATATTTGTAACGAATAACGTATTTATTTGGATAAGGATTAATATCATGTTTATAGAAACACCTTCGCAAATACCTAATGCATTATTTTTGAGCAAATTTGGTTAGCATAAAAAGGTTATAGTTAGCCAACCTTAAGAGATAGATATATGCCGTCGATGACTTTTTTTTAGATTATTTAAGGGGAAATAATTCTGTCATACACGATTTTCGCGAAACTTTAACCGTTTACGCAGCGCACGCAGCGGAATATCTCAAAAGGAAAAAAAATAACCCCGATTTTGAAACATTCTTCTATAGTACTCTGCTTTTATTACTCTAAGCGTGATGTTATATAGCCTATAGCCTTCCTCGATAAATGGGCTATCTTACACTGAAATATCTTTTTAAATCGGACCAGTAGTTCCTGAGATTAGTGCGTTCAAGCAAACAAACAAACAAACTCTTCAGCTTTATAATATTAGTATAGATAAAAGAACTTTACCGCCGTGGGGTGCCGGCAGTAGAATGATACCCCTCCTCTCATGCCCATGGATGCAGTAAGAGCCTGCTAAGGGATACCTCCGGAAGATGGGCAGCAGCGTCTATCCGTGTATCAACATCCCATACTGCGCTCACCAACCCGCCTGCCAAGCGTGGTGAGAATGGCAACTACCCCTCATGGAGATCCATGAGGGAGGCCTGTGTTCATCAGTGGACGTTTTATGGCTGAAATGATGATCGATAAAAGAAAATAATTGAGGTAAACACGTTACACCTCTTCGTTATTTCATCGACAATTATTTATTATATTCACAAAAACAAAGTACACTGCTTAATGGTAGAAATAAAATCCACTAAGTGTGAGTCGAACTTGCGCACGAAGGGTTCCGATCACATCGTGTGACAATATTATGTGAATATTTCAAGCGTCTACCTGTTGCCGTTATTAATATCGAGCAAAAAAAGGCATCATATTCACGTTTGTTGTATGGAATATTTGTTTTATTTTAATTTTTTTTTTTTTAAGTGAATATACAATTAAATATTCTGTAAATATTTTAAGCGTCTACCTGTTGTTGTTATTAATATTGAGTAAAAACGGCAAAAATCAAGTTATTTGAATGGTACTTAAATATTTGTTTTATTCTGTTTTAGTATTTGTTGTTATAGCGGCAACATCATCTGTGAAAATTTCAACTGTCTAGATATCACGGTTCATGAGATACAGCCTGGTGACAGACAGACAGACGGACGTACAGAAAGACGGATAACGGAGTCTTAGTAATAGGGTCCCGTTTTTACCCATTAGGTACGAAACCCTAAAAAGCATGTTGATACTCCTCCAAGCGAGGCTTTAACAAGCGCGCAATAATTTAGCGCCGCAATAAAACAAATATATTTACGTCTAATTAACCATACCAGCCATATGCCGTGGGGTGCCGGCTGTAGAATGTCACCCCTCCTCTCCTGCCCGTTGATGCAGTAAGAATCTGCTAAGGGATATCTCCGGAAGATGGGCAGCAGCGTCTTTCCGTGCAAGGACATCCCTAACTGCGCTCACCAACCCGCCTGCCAAGCATGGTGAGTATGGCAACAACCCCTCATGCACTTGGATCTCTAAGTCAATGAGGGAGGCCTATGTCCAGCAGTGGATATCTTACGGCTGTAATGATGATGAACCATACCAGACTGAATATTTCTGCCTAATAATCTAATTCTAGTATTTCAGAAGTTCGCAGTTAACTCTCCCCGAGCTCAAACTGTGGTCTAGCTTATTCATTGGCCACATAATGGAAATATGAATAATTTGTCCCAACTTCACTCCCTCGAGTAATGGAACTGCAAGTTTCTGAATCGTCACGTCTCGTAGATCTCAGATTGGGAGGGTCAAAGTTTTACGTGACAGTTTCGTAAGTTTTGTTATAATATTGCGTTGTTGTTAATTGTTTATCTATTTATTACTCATAGATAATTATAACATTTTAGAGCTAATTCTATTGCGTTATATTATGATAGTACTAAGATAAGTTACACATCCAAAAAAGTACAAGTAACTACAGAACTTGCACTTAACATAACATCGAAATCGTAGAAAAAAACATAAATATATTTTCACATAACACCAACTAGTAAAATTTTAAATAAAAATGTTAAACAATATAAAAAAAACAATAGAAATCCCCGATTTTTTTGCCTTCCAAAACTACCCGTGTTCAGGGGCTGAAAACCCCTTTTTGGTTAATTACACCTATTAAAATACACTGTTTACTTACAATGTCGCCGGTCAGCAATAATGTCACTCTTGCTGTAGGGCTGTTGAAACCAAGTTTGGTCTAACGAGCCATAATAGGGCCCATAACAGAGAGTGATACTATAACAAAGAAAATGAGCAACTGATAACAACAGAAATAATAAAGTTACATGTGATCTTCTACGGATCTTCGTAAGTTCCCCCTAACTTTTAAACCTTTACAAGACATTTTACTCCCATTGTGGAGTCACGTGTTGTAAGTAATAAAAACATTTCGGGTAGCCTACAGAATATAAACCACAAAGTGAAAGCCAATAAGTGTTTATTAAATAGAGCAAAACGCTACATAGAATAATCAATTTATAAAAGAAGAACAATACACATTGAAATTTAATATAGCACATGATTGAATTTGTTAGCTTCAGATAACCTTTTTTACAAATGAGGGAAAGATAAAAATATTGATAAAAAGTACACAGAGCTACATAAATTATCTTTGCAGATGGAAAAGCCCAATAAAATAAATGGCTTCCTAAGTAATAAGTCATAAACAAGGACAAAGCTTTTAGTAGGCCGTGTCACTTCAATTTTAGTGCTATGCTAACGAAGAGCGTCCTCTCAATGTTCAGACAAATACGTCAATAAATTATTTCATGCAGCCTTCAGTTCTCTTTGATAAATGACCCCAATAAATCTTTCATCTTGAGAAAGTTAAGAGAGGAATTCTATTTTTGATACGGATTTAAAAATACATTAAGACATGAACTAAGAAAGCATTAGCGGGATGAGCGTGTTACTTTTGACAGAGGGTGGTGGACCATTGCTTAACAATGGGACAACATAGGTTTAAGAAAGCTGTGTGCTTTGCTTCTGCACAAGATTTTTCCAGATTTTCCAGAAACAGATTAAATTAAAATATCACGCATTTGTTTTTTCCTTTTTAGTACCTAAAAGGAAAAAAACGTAACCCCTATAGGATCACTTTGTTATCCGTCTATTCTGCCTGTCCGTCTGTAGGCCTGTCAAGACCCTTTATCTCGAAAACGTGTATAGTAGTATCGAATTGAAATTAAAACCATAAACGCCTCTTTTAACTGTGAAAAAATCAATATTCTAAGTTAACCTGAAAAAAGTTACGACTATGCCGAAAAAAACGCATATTTCGACATTCTCAACGGAATCAAAACTCATAGGGCACTTCCCGTAGACATAGAACTATGAAATTTAGCAAGGTATATCGTCTTATACCGTAAATACAGAGAAAAATCCAAAAACTGTACATATACAATCAAAAAAATCGTCCTTAAAAAAAGTACGTATTCAATCATCGAGGTTAAGCAACCCTACGTGCGGTCATGTGGATGAGTGATCGAATCTTTATTGTGCATTTCTAAAACATTTACTAAATCAGATAAGCTAATTTATAATAATTATTATGCTCAATATTAACTATAAAATCTACTTTTTCATTCTAACAAAACTTTTTTATTCCTTGTATAAAAATTATAAAAATAAAAATTTTAACGTGCAATATTCATCTTTAGTGTTAGTATTTTTATTCGCCATGTCAAACCTACCAAATTATATAAGCGAATACTTAAACGATTGGAACCTACAGTGGTGATATTGATAGATAGATAAACAGTTTATTTGTAACTTTAATTACACACATACAGTTCAGAGATAAAAACTTATGACAGCAAATAACATAAGTGATCATGGTATAAGAGAGCAGATCTGATTGATTGCAGTTTTTTTATTCTTATTACCAGCAGCAAGTTTCAGCTTTGAATACAGATATTCAGGATTTTTTAATTTTATCACATCAAAAACCAGTCCTCCAAGATGTAACAACCCAACCCAACGTGAGTCCATGTTTAATATTGACATACTGTTCAGGTACGGAGTTATGTGGCTGCGTGGTGGAATGTTGAAGCAGTAACGCCAGCATGCGTTCTGCCCCTTTTGTACAGCCCGTTGCGTTCTCCCTAGTAAACTAGGTCCATAAACAGTATCTCCATAGTTTAATCTAGACAAAACTAGAGCCTCACATACAGCGACACGAGAAGCTTCCGAAAATTCTTTACGAATTTTAAAGATAATTACTAGGCGATAGAAACAATTCTTCACTAAACTGAGAACATGATTTTCAAATCTGAGATTGCTGTCAAGGATAACTCCAAGATTTTTTGCTTAATCTACTCGTGCTAATGGTACTCCATGAATCATGACGTCTGGATTTGCATTAAGTTTCCCAATTTGGGTCCTTGTAACTAAAATTAAATACTAGGACTTAGTGGGGCTTAACACAAGTGCATTACGTGCTGACCAATCCGCGATCATGTTAATGTCTTTTTCATTTAAAAGTTTAATCATTTGGGGAATTGTATCTGGAGTTTTTGACATGTATATCTGGACATCATCAGCGTAGCAGTGGAACTGAGAGTGCTTAATATTTCTTGTCAAATCCGAGCTGTAAATTATGTAAAGCAAGGGCCCCAGTATGGACCCTCGAGGTACTCCACGGTTTACGTATAGGTTGTGAGAGAACTGTGTAACCATCAGCCTTCAACAATTTTACTGGTTGCAATCTATTAAACAAATAACTCTCAAACCACCTAACAGAATTTTGACTAAGACCATATTACGAGAGCTTGGATAGAAGGAGAGGAATATTTAAACACTCATATTATGTACGTAAGTAGCCTAAAAGAGTACAGCGTCCTTTGTCCTGCTCTGTTAGAACGTTGTCTGTGACATCCAGAAGGGCAGTCACGGTACCGCGACCCTTACGGAAACCAGATTGCAATGACGGCAGTATCTTATTAAATTCCACAAATTTTGTCAACTGCCTACTAATGACTTTTTTTTTATTTTTTTAACAGAAAGGGTAAAATACTGAATGGCCTAAGATCCTTGAATTCGACCGAGCTGTTCACTTTGGGCAAAGGCGTTACAAGAGCTTTTTTCCACTGGTTAGGCACCGTGGCAGTTATTATGGACTCATTCACAACAGCCGTAATAGCATCAAGTGTACAAGGAAGAGATAGCAAGATCATCTCTCTGCTGATGTAGTCATCATCAAGGGAATTAGATTTTATTGATTTGATTATTTTTGTTATCTCAGTCGACGCTACTGTTTCAAATTCAAAGTGAAAACTTGTTATTATTAAAAAAAGATAATTCTGATAACTGTGTTGTCACCGGGTACATTTAGAAAGTATGCATTTAATTTATTTGGATTTAGCTTTAGTGGATTCCACTAAAACTTTATCTTTAATAAGGTTTTTCCAAAATGTTTTCTATTTTAGTGTTTATTAAATCGTTAAAATATACCGGCTTATACCATTCAAGACTAACCTTTGCATCTGTTTATAATATACTCTGTCCTGTTCTGTGCCTGACTTACGGTACGCTTCATGTGCTTTATTACGTTCGTCTATCATCATTTTATATCTGTTACCCACGGCAGCGAGTGCTTGTTTCTTATTGTAACAGTTTTAATTGGGGTATGTCTATCAAAAAGAGATATTATCAAAGAATTGAATCTGTCGACCATCATGTCAATATTCGGCAATGATTTTATTGCATCCCAGTTAATAGAGTATAATTCTTTATTAAATTCAGTTAGAATTAAACTACAGATGGGACGAATAGTAAATGCTTTCTTTTAGCTTTGTTTCCGCTTAGATATACTGACTAGGATATAGAAGGTCTAAAACAAAACATAAGTTGAAACGAACCTCGTAAAGTGGTTTTGTCCTGTGTAGACCAAATACAGCTGAACAGTTCTCGGACAGTATTTCTCCCTCAATACTGATCCCTGACTTGCTAATGACTGAAGAAACAATTAAAGTAGGTCATTTACTATTCGTCCCATCTGTTATTTTAATCTAACTGAATTTAATAAAGAATTATACTCTACCCTGGGGTAAAGGATAAATTTGGGTTTTTTCATTGCAAGAAATCAAAACGTGATACTCTATGGATGAACGATAGCCGAGTCACCCGAAATTTCAGCGGAGTAGCACGCGCCATGATTACGGAATAATAACTTTCGGTCGTCTGTGGTCTGGTAATTGCATCAGTTAGTATATGTTTCAAATTTATGTATAGCCTTGTCATGTTACCAAACGGCTGGGGGGATTTACTTCCGCAAACTGAGCCTAGATTTTGTACCTTGGGTTTAGATGTAGTGATGTTTGAACACTTTTGATTGTATAAATTCAGTTAAAATTATGTTTTGTTTATTTTATTAATAGTCTACTTTTACATGTACTTTTATCAGATGCTACGACTGCTACCCATTGATTTAATGTAAGATATAAATAATTTATTTAATAAAACAAAACCGCCTCATATGATAAAATCCTTGATTTGTTGCTGAAAACGGTGGGGTAATCGTGTAACAAATGTAAAAAAAAACATTTATTCGAATTGAGAACCTCCTTATTTTTGAATCATTCAAAAACACGGCACGGGAAATATTAAAGTTATTTATCGCGTTTTGTCTGGGTTACACCAGCCATGGTCCCGGGTAGAATGGAGATGTGGATAGAGGAAGATTGTTTATGATCTACAATCTTCATACACCTTAATTATCATTCATTCATTTCAGCCGTAAAACGTCCACTACTGAACACAGGCCTCCGTTATGGATCTCCATGTGGGGTAGTTGCCATACTCGCCATGCTTGGTAGGCGGGTTGTCAAGCGCAGTGATTGAGGGATGTTGATTTAGTTACACGGTGACGTGAAATAAGCTGCTGCTTATCTTCCGGAGGTTCCTTAGCAGGTTCTTAATGCATCTACGGGTATGAGAGGAGGGGCAACATTCTAGTACCGGCACCCCCCGGCAAAGTATAGTGAGCAGCAATATTTTCTGTGTGCTGTACACATATGTACATACAAAAGTCAAGAGAAATTCCAGGCTTGGCACAGCACTGGACTGGCTTACGTGGCGTTCAAAAAGGGATGCCTAACCTACACCCAGCATCGGATACCTATGGGCCACCCCTGGTGATAAACAAAAGCGCATTGTTATGACGAATGTAATGTACGAAGACTTGGACGAAGTCTATTCACACTAAAGTTGCGTAAAATGATATAAAGCTATTCCTTTGCTGCTATGCTAATCTCTTGTCGGTCCAATTTGACCTAATTTTACGTTGATAGTCGAAGAACATCAAATCTCTAATTTTAAATACATTTATTAAGTCCTACTATAGAATGGACTCCAATAGCGATATATTTTTAATGAAATGTTATATTCCCTTTGGTAGGGCAATCCGCAATAGCATAAATTTACAATTATCAGCTTTCATCTTCGCTTTTAATCATGATCATGAACTTTTAATACCAAACCAAAAGCTGTAAGAGTGTCGTAAAGCGTTGGCTTTTCTTTTTTGCCCGTGGATGCACAAAGAATCCACCATCTGCGCTTACCAAGCGTGGCGAGTATGGCAACAACCCCTTATGACCTTAGAAATCCATGAGCCTATGTCCAGCTGTGGACGTGGACAGCAGTCCTATGTCTGAGATGAATAATCCTTATATACCAGTTATTAACTCGCGTGTCATCTGAAGTGAACAGATTCAATTACGTGCTTCATTCTATTTATTTGTGTTGTTTTATTTTGTAATTTGTGACGCGTCAATAAGATCCATGCGGCCGCACTGAATAAAGTATTTTTTGATTCTTGATTCTTCTTCTTGATAAGGATTAACAAATTTATTTTCTCGTTAATGGTGTCGAAATACGGCACGCACAAAATATGCCGCAGGTCAAAATTTCAATTTCCGCGCGGTAAAGATAAAATTTTGATGTCGTTTTTTGAAGCTCTCTACTTGATTGATTGCTTAGTGTTAGATAAATAAAATTCCACTGTATGCTATATTATCTGAAGGTTGAAAATTGTTCGAATCAGTTGAGGAATTTCCATGTTTAAATTAAATTGTTACTTATAGGTTAGAGGGGTGAGATTGAATTATAAGGAAACAAGCTACATAGTAACAAATAAATTGGTAGTACTTAATCCTAAATTTAATGTTGTCTGACCCTTACATACAGGGTGGAAGGCCTCACTTCCCTTCTTCCATTCTTCGCGACTTAACGCTGTGACCAACCACGTTTCCCATCGTCCCACCATCTCCTTCTGGGTCGTCCGAGCGGCCGACATGCGTTTGTGGTCAAAAATCAAGTTTTAATGTAATAGGACTTTATTGAAAAAAGTAAAATCTCGCTCGATCTAAGTTTGCGGCGAACAACTAGTCAATAAATAGTGCGTTCTCATATTCAGTCAAATTAACGCGACAATGAGCCGTTTTCAGTAAAAAGTGTTTTCAGCTAAACCTAACAGTGTGTACTGTGAAGCGGAGAAACAAGTTTGCGATTTATTACAATTGCTTTCATTGTCAAATTGTGTTTTCCGCCAGTAAAAAAAAAAACGTATGCGTCTCGTGACGCACGACAGAAGTAATAACTTAGGCTAGCGCTGCGAGTTAGAGTGAGAGAGGAGGAGCCTGCCACCACTGCCGTATGCGTGAGAGGAAGGGAAGCCAGACAGACTGGCGCCGTAACGCGTTACGTAACGAAGCGGTTTACCCTACCATAAGAAGTTATCACTTCAAAAACTAACGACATCTTTATGGTCCCAAAAGAACAATTTTTGAAGTTTTTACTTTATAATGAAAATGTCTCAAGGTCCACTGTCATTTCCAAAATACCGAGTACTCTGCAAATAATTAAATAAGTGATGCTGACCCGGTGCTGACCTTATTTTATGTCGATAACTAGGTAACATGAAACGGCGGTTTTCTAGAATATCCGATGCAAACTTTTGTTCCTTATTTTTTGCATTGGCATAGATATTGGGACGCGATCTTATCTGCTTTTTACATGCAAGCAACGCTAATTATACGTCCAATGCTGGACAAAGGCTTCCCTCATTAATCTCTGAACACTGACCATGAGGGGTTGTTGTCATACTCACCACGCTTGGCAAGCGGGTTAGAGAGCGCAGTACAGAAATACATAAATAATGTAGCTTTTGGAAGATTCTTATTGCATCCACGCACAAAAGAGGAGGGGCAACATTCTACTACGGCTGTGGCAGTGACTCACTTATTTGAACTAAAAGCTGTGCTGAAAGTCCGATATGCGTGCTCATCATCTCAGCCGTAGAAACCTGACCGTGATGAGACCGGAACGTTTTGTTTTCACACAAAATTAGTGAGCTTACTAATTTTAAATTAGTGTTCGTCTAAACACAGTGTTGGTAGGACGTGGTCTGTTCATATTCAAAGGAAAACCATCTCAATCGCAATGACTTTCACAATATTTTGAATTTAAGAAAAGACGGAAAATCAATCATCTTACCATGGGGCGCTTCTCGTCGTAATAAAATAATAAATTTATTAAGTTAACCGACGCCCTCTGGATAGGTCCTTTTTATGGTGGATATTAGATTATCTCAAAGAAGGGCCACTTACGAAGGAAAATGCTTTTATAGTTCAATTACCAGCTTTGCCGATATTTTATAAGTATAAAAAAGTAACTGAAATCGAACGAAAAATTGGTAGGTTCGGACCTTTATTACCTTAAGGCTCAACAAGTCGCGGAGGCAAAGACGTCAGTGGGCGCGGCCTAAATGTATGCTATCTCACCTGACATAGTATGTGTACCCGCGCGCTAGAATGAAATGCACAATGATTCATTCCTAAAACGACTGCGCAAAAATATGTGAATAGACTTTTAGCACAAGGGTTATTATAGAAAAACTTGAGTGTAATCTTTTCAAAATAACATTTATTTCAACTCTTAAATAATTAAACTATGTCGGAATGGTGTGTATTTTTGAGTTTTCTTTCTCCGTATATTATTTAGTTTCGTCCAAAGTTGGGCTAAAATCAGTGTTGAAATACGAAAGTTTAGAAGCTTGTATTTTTGTAATAAATATTTAGGTTTTGGGTGTATACAAACATAGATTATGACGAGAAAAATTGATATAATCCTTAGTGTTGGATGATCAACGTCAAACAGTGGAGTAGTTACCCTTCCACGTTTGTATGGAAAGATGGGCGACTCGTTCAGCCTTAAGACTAGATCACTCGGTATAAATAGTGTTGTTTAATATTTGCTCCCATTTTTAAATTAGCCCAAACGGCTTACGGATGTCCTACAAGGCGCCTGGCTCGGTCCTTTTCTGTTGGTACACGTAGACTAAGCTGAGAGACTAGAGGCTTATGGCAAAAACCTTTATTGAAAGATAATCTTTATCAACGATTAGGAACCTAATTATTATAATTTAATATAATAAGCCTTTATTCCCCCACTGCAGGGAAAATAAACTTAATAAATTACAGTTATTTAACGTTTAATATTTCAGTTAAAAACAAGCTTACAGATTATATAAATAAAAAAAAAATCTAATTATATGTAACCAAAATAATCTTGTTTAGCACCACAGAAAAGTCACTAGAATATAACACCCAACTTGAAAGTAACTATTTAAAGAATTTCTGCATACAAAACAATTCCTTTGTTTCTCAATGTTCTTCAATGTAATCTAAAGAAAAATCTCCACGCTTCACAAGGGGCCCATTGACAGAGGAATAGGACTGGGATAGTAGAGTCGTCGAATTGCTATGCAAATGCGGGAACTGAGCTGAGGGTTGGTAACTAGTTACATTTTTAACGTTTCTTACAGACCACAATTTTATTTTGTAATAGTAAGGCCTTTGCATCTATCTATCTGATCAGTCTGTTAGATCCCACTGCTGGGCAAAGGCCTCCCTTCATTCTCTCCATACTTCCCGGTCCAAGGCGTTAGTCGACCGGTCAGCATCGTTTTGGATCTATTAAAGATAATTTATGCAGCGTCGGCAACTGGTAATCATGCTGTACGGGACGCTGCAGAGCCTGGGACATTGTTACTTTAGGCTTACCGCGTACCTATACCATCTTTTCAGCTTAGTCAACTATAATTCAGAGGAAAAAACAGGTCAGACGTATTCTTATTGTAGGTATTTAGAAAATCGCGTGAAATAGCGTGTTTCATCATCGTCATGTCAGTCATAGGGCGTCTACTGCTGGACATAGACCTCCAACATAGATTTCCAGTAGGTTCTGTTTTATTGAGGGGTTGTTGCCATACACGCCACGCATGGCAGGGCTAGCGAGCGCAGTATAGGGTGTTCAAGACGCTGCTGTCCATCTTCCAAAGGTATTTCTTAGCAGATTCTTACCGCATACATACTAGCGTGTTTAACGTTAAAATATGTATGTAACGAGGAATATTGAAGCTACTTCAAAATGGCGGCATTTTCCCCTTCGCCGCACGCTACACATCGAGCCATAACTAACTTTTAGCTATCGAGTAGTGTTAGTAGTATCTGTAACACCCGGTGTCGACTTGAATTATAGAACTCTTTAGTGTGTTAAAAATGAATTTTCTTTATCGTACTAGATGGAGCAGGCTTCCAGATTACTATGCAAATGATCAGCGAACTGAGGGTAGTTCCATTTTTCAGTCCGCGGAGCCAGAACAAGTTTAATTTAAGATTATGTAAATCGTAATAGCACTAACAATTTAATATTTTACGCACGAACAATTTTTTATTTTAGTTTCTAAAATACTATTCGATTTAGTTTCGTTTATCGTTTTCAAGAAGCTTGAAAAGTCAAAATAATTTTTGGTTTAATATAGACAACCTCCATGGTGCAGTTTTCTTAATAGCCGGGTTCGAGACTCTCTTTCTACATATATGTTATAATAAACATATTTATGTTTATTATAAAATATCTATAATAAATATAAGTTTATTTTGCAAAACGTTACAAATATTTTTTCCAGTTACATAATTAGACTTAATTAATGATGACATGCTGCATTTTAGAAAGACACCCAAACAAGGTATTACCTGTATTTTAGCATACTTATATGTATCTTCCGACATACCACAGAATAGAGGGTTACAAATAAAAAATCATATTAAGCATATATTTAAATTATTTTTAAGAAACTAATGATCAACTAATTATAAGAAGGAATTTAAAATTTAATATTGAAAAATAATCCAATTAATAATTTAAGTAAATAAATACAATGTCGTATAATAATAATAAATGAAAGTACATGATAAAATAACTAACAATTTTCCGGAGTCCACATAGTTAAGTCCCAATAACCATGCCCTGAGAGTCTTCCTACATTTATAATAATTCATGTGATAAAATTATAGGTTAGAGTTCATTTTGTTGTATATATAGGCTCACAGAAAGTACGAATGACACCTAGCAAATAAGGTGTTGCATTTACTGACAACTCTTTTTGTTCGCCTTTAGAATTTTCATGAGTAAAAGTTAGTTTTATATGATGCGAAAGTATAACTTCCAGGAGGAACAGCTGCCTGGTTGAGGAGTATTTTCATGTACCTATGATAGGTATATATTTACAAAAAGTATTAAGGTATTGTTTCAACCAATTGGTATCCATAACACAAGCTTTGCTTACCTTGGGGCTAGATGGCGCTGTATGAAATGTCCAGTAATATTATTAAATTATAAGTGTTTTACCACCATTTTTAGTGTTTAACCATTTTAGAATTACTTTAAAATTACCACAAAGGTAATAGAACCTATCAGTAATCATGACACACATAAAATAATTAAAATAATAGAAAGGGGGACTGAAACATTACCTTTAGTACTAGTACATTACCTTTATTATTAGTGTTTATTTTCGTAATGTAACAAATTTCCGGTCGTTCTCTCAACAGTTTATTCCGGTACAGTTCATTTCTGAGGTTATGTGGTAACAATTAGACTCAACCACGTGGTTTAGGAATTACGACCTGCGCTCACGGCGGCGGCCATGCAAAAAGTGCCTCGCGTGCGCTTGCACCGAACAAGTACGCACCCGACCGAATTCGCAAAATTGGATACATTTGTGTTACCATCTTCAAGTCATTAAATAAATAAATTGAGCGCTTCTCAGTCCAAAATAAATTACAAAATTAATCAAATCATCAGCCGAGGCATCACTCGGCGTCTTTTAGAGGCAGCTTCAGGTATTCTGCTTCAAAGTGCTGGAACAATATTCCTCCGCCAATTCGTGATTCAAATTCCATCTATGGTTTCAGGCGCAAGCTTAAATTATATTTGATCGACCATCAAAAGGCCTTCGGTTACCTTCGAACCGAATTATCTATTTTGTAAGTGTCCATCCATATAATCCATAAAATAAAATTGTTTGTTTAATAATATAATCTTAAATTACGTTTATCAAATTTGCTTCCGATTCAGGTATTATAATTACTTAAGCTAATCGCCATGTCCTTCTTTTGTACTTATTTATGTTTATTAAACTACATCTTAATGTAGCCACACCATATAACTTCTAATCTTCCTCTAATGAATAATTCAGAATTGTATGTATGTAATAGTTTCATGTCTTTTTGTATCTGTATTCTTGTAGTTCTTCAACCATACCAACTTTGCCTACTTATATTATCTTCATTTTGTAACGAAATTATTATTATATTTTTTCATGTATAGGGACATCTGTGACTCTAAAGAGGTTCCAACGGAAGATCAGCGTTGTCATGTCTTGTGCGGGACAAGACAACAAATGCTGAGTTGGGCGCCTATTTGTGGCACAATATAAATGTTTTTATTTAGACTGTTTATTTGTGTATATTGTGATTGTGTCAGAAATAAATGTTTTTTCTTTCTTTCTTTCTTTCTTTCTTTCAAATAAATTACAGAAAACATTTTAAAATGACTTCAAAATTACCACAAAAATAATAGAACCTATCAGTAATCATGACACACATAAAATAATTAAAATAATAGAAAGAAGGAATTAAACGTTAGCTTTACCAGAGGCTAATTGGCTGATATTAAATAAAAAATAAAAATATTTAAATAACTATTACGGCTAATACTAATAACAAAAAACCTAACCTACTCGTATTAGTTGTGTGCCTGAACTAGGTAATCCTGTTTTTCAGGCAAAATGAGGTCACGAGCAAAAATGTATAATCAAAAGCTTACGAGTACCTATTACAGATATGTTTAGTTAATAAATAAAAAATATGTATTGGCTAGTATATCCATAGCTTTATGTTGAAATTGTTCAAAGATAACATTCGTAAACGAATGTATCATTTATACAAACAAAATCGTTTAATTCATAAAGGTTCCACAAAAGCGCGAAAGGGTCGCCGGCTAATTTATTTTGACCTTTGAACACCACATTTTACAGGTTACATTTCTGTAATCAATTTAGGCGGGTGAGTGGGTCATGTTTGACTGGTTTATTCAACGGAAACGTTTCAACACTTTTTCGGAAAACACTGATTACATTTACTGTTTGGGATAGCTTTTGCCTTATTCCTGTGTGAGTTCAATTATCTGTCGAAACAGTTAATTCAAAATGTTATTTTTATTAACCCCCGACAAAAAAGAGGGGTGTTATAAGTTTGATCGCTATGTGTGTGTGTGTGCTGTGTGCCTGTTTGTGGCACCGTAGCACTTTAACAAGTTGACCGATTTGCATGAAGTTTTTTTTTATTTGAAAGAAGGTTTTTCCGGTGGTTCTTAAAGATGATTTATCAAAATCGCTAAAAAAGTTTAAAAGATATGGGGAGTGAAAGAGGAAATGAATAATCAAATGTTTCCAAATATACCCGAGTTTGGTATCAAATGACAGGAAAAGATGAGTAGAATGCAAAACTGAGTTTTATAGAAATCGGTCTATCCATTCATGAAATATGGGGGTTGAAAGTAGGGGTGAACAAGCGAATGTTTTCAAATGTACCAAAGTGTAATATCAAATGAAAGAGCATGATGGTGTAGATCGCCAAATTGAGGAAACACATAACAAAAAAATTAGGTAACCTCCGAGACTGGATAAAGTGGCGGGGGTTATTCCACAATCATATTAACACTGTCGCTGAGGAATCCTACAGAAGGCTGGACTTTGTGTTAAGAAATTGTCGTGACATCAAGAATGAACAAGTCATCCGACTTCTGTACAATGCTCTGGTCCGAAGTAAGCTAGAATTCAGCTCTTGCGTCTAGAACTCACGCGGGGTAACATATGCATATTTGTATTCCCCTTGGAGAAGGTACAGAAGGCTTTTCTGAGGTACCTTTACAAGAGAACTCTGGGATACTATCTGTTTATGTATCTCACAAAATTTTTGTTAGGGTGCCTTTGTAAGTTGTGAAGCGTCAATAAGGTCCATGCGGCCGCACTGAATAAAGTATTTTTTGAATTTTGAATTTTATAACTCCTCTAGCTCTCGGTATATATGACCAAATGGTCACCTTCAGCAAGATCGCTCGCAATTTTATTGACGCCAATAACTTGCACAATAAATTTCTACAATTGTTTGTGCCAAATAAATACTCATCCAGGGCCGGAGACATAGGCTACTGGTAAAACCCTCATGCTGAACTGTCGCACGCGCCAACTCTCCGCTGCCTCGCACTCTTAGTGCCCATAACAGGCAGCTACCTATCCAGAAATTGAAATATTTACTGACGAATGGATTTCTTTATTTTTATATGTATGTCATTTTGTTAAATTAATGATTAGTGACTGTTTAATTATTTAATTGTTTTAATAATATTATATTCGTACTTTTCAGTACTTATTATTATTCATTTGACATAATTAAATGAGGATAAAATCTGCATAATTCATATTATGAATTATGCACATTTTATACTTTTTCTATTGTATTGCTTGTTCCATTTACAAAAATAAAAACTCAACGTCTTAGTAATAGGGTCCTGTTTACCCTTTGGTTACGGAACCCTAAAAATTACTATGTATGCCAGCAATGTAAGGCTAGCGAGTTAAAATTTGTCACTAAAGAACCCTGCCGGCAGTAGAATGTTACCCCTCCTCTCATGCCCGTGGATGTAGTAAGAGCCTGCTAAGGGATATCTCCAGAAGATGGGCAGCAGCGTTATCGTGTATCAACATCCCGTACTGCGCTCGCCAACCCGCTTGCCAAGCGTGATGACTACTATGTATGGCAACTACCCCTCATGGAGATCTATGAGGAAGGCCTGTTCAGTAGTGGACTTTTTACGGCTGGAATGATGATGATGATGACTAAAGAACCCGTGCCGCTCTCAATGTATGGCCTGCTTTACGGTGTCCATTGGCAATGTTTGTCAAAGGCAAAGTGGTCCACTAGTACTAAATAAAGTAATTCGATACTTTACAAGAACAAATACCTACGTGCTCAACTAAGGCCTTTGATACCGAAAGATTCACCTACGGCTCGAGTGTTTGCCCCAGTAGTCTCCACAAAGAGCTCTTCAAAATAAACTTAAATAGGTTCTGCGGGTACCGAACAAAGTCCACTTCAGTTCAAACTTATTTGAGAACATCGATCACGTTGAGGGTTGAGCGTTTTTGGGTAAAGAAGCTTTATATCGCAAGGTATTATTCAACGTGGACAGCAGTTCTACAGCTAGACATTATAGCTGTACAGTTACCACTACAGACCAGCCTTTGTTAATTTCACCTCAGAGTAAAATGAAAAATACTTTCATCTGTAACAAATTTATATTTTTATTCTACTAAATGACAAGACAAGCCGAAGGCCCACCTGATGTTAAGCGGTAACCTCTACTTATAATAACTGCAATACCACGGTGATAAAGTTCACTAAGCACGTGACCAACGCTGCATTGTATTGCGCCCGTCACCCTGAGACATATAGTAAGGTCTCATGTACCCGTAATTTGTCCGGTTCCCCTTCAAACCGGAACACCGCAATGCAGACATTACTGCTTGGCGGCAGAAATAGATTATGGTAGTAGTACTTCCCTGGATAAACTCTTCATGTAAAGTTCTTCTACTACTAAAGTGGTGAAAACTCGGTTATTCATTTTTATCTTAAAATGAAAAGCTTTAGGTCAAACTCCGGACATTCGCATCCCATCTAGCTGGCTAGACTAGCTGCACGGAAACGGAGTAATTGTTTGTTGTAGAAACCTATAATTAGCTTCCAGTTCAAATACTCGTAAGTTACCTTCAAGACTTCTACTAGCTATTTACTTAGTAAAATATTAGGATTACTCACGTCGTCATTATAACTTGGAAGCTTATTCAGACAAGTTTGGACTTTTCAAGAAAATCATCTTAATGGGGTCATGGCCAGCACCATTCTCGTGTAGGGATGCCACAGCACTGAAGCTGCCTGCATATAAACTGTTGCGAGAGCTAAGACTTGATCTAGCGTGAAATGAAAAGTCGTAAGTGCCAAAATAGTAATTCTCGTACAAAATAAAAACTAGTAATAATGAAAAATCTATACACTATTTTGAATATGGTGTATAAAGTACTGAAAATAAGAAGCATATCCGCTTTATTCACTTGTTAAGTGAAAATCAACGTTTTTATAGAGCAGTTTTTGGGATTTTTTACTGTTGTACCTAATAGTTTTTAACCAATCGTGATAACCAACTACAAACATAAAATATCAATTCAAAAAGTTTTGAAATCGCTAAAATATTGGTGTCCAAGAAATGGGTACAGGAACGCTGGCCGTCCAATATATTTAGTATAAAACATTCGGTTGGTAATTGCTGAAAAAAGTTAAATCCCTGACGCCAATCATCATAATGATCGTCAATCATAACAGTAAGCGGCGTCTTAACAGTAACTCGATCAAAAATTAAATAAAAGCCTTCGTTTGTCCCAAAATGGTGCTAACTCAATTATCCTTATTAATTTTGAAATGAATAGCTCTAGGTGAAACTCCGGAAAAATCACATCCCTCCAGAGCTGCGCGAAAACGAAGTAATTGTTTGGAAACATATAATTAGCCTCTAGTTATCTTTAAGGCTTGTACTAGCCATTTATTTTGTAAAATACGGGGATTATTTAAGTAGTATTATAATGTGCGTAGGGACGCCATAGCACTGAAAATGATTCTCTTGAAAAATGGAAACTTGTCGGATTAAGTTACGACGTTATAATACTACGTGAGTAAACCCCGTATTTTACAAATTGAATAGTTCATCTAACGTTTATTTTGAAAGTGAATTACTAGCTGTTGGTTTTTATAAAATGTTGAAATATAGTAAAATTATTAACTCCTTTGTAAGCATAATTTAAATGTGCCGTAACTCAGGGTGGTATGTTTAAAAGACATTTTAAAAGACATAGGGCGTACATAATCCAGTGAAATTTAGGCACTTCAACAAGACAGAGCATCATTGTCACATTCCTAAAGGAAGAAACACAAGGTTGTGTAACGTTGTGTCGTGTTGCATGAGAAGTACTCAGCTTCATACATTTACTTGTGTAGGCATTTAATCACATAGGCATTTAACTTTGTAAGCGTTCACTGAACCATGATAAAATGCTTCTTAGTCAATTTCACATTTAAGACTTATTGCTTCATCGGCTTCTTTCGTGTTTAGGTATAACGCCCTTATAGCAGTCATCATCATCATCATTCCAGCCGTAAAAAGTCCACTACTGAACAGGCCTCCCTCATGGATCTCCATGAGGGGTAGTTGCCATACTCACCACGCTTGGCAGGCGGGTTGGCGAGCGCAGTACGGGATGTTGATACACGGAAAGACGCTGCTGCCCATCTTCCGGAGGTATCCCTTAGCAGGCTCTTACTGCATCCACGGGCATGAGAGGAGGGGTAACATTCTACTGCCGGCACCCCACGGCAAGACTTGATCTTGTAGCAGTAACTCGAGCAAAAATGAAAAAGGTCAGTCCTCATCAGTCCCAAAATTGTGCTAACTCGGTTATCCTTTTTAATTTCGAAAAGCTAGGTCAAACTCCGGAACAATCGCATCCCACACACAATCAACTACAAGCCCAGATTACAGCTGCACGAAAACGGAGTAATTGTTTGTTATCTGGCTCCTTTGTTTGCGAGACACGCTCGTCTGTGGCCTAAGATATGAGAGACCGCGACATCTCACTAATATTATAGATAAGACGACCTCTGTGGGGCAGCGGGCGAAGGTCCCCCTGCGACGCAAGAGGTTGCGGTTCCCACCTCGGGACAAATGCCTGTACGATCTGCAGATATTTATGCAGAGTGTTCTGGATATTTTTCTATGTATAATAAAATATATATATATCTATGTATGTAGTATAATGAATTAAGTATATCAGTCATCTAGTACCCATAACGCAATGTCTACTCGGCTTGGGCTAGATAATGCTGTGTGATTGTCGAGCATTTATAATATTTATTTATTTATTATAGAGTTGAAAGTTAGCTAAATACATAATATGTTAAAAGGATGAGATTTATTTTTCGCTTCTTTCCCTCACTTGATAAAAAAGTTTCTTAAAGCGATCGATGTTTTGTTCCTCTTTTGTAAATTGACTATTCTAAGGAGTTCTTATTTCTAATGCATAAACATTTATTGAATTTGATACCTCTTTACGCAAAAAATACCTTACGGATCGGACTGAAACTTTGCACACTTGCCTTGATGTTGACCAGAAATTACACATAGGATACCAGGCGTACGAAGGTTCGGACAGAAGCTAGTTATCTATACAATGGTGTTTATTCTCTTGTTGTACTGACTAGCCAAAGGTATATTGAGGTACAAGTTTGTAAAATTCATCACCATAACAGCCGTAGGACGTCCACTGCTGAACATATGCCTCTCTCTCATAGGACTGGAGATCCAGTATTAGGGTTTGTTGCCAAACTCACCACGCTTGGCAGGCGGGTTGGCGAAAACAGTACAGGATGTTGATACAAGAAAAGACGCTGCTGCCCAACTTCCGAAGGTATCTCAAGGAACACCTTCAGTAATCTACCAAGGCTGATTGTTACTGAATCCACGGGCAAGAGAGGAGGGGTAACATTCTTGGGTTGGCACCCCATCCTACTCAAAAGCTCTTTTTATTTTCATTTTTGAATCCGCTACACTTTTTTACCTTAAAACAGGCAAACCGCATAAAGATGTAGTGCTTTCTTTACGTGAAGTCCGTGGAAAACGGTTTTTCTGCCAAAGCGGCCAAGCGTCGAGTAGTCGCTGAATCGATTTACTGAAAATCGAGCTCCATTTGAGGCTTGTGCCCCGCATTAGTCATTTTGCAAAGGCTTTTTCAGTCCCCGGCTTGGGATTGCTGCTTTGAAGTAAAAAGGTTTGATTTTTTTTCCTGATAGGGCATTTGACCTTCTCTCTTGGTGCTATATACAAAGTTTTATAGGTGTTTTATAAGTGAGAAGTATAATTTCCTTTAATAGAACAAGAGGTAGGACTCTGACATTGATCAGGCCAACCCGCCTACCAAGCGTGGCGAGTATAGCAACAACCCCCTCATGATCTTGAAGATCCATGATGCCATCTTACAGATAACATGATGATAGTATACATCTGCCGCCGGGGCCGTGAGATGACTAGTAGCTTAGCGTGATCCGCCCCCGTCACCTAAAGATCATCATTTAAGCCGTAGGACGTCCACTGCTGGACATAGGCCTCCCTCATGGATTTCCAGTTATTGCGGTTGGAAGCGATCTGCATCCACCGTCGACCTGCGGTTTTCACCAGGTTATCAGCCCATCTTGTTGGTGGACGTCCTACTCTGCGCTTGCCGGTCCGTGGCCTCCACTCGAGAACTTTTCGGCCCCATCGGCCATCTGTTCTGCAAGCTACATGGCCTGCCCATTGCCACTTCAACGTGCTAATTCGTTTGGCTATGTCGGTGACCCGATTTCTTCTACGTATCTCTTCATTTCTGATTCGATCCCGTAGAGAAACCCCGAGCATAGCCCTCTCCATAGCTCGTTGACACCTAAAGATGCCTGGAATCATTTATAACGTTATTCTAAGCATACCTATAGCTCTACCTACTCAATACCTTTAATCACACTTTGAAACCAATTAACGTTTTGAACCCCTTTAATTTGGATAAGCCATGTTTGTTGTTTGCTGTGGGGTACCGACAGCAGAATTTTGCCTCTCCTAGCCTGCTCGTGGGTGGAGTAAGAATCTGCCAATGGATACCTCCGGAATATGAGCAGCGGTGTTTTTATGTGTATCAAAATCCCGTACTGCGCTTGCCAACCCGCCTGAAAAGCGTGGCGAGTATGGCAATACCCCCTCATGATCAGTACTTGGCGGTCCATGAAGGAGGTCTGTGTCCAGCTGTGGACGTCTTAAGGCTGAGATGATGATGATGATGATGAAACAAATCACACAGCACCATCTGGTCTCAAAAATAGGCAGAGCTGTGTTTTGGGTACCAGAAGGATGATAAAATAGATATAATATATATATATATATATATATAATATATATATATATATATATATATAATATATATATATATATAATATAATAGATATTTTTTTTTGTAAATTCACACATAGAAACATATCCAGACGAGGGAAAAATATCTGCAGAACAATTACTTTAGTAGTAGAACTTTTGTGAAGAGTTCATCTAGGGAGGTACTACCAACATACCTATTTCTGCCGCAAAGCAGTAATGTCCGCATTGCTGTGTTCCGGTCTGGAGGGTACGTTGATCACGTACTTAGTGAAGAACGTGATAACCGCGGTATTGCACTAGTTATAGGCACTTGACACGTGCTTCAACGGTGTAGGAAACATCGTGAGGAAACCAGCGGCTTAATTAGCCTCAGACGTATTGACCTGTTCTTTCCTATGACTAATAGCTGACTAAGCTGAGAGTAAGGTATAGGTGCTGAGCAAGCCTAATCCATCTATCAATGTCCCAGGCATTGCAGCGTCTCGTGTAGCGTAATTACCAGTTGCTGACGCTCTGTATAAATCATCTTATAAATGCAAAGGCCTTTCTTTTTATAGACAGAGGTTACCTCTTAAAATGAGATAGGCCATCGACCTGTCTCGTCCAAAAATATAAATAAATAATGCTGGACAATTCACACAGCATCATCTAGCCCCAAGCTAAGCAGAGCTTGTGTTATGGGTACTAGATGACTGGTATACTTAATACATGATACTACATTTATTATATTTTTTACTATTATAAAGATATCCAGAACACCCTAAACAAATAATTATTTGCAGATCGTAGATATTTGTCCCGAGGCGGGAATGAAACCCGCAACCACTTGCTTCGCAAGCGGACCTTCTCCCGCTCTACAGAGGTCGTAAAAAACATTTGTCCTTTAACGGAAATGGAACCGCTACCTCCTGCATATGAGTCGGCTATATACCAACTGAGGAAGAAGGCAGTCAAAATATTAACCTACCCGCTGTGCCAATATAATTTCGTTTCGCTTCAACCACATTTCCACTAAGTAACGTCATTTTCCCGAACTCCTTTCAAAGAAAGCATGAAATCACCGAGAAACGTCACAACTTCCAACATTCGTTACGTTTGCTCGTTGGCCCGATATTGTAAAAGTTTGATATATTTCGGCTACAATGAAAGATCACTGAAACGGTCAATTCGAGAAAGCTTTTCGGTTAGAGGTGCGGATTTATTGAACCGCCAACGCCAGGAGTGTTAGAAACCAATGACATTTGAGTCAGTCCAATAATTGCAATATACTCGTAGCGTGTAGGGTGTACTATATCTGTGGGGTGCCGGCAGTAGAATGTTACCCTCCTCTCATGCCCGTGGATGCAGTAAGAGCCTGGTAAGGGATACCTCCGGAAGATGGGCAGTGGCCTCTTTCCGTGTATCAACAACCCGTACTGCGCTCGATAACCCGCCTGTCAAGCGTGGTGAGTATGGCAACTACCCCTCATGGCGATCCATGAGGGAGACCTGTATTCAGTAGTGGACGTTTTAGGGCTTTTCACGGCGCACGGCTGACTAATGCTTTAGGAAATTGGTAATTATATAGATAGATAAACTCTTAATTCTGTTAATTATACAGAAAATATAACAAAAATAACTACAATTAACTTGAACAACCATGTGATGCCGCCAGTAGATGTTGCCCTCTCTTAGCCGTGGATGCAGTAAGAATCTGCCAAGGGATACCTCCAGTAAGGGGCAGCAGCATCTTTGCGTGTATCAACATCCCGTACTGCGCTCGCCAGCCCGCCTGCCGAGCGTGGTGGGTTTGGCAACAACTCCTTATGATCAGTAGTTAAGGATCCACGAGAGAGGCCTTTGTCCAGCAGTGGACGTCGATGATGATGATGATGACAAAAACAATAGGTGGTTTTACTTCTCTGGTACTCAGTTTCATCAAAACATTAAACGCTCGTTCTAAACTTGTAAACATATAGTTGTTCTTATTGTGTTTACATAAAACATAACAAGAGCTGGTTTAAATAAGACCCAGAAGATTGTTAATCAAATCTAAAGTAGGCTGTCAAATAAATCAAGTACTTTGGTATCTCATTACCTAAGTGCTCGTGGGAGGAACATGAAAAAGCTAATTCTGTTATGAGCGAGAGTTGAATAAAAGAATCTGAATGTTTGAATAATTTTTATGACTTGTGGAACAATTAGATTATATAATAACTGAAATAGAGTAACTCATTATTAGCATACATATAACCGGGTATTTATCGCGTAAATTACCTTTATTATTTCCCGACGTTTCGCTTGGATTGCACCAAGCATGGTCCCGGGAAGACTCTTGTATATCCGGTTATATGTATGTTAATAATGTGTTGTGATCGCGATAGTTTAAAAAAGACAATAGAGTAACTCGTTTTGAGCTTTCAGAAATTTTAATGGCGCTTTCCTTACAAGAATGGTTTTAAGTAAGGTTTGTTAAATGGCTGCTACAGACGCATTTTTTTTATTTTTCTGTTATTTGTTTTTAATTTAACAACTACAGACTAAAATATGACGTCCGTACGCTTATTTGATAAATTAAAAAAAATATATACATCATTATCCCACGCTGCAGATGCATTTTACGTGATCGCGTTTTGCCTCGATCGAGTTTGGTCGTTTAAAAAACAATATACTAACATAAATTAACGTTTAAAATAAAAAAGGTCTATTAACTAATCAGGTGAAATATGCATTAGTGTATTCGTGTGTGTGTATGATGTGTTTGAGTGCACGTATCATCACGAAAACTCTCCAGATGTTTTTCGGTGTCCTGACTTATGTTTGCCATTCGTCTTAGCCTGAGGACGGCTGTTCATGTCCACTGCTGGACATAGACCTCCAAGGAGACCATGAGAGGTTATGACAACTCATACAGGCAGGCGGGTTGGAGTTTTTCCTACTGCAGGGCAAAGACCTGAAGTGGTAGAACGTTTTGTTTTGATAAGTATTGTTAATACAGAAAATAGATATACCAGCAAATTGTGTGGTACGGCGGTCCTATTCATCATCATCACTTCAGCCGTAAAACATCCACTACTGAAGTAAGGCCTCCCTCATGGATCTCCATGAGGGGTAGTTGCCATACTCACCACGCTTGGCAGGCGGGTTGGTGAGCGCAGTAAGGGATGTTGAAATACGGAAAGACGCTGCTGCCCATCTTCAGGAGGTGTCCCTTAGCAGGCTCTTACTGCATCCACGAGTAGGAGAGGAGGGGTAACATTCTACTGCCGGCACCCCACGGCGAGACCTATTGCCTGGCATAAATTTTTCATCTAAAATTATAATCTTCTGATTTCGAAATGCTTAAGGCGGACTTGTCCGCTTTATTTTTTCTTTATAAGCATGTTACTATAGTATTAGTCAAGGAGACCATCAGAGGTTATTGTCATATAGGCAGGCAGGTTGGAGAGCGCAGTACTGGATGTTGATACATGGACATAAGTTGCTGCCCATCTTCAAGAGGTATCCTTGCAACATTCTAATTCCGGCATCCCACGACAAGCCAATAATCATTATCTATCATTATACTTTCAAAAACCTTATTATTTCACAGAGTAAAAGACTTTTTTCATACATTATTTTTTTCTCCTTAGATAATTTTCCGCCTGTTTAACTCTCTTTCATATTAAATGTCTTATGTACGGGCTGGTATTCTGGATCGCAAAAGAAAATTAATTATGTCCCATTGTTTGAAAATCGTTTTGTATGTGAGCTCCTCAACTTTTCTTTTATTAAAAGACTCTTGAATCCTATTAAATTATTATGGAGTATTATTTTCACCAGAAGTTGTGAAGTTCTTTTTGAAACTTTTTAAGTACCTACAAGTCTGAGAACCTTCTTGTGATCGATATTTACACACAATTGAATATATATTACTATTGCCTGCGGCTTTGCCAGAGTTTTATTTTTCTGCGCAGAACATTAATTATTTTTGTAAAATGTTAGAAGTAGCCTATAAGTAACTTCTTAAAACATCAGCTACCTGTCAGCAAAAGTCCCGTCAAAATTGGTCCTTTCGGAGATTAGTAAAACAAACAGACAGACAAAAATTTTAAAAGTAGCTTTTATGTTAATATTTCGTAAATATCGCATATTACTTTAGTAATATGAAGGTATGAGAGATGGTATAGGTGCTGGGAAAGCCTAATCCATTTTACAATGTCCCAGGCACTGCAGCGTCCCGTACAGCATAATTACCAGTTGCTGACGCTGTATAAATCATCTATAATAGATGCAAAGGCCTTACTTACTTTAGTAAACAGCTGTTATTTGACATTACAAACATATACCATCCATCTCAGCCGTAAAACTGCTGTCCCACTGCTGGACAAAGTCCAAAAACTGATCATGAGAGGTTGTTGCCATAATAGGATGTCGATAAACAGAATGACGATGCTGACCATCTTCCCGAGGTATCCCTTGATAGATTCTTAATGCATCCAGGGGAATAAGAGGAGAGGACAACATTCTACTACCGGCACCACGGCAATCCCTCTGCAATAAGTCGTTTATTTTTTCATAGAAATATTAAGGCATTGCTTTTAACTCTTTGTACAAGATGACCCACGACCGATGATTCATCCGTACTGTGCGAAGAAGGGGCGGGTCGCTAGTTATCGATAAGAAAGTCAATAGTGAAGATATACTCGAACTTCTTGAAAAACCTTTGAAAGTTCGACGTAGTTTATGGAGTAACAAAAATAAAATCGATTTGGAATTATCGTTCGATTTTATAGCAAGGGTTTCTTGTCGTAAGGAAGTAACCCCATAAAAAGCTAAGACGACCTCTGGCGATTCTATAAACCTGCCTACTAAAACGGTGGCAGTGTTGAACCCACGATAATATTATCGGTCCAAGTCACACACTGCGCCTGCTGAAAATATTTATCTTGCTTTGACTACCTTAAGTATTAGTGGTATTAGTAGCGCCATTGGTAATGACGTAATCCACGGTGGTTTTATAATATGCGTAGAGTGCCGGCAGTAGAACGTTGCTTCTCTTCTCTTGCCCGTAGATGCAGTAACAATCTGCTAAGGGAAAGCTCCGGAAGATGGCAGCAGCGTCGTTCTGTGTATCAACATCCCATACTGCGCTTGCCAACCCGCCTGCCAAGCATGGCGAGTATGGCAACACACAAGTTATGATCTTGGAAATGTATGAGGGAGGCCAGTGTCTAGCAGTGGATGTGGACAAAAGTGCTACAGCTGTGATGTTGCACCAGCCAATAAGCATAGCAGTGTCACGGGAAAGTAGTGCTAAGCGGTTTTGCCTACGAAAATGAAAGAAGAGAAGAAGGGCTCCGAAGTGTTCTTTACGAGAAACCGGAGCCCCTAGAGCACCCAGGCCAGACAACGGGGTGGTCTTAGTGAGTCGTCGGGAGACAACCTCACATAACAATGCTGTGCTATTACGCAGCATGTGTATCTGACCAAGCAGATTTCCACCGCGTCAACAAAAAAAAGGTAGTAGGGTAGTTGTAGGGTATTTGTAGAGTAGTACTTCCCTACGGTAGTTGTAGGGTAGAACCCCTTTAGGAGGTTTCCGGGAGGAATCGGGAGTTGTGGCCCATTATCTCCCGGATCCGTGTGTAAATAGTGAGAAAAGAATATAATAGAATAGAAAATGTTTATTTATGTCTCTGAGAGAGGACTGGGTGGCAGACACCGGGAGATCTTCGGCCTTATGCGGAGGCTGGAGACCTTAACGGAACTGTCCATCGGAGGATAGGATTCTGGGCGAATGGGATTCTGGGATCCGATCTCGGCCAAGGAAAGGGGTTCTCAAAAATGTTTGGTGACATGTGAGGAATTCATATGTAAGGTCTTCATTTGCTCATTAACACACAGTTTATGTTTAAGATTTCGCCTTATTTACGAAAATGCTCAAAAGACCTTATCTCTTAAATTTGAAGAGATAAACACATGAAACTTTCGAAAAGGTTCAAACAAAATTTAAATCTTGAAAGCTCTAACAGTTTCTGAGATAACCTAACCCTTCCAAATTGTTAGGACACTCCGTCACTTATCCCAAATGCTCTTAGTCGTTGCCGCTCCTAGATTAAACCTGCGGTTATAAAATACCACCAGGCTTAAAGTTCGTAGTTTTTAGAGTCGCAGGGTCTTGAATTTGACAGCATTCCGGCTAAAACGTAAAATAAATATCTCAGAAATATCCTGCGATAACAAACGCGCATTTTCTGTTGAAAAGTCTCCAAATCCTAATTCGTTGATTAAATATTTTTAAAGCTTTTTGAATTTTTAGGGTTCCGGACCAAAATGGTAAAACCCTTATGGCATCACTTTGTCTGTCTGTCTGTCACAAATGGATATCTTGAGAACTACTATTAAATACTGATGCTATCGAATTTAAATTTGAAATGGTTAATGATAACGCTTATTTACTAATATAGCATATACGAAAATGTTAAAAAAATATTCTTATTATAATTGCAAGATAATCTCAAAAACTTTAAGTGAAGTTACTAGGTCATGTGGGGTATAATGTAATAGGTATTAATTTGTACATGAATAAACAGTTTTTAGTTTTCCTTTAAACCTATTGTTTTTGAGTTTTTTTCAAAAACGTTAAAAAAAATAGCTTCTCCCCATCTCCGAAGTTTCCAGAGATAAACCTCTGAAACTTTTATAGCTAATAGAAGTGTATGTAAAGATTACAGAAAAATTATAACGATTTCTCTAATTTGCATAGTTTTTTAGAAATGATTGAAAGTGTAAAAAATCTACATAAGTTACACTATCAGGCAAGAGATGGCGCTGTCAAGGTTCTCCCACAAATATAAAACGCCTTTATCATTATATTTTATTGTATGCTGGCACGGAACCCTTAGTGCGCGAGTCCAACTCGCGCTTGCCTAAGTTGAGAATAATAAAAATTCTGGAAATCCCACTCATCTCTATCTATCCCCAAGTAAGCTAAGCTTGTAATTGGTTGATAGAATACATACACATTTTCTATGGAAATACGTACCTATTATACATAGAAAATACCTATCATCATCATCATCATCATTTCAGCCGTAAACCGTCCACTACTGAACACCGGCCTCCCTCATGGATCTTGACCATGGACCATGAGGGGTAGTTGCCATACTCACCACGCTTGGCAGGCGGGTTGGCGAGCGCAGTATGGTATGTTGATAGGTACACGGAAAGACGCTGCTGCCCATTTTCCGGAGGTATCCCTTAGCAGGCTCTTACTGCATCCACGGGTATGAGAGGAGGGGTAGCATTCTACTGCCGGCACCCCACGGCGGAAAATACCTATACCCGAGACAAATATCTGTAGAAAAGCAAACATCATGTCGTCGTCGGGAAATAATAGAGTCGTGCCGTGGTGTGCCGGGAGTAGAATGCTTCCTATCCTCTCTTGCCTGAAGATGCTGTATGAATCTGCCAAGGGATACCTCCGTGAGATGGGCAGCAGTGTCTTCCCGTGTATCAACATCTCGCATTGCGCTCGCCAACCGTGGTGAGTATGGCAAAAACCCCTCACGATCCTTTGGAAATCCATGACCTACGTCCAGCAGTCGACATTCTACGGCTGAGATGGTGATGTTGGGAAATAATAAAAATCCGTTAAACAATTAACAATTATGTCTAGAGATAAAGAAAGTTAACATTAATGATCAATATACCTACCTAGTTTATGAGTCGTAAGCCATTGAAACTCTATGAAATCACAATAAAATCACAATGTACATACCTCTATAAAATCACATTAATGAAAATATTTTGTTACCATGTTTTTCAAGACAAAATCTCCGGCTTTTCGTTTTTCGTCACTCTAATCCGTGCAACTTTATATTCATGGGGGTTTTGAATTTTTTACGCGCCGCCTTTCAGTTTCCGCCATGGTTTATGTGATCAAACTTTTGATAGCGGGCGCTTTTTGACGATGGCATACAAGTACTGGTCGAAACTGCGCTAAAAAGGAACTAAGAATTTTAGTATGACCACAGATAATATAATACACTAGTACAGATGCCTCATCTAGAATAAAAATTTGAGCCTTCCTAACGGGCATTTATCCGCGGGCTATCCGACATATAACGTGGATAAAGTGCCTGTTCCTAAGGAAAAGCTAAGTGTTTTAATTCGTTTGCGGTAGGTGGCGTTCATGTACTGCCCGCAATCGAGATTTCTATTAAATTGAGGGAAACTCCATCTAGTAGTAAGTAGTTTGAAGCCGCGTCCACTCACTACTAGATGGAGCTTCCATAACTCAACTTGTATTTATAAATTATTACGTAGACAGAGTATGGTATCATTTTCTGTAGTATGTTGCAAGACATTTTCATAAACATTTGCATTGAACAATTTTGAACACAGATGTGCGTTTCGTTTCGTTAGCAAGGAATAATCCAAATGTGAACTAATATTATTTTAAATTTTATATAATAATTTTATTTTTACTGTGATTTGTCAGTGAGAGATTATGTGGGCTTCACAAATTAAATATATTTTTTTTTATTTAATATTTTCTATAGTTAGATACCTTGTTATTTTTATGGAAAAATGCGTGATTGAAAAATAAAACGAAACGTAGGTATTCCATTTCACATTAATCAACCCTTTAGGTACCCTTTACGAAATATTATTGGCGTACTCTAAAGGCGTGTCCGCTGCGCCATGTTTTGAACGAACATTGTTCTCAAACATTCATCATTTCAGCCGTAGGATGCCCACTGCTGGACAAAGGCCTCCCCCATGGATTTCCATGTATTGCGGTTAGAAGCGTAGGGGGACAGATTACATGGTAGGGGTTGGTAGCCGATCGTCTCCCGGGGATTCTTAGCACCCCTAGCCCCGCCGTTGCCATGGCTGCTACCGTAGCCAGGACTAGCGGGGCTGCCGGGAATTCGGGGCCTGGTCTTTGTGTGTCTATTCATGAGGGATTTTTGCCATACTCGCCACGCTTGGCAGGCGGGTTGGCGAACGCAGTAAAATTTGTTAAAACTCTGTAAGACGCTGCTTCCCATCTTCCAAAAGTTTCCCTTTGCAGACTCTTACTGCATCCACGGACATGAGAGGAGGGGTAACATTCTACTGCCGGCACCCCATGGTAGTCTTAAATATTGTTTGTTCAAAACATTTCCCGTCCGCTGCGACTTTAGCAATGTTCAGTAAACAAAGTTCAAGATTCCACTCCATAGTCACAACGAAACTCTTTCATTAATATTCTGAGCGAAACGTCTTCCTGCGTCAAAATCGAACATAAAATGAGCAATTGCCCCCCGCCCGCAGACGAACGCGGGGAATGTTTTCCACAAAGTCCGGCAAACACGTTCAAGTGTATTTGCTCGACAAAACATTTAGGCCACGCCCCTTTCTTATGTTTTGGAACAATGTTCTGCAATAAAAATATCACGGGTTTATCTCTGCAAACTTCGGAGATAAGGGGGGGGAACGGTCGTTTTTTCAACATTTTTGTAAATATCTCAAAAACAATACGGCTTAAAGGAAAAATAAAAACTGTTTATTAATGTGCAAGTAAATACCTTTCATATGATACCCCACATCACCTAGTAACTTCACAAATTTTTTGAAAACCCCCCTTCCAACCCCCTTGTCTAAATAACTATGCAAATTAGGGAGTTCGCTATAATTTTCCTATAAAGTTTACATACACTTCTATTAGCAATAAAAATATTTCGGGTTTATCTCTGCAAACTTCGGAGATAAGGGGGGGGAACGGTCGTTTTTTCAACATTTTTGTAAATTACTCAAAAACTATATGGCTTAAAGAATAAATAAAAACTGTTTATTAATGTGCAAAATAGATAGATAAGAAAGATAAATAATAATAAAGTAAATAAGATAGAATGTGATAAATAGAATAGCTTTCATATGATACCCCACACGACCTAGTAACTTCACTTAAAAATTTTGAGATCCCCTTTCCGCCCCCCTGCAATCAAAATTAGAATACTTTTTAACATTTTTATATATGCTATATTACTACTATATACTATATTAGTAAAAAAGTGTTGTCTTTTACCATTTCAAATTTCAAGTCGATAGCATTAGTAGTTCTCGAGATATCCAGTTGTGACAGACAGACAGACAGAGTGATTCTATAAGGGTTCCTTTTTACCATTTTGGTCCGGAACCCTAAAAAGCAGAGGGTTCTCATGTAGTCTGTATTATTGTCTTCAAAAAAATGGGAGGAGGAGGTTTTCAACTGGGTTGTATTTTTTTTTATATTTGGTACCTTAGAACTGCGTCGTTTATAAACCGATTTCAAAAAATATTCTATATTAGGTATATAATATTGCAACAAAAAAACACACCTAAATGTTGCTGCAAATACCAAAACCGCTATTATGTACCTATGATTATTACATTAAAATATTTTCCTTCATTTATCGTGGATCCCAACATCAGAACTGGGTTTAAAAGCAAGCAAACATTATTAAGTGAAACATAAAACACAACCGCAAGTTAAAATTTAGGGAATTGGACCTTGAGGGACTCCATCCAGTACACACTGTTAAACTATTTCATTCCATTAGATTTCATTCCAATGACCCTGATGCTGATGATGGTAATAATGATGTGTACGTAAGTATGATGATTAGTATGAATATTATCAAAGATATTATATTTATATTTGATAATAATATGAATATTATAACTTTCGATGGCATCACCTGTGAGGATCACCTGTGAATTTTGTAATATTGAAGAGTTTTGATAACCATCTGTGGTCTTCTTCATCAGTTCTACTTCAACAAATCATACTTTCTGAATGCAAATGCTTGAGCTTAATATGCCAATATCCTTCTATATTTACCTACAACATTTGAGGAGGTCCCCACTGTGGACCCCACCATCAGAACTGAGTATTGAAAAAAATGTGACTTAATTCAAAGTGTATCTATATACTACAAACACAAAAATATTTTTTGAAATCGGTATATAAACAAAACAGTTCTGAGGTAACAAATATTTAAAAAAAATGCAGACAAGTTGCAATCCCCTCCCATTTTTTAAGTCAGTTAACAATAATACAGATTACTTGAGAACCTTCCAATGTCAAAATAACAGCTTTTTAGGAAATGCATAAGAAAGTAGAGTTACAAATAGATTGACAATTATTTTTTTGTCTATCCATCTGTAACTCTCTGTTTGTTCGGGCTTATGTCAGAAAATGTATTTACTTGACTGTTAGCAATATTATAGTTAGTAACTAAGCCTACTAACATTTTAGAAACATAACTTGGTTTGGAGCAGAAAATAATCTATGTGGGTAAAGCGACAAGCAGCAGCTAGTTGAAAATAGTAATAATACTTACTTGATGAGATATTATTAATGAGTTGTGAATCTTCAGATGCTAAAGGTTGTCCTGTCTTCTGGAAGTGAATTGGTATTGCCACTCTTCGGAGCCTTTTTCTACGGGCAGTTCCATCACGTAGATATTTTTTTTCAAAGTGGTTCATGCAAATATATCTTGACCGTAAGTTTTCTTTTGGTAAGTGTGTTATGGTCATATTACCTAAAAGCATACAAATATATGTCAGTTTATCATACATAACCTATACATCATAGAGAATAAATGGTTTATTTAAAAAAAAAAACAACATCTATGTAGAGTTATTATGAGCTTTAGACACAAATCTTGCTCTTTTTTAAAAATATATCATAATCAGCTCAGTGTCCAATGCTGGACATAGGCCTCCCTCATGGATCTCCAAGTACTGACTGATCATGAGTGGGTTGTTGCCATACTTGCCATGGTGGGCAGACAGGTTGGCGAGTGCAAAACGGGATGTTGATACATGGAAACATGCTGCAGCCCATCTTATCCCTTGGCAGTTTCTTACTGTATCCACGGCCAGGAGGAGCTACATTGTACTGCTGGCACCTCACGGTATTTTAAGTGTAGGTAGTATGAAAATAATTAAGTACCTAGCTACACTATAGGTTTATTATAAACTGATGTGAAAGATACTTTACTCGTACATATGTATTTACCTACTAATGGCATGTAAACTAACATAAGTTAATAATGAGTTCGAACATTCGTTTTAGAAACGATTTATCTATGATATTCGTGGTAACAGAAAGAATACATCCTATGAAATAAATCGTTAAGTTGGTACTTACCACAATTAGTAAGCCATATTTCTAAACGGTTTGGATCATTCCATGGAAAACGAAACATTGATGTTACATCAGATTTATTTCCACACCTGAAATATGCGCACCTGTGGGGAGGCATTTTGGAGAAAAAAATATTCAGTTCAGCTGGTTCAGCCAAATTCCAAGTCCGAGTGGATAGCCAGGGTCAATCACAGCGCAAAATCGATAGTCCATAAACGTGCCAGAAGTAAATCGTTTAGAGAATTCCAAGAGTCCGTTAAACTAAAGCCGGGGTCAATAATTTAAGATACGCAACAGAAAACTCAGTACCGACTCTCACTCACTCAAACGAAACGACGACGACAGACGGAAAGAAATTCAAACAACAACAAAGTCGCTAGTCGCGGCAGGTTTTAGTGTTGCCATTTGTAAATTCAGAATTAAATTAATTATTCATTCATTATTATATATTAATTAATTATTAATTATATTAATTTATATTTATATTATTTATTATTAATTCATTGCAGCTAGCGCTATCGCTATTTTGTAGTAGATATTTACAATGCGCCATCTACCGGCGAGTAGCATGCGTAGCCGTTAACTTGCGTTGTTTGGGTTACCTTGTTACCTAGTTCCAATGTTTGCCGCTAGTGAACCATATTTTAATTTTATTTTTTAGAAATTGATTCAGGACCCCTTTGTTTAATTTCCCTGTATTGGAAAAATATATTAACAACAGAAATTGTATGATCCTGGTAATTAATCGGTCTTTCCTTACATTTCCAGAGACTTAATTTCAAAATAGAAACACGTAACGCCATCTTTTATTTTTTTAAGGGAGTTAAATCGTTTTGTAAGGGAATGGCATACCATGGTATGACGTAAAGTTTGCATTCATTAACCTCTCATGCACCCGGAGATATTCTATCAAAATAATTGTGTTCATGTATATTTTTTCTGCTTGGAGATAGAATAATAGTAATAGCCTATGTAGCTAGAACAATTAGTGTAAAATAGGACTAATTGTTCTAGCTACATTTGTTTTTAAAGTGATCGTAGTTAGAAAGAAGAAAAAGAACATTTATTTACCACACGCACAAATCACAATACAATACAACCACAAAGAAAGTCCGAGTCTGACTCGCACTTTGCCGATTTTTTTAAATACATACATATAATACATTGAAAAATACACAAACCCGACCAATATCTGTAGAAAGCATACATTTGCCCCCTGGCGGGAATCTAACTCGCGACCTCTTGCGTACCAGCTAACGAACTGAACCACAGAGGTCGTATCTTATCTTCAATATAATTTATTTCAGCCATGGTTTTTGTGATCATACTTTTGTATGATCGCTTTAGAATAGCTTTTTGACGATTTCTAGTTATGTGCACTGCACTTGGAAAAGGAACCAAGTATTTAAGTATGATGTAAAGTTTAGTATTTGAGCCGTATTGGCGTTTGACCTTTGTTAGCTTCGATGACCGTGCTCCAATGGGTTTTTCATTATTAAATAATGTGCACGTAACACGTGCTTTTACGGTAAAGAAAATCCTCGGTCTATTCAGCATAGTCAGTAATAGTAATTACTAATAATAGTTGGGAAAGCCTAATCCATTTAACAATGTCCCAGGCACTGCAGCGTCCCGTACAGCATGAATACCAGTTACTGACGACGTGTTAATCATCTATTTTATTTTCCTTGTTTTGTTAGTGTTTGGTCCGAGGTAAGAACAGATCACGTCTCACTAAGCCACGGGTTTCTTCATCATGTTTTCCATTATAGTACGTCTAAAGCACGTCTCAGTCTCAGATACCGAACTCGAGCCCGAAACTACACGGGCACAGACACGCGGCCCAGATGGGCACACCCAAAGACCCCTAGTAGTGACTAAGGGCAGACACACATAACAGCAGTAAGTAAGGTTAATTCACGAAACTATCTCCCCACGCGGACTTCGTCAAAGTTGCGGCGAAGACTTCCACTGTTAAACGTCATATTTTTTCCAGAAAGGCCGTGATTCAATTCATTTAATTTCATATAATTTCATTTTTATTTGTGGTTCACGAGGTATTCAGTTTACTTCTTTAACCTATCGAAATTAGCATTTCATGACTTTGATCTAACAACTTCGTTTAGTTCTAAGAAGTATTTTACTTCAAAAGCAAATGCTATTTTAAGAGAAAAATATAATAAATATTCCTTTTAATTAATTGAAACATCAGTAAGGCGTGTTTACAAACAGTTCTTAATTAAAAAACAATACCTTATTGTTAGGTTCTATTTGAAATGTTAGATTTAATAATGAATTTGAATACTAAGACTATTTATATTGCCCTGTTTATTCAATTTGTATTTGTAAATAATAATTGAAGAGCGAGATCCTCTAAGACAGGTATTTTTATTCTTAAAGAGACTCCCAAACCCATGAAATGTATTTTAGCTTAAGTTACAGAAATAAAAATATTTGTCTTAAATTATCTACATACTATACATGTATTACTTTTCATCATCCTAGCCGTAAAACGTCAACCACTGAACACAGGCGTCCCTCATGGATTATGGGGTAGTTGCCATACTCACCACGCTTGGCAGGCGGGTTGGCGAGCGCAGTTCGGTATATTGATACACGGAAAGACGCTGCCCATCTTCCGAAGTTAAAATTAAGTTTAACCTAAGTTTGGTCTGGCGAGCCACATCAGGCCTCATGTTAGAAATAAAAACAAGAACTCAGAAAAGGGTCGCCGTCATCGAAATCGATTATGATGACAATATTATATATAATTATTATATTAAATAATATTTTCGTTACTCAGATTATAAATGATGTTTTCAAAGGTTATTTTTTTTATTTTATACATATTATAATTGTTTTGTTTTTAATCTAGATATATAAACATTATATTATCATATTATGTTTATTAGATATATGTACATATGTATATATATTATATAAATGAATCTCTATTTCCCTTGGTCACGGCATCACGCGTGGGCGGCTGGACTTACGCTAATTATTTTGTTGTGTTTGTTATTGTCAGGAGAAGGTAAAAAAATTAAGAAAATTGCGCGGAGAATAAGAAATTTAAGAATACTTGACCACAATATTTAATTATTTCTAATGTAACCTTAGCGCTTTTGAAAATTTAATTATTTAGTCTAATTTAATTTAATTTACTTTTTTAATTTTACATGTAACCTTATGGCGTTTGACATGACATTGACAGATTGCGTGCTGCAAATATCGTCAAAGAGGATATATAATATTTAATTTTACAAACTATTACTACCAGTCAAACATTTGATGTTAGGCCCGACAGTTACACTTGGTTGTCAAATATTTATAGACCTGCGTTCAAAAAGTTTATTGTGACTTAACTTAAGCTGATTATATTTTTATTCTCAATTAGGTAGTAGTAGTAGTAGTAGAGTAGTTGTAAGGTAGTAGTAGAGTAGTATTATGGTAGAAGTAGAGTAGTAGTAGTAGAGAAGTAGTAGACTCAGAGTAGAAATAGAGTAGTAGTAGACGTAAAGTAGAAGGAGAGTAGTAGTAGATTAGAAGTAGGGTGAAAGTAGAGTAGTAGTAGTAGTAGTAGAGTAATAGTTAGAAGATGTGGTAGTAGGCAGTTGATTCTGGGTGGTACATAGTTCGCCGGGACAACTAGTATCTTTAATATTTCTTACACAGTTCACATTGATTTCAATCTTTGAGTTATCACGTCTTTAAAATTATTTATAGCGTAAGGTGATTAATATAACGTACTGCTCTGCGAACTCAAAATAACCCCAAGACCTAAAAAACCTTATTTTTAATAAGGTTCACGAGGCGGAAAAATATCTGCCTCTGTAAAACAATAAAGGTTCCCCTCGTACCAAATGTGACCTCTTTCTTTTCTACAATTTTTCATACATATGTATGTGCTTTGTTTTATGAGTACCTTCGCGATTTTGTATGACAGGTTTTTGTGATAATTTGGTTCTTTGGTACGTGTTCTTTGATGAATTAATTTATTGTTGTAACATTGTTTCTGAGACTAAGTATTTTTTTTATTACATATGGTATACATTTCTATCCATAACATTTAATATTCAATTCTCTCTATAACCCAAGTTTTACTGTAAGAAAACTGTCACGGTTAAGCTCGACTTTGTACATAACCATTTAGTTATGTATTAATTATTAAGAATTCAAGTTTTCGTCCCGAATGCTTGAGAAATGTATCTATGAAATGCAATATTCTTTTCTATATGTTTTTTAGTCCTCTTAGGTATCTCTTTATAGATATTTTTGTTAAATGCCTTCAAGAAAATACTTATTAAAATCCATGCAGTTTTACTATATGTAGTATCAAATCGTAACGCAAAGTTCTACTACCCAGCAGTGCGTGATATCATTAATACAGAAGGGCAGGGAGGCTTTTGCCCTGACGAGAGAATAAATAAATAAAATAAACAACGCTAATGATAAACAAATAGCCTCACACGCTTTGTATAATATATACAGCAAAATAGCTTGACTTAACTTGCCGTGGGGTGCCGGCAGTAGAATGTTACCTCTCCTCTCATGCCCGTGGATGCAGTAAGAGCCTGCTAAGGGATATATATAACCTCCGGAAGATGGGCAGCAGCGTCTGTACGTGTATAGACATCCCGTACTGCGCTCGCCAACCCGCCTGCCAAGCGTGGTGAGTATGGCAACCACCCCTCATGGAGATCCATGAGGGAGGCCGGTGTTCAGTAGTGGACGTATTACGGCCGAAATGATACACATTACGTAATATCATCATCATCATCATCATCATTTCAGCCCGTTTGCACCCACTGCTGGGTATAGGCCTCCTCTTTATTGCGCCATTATTTCCGTTTTTTTTTTCTTTTCTTTCATACCTAATATAATAACACATAATTTTCCCCGTAGAAAACTGTAAGGTTGTGATGTATGCGTTTGTTTAGGTTGTTTGTTCCTCGCTGTAAACACCTGTTTTTATGATTATGAGATTGTGACTTATTAAAACAAAATACTGTTGAGAAATTAGAGAAGCTATTTCCATCTAACATTGTCCCAGGCACTGCAGCGTCCCGTACAGCATGATTACCAGTTGCTGACGCTGTATAAATCATCTATAGTAGATGAAAAGGCCTTACTTGTTTTTTATTTCTGAAAGAACGAACTGATGACAATGCTAAGAAATAACTTTTTTAATAAAGAGATTCCAATAGGATAAACACACAGAACTATAACAGATATCACACTTAATTATAATACTAAGGACTTACTGGCAGTTATTAATAAGCAATGACTGGATGTAACAGCTTGTACACGGTTTTCTCGGCTAAATTAAGCTAGTTTACAAAAATAATATTTAGTAGGTAGGCAAGATAATTTCCACTTACCTAACTTGAAATTCATATATCTAACTTAGAATAGAATTGGAAGCATCTGTTTGTATCATATAATTTGTAAAAATGCGTTCTTCAAAACCAAAACTAGGATTCATAAAAATATATTCAAATCATATGTAAAAAAATCATACATTTAAGATCTTGTGTTGATGTTGCTAATATTTTGTTCGTGCATGCTGCTTCCTATTGATAAGGGACACACAGACCTTTGTCAAATAAACTTTATATTTTGTATTTTATGGAGATTATTTTGTTAAACGTCCTTATACATACATATATGTTAATGTAAACATTTGGGGAGGGTAAGGATAATTAATGAAAACGGTAAGAAGTTACCACGGCAAATCTTGTGTTTGCGGAGGAAAAAGCTGTTAATTGGCTTAGGGTTTGGTGATATGGAATAGCTAAACTTTTTCTATTTATAAATAATACAGACTTTATGGAGAACTTTGTAGCTAGTAATATTTTACGTTCACGCCAACAGGCTTGTTTTTCTCAGGTGCTAGAATGTACAGCTGCAAAAGTAAATAAATAAAACCGGGCAAGAGCGAGTTGGACTCGCGCACCGAGGGTTCCGCCTTTGTCATAAATTATATTGTATGATACAATATAATTTATGACAAAGGCGGTTTTGTATTTGTTGGAGAACCTTGACAGCGCCATCTCTTGTCTGATAGCAGAACTTATGTAGATTTTTTACACTTTCGATGATTTCTAAAAAAGTATGCTATGTAGAGAGATTGTAATAAATTTCCTCTAATCTTTACATACACTTCTAATAGTAATAAAAGTTTCAAAGGTTTATCTCCGCAAACTTCGGAGATAAGGGGGGGGGAACGCTATTTTTTTCAACATTTTTGTAAATAACTCAAAAACTATACAACTTAAAGGAAAACAAAAAACTGTTTATTAATGTGCAAATGAATACCTTTCATATGATACCCCACATAACCTAGTAACTTTCCAAAAATTTTGAAAACACCCCTTCCACCCCCATTGTCTAAAAAACTATGCAAATTAGAGAGTTCGCTATAATTTTCCTATAAAGTTTACATACACTTCTATTAGCTATAAAAGTATCACGGGTTTATCTCTGCAAACTTTGGAGATAAGGGGGGGGGGAACGGTCGATTTTTCAACATTTTTGTAAATAACTCAAAAACAATACGGCTTAAAGAAAAACTAAAAACTGTTTATTAATGTGCAAATGAATACCTTTCATATGATACCCCACATCACCTATTAACTTCACAAAATTTTTGAAAACCCCCCTTCCACCCCCCTTGTCTAAAAAACTGTGCAAATTAGAGAGTTCGCTATAATTTTCCTATAAAGTTTACATACACTTCTATTAGCTATAAAAGTATCACGGGTTTATCTTGGCAAACTTCGGAGATAAGGGGGGGGGAACGGTCGTTTTTTCAACATTTTTGTAAATAACTCAAAAACGATACGGTTTAAAGGAAAACTAAAAACTGTTTATTAATGTACAAATGAATATCTTTCATATGATATCCCACACGGCCTAGTAACTTCACTTTAAATTTTTGAGATCCCCTATCCGCCCCCCTGCAATCAAAATAAGAATATTTTTTAACATTTTTATATATGCTATATTAGTAAAAAACTGCTGTCTTTTACCATTTTAAATTGCAAGTCGATAGCATCAGTAGTTCTCGAGATATCCATCTGTGACAGACAGACAGACAGACAGACAGACAGACAGACAGACAGAGTGATTCTATAAGGGTTCCTTTTTACCATTTTGGTCCGGAACCCTAAAAAGTGAGCAAATAAAGCGTATATAAAATAAGCGCGGTAGCTAAAAACCACCTCAACGCTTTACAAACAAGCAAATCGAATTCAACACCGCAAAACAGAAAAGCAAAGGGTGATAGTAAATACTGACCTCGGATAGTACTCCACGTGAACAAACAGCGAATGCCCACTATAACACTAAACAAACACTACGAGTTCCAACCTAGAAAATCATTTTGATTAAAATTCGCGCAGAAAATTTATTTTTTTGTTGGCAACGTGAGGCTCGGGGTGTGACAAGCGTGTCAAGGTCTCACTGAGCTCTATGCAGGCGTCCGCTCCGGAGCGGATCTCCCCTACGATAGACCCCACGTTTCTATTGCCAGCTGGGGGAGGCGCTTTGCGAGATTCATCTCGAAATGTGGCGAGATCCCGGCCGAAATTGCCACTTGAAGTTTTTTTGGGGGTGGGATTTCTCGGCGTAATAAATATGAGTGTGTGCGGAATATGTTGCGTGGTTTTCATCATTTATATCAGACTAATTGAAAGGTATTTATCATTATCTTCTATTTTGTAACCGAAAATATTTTATTATACCATTCTATTAATATATACTAGATCTAATTTATTTTCTACCGAATAAAGCTTTGTGTACGCCGTGGGGTGCCAGCAGTAGAATGTTACTCCTCCTCTTATACCCATGGATGCAGTAAGAGCCTGTAAAGGGATACATCCGGAAGATTGGCAGCAGCGTCTTTCCGTGTACCAACATCCCGTACTGCGCTCGCCAACTCGCCTGCCTGAAACGAACGAAAGCATTGTGTAGAATTAATGATATAATCTTTATTAATTCTACACAAAGCTTTCGTTCGTTTCAGCCGTAAAACGAATTTATGAAAGTAAATAAAATATTAATTTTGTTCAAAAACTAAATACAATACAATGTTTCGGCAACCTTATATTCACACTAGATAATTAGCAAATCAAAATGTAAACGTTTTATTTTCCAAAATCTCGCCACAAGTGGCCAAAAAATTCAGAGCTGGCAGCTCCATGTTGCCACGCTACGAGAATTCGTAGCCAATCGAAGTGAGGCTGCGCGGGACTGGAGAATGCTCCACACGGATTTTTGAGATAATTTCTCGACGGATTGGATTAAGTAGCTTTTGGTTTTTTTTCTGCGCCATCAAGACTTTTCCTGTTGACTTTGGCTAAAGATGTTTTTAGAAGTACCCAACTTGTAATTTCATTTTCACTTTGCAAATTGGGAACCTTACGAAGAGAAAAGTTAATTATTTACGCAGCAAACTTGATATACTTACCTAACTTAAATTAAATGGATTACTTTACAAAGTTTTCATCTCTACCTAAAAGCTGCTATGATACTGAATACTGATAGGATACTTTCAAACAATTAATCTGAAATCGAAACTGGTACAACGAGGGGTGTTTTGATCAAAAATAATGTATGAAAATATTTGCATAAAAATAAGCAAAGAAAGAGACAACATTATCTAATTTAGGACGTGCACAAGTAAGACAAAGTTATAGTTATAGCACGAAGCTTGGTCCTTGTTTCTACGGTCTTCATTTCAGCCATAAAACGTCCACTGATGAACACAGGCCTCCCTCATGGATCTCCATGAGGGGTAGTTGCCATTCTCACCACGCTTGGCAGGCGGGTTGATGAGCGCAGTATGGGATGTTGATACACGGATAGACGCTGCTGCCCATCTTCCGGAGGTATCCCTTAGCAGGCTCTTACTGCATCCATGGGCATGAGAGGAGGGGTATCATTCTACTGCCGGCACCCCACGGCGGTCTACGGTCTTACGGTTCTACGGTCTTATTTCTGCTAAATTGAACCTTCCTGTCACTGACAATAACAGAACAGAACTGTAGAATCCACAGAAAAGACAAAGTTCCAATGAGTTATTCTGATTAATTTGGCCATCTAAGGTAATTAATTCTATTAAATTCTAAAGTCAACTGAACTTGTTTTAAGTTATTAAAAGATGTCATGGAAACGAAACTACTCTTAGAGTATGCACCTACTCGTACTGGTATATATTTTTTACACTGTACTAAACACGAAAACTCATCGCGTAATTTAACTTAATTGATTCTAGTCTTCGGGATTACAATCTGATCTGCGGTAATAGTAAATAATCTACTATTATATAAAAAACTATTTGTAAATGTTACTAATAGTAATTATCAGAAAAAAGATAGCCTTATAGTACAGAAGAGTAGCCACCACCAGTAAATGGCGTATTTTATTTTTTTATACTATTAGCAGGAAGACTTTTATACGGGCTGAACTCACTATTACCATATTACTGCCGTACCTATGTACCTACCATATTAGTGTATTTCATTTAATATTGTTTAAAGTAGTCTTAAAGGACGTCTTAAAGCTGAAATTATGATGGTGCCGGCAGTAAAATGTTTCCCCTCTCTCTTTCTCTTGCAAGAATGATCCAAGGGATTCCTCCGGAAAATGGGCAGCAGCGTCTTTCGTGTATCATTATGTATGTATGTCAACAACCCCCTCATGATTAGTACGTAAAGATCCAGGCCTGGGTCCAGCAGTGGGCATCCTGCGGCTGAGATCAGAAGATGATGTTATGCAAATTTCTTGATTACGGAAGATGTAGGAGTAATAGAATAGGGCTGGTTAAGGATTTGTTTTTGAAGGACCATTAATTAATAAATAAATTAAAATATATGTAGGTAGCTATAACAACTAAGTTGTAAATTTTGGACAGTGGTTCTTTGCTCGCAAATGGGTAGATAATTACGTCTACTACCAACCTTAAAGCTTCCACGTACTTTCTTCATGCAGGGCACGTGGTCGGCTACGGCGGCGGCGTGGGATAACACTGAGCGCTCCAAAACACTATCAAAATTGGCACAGCACACTTGTGGGAACATCTCACAGAGATACAGTTGTAAGAACGTCTTACAGACCCTGCACGGCAGAGTTATTTGAGTTAGGCTTCCAATGTCCACGGGACAAATCTCAAATCTTGAGACGCGACTGGAATTGTCAGATCACGAAAGTCAACTGTAGGTCACGCACTCGAAGCGAGCGCGCGATACATTCGCCACAATCCAAAAAGACGGTAGGCATTTAAAGCGGATAGCAAACATATATTATCTACCCTCTAATAGTTGAGCAAAGATCCAACAGAAGATAATCAAAGTTTTTTACGGAATTGCGTACCTACACAAATTCAATTATGTTCCTACAAAGTTTAACTAAATTACTAATTCAGCGCCAGGAGCACTATTAAACTACAATAGCTCCCCACAAACCCTTCATATTAACATTAACACTGTGTTGAAACCTGAGTGGCCTATTGTTCGACTCTTCATTTCCACCATTTTACATTACCAATAACTACACCCTTACTACAAAAGCCTAAGGTCTATTTTCCATTAACTTTTCGGAACACCCACTCATGCGAATGCAGCATAAAAGCCAGTTGATTTGATTACATTTCCGTAAAATGTTTTGTTTTTTGATTTTGCGAGTCATGTTCGTTGACTACTGTTGAAACTTCACTATGTACCGTTTCCTTTTGTTTTTATCTCTTGGCTAGAAATGAACAATACAATGCCTGCTTGTAGGGGTTATCATATCCGGGTTATCCTATCCAGGGATTCTTCAGTACAGCGCTTCTTGATGGACTGTATTCTTGCTTATTCTTAAAAGTTATGTTACTACATACGACTATCTTGAAGACATTTTTATTTTACTTTATATGTTGTTGACCGCAGATGGCCATGACAACGTAACCGGACTATGGCAAAGCCTAAAATCTAACTACTAAGGTACAATTTTTCACGGCGCAGCAACTGGGATCTAAAGGAGCGCCTGCCATAAATACATATCAAAATCTCTAATTGAAGCCAGAAGATGGGGATGATTTACCGTCTCGCTCGAACTCTTTCCTTCCACTTGGCTGCATCCGTCTTCAACACTGGCCATTATTGTTTTAAGCTATATATCAAGACAATTCTCTAATTCTTAGTCTCTTACCAGAATCTGTATAGTCATTTAGATGTTTCGGCAATAAACAAATACATATACAGTGTTGTTCCGTGTGGTGCCGCCATTATAATATTACATCTCCTCTTTTACCCGTGGATGCAGTAAGAATCTGCCAAAGGATACCTCCGCAAGATCGCAAAAGTCAGCTTAATTCACACTTAATAGAATGGCATAGCTGAGGTTACAGCTCTATCTACCAATATAATTTTAAACTGTCTTGTATTTTACACGGGTACATATAAAAAGGCATTTGGTTATCTAAATGTAATACTTAAATTTATTTTCTATTTTAATGTTTATTTGAGTTGTTTAATTAATTTCAAATCATTTCAAATCAAAATCAAATAATTTATTTATTTAAACCTTTACAACATATTACACAATTAGGAAAGGGCTGGGTATCAATATTAACGGCGAATACATCACTCATCTTCGATTTGCCGACGATATTGTGGTCATGGCAAAGTCGATGAAAGAGCTCAGCACGATGCTCGAAGGCCTCAATCGAGTCTCCCAGCGGGTAGGCCTTAAAATGAACATGGACAAGACCAAAATCATGTCAAATGTCCATGTCGTGCCTGCCCCAGTTATGGTTGAGAACTCGGCTCTTGAAGTTGTCGACGCGTACGTATACCTAGAACAAACAGTCCAATTAGGTAGGTCCACCTTCGAGAAAGAGGTCAATCGTCGAATCCAACTCGGATGGGCAGCGTTTGGGAAACTTCGCAACGTCTTTTCGTCCAACATACCTCAGTGCCTTAAGACGAAAGTCTACCACCAGTGTGTGTGTTACTAGTGATGACATATGGAACCGAGACGTGGTCCTTCACTATTGCACAGCTGCAGAATGAATTTATTTACAATGTAAACATATTTGACGTAGCTAAGTGTTCTTAGGATCCTATGGTTAAAAATAAATGAATGAATGAATTGGCCTCATGAACAATCTCAGAGTCGCTCAACGAGCTATGGAGAGGGCTATGCTCGGGGTTTCACTACGGGATCGAATCAGAAATGAGGAGATACGTAGAAGAACTCGGGTCACCGACATAGCCAAACGGATTAGCACGTTGAAGTGGCAATGGGCAGGCCATATAGCGCGCAGAACATATGGCCGATGGGGCCGCAAAGTTCTCGAATGGAGGCCACGGATCGGCAAGCGCAGCGTCCACCTACAAGATGGGCAGACGACTTGGTGAGAACTGCTGGTCGGCGGTGGATGCAGAAGGCTTCCAACCGCAGTACTTGGAGATCAATGAGGGAGGCCTTTGTCCTGCAGTGGACGTCCTACGGCTGAAATGATGAAAATGATGACACAATTAGGTACCGCAATTATCAAGACTTTACCTTCCGTTTCATTTTTAAGTAGATTTTAACAAGCTTTTATTTAACTTGCCCTGTATGTATACTATATGTATGTAACTATTTCGGGTTTATTTTTTTTAGTTCGGGTGGAATCTTGCAACTCAATTTTGAAGCAGATATCTTCAACCAATTGAGTTTAAATTTTGAATACACGTTTTGTTTGGATTACAAAAAAACGTGACCATGCATGTTTTTTTAATGCACTCCTACAATATGGATATTAAATAAAAGGGCTTGCTGAGAGTTGCACTAGTAACGTGCCTATAGTGCACTAGATGAGTGCGAATTACACTTATTAGGCTCCTACAGGACCATTTCATAAGTGCGTTTGCACTAGTAACGTGCCTATAGTGCACTGGATGAGTTCGAATTACACTGATTAAGCTCCTAAAGGACCATTTTATTTGTGCGTTTGCACTAGTAACGTGCCTATAGTGCTATGGAAGAGCGCGAATTATACTTATTAGGCTCCTAAACGAACATTTATAAGCGTACAAGCGATAACTAAAAAGTAAAAAATAAATGAACGGTAAAAAACTTTTTAAAAACAACCTTTTATTTATATGTACTAAAAAGAATAAAATAAACATTTTTCATAAATATTTAACGTCAAATTATAACGTCTTTACAGAATTTATATAATATAAGAGCTTGTCGCGAGATTTACCTGTGCAGTATAAGTACATACATTAAAGTAGATAGATTGATATCTTCTCACATACCTATGGGATATTTTTTGGCATAGGTACCGATGTTATCCAGTTCCCTGGTCACCTCATACTCTGCCTTGGTAGCGACCCATAGTTTTTTTGGTTGCAATTTTACTTACTTGTGTTAGCTATGAGAACATCAAGAATCTGTGTGTTTTTCTCTAGAAGGTTTACCTACATTGCCAATTAGTGCCTTTAGTTTTATAGGAAAATTATAGCGAACTCTCTAATTTGCATAGTTTTTTAGTCAAGGGGGGTGGAAGGGGGGTTTTTAAAATTTTTGTGAAGTAGGTCGTGTGGGGTATCATATGAAAGGTATTTATTTGTACATTATTAAACAGTTTTTATTTTTCCTTTCAGCCGTATCGTTTCCGAGTTATTTAAAAAAATGTTGAAAAAACGACCGTTCTTCCCCTTATCTCCGAAGTTTGCGGAGACAAACTCGTGAAACTTTTATGGCTAATAGAAGTGTATGTAAAGTATATGGGAAAATTATAGCAAACTCTCTAATTTGCATAGTTTTTTAGACAAGGGGAGTGGAATGGGTGTTTCCAAAATTTTTGTGAAGTTACGTAGAATTTTATGTAGAATTTTATATGAAAGGTATTCATTTGCATATTAATAAATAGATAGATAGATATACTTTTATTTGGCAACAAAACAGCACAGACAAAACACAGTACGTATACAAGACCAAATTAAATAACTTAAACTAAAAACCAAATTAAAAACTGAAAAATAATAATAATATCTAACATACAATGCGATTAGGTTGGTTTTTACACAAACACATAATAGAACAAAGATAGTCGGGCAGGGCACCAGTAAGTCCTTTCTGTGCCGCTGTTAGCCAAAAAGGACCAGTCTCAGCTATATGCTGCTCCGCAGCAGAGGTACGAGGCAGCGCTGGTTTTCAGACTGATCCTGAAAGGGTGGCTTCACGAACCCTAACGCAGTCCATTCAATGATCCAAAAAAAATAATAAGAAATAAATACTAAATAACTGTTACCTATACTGTTACATACCTCTATATATAATTTAAATAATAATAATAAAATATTTTCGCTATGTATGTACTAAAATATATTACAAGCACAATAAAAAACAACCATGTAGATACAACAATTAAAATTATGAATTAACGAATAAATAAATGTCACTGTCAAAAAAGAAAAAAATATTGCTGTCAGTGTCAAAAAGTGCAGAAGGAAAAAAAGTAAGGTTATAATCTACGCAGGTTGGTTACACAGGTTAGAAAAACACGTCATCGGAAACGTGGATATTATTTTAGAAAATATCAAATGAGTCGCAAAGAGAGAAGCTACTTGCTTAAAACGATGAAGAGTACAAAAGGAGTAATAAAAAGAGAGTGGAGTAAAGAGAAATCAAGTTATGGTCGTCAAGTTTTGGTAAGTTCATGAAAGTGATTTTTGTAAGCGCATTAGTTCCGTTATATACTTCATTCTAAAACATCCAAATAGGTTTTAGTTTTGCTTTAAGCCGTATTAGGTTTCGACTTATTCACAAAAACGTTGAAAAAAATAGCGTTCCCCCCCTATCTCCGAAGTTTGCAGTGATAAACATGTGAAACTTTTGTAGCTAATAAAAGTGTATGTAAATTTTATAGAAAAATTATAGCAAACTCTCTAATTTGCATAGTTTTTTAGACAAGGGGGGTGGAAGGGGGGTTTTCAAATTTTTTGTGAAGTTACTAGGTTGTGTGGGATATCATATGAAAGGTATTCATTTGCACATTAATAAAAAGTTTTTTATTTTTTCTTTAAGCCATATCGTTTTTGAGTAATTTACAATTTTTTTTAAATAAAACGACCGTTCCCCCCTTATCTACGAAGTTTGCACAAACAAACCCGTGAAACTTTTGTAGCTAACAGAAGTTTATGTTTACATAGAAAAGTTATAGCGAACTCTCTAATTTGCGTAGTTTTTTAGACAAGGGGAGTGGAATGGGGGTTTCCAATTTTTTTGTGAAATTACTAGGTTATGTGGAATTTTATATGAAAGGTATTCATTTGCATATTAATAAATAGGTTTCAGTTTTGCTTTAAGCCGTATAGGTTTCGACTTATTCACAATAACGTTAAAAAAATAGCGTCCCCCCCCCTTATCTCCGAAGTTTGCGGAGATAAACCTCTGAAACTTTTATTGCTATTAGAAGTGAATGAAAAGATTACAGGAAATTTACTACAAACTCTCTAATTAGCATACTTTTTTAGAAATCATCGAAAGTGTAATAAATCTACATAAGTTCCGCTATCAGACAAGAGATGGCGCTGTCAAGGTTCTCCAACAAATATAAAACCGCCTTTGTCATATATTATATTGTATGATGGCACGGAACCCACGGTGCGCGAGTCCGACATGCTCTTGCCCGGTTTTATTTAATATTCCCGTAATTTTGTATCCGTGCAAATCCGCAAGTAGAAGCAAGTGCCACATCAAAAAACGATTCCCTCCGCATATTTTCGTCTTCGAACATAAAAGCAGCAAAGCTTAATAATGCACATGACAGCCACCGCCCCCCGGAAATGAGTCGGGGATAGAATTAAGGGGTGCGTCAGAACCTTGTCAGGTCTAACGAGTACTTATGGTGGCTGCGCTTGGGATCATGTTACTTGGCTTTTATTTTGATGGCACAGATGAAAGAGGAATAGAAATAATTTATTTAATGACACAGATGAAAAAGAAATACAAATAATTTATATAGGTACCTTATTTTACAAGTTCAACAGTGTTATTTTAAACGGGTTTTCTACTCACGTTAAATATTCGTTGAAAATAGGTATCCAACGTGTTCAGTTCCTCCCAGGGGAACTTTCGTCAGGGAATGGAGCTTTTTTACGCGGTACCGTCTCCTTCCCTCTCACGCGCTCGCGTTGCTCTCAAACGAAGGGCAGACCACCTGCTCGCTGGTCTTGATAATATTGTTTAGGCAGTGGGGGAACAGTGGATCCAGCCGGCACAAGACCGCCAGGAGTGGCGTATAACAGAAGAGGCCTTCACTTAGCAGTGGGTGTTACCAGCTGATTAGATAGATAGATTAACATTTGCGAGACCTGCATACTTTAGACAGTTTTAATTAAATATGGTTACCATAACCAACAACTATGCTGGGTGGGAACTTGTTCTTTGTTCTTGAATGTTACGGAAAAGTTACTGTTGTACGTCGAAACTATGCGCAAGGCAAGTCTACTGTTTACCATATCGTAAAGCATCTTCATCATTATCATCGGCCTACATTAGTCCGTTGCTGAATGTCTGCCTCCACCAATCTGCGTCAAAATAGTTCAGAAATCGAGCCTTGCAGTTTCTTCAAAGCTTTACCGAAATTCAGTTTCCAAAACCCATAATTTCTTATATTACCTATTGTGTTTTATACGATAACTGAGCTTCGCTTCCCGGCTTCCCTTTTCTCGTTGAATAATATGTATATCAGCTAGTCATTTATGAGCCCGCTCCACTAGTAGTGGACGACTCCTTCAGCCTAAACTCTCAGAGATTTCTTTGGAGGGTAGCGCAAAGCTCCTGTTTGTTGTGCAAGGGAGCATTAAGAAAGGATTATCTGATAGTAATGGGAAAAACCCATGGCGCTCCATTAGTTTATTTATAGGAAAAAACGCATTTTAAACATCCGAACCAATAGTCCCATGTTCATCATCATTACAACTGTAGATCTGCTTTATTGTTAAATCAGTAAAATTCATCGGTTTCGTTCACAAGAATCATGAATCAAAAATTACTTTATTCAGTGAGTCCGCATGGACCTTATTGACGCGTCACAAATTACAAAATAAAACAATAAATTAATAGAATAAAGCACATAATTGAATCTGTTCACTTCAGATGACACGCGAGTTAGAAAAAGAAGCGAACAGAAGAAATTAAGTCGGTCGTTATAGTCATCATTTAACAATTTCACATGTTAAGTGAGAATCTACTTTTTATAGAGCAGTTTGGGATTGTTTTTTTTCTGTACAATAGTTAACTAATCCTGTAGACCAACTCCCGAATTAAAGTAAAACATAAAAGATTCAAAACATAATATACCAATTCAAAATTATTTGAAATTGCTTAAAAAAACCGTAACCCCTGACGCCAATGTCGCCAATTTGTTTTATTAAATGAATGGCGTCCATAAATGGGAACGTCGGTCGTTCAAAAGCGAGATGATCACTTGAGCAGACGACAACGCAAAAGTTGCAGTGCTGCCCTGGATTATATTTGCAAAGAAGCGTGAAATTTTATTTTATTTTATTTCCGGGGATGCCGGAGATGATGATGATGGTAAGTTATTACAAATAAGTAAAAAAGCTGGACAATTCACACAGCATCTAACCCCAAGCTAAGCAGAGCTTGTGTTATGGGTACTAGATGAATGATGGAGATATATTTTTTAGTTTTAAAATTACAGGATTTTATCGCGTACCTTTTTTATTATTTTCCCGACGTTTCGAACACATTTCAGCGTTCTTGGTCGCGGGAGGACTGATGTGCTGGGAGCTACACTTAATAAATTATGCTACACAGATAGATATTTCTTATTATATATAGAAAAACATCCAGAACACCCTGAACTGCAGATCGTGCAAACATTTGGCCCGAGGTGTGAATTAAACCCGCAATCTCTTGCGCTGCAGGCGGACTTTCGCGCCACTGAGGTCGTAAGAAATAATTCTTAAAATGAAAATTACCGCCAAAAACGTCGCTAACACCGATAAATAATAAATAATGAAACGGTTCGCATTGAACAGGGTTTCGGGAGGAAATTTACGATTCCTCGACGGTTTACAACATCTCGGCAATTCAGGGAGATAAAACTGATTGCCCCATATTACTCACAAGTGATAGATGAACGTACAACGTGATTGCTAGAACCAGCTGCTACTCGTGTGTTAAAAAATGTTTTAGCGGTTACATTAATGAGTTTAGTTGTTTTGAGAATTTGTTGCGGGTTTTTGATGGCACCCGGAGATTCACATCTTACCCCTTGGATTTATCACGTTTTGTTGTTGTATGGCAATCATGGCAGATATTTGTCCTGGGAATTTTATCTGTATGATAAATAGGGATGTATCTACATAAAAATTATTGAAGTATTTTATCAACCACCTGGCACCCATATCACAAGCTCGCTTTCTTTGAGGGCTAGAAGGTGTCCAGCAATACTATAACTATTTTTATTTTTTATAAGTGAAATTTGTCGTGTGGGTTTGGGTATGCATGTTGCACTAACAGCCTGGTTCCCCCTGCATGTGCATAATTAGCGGGCGGGAGGGCGGTGCATATGCATCTCAGCATTAGCGGAATTAAAACTAGATATTTTCATTGTTTGTCATAATAAGTGAAATTAATCAAGATATACCCATTTAATTTGACATATTCATATTTCAAATAAAAACGATACATCTTATTAATAATTGTATTTTAATAAACTAACTTCAATAAATTAACTTTTAATAATTTAACTTCTGTTTCTGGTAACTTTTTATGTAACTAATAAGTATCAGGAAAAAAATAACTAATTTTAATTTACCATTAAAACCTACAGATTTTGGTAGTAAAAATTTAAAAGGAATAAAAATATTTGTTTCGAAACCAGTATACGGCTGGATCGACGTCTTGTAGTATTATGTGAAACCCAGACCCAACAACTTCTCATACATGATTACGAAATAAGCCCAGCCGCCCTCCTATAACAAGACAAATCGGAATATTTCAGAGCCTCTGAAACAGCATCTGAATAAAAGCTTACAATATTCCTTGTTCCGCAATCAATAAACATCCCGACCAACACTTACATGGATTTTAAAGTGCTTCCTGGAAGTGAAAATATTTTTTCGTATAGGAAATAATATTAGCGCGAAAAGGACAGCGATTTCTCAAAGTTCTAACGTTTCGTCCTCTGCTGGACTTAGGCTTCCCACATGGATGTCCAAGAACTCAGTTCATGAGGGGTTGTTGTCATACTCAGGTTAGCGAGCGCAGTACGGAGTGTTGAAACATGGAATGACGCAGCTTCATCTCATCCCCGATCATCTTCCCGATGTATCTTATCGCAGATTCTTACTCTTTCCAACCTTAATAATTTCCAAAACACGATTCAATAAAATCATTTGAACATGGTCAGTTAAAGATAATTAAATTAATAATCCTCTTTGAGTAGGTTTCATTACATTCTAGTATTTCCCTTCATTTATCATGGATCCAATAATCAGAAATGGTTGTAAAAACAAACAAACATTAACAATAAACGCATGTTACTATGCATTGAGGGACTCTAGTAGACAAATACACTTATTTAATTCTCCATAGACTAATTAGAATTGAGTTTTAAAATGGGACGTAATTGAAAGCGTATTAAAACTGAAGCTGAGAGGATGGTATAAGTGCTGGGCAAGCCTAATCCATCTTAGAATGTCCCAGGCACTGCGTCCCGTACATCATGGTAGCCAGTTGCTGACACTGTCTAAATCATCTATAATAAATGCAAAATCCTTATTTTACTTTTAAAACTCAAAAATTATTTTCGAAATCGGTTTTGAAATGACTAAGTTCTGTAGTAACAAAGAATAAAAACATTACAGGTGACTTGAGTCTCCTCCTTTTTTTGAAGTCAGTTTAAATCAAATAAAAATTCTACTTGGATTGTTTTTTTAGTTTTTAAACTGTTAGCTAGTACAAGACACAAGCTCACTATTAAAACCTTTTCTTTCCTCAATCTTACCACATGCCTTTTACTCCCATTCAATTAAAGAAATACACAACCCTTAGTCATTTCCAGCATCTTAGAATCCACTAAAAACTCTTTGGAAGGGTTTGTATGTAATTAAAATTCAGTTCGGTTGCGGCTGTGTTAGCGGCATATAAATCAGTTTGGGGTCGGTCCCCATGCCTTTTCCCTCGTATTTAGATTGTGCGAGCAAGGTTTTTTCACACGAGGTGGTCGCAATCCGCAAAGCAGAGCAAAAATTAAAAAAATAAAAGCTTAAAAATAATTTACAAAAAATAACTAAACACAAAACACATAAATAAAACACAAAAAAATTAAAATAATATTGGTTAAGAAATTTGATTGTTATGTTAAACGGGTTATTCGTTGAAAATAGGTTTCCAACGTGTTCAGTTCCTCCCAGGGGAACTTATGTCAAGGAAGTGCATTGTTCCCTGAAACTACCCTGACACTATGTTAAAGTTATTTCAGGATTTTTATGTATTGTAATTATAATTAACTTTTTTCTCGTATGTGTACAGTATCGACACCGAAGGTCCTGCCAGCATACCAACTTTAGCACATATAAGTCAGCACAGGCTGAGGTAGGATTTTTAGGCCGCTATCAATATTATTCGTTTTGAAAGTGATTTTTTTTATGTGGACCAATAAATTATTTTCTCTCTTTATTTTCTAACACACCAGACGGGATGCCAGTGCATTCTTCATAAAATAAGAGAAACGTTAAGTTTAATGCTGCCAGTGAAATGCTTCCGTGTAAATGAATAACCATAAAAGTTGTTACCAGCAAATGTGACTACATCAACGAAACTACAAAATGCATTGAGATGAAAGTTTACGTTCTTACGTTCTAGGACATAACTAAGAGCAATAAATAAACAAACGAGTTCTCTACTACGTTTTAAAACATATACATAAATTAAGTCTTTTATTTAACGCCGGCAGTAGGTAAGGCAGAAACAAACTAATTTACCTTACACATTATGTAAAACTGACGTCAGAGATCATAATGATGATTATTATAAGTTGGTAGGACGATACATAATTGTATTAACTAGGTTTTGATATCGCCAGTTTCACTTCAACAAATCATAGGTACATTAGAAAAAATACCATAATTTTAATACCATAATATTCAGTTGTAAATAAATAATTCAAAAAACCGGACAAGTGCGAGCTGGACTCACCCACGGAGGGTTCCGTAGGTATGTAGGATCATAATAATTATCATGAATTAACTGATCTGATTCAGTAGAAGTTTTAAAAATTCACAAAAGATTCAGTCACCCATCGAATTTATAACCGCGCGTTGCTTTATCTCGATGATTGATTTCGAGGTAAAGCAACGCGCTTACTTTTTTTAAGGACGATTTTTTTATGATTCCATTGCAAATGTATAGTTTTTAGATGATTCCCATGATTGATGATTTCCGACGATGATGATATACCTTGCCAAATTTCATAGTTCTAGGTCTACGGGAATTCTTCCCTATGAATTTTGATTCCTTTGAGAATTTTTTGTCGAAACATGCGTTTTTGCGGCATAAACGGTCGTATTTTTTTCAGGTATTGAATTTTTCACAGCTTAAAGAAGCTGTAGATTTGAGTATATCTATGGTTTTAATTTCAACTCGTTACCTCTACACGTTCTCGAGATAAAGGGCCTTGACAGACCGACAGACGAACAGACATACAAACAAACAGACAGACAGACAGACGGTGGACGGAATACCAAGTGATCAAAAAAAAGTGATAAGGGTTCCGTTTTTTTCCTTCTGAGGTACGGAACCCTAAAAAGAAACGCAAACGACTCGAGAGTCCCCCATTTTACTAGAAGAAGAAGAAGAAGAAAATCATTTATTTTTGACACACACACAACATACAAAATAAAAAAGAAAACATAAAAGAATCAAATGAAGCTTACAGTGTTAAAACAAGTTTTAAACAGGTACAACCAAAGCTGCGTGAGGTCAAAAAATGGACTCTGCCTCAGTATTACCGCAATCACGTAGCAAGCTACGCGGTTGCGGCGCTGATTTTCAGGCAGGTCCGTGTGACCGGCTCGTCTGCCAGTGCAAGGCGCAGGCGTACAAAATAAATAAATACCATTTATACAGTAATAATATTACATACAATAATAGAGTACATCAATAAATAAAGAGTAATATAAATACGTGACCGACCAACCATCAAACCACACCAACACAGGCACAGCGAACACCTGTGGACAGGCCATTAGCGTACGATACTCTGTGGTCGGTGTGCTCTTATTTATGCCCATTTGTGTCAATTCAATATGAAAAAAAGATGTCTACTGACTGACAGGATTACAAAGATTATCAATTAATTTCGTTTACCGTCATTCCAATTCAAATTTGGCGTAGATATGAAAAAGTGTAACAGAAATCGTGGATTGTGTAGACTACCTACCTATATGGTCAAGTGTGAAACCATTGCGCAGGGAAAGTTACAGACACGCGGATCAGAGCCAAAATGATGAGTTTGCTATTCGTAGCAGTAACTCATCTTCAAACCCTGGAACGCGTCCCGTGCAGCAACCAAAGGTAAGAAACTTGCGCCTAGGAGTAAAATATATTAATTTAAACATGCATGATGGCGAGGTTGAGTAAAGCTTAGCTCTATTGGATATCACTATTTTACAATTTTAGTACTTCATTTTGCAGCGCACGAAAACATGCCGGGACGAGAGAGAGAAAGAGAAGCGGCTCAGGCTGTTTGGATGCATACTACGTAAGCGATAAGACCGCCCATTGTGTATTTCTGTTGTTTTTGTAGTTTAAGTTAATTTTAGTTATTTTTGTTTTTATTTTTTTCTGTATGATTTACACAATATCTATTATATATAAAAAAGCCGTGTTGGCCGAGTGGTATGTACCCCCGACTTTCAATCCGAAGGTCGTGGGTTCGATACCGGCAGTGCACCAATGGATTTTTCTTTCTTGAAAAATGTATGTGCACACTTAACACGAGCTTTAACGGTGAAGGAAACATCGTGAGGAAACCCGCGGCTTAGTTAGCTTCAGACGTATTGACCTGTTCTTTCCTCTGAGTAATAGCTGACTAAGCTGAGAGGATGGTATAGGTGCTGGGCAAGCCTAATCCATCTAACAATGTCCCAGGCACTGCAGCGTCCCGTACAGCATGATTACCAGTTGCTGACGCTGTATAAATCATCTATAATAGATGCAAAGGCCTTACTACTATTATATATAATATATATTATTATAATATCTATCTATCTATCTACGTAATCAGATATTTTTTTTTTAAATCAATAAAATAAAAAAACGCTGGCTAATGTAGTTTTTTAAAAATCATAATTTAATCATATAATCGAAATCATATAATTATGATTTTGATGTCAGTAACGGCTTTACACATCCACTACAATCTTCGACCTCATGTGCAAGCCCAACATTTTCTTTCTTATTTAGATTGTGCGTGTCACGAAATAATCTGAGCTGTAATGCTCAAGGAAGAAATCGTGATGTTGGAATACAGAGGGTGTGGATTATGAATCAATAGTACGTGACTGGCAATTGTGGCAGCTAAATTATAGAAAAATGGTCCATATGATCGGTTTTCTCGTAATTTGATCTAAACAGATTATTGGTTTTCACTATTTTTAAGTAGAACAAGCGGTCACTCGACATTCACTAATTGCATGAAAGTTCTATGAATATTACTCGTATCTTTGATCTCTTTTTAACTGACTTCACAAAAGGAGGAGACTCTCAAGTTATAAATAATAAATAAATAAATAATGCTGGACAAATCACACAGCATCGTCTAGCCCCAAGCTAAGCAGAGCTTGTGTTATGGGTACTAGATGACTGATATACATAATACATTATACTACATAGATAGATATTTTTTTTTTTAATTATATATAGAAAAACACCCAGAACACCCTGAACAAATATCTGCAGATCGTATAGACATTTGTCCCGAGGCGGGAATCGAACCCGCAACCCCTTGCGTCGCAGGCGGACCTTCGCCCGCTGCGCCACAGAGCTCGTCAAGTTGTCAGTATTTTTTATCTTTGTTACCTCAGAACTCCGTCGTATATGAACCGATTGGGAAAATTATTTTGAGTTCTAATAGATACAAATACAATTAGGTCAATTTTTTTCAAAACTCAGTTCAGATCCACGAGGAATCGAGGGCACCCCCTCTAATGTTTAACTAAAATATTGGGGAGGGGGGGGGGCAATATTTGTATTATTGGCTACAGGCATTGAAGTATTATTACTAGCGTATAGAATTGACACCCGCGAACAACAAGTTTGCGCCATGAGTTGTTGCCGGCCGGCAACAACTCATTTAGTCGTTCGTCGACGCCCATCGCGACCGCACGCGAATAAACCCAAATTAAAAATGCCGTCTTGCGTGTTAGAAACGTGAAATTAATCAATCAACTGCAAAGAAAAAAGATAGTGGCGTGACTTATCATCGGAAAGTAAACAGAATATCAACTAAAACCAACTAAAATTAATTTTTGTACATTATTTTCTATTGTACTGACATTTTGTTTGAAAATCATAGATTATGAAAAGTGATTCGTACAGATGGGATGTGTAGGTACCTACTAAGGGTTGGCGACAAAGGTTTAACTGATTATTTTTAACTCATATTACTCGCCCTATGCCGTCTGTCTGATCAGTAACAGTAGGTACTCTAGGTACCTACTGTAGGTATCTTTTGCAATCGTCATTACTTATAAACTGAAGCTGTATTATACCTATATTGTTGTCTGAACAAATTCTTAATGTAATAGATTGACGACCTCTGTGGCGTGGTGGGCGAAGGTTCGCCTGCGATGCAGGAGGTGGGTTCGATTCCCACCTTGGGACAAACGTTTAGTGATCGCTGCAGATATTTGTTCTGGGTGTTCAGGTCATTTTCTACGTATAATAATAAATAAATAGGTATTTATGTATTGTATTTATTATATCAGTTATCTAGTAGCCATAACAAGAGCTCTGCTTAGTTTTGGGCTAGATAATCATCATCATTTCAGCCAAAAAACGTCCACTAATGAACAAAGGCCTCCCTCATGGGTCTCCATGAGGGGTAGTTGCCATACTCACCACGCTTGGCAGGCGGGTTGGCGAGCGCAGTACGGGATGTTGGTTTCAAGACGCTGCTGCCCATCTTTCGGAGGTATCCCTTAGCAGGCTCTTACTGCATCCACGGGCATGAGAGGAGGGGCAGAGTGAAATAAAGTGTGGGGTCTAGTTAGTGTAAGTACCTACCTACCTATGTACGTACTTGTTGGATAAAATACCAATTTATTTAAAAAAAAAATGACTTTAAACGCTTAACGATTCGTTTTAATTTAATGTACTTAAATATTTTTACGTTTTTAAATATAATATTCATAGGTACGTACTGCATTAACAGCTGTCTGAAGTGTCCCTTCTGCGGTGAAAAAAATCTATTAGAGCGACATGTTGTTACACTATGTTGAACGAAACGTGTAAGCGCCACGAAATTCACGGCGCTTACGACGTTTTGGTCGCGAGAAAACTATTCTCTATTAGCGATCTAGCGCTGCATGTAATGATGGTATGGATAGACTACATTCTAATCGTTAGCGCTGCAGCGAATACTTGTGTGCGGGGGCGAGCGCGCCCCGCGCAGGCACCCCCGCTGTCATCAAGTTGCGACACGTTTTTTGTTTGGTATAGCTACTCTAACTATTTACACCTCACTGGCTACAGGTCAAGCTTTTGCATTCACAAAGTATGATGATGTGTAACTGACGAAGAAGACACATGGTTATCAAAACTTCGCAATATAGCTAAGATCCACTAATAATCATAATTACCTACAAATCATCATTATCAGCATCAAAGTTGGTCAAGATATCTTTTGCTGAATCAGTAAATATAATATTAAAGACGATTTAATTTATAGCACTTTATGTCAAAATAAAAAAAAAACATTTATTCGAAATTTATAAAAATATGAAAGTAAATACGATACCTACCTACAATAACCTATGTATAATCCTAATGTTTTTTTCAGTCTGTCTATCTGTTTATTTCAGATAATCAATAAAACGGCTGGACCAATTAGTTCGAGTGAACTATCACTTGCAGATGATTCAAACTACTTAAATTAAAAATAAATAACTAGGGATCCGCGCAATAAAATAAAAACAATAAAACATGGCATAACCTTTTTTACGTACATTTATTACTTATTCAAAACTTATCTGATTTGTTTCTGGGGAACATAATAGCAGTCTCATTTAGACGCTTGTCCCATTGAGTAAAGAAAAATCAGGTGCACTAATCAGTTTCATTGTATCTATTTCGCCCACAGTTTCAGGTACTTCGCTCAGCTTCAACATTTCTTTCAAGTATTTATTGTCTGGATCATACCCGAAATACTTCTTGTAAAATTCCGTGAACTCTCTGTTGACATCTTCTGGTTTGAGTTTAACGTCGACATCCATGGAGGTGTACCTGTGACCGCAGTAGCATCTGTGGTCCTTCCCGCAGAATGCTGGTTTGGCAATCTACAAACAAAGATTAGCATCCTTTTACTTCGATATCGATGCCTATGTAGGTATATTTATATCTTAATAGTAATAGGACCAAATAAGTCTAATCAGCCAACATAACTTAGGTAAATGGTTTACGACGCGCACACCAAAACAACTCCCAATCGGCATGAGATTTTCTGACAACGTGAACCATCTTTGTCATAGTTTAGCGAACTTACACTAAACCTCAATTAACTTTTCTTCTTTACCTTTCTCTTAAAAACTCTATCCATTGGTGCAAACCGCATCAAAATCCGTTCCTTGGTTAAGGAGGAGAAGAAAGTCAATCAGACAGACAAACTGTTTGTCTGTCTGATTGACACGTCTGTTACAGACACAAAGACAACCAGAAGCGGGAAGCGACTTCTCTCAATCATCATCATAATACCTAACTACATAGGCATCGATGTGAATGCCTATGTAGGTAGGTATATTTAAATCCATAGTTGGAGTAGTAGATCGCTGCGACAGCTATCATCATCAAATCCAATCCAAATCCCGCCCATGAAGTTCTGAATTTTGAACGGTATAAATTACACGAATGTACGTCGTAAGTTACGGGTGGGTCTGCACTTATAGCGAACCCGAGACAACAGGGATATTTGAAGTAGCTCAAATACACAAACACTACATGACGGTATGTGTAACCACAAACCGTCATCAGTGTAGCGGGGAGACAGTCACGTGAATGATACAGGCTGGTGCGGACGTGTTTACCCTGGCTACTGGTGACGTAACGAGCCTATATAGGTACTCTGCACATGTGAGTACTTCACGTCTTATTTTCAACATCGTCCCGGCGCTATTAGTGTCACTTGGCATATGTCGATCAAGCTAAATTAAACATACTATAGCGACCATTCGCAAGTCATCACTTCATCATGCGGGGTCTTGGTGGGTTTGTCTACCACTTTAGAACTCATATTAAAAATATTCCGTATTTTTGAGGTGTAACAACATAAAATACCTGTACTGCCTAAAATATCCAACTTATACTTGTATTCCAGCTGTGCGGGATGCAAGCATAAGGCAAGCCTATTTTGCACCTAAACCATTCTCTCAGCATAATCGGCTATTAGTCAGAGGAAAGAATAGGTCAATACGTCTAAAGCTGACTTAAGCCGCAGATTTCGTCATGATGTTTTCCTTCACCGTTAAACAGGTGTTAAATATGCACACACATTTTTTTAACTGCGCTAGCCTACACGCCTGCCAAGCGTGGCGAGTTCAGCAACAACCCCTTTATGATCTGTGAGATGCATGAGGGAGGCCTAGGACCAGCAGTGGAGGTGGACAGCTGTCCTACGGGTGAGATGATGATAATGATTCAAATAATTATGGTTCCCCATAAAACAGGCTTACTTTGAGGCTTAATGGTGTTATGTGAAATGCCCAGCATTATTTATTTTTATATGTGGATACTGAAATTGCCTTGGGGTGCTGGCAGTAGAATGGGTAGCATTCTACTACCCATTCTACTCCTTTCATGCCCGTGGATGCAGTAAGAGCCTGCTAAGAGATACCTCCGGAAGATGGGCAGCAGCGTCTTTCAGTGTAAACATCGCCAACCCGCCTGCCAAGCGTGGTGATTATGGTTACTACCCCTCATGGGGATCCATAAGGGAGGCCTGTGTTCAGTAGTGGGCGTTTTGCGGCCGAAATGATGATACTGAAAATGGATTAAATACCTTCATACAAGTTCTAATACATTTTCTTGCAACTTTCAGATTGGGACAGAAATGTGCGATGTTGTGGCGAAGAAACGGTTGATCTTTTATTTCAATATCGTCTTGTTCGTTTGAATCTGTTATTTCAAACTCATTCTGTTTATTTGAATCTAATAGATATGACCGTAAAGTTCCTGTAAAAATAAAAATCCGATTTAGTTACAAAATATTTTTGTCTGACTTCAAAAAGTAACTAATTTCTAACTTATTTAACTGATATTTCTAACTTCAAACTCGAAGTCGTCTGTATTTTATTATGTTTAAAAGTTTAAAGTTCAAAAGTTTTATTGTTTTATTGTTGAACAATGGTCGTACAAATGTAAAAAATTGAAACATGAGCCCAGAGAGAGCACAACAATGTTAGTCTTTGTTACTTCAGAATTCCATTTATGCTTACTATTTATGAACTGATTTGGAAAATTCTCTTTTATTCTCGAATAGATACGCTTTCAATAAGGTCCCATTTTTTATACCCGATTCTGATGATGGGATAAATCTGTAATTGTGTCTACTGGAGTCCCTCAAGGCATAGTTAGATGCCTTATATTTAAACTTGCGTCTGGGTTTTATGTTTAACTTAACAGGTTAGCTGTCCGATGAGGCACATTACGGTCCGGTGATACTGAGTCCGGTGATTGCACTGGTACGTCCATGAGGCATATGTGCCTCATGGCCAATGATGTAGATAATGCAATCGATCTATCGATAATTTTTTTTAATAATTATATTATTTGTAGCATTAGTAAATTATACTACAACCAATCGTAATCGTAGAACCTTTCTCAAGTGAGGAACCGTCATAGATTTGATTTCTTTAAATTTTTTTCTTGTTTGGAAACTGGTGGCCGAAAGGGTACATAATTGAATGGTGCAATTCAATAACAGAAGATTGTTTTCAAAAAGATATTTTTCAGATGTCTAAAGTGTTACGAACATAAACGTACATTTTATCATTAAACGTAAATAATTAATTTCTTATCATACTCATCTAACATTAGCAATTATCGATATAATTAATTTCAATCACTAGGACACATAAAGTATCATAAAATACTTGAAGAGAATGACGTAACTTAATACGAAACTTCATGAGCGTTAGCTGTCATTATTTACTACGAGGACGTGTACAAAGAAGATCAAAACTTGCTTCGGGACAGCTAACCTGTTAATAATGTTTTCTTGTTTTTACTGATCTGATGGCGATTAAATGCGTACATATAGCGGCTAGGGTATTTTCAGCAACAAGTCAAGAATTTTATCGTACATATAGCGGCTTGGGTATTTTCAGCAACAAGTCAAGAATTTTATCATAAGTTCGGTTATTGTTTTTGAAAAAAGAACACAATAAACTGTTCTCCTATTTTTTATTTAGCCTATCTCGTCCCACTGCTGAATAAACGTATTTTCCAAATATATCCAGTGATCCCCCTGGAAATCATCTACTGATCACCTACTGATCTCAGCCATAGTCCACTGCTGGACATAGGCCTCTGTCGCATTTCTCCAAGTTTACAAGTATCCAGTGAACGCTCATTTTTCAGGTGTCTAAATTGCCGTGGGGTCAGCAGTAGAATGTTGCTCCTCCTCTCTTGCCCAGGGATGCAGCAAAAATCTGCTAAAGAATAACCTTCGGAAGATGGTTAACAGCGTCTACCCAAGCGTAGCGAGTAGATACGGCAACAACCACCTCATGATCCGTGAGGGAGCCCTGTATCGAGTAGTGGACGTCCTATGGCTGAGATGATGATGATGATGATCTTGCTGTCCCAGGGCTCGCACATATAACACATTTGTAAATCGGTGCTCAACCGAAGACAAGATCGTCGAAATACTTCTATTGGCACATAACAAGAAACTGGGTAGTCGAGATTCTTGTTATGGGCACATAACAGGAATTCGACTACCCTGTCATCCGGTTGCGTACGCCTTAGTTGGTAAAAGCACTTCCGGCTTAAGGCAGGTTCAACGATAGATTTGACCTACCTCATCATCATCATCATTTCAGCCGTAAAACGTCCACTACTGAACTAAGGCCTCCCTCATGGATCTCCATGAGGGGTAGTTGCCATACTCACCACGCTTGGCAGGCGGGTTGGTGAGCGCAGTACGGGATGTTGATATACGGAAAGACGCTGCTGCCCATTTTCCGGAGGTGTCCCTTAGCAGGCTCTTACTGCATCCACGGGTAGGAGAGGAGGGGTAACATTCTACTGCCGGCACCCCACAACAACCTACCTACGTTGGTAAAATTTCCGGAAATTTTGATTAAGTTTTTCGTTTCCTTAAAATATTTGTAAACTAACTGCTTTCTACATACCAGTTAGTTCTTCAACAGCATCTAGCATAATTTTGATGTTGTCGTTGTTGTTTTTAAACTGTTCATCTGCAAACATGAAAAAGGTTTTAGTTATCCTTAACATACCTTCTTAGCCTACCTATAATATATACCTATCTAACCAGCATGAAGCACCTACTTGAATATTAGGCCTCTGAAGAATTTTGCTTTGTGTATCTGTCTGTGGTTTTAAAAAGAGACTATTTAGTCCTAGAAAGCTGTAACTGTATCGGCATATAAAATAATGACGCCGAGATAACAGTACAAAAAATGCTAAAAAAATATTTATTTTGGGTTCATCCACATACAAGTAAGATAGGGGATGAACTTTTTTTTCTTGATTTTCCCATCGTGGGGTATCGTTGAATAGGTATTTTAAAATTTTAGGGGTTGCGAAGACAATTTTTCGATTTATGGTTCCGTTTGCGAAATATTAAAATATTTTTCGAACGTAGAGGACGTTCATCGTCGACGACATCTCTCTAAAATCACACAACATGTTTTCGTCTTCCTCTCTCCTTTTTCAAAAATCATCTCATGATTTCTTTACTTATCATATCTTAATTTATACTACCCATCCATCGCTTCTTTGGTCTATCTCTAGCACTTCGTCCACCCACATTTATTTTATATATTCTACTTCCTTTATTCAATTCATTCTACCTCCTCACATGACCAAAACTTTTGAACCGATTGAAGTATAGTTATCTATGTAAACAAATGCTTTCTTACTCGATATAGCAGTTTCCAAGCATATGCATTGATTTAGAAAACACCTGAAATGGATGCTATTACAATGCTGGTAACATTTTGGTGCCAGATGTTTGCTGCCTAAACAGAAATTACTTCTGAATGACCCTTCCTCTTTTGTTGAGGACCCTGTAACAAAATGTTATTACATAAAATGTCCATAAAAATTTAAAAAGTGTAAAAATATTTATTTAGCATTCTAAATGACTCAATTGAAGAAATGCTTCTAAAAATTGCACTAGAGTAGACGTAATCCCAGAATGCGTGATATTTTCCCCGTACTTTTCAAAGAGAGACCAAACGCGACCAAAAAACTGGCGCCTGACATTAGGCCAGTGCTGTCGAGACTGCGAAAGAACTAGAAAAGAAAGGTTGAGCAAGCGTTACCGTAGTCTAGACAAGACTGCACGTTTTTGCACATGGTGGGTAGGTTTAGCAGTTTAGAGGTCCGGTATAACTATTTTTTTCCCCATAGAAAGGTGAAACTCAAGCCAAGAAGTCCTGCTACCCACCCTTTGTATTGGAGCAGATGCCAAACTGACCACGGTACTTTAAGGTCATTAAAGGTCTTTTAGGCTACTCGCCCAGCGCCAGGCCTTACGGCGAAGGGTTCTATTTTCCCCAGAGTCAGCTGAAGAGTACCGCACCATCCAAAAATACCTCACGGAGGTGGAGGAGCCACTCGGCTGGTTCTCCTACTCCCTGTCCGAGGAGCGCCAGGTAAAGGTTGCTATCCGTGGCATCTCAGCTGACACTATCAGCGAAAATAGCCGAAACCCGGTGCACCACCAACCACGACGACGCCGCTACCCAAACCGGACCTACCATGCCCCATCATCACCACACCAACGACCTTCCAGCACAACCAGGCCCACCTTGAGGTGTTGGACGCAGCACTGCACATGCTGCACGACGTTTTGCTATAAATCCGGCAGGGGTTGAGCCTGATCCCGCTGATTCTCGGCGGTATAGCGACGCTCGTGCAGCTGCAGCTGCGCTAGGAGGGACCTTAAAACTTCTGTGAACGCGGATCATCACAAGGCTATAAACCGTCCATAAAGACTGCGTAAAGCAGTAGCTGAGAGCGGACACACACCGCAGAAAGAGGCTCACGCCCGAAACTGTTTCTCCACAGGAACTTCCCCCCCGGTGAGTAGACAACACGCCGGATTTGGTTTTATTGACAATATACACAATATGCAGAACTGTTTGGACAAATAGAGTGTTAGCCGAGTGGTATGCTCACCCCGCTTTTGATCGTCGATTTCTATTTCGAAGGTTCGCTACTAGCCGTGCACCAATTATTCAAACGTTTTTCATTCTTGAAAAAATATATTATGTGCACATTTAAAACGAGCTTTTACGGTGAAAGATGTTCTAGACACTGCAGTGCCATTGTACATGATATCATGATACATCCTGATATCAGTTGCTGACGCTGTATAAATCAACATTAGGATTAACCTGTAATGATGTTATTGTTCATATAACTAAATAAATAACTATAATATAAAATATAATGTGAAAGGCCTTACTAAGGCGAATCGAAATATGTTAAATTGCTTTGTCTTGTTGTTACACAATAACAAGAATAAAAAATACCTGCTAGATTTGGTGGTAGTAAAATCAAACTAATCGAAACTGCACACAATTTCCATAGTAAAGACATCACGATAAAGTGAACAATCAACGAATGGTGTGACGATTACCTTGTCTCAATTACTGGCGTAAAATTTCTCGCAATTCCTAATTAATTCAAATTTAGCATGGTATTGGTACTTAACTTATACGCAGAGGTTTTTTCCGATGGGAAAATGCTTATTTTTTTGACAACAGTTGAAGGGTTAGGTTGAGCTCACCACTGGGCTACTAACAAACTACTAGCAGACAGTGGCATACAAACTAAAACCTACCGTTCTTCCGTCTTTCACCTTAGTACCAGAGCGTCGTCAAACCATTCGTCACCATCAAATTATTCGTCGATTTGTTCGATCACTCTGACTTGATCTTGTTTTAGAACAGTAATAAGTTATGAATCTAGTGAGAGTTCTAACTCTTAGTAGATCCTGTTTCGAAATTTTCGAGTATAATAATATTTTCGTCAGATGTCAAAATTGACAAAAAATTAAAAAAAATTGAAGGCGCACTTTACAGGTTTCCGTTTGAATTCCACCCCTACTCAACATACGGAGGTTACCATTATAACCAACCTTTTAGCCGTAGGGACGTCCGCTGTTGGAAAAAGGCCTCTCCCTCATGGATATCCAAATATTGCAGTTGGAGGCGACCTGCATCGACCGCTGACCTACGGTCTTCACCAGGCCGTCTACCCAATTCAATGGTAGACGTTTCTTACTACAGAACTTTTTGGTCCCATCGGCCTATTTCGAGTTCTTAACCATAACTGGGACAGGCACCAAATGAAGATTCGATATGACCTTTGTCTTCTCCATGCAAATTTTTTGGCCTACCCGTTGGGAGACACGATTGAGACGTCCGAATATTCCTTCTCGATGCTTAGTTCATCCATCAACTTTGATCGTCGACGAACCGAAGGTGAGTGGAGTAGTTCCTAGTCTTTACCCAGCTCCAGAGCTTAAAGGCATCTTCCTATGCAGTCGTAAACAGTTTCGGAGACACAAGATATCTCTGCCTTACCTACGCCTCTTTTTGGCTCATTCGTCATCTCGCGGATCTGAAACTCGCTGGAATCCGCGAGTTGGCATCTTTTGATTTTACTATTTTTTATTGTCGTCAACTCGCGGGCCCATATAAAGTAAAGTCATAACAAGCATGGATTGAAACCAGAGTAAGTACCAACTATCTAAGGACCTTATAAAAAATAAAATAAATATTGATATGTATCTAGACGGTGGCGGACTCGTGGTCACACCGGTTTGCTACACCAGTGTGACTACGAGTAATTTCTGTTACTCGTGGTCACACTGTGCGGTGTGATCAACAGTAATTATTTAAACGTACGACTCGTGGTTACACTGCTAGTGTGGGGAAATATAAATACGCTGAACTGATATAATATGAAACTGATAAAAATAAATACTTACCTATTAAATAAATATAATAAGTACATGAATACGTCGGATATTTACAATCACGCGAGTTGACGACAATAAAAAAAGGTAAAATCAGAAGGTGCCAACTCGCGGATTCCAGCGAGTTTCAAATCCGCGAGATGACGAATTACCCCTCTTTTTAAGCTCATCGCATTCGAATGCGTGTACTCGGACTGACATAATGTTGGACTGTTTCTGGCATAGCGCCTTCAAGTGGAATGCTTCTGGCATAGCGCCTTCGAGCAATAGGCGGAGTTTAAAAACTTTAACTACCAGTGATCTACCCGCTCTCAGGTGTGACGTGATTCCACCCACCCTCAGCTGCAGTGCCTGGGACATTCTTAGATATGTAGATAAGGCGTGCCCAGCGGCTATAATAACATCTTAGCTGAGTTGCCTTTCTGATGAGAGAACATGTTAATACGTCTGAAGATGACTGAGACGCGGATGGAAAAATGTAAAAATCTAGATAAAAGGATCGTTAATAAACTATGAACATGTAAGATGTAAAACCCAGCAAATAAGGATCAAACCAATTAAAAAGTATAAATCAGTTCCGATTTAACTGACTCACTGCACGAAAACGCTTCAAAACTGGCATCTAACAATGCCAAAGCGAGTCCAATTACTGAAGTCCGAACGACTCCCGAGTGGGCAAAACTTCATTTCCTTACTTTAAAGAAATTGAAGCATTTCTCTTGTTTTAACGAAGCGAGAGACAGTGGAGCCGGCAGAAAGTAAATTCTATATAGCAAAATTCGGCTATTTTATCCCAATATTATAAAGCAGAAAGTTTTATGAATGTTTGTTATATGTTCACGCAAAAGCTACCCTGCTGATTGAGCTGAGCTTAAACCTTGCACATGTATAGATGTTGACCAGGATTAACACATTGGCTACTTTTTAAACGGATGTAATGCATGCTAAGCAGCAAAGCTAGTCTAAACAAAGTAATTTCACGATAGCAAGCCACTTGTATAATACCAACCCGCCTGCCAAGCGTGGTGAGTATGTGGCAACTACCCCTCATGGAGATCCATGAGGGAGGCCTGTGTTCATCAGTGGACGTTTTATGGCTGAAATGATGATGATGAAGCCACTTGTAGTAGCTTCGTCAATTCTCTATCACGTCCATCTACTTTACAATTCCGGACAATATAAATAAATAAATAATAAATAATGCTGGACAGATCACACAGCATCATCTAGCCCCAAGCTAAGCAGAGCTTGTGTTATGGGTACTAGATGACTGATAGACTTAATACATTATACTACATAGATAGATATTTTTATTATATATAGAAAAACACCCAGAACACCCTGAACAAATATCTGCAGATCGTACTGACATTTGTCCCGAGGCGGGAATCGAACCCGCAACCCCTGCGTCGTAGGCGGACCTTCGCCCGCTGCGCCACAGAGGTCGTCAAATCATATCAGCAATCAAACTTTATGACAAATGATATTCTGATTGAATGTACAAATAAATAACTAAGAGAAGCTGCTAGAAACATTTCTGCCCGTAAATAATACTGAAGTACCTATTCTATGATGTGGTTTTTGATTATTAATAATTTGTATGGAGGTTATTATATTTAGATTTTTGCTGGTTTGACTAGTCTATGACCAAACCAATTTTTAAAACAGCTAACCAACTTCTACATCCTGTAGCATAGCCGCTCGTTTGGTTTTGGTCAGTTTACTTACCAAGATTTTTTAGCCGTCGTTTGGTTTTGGTAAGTAAACTGACCAGTGAGTCATCGGTGAGTCATCGTTCCACGAAAACAATTGTCATTTTTAAACTATGGTGTTTATCAACTTCTTCTTTGTTTTGTAGCCTTCTCAATGAAGTTGACAATGACAATAACAAATAAAATTTACGTAGCCCAAGAAAAAATAATTTTATTCGATTAAATTAAAATTAAAAAAAAAATTACGCAAAAAAAGTGCATAAAAAATGCACTTTATAATTACGATCAAAAAATATTTTGTTCTAAGACACCTAAATGTTATGTTATATATAGTGAGGTTATACCACATACTATGTATATACCGCAAAACATGTAGATATATGATAATACATTTTGAATTACAAACAAAAGTATTTTTTATATAAAATTAAATCAATAATTAATAGAAAATAATTTTTACGCTGTATATCCCGAACACAGACTACATTATGAATGATTCTACTGACAAGCTTCATTCAATCCCTTTCCATAGAGCGTAAATACCACGCTACGCTCCATTGTAAAAACCGAGCCAGTATCCACTTAGCGCTGACGCGGAGCGCCCGCGGAGCGCCCGCCGTTTTTCCCGCCAAAACGCAAACCAATTAAGGGTCGAAAAATTATTTTCGCGTAACCAAACTAGTGGATAGTTGGTCTTGGCTTACCGTCATGGCGTAGATAATTTTGCTTTCATAAGCAAAGATTTCCTCAGACTTTGGTTAAAAAGAATTTCTGAATAAAGAATAGTCTTTCTTCTCCTGATTATTGAAGAGGTTGATAAATTAGATAATTGCTTGTCGTTGTAACCTCTAAGACTCAAGTTGTTTGAAGACATGGCATGATAATTCCTTCAAGTTCGGGTGCCCGTTAAAGTAACCGCTAAATTAGTTATGTGTAAACTGATGCATAAGTTTTCAACTAGTTCATCCAACTTTGTAGTTTTATATTTTTAATATTTTCTGAGACGAAACTGTGGCCTAAGCCGGAACGAATCGTGGGATAATTTGCTTGTTCAAATCAAATCAAGTCTCGTTTATTTTGCGAACATAGGTAACAAAGATGGTGGGTAAGAGTATATAGCACAGCCGTACTCAGCTTTTTATTATGCAAATAGACGTTTTGCACGGCATTTTTTTCTGATTAAGCTGAAAAGATGGCAAAGAGTGCCGGCCTGTGACCTATTCAACGCAGACGTGTTACTTGTCACTCTTTTAAAATTTATTCAAATTCATTTTTTTGAAAAAAAATTAGAGTTTGAAAAAGAGTATATCCTGCACGTTTTGATATAAGTTTCATAAAAAGTTCATCCACGGGCATGAAAGGAGCGGCAATATTCTACTGCCGGCACCCCACGGCAACCCTTCCTTTGGTAGGTAATAATACTGAATAGATGGATTCTGTAAACATGGTTATACATATTTTTGAGACGCGGGGTTGCTAAAATAGACAACTGTAGACCAATTATACCCAATATTATTTTTCCCCAATATTTATTCTCATTCGCATCCCAGTGCCCAGACCACTTCAGAGAAGACTTGATTAAGAAAAGTCTTCTGAGAAAATAATACAATTTTGAAATTCCGCAGCTTTATGTAGTTTCTTCAAAATTATTATTTCAGACCGGGGTTCATGAAAACCATGTCTTTGAAGGCAATTTCATAAGCTTCTTTATGGGCATTCAATTTGCTTACTTAAAGTCTTAGTTAGTTAAGATTATGAGGCCAAACGCTGCCTCTTATTTTAAATTAAAGAAAAATAACTTGACATTTGTGAAATATATTAACAAGATGATCAATGCCTCCGAAGACTGCCTTCGTAGCTCAGTTTATCTAATAGCCGACTAATAGCCGAGGAGTTAGCTAGTTCGATTCCCGCCACGGGACAAACGTTTGTTCTGCAGATATTTGCCCCGTTGCGTATTTTGCTATGTATTTACAAAAAAAATGTGTTTAAATATTTTATCAATCATCTGGTTAACATAGAACAAGCTTTTCTTCGTTTGGGACTACACAAAAAACTAGTTTCTGACGCTCCATAGATTTATAAAGCAAACTTGCTTAACTTTACATACCCACTTGCAAAGACTGCTATAACCATAACACTTTTGGCTTTTCCGTAGTTGGGTAAGTAATAACCAGTCCTGGCTCTCACCTTAAGCAAATCCTGCTAATAACGAAAATCTTTGTGGTGTGCTATAACTCAGCAGCTGCCGAGATTACAACAGGTGTGCCCGGTCAGTTTGTCAAAAATTTAATATTGTTTTTATGATTTGGAAATTCAAGTACAGTCGCGCTCATGGTAAAGGATTAGCAAAACAACAAAGCCTTAGTGTTATAAAAACCTTACTGTATCCTTAGCTTAGTGACCTTGAACCTTAGTGAACCTAGTATCCTTGACTATGAGCGCAACTGTACACAGTTTCAAACTATTATAATTATTATGAGGTCTGTTAAGAGATATCATTTCAGCCGTGAAACGTCCACTACTGAACACAGGCCTTCCTCATGAATCTCCATGAGGGGTATTTGCCATACTCACCACGCTTGGCAGGCGGGTTGGAGCGCAGTACGGGATATTGATACACGGGAAGACGCTGCAGCCCATCTTCCAGAAGTATAAGGTATCGCTTAGCAGGCTCTTACTGCATCCACAGGCATGAAAAGAGAGGCAACATTCTACTTCCGGCATCCCACGGCAGTTAAAAAATGGTTAAGAGATATAACTTTAAACAAATATTGTATGCTGGACTCTAACCTAGACGCAAACATAACAAAGCTTAAACTATGCATAAAACCACATGGTTCAAAGAATAACAAAATACTTTGTTTTTTGTAAAACATACTTACTATGCGTAGAAAATACCCAGACCCGAAACAAATAGTCCAATTAGTAAAAGTTCGTGTAAGTAGCAAGTAGTAAAAGTCCACAGACTGTGTAGGGTTCCGTAGCTATCCTCCATAGGGTTCTGTTAGAAGTTGGTGTGTGTTTCTCAAGTTTACCAAAACATATTAACAGGTATTAGTTGAGTTTTCGGTTTATGTTTGGGAAACCGTGTCACTTATTTAAGCGACAATTTCTCTTTAATCTAGAAAGTTATCTTAACCGTCAGAGTTTTCCTAGAAAGTTTATGATTAAAACTACATTAATGATTTTTTTCAGATTTGTATGTACGTGTTTGTAATTATTATGAGCCATTTGGGTCCCACTGCTGGGCAAAGGCCTCCCCCAATTCCCTCCATACATCCCGATCCTGAGCTACTTCCCTCCAGTCAACGATGTACTGATTGAGTTCGTCCCGCCATCTGCGCTTCGGTCTGCCGCATCGCCTTCTCGCCGGGTCGCCCTTGAAATACTTGACTTTAAAAAAGTCGGAGGTTCTCAAGTCGTCTGTATATATTTCTTCCTCTCCGTTATCTCAGAACTCCGTCTTTTATAAGCCAATTTGGAAAATTATTTTTAAATAAATAAATCTGGAGGCATAGTTATATCCTCCCTCAAGGCACATTAAATATTATATGCCCTATTAAACTTGCAGTTGGGTCTTCGCGCGCAAGTCGTACTCGCACTTTAATTTACTCTATATTACGGACTAAAAAGTAGACACTGATGGCGATTCTGTTATTGTACTTACTTACTAAAGCTAATTAAAGTGAAGTTAAACTGACCAAAATGACATATTAGCTATTCCATTAGTGCTGTTCTAAAATTAAAACGGAACAAATAAACAGCTCTAAATTTAGAAACCTCATCTCTAATTAAAATTAGGTTTAGAAAGTGTAAAACAGAATCGACATCTCTAACTGTGTTAGTTCTGCCTATTGAGTAAGAATTTTTTTTTGATAAGATCTCGTAGAAGAAGACCAAAGTCAACCATGAACTGTTAGGAGTTCTTGATAGTCGTAATAAATGCAATTGATGGCTTGGTAGTAAGATATTTGACTGAATCATCATCATCATCATCATCATTTCAGCCGTAAAACGTCCACTACTGAATACAGGCCTCCCTCATGGATCTCCATGAGGGGTAGTTGCCATACTCACCACGCTTGGCAGACGGGATGGCGAGCGCAGTACGGGATGTTGATGCACGGAAAGACGCTGCTGCCCATCTTCCGGAGGTATCCCTTAGCAGGCTCTTACTGCATAAATGAATTAAAACTTTATTTAGCCGTAGGACTCCTGTCCACGTCCACTGCTGGACATAGGCCTTTATGGTAAGCAGTCTATGATCATGAAGAGGTTGTTGCCATATCCGCCACGCTTGGCAGGCGGGTTGGCGAGTGCAGTACGGGATTTTGATACACGAAAAGACCCTGCTTCCCATCTTCCAGAGGTATCCCTTGACAGATTCTAACTGCATCCACGGGCAAGAAAGAAAAGGCGAGATTCAAGTAAAATAATATAAAAAATAAAAATAAATCTTGTCTTATATTATTATTTTTATTTTAGTTGATGTTTTATTATAATCCTGTATTATAGAGGTAGTTTGAAAGATAATTTAATTTGATTAAAAAAGACAAAGCATTTTAAAACAAAACCGAAAAAGCTTGTTTGTTAAAAAGTTATGTTTACTTTTATTTTATTATAGTAATGAAACAAACTATAATATTGTTGCATTTTTCTCTTAATTAATAGGGCATGTTCTCAACTTTCTATTAAAAAATTTGCTTTAGAGGCGTTGCTATACAGATGTTTTTCATTATGTGAACAGATTTAACTGACTTTCGTAAGTCCCTTGATAGACTTGACACTATCATTATTTTTCTTATCTCAAGCAGCACCTATAACTTCAAATGATTTTTTAAGTAGGTACGTATACATTTTTATCACTAATAAGCTTATTAAATAAATAAAATATCTGTTTACAAACAATGACGAAGATAATGGTCTCATGTTATATTTTAAGAGAAAGTCGGTGAAATCGGTTTACATGCTTTTGAAAAAACTGCTCTATTTTAATAGAATCAGAGTCTAGAATAGCTGAGGAATGAATTCCCGAATTATTTTCCTAAATAAGCAACATGCAACAAAGTCTACAATCAAAATGAACTTGTCCTCAAGATATATGTAGGTAGGTGAGTATAAAAAGGCACAGCTCCCCGAAAAAGGTACATTCCAAGCTAGCTCTTGAAACCTGCAACAATGGCCCCATCATACACTCTGAAGTACTTCAACTACATGGGCCTTGTTGAGCCCATCAGGTACCTGCTGGCCTACGGTAATATCCAGTATGAGAACATCGTCATCCCTGATGCTGAGTGGATCAAGATCCAGAAGGGTAAGTTTTTTCTTCTTTCTTCTAACTCGATATGCAATTACTTCCCTTAAGTGACTTAGCAATCTGTCTGACCCCTAACAAATCACTTTACATTGTATTGTCTTGTTTTACAGTTGTCCCCTTCGGTAAGCTGCCCATCTTCGAAGTCGACGGCAAGGTCCTGTTCCACTGTGTAGCTATCTGCAAATACCTCGCTAAGATCGTGGGTCTCCTGCCCGTGAACGAATTTGAGGTTGCCGAGCTTGATGCTATGGTCGATGTTATCTACGAGTTGGGGTGGCGTAAGTTGAAACTCTATATCATTAGTGTCGTCCTTGTTAGCACAACATGTCTCTGGTCTCTTTTTTCTTTATGTATCTTTAATCAATCCAATTGAGGACTAAATTTTAAAAGATTTTTATATCTGTTAGAAAGCAAGGGTACGTACTATGAGCTAGTGAGATTGACTTGGGTTTTCAAAAACAGAACATTTCATAATATCTATTTTAAGTACCGTCAGATTAGCTATACTAAATTGTACACCAATAACTCTTACTACCCTTAGCCGTGGGGTGCCAGTAGTGGAATGTTGCCCCTCCTCTTTTGCCCGTGGATGCAATGAGAATCTGCCAAGTGATACTTTCGGAAAATGAACAGCAGCGTCTTTCCGTGTGTCAATATCCCCCACTGTGCTCGCCAAACAAGCGTGGTGAGTACGGCAACAATCCCCTGATGATCAGTACTTGGAGATCTATGAGAGAGGCCCATGTCCAGCCGTGAACGTCGTACGGCTGAGATAATGAACCTTGAATAAATAACTTGTTATTACAGAGGTCATGAGCTGGCAGCAGCAGATGAACCTTGAGCTGAAGAATGTCATGGGAAAGGAGCTGAATGAGGTCTTGATCCCGAGACTGTTGGCTGCCCTGGAAGAGATCCTCAAGAAGAAGGGTAGCTTCCTCGGAGGAATGGTAGGTATCTTTATATTCTTCATTAAAACCTATGTTGTCAGAGTTAGGTTTTTACCTTATAATAGCTTGTTACTCACATGGCCTTTTCTCACATAACGTAGAGTTGACCCAACATTTCTAAAATACAACAATTAATATTTTTTATGACCTGGCTGCCTGACAATCTCAGGAGTTCTAGCCTTAATTTGTCAAAACCTTGTCTTTATATTACTAAGTACGAAGAGCCGGAGCGTTTGTCTTTGGTGCCAAATTATGTTGGTTAGATCCTTCCTAATCCTCAATAATTCTTTAATTTTTAATCAATAAAAACGATGTAAATGACCCTCAAGATAATGAGACCGGTATAATCCTGACTATCTTTCGATAATTATCGCCACTCGTTAATTTGTAAACACGAAACTCCAAATGCAAATGCTTGACAAACAAACAGTGATTTTGGCATCTTCAGGCATATGAAGATGCCAAAATCATTGTTTGTCTTTAATATTTGAGAAGTTCCATCGATTTCTCCTAGATAACATCAGAACTGTTGAAAGTGTATCTTTACGATTACTAGAATAATTATCAAAATCGACTCCCTTACAATGTAATTTCGAAGTAACAAATGCTAAATAAATCTGACAAGTGCGAACCGGACTCGAGCACGAAGGGTTCCGTACCATATAGTCTGTGAATATTTCAAGCGTGTACATTTGCCGTTATTAATATCAAGCAAAAAACGGCATTAAAATCACGCTTGTTGTATGGGAGCCCTCCTTAAACATTTATTTTATTTTTAATTAATTATTTATTTTTAAAATGAACAACTAAATATTCTGTAAATATTTCAAGCTTCTACCTGTTGCCCTTATTAATATCGAGCAAAATACGGCAGAAAAAGCAAAAATCAAGTATGTTTCTAGTATATTTGTTACAAGTACCGGCAATAGAAATACAACATCTATGAAAATTTCAACTCTCTAGCTATCACGGTTGATGAGATACAACCTGGTGACAGACAGGCAGACAGATAGACGGACAGACAGACGGACAGCGGAGTCTTAGTAATAGGGTCCCGTTTTTACCCTTTAGGTACGGAACATTAAAACGGTAAAGTTGTCTCCTTTCTTAAGGTCGTTTAATAAACCATTTACCTAATACTATCATAATTTGATAGCTAGAGTTCGAATAATCTATTTAACATATTTGAACTCTGGCTTTCAAATGTATTCATTTATTTATATAGTGATGTTTGTTGCAGAAACTGAGCTGGGCTGACATCTTCGTCGTTGGCATCCTGGAGTCAGTTGAGAAGATGCTCAACAAGAGCTTGTTCTCTAAGTACCCTCTGCTGCAGCAGCTGATATTGGACGTCCAGAACGTTCCGGCCATCAAGTCTTACATCAGCAAGCGTCCCATCTACAAACACTAAGTTACAATGACAATGTTGGGCGAGAAATTTCCTTCTACTATTGAAAGGGAACTGCCAGTGACCATCTTCCGATCTTGATTGATTGACCGTTTGTGCCTATGGTTTGTTTTTGTGACTATCGATTGATTTAAAGTTGATCGGTAGAGGTTCTAATAAATCTTTGGTAATTAAACAACCTATCCAAATTCTGTGATCTGCCTCTAACAGCATATTCCATCCTTTCATCGCTGTAATAAATCAACATTGTAATTTTAATAAAAAACCCTGAAATGATTAAACTTGTGTTCATAAATCTATCCTTATTTCATTTAAAGACAAGAATTTATTTTATTTTTTCCTACATTGAGTTACTAAACTAAATAGCGATAAAACAAAGAGGTTATTGAGACTATTTTAATAACGTAAGAAATACAAAAGTTTATATCACTTAAAATGTACTTTTAGCAAGAAATATTTTTTTACATACTATCAAACATATTATTATCCTATATGGTTTACACGATAAAGAGTTTATCCACCTATCTATCTACCTATCATCCTAACATACTTATTTTATTTCTATATAAGGTGGTACATATCATTTTAGTTGAAGAAACAAACCTCAGCGAGATTTGGCAAAATACTTTACAATCATTTATAGATACTGTACAATCTACACTTTATATGACTTGTATTTTAGAGATAAGGCCGAAAGTTATGTAAATAATGAATCATTAAAATAAGGAACATGATGACCTAAAAAACGTTTTAATTCCTGATAAACACTGATATTGTCAAACATCGTATCTATATAAATAATAGGGGTTAATGTACGAAATTGCCGTTTTATTGTAAAAGGTTCTTCTAATTGACATTATGACCTTCATGGTTTGAGATTTTTGAGTGAAACATTTTTCACATGGTACCTATGAAGTTTTTCTTTTAAAAAATGTGCAACATTCGATTATCGGCTTTTAGTTGTTTTTTTTTATTCAGCTTAGACAATAAAGATGGATTATTCGAAAATTCCATTTCTTATCCGTAGTCACACCAGATGTTTGTCACACTAATGATTTTCCTACACCATTTAAATTCGAGTGATTTTTTAATACGAGTTCCGACGCGGAACTAATGCGGCAGAAACAGCTCGCAATATCAATGTTGCGTTTGGAGAGGGGACTGCTAATTAACGCACCATGCGATTTTGGTTTAAACGCTTTCGTGATGGAAACTTTGATTTGAAGAACGAACCACGTAGAAGACCGCCCACACAGGTGCATAACAATGAATTAAAAGAGATGGTGGAAACTGATCCGAGCCGAACTACCCAGGAATTAGCGGCATGGTTTAACGTTACCTTACCAACAATATTGACTCATTTGCGTCAAATCAATAAAATAAAAAAATATGAAAAATGGGTGCCTCATGATTTAACTAATCTGCAGAAAGAAACGCGTGTTGAAACGTGTTGCCTTGTTGAATCGATATATAAATGAGGAAATATTGGATCGAATTGTGACATGTGATGAAAAGTGGATTCTTTACGATAACCGTAAGTGAAAAATATAATGGCCAGGTCAAACGCCGCAACAGTGTCCTAAAGCAAAGCTTACCAATAAACAGGTAATGGTATCTGTTTGGTAGTCTTAACATGGTGTTGCTCACTATAGCTTTCTCCGATCTGGTCAAACAATAACGGCAGATGTGTACTGTGCCGAACTCCGAACAATGATAGCAAAACTAGCAGTGAAACAGCCCCGACTCATGAATCGATCTTCACCATTACTGCTCCATGATAATGCGAGACCTCATACAGCACGATAAAGATAAAGATCATTTGTTTGAGAAACCGTTTTAACTCTACAGGAAATGCAATAAGAAACCATACGTCACCCTCCGTATTCGGCAGACCTTGCTCCAACGGACTACCATTTTTTTCGTGATTTGTACAATTTTCTACGTGATAAAAAGTTTTCTTCTCAGGATGCAGTACAAAATGCTTTCACACAGTTTGTCGAATCTAGATCACCAGAGTTCTATCGCAAAGGCATAAATGACCTTCCTATTAGATGGCAGCAATGTATAGATAATAATGGTAATTATTTTAATTAAATAAATATGTTATATTTAAAAAAAACTAATTTCAATTTTTCAGTACAAATCGGCAATTTCATACTTTAACCCCTAATATGACAATATGTTATAGATAACAAAATTACCTCACGGTCTTATTAAGGAAGCTCGCCGGTAACAAATTATTTGAGGTAACAACTAACGTCATATGGTTTTCTGTTTTTGATGTAATCCTTTACTCCTGGTGAATTCTGGACTTCTTTCATCAGTGCTGTGATATGAGGATAGTTCTTCTCCACGTTGTCATCGAAAAACAGGTTGGCGCACTCGATGATTCCGACGAAGACAAAGTCGGCCCAGCTCAACTGTAAAATATTTTAATATTATAGAAGAACTGCCAAGCGTGATGAGTATGGCAACTGCCCCTGATGGAGATCCATGAGGGAGGCCTGTGTTCCTCAGTGGACTTTTTATGGCTTAAATGAATAAGATAGAAGAACTTGTTACTATTAAATTTAAATATAAAATGAATAATAAAATATACGGCCAACTTATTTATAAATTATTAAACGCGACACTGGCTAACAGGGAAACATTTTTTTCCTTTGCTTACAAAAACATGAGTTTTTTACATTAGTTCTTGGTAATCATTCACACTGTCTGGTAACTAAAAACAGTTTTATAATTAATGAAGAAAACTTCTGAAGAATTACGGACACGAACTGGTTTTTCGAAGTAGGTAGTGCATTACTCAGTTTGGTATCACTAAAGGCTAATACTTATCCAATCACTTAAGTTGTTAGAATTTGAGACCCCATACCTAAAAGCGTTCGGTAACGACTTTTTGAATGAGTTTATTCTTAAAACCGTTACTAAGCTTTTCACAAGCATATTTTTATAAGTTATTATATTATATAATATTTTTAATATGGGCTTTAGGGATTTCAGGAGAGTACACGAAAACTTAAATTAAAATCACTCACTTACCTTTTTTCCAAAATGTCCATTATTTTGTATCAACTGTTGCTCGAATCTCGAAAAGTAAAAGTCTAGATGTTCGTCATAAAATTTCTTTTTGAATTCGGCCTTTTTAACCGCATCATTTTCATGGTGCCAGTTTACAAAATCTGTAAAAATTCGTTTATATTATTAAGCTCGTTGGCGTTGAGATCAGTTGAACTAAACTAGAACTAATGTTAAATAGATTTGCTTAGTTTCAACCTGCATAATCATCGTCAACGTTTCTGACCTCGTGTCACATACGAGAGGCGGTTTATTACCCTATCAATGGCTTAACTGACTGTAAAATGAATTGTCGAGGTAATGCATGTGACTATTCAACATCAGACTTTTATCTATATTGTTGAGTGTCTATTTTGCAGCCAGGCATAGAATCTGCCGTGGGATTCCAGTAGCAGAATGTTGCCAGTCCTTTCTTGTCTATGGATGCAGTAAGAAAATGGGCAGCAGTATCCTTCCGTATATCAAAATCCCGTACTGCGCTCGCCAACCCCTGTCAAGCGTGTTAAGTATGACAACAACCCCTTCATGATCTATTCTTAGAGATGAGGGAGGCCTATGCTCAGCATTGAATGTCTTACGGCTGAGATGATGATGATGATAGAATCAGAGTCATAACTTATAGCTTAATATTTTGAGTTACTCTACTGATCGTTCTTATAATTATTTGAATTCAACTATTACATAGGAAAACAAAATTACGCGACACGTGCTGAGTTTACAAAAAGAAGACATTGTCAACGAATTTACATAGATTCATTAAAACCTTTAATTAAAAAGTCTCTATTGATTTGCAGATGTAGAAGTTACAAGTTAAAGCGCAGATATAGTAGACATTAAGGATTTTTTTTGTACTACTAAATGACGACGAGACGAGACTAGCCGAAGATGAGCAAGCACCTGATGTTAAGCGGAAAGCACTACCTAAAACAACTGGAATGCTGCGGTGTTCACGTTCACTAAGCACGTGACCAACGCTGTACTACATTGCGCCCGTCATCCTAAGACAGAGTTGTTACCACCATACCCTTCAAACCTAAATTGCAGACATTACTGGTGCAGAAATAGATATCGAGATAGTACTCCCCGGATGAACTCCACACAAAAAGTTCTACTACCACAAAACTTACGTTGGTCAAAGTCATAGACAGTCAGTACAGCAGCATCCAAGACCGCCTGTTCCCAAGGATCTGAAGGTAATAGCTCGGTGTTAGCTGCTGCGTATCTGGCAATGGCGATGGACTGGTGAAGCACGCGGCCGTCCTCCTCTTCCAAAAGCGGCAACTTAGAGAATGGTGCCTCTGGAATCATTCACCACCATCACACCAACTCTGAATATGCTCCAAATACTGCCCACGTCCACTGCTGGACATAGCCTCCCTCCCGGATCTTCAAAATCAAGAGGGCGTTGCTGCCATACTCGCCACGCTTGGCAGGCGGGTTGGCCAGCGCAGTACGGCATATTGACACACGGAAAGACGCTGCTGCCCATCTTCTGGAGGTATCCTTGGGATATCCTAATAAGATTCTTACTGCATCTACGGGCAAGAGAGGAGAAGCAGTATTCTACTGCCGGCACTCTAAGGCAATCTCTCTACTAAACAAATAGTGTTCCTCAACCATAGACTTGAAAATAGGAAGAGATGGACTCAGAACTATTCAGACTTCAATATAGCAGACTAACTTTAGCGTCCCATACACCACGAATACCAGTTGCGCTGAAGTCATCTTTATATACAGTTACTTGTATAAATGGCATTACTTTTTTAGGGTTTCGTAGTAAAACAAGAAATCCTTGTAGTTTATGGGATTTTTTTCTTAATTTTCCCATCGTGTAGGGTATCGTTGAATAGGTACTCATTTCAAAACCATTTTATTCTAATGAACAATTATGATAAAATTGTTTATGGGTTTTATTGATAAAGATTTCATTATTGTACATGCGATGGACTATAATGCATTTTAATTTATCATTATGGATCCTGAAATTAATGGATATTATAGATCCAGATTATTCAAGCAAACTATGATTAGGAAAATATATTTTATGAATTATTAAAAAAATGGGGAATAAAATTTCGGAGACAAAATAGAGAATCCTAAAAAGTCATCAGCATAAACAATTTAATGAAGAAAAGTATAAAATTATTTTTATAAAGTATAAACTGACTGTGTTCGAGTTGGTGAGTCGGTAAGGACCTTACAAAATATTTGGTGTAGAAAATGCTGAAAAATATAGATGTAAACAAAACCAGCGGTTGCTACTTACTATCTTTGACTTCCTTAATTGGCCAGATAGCATAGTTAAGTCTCACGTCTTCAAATTTCTGACCGGTATAATAAAATATATACCGGATGCCTTCTGCCAAGCCATTCAATTCGAAATACGTCAATTTTTTAGGCATTTTAACACTGTTCAACAGCACGTGTAGATTCCAGAATGTCCACGACAATATTCAGGTGAATTCAGACACTTCAGCCTGTTTTACACAAATATAAATGATAATAAACGAGTATTGTCTATTGCACAACAAATGCCGGCACAGCTATTGAGTCATCAGTTAACCGACACTGTTTATCACAAACAGAAGATGCACAAATCACTACTCCGAATGCTGTCACGATCGACTCGACGACGTGACGACCCGTTGCTACATTCATGGCGCGATAGCGGCGGCGGCGGCGTCGCCGTTCTCGTAATAATAGCACAGATCTCTGTGTAGGAATTAGTGCCTTTATGCGTACCTATGGCGCACTTGGTTACTTGGTTACCGGGCGAAACCACACGCCATTGAAATATTTCTGATAATGGAATTGATAAACATAACCTGTAATAAAGGATAGGTATTTTGAAGGTGGGGCAAATTTGGCACATTGATGGCGACCTTCTAATTTTACTATTTACGTAGAAAACCTATACATTATTTTTTTAAGAAATAATCAACAATTTTAGAATTTTGAAATAAGACAACAAATTAAAAAAAAATTAGGTACCTATGTGTAATCTTAGTACGAATAATAATATAATAAGAATATTAATAAGGCACAGAATTGCAGTAGGCGCGAGGTGAAGCCACTTGAACTATGACAAATTATCAACCTTTAAAAGCAATTGTACACGGCACATCACGTGCATAATGTCAGTCGTTGGTGGTTTATATTTTATACATATAGTGTACTTCAGGTCTCTCAAGTACTTATGATAAGATTATTATCTATAAATCACATAACACTTGTTTCTAACAAGTATTATGTTAACATTGATGATTACTTAAAGAGTACTCGTTGACCACTCTTTGAGATAACAAAAGCCCATTATGGGCCAAGATTCGATAGAAATCTTAGATTATGGGTGTTAAAGACGACGCATTGCTGATATTGGTGTCAAGGATTTCAACTTTTTAGCAATTAAGTACAAAGGAATCGGAATTAATATTTTGTGTTTTGAGTTTTTCACGCATTTTTCTTCAAATTGGTTTTTGGTTTTTACGATTAACAACATAACACCAGTAAAAAAATCATGAAACTTGCTCTATAACAACATAGATTTTCACTTTACAGGTGAACGAAACCGATTAATGCCTCTGAAATTTCTGCACATACTCGTATGTAGTCCTCCTCAAAAATATTGTTACTCCTTTCAAAATGTTGGTTGGATATGGTTGCAGTTTAGTAGTTGTAGTTGAAGATAAGTAGTTGATTTTGAAGCGTTACGAAGTTCCCCGGGACAACTTGTATTTATTAAGTGACCCCTAGAGTAGCTATCCATACCACAATACCATCTTCGTAACTAACATTGCTGACAATTTGTCAAGTAAAAGAACGTCCCAGGTTGATCTTGGTAAGTTCAGCGATAAAACTGATAATAGGCTACTTGACTAAATTTAAATTTCATGTAGATTAACTAAACTATAGGACATGTATTTTTTTTCTTTATATACGTTATCCAAAAATAGCGGCGGTACATTATGTCAAAATGTGGCGTAACCTAAACTTCAATGTGCTTTAACTAATGTAAGTAAAATGCATGGGTAGGCTCTCCAACCCTTATACATCACAGTTAACGGACGGTTAGTCATAAGGAATAAGGGCTTATTCCATAGCATGGAAAAAAACATATTAAAACAAGATCAAATGCTTTTTTTGACAAGTCCAATAAGCAGACATAGGTAGGTGTTTTCTTATCGTTATAATACTACATTGTGTTTGAGCACAAACAACTATGTAGTAGGTACGTATTTATAATTTTATCGATAATAAACTTAATTCAAATAATTGAAGATCTGTTTGTAAACAATAACTCGATAAGAGTCATCTGTTTTATCATAGGACGAGAAAAGACATGTTTTGAGTAAACAACTCTATTGAAACAGTTTTAGAGTCTTTAATTGTTCAGAGACTTACTCCCGAACTCCAACCCTAAATATGCAACAAACTTTACTATCAAAAAGAACTTGTCCCCAAGATATAGGTACGTAAGTATAAAAAGGCACATCTTCCCAAAAAAGGTACATTCCAAGCTAGCTCTTGAAACCTGCAACAATGGCCCCATCATACACTCTGAAGTACTTCAACTGCATGGGCCTTGTTGAGCCCATCAGGTACCTGCTGGCCTACGGTAATGTCAAGTATGAGAACATCGTCATCCCTGATGCTGAGTGGAACAAGATCCAGAAGGGTGAGTTTTTACATATATTTTATTTCTTGATAAACCATAAATAATAACTTACTTGGCCTGCCTGACTCTTAATGAATCAGACATCACGTAATTTTCTGCCCTATAAATTTAAACGATAATTCATGAACCCATGCCACTTTTTGTGGTCCGTGCTCCCCTCGCTTGCCTTATCCTCGGTTGAAGGATACTTCTGATTTGATTACAAGCTACCTATATCCCCGTATTATTTTTTCGGAAAATCTCGCATCTTCTTTGACTTCATCCTTGCATAGCCAAGAAGTTAAGATCTATTTCATCACAATAAAAACACATACAAACAGACGGGCAGAATCACATCGTAAATGTTCCATTAATCATTTCAGTACGAAACCATCTTGGTTTTACAGTTAACCAAGCCTAAGTTGATGATTTTCTCCTTTTTATAGTTGTCCCCTTTGGTAAACTGCCCATCCTAGAAGTCGATGGCAAGGTCCTGTTCCACTCTGTGGCTATCAGCAAATACCTAGCCAAGGTTGTGGGTCTCCTGCCCGTCAACGAATTTGAGGTGGCTGAGCTCGATGCTATGGTCGACGTTATCTACGAGCTGGGGTGGCGTAAGTACACAAATAATAATCATAATTTTTCTCCTGTATGTCGGCACAGCACATATTCTATTTCAAACCTAGAATTATGTTCTGTCAAGATTTGGCTTTGTGTTTAATGACTGGCTGCCTGTCTGACGTCAACCCTTTTTGTAAATTAATTGACTCGTCCTTAAGTTAGCAGGGCAACCATGAGCTTATTGTTGTTAGCTTGGGGACCGACAGATGTTGGTTGAATTTACTTATATCAGTAAGGGCATAAACTTATTTCATGTTTAGTAATAGTAATTAAGTATATTCGTAAACTTCTTATGGAGAATACACTTTAGAGGTATTATTTATACGGTGGCACCTTTTTACGTTTTATGATTTTTACTTAGATTGATCATATTTAAATTTGAATGCCAAAAACAGTACAACAGATGGTACCATCGTCAAATGACTTACACAAAATAACATACCGATAAGCTTATTAAACGACTGCTATTACAGAGGTCATGAGCTGGCAGCAGCAGATGAACCTTGAGCTGAAGAATGTCATGGGAATGGAACTAATTGAGGTATTGATCCCGAGACTGTTGGTTGACTTTGAAGAGATCCTCAAGAAGAAGGGCAGCTTCTTTGGAGGAATGGTAAGGACATTTAGACTTTCTTTGATATCTTAACATTGATTTTTATGTATTGACAATCAATCAAAAAATTTTTTATACCAAAAACACATTATACACCTTCCTTTATCCTACATAATGGCCACCTCTTTAAATACTAGACACCGACGATTGACAACGAATTTTTTTACTAGTGTCCCCATTCACACGTCAACCACTATGGGTTTTTTTCATTCTTGCTCAAATTTGTCATAGAAGCGATAAGCCAATAAAAATTGGACAATATTTTCCTCCTAACTCCGAAAATAACTATAATCAGTAATTTCAATCCAAAATAAAAAAAGATAATAGCCAGAAATATATTTTTTTAATTGTTGGTAATGGTTACAGAAACTCTGCTGGGCTGACATCTTCGTCGTCGGCATCCTGGAGTCAGTTGAGAAGATGCTCAACAAGAGCTTGTTCTCTAAGTACCCTCTGCTGCAGCAGCTGATATTGGACGTCCAGAACGTTCCGGCCATCAAGTCTTACATCAGCAAGCGTCCCATCTACAAATGCTAAGTCACAATGAAGATTTTTCGCGAAAATCTGGACATCCTTTCGCTGTGTTCATCAAATTGTAATTTAGATTAAAAAAGTCTCTGAAATGAATGACTTGTGTTCATCTATCTATCCTTCTTTCATCCAATAGACATCAAATATAGGACATATATTTTTTTAAGTAGGCTACCAAGCTGAGCTACCAAGAAAATAATACAAAGATATTATTTTATCGAAACTATTTTAATAACGTAAGAACATCTACAACTTTAAAATAACTCTTAGCAAGACACATTTATAAAAATACGGAGCTTTACCTATTCGTTCCTATAAGTGGTGCTTCTAACTTTTCGTAATACAGTTAACAATTTTTTTTTATCACAACACATATCGTGATTTAACAAAATGTAATGCCGTTAGATAGGTATGAATTGACATCATGATGATACAAAAAATTATAAAACCTGATAAAAATTGGCACAGCGAAACATCGTAGCCTAAAAACGATAAAGTTAAAAATGTTGTTGTGTAAATTGATAACATAATTACCTATAAATTATATAGGAAGTTCACTATCAAACTAGAAATAGCTTATTTTTAGTTTTAAAATTACAGGATTTTATCGCGTACCTTTTTTATTATTTTCCCGACGTTTCGAACACATTTCAGCGTTCTTGGTCGCGGGAGGACTGAGGTTTAACAAGTTATAGAAATAGCTTATGTCATAATGCTTTTCTATCCTTTACTGATTGTTTTATTTTGATGGTTTTCAATGCTTGATTAATAAAAAGTTCATCCCCATCTGACGTGTATTACGAAGTACCTTGCTTTCTATGACTATTTTTATTTATTTCACGTTTAAATGTACATTTATCTTAAAATATTGTTTGCCAAACTATGACACAGTTTGTCGGCAGCATCTCTCGTGAACATAACAAAATTATAAATGTACCTACCTACTTAGTTTGATGAATTTATTTTATCTGATATTGATGGCGATTCGGTTGTTGCACCAACTAGCTAAAGCTAATCAAATTAATACTAACAAAACTAATAGAATGTCCGTAAAGCCGCCGCCAGACAGACGAAGCGAAACTATATGGGTTCCTTGTTGTACGGAACCCTGAAAGCCGGATAGTTCGCGTCCGTGGTCCTCCAAATATTTTCATAGAGTACCTGCTTTACTTGACGTTATGCTGCCATCTTTTCTCTTCAGCTTCGTCATCTGGCTCTGCCCAATAGAATTATTCTCTCGCGAACACTTTGGAGACTTTATTTCGCTCCATCGTATCGTTAATACGAGCTGTATTAAAGGTACGAACATTGTCCCGCAAGGATTTCCAAATGATTATGATAATGACCTTAAATCTCATCTTAGTGCTCATTATTGACTCTTCGATTAGGATTTAAGGTATATAAGGTTAGATTATTTGTAGTAAGGCCTTTACATTAATTTTATACATGATGTATACAGCGTCAGCAACTAGTATTCATGCTGACGGGACGCTGCAGTGCTTGGGACATTATAAGATGGATTAGGTTTGCCCAGCACCTTTTTTTGATATGCATACTTTTTTTTATTGCAGCTAGACCTTTGTTTGACCACAATCTCACCTGATGGTAAGCGACGATGTGGCCGATGATGGATCACAAAGGTTAAAATATAATTTCTACACATCATTTCCTTCAGTTTGATACCAAACTTGGGTATATTTGGAAACATTCGATTATTCATCCCCTCTTTCACCCCCCCCCTCCCCCCTATATTTCATTAATTTAGTTATTTTCATGCTCAGTGACAAGCTTGTCAAGCCAATACCACCAAAATGTGTCTATTGCTTTTTCACTTTGTATTTATTACACTTAGTAAACTATTTCCTAGGCCACGTGTATCGAAAAAGATACACGTTTTTATATTTATTTATTTTTGTCTAAGATACAAAAAATCACCTGTAACTTACAGGTTTTGAGATTTTTTTCTGATTTGTTTTAGAATAAACAGTGTGTGGAAAACAAAAAATAGCTCAAAATTAACTATAGTAGCGAAGATTCACTAGATGACCCGAACATTTTATGAACTATTTGTCCGATTCACAACCCAAAACCACTGTGAATATCGCCCAGGCCACGGCTTTTTTTCTGCCATACAAAATGTATAGAAAGCGTGCACATTTTGGACACACAGTGCTCTAACTGAAAACGGGTGTGTGTATCCTAAATGATACACATGGCGCCGAGCGTGTTAAATTATTTCATACGTTAATTTTGCTCCATGCAAAATTAAATACTTTCTTATATACTCGTAGGTATTTTTATAACACATTGACAGTGCGCATTCAGCTCAGCTTTATTTTTATTTTGAAGCTGTAAGTAATGTGCTAATAAGTATTTTTTTTAATAACTTATTTGTTGACAATGACCATGTACGGGCAGCTATAGAATTTAGAATTAGGATTTGGTTTATTTTTACCCATTTTTATGGTTTTGTAGTAAAACAAGAAACCCTTCTATCTAAAGATAAAGATAAAGAATGCATTTATTTAACACAAAATATCAACATCAACTTAGGCGCTACACAGACACTTAACTGATAATTACTTATTATATTAATTATATAAGTACCTAATAAAAACAAATTTACTTTTGTGCTAAAAAGACGTTCAGCTCAGCATAAATGTTGGGTGCGTTAACACAGCCCAACGCTGATTTTCAGCTGAAACCTGAGTAAAGAGGGTTGTACAGCAGCGACGTATTTAATAATAAACCAGTGCTGTCTGTGCTATCTGTCTGTCCGTCCGACCGTCCGTCCGTCCATCACCAGCTTTGCGAAGAGACTATAAGTCCAAGAAAGCTGTAATTTTGCATGGATTTATAAAATAACAACTCCAAGATACACGCTACAAAAAAATGCTGAAAAAAAATTATTGGGGGTAAGGTAAGGGGTGTACATTTTTTTTTATTTTCCCATCGTGTGGGACATCGTTGAAAAGGTATTTTAAAACCATTTAGTGGTATCAAGACAGTTTTTCGATTTAGGCTTTAGTTTGCGAAATATTAACGATTGAAACATTATTTTCGAGCGTCCCGTCCCCTTCCCTAGACTGTAAACTGCTAGCTTTAAACATCTGAAAAAAAAACAGGAATACAGTTGTGACCATGAAATTTCTAGGAAAACTATAACAAATGAGCTAGTTTTATTAATTTCGTAGAAATTGACACTCATATAATTGATGCAGTTTACCAAACATACCGAACTACTTTAAACCGAAAACTCAATTCATTCCTGATAATACGTTTTGGCAAACGTAAAAAATAAACATACACCAACTTCAAACAACAGTTCAGCAGGTCAGCTCAACAGGTTAACTACGGAACCCTACATAGCGCGTGGCCCGACACCCTCCCGGCTTTATTTATTTTATTTAGAATTTTACTACCTACTAAGTTATGATTAAGAATAAGAATACTTTATTGTTAAATTGTTACATTTTCCATGTACATGGAAGGTCTTAAATAAAATTAATGTGAAAACAATTTTATCCATTTCGGACATACAATACTCATCACTATTAAATGATCACTTAATACTAAGCAATAGAAGAAAAAACACATTTGAATAAGCCATAGACTGACAAACCAACAAGTTACACCTAAATTAATATTTTATAATTATTATCTATGTATCAAAGTACTCTTTGAGATTATAATGAACCTTGTGTACAAGCCAATTCCGTAATTTACACTTGAAAGTATTACCATTCAGCTGTTTTATCTCCAGTGGTAAATGGTTTAAAACTTTAATTGCCGTTATGTAAGTGCTCTTGTCAAACATAGTGTTATTTATTTGAGGGATGCAAAGATTAAATTTATATTTATTTCTAATGTTATCTGATCGACTAGATTTCATCTCAAAAAAGTTATTATTATTTTTAACAAATAGACAAATTTCTATAAAATATATATACTGGTGAGTGTTAAGATATGGTTCTCCTCAAAAATATTTATAAATATTATATATATATATCAAATATATATTATGTTACTATAAAAAAAGACATTTAATTTAAGATTATCTGACATACATACCTATGTATACATTATGTTAATACGCTGCAATAAATGAGTATTATTTTGTAAACTTCTTAACCGATTTTGATAGAATATTTAAGAACAACCGCTAGAAAGCCTGCTTTTAAATAAAATAAAACTACAAGCGAATCGATCCACTTGTTTAAGAGGTAAGATGCCACAGACAGACATACAAACACGCACACATAGCAGTCAAATTTATAACACCCCTATTTTTTGTCGGAGGTTAAAAAATAATATGAACAAAATGGAGCAAATTGACAAATTTTGTTGACATACACAAACATATGAAATTAAAGGTAATTACGCAATAAATACCCGTTAACCCAATTTATTAAATGTCTTGTGATTGCGAAAGTATAAGAACAATACAAGTCCTACGTTTAATGTCTATTGGATGAAAGAAGGATAAACACCAGTTATTAATTTTTGTTTAATTTTATTTTTTAAATTACAATTTAGATATTACACAGCGAGAGGATGTTCGAATATTCGCCAAAAATCGTCATTGTAACTTAGTATTTGTAGATGGGACGCTTGCTGATGTAAGACTTGATGGCCGGAACGTTCTGGACGTCCAATAGCAGCTGCTGCAGCAGAGGGTACTTAGAGAACAAGCTCTTGTTGAGCATCTTCTCAACTGACTCCAGGATGCCAACGACGAAGATGTCAGCCCAGCAGAGTTTCTGTAACAATTGCCAACAATTAAAATAATATTCTATATCTGGTTATCATCTGATTAGAATAAGTGATTATATTTGTTAATTATAGTAGCACAGTTTGGCAGACAATATTTTAAGATGAATGTACATGTAGACTTGAAATAAATAAATAAATATTATAGAAAAGTTATTTTCGGAGTAAGGGAGAAAATGTTGCCTAATTCTTATTGGCTAATCGGCTCTTCAACAAATTTGAGCAAAAAACTAAAAAAAAAATCGCAGTCAATCTAACTTGTATATTGTAGTCTATAGTACTTAAAAAGGAGGCCATTCTGTAGAATAAAGGAAGGTGTATGATGTGTTTATACAATTATTATAGGTAATATACCGATTTCGATTGATTGTCAATGAGTAGGATAAAGTCAAAATTAAATATCATTACCATTCCTCCTAAGAAGCTGCCCTTCTTCTTGAGGATCTCTTCCAAGTCAACCAACAGTCTCGGGATCAATACCTCAATCAGTTCCATTCCCATGACATTCTTCAGCTCAAGATTCATCTGCTGCTGCCAGCTCATGACCTCTGTAATAACATGAGTCATTTAATATGGCTTATCGGTATATAATTTGGTGTTAGTAATCTGACGATGTTTTGGCATTCAAATAAAAATAATATGGTCGATTTTATTAAAATTCATAAAACGTAAAAACGTGCTAAGTACTAATAACCTCTATATTATTAAAATATGGGATTATCGGGTATTTATCGCGTAATTACCTTTCAGCGTCTACGATCACCAAAGGATTGTAGTACGTTTCTGTAATCTGTGGTAGTACCCTTGCAAGTACCTGGAGTTTACAAAGTCGATTGCAGCTGTGGTCGTTCTTACATGGGCAGACGAAGCGCACAGTCGCCGAACGTGTTAAGGAACATATCGCAGCGGTCAAAAATCGACAAGTAAACAAGTCAGCTATAGCGGAGCATGTAGTGGACTCAGGACCCAATCACTGGATCGAACTCCACAATCCCAAGATTATTTCCAACGAGAGGCACTACTACAAGAGAATGGTTCGGGAAGCGATTGAAATTAAGAAATATCCTAATTTTAATCGTGAAGACGGCTTCAGACTCTCTGCTTCATGGAATCCAGTGACGGCCAAGTCTACTCGGCGTGTGAATAAACCAAAGTGTGCTGATACAGTGAGTGTAGTGTGCTGTCCCAGTGTGAACCGGCCTTAAATCTCAAATTTCTAATTATGAAGACCAAGTGAGGGTAGTCTGAAAAGATGCCTTCGCTTTTCTGCGGTTAACTTCAGCACGCCAGTCTCCCCGCGAGCACGACCAGGTGCAATCCGGTCGAAACGTCGGGAATAAAATAAAGGTAATTACGCGATAAATACCCGATAATCCCATATTTTAATAATGTGTTGTGATCGCGAAAGTTTAAAAAATACTATTACTAATAATATAAATTAAAAAGTTTAACTCCATCAGAAGTTTGTGAATATGCTAACTTACTTTCACAAAACATGAAATAACTTCATTCCATTACTTATCTCCTGTTCACTTATATCTAAGTGAACAGGAGAGGGGCAACCAACTTCTTCCGGCACCCAAGCCAACATCACCAGCTCATAATTGCCCCTGCTAACTTGTAGACAAGTCGATGCATTCTGAAAGTGGGCTGACTATCGTCAGACAGGCAGCCAGTCATAATTCTAAGTTGGAATGAGAGGAAATTATGCTGTGCCGACATACAGACAAAAATTATGATTATTATTGGTGTTAACTTACGCCACCCCAGCTCGTAGATAACGTCGACGATAGCATCGAGCTCAGCAACCTCCAATTCGTTTATGGGCAGAAGACCCACAATCTTGGCGAGGTATTTGCTGATAGCCACAGAGTGGAACAGGACCTTGCCATCGACTTCGAGGATGGGCAGTTTACCGAAGGGGACAACTGTAAAAAGAAGACAATCTACTAAATCTAAACAAGAGGATCAGATGTTCAGAAAAGTCAGTTTATAATTATTTATGGCAACGTAATGAAATTGCTATTAGAACCTTTATGTTGTAATTCTGACAATCTGTCTGTGTAAGGTGGTTTTTTATTCAGATCCTTCTTAGCTTGCCTATGAAACGATGAAGTAAAAGAAGATGTGAACCCTTCCATAAAATGGTTTTCTTTTATTGTTTGTAATAAAATCAGAAGGACCCTTAAACCGAGGTTAAGAGAAAAACCGAGGACAAGAAAAGCAGAAAAATGGCGTGAGTTTTTAGTATTTTTATTTTATTTATCGTTTTAAAGTCGGAAGTGAACTTGGCTTTAAATTATAATGGCAAAAATTAGAATTCAGGAAAAGAGGTAGGTAAGTTATAAGTTTTGGTTTACCAAGTTTTAGAAAAAAATATGTTAAAACTTACCCTTCTGGATCTTAATCCACTCAGCATCAGGAATGACGATGTTCTCATACTTGACATTACCGTAGGCCAACAGGTACCTGATGGGCTCAACAAGGCCCATGTAGTTGAAGTACTTCAGAGTGTATGATGGGGCCATTGTTGCAGGTTTCAAGAGCTGGCTTGGAATGTACCTTTTTCGGGGATATGTGCCTTTTTATACTCACCTACCTATATCTTGAGGACAAGTTCTTTTTGATTGTAAAGTTTTTTGCATATTTAGGGTTGGAGTTCGGGAGTAAGTTTCTGAACAATTAAAGACTCTAAAACTGTTTCAATAGAGTTGTTTTCTCAAAACATGTCTTTTCTCGTCCTATGATAAAACAAAAGACTCTTATTGGGGTCATTGTTTGTAAACAGATCTGTAATTGATCCAACTCAGAGTTTTACTACTGATAATAAATCGAGGGACATAGGTACTCAAATTTAATAAGTATACATCTATTTTTTCAGCAGTCTTAATAAATTTAAATAAATATGTTCAGCAGTATTTTAGATTTTACCATTAAAGTCGGTTTTTTAAGTAATAAAAATTCAAGCATTATAATAGTATTTTTTTTTATTTAAATAACAAAAGGACTGTCGTTTAGCGACCATGTCGTCCTAAAAAGCCTACACAATAATCAACAAAAATAAATATTATATTAAAAACAAAAAACTTATAACTTAATTCCTACACAATAATCAACAAAAAGAAATACTATAGTAAAAACAACAAACTTATAACTTAATTGTTATCTAGTTCTAATTCTAGCAACGTAATTAACATTTTTCATTCGGCCGACATCGGACTTTTCAAAATAGTAGATGTTACAAGAGATGCAGCACAGATACAGTAAATGAAGTTATGTGAGCTCACAGCAGCTGCAATAAACCAGTTTCTTGGGCAGCAGAGAACAGGACAGTTAATAACAAGGGTTTCCGTCGTCACTTTTATAGTGAGGAGTGTGAAAACAAGCGATTGGCGACAATAAATAATGTCCTTTGTAATTAACTGTAAACTTTCACGATTTTTATACCCATAAAGTCCTTAGTTTGTTTAGGAAGGCAATCGACAAATATAATTCATAGAGATAATGATTTAGTATAGGCAAAAATAGCCGTAGGGTGCCGGTAGTAGAATGATGCCCCTCTTTTCTTGCCCATAGATGCTGTAAGGGATTCTTCCGGTAGATGGAGACTGGTACGATGGTTTCAATGGAGATCCAAGATCCTATGTCTAGCAATAGACGTCCTACGGCAGACATAATGATGATGATACGTATTAACGTACTTAGTTTGATTAGACAGGCAAGCGGCGAGTCGAATTTATAGAGATAATGATTTAGTAAAGGCAAAATGTGCTGCTGTTTAGATTGTCAAAATAAATTTTGAAAGAACCTTTACTATTATACAGCGTGTCCCGTAATTGGGGTACTAAGCCGAAAGGGGGGTTTCCTACCCCCCCTGGCAAACAACGTTTGTTCTACGACTTTCTTGATTTTCAAGTTTTTCAGTGATAAGATAACGTTCAAAGTTTATACCAATTTCATAAGAGTGACAACCCTGCTCTCAGCTGTTACGGGCAATGACCTATTGACCGCCGGGGATTCCCGCGGCGCGCCCGCAACGCGCTTGTGCGTATATTGAGTGTGGGTATAGGCAGGCGTCCGTCACTCGCTCAAGGCCACGCGTTAAATGCCTACCGCTCTGTACATCGCAGGAGTTGCAAGTAGGGATGTTCCGATACCATCAAAGTATCGATACCTACTTAAATAAGTAGTACTCATATCGTTTTACGATACTACTCATATAAGTAACCATAAAGTATCAATACCTAGTTATAACGATAGGTTTTAGTATTTTTTTAGGAATAATGAAAAAATAGTTTTTCTTTTTTATTATTATTAACGTAGATATGACAACCGTCTTTTTATTTGTTTGAGAACTCTATCGTTTATGAACTGATTATTACTATATTGGATTAACGGGTATTTATCGCGTAATTACTTTTATTATTATCCTGACGTTTCGACTATCGAAAGGTATCCATCATTTTAAAAAACTAAATCATATTTGAGCAACCAATAAAAATAGCTGTTTTTTTTCACCATATTCGTTTTATTATAAAAATCTCATCGTAGAAGCGCAGCCCTAGCCCTAGCGATGCCGCGTCACAGATTACTTGCAAGTAGGTGAGGCGGGTGAGCAAAGCAATCTCAACGATTTTGTAGGCTATTATAGCGTAGGTATTTTCGCTTTTGTATTGGAGTGATGTATCTGTTAGTTTCTGTAATCTGTGGTATAGGTGCGTGGTGTGCGTAGGCGCGTAGGTATGTATTACGGACACACGTCTGTTATACATTAGGGTTGACAGCGACTTGGAAAACTTTAATTTTGTATGGAAACCTGAAAATACGTTTTACTGAAATCTTTCTTCGCCTTTGCATTCCTTTGGTGGGGGGTAATTTGCAGCTCCTGGCTTCATACCCCAGTTACGGGACACCTTGTATAATATAAATAATATTTTCAATGCTCAGAATATGGTATTTTCAGAGGTTAATCATTATCAAATAATTATTATTATTATTTTATGATTTTTATATACTTTTTTTTGTTTTTGTGTTCATATCTTTAATATTATTTTTTTACATAGATAAATTTATCTTTTTATATTAGTTTTTGGAATCCTTGTTATTATTTAAACAATAATATACTTAGTGATTTATTATGAGGAAAAGCCTTGGATCTCGAAACACAGCCTAGGCTAGTTCAAGATCCTAAGGAACCAACAATAAAATTGTAATCATCATCATCATTTCAGCTGTAAAACGTCCACTACTGAACACAAGCCTCCCTCATTAGATCTCCATGAAGGGTAGTTGCCATACTCACCACGCTTGGCAGGCGGGTTGGCAAGCGCAGTACGGGATGTTGATACTTGGAAAGACGCTGCTGCCCATCTTCCGGAGGTATCCCTTAGCAGGCTCTTACTGTATCCATGGGTATGAGAGGAGGGGTAACATTCTACTGCCGGCACCCCACGACAATTGTAATATCATGTGTCAAATAAATAAATGATTATGATTATGATATGACCTTGTTCATCTTATTAAATCTACCTTTTGCTTAGCAAACGATTCTTGTACTAAAGATGACCCTACCAGATAAAGCTAGCGAGCTAACAATAGTTTTGTCATCGTCAATTCAGTTACTGTTAACTCTTATAAAGTCCGCACACGTGATGCCGACTCTTAGAGCAATGCGACACGGACGTTGCGACAGCGCTGCGTCGTGTCGTCGCAACGCAGTGAATACCACACTAGTGCCAATCGCGGCATCCGTCGGCGCTGCGTCAACGCAGTGAATGCCACACGAGCGCCGGTCACGGCGTCGTCGGCGCTGCGTGTCTCTACCGTCGGAATGTGTGAATGGTGTAGGATGTGTTAGTCGTTGCCGCATGCCGCTGCGTCGTTTCATCGCAGCTCGCTTCTTTACCTCGTCTCCCTTCCTTGTGCGTTGCGCGTACGCTGCGTCACCCTCCGTCATTACAACGCATCGTGTGGCATGTCGTTCAGATTTATATGTAGAAAGACGGAGCGGAGCGTCACTGCTCAGTCGACGCAGCGCTAGCGCAATGCACAGACATCGTCTGTGTGGCACCTCTCTAACAACATTATATAATTTTTTTACACCGACTCTTCAATAATTTCCAAACTGCTAAACAGATTTTGCCTGTGAGTCACCGATAGGAAACCTGTTTTCAAAGAAAATAAAAATTGCATCCAAATCGGTTCAAGCGTTAAAGAGATACAGTGCCATAGACAGACAGACACACACGCACTCACACGTAGTGGTGAAACTTAAAATGCCTCATTATAAGTTGATTTACGGGATGTTGATACACATAAAGATGCTGCTGCCCCTCTTCGAAAGTATCCCTTACAGGCTCTCACTACATCCACGGGCATGAGAGGAGGGGTAACATTCTAACATTCTACTGCCGGCACCCCACGGCAAACAACGGCACCTCATAATTACCTTGTCAGAACTCACTCCTTGCAAAAGTCTATCTCTTGTTCTATAATTCACTCAGTCCACTCTCACACACCCCTTGGCACTCACCCTAACCCATTCACTATAAGACACACAAACACACACATGCACACACACACACACACACACACACACACACACGAATACTTGGCATTCGGGACCACCTCTAATATAAATATAAAAACTTGTTAGCCGCTCTGTTCCGTACCGTGGAGAGGGAGGCCTGGTGACCTGTATCACAGGTTCTTTTGAACCTATTTCAGGCACCAGTCTTCACAAACCAGGTTACTACTGGCGGACTACCAGCACGAAGTAAATACTTATTTATATTTAAGGACAGTTTTTAAAAGGTCACGCGCGTTGGAATCTGTATTTTATGCTTTTTTTCATTAATAAGCTTTAGTTCACATACATTTTGTCTATGTAATAATTTATTTTTAAGCCTACTTTGTGATGAAAAATAAAGAAATATTTGATTTGAAAAAAAAAAATATTAAATATCTCAAAGGTAAAAAATTAAATTCATACAAGAGCCATATATGGCTCTTCGCTTTCGCATTCGCAACCAATATATTTATTCATCATCATCATCATCATTTCAGCCGTAAAACGTCCACTACTGAACTAAGGCCTCCCTCATGGATGAGGGGTAGTTGCCATACTCACCACGCTTGGCAGGCGGTTTGGTGAGCGCAGTATGGGATGTTGATATACGGAAAGACGCTGCTGCCCATCTTCCGGAGGTGTCCCTTAGCAGGCTCATACTGCATCCACGGGTAGGAGAGGAGGGGTAACATTCTACTGCCGGCACCCCACGGCTTATATTTATATATTTATTAGTACAGTAAAATAACAGAAAAGGTTATGCAAATGTATAGACACGAAGAAAACTCATCAAGTTTGCTTGATCAAATGTCAAATAAACGCTTACAATACGACAAGCCCTCATCTCACCAAAATCCTTCACTTACCTTGTGACCTAACTAAGAACCTTGTACCTTTTCTAAGTGTTACGGTGACCCATCCCTAACCTGTGAATAATGTATGACAGGACTAATTACATTAGCACTATGGACATATTCGGGATTCTGCCTCACCTTTCTACCCGAATGCCGTGGGTTTTTTGATTGGACAACAATATAGCTCTCAGGAATTGTAATTTATTAGTTATTGCTTATTGACTACCTCCGTGGCTCAGTTGGTCTAATAGACGACTGTTGCGCAGGACGCCACGGGAAAAATGTTTGCAGTTCTACAGATATTTGTCCTGTCTGGGTATTTTCCTATGTATAAAAATTATTAATTTCCAAAAAAATTGTGTTTAAGTATTCTATTAATCAACTGGCATCATTGACGGTGGGATCTCGTCCGGGGATTCTTAGCACCCGTGATCCCAGGGTCGGCATGGCGCCCGTCAACGTCAGCACAATCGCTGGAGTCGCCGGACACTTGGGGCCTTAGTTGGGTTTGTATATTCATTTAGGGCAGGGGTTCCCAAACTTATACGTTTCATGCCTCCCTACTGCTTAAAATAATATGCCCACGCCTCCCCTCGGCCCAGGGCCCAGCAAGTAGCAGCAAGTGGGCTCGCCAAGCAATTGTAAAATAAAATAAGGATAATAAAGTCCAAAAATACATTTTGAGATGTTTTATTATAAAATATTTCTTTTAAACAAACAAAAATACATTTATTTATAATGTTAACTTTACAACATGTAGACGGTTAAATAGGGAGTTATCTCCCTGAACATTTTAGAATAAACTAAACACTAAACACATCGATATTGTAAATCTAACAAGATAAAATGGACACTGATTCAGCACTGAGTTGATTGTCTAGCAAGCTAGGTAACCAACGCTGATCTTCCATCAGCGCCATTTCTTGACATTACGGATGCCTTACACAAAAAGTATTAAAGTTAAATAAACAGGGCGCCAAGCGCGCTTTTAACACACTTGTCATAAAATGAGTTAATGTGACGGATGAGCTTGCATGCTTTTTACAAGATTTCCAATTCTGGGTTCAATAGAAGAAAGTGCACAACGTAGATCTAGAGATCGTAAAAAACAAAGTACAGAAGCAAACTAGATATTGCTAGTGCAATATCTAGTTTGCTTCTGTTATTGCACTAGCAATATCTAGTTTGCTTCTGTACTTTGTTTTTATTGCTACAACTGCTGAAAACGCTTTTTCGCACAAATAAGTGCTTGAAAGGGTAAAAACAATTTTAGTGCTTGCTCTGCTGTGCTGGGATAAACTTTGAGATATTTAACCCAAAATTGTGCCTTATCAATCTTCTTAAAATAATATTGGGCAGCAGAATCATTTTTGATTTCCAGATCATCGTGAGAAGGATCGGTCGCTATTCGATAAATAATATCATTGCACGAGTCGGGGAAGTAGCGCTGGAATTTGTCCGTGAGGTGCTGCAAATGGTTTGATATTTCCTTGGTATCAATTTTATCAAAAATCTCCATAAAGCACGCTTCATCTGTGATCGCAAGTAGTTGAGGAAAGCAAGAATAGTTGGACGCCAAAATTTTGCGTTTCCACAGTTGCAACTTCTCAGTGTATGCCGTGATACCATCGCGATGGTAAATTATGTTCGTCTCCGCCTTGTAATTTTAAGTTCAAAGTGTTTAGTGACTTATAAATATCTGATAGATAAGCAAATATTACTTAGACCCATGGTTTCTTAAATTCCACAAGAAATTCACTTTGTTTTTGAATTTCTAAAAACTGAATTACTTCATCTCGCAGTTCAAATAATCTTTTCAACATATTTCCTTACAAGAGCCAGCGCACTTCTGTATGAAATAACAATGTCTTGTATTCTGAGCCCAAATATTCACAGAGAGCCGTAAAAATCCGCGTGTTTAATGCACTTTTTTTAACATTATTTTCAATTTTAATGCATAATTTCAAGATGTCATAGAGTTCGTTTAAGTGTTTTAGCTGCCAAGGCTTGACGGTGTATAAAACAGTAAATAGTAATTACGTTGGGATTTTTTTCTTTGACCAAGTGTATGAACCCTGGACGAAATCCAAGCAATGCCGGAGCGCCGTCTGTGCGTAAGCCTATCAACTTTTTCCATGACAATTCATGTTTATCAAAGAATTGAGAGATTGCTGGGATGCTGCTAGGGGGATTTGGACCTAACCCACCACGCTGGTCCAGTGCGAGTTGGGGGGGGATTTTGTCAGAGCCTCGTTCGTTGTTCGGCAGGGTGCACCGCGAACAGGTGAGGTTGACTTGGGCTCCAAAAGATGATAGTTGGTGCCGCTTACACACCATAAATAAACACATTAAGTTAAAAAAAATAACGTAAAAAAAACTGAGAAAATCGACAAAGTTAAAGTGCCTAGTTTGTCGAAAAATGTATTTTACACTGTTGCATACGATATCCCTAAGCGTATGAAGGTTGCAGGCACCTTTATACGCTGTCTTATGCTACAAAATTACGCGATAAATACCCGTTAATCCATTTTATTCAAATGTGTTGTGATCACGAAAGTTTAAAAAAATACATATCTAACGTTTGATTGTCTTTTAGATGAAAAAAGTATAGAAACACAAAATATTTATATTAGCGGTTTTTTTATTTAGATTACAATTTAGATATTGCACAGCGATAGGATGTTAAGATATTCGCCAAAAATCGTCATTGTAACTTAATATTTGTAGATGGGACGCTTGCTGATGTAAGACTTGATGGCCGGAACGTTCTGGACGTCCAATATCAGCTGCTGCAGCAGAGGGTACTTAGAGAACAAGCTTTTGTTGAGCATCTTCTCAACTGACTCCAGGATGCCAACGACGAAGATGTCTGCCCAGCTCAGTTTCTGTAACAATTGCCAACAATTAAAATTATATTCTATCATCTGATTTGAATAACTGATTAAAGTATTTAATTAAAGTTGCACAGTTTGGCAGACAATATTTTAGGATAAATGTACATTTAAACTTCGAATAAACAAATAAATTAAAAAAAGTTCGTAATAAATAAATAAAAATTTTAACAATATTGAGCTAGAATGAAAAATTCCTAGACTAGGTTGACGTCTCAATGGGGACATTACGAAATTAAATTCATAGCCAACCTACATAATGTATAAGAACTTGGTCTTTAGTATATAAAGAGGAGGCCATTCTGTACAACAAGCATTGGTACGGGGGTACCAGAAAAGGGGGCGAAGGCCTCAAAAGGTCACCAAAGGTCAAAAATGTAATTTTTGGGTTTTTGGACGTTTTTGACCATTTGAAGAATTTTATTTTTTTAGTGACCTTTTGAGGTCACAATAACTCCGATCCCTGTGACTTTAGGGTCACCAAAATCAGTCACTTTCTCTCATTAAGACGGTGCTAGTAAAAAGGTTTCATGTAAACCGGTCAACGCTTTCAGTTGTAATCGTCAAATACACGGACAGACGGGCAGACAGACAGACAGACAGCGCTATCCATATTAAGAGGCTTTGCCCCCTAATAAAGGAAGTTGTATGATGTGTTTTTACAATTCTTAAAGCTAAAATACCGATTTCGATTGATTTGATAATGAGTAGGTTTAAGACAAAGTCAAAATGTCATTACCATTCCTCCTAAGAAGCTGCCCTTCTTCTTGAGCATCTCTTCCAAGTCAACCAACAGTCTCGGGATTAATACCTCGATCAGTTCCATTCCCATGACATTCTTCAGCTCAAGGTTTATCTGCTGCTGCCAGCTCATGACCTCTGTAATAACATGAGTCATTTAATATGGCTTATCGGTATATAATTTTGTATAAGTAATCTGACGATGTTTTGGTATTAAACTAAAATGTATATGGTCGATCTTATCAAAATTCATAATACGTAAACACGTGCTACTAATGATATAAATAACAAAAGTTTAACTCCATCAGAAGTTTGTGATTATGCTAAATTACTCTCACAAAACATAAAATAACTTCATGCCATTACTGAAATAATTGAACAGGAGAGGAGCAACCGACATCTTTCGGCGCCCAAGCCAACATTACCAGCTCGTAGTTGCCCCTGCTAACTTGTAGACAAGTCAATTGTGTCAAGTGCTTTCTGAAAGTGGGCTGACTATCGTCAGACAGGCAGCCAGTCATAATTCTAAGTTGGAATGAGAGGAAATTATGCTGTGCCGACATACAGACAAAAATTATGATTATTATTAGTGTTAACTTACGCCACCCCAGCTCGTAGATAACGTCGACGATAGCATCGAGCTCAGCAACCTCCAATTCGTTTATGGGCAGAAGACCCACAATCTTGGCAAGGTATTTGCTGATAGCCACAGAGTGGAACAGGACCTTGCCATCGACTTCTAGGATGGGCAATTTACCGAAGGGGACAACTGTAAAAAGGAGATAATCATCAACTAACGCTTGGAAAACTATGAAAACAAGATGATCAGATGTTCAGAAAAGTCAGTTTAAAATTACTTATGGTTAACGTATTGAAACCATAAATACATTTTAAAACCTTTATGATGTGGTCACATCATGCCAGTCTGTCTGTGTAAGGTGGTTTATATTCAAATCCTTCTTCGCTTGCCTATGCAAGTATGAAGTCAAAAAAGATGCGAGCTCTTCAAACATATGGTTTTTTTTTATTGCTTGTAATGAAATCAGAAGGATCCTTGAACCGAGAATAAGGGAAAAAGCGGAGAAAAAGGACAAGAAAAGCAGAAAAATGGCGTAAGGTTCATGTATTTATCGTTTTAAAGTCGAAAGCGGTCACAAGAAGATAATATAAAATTGCACTTGGCTTTAAAGGCAAAATATTATATTGCCAATATAAGGCAGAAAATTACGTGATATCCGATACATTAGAAGACATGCAAAGAGACAAGTAAGATATAAGTTATGATTTATCAAGTAAGACAAAATAATGTAAAAACTTACCCTTCTGGATCTTGATCCACTCAGCATCAGGGATGACCTTGTTCTCATACTGGACATTACCGTAGGCCAGCAGGTACCTGATGGGCTCAACAAGGCCCATGTAATTGAAATACTTCAGAGTGTATGATGGGGCCATTGTTGCAGGTTTCAAGAGCTAGCTTGGAATGTACCTTTTTCGGGGATATGTGCCCTTTTATACTCACCTGCCTATATCTTGAGGACAAGTTCTTTTTGATTGTAAAGTTTGTTCCATATTTAGGGTTGGAGTTCGGGAGTAAGTTTCTGAACAATTAAAGACTCTATAACTGTTCCAATAGAGTTGTTTTCTCAAAACATGTCTTTTCTCGACCGATAAAACAGGAGACTCTTATCAGGGTCATTGTTTGTAAACAGATCTGTAATTGAAAGATCCGACTCAGAGTGTTTGCTACTACATAAGCGATTTGTACAGCTTTTTTAAAATACCTTGTTTTTAACCGATTTCAAAAAAGCTTCTCAAGTCGTCTGTATTTTCAGGGTTCCGTACACAAAGGGTAAAAACGGGACCCTATAACTAAGACTCCGCTGTCCGTCTGTCTGTCCGTCTGTCACCAGGCTGTATTTTATGAACCGAGATAGCTAGACAGTTGAAATTTTCACAGATGATATTTTGCCGCTATAACAACAAAAAGTTTGGCCTTTTCATCTATTATAGATGATTTATACAGCGTCAGAAACTGGTAATCAATCATGCTGTACGGGACGCATAACAACAAAAACAGAACTAAATAAATATTTAGGGGGACTCCCGTACAACAAACGTGATTTTTAGCCGTTTTTGCTCGATATTAATAAAAAAGGCAGACGCTTGAAATAATCACAGAATATTTAAGTTTTTTTGTCAAATAATGGTACGGAACCCTTCGTGCGCGAGTCTGATTTGCACTTTCGCTTAAGTACCGATTTGGAAAATTTATTTTTAAATCGTGATAGCCATTTTGGCATATTTCGGTTAAGGTTAAGCATTTGTTTTTCTATACATATAAAATTAAAAGTCCTGACTGACTGACTGGCTGACTGATTGATTGACTGATATATCAATGCACAGCCTAAACCACTGGACCTAAAGACTTTGGCACATTTACCTTGAGTATCCTAGAGGTGCAATAAGAAGGGATTTTTCGAAATATCCACGGGATAGGGAATAAATGGGATTTATATTATTAAAATATGGGATTATCGGGTATTTATCGCGTAATTACCTTTATTTTATTCCCGACGTTTTGACCGGATTGCACCTGGTCGTGGTCGCGGGGATTTATATTTTCGAATCAAAGTGGCTCTGCGTGAAAAAGGGAATTTTACATTTTATGACTTCCACGCGGACGGAGTCGCGGGCAAAAGCTAGTTTTCAATATGACAAAATTTACGTGTAAAAACATCAAAATACGTTAATGTATCCATACTTCATACTTACTGTAGGTAATCATCATCATCCTTTGGGTCATTGTAGTGAAATAATTGTTATAGCGTCTACCGGAGTCCCTCAAGGCATAGTTATAAGTATGCCTTAAGTTTACGCACTTTTTGTTACACTTAACTATGTTGGCTTGCTTTTAAGCCCAGCTTAAGGCAGTTCTCATGGCAGGATCCACAATGGGTGCCCATTTTATCTCCGAAAAATGATTGTATGAAAATCACAATCAATCACAAGTGTCTCCGAAACATCCATCTTCCAAACTTTAGGATCAGAAGAGGTTTTAAGGGATGTGTTGAATATAAATAAACAAATAAATAATGCTGGACAATTCACACATCATCATCTAGCTCCAAGCTAAGCAGAGCTTGTGTTATGGGTACTAGATGACTGACATACTTAATACATTATACTACATAGATAGATATTTTTTATTATATATAGAAAAACACCCAGAACACCCTGAACAAATATCTGCAGATCATACAGATATTTGTTCCGAGGCGGGAATCGAACCCGCAACCTCTTGCGTCGCAGGCGGACCTTCGCCCGCTGCGCCACAGAGCTCGTCAAAAATCATCATCATCATCATTTCAGCCGTAGGACGCCCACTGCTGGACATAGGCCTCCCCCATGGATTTCCAGGTATTGCGGTCAGAAGGTCGTCAAAAATGATTGTCCGAAAATCACAATCAATCACAAGTGTCTCCGAAACATCCATCTTCCAAACTTTAGGATCAGAAGAGGTTTTAAGGGATGTGTTGAATATATGCGTGAGTGGTGCTGTTAGCTGGTTTCCAAAGCTTTTACTACAAATGGGGGAACGTTATCTGGACCTAATGAGCTTTTTGGTTTTAATTTGCAGATGTGCAGTGCAACGTCTGCCTTTGAAATAATATTAATACTGATAATGTTATTGTTACCAAGGGTTCTTGTTCCAATGGCACAATCTAAAGATGGACTTAGTGGTATAAATACGCTACTGAAATTATTTGCAAATGCATCCGCAGCTGCACGTCCGCTGTATTTGCGTTCTTCATGTATAATATTGTGATCGAAGCCACCTTTTGTACGTAGCCCAGTGATGTGCTTTCAAAATGCGCGCGGATTAGTAGAGAGATCATTTTCAATTTGTAAGATATGTCAGTCATAAGCTGACGATATATCTACCTTAACCTGTGCCCTAAGACCAGAAAAAAATCTGTACAGGTCATCTTTGCCTATTTTCCACTGTTTGTGGAGTGCATGCTTTAGACGAATGTCAGAGATTATTTCCTTTGTAGGTATACCATGTAGGATGGCGTCTCATGGGCTTAACGCGTCGTATTTTTTTCAGAACACATTCGTCAAAGCAGGCGTATTCGCATATATTGCATAGGCGTGTTCGTATAATATTTCAACTGTTTTATTGACATCAGTTTCTTTTATGACATCACTACAATCTGACATAGATTCATCAATAAGATCAAGAAGTTCGTTCAGCAGTTGAAAATCGGCGTTAGGAAAGTCATAGTCAGTTTTACGATTAATATTACTAGGTTCTGGCATTTCCAGTATTTCAGCGTCATCTATACTAAGAAAAATAATAATATAATACTCAAAAATAGGTGTACATCTATTATTTATTCAGCATTATATAAGATTTGAATAAATAATATGTTCAACAGTATTTTAGATTTTACCATTGAAGTCGGTTTGTTCTGCTGAAAAATCAATCAATTATTGTAGTGTCCCGCGCAACTATGTATGTCTGCGTCACATAAGAGAGAGAGAGTGGGTAATTTACACAACGAAAAGTAGCCTATGTCCGTCTCCAAGGTCTAATCTATATGTTGGAGTCTCAGGTGGAAATGAAAGAGAGTGGAGTGTATTATAGATGCTGGTTTAATTTAGACTTAATATTGATATGAAAGTGTGCATATCTATGTATGTTCCATGTTCACGTCAAAACGGCTGAACTGAGTTTGATGAATTTTAGTATAGAAATATGTCGGAGACAAATCACCGCCTTGCGTCGCCACGCGAATTCGCTGCACATCATTGTCAGCCGCATCCTCGTAGTGACAATGATGCGGCCGACGCGCAGGGGACCGGGGCCGGGGGCGAGCCGTCTAGCTGCGACCAATAACTCCACGCTTGGGACCCTAGCATCACACACACGACCGAAAACGCACGCAGAAGCGTGCGTTGTTTATAATTATAACTAAGAGCTAGATGTTACAAGAGATTTACTGCATAGATGAAGTAAATGAAGTTATGTGAGCTCACAGCAGCTGCAATAAACCGCTTTCTTGGGCAGCAGAGAATAGGACGGTTAATATCAAGGATTTCCGTCGTCGCTTTTATAGTGAGAAGTGTGATAACAAGCGAAGCGAAGGAGGCTTATATTCGTCAAAGAGTCCGATAGTGGAACTAATAAAAGATATCAGTTATCGTTTTATTATCCTATAATCGTTACATATACCTCTGTCGACTAAAAAAGTTTCAGGTCTTAAGTTTGTTAATCTTTTCTTTGTTTTAAGTCTGAGTAAACTTCGAAAATAAAGAAACTGCTATAAAGAAAAATATAAACTGTTTTCTAACGTGCCGGTCTCATATGTTACACTTATAGATATGAGAAACTAAAGAGCTAACTAGATAAAACTGGACCTCAGTGAATACACCAAATAGGTAATCTTATATTAATCCTCTCTCTACCGTGGGGTGCCGGTAGTAGAATAATGCCCCTCCTCTCTTGCCTGTGGATGCAATAAGAGCCTGCTAAGGGACACCTCCGGAAGATGGGCAGCAGAGTCTTTCCGTATATCAACATCCCATACTGCGCTCGCCAACCCGCCTAACAAGCATGGTGAGTATGTCAACAGCCCCTTATGGAGATCTAAGAGGGAGGCCTGTGTTCAGTAGAACCCTTTACGGCTGAAATGATGAATCCTCTATAACAGTTTTGGATACCCTTAGCCCCCTTAAGTTTTTTTCAATATTTAACAAAAACTTAACAAAATAAGTTTTTTTCAATATTTTCAATATTAATCTTCCCAGTTTTAAGATGATATCATAAGTACTTTCTCAGGTAACTAGATGTGACAGACAAGGTCACACCTTAGGGTTCCTTTTTATCATTTAAGTACGGAACCCTTTAAATAGAAATAGAAGCGCAATCAACGACGAGGAATGGTTACATCGACATTACTAATTTGTACGTTGATCACGAAGATTTCCAATTCCAAAAAACTACCCCACACTGTTTATGCATAATCAATTTCCTATTAAGCCGCGGAATGCCGACCAGGGCTTTGGATGGCTCCAGGGCGAAATCACTTCCATCAAAAATGATTAAATATGCACCCTAAGCCTTCCTATCACACACTGTCTACATGGTCTCAACCACGATCTTATCTAACTGCCGTTCTTTAGATTCCATTGCAAGTCGCCCTTTACATTGCGGATTTTTTTCTGCAGCGCCGAAGAAAAAGTGACTGAAGCCGTCAATGTTCAGAAGATTAAAGAGGGCAGAATAAAAGATTTATCAGTGTGAAAAGTGATGTGTCGCGATGTTATCGATAACCGCAAAACGACAAAGACGCTTCAGTGAAAAGACTTTATACAATGTATTGTCAGGGGCGCGCATGTGTAATAGGTAAAAGGTTATGATAGGTTCCCTTAACTTTTTCTTTTGTGCCTCAGAATTGTCCGGTTTGAGTTACATGGATTTATGATAAAAGGCGGCATTATAATGTCTTGTTGTCAGTGAAGGGACAGTTGTTGCTTTGGCTTGGTTTTCTGGCTCTTTAGTAAACTGAGGCCGCTCCAACTTATCCCAACGGGATCATTCGACCTAAGCATATTTTATATTCTTTATAATCAAAGAGGCAAGCGTTTGGCCACCATCTTACTCGGAGACAAGTAGGTAAAGATATGATCGAAGATGTAGCTTGTCTAGTTCTCTGCACGTTTTTACCCTTACCGCAGAACTGTTAGGGATGGCGTATCGTTATTTAATTCCCAATTATTTATTTATCACGACGACCTCTGTGGCGCAGCGGGCGACGCAAGAGGTTGCAAGTTCGATTCCGGCCTCGAGACAAATGTCTGCCTGTACTGCGAATATTTGTTTAGAGTGTTCTGGATGTTTTTCTATATAATATAATAAAGATATCTATCCGTGTAGTATATTTAGCGATAAGGCCGCCCATTGAGCAGCATAATGTGTTATTTATTACTTGTTAATACCTGTTTGCATGTTTTATGTTGTTTCAATAAAGCGTGTTCTGTTCTATTCTATTCTATTGTATTAAGTAACGAGTATATCAGTCATCTAGTACCCATAGTACAAGCTCTGCTTAGCTTGGGAATAGGTGACGTTGTGGGAATTGTCCAGCATTCATCACATCTAACATACATAACTTCGTTAATAAGTTCTCAAAGTGACTTAATTAATAAATAATAATAATAATGCTCGACAAATCACACAGCATCATCTAGCCCCAAGCTAAGCAGAGCTTGTGTTATGGGTACTAGATGACTGATATACTTAATACATTATACTACATAGATAGATATTTTTATTATATATAGAAAAACACCCAGAACACCCTGAACAAATATCTGCAGATCGTACAGACATTTGTCCCGAGGCGGGAATCGAACCCGCAACCTCTTGCGTCGCAGGCGGACCTTCGCCCGCTGCGCCACAGAGGTCGTCAAGGTTTTATAGTAACTTTTCATCATGCAGTACGAGCGCGCTACTACCTGCGGCAAAAGTTTTGTCTATACCTCATCTATTTTCATATTCATTTATTTTAATGCCGCGGGGTGCCGGCAGTAGAATGTTATCCCTCCTTTCATGCCCGCGGATGCAGTAAGGACCGTGTAAAGGCTAAGGGATACCTCCGGAAGATGAGAGCAGAGTCTTTCCGTGTATCAACATCCCGTATTGCGCTCGCCAAGCCGCCTGCCAAGCGTGGTAAGTATGGCAACTACGCAACTAACACAGTAGTGGACGTTTTACGGCTGAAATGATTTAATTTTTGCCGCAGCTTATGATCTGATCTTTATTATTATTAAATATGTAATTATACTAGCTAAGTATATATTTATAGCTATTACGTACTCTAGTTTAATTATACTATGACGAAACCGTGCTTTTACTTTCTTGTTGTTTCTGTCCATCCAAAGGTTGCCTGTAAGAGATCGCTTATAGTGATAAGGCCGCCCATTGTGCTTCTGCTTTTCGTTAATTATACTTTACTTCCTTTATTATATTGTTTGTGTTAGAATTAAGCTGGGTACAATAAAGAGTTATCTATCTATCTGATGATCTGTAAATATTAAGATCTAATTTAATTACAAATACAAAGCACGTGATACTTACCAAACCCTCCAAACTGTTATAGGAGGGTGAGTCACTCGCAAATTGCACGGTATAAATCATTATGCTGACAAACGGAAGGCCTAACTTCACCACTCCCGAAGTCCTAATTCAAATTTAATTAAGATTAACACAGCGTTTAAACAAAGCTGATTATAATTCTGCCCTTTTGACATACCTATACGAGGGGTGAGCGTTAAAACTCCGTGTATTTTGGATGCGGTATCTGTTTCGTTTTGTTGCGACTGGGCGCCTTCTGCGCTCGCCATAGTCCGGTAACATTGTCATGGCCATCTGCGGTCAACAACATATATTGTCAATTCGAAAAAAAAAAAGTTTCCTTTTGCGTGAGGTAGTTACGAGACGTATAAACGTGTGTTTTAAGTGACGTAGGCGAAGTTGCATGGGATAACTAGTATTTGATACGATGGAAATGATAATGATAATATAATAATTAAAAAAATATAATAAAATTCATTTAATTTTTATATATATAATTTATATAAGCCGTGGGGTGCCGGCAGTAGAATGTTACCCCTCGTCTCCTACCCGTGGATGCAGTAAGAGCCTGCTAAGGGACACCTCCGGAAGATGGGCAGCAGCGTCTTTCCGTATATCAACATCCCGTACTGCTCTCACCAACCCGCCTGCCAAGCGTGGTGAGTATGGCAACTGCCCCTCATGAAGATCCATGAGGGAGGCCTTAGTTCAGTAGTGGACGTTTTACGGCTGAAATGATGATGATGATGATATATAATTTTTGTTTTATGGTGAATGTACAATAAAGAGTTTATCTATCTATCTACGAGTATATACATATGATGCCGTGGGTTGTCGGCAGTGTAGAATTATTTTGCCCCTCCTCTCTTCCCGTGGATGTAGTAGAAGAATCTGCCAAGTGATAACTCCGGAAAATGGGCAGCAGCGTAGGTATTTCTGTGTATCAACATACCACACAGCATCATCTAGCCCCAAGCTAAGCAGAGCTTGTGTTATGGGTACTAGATGACTGATATACTTAATACATTATACTACATAGATAGATATTCTTATTATATATAGAAAAACACCCAGAACACCCTGAACAAATATCTGCAGATCGTACAGACATTTGTCCCAAGGCGGGAATCGAATCCGCAACCCCTGCGTCGCAGGCGGGCCTTCGCCCGCTGCGCCACAAAGGTCGTCAAATTCTCTTTACTTTAAATGTATATTTAAACAAAAATATATTCGAAACAGATCATCATCTCAGACGTAGGACGTCCACTGTATGCTGGACATAGGCCGGATCATGGATCTGCAAGTACTGATCATGTTGTTACCATACTCTCCACGCTTGGCAGGCGGGTTGGCGAGTGCAGAACCGGATGTCAATACATGGTTTATGGTTTAAGATATTTATTTTTTATAAAGAATATAGCACATTCACTTGCATGAAAAATACAATATTGTGTAAATATAACTAATTAGCCTATTGCATACATAGAAAGACGCTGCTGACAATTTTCCAGAGTTATCCCTCGGCAGATTCTTACAGCATCCACGGGGAAGATAGGAGGGGTAACATTCTTCTGCCAGCACGCCACGACAAGGTTAGTATAGTACTCATAAATATTTTCTTTATCTAACTACTGCTCATTCTTACAATAATATTCCATAGACAAGTGATAAGATCACATTTATATTATTGTTCTTTCTCAATTTTCATGAATGGCTTCTGTGGCTTTGGGGTTTCTGCGCTTGAAATTATTTCATTGTAATTCAAATATTTTCATAAACCATGACGCAGATAAGAAAATTAATTAAGAATGTGACCGGTGGTTTAAGCGAGAATTGGTTATTGTATGCAATGAACTCACATTAACATTGCTGATTGAATTTAGTTACGTACCTCTGTTTTTTTATACGGAGGCAAATATAGACAAAAAATATCGACCTAAGTGTTACCTGTTCTGTTAAACCAAAGTTAATGACCTTATTCATACAGCTTATCAGTCGTAGGATGTCCGCATAGGATAGATCTGCAAGTTATGATGATTGAGAGATTAATGCCATACTCACCACGCTTGGCAGGCAAATTGGCGAGCGCAGTTCGGGACGTTGATACACGGAAAAACGACGTGTCGATCTTCCGGATCCCTTGGCAGACTTTTACTGCGTCCATGGGCAAGAGAGGCAGTAGTACTGACGGCACCCCACGACTTAGTCATTATTACCGTCGTATCAAATATTTCGCCTACACATTCTCACATCTTTGTTGTGCGCGGAGACATTGGAGGTTTGTGGTTTTCTGTCCGGCCCAGCTGTTTGCGGTGGGTCTACCGTTGCCAAATTATGTGCTAATATTTTAATGGTCGCAGTATTTTAGCGAACTTAAGCTTTGTTTCCGCTGTTAATTAAATCAATTAATCAAATGCTGAAGTTGAATAATATTATTCATTAACGTTGCCTAGATGAAAGCGACACTTATACTTGTTCTGTGCCTTTGGAAGAAGTAAGTGATTTTTAGGTGTAACTTCTGAATTTGATATAATTAATAGAATCATGCGTTACTTTGCGGAAATCCATGACAATAAAATGCAATGAAAATATCTCATATAATATAGGTTGTTAGTGCAGCATGCATACCCAAACCCACACGACGACACGTGTTTTGCCTCTCCGCGAGGCATCTTCAGGTCAACACCTCGACGTCTCACCTGACGTGTCGTCGTGTGGCTTTGGGTATGCATGTTGCACTAACAACCTAGTTCTCCCTGCATGTGCATAATTAGCGGGCGGGAAGGGCGGTGCACATGCATCTCAGCATTAGCGGAATTAAAACTAGATATTTTCATTGCATTTTATTTTTATTCTGAATTTGAGCTATTTTTAATTGTTGTAATAAAGTAAAAGAAAAACTTGCATAATTGTCTGATAACCTGGTAACCCTTCAAGAAATAAAGTACAAATTAAAAGCACTGTTACTGTTCTAGTTTAGATAGCTTTCACATCCACAGAAGAAAAATAGTTGGCAATAGTATAGTTGCGCAAATGAAAACACAAAAGAAGTAAGCAAATTAAAGTTTCAGCATCATCCAAGAAATCGTATTAAGACCCATAAGTTTCATAAAACCTAGAGCAGAGTAAACCATAAAACAAATTGTATCAACCCACTTTATTATCCAATTCTTTACTTAAGCCTAATTTACATACTACACAAAAAAGAAAATTAGATAACCCAGCAGTATCTCGGATATCCCTACGAACCATGCACAGTTCAAAATTCAAATGGCTAGGTAGGTAGATGCGGCTCGACCAACCTCATCTAAATTTGATATAGAATGTGTGTTAACACGTGGTGAGTATGGCAACTACCCCTCATGGAGATCCATGAGGAAGGCCTGTGTTCAGTAGTGGACGTTTTACAGCTGATAAGAAGTATGTTAACAAAACATAAATACTTGAGCAGAAAATAACTTTCTTTCTGTTGGTTTTTAAGTATAAATATTTCTCAATTATTGTGGATTTATGACCACGTCCCTTCAATATAAATTATTATTAACTCGGTCAAAAACCAACCCTTCGGGAGCAATTTAATTTTAAGCGTGACAGTGCGTTTACGTCCTTTCTAAATTGATTATTGGTGATGGCAGTCTACATTGAGATCGGGCTCGACTGGGCTAAAACGGTGAAGGAGAGAGATCGCTGGCGGTCTCTGGTGTCGGAGGCCAAAATCCACTGTGGGTCGTTGTGGCAAACCTTTAAGTAAGTAAGGTAGTTAAGGCCTTTACACCTCCATATATGATGGTATAAAGCGTCAGCAACTGCCATTCATGCTGTGCGGGATGTTGCAGTGCTATTACGAGTATAAGATGGATTAGGCTTGGCCAACACCTAAAAGTTAGGTTACCTAATCCGAATCAGAGAAAAAAAAGTTTATCTTACCAGTTTTATAATTTGAGATTTTTGTATGCGTCATACATTACTAGCGGTTTTATTCTATGACAACACAATCACTACATAGTATAAAACAAAGTCGCTTCCCTCTGTCTGTCTGTCCCTATATTTTCTTAAATTTTTAAAACTACGCAACGGATTTTGATGCGGATTTTAAAATATAATATATGATAGTATATGTACACGGTTCTACAATATAATTCATATAGAAATACAGCAATTTTCGATCAATAACTTAAAAAAATATATAAAATTTAATCTTCACAATTAAGCTTAGGTACTATAAACTTTCTAATAATCTAGAAGACAAAAATGCTTGGAATGAAATTTGCTCCAACTCCGAAGCAACAAAAAAACTAACTATTAAAAAGAACTGTGTTTTCTAATCGCTTCTTATCACAGTGCTTAAAACAGGGAAGCGAACAGATTCATCCATGTGCCTTATTTCCTAACATAAGATATATATGTTTTTATTTTTATTTTTGTAAGTTGACGTGTCTATGTTTTGTAATTGCAAACTATGGAAATAAATGAATGAATTTCTGAACTTTATAGATAGAGTAATTCAAGAGGAAGGTTTTTATGTACATGCATAATATAGTAGAGATACACTAATAATTTTACAGGTTTCTAATGTGATGTCGTAAATAAAACTTTTTTTTTGCGCTCACATTGCAAACGCTGGCTGAACCCTACGAGATTTAATTCAAATACGATTGTAAAATTGTTTTTTATGAATAAATGATATGAATTGATAGATCAAAATAATGCACTACAGTATTGTAGGTACACCTAAAAAGGTCTACAAAAATTTTCGGTTTAGTATTTATCTATCTCTTAGGCATAATAACAATTTTTTATCCATTACTTTTTACGAGAAATAATGGCTTGTTAATAAAGCGATTTCAAGCAATAGGTACCATAAATCCTTATCCAATTTTTATGTCATACTCAAAATAGTTGCCACCACATTTTGGAGGATAATGTTTTTTGTCAAGCTCCATGTGTTTTATATATTTATATTTTAGGTACAAAGTCAAAGAAATTATAATTCTAATTAAAATGGCAATGTTTTTCTAACCCACAGATTTTTTTCCTATAAACTAAATTAACATAATTCTAACACTATCAAATATACAAAAGGTCGTAGTGGTGAGCCAAACAAAATTATTTTTATTCAATTTGCCAAGTAAGCCATCTCAGCACATTGCTTTTCTTTTTATTTAGCCCATGAAAGCTACGGCCATTATTAAATTCGAGGCATGAAAGCGACTCAACTCATCCATTCGATACGCTGTGAAAATAACAATAGCAAGTAAAAACGCCTGAACGTTTTCCCTTCGGAAGATTTATAGCAAATTGCTAGCACCTACCTTCAGGCGTTGTTTTATTTCGAATATGGAAACGTTTTCATTAAGCGTACGCGTGCGGGCGTTATAAATGTTGAGACAATATTAGCTTCGATAACATTGCCCAGCTGAAAATAACAGACAGGGTATTTCCTAATTCAGAATTTTAAAAAGAGGAGGTTTTTCTTTGTCTACTTACATATTTTTTTAACGAACTTACCCGCTCCGGCCGTTTTCTTTTCGTAAATTTTTAAAATTCGATTTTTGTTTGGATAGATACTTTAATATACTGCCAAGGCGGTATCTTATAGTAACAGTGGTTTATAATAGATTGCCAATAATGCAATAGGCTATTGTCATCACAGAATTCTCTGTTCTTTTCTATGATTGCCATAGTCACCAAGCAGTACCTAATGATAGAATTCCAAAGGAATCAAGGCAATCTTAAGTTGATGATGGAAGCCTGTGCAAGTTTTTACAATTCTGCTGCTGGAACAACTCTCATAAATATTGCTCAAGGTATGAAAACAAAAGGGAAACTAAATGATAGGAATGTAATTTTCACCTTGAACACTTTGGACGGCCAGAGAAATAATCGTAAAGAAAAAGTTCGTGATCCACGACAGTCTCAGAGTGTTATACAACTGAATAGAGCGTAAATTAAAACAATAAAGTGGACAATCGTGGCGCAGTTGGTCTAATAGCCAGCTAGGGGCTAGAGATTGCGGGTCCCTGCCGTCACGTAGGACAGATGTTTGTTATAAGAGGTTTTAAGTTATAACTGCAGATTATATAACTACTTAAGTTAAAATTAAATCAGCCAAGTGTGAGTCAGACTCGCGCACGAAGGGTTCCGTACCATAAGTCAATAAAAATAAAATAAAATTTTAAGCGTCTACTTGTTGCCGTTATTAACATCGAGCAAAAACGGTAAAAAATCACGTTTGTTGTATGGAGCCCTCTTAAATATTTATTTTATTCTGTTCATAATGTGTTATTGGTATTTATTGTATTTATTTTTTTATAAGTGGGTATTGTGTTTCTGTTGTATTTGCTGTTATAGCGGTAACAGGAATACGGAACTGTGAAAATGTCAACCGTCTAGCTATCACGGTTCATGAGATACAGTCTGGAGACAATCTTTGTAATAGGGTCCCGTTTTTCCCTTTGGGTACGGAACCCTAAAAAAGTAGGTATGTGTATATGAATCATCTGGTAACCAAAACATGAGCTCTGCTTATTTTGGGGACAGATGTTACCGAGTCCAGTACCGTCCAGAATTATTTTTTATCGTAAAAAAATCCGAGTAAGCGACCTAGCATTTCAGCTAAACGGCATCCAGACCAGATAATTATAGCTTTAATGAAATAAAAACTAAATGGTACAAGTTACAATTAGTATAGTTGTGCTCTACCACTACCAGACCGAAGATGTATGGAAGGCCTTTCGTAATTTCAAAGTTTTGTGTGACAGGTTATGAGATTTTTATTGTTAAAAATCTCTTATTTTTATATCTATAAAGAGGCATTATTTAAAATGTTCATACGCTGAACTCACCTATATATTTTTCAACTTATAACGCTTAAAGGCAATATTTTTTTAAAATAAATTTCCTTTAACTAACTCCTTTCGCTAACATTTCGTCTTCTCTATGTACAGTCCATTGTTGCAGATATCGACTTCATAACAGTGAGATTTCTAACCTTCGTTTTGATTTTATTTTTTTATTTTTTATTTAAACACACACACACACACACATCCATCAACACTATCCGAGTAACTTGTATATATATATATTATATATACTTAAAATCTGATTTTAGGAATCAAGACTCAAGAATCAATTGTCGATTCTGTTTTACAATCCCTACAACTAGTTAAAATTGGAGATAGGACGTTTCTAAATTAAGAACTCTCAGCGTAAAAATTGGTCTATTTGTTCCGTTATCTTTTTAGAACGGCATTAACCGAATAGCTATATGTCATTTCAGTCGGTTTCACGTCAATTTAATTGGGTTTAGTGTAACAACAGAATCGTCGCCCTTATAACTTAAATTGTAGCAAAATTAAATGATCTAGATTAATTATTATTTCTGTTGTAGTGTTTGCTTTTACTTTAGTTTTATTTAAATTATTAGCATGTTTGTAAGCTTCTTCTAACACAAGATTTTACGGGAAGAGGGGCTGTTACTATGCCTGTTGGGTATACGGGCGGTGCTGGGTGCTGTTGAGCTGCGTGACCTCTGAGACACAGTCCTTCGACTAGTTTAGAGGGAAACGCACGCTTGGCACACAAAACCGTACTGTGCTCATCACCTTAGTTTCGTTTAGTTTCGGTAGTCTGTAAGAAATCGCAGTAAGCGATAAGATCACCTTTTGTGAATGTATTTTTTTACAATAAAGAACTTATTATTTATTTTATTTTATTATTTTATTGCGGATCTTGGTGAATGTCATATCCATGGATGCAGTAAGAGCCTGCTAAGGGATACCTCCGGAAGATGGGCAGCAACGTCTTTCCGTGTACCAACATCCCGTACTGCGCTCGTCAACCCGCCTGTCAAGCGTGGTGAGTATGGCAACTACCCCTCACGGAGATCCATGAGCGAGGCCTGTGTTCAGTAGTGGACGTTTTACGGCTGAAACGAATTGTGGATCAAGTCAATTACTGTAAAAATAAAATGAATTTATTTTTACTATAACCCGCTACACAGCTGACTTAACATGCCTCCAAGGGAGGACCCTAAGAGCAATAAAACCACGGGTGTAGAATTACATAAATCATCGTCCTTCCGTTGTAATAAATGAAAAACCAAATCCAGTATTTGGTATCAGGTCTGAAATATAAGCTTAATTTGGGTTGAAAATCGCAAAACATATTGACTTGCGACTTGAAGATACGAAAACAAACAAAGGAAAATTACTCTTTTTTAGATAAAGTCATTAAAAACGTGTTTGAAATTTCATTTGATTGCTGCAAAAGCAATGTCTAATGTTGATCTGGAACCAAGTCCTAGGAGCTGTCCATCTATTATCCCATACTGAAACTGTACATAAATTATTACGAGAAAATTTAACTGGACACTGGCGAAATTGTGTAAAACCAAACACAAAAAGCCATAAAATAAAAAGATAAGACAAGATAAAAATAAACACTAATAATTTAACTTGACACTGGCGGAATTGTGTAAAACCAAACACAAAAAGCCATAAAATAAAAAGACAAGACAAGTCCTAGGACAATGAAATCTGACGTTTCCTCACTGATAAAAATATATCTGGTGTGTTGATGTTAGCATTCACCTCTATCTCATTGCTGTGGGTTTATTATCTATCGCGGTAAATTAATTATATTCCAATTTTTATTTCAGCTGACACCATTTCCCAGGGAAATAAGGAAAGGGTAGAGATAGGGTTGTTTTGCATCATTATGACAGAGACTACGTTGCGTGTAGCTATTAATGTTCTTTTCAAGTTGCATATAATGTAAATTTACTATTTGCTTAAATACTCAAGTTATGTGTTAAGTATGAAAATTAACTAAAATTGCATTTAAAACCATTAAATAAAATTAAGATTCCATTCGACCATAAACACTCGATTTGTTTGTAATGTAAATATACCAAAAGTGTATAAAAAACATGTTTAGTAAATTTACACTCCAAACCTCTTCAATAACTATGGAAATATTGGCTTCTACGCATCTACTAAGCAAATAAAGAAACACATCTTGCTTCCATTTCACCAGAACTCCTTTGATCGAAGAATTTCGCTGCAGTGTGTAACTTGTTCCCCCCTTAACAAACCGGGTCAATGGGCTAGCGGTGCCATGGGTAGGTAATTTGACATAAATCCGTGGAGAGCCATTGACACACCCGCTTCTTATGTATTGCCACTATCGGTGGTATTACTTGAGGATTTATCGTCTCCCTTTGTTAGGGAAACTAGTTTGAGGTCAGAATTCCCACATTTGTCTTGTAAATAACTTGGCAACTTGCGAGCCTGGAAAGCACTAGATGAGAATGATATTTATCCCAAAAAGCTTTTACTAACGTATAACCACTGCCTATTCAATACGTTGATCTTTTTGCCTATGGGCATAGGCGGCCGCCAGAATTTTGAATTGTAGAATTCTGACAATTTTGTGCGGAAGTAATGTCCAATCTTTAATAATAACTCGTTTAATAATATTAAATTGCCATGGGGCACCCAGTAGAATGTTGCCCCTCCTCTCATGCCCACGGATGCAATAAGAGCCTGCTAAGGAATACCTCCGGAAGATGGGCAGCAGCAACATTCCGTGTAACTATAAACAACCCGCGCAGCGCTCGCCAACCCGCCTGACAAGCGTGGTGAGTATGGAAACTACCCCTCATGGAGAGCCATGAGGCCTGCCTTTGTTCAGTATAATGGACGTTTTACAGCTGATGATGATTACTTTATTTATGGTAGTATGGAATAATACAGTGGCACGTTAAGATATCCAGCGAGCCACAGAGGTCACAGAATTATTATAGCTAGGAAATCAATTGATTTATAACTTAAATGTCTGAAGAGCGCTTGAACACTCAAAAATTTATTAACACATAATTAACCGGGTATTTATCGCGCTATTTACCTTTATTATTGCCCGACGTTTCGACAGGATTGCACCCATCGTGGTCCCGGGAAGACTGAAAAATTTGACACGTTTTTCGCCTCTCTTCAAGTCATTTTCAGGAGAAATCTGCTCCGTGACGAACGGCAGGGTGATTACGTACATATCTCGCGACAGGTTTTAGTTTTTTGTTTTGGTTTCAGGCAATTGACAGCAATATTGCTGTCAAATGTCAATTCCTTGCTGTTCTCTAATACACAATTGACATTTGACAGCATTATTGCTGTCTAATTGCCGCCGTGGGGTGCCGGCAGTAGAATGATACCCCTCCTCTCATGCCCATGGATGCAGTAAGAGCCTGCTAAGGGATACCTCCGGAAGATGGGCAGCAGCGTCTATCCGTGTATCAACATTCCATACTGCGCTCATCAACCCGCCTGCCAAGCGTGGTGAGAATGGCAACTACCCCTCATGGAGATCCATGAGGGAGGCCTATGTTCATCAGTGGACGTTTTATGGCTGAAATGATGATTGCTGTTTATTGTCTGTTGCAAAATCTGTCGCGAGATACGTAATCACCCTGCGGGACTCCGTGCGTGACGGGGAGTTAGCGTGGTTGGGATGCCGCATCATGCCAAAACGTCATTCAGTCTGCCGAAGCATATCGTGTCGTCCCGCACCGTCAGTGACCGCCGGTCCTTGATCACTTATGTTTTAGTGTCCCGCCATCGACGAATAAATCTTCGACAATGTTGATAGTTGATGAGTTTCGACATCGGTTTTATCCTTGCCTGATGTAAACTTCATCGTCTCAGCCGTAGAACTGCTGTCCACGTCCACTGCTGGACATAGACCTGTCCATCCAAGGTGCCTGGAAGAAATCGCTTTTAGCGATAAGGCCGCCCATTGTGCATTTAGTTAAGTATCTTATCCTCTACTGTTATTTCTTTTATTTTATGGTGTACAATAAAGTTATAATCATTCAATCAATCATTCATTCATTCATAGGCCTCCCTCATGGACCTCCAAGATCATGAGGCGGTTGTTTTCATACTCGCCTGTGAGTTTCATACTCGTTTGGGAGGCGGGTTGGCGAGCGCAGTACGGGATGTTGATATACGGGAAAACGCTGCAGTCCATCGTCCTTTGGCAGATTCTTAATGCATCCACGGGGAAGAGAGGAGGGGAATTCTACTGCCAGCACCTCACCACACGATAACACTTAAATCTTCAAACTTGTCACGCAATAACATTCACAATAAAACCATTTCCAACAAGTTAACGACTTCTTATTTCGGAGAAAACAGAGTTAAAACATTTAATTCCAGTCGAAACACAATTAAAATTACAATGTGAACTCGGTGCTCAAACAGCAGTTAACGTATTGAAAACTGTACCAAACGTACACAACTTCTGACTGCAGCTTACAACTGAAATAGTTAGCTCTCTATACCGTGTGTTTTTGAACAAAAAGTACCAGAGCATAATGGTTTTTCACGATGTTTTCCTTAACCGTAGCGGCTGTAGCGAACCCACGACCTTCGGAATGGAAGAAGAAAGGCAACAACAACATTCTACAGCCGGCACGCCGCGGCATATTACAAAAATAAATATTCTGTCAACCATGTCAATCCTGGTCAACATCTTTAGGTGTGCAAAATTCAGCTCAATCTAGCTAGTTTTTGTGTGAAGAGGTAACAGACATCCATATCAAAACGCCATTAAAACTACAATGGGAACTCGGTGCTCAAACAGCAGTTATCGTATTGAAAACTGTCCCAGGCGTTACACAACCTTTGGCTGCAGCTTACAACTGAAATAGTTACTTTAAAGCGTGTGTTTTAGAACAAAAAGTACCAGAGCATATCGTTCCTGGTAGTTTACGTACTATATCCGCCGTGGGATGCCGTCAGAAGAATATTGCCTCTCCTCTCTTGGCGGATGCAAAAAGATACCTCCAGAAGATTGGCAGCAGCGCCATTCCATGTATCATCATCTATAGGTTGCCTGGAAAAAATAGATTTAGGCAATGAGGCCGTGAAATTGTACATATTTATCCACTTGTTTTTTATTATTTGTGTTTCTTAGTTTAATAAAGTGTACATTCCTCCAGTACAATCATTCGAAAGCTGTTATTAGGGGGCTTCGCCCCCTAATATGCATAGCGCCGTCTGTCTGTCTGTGTATTTGGCGATTACCTACAACCGAACGCGTTGACCGATTTACATGAAACCTTTTTTGTTAACACCGTCTTAATGTGAGAAGGTCACTGATTAGTTTCAGTGACCCTAGGGTCACAGGAACCGGAGTTATTGTGACCTCAAAAGGTCACCAAAACAATATAAGTCTTCAAATGGCCGAAAACGTTAAAAACCCAAAAATGCCATTTTTGACCTTTGATGACCTTTCCTGGTACCCCCGTACCAATACTTGATAATTTAATATGATATGAATAACAGAAAATAAAAAATATACTGAAAAATCTAGTGAACCCTCACACAGAAAGAAATCGCTAAAGAAAATTGAAATTCTCACGAGCAATGCTGAATACACCGGACAAATTGCAAAATCTCATGTAGGTACCTAACAATCACTCTTATACTAACTGAGAGTGCCAGGCTTTGAGCAGGTGCCTGTGGGTTGTGGTTTACTGTACAGGACGCTGCAGTACCTGGGACATTGTCAGATGGATTAGGTTTGCCCAGCACCTATACCATCCTCTCAGCTTATTCAACTATTATTATTATATTCAGAGGAAATAACAGATCAATACGTTGGAAACTAACTAAGCCGCGGGTTTCCTCACGATTTTTTCTTCACCGTTAAAGCACGTGTTAAGTGTACACATACATTTTTCAAGAAGGAATAATCAATTGTTGCACGGCCGGTATCAAACCCACGACCTTCGGATTAAAAGTCAGGGGTACATACCACTACGCTAACACGGCTTTTTCCCATAGGCAGTTATAAATTGATTGAATTATATTGAATTATATCTCGGGTTGGAACTACTGAATGACAATCATCACAAGTAAAAATATTGACCGCCCAACGAAGTGGGCACGGGTCAGCTAAAAACATGTCATGTACATGTCATAATAAATAAAAAAACAATAAAAGCATGTCGCAGCGTGTTCAGACAAGTTCAGTCAAAGCGAACTAGCTACAAAGTAGCCGTATGAACTGTAGATGAACCATTTGGAGGATTTTAACCGCTTCATAACTCAATCATCATTTCAGCCGTAAAACGTCCACTTCTGAACACTTGCCTCCCTCATGGATCTCCATGGGGGTAGTTGCCATACTCACCACGCTTGGCAGGTGGGTTGGCGAGCGCGGTACGGGATGTTGATACACGGAAAGACGCTGCTACCCATCTTCTAGAGGTATCCCTTAGCAGGCTCTTACTGCATCCATGGGCATGAGAGGAGGGGTAACATTCTACTGCCGGCACCCCACGGCAGCATAACTCAATATTTTATAAATAACACAAGCACATGAAAGAATTCGGACGGGGCCTTTGATTTATTTACCAAGCAATCAAATTAAATAGTTTCTTTGCATTCATAGTTATCAGCTTTGTGTAAATAATTAAATTGATCAAATGTATTATATTATAATGTATTCTACTCGTATGTTAAGCAGAAAACTTTTTCTTGGGACACCCGGTAGAATTACCTAGTTTATTATAGACTAGCAGCACCCAGCGGCTTCACCCGCAAAGTTCTGGGTCTACTGTCGCCACAGTCGCTACAGTAGACCCAGTTGCCATGAGTCGCTACAGTCGCCACAGAAGCCCCAGTCGGCACAATCGGCCCAGTCGCCACAGTCAACACGATGGGCACGATGGCCGAAGGGCAGTCGCTCTAGTACTAACTCGCAGATCTCCAAGCGTCACGCGTCATATCTCGTCAGATCGGTTCTAGCCCTCGCAAAAGATGTGTACATAAAAAAAATGATTTATTCAGTACGGCCGCAGGGACCCTATTGAGTCGGACCTTTATTAATATTGTCATTCGACATTCGTAGACTGTAGAAAGCTATCAAAATCATTGGACATTCTCATTGCGGGTGAAATCACCGCAAATTGAAATCATTGATGAGCGGCCGATGATTCTAGGCTTGCAATCATACTCATTATCATCACAATGAGCGCGCCGACATACGTGAGTATGCAAATATCGGATGGATTACTTAGTGCGAGTGCACACTTGACGGGTTTTCGGAAGCATAAAAGAGATGACACTAGTAAAAAAATTTTATAATAATAGAAAAGATTAGGAGTCGCAAAACCTGTTGATTCAGTCTAACTACTTTCCTATTTATTGTATCAATGAATAAATGAACACTGTATTTAACAAAGAAACACAAATAATAAAAAAAACTAGTACTCGTAGATAAATACGTCGAAAATGGCGGCGTTATTGCTCAAAGCAATTTCTGCCAGGTAACTTACGGTTACGGTTTCTTTATAACCGTAAGTTATTATTATTAATAATAATAATAATAATAACTTACGGTTACGGTTTCTTTGTGTGGTCAATGAAACCAACTCTGATGTAGGGCATTTTTATGAATGATTATTTTCTATTGACGATGAGTAGCACAGTAGTATATTATGAATGAATGAATGAATGAATATATTTATTTCAGATAATAATAATCCATATAGGTACAATTTGGTTAGTAGCACACACTTACAAGTAATGGTTAGTAAACATAATATACAAATTAACAGATTTAGGAATTGATAATAATAATTAAATAATTCTACGAACTAAACATTCCCATATGGGCGAGGAAAATCTATCAGCTATAGTTTTTAGGATGCTGTTTGGACTGTCCCGCACTCTGCGGATCAGGGATGTTGTCTTTTTGCGAAATAAGGCTGCAAAGCCATCCACTTCATATTCCACAAACATCCCTGAAGCACTACAGAAACGAGGCAGTCCCAACATCATCCTAAAGATATTATTGTACTGCACACGCAGACAATCTACCATTCTTTTGGAATATCTGACCCATAGGTTTCCCGTGTACAAGCTTTGACAGTACACATTCTATTATTCATTATTATTTATTAATTCATTATTATACACATCTTTACATTCGTTCTGTGATTTCCATCGCATTTAAATAACGTTTATGAAACTAAGATCACAAAGTGATCGAATTTTTGTATAATATATAAAATTCAAAGTCCTGACTGACTCACTGACTGACTGACTGATATATCAACGCACAGCCTAAACCACTGGACCTAAAGACATGAAATTTGGAACACATATACCTTGAGTATCCTGAGGTTCAGGATTTTTCGAAATTCCCACGGGATAGGGAATAAATGGGATTTATATTTTCGCATCAAAGTGGCTCTGTGTGAAAAAGGGGGTTTCCTCACTGATAAAAATATATCTGGTGTGTTGATGTTAGCATTCACCTCTATCTCATTGCTGTGGGTTTATTATCTATCGCGGTAAATTAATTATATTCCAAATTTTATTTCAGCTGACACCATTTCCCAGGGAAATAAGGAAAGGGTAGAGATAGGGTTGTTTTGCATCATTATGACAGAGACTACGTTGCGTGTAGCTATTAATGTTCTTTTCAAGTTGCATATAATGTAAATTTACTATTTGCTTAAATACTCAAGTTATGTGTTAAGTATGAAAATTAACTAAAATTGCATTTAAAACCATTAAATAAAATTAAGATTCCATTCGACCATAAACACTCGATTTGTTTGTAATGTAAATATACCAAAAGTGTATAAAAAACATGTTTAGTAAATTTACACTCCAAACCTCTTCAATAACTATGGAAATATTGGCTTCTACGCATCTACTAAGCAAATAAAGAAACACATCTTGCTTCCATTTCACCAGAACTCCTTTGATCGAAGAATTTCGCTGCAGTGTGTAACTTGTCCCCCCTAAACAAACCGGGTCAATGGGCTAGCGGTGCCATGGGTAGGTAATTTGACATAAATCCGTGGAGAGCCATTGACACACCCGCTTCTTATGTATTGCCACTATCGGAGGTATTACTTGAGGATTTATCGTCTCCCTTTGTTAGGGAAACTAGTTTGAGGTCAGAATTCCCACATTTGTCTTGTAAATAACTTGGCAACGTGCGAGCCTGGAAAGCACTAGATGAGAATGATATTTATCCCAAAAAGCTTTTACTAACGTATAACCACTGCCTATTCAATACGTTGATCTTTTTGCCTATGGGCATAGGCGGCCGCCAGAATTTTGAATTGTAGAATTCTGACAATTTTGTGCGGAAGTAATGTCCAATCTTTAATAATAACTCGTTTAATAATATTAAATTGCCATGGGGCACCCAGTAGAATGTTGCCCCTCCTCTCATGCCCACGGATGCAATAAGAGCCTGCTAAGGAATACCTCCGGAAGATGGGCAGCAGCAACATTCCGTGTAACTATAAACAACCCGCGCAGCGCTCGCCAACCCGCCTGACAAGCGTGGTGAGTATGGAAACTACCCCTCATGGAGAGCCATGAGGCCTGCCTTTGTTCAGTATAATGGACGTTTTACAGCTGATGATGATTACTTTATTTATGGTAGTATGGAATAATACAGTGGCACGTTAAGATATCCAGCGAGCCACAGAGGTCACAGAATTATTATAGCTAGGAAATCAATTGATTTATAACTTAAATATCTGAAGAGCGCTTGAACACTCAAAAATTTATTAACACATAATTAACCGGGTATTTATCGCGCTATTTACCTTTATTATTGCCCGACGTTTCGACAGGATTGCACCCATCGTGGTCCCGGGAAGACTGAAAAATTTGACACGTTTTTCGCCTCTCTTCAAGTCATTTTCAGGAGAAATCTGCTCCGTGACGAACGGCAGGGTGATTACGTACATATCTCGCGACAGGTTTTAGTTTTTTGTTTTGGTTTCAGGCAATTGACAGCAATATTGCTGTCAAATGTCAATTCCTTGCTGTTCTCTAATACACAATTGACATTTGACAGCATTATTGCTGTCTAATTGCCGCCGTGGGGTGCCGGCAGTAGAATGATACCCCTCCTCTCATGCCCATGGATGCAGTAAGAGCCTGCTAAGGGATACCTCCGGAAGATGGGCAGCAGCGTCTATCCGTGTATCAACATTCCATACTGCGCTCATCAACCCGCCTGCCAAGCGTGGTGAGAATGGCAACTACCCCTCATGGAGATCCATGAGGGAGGCCTATGTTCATCAGTGGACGTTTTATGGCTGAAATGATGATTGCTGTTTATTGTCTGTTGCAAAATCTGTCGCGAGATACGTAATCACCCTGCGGGACTCCGTGCGTGACGGGGAGTTAGCGTGGTTGGGATGCCGCATCATGCCAAAACGTCATTCAGTCTGCCGAAGCATATCGTGTCGTCCCGCACCGTCAGTGACCGCCGGTCCTTGATCACTTATGTTTTAGTGTCCCGCCATCGACGAATAAATCTTCGACAATGTTGATAGTTGATGAGTTTCGACATCGGTTTTATCCTTGCCTGATGTAAACTTCATCGTCTCAGCCGTAGAACTGCTGTCCACGTCCACTGCTGGACATAGACCTGTCCATCCAAGGTGCCTGGAAGAAATCGCTTTTAGCGATAAGGCCGCCCATTGTGCATTTAGTTAAGTATCTTATCCTCTACTGTTATTTCTTTTATTTTATGGTGTACAATAAAGTTATAATCATTCAATCAATCATTCATTCATTCATAGGCCTCCCTCATGGACCTCCAAGATCATGAGGCGGTTGTTTTCATACTCGCCTGTGAGTTTCATACTCGTTTGGGAGGCGGGTTGGCGAGCGCAGTACGGGATGTTGATATACGGGAAAACGCTGCAGTCCATCGTCCTTTGGCAGATTCTTAATGCATCCACGGGGAAGAGAGGAGGGGAATTCTACTGCCAGCACCTCACCACACGATAACACTTAAATCTTCAAACTTGTCACGCAATAACATTCACAATAAAACCATTTCCAACAAGTTAACGACTTCTTATTTCGGAGAAAACAGAGTTAAAACATTTAATTCCAGTCGAAACACAATTAAAATTACAATGTGAACTCGGTGCTCAAACAGCAGTTAACGTATTGAAAACTGTACCAAACGTACACAACTTCTGACTGCAGCTTACAACTGAAATAGTTAGCTCTCTATACCGTGTGTTTTTGAACAAAAAGTACCAGAGCATAATGGTTTTTCACGATGTTTTCCTTAACCGTAGCGGCTGTAGCGAACCCACGACCTTCGGAATGGAAGAAGAAAGGCAACAACAACATTCTACAGCCGGCACGCCGCGGCATATTACAAAAATAAATATTCTGTCAACCATGTCAATCCTGGTCAACATCTTTAGGTGTGCAAAATTCAGCTCAATCTAGCTAGTTTTTGTGTGAAGAGGTAACAGACATCCATATCAAAACGCCATTAAAACTACAATGGGAACTCGGTGCTCAAACAGCAGTTATCGTATTGAAAACTGTCCCAGGCGTTACACAACCTTTGGCTGCAGCTTACAACTGAAATAGTTACTTTAAAGCGTGTGTTTTAGAACAAAAAGTACCAGAGCATATCGTTCCTGGTAGTTTACGTACTATATCCGCCGTGGGATGCCGTCAGAAGAATATTGCCTCTCCTCTCTTGGCGGATGCAAAAAGATACCTCCAGAAGATTGGCAGCAGCGCCATTCCATGTATCATCATCTATAGGTTGCCTGGAAAAAATAGATTTAGGCAATGAGGCCGTGAAATTGTACATATTTATCCACTTGTTTTTTATTATTTGTGTTTCTTAGTTTAATAAAGTGTACATTCCTTCAGTACAATCATTCGAAAGCTGTTATTAGGGGGCTTCGCCCCCTAATATGCATAGCGCCGTCTGTCTGTCTGTGTATTTGGCGATTACCTACAACCGAACGCGTTGACCGATTTACATGAAACCTTTTTTGTTAACACCGTCTTAATGTGAGAAGGTCACTGATTAGTTTCAGTGACCCTAGGGTCACAGGAACCGGAGTTATTGTGACCTCAAAAGGTCACCAAAACAATATAAGTCTTCAAATGGCCGAAAACGTTAAAAACCCAAAAATGCCATTTTTGACCTTTGATGACCTTTCCTGGTACCCCCGTACCAATACTTGATAATTTAATATGATATGAATAACAGAAAATAAAAAATATACTGAAAAATCTAGTGAACCCTCACACAGAAAGAAATCGCTAAAGAAAATTGAAATTCTCACGAGCAATGCTGAATACACCGGACAAATTGCAAAATCTCATGTAGGTACCTAACAATCACTCTTATACTAACTGAGAGTGCCAGGCTTTGAGCAGGTGCCTGTGGGTTGTGGTTTAAGTCAGGCAAATGCTATAACCCTTACACAAAAAAGTGCACTACACCCTTAACCTTCTCTAAATAAGGTCTAAAATCCGTTTCAAACCATGCAACTGTAAGTTAGGTGTCCTAAAACTTTCAACAGATACTAGGATCCGTATGTGATCGTTATTAATAGTTGAATAAAGTGGAACTTAGCTTGCTCCTGCAATAGTTTCATTACGAGTTTTGAAGTTGAGGAGGAAATTAGTATAATTATTTTTAAAATAGCAAGGCCTTTACATCTATCATAGATGATTTATACAGCGCCAGCAACCAGTAGGTATTTATGCTGTACGGGATACAGCAGTGGCTGGGACATTGTTAGATGGATTAGGCTTGCCCTGCACTTATACCATCCTCTTAACTTTTTAATTATTATTTGACATTAGTAATTTATATATTATTTTATATTGTAATTTGACATTGAAAGATATTTTTATTTCATTTAATGGTTTATTTGGTTAATAATAAGTAGACATTATTATTTTCGCTATTATTTTCTAATGAACTGCCATTTGTTAATTTTATTTTATTATTAGTGGATAAAGTTTGAATAATTAATTAGTGTAAGTGGTCATTATGCGACCGTTCTGGTTAAATAAATTAATAAAAAAAATAAAAAAATAAGTAAATACGTAAATAAATAAATAAATAGATAAATAAATAACTTAGTCAGCTATTAGTCAGAGGAAAGAACAGGTCAATACGTCAGAAGTTGCTAAGCCGCGGGTGTCCTCACAGTGTTTTCCTTCACCGTTAAAGCACGCGTTAAATGTGCACATACATTATTCAAGACAGTGCACCGCTGGTATCGAACCCACGACCTTCGGAATGGAAGAAGAAAGGCAACATTCTGCTGGCGGCACACCGCGGCATATTTTCAAAATAAATATTCTGACAACCATTTGGTGTAACGAACGATGTCAGCTATAATACAAACACAGCTTACTTTGGGGCTAGATAGTGATCGTGTACAATCATCATCATCATCATTACAGCTGTAAAACGTCCACTACTGAACTAAGACCTCCCTCATGGATCTCCATGAGGGGTTGTCATACTCACCACGTTTGGCAGGCGGGTTGGTGAGCGCAGTACGGGATGTTGATATACGGAAAGACGCTGCTGCCCATCTTCCGGGGGGTGTCCCTTAGCAGGCTCTTACTGCATCCATGGGTAGGAGAGGAGGGGTAACATTCTACTGCCGGCACCCCACGGCTGATCGTGTACAATGTCCAGCATTAATCATTACTAGCTTATGCCGCTTCGCATGCATTGAACCCGGATAAAAAGTATGTCAATCCTGATGAATATCTAAAGGTGTGCAAAATTCAGCTCAATCTGGCTAGTTTTTGTGTGAATAACTAACAAACATCCATACATCTATAACAAACTTTTTCTTCTTTATAATATTAGTTAGATTCAGATCTTACCCATAATTTTATTACTTCATAAGTTGTTTTCTAAAAAAAAAAACGATTTCAAAACCAGCCCATTGTCTTAAACCGTTCAAGGTTAATAATCTCTAGTATCTATGTATTTCACTTCACAACTAGATCAATTTCACTATTTTAATGTCCCATGCAAAATTGAATGTCAATTATTCAGTGTGTCTACCATGAGTTGTCACTGTTAGATCGCCTGCCGTTACTACAGTAGTAGTACGTGTCTATGACATCTGTGAGATTTGTAACTCATGGTACCAAATTCTAAGCAAATGAAGCCCAAACTACAGTCGCTGTAGAATAGTTTATTGAGTATTTTACCCTTTTTAGGGTTCCGGACCAAAATAGTAAAAAGGAACCCTTATAAAAATAACTCTGTCTGTCTGTCACAAATGGATATCTCGAGAACTACTGATGCTATCGACTTGAAATTTAAAACGGTAGAAGACAACACTTTTTTACTAATACAGCATATATGAAAATGTTAAAAAATATTCTTATTTTGATTGCAGCGGGGCGGATAGGGAATCTACAAAATTTTTAAGTGAAGTTACTAGGCCGGGTGGAGTATCATATGAAAGGTATTCATTTGCACAATAATAAACAGTTTTTAGATTACCTTTAAGCCGTATCGTTTTTAAATTATTTACAAAAATGTTGAAACAACGACCGTTCCCCCCTTATCTCCGAAGTTTGCAGAGATAAACCCGTGATACTTTTATAGCTAATAGAAGTGTATGTAAACTTTATAGGAAAATTATAGAGAACTCTCTAATTTGCATAGTTTTTTAGACAAGGGGGGTTTTCAAAAAACTTGTGAAGTTAATTGGTGATGTGGGGTATCGTATGAAAGGTATTCACTTGCACGTTCATAAACAGTTTTTGATTTTCCTTTAAATCGTATCGTTTGTGAGTTATTTACAAAAATGTTAAAAAAATTAGCGTTCCCCCCCTTATCTCCGAAGTTTGCAGAGATAAACCTCTGAAACTTTTTTTGCTTTTAGAAGTGTATGTAAAGATTAGAGGAAATTTACAAACTTAGCATACTTTTAAAAAATATTAAAATTATTTAAAAATTATTAAGTACTGACGGGTTGAGATCCTCCTTCTTTTTTTTAAGTCGGTTTATAATTATCAAACTTAATTCAAACTCAACTCAAAGCCATAGTATCTCTATGGTGTATGATTAGATTATTGTGTTCGTGGCATTTTTGATCTCTTTTATTGAAGTAGAGTAAAAAGAGAGCCGAATCTTTAATCAATCTTCAATTTCATAAATCTTCACGACAATAAAGAATTTATTAACATTTTGTCAAAAAGGTAATTGACCAGCAAAATAATAAAAAATAGCCCTGTCGAAAACAACAAGTAACAAAAAACATCAGTTTATTCTTCCAAAAATCCAGCCAAGCATTGGTATGTTTTACAACAAACAAGCCACAATAACCACACAAAGTTGCAATCAGACTAATTAAGACATGCGTCAGCTGATTTGCATGTCAAGTGCCCTGTGTGTCTACCATGAGTTGTCACTGTTAGATCGCTTGCCGTTACTACAGTAGTAGTAATAGTACGTGACTATAGTTGTGGGTACTTCCATATACTAAGCCGGATGCCTAACAGTATGTTCTCGTTTCGTGCTCTGATCCTTTAACTAGAGATGGAATAGTTTTAACTTTTAAATGATAGATTTAAATTCTTTTGCACTTTTTCTAAATATTAGATTTATGTTATGCTGTTTCTTTAGTTTTTTTTGTTAGTAGGTGGTTAATAATAAATTTAAGTTAGTAGTTATGAGTTGAGTGTTTTGATTTTCATCATATATCAAACCGGTTCTAACGGAAGATCAGCGTTGCGCTTAATGCTCAACTTAAGCTGAGTCAGACGCCTTTTTGTAACTGTTTCTTCTTACTTTAATTTGTTATTTTCTGTGTCCTGTTATGTCTTTTATTTTTTATGTGTTTTGTTATGAGTGTAACAAATAAATGTTTTATCTATCTATCTATGACATCTGTCAGATTTGTAACTCATGGTACCAAATTCTAAGCAAATGAAGCCCAAACTATAGCCACTGTAGAAAAGTTTATTGCGTATTTTATCCTTTTTAGGGGAACCCTAAAAAGGATAAAATATGGACCAAAATGGTAAAAAGGAACCCTTATAGAATCACTCTGTCTGTCTGTCTGTCTGGCTGTCTGTCTGTCACAGATGGATATCTCGAGAACTACTGATGCTATCGACTTGCAATTTAAAATGGTAAAAGACAACAGTTTTTAACTAATATAACATATATAAAATGTTAAATAAATATTCTGATTTTGATTGCAGGGGGGCGGATAGGGGATCTCAAAAATTTTAAGTGAAGTTACTAGGCCGTGTGGGGTATCATATGAAAGGTATTCATTTGTACATTGATAAACAGTTTTTAGTTTTCCTTTAAACCGTATCGTTTTTGAGTTATTTACAAAAATGTTGAAAAAACGACCGATCCCCCCCCCTTATCTCCGAAGTTTGCAGAGATAAACCCGTGATACTTTTATAGCTAATAGAAATGTATGTAAACTTTATAGGAAAATTATAGCGAACTCTCTAATTTGCATAGTTTTTTAGACAAGGGGGGTGGAAGGGGGGTTTTCAAAAATTTTGTGAAGTTAATAGGTGATGTGGGGTATCGTATGAAAGGTATTCATTTGCACATTAATAAACAGTTTTTAGTTTTTCTTTAAGCCGTATTGTTTTTGATTTTTTCACAAAAATGTCGAAAAAACGACCGTTCCCCCTTCCTTATCTCCGAAGTTTGTAGAGATAAACCCGTGATACTTTTATAGCTAATAGAAGTGTATGTAAACTTTATATGAAAATTATAGCGAACTCTCTAATTTGCATAGTTTTTTAGACAATGGGGGTGGAAGGGGTGTTTTCAAAATTGTTGGAAAGTTACTAGGTTATGTGGGCTATTATATGAAAGGTATTCCTTTGCACATTAATAAACAGTTCTTAGTTTTCCTTTAAGTCGTATAGTTTTTGAGTTATTTACAAAAATTTTGAAAAATATAGCGTTCCCCTTATCTCCGAAGTTTGCAGAGATAAACCTTTGAAACTTTTATTACTATTAGAAGTGTATGTAAAGATAAGAGGAAATTTATTACAATCTCTCTACATAGCATACTTTTTTAGAAATCATCGAAAGTGTAAAAAATCTACATAAGTTCCGCTATCAGACAAGAGATGGCGCTGTCAAGGTTCCCCAACAAATATAAAACCGCCTTTGTCATAAATTATATTGTATGATGGCACGGAACCCTCGGTGAGCGAGTCTGACTCGCTCTTTCCCGGTTTTATTTATTAAACTATCCACTAGAGGTGCTGTACAAGTTTTCATACTTTTTTTTAACTACTGTCGCTAGCGAGTATAGATGTGATACTCATGGTAGACCAACATAATACTGGAACACGGAGCGGTATCTATATCTTGAACAGCCAATTTGAAGCTTCATTGCGGCAGCATTCTTTAATCATCATTCCAGTCGTAAAAAGTCCACTACTCAACAGGCCTCCCTCATGGATTTCCATGGAAATCCATGAGGGGTAGTTGCCATACTCACCACGCTTGGCAGGCGGGTTGGCGAGCGCAGTACGGGATCTCGATTGAATTGGATGTAGATAGATTGTCCTAGAAACTTCTTTTTAACGAACAATCTACATAAGTTATTATATTATGTCATAAATTCGAATATCTATCCAAAGAATTTTTAATTATAATGAATAGTAGGAAGTAACTAATCTTTTTGATTTATTTGTTTGCTAGGAGTTATTTCGGAGGCAGTAAATCTTTACGAAAGTGCTTCCTCATTTCGTTTTGATTCTAATTAAGATAACGGGTCTGGTGATAGCCTAAGAGGGGCAACTCTTTCGGGCGCAATTCAATGCAGCGTTGGTCACGTGCTTGGTGCACGTGATCACCGTGGTTTTGCAGTTGTAATAGGTAGAGGTTACCACTTAACATTAGTAGTGGGCCTACGGTTTGTCTCGTCATTTAGTCGTATAAATAAACAACCCTCGCTGCTGCAGTATTGTACCGCGCTATGGTTGCGCTGCCGACTGACTCAAGCTCCCATATAGAAAGTCTCCTGTGTCTCCGGCTCCGACGACGCCGATGATGTAATTTAGAAGACTCGATAAGAAGACATGCTGCAATGCGCCCGCCGCCGGCGTGGTGTGGTGTTCTCCTCAAACGTGGAACACCGTGTTTTTAGGGCTAGTAGTGCTCAGTTTTGTTTTCCTTGTTCTTATTTAATTGTAACTTGAACTCCTTTCTTACCCGTGGATGCAGTTAGATTCTGCCAAGGGATACCTTCTGAAGATGGGCAGTTGCGTCCTTTCGTGTATCAACATCCTGTAATACACTCGCCAACCCGCCTGTCAAACGTGGTGAGCACGGCTAACACTCCTTCATAATCACTTGGAGATCTACGAGGTCTTACTATTGATCATTGTCTTACATGTGTGATCTTACTATTAATATTATTTATAATAAAATAATTTTGGGGCGATGTCCGTTAAATTATCAGCCTAGATCTGGGATGGACAATTAAAACTTAAGCGTAAAGACTTAACAAATACGATTTAAGAGTGCTCTCGATACCAATTGCAATAAGAAAAATAGAAATTGCACGAACAACTCGAAAATTTAAAACTAATAAGAAAAAATATCGAAGTTCGAAAGAAAGCGGAATTCGAGAAACTTTGGGACACTCGCAAACTAAGACTGAACTGTCGCAGTAAGTCGTAGAAAGAAAAAAATGTTCAAGTGACATTTACTTACAAGTTAAAAAGTAAACCTAACCATTTTCGGCTATGGCGACCTTATTTCTGCTTATGAGCGTGGATGAACTTTGTGATGATTATGAACTGCTCTTGATGACTTTAATAGCCAATAACACTCTCTTGTTATTCTTCTAAGTCGTATTTACCTGGTTGACTGTAATTTGCCTTGTTTCTCTTTGTATTAGTATATTCGCTAAGGGATACCTCCGGAAGACTGACAGCAGCTATTCGTGTATCAACATCGGTGAGAATGGCAACAAACCCCTCATGATCTTGACTATCCATCAACAGTGGACGTGGACAGCGGTTATATGCCGGAGATATATATAATAAGTAATTTTCTGGTTTCAGTAAGTTTTTTTTTTGGGACAGAAAGATACAAATTAGGAAGTGGCCGAAGTCGACCAAAAGGATAACATGATATGTTAAATTCTAGATTACTTTTTGTTTTCAAAGCAGTAATAGACACTTAACACTCCGACACTTCTAAGGCATTTGTATGTTAATTACGACCGTTGCAAAAAAGGAATGTTTTCAGTAATTTAACGCGAAATGACGGCAACAACAAACTGTTCTGTTAAAGCTTTGTGATATAAAACAGATACAATTTCAGCACCTAGCCACAGAGTGCGTCCCTTTGTAAAAACAAGGTCGAAAATCTAGGAACGAGAAGTTAAAGGAAAAAAGAGAAATAAGTTAAACAACTTTCCTAATTAAAATTTCACCGCCCGCTGCCCGTCGTCGTCGAAAGAATAAAACAAATAAACTGGCTAAGTGTAAGTCGTGGTTCTGTCATTCAAGTTTTAGATTTTTAATTAAAGAAAATAAATTATTTTGGACATTTCACAATACAGCTATTGGTACCAGAAGCTCTAAAGAATACCTACTTGAAATATGCATTGTTAGACGGCTCTCCTAGCACCTTTAAGATCCTCTCAGCTTAGTCGGCTATGAGAGTCTGCTAGTCAGAGAAAACAAGTGCCTACACTTGTATTATTTTTTTTACTTAATTTTACATTTTAATTTTTAGTTATCTTGTGTTTTTGTAATTTTTTGCTTTCTTGTATTATTTTTATAGTTATTATGTTTATTGTATATATTTTTTTCATTTTACCTAACGCCCAAATGGAACCTGCTATGAACACCCTAATTTAAATTTTTAAGTTCAAGAAGTGTGTTCAAGAAGTTGAGTACATTAAAAAGTTGCATTTATTAATTTATGAAGGAAGCAAAGATCTATTCGACGATTATAGAGAGAGGTCATATTGAAAAAATAAACAAAAGTAAAAAAGAACCTAAATTAACGAATCCAACCATATTAGCTGCTTTATCTACCACATTATTAATATGAGGAATGAATGTTAGTTAACTATCTATTGTAATACCTAGGTTGCGAATCGCGTTAACTTTTTCTTGTTATGTACCGCTAAGTTCGTAAGCAGACCAGCCGCCGACCAGTCAACACCTCGGCGTCTCACCTGAAGATGCCTCGCGGAGAGGCGAAACACGTGTCGTCGTGTGGGTTTGGGTATGCATGTTGCACTAACAACCTAGTTCTCCCTGCGTGTGCATAATTAGCGGGCGGGAGGGCGGTACATATGCATCTCAGCATTAGCGCACACTCACCGCCCTCAACAGACTGCTATTAACGAACCCTGACTGCGATATATTTGTGGATGAATGGAAGGTATTAATGTCGGTATGTTCGAGTTATTGCGAGACGGATTTATAATTATGTATTTAATCATTGACCTATGTAATTATATTGTTATTTATTATTTTAGAATTTTCATCTATTTGATATTTGTTAACTTTAATTTATTAATTTGTAGACTGTATTTTGACCTAATTATATTGTTATTTATTTATTATTTTACTGTACTCATTACTATGAATATTATGTGTTATTGTTTTGTAAATTAATATTAATTAGAGTAATTGATTAATCCGTTCTAGTTAAATAAATAAATATATTAGCGGAATTAAAACTAGAAATTTTCATTGCATTTTATTCGTAATAAGATTCATGTGTTTTTAACTTTTTTGTAAATTTAATATGGTAGTATTTTTAGGGTTCCGTACCTCGAAAGGAAAAAATGGAAGCCTTATAGGATCACATTGTTGTCCGTCTGTCTGTCTGTCAGGACCCTTTTTTTCAAGAAGGCGTGAAGGTATCAAGCTGGAATGTATATCAAATACTCAGGTCTACTTTCCCTTGGATCTGTGAAAAAATCAAACTTCGATGCCAACGCAATCAAAAGATACAGCCGTTTATACCGCAAATTTCCTTCGACACTCACAAGTAAATCAAAACCTACAATGTACTAGGACTACAGGGAGTACCCGGTACGGAACCCTAAAAATACTACCATATTACAAATTTACAAATTTCAAGATTCTGAGTTCACGCGAAGTATCGCGTGAACTCAGAATCTTGAAATTTGTAAAACGTCTCATAGCACAAATAAAGGAAAACCGTAAATAAATAAGTAAATACCCTACCCCTTTCCTCATGAACGCGTAGATGTATTAAATTGAAATTCATATCAAATACTCAGGTCTTTTATGCTAACAGGTCTGTACGGAACCCTCGGTCTACGAGTCCGACTCGCACTTGGCTGTTTTTTTTTTTACATTTAGGGTCATACGATTTGTGGCACACCAATTTGAGCTTGCATTGCGATATAGATTTAGGCAGATCATTAATAAATAAAAGAAACAGTATCGGTCCCAAGTGTGATCCCTGTGGCACTCCTGATTGCGTGAAAAAGGTGTCTGATTGGGATCCATTTACAGAAACAACCTGGGGTCTATCGTGCAAGTGTGTTTCAAACCATTTTAGGAGAGAGCCACCAATGCCAAAGAAGTCTATTTTCTTTAAGGGTGAAATGGTCTACTTTGTCACAAGCACTAGAAAAATCGAGATACACAGTTATCAAATTCAAGACCCTTGTCAACATGCATTAACTGCGATACAAAATGCTGATTATTTAGAAAGAAAGGGCCACTTGACTAAATTTTAATGTTAAGTCTGTCACGTAGAAAAACTTAAACTATTGGAAGTGTAACTACGTGTGCAAAAATGTAAATTTAGTCAAGTGGCCTATTTATTCTTTTGTATTCATGATGTTGAAATGTAGCGTAACGTCACGCACCGACCTGTTTCGGTTCAGTTTATGACTATGCTCTGACGTCACGAGTCCTTACTCCTAAACTTAAATGCGCTTTATATAATTACAGCTTCATTAATTTGATAAAGCAATAATTACGTGTCTATTGTTTTTGTATTACCTATCTAATGGTAGACTACGCGTAGGCAGACTGAATATTGTTTTTCATACCCTATCAAGTAGCCTAAATAAGCTTATTCCAGAAATCCCCTGCGAAGGGGATTAAACCAGATAACCGGAACGATGACGGAACCCTGAAAAGTTATTTTTACACCGAAATGAGCACTGGGCAATGGAGTTAATTCGCTGCTGATAAAGTTGGCTACTCGCCCTGTGATAATTACAATTGCTCTGTTTTTTTATACGACTAAATGAGGAGACAAGCTGAAGGCCGAACTGATGTTAAGCGGTAACCTAAACCTACCTATTACAACTGCAATACAGTAGGAATCACGTTCATTAAGCACGTGACCAATGCTGTATTGCATTGCGCCCGTCACGCTGAGACAGAGTTGTAAGGTCTCATGTGCTCCCTTACATGTTAACCGGAGCACAGCAATGCAGACTGAATGGTGGTAGTACTTCCCCGGATGAATTCTTTACAAAAAGTTCAACTAGTACACAGTAGTTGTAGTCGTAGAAATGGCGTTTTACTGACTCCATAATATAGACCGCCAGCGTTTCAAGCCGCAGTGTACAGTGTTTCAAAGTGTGGGCAATAACATCGCAGATGTACCACTACATCCCACCCGGGGGCAACTATAAATATTACCACGAGCTGGGGGCGCCGCATAACATCAGATGGGCCTTCGGCTTGTCTCGTCATTAAGTCGTAGTAAAACAGAAGTATAAGAGGTCGAGGAGAGGAGAGTGGCCGTGGGGTGCCGGTAGTAGAATGTTAGCCCTCTTCTCATGCCCGTAAGGGTCTCCTAAGGGATACCTTCGGAAGATGGGCAGCAGCGTCTTTTCGCGTCACTGCGTACTGCGCTCGCCAACCCGCCTGCCAAGCGTGGTGAGTATGGCAACCCCTCATGGAGATCCATGAGGGAGGCCTCTGTTTAGTAGTGGACATTTTACGGCTGAAATTATGATGATATGAGGTCCTATATTATCCTATTAGCTTCGTCGGCAAACAGAGAAACGTAACCTAATTACGCATGTTAGGTGCTTTCAAGAAATATCGCAAAATATTATGCGCACAAAACAGAAATAGCAGCCCAGTACGGCTTCAGTGGTGCTGTAGAGATTCACCGTAATTGCATTAGGTGCCAGGTAGCGCAGTAGGTTACCACTGCACTAGGACATAAACAAGTGGAAAAACATAGGTACCATCATATTATTAACACATATGTAACCGGGTATGTATCGCATTATTTACCTTATGTAGCCGTGTTGGCTGAGTGGTATGTACTCCGATTTTCAATCCGAAGGTCGTGGGTTCGGCAACAGAAATACATCATGTGTGAAAATTTCAACTGTCTAGCTTTCACGGTTCATGAGATACATGAGAGACAGCCTAGTGACAGACAGACAGACGGACAGCGGAGTCTTAGTAATACGGTCCCATTTTTACCCTTTGGGTACGGAACCCTAAAAAATATCCAGCCGCGAGACAAATACCTGCAGAAAAGTACTCATAAATTTGTAATCTAACTCTGGTAATTTTAACTTCGCCTAAACCTAGCAAAGTTAAAATTACTAAAATATTATAGATCTATCCCAGAGGTCCAAGGTCTTTTCAAGCCGCTAGCAGTTAGATTAAAGGGTTTTACGTCGAAACTATCTAATTATTTTCTAAAGCCCCTGAGACTAGTCTTTACCACAGTCATAAAATAGTTCTAGACGTCCCTAGGACTCAATGAGTACCTACTCTGTCAAACATAGCATCTGTTGAGAGGACTCATGGAGCCCCATAAAAGCCGTGTTGGCCAAGTGTTATGTACAGTCAAGGTCAAAGATATATATGCAAGTAATGTTGTAAAAATAAAGTAATCATAAAAAATTCAAAATATATGTACTCCTCCAAACACTAATAAATATGCAAACTGCAATGGCCACATAAATATGTATAAGGCAAGTTCAAAAACTTGTATGCAATCAAAATTACATAATAAGTATCCTGCAAATGATGCAAAATATTGTAGTCATATTTATGTCATTAAAGATAGATTCAGTAACTGCTACGAAAATATGTATACAAAATATAAATCAGCGAAAATCAACTTTACGGTCTTGTCACACGAAACAAATTTGAATAGAATGTATTGACAATTCACGAAAACAGTGCAGACTTGTCATTGCATATGTTTGTCTCATGTTTTGACCTGTCACGACGTTATTGGCGTGACGTCATACTAAACATGAACTATGTGCACCTACTTCATTCGTTTTATTCTCGTATAACGTGGTTTTGACAGTTATTGAAGGGTGGCCAGTCAATAACACCTTAAACTGAAAATGAATTCTGTACGTGAACAGATTGTATTATTAGTATGATGGGGCCAGTTATGAAAGGTGGCCAGTAATTGGCGATTTACCCTATTTTCTGTTTTTTTACGTATTTTTAATAAAAGGCAAATATTTAATTAAAATAACTGTAATAAATAACTAAAAAAGTAGCTCCTTAAACTTAAGTGGAAAATAATAATTCTAATATTTGTCCTCCATTTTGAAACAAAAATTACTCAATAGCGAGTATATCCTCCGTCAGCTTCAATAACCGCGTCTAGTCGGTCTCTCATTGAGTTTACCATGTTTAAACATATATCTGTACCTATAAACAAATCCCAAATCTCCTTTGCGTGATTTATTAAATTTTCAGTGGTTCTCACAACTGAAGAGTCCCAGTTTTGAACCATAAGACCCCACAAGTTTTCAATTGGGTTTATGTCCGGACTTTTTGGGGGCATCTTTATTAAATTAAGGTCCTCATGCTAGTTAATCCACTGCTGCACTAGTATCGCATTATGTATGGACGAATTTGATATGTCAATTTCCAAAGTATGTATGACCTGTTGGAAGGAGTACCTGATCTAATATGTTTATATACCCGTATCTTTGCTTCCATATATTAACTGTTTTTCTCTGAAATGGAAAATTATTCGTATTATCTATGACGAAGTATTCTAAAGCTAAAAGAAAGTGACATTTTCGGCGGTAAGTTCTAATTACATAACATTTTTCTTACCGTGATGCCCAATTCGTCAGCTATATCAGACACGGATACACCCTCCTCGCAGAAGGCAACAATCCTGTGTTTTAAATGATCGCTAATGCGATACATTTTCACCTACACAATGATACGGGAAGTCAAATGAAATTAAAAATTCAAAAGTGACACATTATAGTGTATATATATATTTTTGAACTTTATGGTGTATCTAAGTTTATGGTTAAATAAATGAGGACATATTATTGCAACTGTTGTTTACATAGTTATCTCTCAAAGTATGTATACAAATTTAGGTACATTTTTATTTTGCCGAATTTATGACCATTCAGATGACTACGCTTTTTGTCACTCTGTGGTGTATACATATTTTTGACCTTGACTGTACCCCTGGCTTTCAAGCCACACCAATGGATTTTTCTTTCTTGAAAAATGTACGTGAACACTTAATACGTGCTTTAACGGTGAAGGAAACATCGAGAGGAAACCCGCGGCTTAGTTAGCTTCAGACGTATTGACCTGTTCTTTCCTCTGACAAATAGTTGACTAAGTTGAGAGGATGGTAGGTGCTAGGAAAGCCTAATCCATCTAACAATGTCCCAGGCACTGCAGCGTCCCGTATACAGCATGATTGCCAGTTGCTGACGCTGTATAAATAATCAATAATAGATGCAAAGGCCTTATTGCCCCAACTTGCACAATATAAAAGGACATATTATATAAACATGGTATTGTAGGTAATGCGCGGAAGTGTTCCTAAAATATGATTTTGCATAATGCTCGTGAAGGCAAGGTTTACTGACCTGTTCTTTCCTCTGACTAATAAAAAGCCGGCTGAGCTGAGTAGAAGTCTGGCGGCTCTTTTATCCCGGGCCCGGGTCAAATATCTGTAGAAAAACTTCAAGCACCCGCGGCGGTAATCGTATCCGCAAACTCCTACGTATCAGATGGCTTTTAAACCAACTGCGCTACGGAGGTCGTCAATAATGATAACTTAGACTGTCCACAGACCCACAACAGACAGACAGACCTAACTCGATAGCAAAGAAAAACCCGAAATTAACCCGAATTCTGTTTTATGGAGTGGGGCATCTGTATTGTAGGTATATTATATCTTTTCCAAAGCTAATCTATTATTTTGATTTCGAAATTTCAAATATATACAACTAGCTTTTGCCCGCGACTTAAACCGTGTGGAAGTCATAAAACGTAAAATCCCCTTTTTCACGCTGAGCCACTTTGATTCGAAAACATAAATCCCATTTATTCCCTATCCCGTGGGAATTTCGAAAAATCCCTTCTTAGTAAACCTGTAGGATATTTAAGGTATATGTGTGCCAAATTTCAAGTCTTTAGGTCCAGTGGTTTAGGCTGTGCGTTGATATATCAGTCATTCAGTCAGTTAGTCAGTGAGTCAGTCAGCACTTTGAATTTTATATACATACAATTTAATTGTTTGTTTTGTCAAACAGCTTTTTACTCATTTCACGTGAAAGAATACAAAATATATAATATACCTATAAAAAAATTAGTTAAAATCTGGAGTCCGATTTCATATGAGTCTATACAATGGCACTACAGAGGCGTCAAGGCACCCGGATCAGGGTAGACGCCACCGTCTACCCTGTACCGTACTACCGTGTAAACAAGAATAATGGCAGACCATTCCCCATTCCCATTCCCGAAGAAGTAGAAAAAATTAAGTGATAATCGATGTGCTTGTTTACCACATCTGTTCACATCATTCTGACGTGAACTCGACAAGCGTAGTGTGGGATGCTCACCAGAAGCTCTATTTTTGAAAAGCCTGCGTATGTCTAGAATGATTTAAAAATTAATTTTAAATTCGGTTTGACAATTTTTTTGACTTTTGTTTCATTACAGTCTTACCTTTTAGCAAGACAAGATGTAGCCGATGATAGATTACAAAAGTCTAAAAGACTTTATTCTTGACTTGAAGAGACCCAGGCCCTAGTTTTGGGCAAAACAGAAGCCGGCGAGTTCCAGACCATAGCGATGCGGACGATGAAGATAGAGGAGAAACGAGTGGTACGAGTTGATCGAATGACCGAAGATATGGAAGATCTCGACCAATGGAGTCGATTGGATTGGATTGGAGTTCAATACACATTTCGTTAGTTGAACCAAAATAAGTACAACTCGAGCAAATAAGTCGTGCGAGTCATGTGCGAGCATTCCCAAAGTAGAGACTTGCTACATGGATTTGCGGACATAAAAAATTGCATATGCGGTCAGAATTACAGTTCCAGCGATTTATCAAAATGAACGGCAGCAATTTATCAATTACAAAATTGCATGTGATGAATGAAATGATTATCCAATGCGATAAATCAAAGCAGCACCAACATGCATGAACAACTGTGCAATTAATCACAATTAATATTTATAACATTAGAACAAGCGTTATTGGTATCTATTAAACTAAGTAAGAGTTTCACGCCTAATAGAGCAAGCAGTTTTTTTGCACCTTCCTTCGTAGTACGTTGCAAGTTTATCGGCCATTCTCGGAATAACTTTGTTGAAGAGACTTTCTTTAATTTTGTCGTGGTAAACATTTTTTTTACATTAGGCACATTATTTTTATAATTAGTTTTTCAAAACTAAAACTGATTGATTACCGTTATATATTAATGACCTCGGCAGTCGCCGTGGGGTGCCGGCAGTAGAATGATACCCCTCCTCTCATGCCCATGGATGCAGTAAGAGCTTGCTAAGGGATACCTCCGGAAGATGGGCAGCAGCGTCTATCCGTGTATCAACATCCCATACTGCGCTCGCCAACCCGCCTGCCAAGCGTGGTGAGTATGGCAACTACCCCTCATGGAGATCCTCAGGGAGGCCTGTGTTCATCAGTGGACGTTTTATGGCTGAAATGATGATTAATGACCTACAAATAATAAAAATAATTATCAAAATCGGACTACTCTGTAAAGTTATGGGTGGTCAATCATGCCCTATCTTCCTACCTTTAGGGTTGGATTTTTTTTCCAAATTTATAAAGGAACAACTTCGGGTATATTCTAATAAAAAAGAATTTAAAAATTTGACTAGGTACTCTGTAAAATGTTATACTTGAGAACCTCCTCCGTTTTTCGGTCGGTCTCTGACTAATCGCCGACTAAGCTGGGAAGATATGTGCTAGGCAGGCCAATTCCATAACAATGACCCAGGCACCGCAGCGTCCCGAACATCATGAATACTACCTACGCTGTATTGTGAACATAATAAATGTTTTTCAATTTTAAATATAGTAAAAAGATATTTTTTTGTAGTAGGTATCGTAATGTTTACATTTTGATTAATGTCTTACATCTGAAACGAATTAAACAAATGGCCTTTGTTAAAATGGAGCAAAATGGACAACAGAAAAATTAGCTTTCCAACATTATTTGTGCCTTTTTAATTATTATATTATCCATAGTTAAATGATAATGGATATTGGGTATTGTGCTTGTTGGCTCTCCACATCTAAAACACTGAGATGAAAAAACGAAATGAGTATTTTGCCATGGCCATACAAGTCTTTGTCGTTCTATAAAGTTTTGAAATTCATATTTAGTTAAGTGTTTGTCAATGTCCATGTATTTCAATATCACCATGGCAAGTATATAGTTATTTATCTGAATAAATTAAAGTTTGAGCCTGAAATAAAATTTCATTTCCGTATTAAAATGGCGGATATAAAAAAGTTGACTATTTCTGTTTTGGGGCAAATGCGTCACACAAGTCGCAATTGCTCTGTAATTGTAGACGCATTTAGCCCAAGACATTAATCATAACCTTAAAAATGGAGATTTAATTATTTCTTCAATTACAATTATTTTACTAAAAATATCTGTATGTGTAAGAAACCCATTGACTATTCTTTACATTCAATATTGAATAAAATCAGTCTATTAAAAAAACATAAGATTAACATGGATTCGGTACTCATCTGTCACAATAAAAAGTTGTCCAGACACGTGCAGATAACAAAATGGCCAAATACGTGAATAAGTGAACTACTACGCCATCTGTATTATCTACATGTTGAGTATTTAGTTAAAGCTAATGCAACTAGAGGGCAGAAGTCAATGTAGATTGAACAGTTTATGAATAAGTTCAAAAAGACGCATTAGCCCCTTAGACGCAATTACCCAAGTTGATCTTAGATGATTTATACAGCGTCAGCAACTAGTAATCATACTGTACGGGACGCTGCAGTACCTGGGACATTGTTAGATGGATTATATTTGCCCAGCACCTATACCATCCTCTCAGCTTAGTCAACTATTATTATTATATTCAGAGGAAATAACAGATCAATACGTTGGAAACTAACTAAGCCGCGGGTTTCCTCACGATTTTTTCTTCACCGTTAAAGCACGTGTTAAGTGTACACATACATTTTTCAAGAAGGAATAATCAATTGTTGCACGGCCGGTATCAAACCCACGACCTTCGGATTAAAAGTCAGGGGTACATACCACTACGCTAACACGGCTTTTTCCCATAGGCAGTTATAAATTGATTGAATTATATTGAATTATATCTCGGGTTGGAACTACTGAATGACAATCATCACAAGTAAAAATATTGACCGCCCAACGAAGTGGGCACGGGTCAGCTAAAAACATGTCATGTACATGTCATAATAAATAAAAAAACAATAAAAGCATGTCGCAGCGTGTTCAGACAAGTTCAGTCAAAGCGAACTAGCTACAAAGTAGCCGTATGAACTGTAGATGAACCATTTGGAGGATTTTAACCGCTTCATAACTCAATCATCATTTCAGCCGTAAAACGTCCACTTCTGAACACTTGCCTCCCTCATGGATCTCCATGGGGGGTAGTTGCCATACTCACCACGCTTGGCAGGTGGGTTGGCGAGCGCGGTACGGGATGTTGATACACGGAAAGACGCTGCTACCCATCTTCTAGAGGTATCCCTTAGCAGGCTCTTACTGCATCCATGGGCATGAGAGGAGGGGTAACATTCTACTGCCGGCACCCCACGGCAGCATAACTCAATATTTTATAAATAACACAAGCACATGAAAGAATTCGGACGGGGCCTTTGATTTATTTACCAAGCAATCAAATTAAATAGTTTCTTTGGATTCATAGTTATCAGCTTTGTGTAAATAATTAAATTGATCAAATGTATTATATTATAATGTATTCTACTCGTATGTTAAGCAGAAAACTTTTTCTTGGGACACCCGGTAGAATTACCTAGTTTATTATAGACTAGCAGCACCCAGCGGCTTCACCCGCAAAGTTCTGGGTCTACTGTCGCCACAGTCGCTACAGTAGACCCAGTTGCCATGAGTCGCTACAGTCGCCACAGAAGCCCCAGTCGGCACAATCGGCCCAGTCGCCACAGTCAACACGATGGGCACGATGGCCGAAGGGCAGTCGCTCTAGTACTAACTCGCAGATCTCCAAGCGTCACGCGTCATCTCTCGTCAGATCGGTTCTAGCCCTCGCAAAAGATGTGTACATAAAAAAAATGATTTATTCAGTACGGCCGCAGGGACCCTATTGAGTCGGACCTTTATTAATATTGTCATTCGACATTCGTAGACTGTAGAAAGCTATCAAAATCATTGGACATTCTCATTGCGGGTGAAATCACTGCAAATTGAAATCATTGATGAGCGGCCGATGATTCTGGGCTTGCAATCATACTCATTATCATCACAATGAGCGCGCCGACATACGTGAGTATGCAAATATCGGATGGATTACTTAGTGCGAGTGCACACTTGACGGGTTTTCGGAAGCATAAAAGAGATGACACTAGTAAAAAAATTTTATAATAATAGAAAAGATTAGGAGTCGCAAAACCTGTTGATTCAGTCTAACTACTTTCCTATTTATTGTATCAATGAATAAATGAACACTGTATTTAACAAAGAAACACAAATAATAAAAAAAACTAGTACTCGTAGATAAATACGTCGAAAATGGCGGCGTTATTGCTCAAAGCAATTTCTGCCAGGTAACTTACGGTTACGGTTTCTTTATAACCGTAAGTTATTATTATTAATAATAATAATAATAATAATAATAACTTACGGTTACGGTTTCTTTGTGTGGTCAATGAAACCAACTCTGATGTAGGGCATTTTTATGAATGATTATTTTCTATTGACGATGAGTAGCACAGTAGTATATTATGAATGAATGAATGAATGAATATATTTATTTCAGATAATAATAATCCATATAGGTACAATTTGGTTAGTAGCACACACTTACAAGTAATGGTTAGTAAACATAATATACAAATTAACAGATTTAGGAATTGATAATAATAATTAAATAATTCTACGAACTAAACATTCCCATATGGGCGAGGAAAATCTATCAGCTATAGTTTTTAGGATGCTGTTTGGACTGTCCCGCACTCTGCGGATCAGGGATGTTGTCTTTTTGCGAAATAAGGCTGCAAAGCCATCCACTTCATATTCCACAAACATCCCTGAAGCACTACAGAAACGAGGCAGTCCCAACATCATCCTAAAGATATTATTGTACTGCACACGCAGACAATCTACCATTCTTTTGGAATATCTGACCCATAGGTTTCCCGTGTACAAGCTTTGACAGTACACATTCTATTATTCATTATTATTTATTAATTCATTATTATACACATCTTTACATTCGTTCTGTGATTTCCATCGCATTTAAATAACGTTTATGAAACTAAGATCACAAAGTGATCGAATTTTTGTATAATATATAAAATTCAAAGTCCTGACTGACTCACTGACTGACTGACTGATATATCAACGCACAGCCTAAACCACTGGACCTAAAGACATGAAATTTGGCACACATATACCTTGAGTATCCTAGAGGTTCAGGATTTTTCGAAATTCCAACGGGATAGGGAATAAATGGGATTTATATTTTCGCATCAAAGTGGCTCTGTGTGAAAAAGGGGATTTTACGTTTTATGACTTCCACGCGGACGAAGTCGCGGGCAAAAGCTAGTATTTTATATAATGACAAGTGAAAATTTCCTAAGCTGAACAACCGGCATTCAAACTCACTTTCTACGATAATTGTATGGGCCATTCATATTTGCATATGCATAATATACATAGGTGCCTACAGTACCTGACTAGGTAAGTTTCTGACTGAGGAGGGTTATGACCATGGCTGAGTCATGGTCATAACATTATGTCTTGGTTGGCGTCTCACTTATCTCAGCCGTAGGACTCCGGTCCATGTCCCCTGCTGGGCCACCCTCATGGCTTTCCAAGATCATGAGGGGGCTATTGGTATATTCAAAAATCGGTTTATAAACGACGAAGCTATCCGCAAACACATCATCATCATTTTAGCCGTTAAACGTCCACTACTGAACAAAGGCCTCCCTCATGGATCTACATGAGGGATAGTTGCCATACTCACCACGCGGGTCTTCGAGCGCAGTACGGGATGTTGGTACACGGTAAGACGCTGCTGCCCATCTTCCGGAGGTATCCCTTAGCAGGCTCGTACTGTAAAAACACTACTACTTACTACTCTGAGGAGAACAGACTTTTGGTAGCCGTGGGAAAGATTCTACGAACAATCCTAAGGCCTACTCAAAGCGAGGATTGGCGCTGGAGTATCCGCATAAACCTGAAGGTAGAATAATTCGGGCCAGAACTCACCGAAGCTCACTGTCTGCGCTGGCTTGGCCATTTGGAAAGAATGGGAGAAGATCGTAAAGTGCGGAGAGCCTATCTTGGCTATCCTATAGGGCACCGCCCTGTTGGAAGTCCCTGGTACCACTGGAGGGATGTGGTAGAGAGACAAGAGATCTACAACGGGGACTGGCACCTAGCTCACGATAGGAGCAAATGACGTCTTCTTCTGTCGGAGTCCAAGACCTACTTCAGGTCACTAAGCCAGCGGAGTACTTAGTACTCTACTAACTACTACTACTCCGCTCCTCTAACTCTCCTTTCTTGCCTGTTAATACGGAAAGAATCTGCCAATACCTCTGTGTATCAAAATCCCGTACTGCGCTCCGCTGGCAACAACCAGGTATGTATCCCCAAGTTTCTACTGTTTATGAGGGCATAAATAGTAGGAACTTGGAGATACATGAGGAAGCCTATGTCCATCAGTGGAGGTCCTTCAGAGATGATGATGATTTCCACCTTATTTTATAAGTTCTATGGTGTCGATTCTATACTTTAAGTTTCACTTGCCAAAGCTAGTTAATTATCGATATCGATATATAATATCGATCCTAAGCGATAAGACCGCCCATTGTGTATTTCTGTTGTTTTTGTAGTTTAAGTTAATTTTAGTTATTTTTGTTTTTATTTTTTTCTGTATGATTTACACAATAAAGAGTTTATCTATCTATCTATCTATCTATCTAACTAGTTAGAGATTTTTGATGTTTTGAAATTTAGAACTGTCAACGTAAATTAGATTAAATTGGCAGTGCTAATCTCCTTTTTAAAGTCGGTTAAAAGGAACAGCTTCAGTGAATGATTGTATGGCCTTTGTGTCGATGTTGAGTAACGCAGTTCGTTAAGAGCACTTCATTCATACCTCACGAACGGAACCCATATTAATTAGCTTATAGGGTTGCTTGCAACTTTTTTTTTCTTCGGTAGTGTTTTTAGTTTTTAACAGAATAATAACAAACTGACAGCCCGACTACACCCACTGCGCTTCATCGTTCATTTCAGCCGTAATACGTCCACTGAACACAGGCCTACCTCAAGGATCTCCATGAGGGGTATTTGCCATAGTCACCACGCTTGGCAGGTAGGTTGGCGAGCGCAGTACGGGATGTCGGTACACGGAAAGACGCTGCTGCCCATCTTCCGGTGGTATCCCTTAGCAGGCTCTTACTGCATCCACGGGCATGAGAGGAGGGGTAACATTCTGCAGCCAGCACCCCACGGCATTAAGTTATACCTTGGATGAGTAATACAGTTTATTTTTTATATTTGAAGGTAACTATAAAATTTTGCAACATACTCGTAGTAATAGAGAAAAACAAAATAATTAATGTCAAAAACTGTTTTAGGATGCCACTTTTCCAATATGGCGGCGCGAGCGGCAAACGTACAAGGTAGCAAAGTTAAAATTCGGGAAGATCACATCGAAAACTATCAAGTAGCGTCGTTAAACTTTTTGTGAAGAGTTCATCAGGGTATATACCTACAACCACGATACCTGTTTCTGCCGCCAATCAGTAATGTAATGTCTACATTCTTGTATATCGGTTTGAAGGGTAAGGGGGCCGATGAAATTACGGGCACATGAGGCCTTACAACTCTATCTCAGAGTGACGGGCGCAATGCAATGCAGTGTTGGTCACGTACTTCGTGAACGTGACCACCGCGTTATTGCAGTTATAATATCTGCTACCGCTTAACACCAGGTGGGTCTTCAGCTTCTCTCGTAATTTTGTCGTATAAAAAAAGTTAACAAATGACTGTTCCGTTATTTGACTTTTCCTTTTGTGCCTACCCAGTTCGTGCCATCCCTATCACGATCTCTATATTGCTCTGCTTCACGATTCCATCTCGATTGCGATTTGCATGCGGTATCGCGTGCTGCCGCTTGTTCCGTCACGATCGATTAGTTGCAATTATAGTATAATTGCAACCTTACGGGAAAAGTCGAAACAATGCGTTTTTACTGCAAGAGAGTTAACGATAACATGCTGAATCCCCTACTATATGCTGCATAAAAGCTGCATAGAAGTTGAAGTCATAAATTGTGACTCAGGAAAATAATAGAATGCGCTTTATTCAAACAACATAAGACCAGAAAATTGAAATTTATATAAAGAAAGAAACAAAAACTGAGAATACTGATACTGAGAAAAATCTAAAAACTATATATTTACAATGAAATCATAAAAAATCTTTCCTAAAAAAGTACGAAATCAATCACCGAGGTTAAACAACCCTGCGCGCGGTTATAAATTGGATGGGTGACCGAATCTTTTTGTTCATTTCTTATACCTACTTTTACTAAATCAGATCAGCTAATTTATAATAATTATTATGTTTCTACATACCTACGGAACCCTCAGTGGGTGAGTGCAGCCCGGACTTATCCAGTTTTACATTTTATTTTTATTTTGTTCATGCTGAGTCGGTCACCAATTTTAAGCATCATATCGTTTGTATTAGTTTTAAATAGTAATTTTCAGTCCGTCGTATCAACGTCAAGTTCAAAGGTTCTTAAAAAATGTGATTTTATTTTATTCGGAATACAAACATCGTATTAGGCTTAAGAGTACTCTAATAACATATAAACGTACCGATTATAGAGGTACGTCTTCGGATAAAAAAAGCTACGCATAGCTTGCTGAAGATTAGAATTTTTACCAAAAACAAGAACACTAACAAACAAAACATAACTTTACAAAACAAAACCAAAAATGAACATGTTATACTGATTTAAACTGTTACAAAATAAGGTATAACCTTTCTTATTTTTCTTTATTCGAAACGAGAAACGATCGAGAACACGCAGTAAAACGCTCTCATTGACATCTTACTATGTATAGCTATTACAATGACAACTGAGCTGTATAATACAGACAATTTACATTCACAAATGCATATTACGAGTCGAAATCAATCACAAGTGTACATTCTGCTTATAATTACAACCATCATGGTATAAGTTTACTGAGAATGTATAATTTGCGAAATCGGTCTCGTTTCAGCTGTATACATGTGTGTGTGAATGAAATTAAAAGTACTTAAGTATTAACCTACTAACCTTATCGGGGAAATACATGACGTTATGTGAAGCCAAATAACAACTAAGCGGCTTCTAAAATTGTTTGTGTAACTATTAAGAGCATTATGAAAAATAGTGGAAGGAGAGGCCAACAGTGGACTAAAGTAGTGTAACGTGTCCCATCCTAGACCTTATTATTGTTTAACATCAGGTAAGATGTGGTCAAACGCAGGCCTACAAGAAAAGAAAATTGATGATAATTAGGTTTATTTTTTTTTGCTTCTTATCCTCACTTGGAAAAAGTTTTCTGAGGCGAGCGAATTCAACTATGTGTTTTATTCAAATTAAAAGTGATTTGTGTCTCTTGAAAAAAAATATAGCTGAAGCGAATAAATTAATTTATGTGCTTTATTAAATTTTAACGTGTCTTGTTCTTCTTTTGTAAATTGACATATTAAATTGAATAATGATAAAAAATAATATGAATAAAAAAACACAACACAGTAAACTATACAGTTTTTTTTTATCAGATTCTTTATTTTGGTCTATCCTATTAGTATCTAATTACTATGTAGTAATTTATTGTAGATCATCATAAAAATATACAACTAAACTCATACATAACCCTTCTACATGATAAAATGGCGTTTGAAACTAAACTTTGAATTTACGTTCCGTTCTAACCTATATTTGCAACACTTCTAACTTTACAATGTCTTCAACAAAGTGGCCCAGCCAACATAAACAACGAATACAATCGGCGAAACAAGCTACCTATTTAAAGCCTACGCAATAATTTGCAAGTGCCATTCAAAGACCCAGCTTTCCATCCTATTCTATTTTCAAATCCCGTTTGCTAAGCTCATTTCAAAAGACGGAACTTTACTTACACTTTCGAAGGTAATGCTTTCTCTACATACCAATAACATTTGTATAGATTCTTTTTTTAATTTCATTTATGCTGGCGGTTGTACAGCTTCGATGATGATTTGCGCTCCTCAGACGTTTTGTAGACGGGCGATAATAATTGCTTGATTGGTTGACTGATACTATTTTAACTATTACTTAGGTTACTATGGTAAACACCTGATTGTAATCATTGGTTAACCGGGAATGATTAAGAATTCGACTAAGCGATTTTAAACACAGTCTAAACGTTTACTCTAGAGTAAAAAAACAAGAAAATCATCTCCTTTTCTAGAAAAGGAGATGATTTTCAGTATAAAATTATTTGCCTTATATGAGCAGGTAAATTAGAGCCATTATAAAAATAAATAAATAAATGAATGCATAAATGCATTAAAATAGTTATCAATAAATAATATTTATTTTCAAATAGATTTTTTTTAAATATTCCTTGTTAATTGGGGCTCTAGTAAACTATACTGCTCCATCGCAAATAGACATCATCCACAGCGTACAATCGCCGAACAACAATAACTCTACAACAAGTCGCCCAACAATAATCTCCCGTGCAAGTAACCACAGCACTTGTACCCACTCACTACGCGCCACTGGCATAGGCGCGCAAGACCGCGTTACGAGTAAACGTTCGAAATTCAAATAAAGTGTTTTAACAAAAAATAACCGCGTAAGTTTTTTGTTGTTAACCTTAGCATTTGTGACTGTGGATTTGTGAGAAAATGGAGTGTCATTAATGTAAGAGGTAAGTTAGACCTTTTTGTTTTGTATTAATGGCTGTTTTTGTTTGTTTGCATCGAAGCTAATGTTTCTAAGGTACTTTGTTGCGGATTTATTTTGTAAATGTTTTTATCTGAATGCCTTTGAGCGGTTTTCTTGGCCATAAAAACCTAAGGTAAATATCACGTGAAGCTTAATATTTTGTAAATTGCGTTAACCTACGTACTTATCGCGTTATCTGTGTTTACGGTTTATTATTTTTCTAACATAACGGAGCGGTAAAAAGGAAGCCGGTATAAAAATGCTGGTTTTATTTTAGTTAGTTCCGGAATAATATTTCTTCATGCTGTAATTTATTGTACATTCTGTGCAATAAAATAAATATTTTTGGTAAACGTTTTATTTAATTTTTTGTATCATGTTATTTTTTCTCGTATATTTTTGGTTAAACTATGTGTATGTACTAGTTGACATTGACTTGTTAGATAGGTAGGCAAATACATTTCAAAAGATTTGTATTAAAACAATGGCCGTTGGGAACAAATTCGAGATGCTCATTAAATCTAGTTCAAGAATGCATGGCTCTAAAACCGGTCCAACACGTTGCTTTTACACGATTGCTTCATATGATTCCGTGTGTAATCAACTTTTGGGTACACATACCTACATGAGTTACAACGAAGAGGTATAAAATGGGTAAATTTTATTTTTTAATCATCGAGTTTCTTCTTTACCTAACTTTAAACGTTTTGACGTCTGAAAGTACCTACCCGTTTTGACAAACAATAGATTTTTTATTCATCCCAGTCGCCGGAAGAGAAATATCATTAAGTATAAGAATTATATAAAGCGCAAACCAGGTGAAGTTATAACTTTAGAAATTGAAAACATTTTAAACAAATTATCCCCTTGTTTGGTTTTGGCTTCGCTCGCGACCAAGATGTTTTGGCCGTTGTTTGGCTTTGGCTTCGCTAGCGACCAGTGATTTAGGGTTAATGATCTGTTAGCAATATACAACTAAATAATTACGTTATAAAATAAATAAAATTATTACTTTCTACACAAATCACTGCCACATGGGAGAAGTAATTTCAATAGGTTGGTGGATATGAAGAGATAAAAATAAATAACTACGTAAATCAACCTAAGTGTGCTCAATTATTGACTATATAAAATATTATTATTCCACATCATTTATTTGTAAAGTTATCAAAATATTTTTTTTGAATAATTCTGTCGTGGGGTGTCGTGGATACACTAAGAGCCTGCTAAGGAATACCTTCGCAAGATGGGAAGTGGCATCTTTTCGTGTAACAACACCCTATACTGCGCTCACCAACCCGCCAGCCAAGCGTGGTGAGTATGGGAACTACCCCTCACGGAGATCCATGAGGGATGCCTGTGTTTAGCAGTGAACGTTTTACGTTTACGGCTACATAGGCATCTAGTTTATACATTTTATGTTGCATTATTTTGTATATGGTTGTAAAGTGTATTGTACAATAAATAAATAAAATAAATAAATTATAATCACATTGACGTATGATAGCAATGATCGCGAGATACATAGGTAATCAGAATTTTATTTGTATGTCGATGTTTTTGTGAACGTCATTGTTGATCTGCCTTAATTTTATTTTTATTTTTTTAATTTTCCATTTTAAATATTTCAAACAGTTTAATATTTTGACATGACATAATTTTTATATTATTTGACATCATCATTTATTTAATATTTTTTCCGTTTTTGACTGTGTTTAATTTAGTTTATTATTATTATTTGTATTGCAATTATTTTGATTTAATGTTAATAGATGTAAGTGTTATTTATCTAATTAATAATAACTTGTTCATATCTTTAATTAATGTAATTGGTTGTGCCGTTTTAATTAAAGTAAATAAATAAATAAATAAATAAAAAAAAAAAAAAATCAGTCTGCCGATCTGCTTGGCCGCACAGCGCCGCTGCACGTGCCGCTGACTTCGTGACCGCAGCCTAATTAAACTCAAAAACGTAATTAAACTTAAAATGTTTTTGAGTTTAATTACGTTTTTAATTAGGTCTCTCGATTTCTTGCTCGACCATTTGACGGTTTGAGATGTCAATACAATTATTCGAATTGAGTAATTATTTATCATATTTTACCGTTTGTCCCAGATTACAGAGATCATTGAATGGATAAACGGTACAGTTCAAGTTGCCACTAGAAAACACTAAGGTTTAACTATTAAATTAAATGAAAGAGCTCAGAATATAACTTCCTTTCAGTTGTGTGGTTTAATACAAGTTCGAAGAAACCCGCTATGAGTTTTAGATGTTTCTCGAAAATGGTGTCCTCACAACACGGGTTGCGTAAGTCTAAACTCTAAAGTCAGTTAGGAAGGTTTTATACTAGTAAAGCATTGTCCTACATACTTAAAGTAGAGACAATTTTTATGGTTAATGTATTAATCAGAAAATTATTGTACTTTGATATAAAATCTTTCGTGTCCTTCTTTTAAATTTTTAAAGTTCTACATCATTTCAGCCGAAAAACGTCCACTGATGAACACAGGCCTTCCTCATGGTTCTCCATGAGGGGTAGTCAGTAGTCACTGACTGTCTGACTGACTGACTTACATATATAACAACGCACAGCTTAAACCACTGAACCTAAAGACTTGAAATTTAGCACACATATACCTTGAGTATTCTAGAGGTTCACTAAGAAGGGATTTTTCGAAATTCTCACGGGATAGGGAATAAATGGGATTTATATTTTCGAATCAAAGTGGCTCTGCGTGAAAAAGGGGATTTTACGTTTTATGACTTCCACGCGGACGAAGTCGCGGGCAAAAGCTAGTATTATATATTTCATCAGAAAAAGATTTTCTCGTTTGGGTTTAAAACTTTTGAAGATGTCGATAAATATTTCAAGTATACCGTAAAGATATATATTAGAAAATTTCGTTTCACTCTAAACTTTTGGTGTTAATCGTTTAACCTTTTGAAGTGCACCATGCATACAATCTTATGGGCCGATTAGTGGTCCATTATGGCTATCATTATGGCCGCCAACAAGAAATATGTACAATGGTCTCGGAATGTTTTGAATTTAAACTTTTTCTAAATACATATTTATAGATACGACACGCTATACTTGCCTTGATATTTTTGTCTGTTTTAAAAGTGGTTAGATTTAGGATAATAAAAGTTGTCAGCTATTGCTAATTATTATTATGGTTAGAACTTTTAGTTAAATTCGAAAATATAATAACTTGTTTTTATAAAAAAAAATGGTTTTAGTTTGTCAAACATGATATTACCACAGATTAGGTACGGAAACTAAAAGATACATCACTCCAATACAAAAGCGAAAATACCTACGCTATAATAGCCTACAAAATTGTAATAATAATACCAGCAGTTCACAGCGAGAAAGAGCAAAGCGGATGCAACCTAATACAGCTGATTCACATCGCTAGAGGTGTGAATCAGCTGTGAGATTCTTATTGGTGTTATTTCCGATACAAGGAATGTTTTTAAAATTCATAGATTTAGGATAATCCTCCCACCAAATCAGCTAGTATAATAAATGTAGGTGCTCTAACATATTCAGCTACGCAAATCGTATGATGCCTTGATAATATCTATTATTATCAGCTGAGCACCGAATAATTTCGAAGACAAAAGCTTTAAGTAGCTTTTTTAAAAAAATATTCGGTAAATTGTTTTGCAAATTAAAAACTAAGATTGGTATACCTAAGTGCACTTTAGTATACAAATCTTAGTAAACAAACTTACCAACATGATGGATGTTAGCTATGTAGTTATGGATTGTCAATTATCATCATAGTAACCAGTTGATGCCGTGGGGTGCCGGCAATAGAATGTTACCTGTCTCATGCCCGTGGATGCAGTAAGAGCCTGCTAAGGGATACCTCCGGAATATGGGCAGCGTCTTTCCGTGTATCAACATCCCGTAGGTAGTGCGCTCGCCAACCTGCCTGCCAAGCGTGGTGAGTATGGATACCGCACATGGGAGAGGCATGTGTTCAGTAGTAGACGTTTTACGGCTGAAATGATGATGGATCAGTTGATAACTGCGTTGATATCGGCGTTGTTGACTGTCTGGTCCGTTCCAAGACAGGACGGCTTTGCGATAATCTTCACGTTAGGTAGACTCGTCGGTCACATTGACCGAAGTTCAAAGGTGACTACGCCGTAACAAAAATAATTACAGTTAATCCAATTTCGTTACGAAAACCACGTCTCTGTTATTTTATTACAGAGACGTAGTTACATAATACACGAAAAAACAAATTTAATGTAGTTGCTAGAACAATCATAAAATATGTAGGAACAGTTTTCATATCCAGTAGTTGATCTTGGAGTCCCAAAAGAGTAAACTGATTAATTAATTAAGACCAAATCCAGTACAAAATATTAAGACCACTTACGTTTATATTGGTACAATAAACTAGACAAACAGAATTTAGAGATACGCTGGGCCCACTAAACATAAGTTTTTCAGTTGTGAAGGAATGAAAATTCATTGATTCTTGACCAAACACAACACAAACACATGGAAAACATAGACATTGAAAAGGGGTTTAATTTGGGGTGGATTTTTGGTGTTTCCCCAAACTACCTTTTACGATTATGGTTATGTGGTTAAGTGAAAGTCACTGGTTGGCTGCGGACTTATATATTCACAAAACACACGTTATTCTATTTATATTAATGGTATTAACTAATGGTAATTCTAATGGTGAAAAATAATGGTTATTTTTATGGTATTTGGTATGAACTCGCGACGAAGGCGGTCGAACGCGAACTGGTTTAGTTTCGGGAACCCGCGAGCAAAATGTGCACTAAATTGCAAGCGCGCAAAAGTGCAAATCTGCTGCGTGTTCGGTTTTACCCGAACATATTCCCGACAACAAGATGAGGATGGTACGGTCTGGTGAATGATGGTGATACATAACATCTACATCTTATAAAATTACAAAATAAGTACAAGTTAGTATAAAGCAATAATAAAAGAAACAATAAGGTCCTTTTAATATATCTTACTAAGTCTTAACTATTTAAGTAATATTATAAAGTGGTAAACTTATAATTAAAACATTGTCTCGTCTTCATCGAAACCGATGTTTTCAAGTCCCTGGTCCGTTTTACCCCGTTTAACTGACCTATCAGGCCAACGCTGGGTGTAACTATGGAGTTGAAAACCGATTTCACTTTTCTTATTTAAGTGATTAGCACTGAGCACTTCTAGGGCCTCTGGGCGCCTATTTAACTCACTACCACTAATCACTTCCGGCGATGCACTGGTGGGCCTCGGCGGCGCGGAATGTTCAGGCTGCTGCTGGTGCTGGTGGCTTCCGCGTCTACGCCGAGGCCTTTCAGGCAGCGGGGTCGCCGCCTGGGATTCCTGCGGGCAGCGAACATCGCTGCGATGCCTCGAATCTGGTCCCTGACGTCGCCTACTGCAGCGTCCGCTCCTCCACATCCATGCTATCACCGCGCTAACTACGCCCGCTAAGGTGATGTAGCTGACAGCGTAGTGGTGAATATTATGACTCGATATTTCCTCGACTTCAGTGTCACTACTCTTAAGTCTCTCGATGGATCTTCCCAAGCTCGTAAAAGATGAGTTTAGGCTTCCTCCACCATAACCTTCGTAATCTGGTATTTTTATATTGATTATATGGTTCATGTGGTCTAGTTCCGGAATGTAAATATCGGGTGATAAGTTGACTTGGTTATTCTGGTGCCGAATGTTGTACAATGTAAAGTCATTGCCCTTGAGGATGCACTCTTGGCTTGTCGCAATGACCCCACCTCCACTCAGCTGGCGCACGCATATGCATAATGGTTATTTTTATGGTATTTGGTATGAACTCGCGACGAAGGCGGTCGAACGCGAACTGGTTTAGTTTCGGGAACCCGCGAGCAAAATGTGCACTAAATTGCAAGCGCGCAAAAGTGCAAATCTGCTGCGTGTTCGGTTTTACCCGAACAGACATATATAAATAAATACACGACACACAATCCCATATAGTGCCAAACTAAGTTAGTTAAGCTTGTGCCTATAATACTTATTTTTTTTTGTACCTTATAATATCATACATAAAACAACAAACTCATAGGGGTTGTGTCGTTTAACTACCGAGTTCCTATGGCCACCTTCCGGCTCCATCATCAGATCAGCTCCATGTCATAAAAATTTCCATCGTCATCCGATTTACACATTCATGCAATATTTCAGCTCAATCGGAAACCGGAAAGTAAATCAAATTTGACTTGCAAGATTTGATTACAGACAGACATCGGAACAGGTGAAACTAAATAAAAGCTTGTAAAAATATCCAGACGCGGGGTAGAAATAGAACAGAACAGTACACTCGTAGTAGAAATAGTACAAATAGACCAGGATTAACACATTAAGCTACTTTTTAGAACAAACTGCGTGCTAATCTGAGCGCAGAAGTTTGTTTGAAAAAAGTCTCTAGGCTAGGTCGACAGATACGCCTATTTTTTGCAGTCGATTATCGACTTTAAAAGATGATTGTTGACAACCACTCACATTCGCTCAGTGATCGAATTGCCGGAATTCCGTTAGCTGCAGATGACTTGCACCGTTATTGCTGCATTTAGGACATTGTGAGCTACTTTCTGTAGCTGAGTTGGAATGTCGGATTTGTCCGGTTTTTGCTTGAAAGGAATAAAAAGCCGGAATATCTGGAATACAAAATCACGCATTCAGGATAATCGGGACATCGAGACTGAATGTTATCGATCGTAATACCTTTTAGCAAATTTATTACTCAGGTTCAATAGGTAATAACATACCTAATTTGGTTTATTTTATGATAAGTATATTTTTTATTTAAAACCATAAATATCATCACATGGTTTAGGTAACTATATACACTTGTATATAGATAGGAGTACCTATTGTGTACAGGTTAAAGGTATGAAAAAACTATAATTAAGTACTAGAAAAACTGACAACTAATAAATGCAAAAAATATTAAATTACCATTGTCTTAATAACGTCGCATTAAGCACACTTTATGTGATTTTTTGTTGTAACAAAAAAAGTATTAAATGTTTATAATTTGTAGGTACTTTAGTCATGCGCGCTCATTAAAAATGTACCAGGCACTGCAGCGTCGTATACAGCATGTATACCAGTAGCTGACGTTGTATAAATCAAGTATGACAATATAAATCAAGTTTCCCGATTTTCTCCACGCAGTTATTGTTTATAGTGCAGTATCTACGTCAATATATATATATATATATACATATATATATATATCGTGCAGTGCAGGCCGCTCGACCGAGCGCACATCATTGAATCGTTTCGAATTCACACATTCGCTACCCGCGCGGCATTGTCCGCTGCACGTGTTTTGCCATGAGTTACAAAGAATTCGTGGCAAGTGAACTCCTTGCGTTTCTCCACGAACGCCTGGACGCCATGGAGTTGAAGTCGGAAGTTGCCTACAGTACCATCGCCGACCTACGTACCGAAGTTACGGTGTTACGAAACTCCGCTGCGGTATTTGGGTCACCTGAAGCGTCCAACGTCAACGTACGGCGAGGCGGACAGCTAAACGTGTCAGCGTGTAGCTTCATGTCAACATCTGCATCGCCAACGGCAGCTGATTCACCACGAGCCACCGCGAGCACGCCCGTCTCGGCGCCCGCGCCCCTCGCCCCCCCTCCTGTGTGCGTCGAGCCTGCCACTACTAAGGGGATGAAGCCAAAGCGCCGCGAGCCTAAACATAGCGCTTTGCTTCCGAATCCTGCAAAGGACCACTGCGACAAGGGTGGTTTTATTCTAGTGCAAAGGAAGAAGAGGAAAACCGCTTGTCGTAATCAGTGTGGCACTGCCGCCTCTATCGTACAGGGCCTGACGACCCTGCATGCCGAGGTACCTACCACGCAACTCTACACATTTCACGCGTCCTCTACGCCGTGACAGCTGAGGGTGTAGTAGAATACATGAACCAGAATACTGGTTACTCCACGAGAGCCGTGAAGTTAGAATCTCGCCGTAAAGTGAATTTTAATTCATATATGATGAGTGCCTACGAAGCGGCTTTCTACATTTATGGACCCTGCATTCTGGCCGAAAGGTGTCTTGTTTAGGAAGTTCATCGGCCGCCTGACATAAGACACCGCGCGCACGTCATCACATCGGACGCTATAAAAGTGATGTGCTAATTATAAGTCTATTTAGGTGCTATTGTATTTTATAAAGTGTATCTATTTTATTGTATCTATAGTATTATAAATATGTATGTTACCTTTGTAATGTATTTTTATATGTGCATGTAAATCCGTTATTGGTCGTAGGATACATATGTAATTTAGGATAAGGTAGATTAAGGACTGTGGATTTTGTTTAAATAAATAAAATAAATAAAATGTAGTTGGACAGACCTTGCCTTGCCATAACACAGTTTTTTAAATAGCAAGGGAGGTAAAGTCTTGATAATTACGGTAAATATGTTATATGTTGTCAAGGTTTTAATAAATAAATGATTGATTGAAATGATTGATAGTGTTATCAACCAAAATCGTATTTAAATATTCAGAAGTAAATAAGCCGAAGTCAAGTAGTATCCGTCTTTTACTGAATGTTTTTATTCATACAAAATAACCGGAGATTTGTCCGGTTTTTCCCAACCCTAGGCTACGGCAGAGTCGCTTCAATGCACCAGAAAGTGAAACGTCTTTTGAGATGCGATCAGTTTGTTTATACTTTTTGTTGAATTAAAGCATAATAGTATAAAATTACATTTATTCGTTTAAACGATCATCATCGTCATCATTAATTCGCCTCGGTTAAACGATATCCAAGTTTATATCTTGGATTAATACAATATTAGAATTTGGTTTTATTAGATTTACGTACAAAACTATTGATCGATAAAGATTTCAATCGTTACATACGCCCTTACCGTAATGAGACCACGCCGTTGTTGCCACACGAAATAAGATAGCTCGCTTATTTGGAATCAGTTTACCTATAAACAAAATGTTAGCCAGACGTGATGTGTGTTAATTTTTTCACGAAAGATAGTGCAATGTGATTACACAATAAATGGTTGCAATAACAGTTTGATTTATCGGGAAAACTAGTTTGCGCGCGTGGGCATTATTGTAAACACATTTTTTTTAAAGTATTTATTTTGATCAAAATAACTTATTCTAAAAACATTCATAACCATATTTTATAAATAAAAGAACTTCAACTAAACATAGTAACTTCAGCCGTGCTAGGTTACATTTAAGATAATGCCACAGTTTTTAGCGTTAAGGCACATCTTACGATTTAAATCTTTGAACACACACAACTCTTTATTTACCTTTCCATTTATTTTAAAAAGCAGGGAAGTGATTGATATGTCGGATGATGATTACAGATGGTTTGAAGGGGTTACCTTTCTGTGCATGAACCTGCCCAAAGAGGACACTATAAACGCGGCATCGAGAGCGTTGGCCCAAAAAGCGAAAATTATTTTTAAAGATACATTTCGAGGCATGTTGAAATATTTCGAACTTGGTTGATGAACTACTGATTAGCCTTGTATCATTCCAATAATTTCATTTCTTATTCCTATCAAGCCTGAATATGAGCATATGAGTTAATGATGTGAATATGAGATATGAGTTATTTGTTAAAGAAATAGATGGATTTTTCAATTATCTACTATTCTGTATACCTACTTATCATAAAACACGTTAACCGGACCGACGATATATACTATTCATAAACCAAATCATGTCTGCATTACATTACTGAAGTAAAGTATGCAAAAGTAAAAGAACACTAACTATAAGAATACATGTAAACAAAACATTAAAAAACCGCATTGTGTAGGCAAATAGGTGTAGGTAGATTATGTGAAAGATCTTGCTAGATCTACGAAATAGAAATCGTGAACTTTCATTTAAACCATTACTGATTCATTATTGCGTTTGCTGATGATTATAAATCATCTTATTATTTCGAAGCGTATTATATGTTTAATTCTAGTAGACAAGGTTAACGATAGAAAGAGGTAGTTGTGTTCCATTAATTTCTTGATGACATATGGAACCGAGACGTGGTCCTTCACTATTGGCCTTATGAACCAGCTCAGAGTCGCTCAACGAGCTATGGAGAGGGCTATGCTCGGGGTTTCACTACGGGATCGAATCAGAAATGAGGAGATACGTAGAAGAACTCGGGTCACCGACATAGCCAAACGGATTAGCACGTTGAAGTGGCAATGGGCAGGCCATATAGCGCGCAGAACAGATGGCCGATGGGGCCGCAAAGTTCTCGAATGGAGGCCACGGATCGGCAAGCGCAGCGTAGGACGTCCACCTACAAGATGGGCAGACGACTTGGTGAGAACTGCTGGTCGGTGACGGATGCAGACGGCTTCCAACCGCAGTACTTGGAGATCAATGAGGGAGGCCTTTGTCCAGCAGTGGACGTCCTACGGTTGAAATGATGATGATGAATTTCTTAACCATACCACAACGAGGAAGTCTATAGACTTCCGTAGTAATAAAATATTTATAGTTATCATTGATGGCATCATCATCACCGGCCTATTTCAGTCCACTGCTGGAGAGGCTTCTTACAACGGCATCCAAAAACTAACGCAGTACGGGATGTTAAAAGACGAAAAAACGCTGCTGTCTATCTTGCAGATTCTTACTGCATCCACGGGCAAAATAGGAGGGGCAAGATTTTTCTGCCGGCACTCCACGGCGCTCTCACCATAACATCAACTAGGAATTGTTAAATATATTCACATCGCTTCGAAAGTCTCAAGATCATTACAAACCCACAATAATAAACAAGCGACCGATAGTTTGATTGACAATAAAACACACAGAGAAAATAACTCTGAAGTAATTACTTACGTACTTTACACTTAACGTCTCTTCCCATTAAGCACCCGGTTTCCTTCAAGTACTTAGTCTTAGTATATTCATCATTTCAGCCATAAAACGTCCACTGATGAACACAGGCCTCCCTCATGGATCTCCATGAGGGGTGGTTGCCATACTCACCACGCTTGGCCGGCGGGTTGGTGAGCGCAGTATGGGATGTTGATACACGGATAGACGCTGCTGCCCATCTTCCGGTGGTATCCCTTAGCAGGCTCTTACTGCATCCATGGGCATGAGAGGAGGGGTATCATTCTACTGCCGGCACCCCACGGCGGCTTAGTATATTATGCTCCTTGATTAGGTATGTGGTGCCGGCAGTTGAATGTTGCCATTCTTCTCTTGCCCCTGGTTGCAGTAAGCATCTCCCAAAGAACATCGACTGCGCTCGTCAACCCGCTTGCCAAGCGTCAGGTTCATGAGGGAGGCCTATGTCCAGCTGTGGATGTGGACAGCACTCCTACGGCCGAGATGAAGACTGTCAAACGCTTTACTTGATTGTAAAGAAGTTACGAGTGGAATTCAAGTTTTTAATCATACAAAATTCATTTATTTAATAAATTACCGATTTGATGATAAAGTCCTTGACTTGTTGCTGGAAATATCCAAATCGCTAATGTACAACGTTTAAGTAAATCCGTCGATTTTTCATAACCCCCGATATTATCTGCTGAACTGCTGACGTGCAGAGTTTCAGAAATCATCGAGGCAAATACTGAAGTAGTTAAATTTAAATAAATAAAAATAATGCTCGACAAATCACACAGCATCATCTAGCCCCAAGCTAAGCAGAGCTTGTGTTATGGGTAATAGATGACTGATATACTTAATACATTATACTACATAGATAGATATTTTTATCATAGAGGTATATAGAAAAACACCCAGAACACCCTGAACAAATATCTGCAGATCGTACAGACATTTGTCCCGAGGCGGGAATCAAACCCGAAACCCCTGCGTCGCAGGCGGACCTTCGCCCGCTGCGCCACAGAGGTCGTCAGTTAAGGTACCTAAAAGTAAGCTGAGAGGATGGTATAGGTGCTGGGCAAGCCTAATCGATCTAACAATGTCCCAGGCACTGCAGCGTCCCGTACAGCATGATTACCAGTTGCTGACGCTGTATAATTCATCTATAATAGATGCAAAGGCCTTACTTTTAAGGTACCAAAGCGTCGTACTCCACTTAGACCTATATATAGAGGTAGATACCGTAATTTTTTAACTCGTTTGTTAAGGAAATTAAAACTGTTGGTGAAATGGAAAATTTAATCATATTTTCATATTTATTCACCTAAGTTTGATTGACATTTTACGTATCAGTGTAAATGAGTATGTATTTGTTTCATTAACATACATATTACAACCGGGTATTTATTGCGTCAATTTTAAGTTTAATTTTTTTCATCACTCCAGCCGTAAAACGTCTACTACAGAACTAAGGCCTCCCTCATGGATCTCCATGATGGGTAGTTGCCATACTCACCACGCTTGGCAGGCGAGTTGGCGAGCGCAGTACGGGATGTTGATACACGGGAAGACGCGGCTTCCGGAGATATCGCTTAGCAGGATCTTACTGCATCCACGGGCATGAGAAGAGAGGTGACATTCTAATGTAGAGGTATTTCCCCACGGCGAGTATTTGTTTGTCATCAGCAAATTCATTTAAAATTATCACAATGTTTTGTTAGGTATTACAAGCTAAACAAACGATAGAATAATAGCTAATAAGACAAAAAGTATAGTCACTTTCCAAGATTTTACTGTTGCGGAGAATTCGTGACTGCTATAAAATAAATATTGGAAATCAATGTTATTTCAGTGAGCTCTATCACAGCTTACCGAGATATGGCTAGTATAGTTCTTATTTTCTGTAAGGTGAGTCGGGCTATAGTTTATCTACTTCGGAAGAGAATAGGGAAGATTTGACAGAACTAAAATAAGATAATATGAGGTGTTTTTTTTAAAAAGAATCAACGTCACAAATTGTTCCTACAGTCTAATCATGACATTAGTGTTATTTTTCTGTTAGTAAACATACATAAATAAACATAACAAACGACAGAACTAAACTTATCTCGCTTATTCAGGCCACTATATTCAGGAGCCATCACTGAAGTCCTATAGACGCGGCACTATCATACAGCTAAATAAAAATGTCTATGTTCTTAGTTCCCGCTTTTGCCGTAATACTTTAGTGATGGCGTAAGTCTCTAGCTCTACCTATTAGGTTCATTCGGTATTTTTTCCTCTTAAACTGAAAACAGCCCATTGTTTATTGTTATAATAATTAGCGGACACACGCAAAGTAATTTTCCTTCATACTTTTATAAAAATTATACCTAAACTACGTTAAGTCGTAAAAGTACTAAGACCTCTTCGAACAACTTTATTAAAACGTAATATGGTTATAAAATATACATTAATTTAGAAATTTATCTTGAAAAGTAACAATGTAAAGTACCTACATCTTCGAAGGTTAAAATCGGTATAACTTTTTTAAATCGTAATAATGCTTATAAAAAAAATACATTTTAAGAATAACTTCATAGGTGACTATAAAAAGTACAACATATTTTATAATCCCCGTATTCCCACGGGAACCGGAACTACACGGGTGCTACCGCGAGACGCCGCTAGTATCTGTAATAAATAAGAAAGGCTATTTTACTTTACCCTGTGTTATTTCCATAATGTAGAGATTTTGTCCTAAGTAGACCAGCTACTTCGTCCGTGAACTGCGCCTGACCCGAACTCCCAATGGTGACATAACAATACAATAATAATACGTTTTTACGATTCTTGCTCTAATACTGTTTTTATCTGCGCTGTAAGAAATGTGGTAACTTTTATAAGCGCCTTACAATGTAGGTATAACTATCGACTCCCGTTCTGTAGGTACTATATTCGGTAGTTTCTATTTGAAAAATATAGACTAATAAAATTGCTTCTTCCTAAATTTTAAGTGCACGTTTGTGAAATCGATGATCTTGAGAATTACGCCTGTTGCAAACGTCATATTTAACATGATTCGGTGAGTAGTGGGGTTTTATATTCGCAGAATAGAGAATACATAGACCGTTTCATTTGCCAATAACCACCCACCACCTATTCGCAAATGAATGAACACTTTATTGTACAAAAAAGTACTTAAAACTAACTTAAATCACTTAATGCCTAAACCAACAAAAGGAAGTAATCAATTATTTCAGTTTATCCGTGACCTTGGCATGTGAACTGCGTCGAAAGAGACATAAAAGTGTCCTGATATTTCGTCATGATTTATCATGTAAGTGCCTCGTAAATATTGCATTAAAATCATAGTTAAACGTTGACAACGGCACGTAACGGACTTAAAATATGAAGACTCACTTCAAATTCATTACGCGGTATAGTAACGATGATATAGCATCAAGTGCCGGACGTAAAATAGCAAATGTAATACAATATCTTTCAGTCATGCAACAGTAACTGATGTCTTGGACTTGCGTAACACCTCAGATTCCGTCTTGATGTTCTCTTATTACTTGTCATTAACGAAGGTACTAAAAGATGGCCTTTCACATATAGATGTGAATGGGCATTTTTTGATCATCATCACTAATTTTAGCCGCAAAGCTTCCACTACTGAACACCAGCCTCTCTCATGGATCTCTGTGAGGGGTAGTTGCCTTACTCACCACGCTTGGGAGGCGGGAACAACACTGTAAGCCCTATAGGGTTTACAGTGTTCTTTTTACATGTTTTTACAATGTTGTATTCTTTTTTACAAAAGTAAGCCGGGCTGTTTCACAATAATTATTTTTAGCTGCTTATATACAGCGATAAATACATCTATGCAAAGAAAGCCAATTACATGCCAAAGTAATAGCTCAATTTCACATAATTACACAAAACATAACGATGCACAATGTTAATCATTCAAATGATTAAACCCACAATTACAAATAAATTCATGCACGATAATTCGATTACAAGTGTAACGGAAAAACTGGAGATGAAGATGATTTTCATTGGTGACACGCATCTTCACGAGCCTCGTTTCTGACAATTTAGTGAATTCAGACTGGGACAACTTGCCGTGGGGTGCCGGCAGTAGAATGTTACCCCTCCTCTCATGCCCGTGGATGCAGTAAGAGCCAGCAAAGGGGAGATGGGCAGCAGCGTCTTTCCGTGTATCAACATCCCGTACTACGCTCGCCAACCCGCCTGCCAAGCGTGGGGAGTATGGCAACTACCCCTCATGGATATCCATGAGGGAGTCATCAGGGAGTGTTCAGTAGTGGACGTTATGCAGCTGAAATTATGGAATGATGAGGCTGGCACTATAAAATTGAGGTCTATTCCTACACATCCTAAAAATAGATATAACTAGAGATTATGACGTTTCTAAATTTTTAGCTGTCAGCGTAAAATCGAGTCTATTTGTTCCGTTTTGATTTTAGAACGGCACTAACCGAATAGCAATATATCGTTTTAGTCCGTTTCACGTCAAATAATTTAGCTTTAGCTAGTTAGTGCAAAAACAGAATAGCCACCATTGTTCGATAAAGTAGGCACCTTTAGCATACTATTAATTTTATAAGGATATTGTCTATTCACGTTCACCTTACTGTTTAAAGGACGTGTTAAATATGCACATACAATTTTCAAAAAAGAAAAATCTATTGCACGCCGGTATCGAAACCACGACCTTCGGATTGAAAGTCGGAGGTACATACATACCACTCGGCTAACACGGCTTAGATAAGGTCATATTTATCTAAGGCGTGTATTATAGGAGGCACACGACCTGGTAAGGATCGCAAGTCGACGGTGGATGCAGGTTGCTTCCAACCGCTATAACTGGAAATCCACGAGAGAGGCCAATGTCCAGTTGTGGACGTCCTACGACTGAAATGATGAACATTATTTTATTTAAATTTTATTTTATTGAAAAAACAAACAGCTATAAAGGTAAACTAGTTTGACTTAAATTAATATGATAGGAACAGCCAATAATAGGTTTCTTTATGGTTAACAAAAACAAAATAATAATCTTACACAAACGTTATAACATTTCTAAGCAAAAATATAATTATAATTGATTTTGTGTGCTCATTTGTGTGTGCGTGTAAAATCCCATATATAAGGGAATATATGATTTTATAATATATAAACATAATATAATATATATTTGTTTGGTGTATGTTATCCCATTATTAATATGACCAATGTAATTTTTTTGTAATAATTTATAGATCGGCTTCAGACGTATTTATAGACCTGTGTTCTTTCCTCTAATACCCAACTAAGCTGGGAGGATGGTTAGGTATAGGTGCTTGGCAAGCCTAATTCTTCAAGCCTTCCAATTTTACCGTCTTCGTTCCGCTTTAGGTAAAAATACAAAGAAATACTTAAATGCCATGAGTATAGGAATGTAGACAAAGTTCCAATAACGCCACTTTTATTTTCCAACTTAAGCCCGCACTTACCGTCACGGTAGATCCGTCACGGCATCCACCTACTTATATACAAACTAATAATCTTACTTTCTATACATATCTGTATAGACGTAAAGTCTGTAATCCTCTTTAGGATTGACGAAAGTTGGCATTTCTAAATGATTTTCCACTAGAATTTTTGGTTCGATGACAATTTGGAGAAACTTATTAGGATGTATACACACTTAAATTGCATTAGAGGATGTTTTTATGGCTCTAGCTGTGGTTTTAAAGTGACTTCTTCCCACAGCTTTGTACGCGTCGGATGTATTAAAAACAATCTACTAATAAAGTGTTATGCCGTGGGGTGACAGAAGTAGAATGTTGGCTCTCCTCCCTTGTATCCCTTGGCAGATTCTTACTCATCCACGGACAAGAGAGGAATTGCAACCTTCTACTGCCGGCACCCGACTTAATTTTCATAAGAGGTTGTCATCTGATGCACTACGGTAAGGACCTTTTTGCTTAGACTTAATGCATTCACGGGCAAGAGAGAAAGGGTAACATTCTAATACCGGCATCCCACGGCAAACCGTCCCTACGGATTCGAACCTGCAACCGGGTCCCATCATATTAAAGGTCATATTAAAGGCGTTGCTATTTCAGCGTTCAGCGATAACAAATATATTAATCTTCATAGACTTGCGCTACAATAAATACAAAATTTCTAAAGAATCCAACGGCAAAAGCCATTATAAGCGTACGAAGAAGCTAGTCAATTGTTATCAGTGACTGGACAATAATCTCTTTACTTTCTAAAGTCTGCGTTCGACCGTTCCATATCATATACTCATTTGAGAGATTAGAAAAAGTAACATGAGAAAAAACAACCAGTCGGAAAAACAAGGTTGGTATCAAACCAGATATTATCGATAAAAAATTGCTGCATGTTTAATGCATGAAATAGAAAATGTTATGAGTTCTCATCACCATTCATCTCAACAAAATAGCCTTTATACAAGATCGATATGATGGATACGGGCCTCGAAGCTTGAAAAATGGAAGTTCATTCACAGGTAATAAAATAATAAATAATACATGAAATTAATGCCTCTGAGGACTCTGAGTCTGACGTCTAAGCACGCCTACAATATACGTCTAACACAGCCGAGCGTACACTGAGTTGTCGACCGATTTTTGGCTTTATTTATTTTACTGGCTGTATTTACCCGCGTAGTTCCCGTTCACGAAGGAACACGGGCATAAAATAAAGCCTATGCTACTGGCTTTTAATAATTAAGCTTTGCATTGGTAAAATATTTTTTGAAATCGATTCAGTGACTTAGGCATGAAAACGTTACAAACAAACAGACTCACATTCGCATTTTTCATATTACCATCACAATAACCTCTATAAGTTATAATTTATTTTAATTTAGGTATTTCAATTTGTTTGAAATGATACTTAAACAAATAAATACTTTCTCTCTTTAACATTCAATCTATTAAAATTACAGATCTCGTTGATTGCTCTGACGTACGCACACGATCCTAAATTTCAGGGTGCATGCGTTGCCGAGGACAATAATAAGCCTGCATCATTTACGTAAGCTTTGAGAGATATAATCAAAGCTCCTTGAGAAATCGTAGCTAGTTATAGCTACCAGGTTACGATGTCTCAATCAGTTATTGAATGGTGATTACAAACAAATGCAATTAAAGATCTCAAGTACATAAAATAACGATAAAATAGATGAATAATCTTCCGCCTTTCTATAGACATAACTATTTCTTTTTTATACCTGTTTCGAGTTAACAAAGAACATTAATTATAATTATAAAAATAAATACCTGGAAACCGGTACGTAACCTCAGACTACAATTTTGTATACGTAATGATTATTGCAATAAGTTTGTAAATAACAAATTGCCATTCCACTATTTTATCTGAATATAATAAGAACACCGACATACAACTTTTTCTATATTTTTATGTGTGGAAACGGAATCTGAGGTATATTTGCGATGACGTGGCTTCTAAGGTCGTATAAACGCCATCAAGGGTGCAGGTTCTTGATTCAAATGTATTTTTTAAGATTTTTTTTAATAATCAAGTCTTCCGCCTTTGCCCTTTCCCTCGATTTCACTAATCTTGTTCCTGTGCAGTTTTCTATTTGTTAGAGATTGGCAGGAATAGGCAGGAAGGATAAAAATATGGCCGTTGTGTCTGTAGTACCATTGATTTGTACCATTGATGTTACAAGTGACACAACTTTGTATCTTTGGTACTATTAATGGTACTAGTGACAATTATTTAGGATCAGTAGTACCATCATAAATATTGATGTACTATGCTGACGCGATAATTTGGACTCCCTATCATCGCGCTGCTTCGCCGTCATTTATTAACAGAGTCCAGTTTGTAGCTAATAAAACAACTAGAATAATATACGAACTATCATCTAATTTTCATAGACAACCCATGTTAAATAAATAAATAAAATAAAAAATAAAATAATATAAAGATTATTTAATAAAAGCGAAAAACACTAGTACAAATGGTAAGATTTTAATACATTGAATAAACGTGTTAGATAGTGTTAGATACACTAGATTGTGCTCTTATATTAGGTGCCTTAAAAGTATATTTTTCCATGTGCTATCTATACCAGAACCTGGTACCTACTGTTAGGCGGTTCACACACTGCCACGCCTCACGCTGCATGTTGCGTGAATGCGTCTTCTAACGTTGCTTGTAAGTATCTCCGTTTGTAAAGAAAACACGCATAGTCCAACACACCGAAAATGCATCTACGCGCGTTCATGCAGATCACGTGCGTAGGTGCGGGGCGAGACGCAAGGTATGGCACACCGAGTCCCGCAGTCTAGAGAACAGCTTTGAATTAAATGAGTCAGAGCCGCCGTGAATCCACAAAACGCAACTACACGTGTGAGTGCGTGAAATACCCGCACGATGATGCAGATCTGCACTACCGCAAGTACGCGCGTAGGTGCGTCGATACGCAACATGCAGCGTGGTGCGTGGCAGTGTGATAACCGCCTTAGTTTATCGGCCCTTTCGACGCACCAAGCCGGTTTCCATGACGTAAATAGCTAATCGACCGCAAATGTACGTTTGTTCGTAGACAAACCAAATAAATCATTAATTTCTATAATTACTAGGAAACAGCTGCAAGTTTCTGCGAGTCAGTTTTTACCAACACAGTTTCGGGTAGTCAGGAGAGCGGTTGTGTTACGCACCAATAGATAAACCTTAAAATATTAGACGTACACGAACGTGCCGTAAGGTAGGGTGTGGCAATATTGCCTCTCCTCTCTTGCCCGTGGATGCAGTAAGAATCTGCTAAGGGATAACTCCAAACGATGGGCAGCAGCATCTTCCCCAACCCACCTGCCAGGCGTGGTGAGTATGACAACAACCCACTTGTGATCTTAAAGACAATGACAGGAACGTCATAAAGTAAGGCCTGTATATCTATTATAAATTATTTATACAGCATGAGCAACTGGTATTCATGCTGTGCGGGACGGTGCAGTGCCTGAAACATTGTACGACGGACTAGGCTTGGCCAGCACCTATACCACCGTCCCAGCTTAGTCGACTATTAGCCAGAGCAAAGAACAGATCGATACGTCAGAAGCTGACTAAGGCGCGAGTTTCCTCGCGATTTTTTCCTGTACCGTCAAAGATGTGAACACTCATTTTTGAAGAAAGAAGAATCCACTTGGTAGAGCTTGGTATCGAACCCACGACCTTCGAAAGATGTCGAGTGATTCTTAGATTGTCATCATCACAAAACCATTAGAATTAAAGTACAGTTTCTTCCCGCGACCACGACCGGGTGCAATTCTGTCGAAACGTCGGGATAATGAGTAAAACGCGATATATACCCGTTAATCCAATATACAGGGTTTGCAAAGGATAAGTTTGGATTGAAATAAGCACATTAAAGTAAAAATGATTATTTCCCGTTACCCTTTGCACAAAGCCGTGGGGTGCCGGCAAAGCCGTGGGGTGCCGGCAGTAGAATGTTACCCCTCCTCTCATGCCCGTGGATGCAGTAAGAGCCTGCTAAGGAATACCTCTGGAAGATGGGCAGCAGCGTCTTTCCGTGTATCAACATCCCGTACTGCGCTCGCCAACCCGCCTGCCAAGCGTGGTGAGTATGGCAACTACCCCTCATGGAGATCCATGAGGGAGGCCTGTGCAGTAGTGGACTTTTTACGGCTGGAATGATGATGATGATGATGATGACCCTTTGCACACCCTATAGTAATAGGAATCAAAGTATTTTAACACTAAACCTCTAGTCGCGACAACACGTAAACGCCAAAGTCTAAAAGTAGTTTTTAAAACTATATCCACTAGCTATGTTTGAATGTAAAAGAGCTCTGTTTTGTGCTAACATGCAGTATAGATTCAAAACTTAGTCTAGACCGGTAGATTCAACTTAACGGGCGTAACCGTTAGCCATAAGGGTAATTAGATAAAACGCTAGATACTAAAGGTTAAAGATAATTAGATCTCTAAGTATGAGCATTTATTTATTCATATTCATACGTTCTGGGCCACCAACTAGAGATACACACTCATCATCTTCATCATCATCATCATATCAGCCGTAGGACGTCCACTGCTAGACAAAGGCCTCTCTCATTAATCTCCAAGGACAGTGGTTGGAAGCGGCCTGCATCCGACGCCGACCTGCGGTTCTTACCAAGTCTTCCATCTTGTAGGTCATCGCCACTTCAACGTGCTAATCCGTCTGGCTATGTCGGTGACCCGAGTTCTTCTACGTACCTCCTCATTTCTGATTCGATTCAGTAGATAAACCCCGAACCCATAGCCCTCTCCATAGCTCGTTGAGCGACTCTAAGCTTATTCATAAGGCCAATTATAGTAAAGGACCACGTCTCGGTTCCATATGTAATCACTGGTAACACACACTGATTAAAGATTTTCGTCTTCAGGCACTGAGGTATGTATGTTGGACGAGGGTATTCATACTAAAGCAACTTAATTTAAAACAATAGGTACTTCTGTCTAGCTGAGAATACATAATAGACGAAACCTATACGAGTATGTTTCGTACCGGTGTATAAATGGGCCTTACAATTAGTTCTAGATGATTAATTTATTAAAGCGTCAGCAACTGCTGTTCATGTAGTACTGGACATTGCAGTGCCTATACCATTGTTAGATGGATAAGGCTTGCTCGTGCGTTGGTACACTATATTCTTAGCTTTTTTTATTAAACCTTACTCTGTATCTCCTGGAAGGAATCTATATCGTCATGTCAGCGTCTTTTGGACCATATTCTTAGCTTAGTCGGCTTTATTTAAAGGAAAGAACATGTCAATTCGTTTTGAGCTGACTAAGCTGCGGGTTTCCTCAAACCTTATTAGCATAGGTATTATAACCGGGTATTTATACCTACTAGGGAAATAATAAAAGTAATTTACGCGATAAATACCCGGTTATAATGTATGTTAATAATGTGTTGCGATTAAAAAAAATATTCCTGATGTTATTTTTATAATAAATAATAATAATAAATAAATAATTCTGGACAAATCACACAGCACCATCTAGCCCCATAATGAAGTAACAATTTTTATATTATAACTTCATTATAAAAATATTTTGAGTTTATATACATTATTTTGAGTTTCCATGCATGCTGATATCTTTACAGAAATCTATGTACACCGTGTATTATAATTGTGTACTAACCAAAAAAGGGTGATTCTGAAACTTTAGCTTTACGACTTAAAAATATTTTATTTCTTATATTTCCATTTAAGAATTAGAATGGTAATTCTAAGAGAGTGACTAGATCTGCACGGATGTCCAAGGTGTATATATTGTGCATTGTCCCTCGAGATACTTCCCCGACCCTAGCCAAACCAACTCTTTGAAGTACCGGAGAAAGACTCTGGGCCGCTGGCAGCATTCCGTGAGCATGATGCTCGTGGCATCTCCAGAGGATATATTTTAACTAGATCTTGTGTTAAATGTCTATAATAAATAATTAACTTAAGCTTGAAGTCAATGGAACCAAATGGGTATGAAAGTCAAACCACCGCGTCCAATCAATTTCGATAGAGATAAGACGAAGTCTACGGCAGAAAATCGTAATCACAATTAAAATTGCGCTTTACGGCTCACTGATAGGGATCAAAGTGGAGAAAGTGATGAGGTTTCATGGCTGTTTTGAATGCAAGAAGGTCAAACAGGTGGTATAATGTAGGGCATGGTGCCGCATGAATAGAGTTGGTGAAGTCATGGTCGATGTGCGATCTTCCGCTTACTTGAGACGCGGGAGGCTGTGAGTTTAGTTGCTGTGGCGAGGCAAATGTTTAAATGGTCTGCAAGTTGATTTGGATGTTTTATATTATATTTCTAATAGTATAAAGCTGAAGTTTGGTTGAACGTACTAACCTCAGGAACTACTTACTCGAATCGATGAATTATTTTACTGTTGGATAACTTATTTATCGAGGAAGGCTACATATAACTCGACCATAAATAGTATACGAGCAGAGCATCAATATGTGTACACATCGCAGGAACCGTCTTTAGTAAAAATATAGTCTTTATATAAAAATAAAGTCGGGTTAGTTGCACCACTTAGATTTCAACATATAAGTAGGCTGTTTGAACACCGTAAAAGTTCACGGAAAAAATAACAATAACGTAAATTCATTTTGTCATACATTATGATGATGATGATGATGACCATTTTAAAGTGTCAAATATTGTAGGTACATACGTTCTTAAATTTTATTTTTTGACTTAAACGTGAAAGGGTTCACGCAAGTTCTTGATAATTTTTGTTTTAGTATGAATAATGAATACGGGGAATATAATTTGGGTTGAGTTAAGAATATTAATTACAAGTAATATTATGGGTTGAGATAGGAATAGAGTTTGGGATGAATAAAAAATTACCTTATGGAAATGAGACGTCTTAGGAATAATACGGAACAACCCAACTAAAGCTGTTTATATTTTTGGCTGAACTTACTCAACTACCTTAGTAGTAGGTGTAGTAGTAGAGTAGTAATAGTGTAGATTCCAAATCAGAAGTACTGCTTAGTTAAGGGCGGCATAACTGTGTGAAAAACCAGCTTTAATTATTTTATTTTCTGAAAATAGTTTTTAACTTAAGCAATAAAATATGTAAGTACCTGGTTGTCGTATGTAATAAAGGTTGTGCTTAGTTTGGTATTAGATATTGATGTGTACACGTGTAAACAACAACATAAAACCTATAGTGAACTTAAGTGCATATTTAAAGTGAAACTTTTCACCCGTAAAGTAACCAGGCACTTAAGTATTGTTTGAGCTTAGAGCTGTAGAGATAACGAAAAACTATGTACACGTATGCGTCAAGAAATGTTACTCCCGTGTCGTTACATAACACGTTACTTTTATACAATCTTAACTAGATTTTTAGTTATTAGACCTGTTTAATAACTGATTCACGGGACTTAATCGCTTTAATCGCGTTAATCAGTTTTAAAATTATGTCTACAGATCGCGAGAGTTTACAAAGTATGATTAGGCTAGCACAAAGCTTAATCGTATTAATTCATCATCATCATTCCAGCCGTAAAAAGTCCACTACTGAACAGGCCTCTCTCTTGGATCTCCATGAGGGTGTCATGATGTTGATACACGGAAAGACGCTGCTGCCCATCTTCCAGAGGTGTCCCTTAGCAGGCTCTTAGTGTATCCACGGGCATGAGAGGAGGGGTAACATTTTACTGCCGGCACCCCACGGCTAAACATATAACTGGTTTATAAGTAATGTAAATAAGGCTCTTCAATTTATTATACCTCTATAGATGATTTGTGCAGTATTAGGAACTGGTATCATTGATAGATAAATAAGGCTTGGCCAACATCTATACCATTCTCACAGCTTGGTCGGTTAAACTCAAAGAAGGCGATACCCATTCGTTTACGAATTCACTAAATTTACATAACATAGCGACCGATGCGAGTAACAAAATGAATTTTTAAATAACGAATTGGTACTTCATCTTACAACTACAACGATTGATGATAATAAAAAGAAATATTTTAAATAACGTATCGGTACCTACTTCTACGTTTTAACTCGTTACTTAGTAACGAATACTTACGGTTTGCTACTGTACAGTCCTAGAAACTATTATCTAGACGAGCCATTAATCTACGGTACAGTGACCGACCACATCTGTTATAACGGTAGCTGGAATCGCTTTAATCTCCGTTTAATGTAAGAAAACATAGGCTAGTAAATAGTAATACATACAGGAATGGACATAACCTTCCTCAATTTTTCTGATAATTTAAAATTCCTAGAGTTATCTACGCAAACTTATTAATTTGCAGTTATTTAATAGTGAACCAATGCGATGTTGATAATAGTGTTACGAGCTGGGGTTTGGGATTAAAATAACTTAGTACAATTAAACCAAAAATTATCACTTTAATAATTGATTACACCAATTAGAATCTTTCAGAAAATTATTATAATCACACTAGAATACCGTCTTCACAGAACACTGACCACTACTATAACACTTCAATCACTGATCAACACTATAGCACTTGTATTCACTTTGAAGTTGCTCGGATATATCGCACTATTTACTTTTGTAGCCAAATAAGTGACTGTCCGCTCGGCAAATATGTCCACCGTATTTATGGCGCACTAAAAGAACATTCGGCTAGCGGAAGTATCTAGATTTACGCACGAAAGATAAACAAACTTGTTTACAACCGCGCTATTGTTTTGAAAACTGGTCTTTCTAAAAACTTCACCTTTTTTATGTTCTAAAAATAGAAGTGAACTTTGATCTCTTTGTAAGGTGTTTACACATACACCGGTCCTTTCTCGATCTTTCGCTAGTTACTATATAGTTTGCGTCTGGGCGCGGCGCAACAATAGCTTACCATATAAATTAAGCACTAAATAATATTGTATCTAGCTATTGTGTGTTACAATGTCAGCTTCAACTTGATTCAACCTTTAAAACAAAATAGTTCTAAATAATTTTGGTTTACTTTCTATACATAGTGAACAGTTCAAAAGAAACATAGTGAAGTTCCATAGACCGCTATGTATGTGTGTCTGTGTGTCTGTCTGCAGCACCATAGCTCTTAAACAATAATGAAGTTCAACAGAATTGCCACCAGGTTCTGTTGTTGTACTAACAAGCTAATGATATAAAGCTAATTAATTTGACGTAAAACGGAATAAAATCAGGCGTCCGTCACTCGCTCAAGGCCACGCGTTAAATTCCTACCGCTTTGAGTAACACCGGTGTTGCGCACGCATATTAAATGCGTTCATCTAGATGTCGAAAGCGCGTAACTATTGTGCAGTGGATGGATGCCAAAGTCAAAGATCTAAAGAAAAAAATTAATTTTTTTCTTTGTCAAGAGACGAAAGGAGATGAAGAAAAAGATCAAATTCTCAGTCATAAATTCTTATCAAGAATTTCAGCGGGTCCCGACATGGGTTCTGTAGCTTAGCGGTCAAAGCACTTCCGGCTTAAAGAAGCGTCAAGTATCGATTTGACGGACGTGGGTTCGAATCCCACCGGAACCGTAAAATTTTTAGTAAGGTTATTCATTTCTTTGAAAAAGTAAAAGATATTTTTAATCTTATGTTTTTAGAATTATTTTTTCCCTTTCCTCTAAAAATTAACGTGGATAGTACCATGTTTTTAACCCATTAAGAATAATAAGTTTAACATATTACACATATACATAACATATTACAGTTTTGATGTATGAGACTGCAGTTCTGGGTTACCAGTTACATAATCATAATTTCAGCCGTAAAACTTCCACTACTGAACACAGGCCACCCTCATGGATCTCCATAAGGGGCGGGCAGTTGCCATACTCACCATGATTGGCAGGCGGGTTGGCGAGCGCAGTGTGGGATGTTAAAACACGGTATGACGCTGCTGCCCATCTTCCGGAGGTAGCTCTAGCCTAGCTCTCAGCAGGCTCTTACTGCATCCACGGGCAAGAGAGGAGGGGCAAGGCAGCATTATAGTTACCTAATAATCGTAACAAAAGTCCCAATATTAAAACAGCGTTTAACTTCATAATCGATATCATTATGTAACTAACCGTAATGATAATCATTACATTACATATGCCGAATAATGTCCATTGTTTTTGTTTAGCCAATCACGCGATAGAAACTGAAAGAACATAAACGATTATCAACCTAATCCACTTACTGCTAAGGTGGTAAATACGCGTTCCCGTAAACTTGACGAAGAGAATAAGTAATTAAAGAACTTGTGAATGAGTTAATCCATATTGGGAATGAACGAGTTTGTCGGGTTGAATGTATGCAAGTCGCATTTAAGATCGGTTTAACCACTTTGGTAACACGCAGTCAAGTATGCAGATTTTTGTCAGGTATTAAAAAAATACAAACAGATAGGGCAAACAATAAAAAGTAAGTGTTTTTTTATTAACTATAGGCAAGCGTTTGGCCACCATTCCAACTTGGAAACAAGTAAAGAATTGGCATAAGCACGCTTGCCCTAAAAACCTTTGAAGACGCATTTTTGTTTAATTTAATCCTGAACAAAGTCACCAGTACCTATTATATCTCGGCTAAGTAATTGAATTAACGCCAATTACAAGTAAATCGGGCATAAGTGCACTAATTGATCCACGTCGACCAATTATGATGCCTTGATTGAATTTCAGATTAGGAAAATTTGTGTAAATTGAGTATTTCATACTTAACGATGCACGATTTTGTTGTTAGTACTTTGTAAACATTCACGATCTGTGGACATAATTTTAAACCGATTAACGGGACTTTATCGCGTAATTACCTTATTTTTTTCCGATGTTTCGAGTGACCTGCTGCCTTCGTGGTCACGGGTGGACTGATGTACTGGAGCTACCATCGCGATGGTAGCTCGCGGATTCACGAGTCGCAAGTCGCGAGAAGAATCCGCGACTCTCAATAAAATAAATAAATAAATAATGCTGGACAAATCACACAGCATCATCTAGCCCCAAGCTAAGCAGAGCTTGTGTTATGGGTACTAGATGACTGATATACTTAATCATCATTTCGGCCGTAATACGTCCACTACAGAACACAGGCCTCCCTCATGGATCTCTATGAGGGGTAGTTGCCATACTCACCACGCTTGGCAGGCGGGTTGGCGAGCGCAGTACAGGATGTTGATACACGTAAAGACGCTGCTGCCCATCTTACGGGGGTATCCCTTAGCAGACTCTTACTGCATCCACGGGCATGGGAGGAGGGGTAACATTCTACTGCCGGCACCCCACGGCAAATATATGTACTTAATACATTATACTAATTTTAATTCGTTATCTGAATCAGGAATGGACAGTCGACGACACACAACACTGACAGTATCTTTATGCGACAATACCGGAATGCCTCGCGTCACACATTTATTAACAACGGGGTTCCACTAGAGTAAAATAATAAAATAAATTAAGAGTAAAAAAACGTTTTATCAAACAAGCTTTTATTTCAACGCACCTAATAAAAATAAGAAAATAAACATTTTCCATTACATAAAGTTGAATGTCAACTTAAAACGCCTTTACACAATTTATGTGATAAAAAAGCTTGTCGCGTGGACTGTGTTCCTGTAACTTGATCTAATTGATTTAATTTTTTGAAACAGTAAATATGAGTACCTGTCTAAATCTCTAATTCTATCTCTTCTATGAATTTGAAGAAAGATTAATTCTAAGGAAAAATACATAAATTAATACATAAATGAACTCTTTTTTCTTGATTTTCCGATAGTATGGGGTATCGTTGAATAGGTATTTTAAAAGCATTGGAGGTTGCAAAGACATTTTATCGATTTAGGTTTTCGTTTGCGAAATAAAGTTTTAAACTATTTTCGAGCGTTCTCTAAAATCTAAACTATCTTTAAAAATATTAAAAAAATCATGAATGTTGTTTTAACCGTGAACTTCCTAGGAAACTTATAAGGGTTAAGCTAGCTGTTTTATTTTCTGAGAAATAGTCGCTCAAATAAGTGACGCGACTTCCTAAACATACCGGAATACTTTAAACAGAAAACTCAATTGATTCCTATTAATAATTTGCCGCCGCCGTGGGGCAGTGGGGCAGTAAAATGATACCATCCTCTCATGCCCATGGATGCAGTAAGAGCCTGCTAAAGGATACCTCCGGAAGATGGGCAGCAACGTCTATCCGTGTATCAACATCCCATACTGCAATCACCAACCCGCCTGCTAAGCGTGGTGAGAATGGCAACTACCCCTCATGGAGATGCATGAGGGAGGCCTGTGTTCATCAGTGGACGTTTTATGGCTGAAATGATGGACGTTTTATGCCTGTTTTGGTAAACGTAAATAACCATACACCAACTTCCAGCAACAGGTCTACGGAAGCTACGAAACCCTACATAGCACGTGGGCCTACACGCACCTGGTCAAATTTATTTTTGTAATTTAGGACGCATCAATTAGGTCCATGCGGCCGCACTGAACAAAGAATTTTCTGAGATGAGATTTTATGCTATTTTAATAGAAAGCGTATTTCGTAATAACCAAAGTATTAGAAACCTTATCGATATGCAGGCAAAGAGATACTGTAACTAATTTAGTATTTTACTAAAATAAATAAAAATCCGTATTTCACACAACTAGATCTATAAACTAAACAAATTGTATACATTCAAAGGCTTGGTTCATAGTAACTTTGTAAGTTTATCACCTACAAAGTTACTATGAGCCTTAGAGATACCGTCCACTAAAATTGCCCATAAAAACAGTTCCTGCAGAAGCTAGTACGTTCTAGAACAAAGGGTAATAATTCTAAATTTTATTCACAACACAGTGCTGTTTACAATGAAGACTAAACTCTCACGTTAGAAGTGTTGTGGCGGACAAGTAGATCTATTGTTTTACAGCAAATTGTATGTCATCTTTTACAAAGTGGTTATTTATACTGGAGCCAAGATGAGTGTTTACGATAGATAATAGAATCCGTTATGCCTGCAGTTTCCCACTTATTTATTCGATAACCTGATAATATTATTATTAACATATTAGATTGCATTAACTTGACTATTAGAATTCATTGAAACAAATCCAGTATTTACGTATTATGATAGACTAGCTTGTGCCGCTTCGCATGCAATGTACCTGGATAAAAAGTAGCCTATGTGTTAAACCTAATCAATATCTATAGGTTTCAAAATTTCAGCTTGATACGTACGCTAGTTTTTGCGTGAAGAGGTAACAAACCTCCATACAAACAAACGTTTGGATTTATAATACTAGTGAGATATTCTATACTTATTATCATCATCATCATTATTATATCAGCCGAAGAACTGCTGTTTACGTCCACTGCTGGACATAGGCCAGCCTTACGGATCTCTAAGATCACATGAGGTTGTTGCCATATTCGCCATGCTTGGCAGCGGCGGGTTGGCAAGCGCAGTGCGAGATGTCGATACACGGAAAAACGCTACGACGCCCATCTTCCGAAGGTATCGCTTGGCAGATTCTTACTACACCCACGGGCAAAAAAAGAGAGGCAATATTTTCCTGCCGGCACCCCACGGCATATTATATTTATGCTATCATTAATATTCAAGCACAAAAATGAGATATACATAACTTAGTACAAAAGACTTCAACGCACATAGTTTTAGCAATACTGTATTTTATACCCAACTTTAAAATTGTCTTGTCTCTTTATTTTATGGCTTTTTGTGTTTGGTTTTACACAATTTCGCCAGTGTCAAGTTATTTAATAATTTTAAAATATATTTTATTAAAATTTTACCTAACTTTAAAATTGTTGAGACTTGACTAATTTACTCAGATTTGGTCATCATTTCGCATAATCACGACAGAGACTACGTTACGCCCATCATTCTACCAAACCATAAACATGGTTTCATTATTATTGTCCTGTATCAAATGATTGATATATAGATATATAGTTAATACATTTATTTGTAACACTCATAACAAAACACATAAAAAGTAAAAGACACAACAGGAGAGAGAAAGTAACTAATAAATAACAAATTAAACTAAGAAAAAACAGTTACAAAAAGGCGTCTGACTCAGCACTAAGTTGAGCCTAAGCACAACGCTGATCTTCCGTCAGAACCGGTTTGATACTCGATGAAAAGCAAAATACTCAACTCATAACTACTAACTATAATAAAACTACTAACAAAAAAATAAAAGAAACAGGCTTATCATAAATCTAACAGAAAAAGTGCAAATGAATTTAAGACTATCATTTAAAAGTTAAAAATATTCTATAATCTAGTTGTAGGATCAGAGCACGAAACGAGAACATGCATCCGGCTTAGTACATGGAAAATACCCACAACCAAATGAGACTGGGCCATATAACAATATTAGCTAACTTATCAAAGATATTCTCATCCATTAATCTTATCTCTAATCTATCCGATACTATTCAAAATAGATATTGGAATAACAAGAAAAAACCTTTGCTTACTATAATAAATGCACATTACAATTCGCTGAATATGTATTCAAATTCAAAGATAGGTAGGTATGTTTTCATTGGATCGATGGGTTACTAGTTTCGACTTTTCAGATTTTTTTTATAACTAATATAGATGGAGTTTCAAATCCAAAACGCAATATCATACATTATCTTTAAAACATAAATGCATTATTTACCTGAATGAGAAATACCCTACTTCATATAAATTATATACAGATGGATCGAAAGATAGTTTCGGAATTGCAGCAGCCTTTTATGATCAACATAATATGTATCATATCAACATATCATATCAACATATGTCAGTAAAGTTCAAGATCGATGTAAACATTTCTATCAAGGAAGCCGAGCTTGTAGCGATATTTGAAGCACTATCCTACATAGAATCACTGAATTATAGCAATGTTGTTATAATATCAGATTCAAAGAGTTCGCTTCAACACCTTGCTCGGTGTACTTCGGCTTTCCAAGGCCTACCAGTAGTAGCTTATGCGATTTTAAAACTTCTAGTGAAGGTGCAGGCTGATTCCAGGATAGTATATTTACAGTGGATACCTTCTCACATCGAAATTGAAAGTAACGAAAAAGCGGATATCTTAGCAAAGCAAGCTATTCATGACGGTATTAACTTTAGTATAGCACCCGCATTTCAAAATTATAAACCTTTATTATAAACATATTGCTATAACCTCTGGAAAGAATATTTTGATGAGCGTTTGAGAGAAAAAGGTATATGGTACCGCACGATCCAACCACAACCTATGCGCTCCACTTGGATAGATAACAAACTGATGAGTAGGCGCGATATTGTAACTGCATTAAGACTTCGATCAGGGCACATTCCATGCAATAAATTTTCATACTTAATGCGAAAAATTTCTTTAACAGATTGTTTGACTTGTAATGTTATAGATGATGTTTATCACATTTTAATGGAATGTGACCTGAACTCGACCGAGAGAAGTAACTGTAGATTAGATCTAACGTCAATTGGTAGTTGTAATGTTATATTATCAGATCCATTATCAGAAGATGTCAAAATTGTTTATTCATGAGTAGATAATAGATAAAGTAGTAATTTTTTAAGTTAATTAACTAAGTCATAATCGCATAAGCGACAAAGCTCTTCTTTAATATTAAAAGAAAACAAAGATATTGTTCAACAGTGTAACATTGGTGTCGGGTTAAACTGCATCCCATTCAGAGTCCCGCGGCACGTCTGCTATTGACATGTCAATAATCTATACATGTCTATTCGTATGTCATGACAGAGACTACGTTACGCGTATCATTCTACCAAACCATAAATATTGTTGTGCGTCGGCATTATTGTTAACACACAATACAAACGGTGAAGGAAAATATCGTGAGGAAACCCGCGGCTTAGTCAGCTTCAGACGTATTGATCTGTTCATTCCTCTGACTAATAGTCGACTAAGCTGGGAGGATGCTATAGGTGCTGGGCAAGCCTAATCCATCTAACATTATCCCAGGCATTGCAGCGTCCTGTACGACATTATTACCAGTTGCTGTCGCTGTATAAATGTTGTTGCACTAACTAGCTGAAGCTAATTATATTGACTTAAAACGAACTGAAATTACATAAAGCTATTCGGTTAGTGGCGTTCTAAAATTAAAACGTAACAAAATATACCCAATTTTACGCTGACAGCTCTAAATTTAGAAACGTCATCTCTAATTATAATAAGTTTTAGGAAGTGTAAAACAGAATCGACACCAATGCCTGTGCTTTTGGTGTCAGGACACATCTAACGATTCAAATCTTTGTCCAGCAGTATAACAGTGGTGTCGGGTAAACTGCATCCCATTCAGAGACCCGCGGCACGTCTGGCGCTGACATGTCAATTATCTGAACGTATTTTGGTGCATTTTCATTGTGCTGATACCACGTATCCCTCCAATTATTTTCACTTAATATTAAGCTTTAGTGCAATTTGTTTAGATCTTATGTGAACTGCTGTGTCGAGATTAGAATAACTATGGAACATTAGACTCAATAGCCGATTGATACGTTGTGATAGCACTGGCGTGATCGTCTAAGCTTGTTGATTAGTGACTTAATATATTTGAGGAAAATTCTTTGAAATAATACTTCAGGATAAGAGACACTTTGGTATCTGGCATGTTATCTGTAATTTCGCGGATTCCCAAGGAAAACGGAGGCGCATCGCTCACCTGGGCAGTACACTACGTTGGGTGGACAATACAGGCTATCATTCCATTCTACCTGGTTACGCGAGGCTCAATGTATTGTATGAGCCCACCTCAATAAAACTGTGGAATAAACGTTACTTCAACACTCAGACCTGAAAAGACTAATTAGAATTATAATTTAACGAACAGGTTAGAATGCATGATTAGCTGGTGTATGTATTTGCCTTCTTTGGGCCATCGTAACCGACCGATTTCCCTCTAGCACGGGGGATCCCTACCGCCCGTGCCATCACAACGTCAGGTGGCGGGTTCGATTCCCGTGTTTAGGAAGCGCCCATGTTTACGGAGCGTACGTCTAACTCCTCCTAATCTGTAATTATTTTGTTGCGCGAGAGTTTTAATTTCGCTATTAGTAAAGCCTTTGCATCTATTAAGATGATTTATACAGCGTCAGCAACTGGTAATCATGCTGTACGGGACGCTGCAGTGCCTGGGACATTGTTAGATGGATTAGGCTTGCCCAGCACCTATACCATCCTCTCAGCTTAGTCAGCTATTATTCAGAGGAAAGAACAGGTCAATACGTCTGAAGCTAACTAAGCCGCGGGTTTCCTCACGATGTTTCCTTCACCGTTAAAGCACGTGTTAAGTGTGCACATCAATTTTTCAAAAAAGAAAAATCCATTGGTGCACTGCCGGTATCGAACCCACGACCTTCGGATTGAAAGTCGGGGGTACATACCACTCGGCCAACACGACTTTTGATTTCGCTATAACTCGTAAGATATTGATTGAAATTATATGGATTAAAGGGCAAATATGTTTTATATGAACTTTTCAAGATGATAAAGAAACTTACTTGGATATATATTCACTCCATGTTTGTTTAACTACTTTGCAAATAATGCATACTATTTTATCAAAATTTTATTTAGAAAAATGGTAAAAAATTACTATGTGTTAATCATAGATAAAAATAAAGATAGACATAATGCTGTCGCTGACTTTTTTGTAGAACTTTTTAAGAGAAACAATTCTTACATCATTTGAACTTAAATGGTTTGCGCGGCGCCAAAATAGATAGATAGATAGATAACACTTTATTGATCACCACATGTAACAAAAAATATACCGAGGTATAAAAACAAGCAAAAATATAATACAATTTTGGGCAATTCAACGGGTGGCCTTATCGCTGGGAGCAATCTCTTCCAGGCAACCAATTGATACAGAGAGAAATAATAAATAAATAAAAAATAAGTCGCAGTCGGCAATACGTTTTCCGACATGTTCAACTATCATCACCATAGTAACTATGAGCAAGCTTGCACCTAATCTTTGAACGTTCAATTGAAAACCTTCTCCTGAATTACTCTAGCTATTAGTGAAAACCGCATTAAAATTCATTCAGTAGTTTCTATGTTTTGCGCGAACAGACAGACAGACGCAGCGGAGTACTTTTTTATAATAAGTGAGGATTATTGCAAATGTTTCGAAATTGAGCCGTAGTAGATACGTTATATTTGCTGTGTGGTTTCCGCAGTGGTAGGTACGTAATTATGGAAAAATAAAAATACTTTACCAAGCTTAAAACTTTACTGTGAATTTTGCAGAAACACTTAAAACTAACCTTATTATTATCCTAAGAATAATTAAAATATAAAAATAACTAACTTACCTTCTCTCGCAAATAACTCGGGTGCTCTGTCTAATGTTACGTTAAAGTTAAACCTACCAGTTCGTGCGTGACAAATTATACCAGTGCTAACATAAGCACGTAGACTAAGAGTCTAGACTAAGATAGGCATGCTAGTAACGTGAAGCAACTTGATAGTATACAATTTTATAGATAAATCTTATCCTCGAGCAGGAAATAACTGGAACTATCGAAGGAAAGACGTAATTACGCGATAAATACCCGTTAATCCAATAAAGTACCTAATCATTATTTCAGCCATAAAACGTCCACTGATGAACACAGGCCTCTCTCATGGATCTCCATGAGGGGTACTTGCCATTCTCACCACGCTTGGCAGGCGGGTTGGTGAGCGCAGTATGGGATCTTGATACACGGATAGACGCTGCTGCCCATCTTCCGGAGGTATCCCTTAGCAGTCTCTTACTGCATCCATGGGCATGAGAGCCGGCACCCCACCGCCGTTGGGTGCCGGCACCCACCGCCGTTGGGTGCCGGCAGTAGAATGATACCCCTCCACTTTATTAATAAAGTAATAAAGTGTTGTAATCGTGAAAGTTAAAAAACACAACACATCGATGAGGGAGGCCTATGTCCAGCAGTGGACGTGGACGTGGAGCAGTCCTACGGCTGAGATGAGAATATAAATACCTACAAGAAGCCTTAATTTTAAGAAGTTCAAAAAACCGGATAAGCTGTACCTGAATTGTAAAGACCGGCAGGTTGATTAGCTACGTGGTTTGCAACAGCCGTAAATCTAGTGACCATTGCTGCCAAACGTCAATTCCTGCTGTAAGCAAAAAATTGACGTTTCACAGCGGTGATCGCGTGATTTACGGCTGTTGCAAACCTGTCGCGAGATTTACGCCTGTTACAAACCAGTCGCAAGACACTTAACCAGCCTGCGGATAATAAACTAAAATAACCTTGAATCACTATGTAACTTTCCTTAAGCATTCATTATTAGGGTTCTCCGGCGGCCATATAAAACGGTACAATAATTATTCTCGTTTTCACACCATACCGACACGGAGTTGAAAGTAACTGGCCTACAAAATAATAATTCTCTTGCCTCATATAATTCACGTTATAATTACGGTGGCTATTATCTACCCCCCCAATTACTACCGGGGTGTATTGAGTTTTCGGCGTCGGTTCTTCCCAGTCGGCCCTATGGCGGGAGACTACCTAGTTAAAGTCGTCGATGCTCATAACTCTCACCAGTGGCTCCACGCAGCTGTTTGCACGCAGCGGCCACACCCCGGTAACCACGTCGACTCGTGGGCCAAACCTGGTCGAGGGGGGTTTAAGTGTCTCTGCACATAAACCTTGCGGATACCCCCCGCATAGTGCACAGTGTCTGCCTCGGCTGTAATAGCAATCCACCTCCGGTGGCGAGGTAGCTAGGTCTGGTGGAAGGCCTGAAGGGCGGAGGGATAGGGGTCTTGTATCGTTCGTCCATCCACCACGTCCTGGAGAGAAAACTCCTTAGTAAACCCGGAGCGGAGTTCCGTGAGACATCTTAACACCTGTATGCCATCTTTGTCATCTTCTGCAACCCTGATGGCCCCGTACGTATCGACTTGTCGTTCCTACGGCCCAGGCTATTGGGGCCAAGTAAGTGCGTAGGCGCTGGGCAAACCTATGCTTCTTTAATCCCGTCCCAGGCGTGGTAATGTCTGTGGAGAAGGTAACTTCACCCGTGTTAGCCTGGCTACACGGAAAACAAACCGGAAAGTGGCAGTCACCGGTCATAAGTTCACACACATGGGCGTATAGTGTGAACGCCAGGGGTCACTTTCGTCAGTGGGAGAGTCCATCGTAGGCTCATTGATCAATTACCGCCCGCTAAAGCTGGGCAGCCCCCAGCCAGTAAGGTATCGATCCGTCCCAGCATTGATTTGTACCCCGTGGGTGTTGGGTACACTAGCTAACACTAGATGATTGGTGCTGTAAATTTGTTCACCTGCCAATACGAAAATTAATAAACAAAAAACTCAAACACACTTTTCCATGCGTTTAGCGACCTGGAATGTCCGAACCATGAGGACAGGCCTCCCGGACAACTGCGGAGGCTCCGGATGCGCCGAAGATCTGCGCAAAACTGCAGTAATAGATCTGGAATTGAAAAGGCTTAACATCGCCATCGCTGCCCTACAAGAAACAAGATTACCCGAACAAGGCTCCTTAAAAGAAAAACATTACACATTTTATTGGAAAGGTAAAGACGTCTCTTGTACCCGCGAGCATGGAGTGGGATTCGCAGTTCGCAACGACCTGATATCATCTATAGATCCCCCGCAAGGAACATCTGAGCGCTTAATGGTACTACGCTTGGCAACCAAAAGTGGCTTTATGACACTGATTTCCGCATATGCCCCGACTCTCCCATCATCCTCTGAAAGCAAAGATCGCTTCTACAACCAGCTCTCAGACACGGTTAGTAAAGTACCTCCTAGTGATCGCCTGTTCATCCTAGGTGATCTAAACGCAAGGGTAGGCAAGGACAGCTTAATATGGCCGGACTGCCTTGGACCACATGGCATTGGTAGAATGAACGATAATGGACAACGTCTGTTAGAGTTTTGCTCAAACTACCAACTATGCATCACGAACACATACTTCAAGGGAAAGATATCTCACAAAGTTTCTTGGAAACACCCCAGATCTGGCCATTGGCATCAATTGGACTTCGTTCTAACTAGGCGAAAACACCTACGTGAGACTTTGCATACACGCGCTTTTCAAAGTGCAGATTGCAATACTGACCACTCCCTGATAGTTTCTCGCATTAAAATATCACCCAAGAAGATTCACTCATCCAAGCGCCCGGAGATGAAGAGGATTGATGTAAACGCAATCAACGACATAAAAAAAGTCGAAGCATTTACAGACATGGTCAAAAATGAAACTTCCACTTGGGACTTAGATGCACCACTGGAGACCGAGTGGGAGAATGTCAAACACCTCCTGAACGAAAAGGCTGCTCAGATCTTCGGTTATCGCAAATCAAAAACCCAGGACTGGTTTAACGACAATATTGAACACCTGCAACCACAATTAGTAGCCAAGAGACAAGCAGCTGCTTCATACCGCATAACACCAAACTGTAACAATAAGAAAAATCTCACAACCGCTAAGGCTAACTTACAGCGCACCGCTCGATTTTTCGCAAACTCCCACTGGCAGAGTTTATGCAGCAATATTCAGTCCTGTGCTAATGCAGGCAATATTGGAGGCGTCTTTGCTGGCATAAAACAGGCTCTTGGCCCTACTCCAAAAAAAACAGCCTTACTAAAGGAGTCTAACGGTACCATCATTACTGATAACCAACGCCAACTCGAAAGATGGGTAGAGCACTACACCAATCTTTACTCGCTGCCAATTGACATCTTACCTGATGCTGTTACGTCAATCCCACAGCTACCAACTTTAATCGAGCTTGACGACATGCCAACTGTAGAAGATTTACACCAGGCCACTTCCAAACTCAAGTGCGGGAAGAGTCCTGGCAATGACAACATCTGTAGCGAGATCATCAAACTGAAATGCGTATACCCGGTTCTCTATAACCTACTTGGAAAGTGTTGGCTATCGGGTACAGTACCTCAGGATATGCGCGATGCTAACATCATCACCCTTTATAAGGGTAAGGGGGACCGGGGTGATTGCAATTGTTACCGCGGCATTTCTCTCCTAAGCATTGCGGGCAAGCTACTAGGACGGCTTATTCTCAGTAGACTACACATACTTGCTGATCGTGTATACCCTGAGTCCCAATGCGGGTTCCGCACAGGTCGCTCTACAGTGGATATGATCTTTACCCTACGGCAGGTTCAAGAAAAATGCAGAGAGCAAAATGTCCCCGTTTTTATTGCTTTTGTCGATTTAAACAAAGCATTCGACACAGTTAGTAGGGAGGGTCTCTATACTGCACTGAAAAATATAGGTTGCCCACCAAACCTCTTAAACCTAATAAAGTCATTCCACGAGAACATGAGAGGTGCGGTCGTGTTCGATGGTGGCACATCCAGTTCTTTTCCCATGTGTAGAGGTGTGCGTCAAGGTTGCGTCCTTGCGCCCACGCTTTTTGGGATTTTCTTTTCCCTACTACTTAAAGCCGCATTCAACGAGACCCAAAGCGGAATCCACCTTCACACAAGGAAAAACGGCAAACTATTTAATCTCGCACATCTGAGATCCAAACGCAGTCGCGATGATGCCTACGTTAGCACTCTTCTTTTTGCCGATGACGCAGCTTTTGTTGCCTCCTCGATGTACGAACTGCAAAACATGGTCGACAATTTCAAGCGGGCATGTGATCTATTTTCCATGTCCATAAATGTTAAAAAGACTGTTGTCTTGGCTCAGGGCAGTCCAGATACACCTTTAATTTCATTGGACGGCACACCTTTAGAGGTTGTAAACAGTTTCTGTTACCTGGGCTCGACGGTGACGAACAACTTGTCATTGGACTCGGAAATAGATCTTCGCATTGGGAAAGCCTCGTCCATGTTTGGAAGGCTTCGTGCGAGAGTATGGGACAACAAACATCTTACAGTAAGGACCAAAACACTTGTATACCAAGCATGTGTCCTTAGCATTCTCTTGTACGGAGCGGAAACGTGGACATCTTACGCTAAGCAAGAACGGAGGCTTAACGCGTTCCACATGAGATGCCTTCGTAGCATACTCCATATCACCTGGGAGGACAAAGTGACAAACGAGAGGGTCCTCAAACAAGTGGAACTACCTAGTTTCACTGGCATGCTTAAGCAGCGCCGTCTAAGGTGGCTAGGACATATACATCGCATGGATGAGTCCCGTCTACCAAGAACTATTTTGTTAAGCGAAATCGCTAACGCCAAACGAGCAGTAGGAAGACCCATGCTCCGATATAAAGATTGCGCAAAGAGAGATATGGCAGCGTTTAACATCAAGCGCACTGACTGGGCATCACTAGCTGAGAACAGACCAGAATGGAGAAAAAACTTACACGAAGGTCTTAAACACCACGACCAAACCTGGTTTGTCTCATTAGCCGAGAAACGAGCGAGACGGCATCGACAGGCAGATACATCCAATCCACCGCCTGCAATGGACACCCACGTCTGCCAAAACTGCGGTCGCGCAGTGAGGTCGAGGATAGGACTGTTTAGTCATTTAAAAAAATGCAACACCCAAACCACAGGCATTACCTGAATCGTCTGTAATAGACGAAAAGGCCGATGATGATATTATCTACCATCTGGTACATGAGTACATTGTATTTATCTAAGATTAAGCAATGCAGAAAGTTGCCGGTTGCATGTATGGAATTTGACTTTACGATATGACTGGAAACCACCACCTGAAAATAGAAATAAAGAAAGACATATTTTAGACACACAGAACATAAAAACAACTATCATAGGAGGTTGGACTTATATCTAATTTTAATTCTTATTATAATTTTAATCTTTGAGTATACCTACCCACTTAAAGTTTAAGCTCACTCAGCGGGCCAAAGCAAAATAATGCTATTATACATAGCTAACAACCCCGGTACTGGTCCATATAGTTGTGTGAATCCAAAGGGGCCTGACTCAGCATTATGCTCCTACAAATGAGAAATCCTAGAAAGCGCTAGTTTTCAGGCAGACCCTATTTATTAGATACCTATCATGTACAAAAAGATTTATATACATATATATATTACATAAATACATATATAATAGTTAGTGCTTAATTACGAAAGATGGGCAGCAGCGTACTTACGTGTATTAGCTGTAAGTTGAGACTCATCGTATGGAGAGAATTCTCCTGCGCTCGCCAACCCGCCTACCAAACGTGGCGTATATGGCAACAACCACCTCGTGATCTTGGGAGATCCATGTGGGAAGCCTATGTCCAGCTGTGGACGTGGACAGCAGTCTACGGCTGAGATGATACATCCTTACTTCACCCACTGCTGGGTAGGTTTTGGGAACATTCCATCTACTCGCACTAAGCAGCGATGGAGGAGATCCACATTCATTTCATCATCATTTCAGCCGTAAAACGTCCACTATTGAACTAAGGCCTCCCTCGTGGATGATGGGTAGTTGCCATACTCACCACGCTTGGCAGACGGGTTGGCGAGCGCAGTACGGGATGTTGATATACGGAAAGACGCTGCTGCCCATCTTCCGTTATTATTCATTACATTCATTTATTAAATCCATATTACGGTTATAATAAGTTATGTACATTGTCGTCATATTACGCACGCACTTCATCGTTCGTAATAGAAAATAAAATTGGAAAATTACACAAATCAATTAACTGAAATCAAAGAAAACATGCTTTGACTCCATCTTTTATTGCTTATTCGTAGTAATAACCTAAAGAAATATATCCACACATTAAGCTACATTTTCTTATTTTAATTAATTTTTATAATTAAATAGTATACATTTTCACTCGCAAGATGAGGAAGTCTCACTTCCTGCTTTCGTTTTTCTCGCAATCTTTTTATTATATACGGAACACTTGCATAACTAATTCGCCAACCTTCCTGATAGTACGATTGATAAATGATTACATTAAAAATTATCATCCAGTGCCTACTTACATCGCGTGTGCTTCAAACGTGTAAACAAAAACGTCTTTGCATTCTAAAAATATAAAAAAATACATTTACATAAAGATGTAACTTTGATCTTTGCATAACTGAATATAGGAGTTCGTGCATTAAAAATAATAATATGTTTAAATGTAGTTGATGCAAAATTGTGAAAGTATTTGCATAAATTTGAAGTGCGGTCTGTTGTGTGTTACATAAAGCGGTTCTTCAGACGAAGCGTTTGAGTCTTACAGGCGTTTATCATGTTTATTATAAATTTCCACGAAAATTGTATGGAAAAAGAGTCATTCTACTATTTACAAAATCCAATGTGCTGATAAGCCTCTTCATGGTGCTAATGACTGATAGATATATTGTATTAATAAACCACGTCAAATTGATAAACACTTTTGTGAAGGATCAGCAAGGGCTTGATAAGGAAACAACATAAGAGGCCAAGGAACGCTTATACAAAAACTTGATCAAAATAATTACGTGTGACCTTTTTGGTCTTCTGGTTCAAATTCGAACTTAAATGATGTTTTATGCTTATAGTCATAATTATGTAAAGAAATAACAGAAATAATTATTTAACTTTTCAAGAAAAAAACCGACTTTAATGATAGATTCCCTCGATTTGGGATTCCACCATCAGATCTTGACTTGATTCCTATAGTATTTGTATTTTGTATTCATTTTATTTCAGATAATTAAATAATCCATATTACACACACAAATTAATAGTACTATAGTACCTTGCATCGCACACCTTTGAAAAAAAAGTTTTTTATAATCGGTCTACAATTGACAAAGAAATCGGTGAACAAGAAAACACAAGCATTGGTACTGGGGTACCAGAAAAGAGGGTTAAGGCCTCAAAAGGTCACCAAAGGTCAAAAATGGCATTTTTGGGTTTCTGGACGTTTTCGGCCATTTGAAGACTTTTATTTTTTTGGTGACCGTTTGAGGGCACAATAACTCCGGTCCCTGTGACCCTAAGGTCACCAAAATCAGTCAGTACCAGTAACAAAAAAGATTTCATGTAAATCCGTCAACGCGTTCGGTTGTAATCAACCCATACTCAGACAGACAGACCGACAGACAGACAGACAGCGCTATGCATATTAGGGGGCTTCGCACCCTAATACATACAGTCCAGAACAAAGAAACTCCTTCTTTTTGAAGTCGGTTAGAGAGGATAAAACAAAATTTAGATCAAAATAATAACGTTTGACCTATTTCACCCGCAAAAGGCAAAAGTTAAGCTAAAACGATAAATAAAACTAAAAATTTATAAAATTACAAAGTCATGTGAGTACAAAAGCATGTGATTGAAAAAGTAGAGTTTAGGAGAGCTCTATAGTACTATAGTTATACGGATATCATTCATCATATGACTTTATCATTTACGTGTCGATTTCAAGTACTTGTCAAAAAAGCCAATACTAACCACGGCATTGATAGTGTAATATTATCTCTGCATATCTCTTTTAAATTTTAATAACATAAAAAGTTTACAAAATTAAAAATTTTAAGTAACCCCTTTATCTACCGAGGATAGATCTCTCTGAGGATGCCTAATTTTTACGACCCAACGTAGGCCACGGTGGCCATGGATGATCCGCGGAGGACGTTTATTTGAAAAACCTCGTTTTACGATGTGACAGAAATTTATTGGCAAGGAGAGGGTAGCCCTATAATTACAACTTGAATTCTAGGCCGATAAATAGGCGAGTTTGTGTAGGCTGTGATCGCAGGAAGTGGAAAATATTTCTGCAAAATGTCCGCCACTTATAATTGCTAAACTAATCTAATAACCACCGTCGCAACAATTTAGTTGAAGTGAACGTAAATTGATTGGCTTTTCGAGGCTTTAAAAAGCATTGCCTTTGAAGTAAGACGATTTAATTTATGATTTACGCTGGATATTTCATACAGCCGTGGGCTGCCGTAGGTTGTTGTTACTCCTGTCTTGCCCGTGGATGTAGTTTGAACCTGCCAAGGGATATCTCCGGAAGATGGGAGGATAGCGGCGTCTTTCCGTGTATTAACAAACCCTATTGCGCTCACCAACCCGCCTGCCAAGCGTGGTGAGTATGGCAACAACCCCGCATGATCATTTAGAGATTCATGATGGTGGCCTATGTCCGGCAGTGGACGTCGTACGGCTTACCTAGGCTCAAAAGAACCATATTAGTTTTAAAGAAGGCATTTTTAGAAAGCATATTGTTAGTGACCAAACATTTAACTATTATATCTTCTTATCGTCGCCCTTGATCCAAAAGTATACTTCTCGGAAATAAAACAATTCTGGGAAGGTGTCATTGTTTTTCCAGTACAAAGCAATGAAAACGAAAGCAAATGAAAAGTAATTTATTGTATTGTTCTAAAGTAATGTTCTTATTGTGTTGTAACTTTTTATATAAGGTACTTGATTAAATGAGATTTAGTGAAGTACTGTTATTTTCAAGGTTTTTAATGCGATTTTCTTTTAATAATTTAACCGATTGATTTTTTTTAGTTATTAGTCCTATAAGTCGACTGCTACTTTAGCTTCAGCAAAGAAATCTCTGATGGCACATCACGACGACGACTTTGGCCTTCTGTCGGATAACCTCGTAGTGGATTATATCCTTCAGTGACTTCGATTCCACCACGAGGTTATCCGGCAGAAGGGCTTAACCCGGGTAAAGCACGCTCCATAGCTCGTTGAGCGACTTCAAACTGGTGGACTAGCCGTATCGGGAGTGTTTACGTTTCGGCACCGTATAGAAGGGTAGGATGCACTGAGTAAAAACTTTTGTTCTTAGACATTGTAGTATCTGTGGCGGGAAAATGCTGCCTAGTTTCATAAACACTGTTTAGCCTATCTAGCATATCGATTCTCCGCTAGACCTCCCCCTCAATTTCCTTCTCGCTAAAACAAATTACAAATTTTGGTATTCATTCGAACTAGGCGCTACAATTGCTTCGGTTTTTGTAAAAAAAATACAAAAGCTTCATATAGGTAAACACACAAAATAAATATAGGCAGGCACATATAAAATAACAGTGTGAATTTAGGAAATTATTATGATTAGATGAATATCTGAATAAAATAAATTGAGATATTCACCTAGTCGGTTCCGGCTTAGTGATTTAACATAAGGTTATACGTAATGCCATAGTTTCAAAGTTTCAGTAGTCCATGTAGTGCCTGGAAGCTGTTAACGATAAGCCCGTCCATTGTACATTTATTCGCTTGTTATTTTTTCTGTATTTGTGTTATTTTTATATTGGTGCTGCTGCCATAACATAATTATATTCATTAATTACACGTTATGTCGTGTTACCCTCTGAGTCTGTATGTTGTGTTTATTCGTGCCCGCCATTCGATAACTTTACGGTTATTACCGATGCTAATGATATTATGTAATTGAAGTGTTAATGTGTGAGGATAATATTATCACTATTATTTAAAAAAATCCTTAACCACTGATCTTAGAGACTTGATAATTTCGGCGTATGTTTTTCTTGATGCAAAACGAGCCATTAAGAAAGGTGTTTTGGGTTAAAAGTTGTCTTTACTTATTTGCCATAATTACACCTAGTAGACGCTTGAAATTTGGAATGTAGACCCTTCATTCAAAATAAGCAATGACGTGATTTAGAAATTTTGAGTTTTTTTTATCTTAAATTCAGTTGCAGATTTATGTATTTAATGTCTCAACTATATATGTATAATGTAGGTATATAATGTGTACTGGTTTTATGTTTCACACTACGCGGACGAAGGCGTGGGCAGCAGCTAGTTTGTTTATAAATGGCGTGGCTAGGAATGTTTTGAATCACCGTCGCCTATCTTATCTGTAGACAACACAGTAATATAATAAAAGAAGGCTAATACGAGGCAGTTGAAGATAAAGGTTATTTTTCTTTCACATTGCGGTAATTCAATTTAAACAAAACCTAAATACTGCGTAGGTTAAGTTAAACGTGGTTTTGGGACCTTTTGCGTCCACAACCACCTTGTTATCAACATGTATTTTGTGTATAATTAGTTCCAATTTGTAAATAAAGTTAACGATTTTGGTTTTACTAAAATTAATTACCATTCTTCAAAAAACTACTATTAGATAAATCATTTAGGATTAAAAAACCTCTTCAGTTATATAAGAATCTATGTAAGTAGTATCGGTATTGTTTGGATATTTTTTTAATGTTTACTTTATAATTAACCGCGATAAGATTAAAGCAAAAGCAAATAGGTAAGTATACGAACTTGCGATAATTTTTTTTTTTGTATCGGTTTATTTTAAGGTTTTCGTAGTACAACAAGGAACTCTTATAGTTTCGCTTTGTCTGTTCTGTCAGTCTGTCTGCGGCTTAGCGAGATTAGTACTAGAAAGCTGTTATTTTGTATGGATATTATTATATACAAAATAATCACGCCGAGATAACGGTAACAAAGATCTTTAGCTCCATTTGAAAAATATCAAAGTTTGTACCTAGTATTTACACAGCACTTACTTAGTCTTTATTAGGTATTTTATAATTAAATTCATATTACATTATCAGGGTTATTTGAATCATTGGAATAATTTGAACCCGTTTTTACTTCACCTATAAAAACACTGAGAGTTTATCACGTATTGAATAATCTATAAAAATGTTTAAATGTTTTGCTAGTTAGCAAATCTTAAGTCAAAATCCTAATGATTTTATAAATTTTAATTCTTATTCTGCAGTAGAAATAAGTTCAAGGTTCATGCTAGACAAATAAGGCCCATTCTAAGCTAATATCATTATCAAGATGACACAATTATTTTTTATTCAACAGCTCATCACACCTGCGACTTTTGCCCAGAATCGCCGCCGTTGATAAGATAGATAAGCTGTATTTGAGGAGATTGCTCATAAATGAATAACTAGTTGGGCCCTGCCCGTTTCAATTGCCGCATTTAATATCAGCGCGAAACTAAATTTTGTTCTGAAATTATCATAATTTCATCGGTTGATAAGCCTTAAAAGTGTAACCAAACTGAGTGCATCTAGCTGATAACGATAACAACAAAAAACAGTAAGTCGATGCAAACTTTATCGAAACGCATAATACGAGTATTTTATCAGAACAAAGACCCGAAAATAGAATTAAATTATCAGTCTTCCCGGGACCATGACGGGTGCAATCCAGTTTTGACGTCTGGAAATAACAAACGTATAGGTAATCTTCGACGTGTATAATAGTAGTGAATAGTACGTGAGTAATTCCCGTTTTTACAAAATGAATAGTATATATCTCACGTTAATTTTGAAAGTGAAATACAAAAGGTAATTTACGCTATAAATAGATAGACAGATAAACTCTTTATTGTACATTCACCATATAAATACCCGGTTACATTTAAAAATCTGAGAAAAGAATCTATTATTTTATTGAATACAAATCTGTCCAATAGTTTCGGAGCCTTTTCAATGCATACAAACAAACAAACAATCATATAATTCCTCTTTATATGTAAGTAGAAGTGTAGACAAAAAATAAAATGTTACAGATTTTTAATTTATTGTCTTTTGATGTCTATAGCAAGTTGCAATTATGTACCTATACTACCTTATTGTCATAAATACACAAAAGGTATCTATACTATCAACACAAATATCACAATTTACCCGTAAAAACGAAGGAAAGTTAAAACCAACTGGTTTTAGAATTTGTATTGAAATAACCTAACTAGGTATTCTCACTTATTTTGCGTAGGTGGTATAGTTGTGTCGTGAAATTCAAAGAGCAATTCATTTTAATACTAATTGCTTAGAATGGCACAAAAGTGCAGTAGGCGTAAACTAGGTAGAGACATATTTTATCCTGACAAAATGATCAACCACCTTTCAAGCGAATCAACCCCTGATTAGTAGGTATAGCTATCGGTTTGAATTTAAAAATTAACAAAACATTGAATGACCCTCTGTCTATAGCTGTGATAGCATATTTTCTACTGTCACTTTTACCGGCGTCCAAGAATTGATGTGTACGTGCTATAGGTACAACAATTCTAAATTAATATATGAGTATGTTGAATTTTCTCCAATAAGTCTGAATGGTGTTGATATACGAACCTAGCTTCTATTATAAGTAAGTGTAATCATATAATGTGCGATCACAGCTTGACGACTTGCTGTCCTAGATCAAGGTAGGTAATTTGTATCATTCGTGAAAGACTCAATGGCGGATTGGATTAGTAACGCACGAACTATCTCGCAAGTTTTTATAATCTACAACTTTCTACCAGTTTCTAGAAATGAGAAGATCAAAATTACGTCAACTACACATTTGATATCTATGAAATCAAACAAAAACCGTGAATATCTCACTAATATTATAAAGCCGAAAGTTTGTTTGGATGGAGGTTTGTTACCTCTTCACGCAAAATCTAGCGCATGTATCGAGCTGAAATTTTGCAAACGTATAGATGTTGATTAGGATTAACACATAGGCTACTTTTTATCCGGGTACAACGCATGCGAAGCGGCTGGCACAAGCTTGTCTCAAATAATTTAATTCGCAGTTCAAACATTTTTGGAACGAAACGTTAACCGTTTGATCTATTTTATCATTTTTGTGCGTTGAAATGTGCAAAGATCAAATTAAGTCAACCACACATCTGATATACCCATAAAATCAAACAAACACCGTGAATTTCTCAAAAAATTTAATTTGCAGATACCATTTTTAGAACGAATCTTTTAACCGAACTGTTTGATCTATTTCATCATTTTTGTGCATCACGATAAGATAGAGTTGTCCGTTTATCCAGCATCGTCTTATCGAGATAATTTCTAAATTCTGACATCATGCTGAATATCAACTTAAACATTGCTTTCAACAGAAACTTAATCTTGCCTCGTACTAACACATTATTTTTTACGAAACACTCAATTTTTCATTCGAAGTACTACCTATATCAAATTATGCTATACTAGAGTAATCAGATGATGCGGTAGGTATTATACCATTACTTAAACTACCATTTTCTTATTAATTTGTACAACATAAACGCAATATATCTTACATCTTGAGTTATGTATGTATAGTGAATATATTTTTTTGTACAGCATAGCAACCGCTATGAAGTTGATTTTTTTTTAAAACCTCGGGAGTACTCACTTCCTGGCATATAAAGTAATTAGGTAGGCTCTTAGGCTTGTACCTTTGCAGGATTTATGTTAAACTTATAGTTTATCGACCTTCATAACAACATGTAACTTAAAATGTTGGTGTATCAACCCTATAGTTTTAAATTTTGAGTCTTGTCTTAAGAAGAGATGTGTGATCTTTTGATCTAAACAATATGAACCCTGTTTAAACAGACGATTGTTGGTTTATCCAAGCAAGAACTGACTCCATTAAGCAGTCCATGCATAATATTTCCATGATAGATGAGGGAGCTCTATAAGCATAATCGACCAAGCAATCAACCCAATATTAGTTGGGTGGCTATTAAACTGTATCTTTGTACCCGAGAGGAAATACGACCAACTTTCATAAATGTTTCATGTCTTGATTAATAATTTACCAAAGTTTGATACTTTAATGCCCGTGTTTATTTTAATATTACTAGTATATTTTGCAATCGACTACACAATACAAATATCGCAACACAATAATAAAAATCAACAATATTTAAAAGTACCAAAACACTTATATTCAGAGAAAATGCATATCAAAGTCATGTCGAATCGGAATCTTTCTGAGATTTTGATTAAAGAAAATAAGTACTTACCTATATTTTCTTTTACTCAAAATCGCATTCAAACACCACCAGAAAGGATAACGTATCAAGAGAAGTGTTATGGAACAATGATGGCGACTAGAAACTAAACAAAGATGTCAGACAACATAGAAATCCTGCTAAGGCGGTACAACGAGGATGTTCTTTTCGATTACCCTAGAAGCATTGGTTTGTATTTTACTTATGATTTAAACACTATATCAAATATAAGAAACAAGCTTATTTGTTATCATGGTGTTACTAATCCCGGGCGAGGTTAAACCCCCCTGCCTCCCTCTATTCGTTATTTATTTGAGCCACCAACAGAGGATACACAGAATACATACAAAACATGAAATATTAAAATAGCTTGGGCTAGTGTTCCCCCAATTACAGGCAGCTACATCTATAATTATCCCGCCGTGTGGTGCCGGCAGTAGAATGATACCCCTCCTCTCATGCCCATGGATGCAGTAAGAGTCTGCTAAGGGATACCTCCCGAAGATAGGCAGCAGCGTCTATCCGTGTATCAACATCCCATACTGCGCTCACCAACCCACCTGCCAAGCGTGGTGAGAATGGCAACTACCCCTCATGAAGATCCATGAGGGAAGCCCTGTGTTCATCAGTGGACGTTTTATGGCTGAAATGATGAATGACATCTATTTAACAAATTATAAAATTTTAAGTCATAGCAAAATCAATATTTTAACAGTTGTTTGCAGTTATAAATTAAAGCTTAATAGCAATAGTATATACAGCGTTGAAAAAAGAAATTAACTCTCACTTTTGAACAGACGGTGTGTGGTGGGTACTAACTCCAAAGTGTAACTTACCCTTATAAAGTTACGCGAGTAAAGATGAAAAAACTTCGCTAACGATGACCATTCGAGCCGTAACAAGTTAGAGTGCTTTTAAAATACCTACCTGTGTAAGATCGATAGCGAAGTTGGAAACACGATATTTAATTTTGATAATGGGCGCGGCAAGACTTGGGTACTATGTGGGAGAGACTGGCAATCAAATTAAAGCAAAAACTGTTGAACAGCTTGTTCATATATTGTTTATAAGTGACGAAATAGCTAGCTCAGACTTTAAACTTTCAAACCTGGCTCTAAATGAAAATATTCATAGCATAAGTAAATAAGTACTATGCCAGTACAAGGTTGTTAATTATGGTATCGAAATAAATAACACACAAAGTGAATTCGAACGTTTCCATGTAATCCCAACAATGTTTAAAAAGTTGTTATTTTTTTTATTTATTTAATACTTTAACACATATCTACACATTAAGAAAGGAGGAATAAATGCTAAAGCATTCTCTGGAAACCTTTGGAGTACCTACGTATGTATAACGAAGCGAATAATTTAGAATTTATTTCATTGCACAGATATTCCTTCCTTCCTCGCTCTGTCGGATTCCGTGGACTCAATATCACACTTGATAAATTATTTTAATTGGAAGGTGTACATTCCTAGTTAAAAGTAATTGCAAGACCGATCTATATTGATCAGTTAATGGCCCTGCTTATCATAATTCAAATCATAGGCATACTCCAATAACAACATACCAGAATTTATGTTTTACACGAGAAAGCAGCCTTTTATCAGACAAGATTACATGAAATTCCATTTCAAAATCAATGGCAATAAACAAAACGATATATTTTTTTGAATGAAAAAGGGGATTTTACGTTTTATGACTTCCACGCGTAGGAAGTCGCGGGCAAAAGCTAGTAAACAATATAGATGTTAATAAAGCAAAGAAGATTAAGTCACGATCAAAGGAAATGGAAAATCGAGAGTAACAACGAAAGGCATCACTGTATTAATTAAACAAAGCAAACGACTGGATATTTTGTAAATTGGCAGAATTTGGGGTGCCGTGGGAGCCGGCAGATGAATGTTACCCCTCCTCTCATGCCGCCGTGGATGCAGTAAGAGCCTGCTAAGGGATACCTCCGGAAGATGGGCAGCAGCGTCTTTCCATGTATCAACATCCCGTACTGCGCTCGCTAACCCGCCTGCCAAGCGTGGCGAGTATGGCAACTGCCCCTCATGGAGACCCATGAGGGAGGCCTGTGTTCAGTAGTGGACGTGTTACAGCTGAAATTATGAATGATGGCAGAATTTGGACAGCCGCTCCGGTTGCATTGGCAACAAAAACTATTGGAGAAACAACTTGCCTTAGAAGTTTTTCTAGCAAAAATATATTGGTCTGAAATAAGCCAGTAAAATGATTCGTTCATAGAAACTAAGCATTATAAAGTCTGTTGCCACATAAAGCACAAAACAGGGGTCAATTTAACTGAGTTAGAGACATCCCCTAGTATGATATTAGATCAAATAAAAGGCAATCAAACATTTGACAATATAAAATTTCGGCCTTAAGCTTCGTCAACAGGGGTATATTTAACTAGTGACTATAAAGTTTGGCTTTTGGCCCTTAAGGTCCAACTAGTCGCGGAGGCAAAGTCGTCAGTGAGCGCGGCCTAAATGTATGCTATCTCACCTGACATAGTGTGTTTATTTATTTATTAAGACACTCCTACGACATTATGATTCGCATGTTTACCCGCGCGCTAGAATGAAATGCACAATGATTTATTCCTAAACCGACCGCGCAAAAATATGTGAATAGACTTTTAGCACAAGGGTTATTATAGAAAAACTTGAGTGTAATCTTTTCAAAATAACATTTATTTGAACTTTTGAATAATTAAACTATGTCGGAACGGTATTTATTTTTGAGTTTTCTTTCTCCTTATATTATTTAGTTTCGTCCAAAGTTGGGCTAAAATCAGTGTTGAAATATGAAAGTTTAGAAGCTTGTATTTTTGAAATAAATACTTTTTTTACGGTTTGGGGTGTATACAAACATAGATTATGACGAGATAAATAGTTATAATCCTTAGTGTTGGACGGTTAACGTCAAACAGTGGATTAGTTACCCTTCCACGTTTGTATGGAAAGATGAGCGACTCGTTCATCCTTAAGCTAAAAATCAACGTGTGTATGTAACTTTTGATTTTTTTACTTCCAGGGTTATTCCCGATCCCCGAGTACCCAGAACTGGAGGTGGAAGTGGACCGAGGTATGTGGTCAGCAGCGCTGGATGCAATTTTGACTACCCTGCGGTATCTCGCGCCGGCGACGTTACTGACTCTGTTCTGGGGCCAGCAGAGCTTCTTTTTCACGCTGATCAGGCATATTGATCAGGCTTTCAGAGCTAGTGAGTACTCAAACGATTTTTACTTTTCAGATCTCCAAAAATAACAAAAATTAACTAAAAAAATCCGCCGTGGGGTGCCGGCAGTAGAATGATACCCCTCCTCTCATGCCCGTGGATGCAGTAAGAGCCTGCTAAGGGATACCTCCGGAAGATGGGCAGCAGCGTCTATCCGTGTATCAACATCCCATACTGCGCTCACCAACCCGCCTGCCAAGCGTGGTGAGAATGGCAACTTCCCCTCATGGAGATCCATGAGGGAGGCCTGTGTTCATGAGTGGACGTTTTATGGCTGAAATGATGAACTAAAAAATCCAAGTCCTTAAATATTTTGATACAAGAAGCCATGTTGGCAGTGGTTATGTAACCCGACTTTCAATCCGAAGATCGTAGGTTCGATCCGGCCGTGCACCATGGATTTATCTATCTTGAAAAATATATTGGCACATTTAACACGTGCTTTAACGATGAAGGAAAACAGCGTGAGTAAACCCGCGGCTTAGTCAGCTCAGACATAATGACCTGTTCTTTCCTCTGACTAATAGATGACTTAGAGGATGGTACAGGTGCTGGGCAAGCCTAATCCATCTAACGATGCCCCAGGCACTGCAGCGTCCCGTACAGCATGAATACCAGTTGTTGACGCTGCATAAATCATCTCTAATTGTATATAAAGACTTTTCTTTTTAATGATACAACATAGTCCATATTTAATGAAACTTAATTGGGTAACCTTCCGAAATTTTCGAGACAATGGCTATTGTTGATTTGGATAATAAACAAAACAATGATGCTATCTTTTCACACATAGCTGACTTTGAATCTAGATCTGTTTGTGGCTTGTGAATGAACTAAAAATCTAGGCCAGTGCCAACCTCAAAATTAAGAACCTGAAGCAGGTCATAATATTTTGAAAATGGACAATATTCGCCGTGGGGTGCCAACAGTAGAATTTTGCCTCTCATATCTTACCCGTGGATACAGTAAGAATCTGCCAAGGGATAAATCCAAAAGATGAGCAACGTATTTCGTGTATCAGCATTCTGTACTGCACTCACCAACCCGCCTGCCAAGAGTGGTGAGTACGGCAACAATCTCCTCATGAACAGTGCTAGGAGATTTATGAGGGATGCCTTTGCCCAGTGGTAGTAATCCTACAGGCGACATGAATGAAAAAATATTAACAATATCTTCTAAATCATACAAAAAGAACTTAAAGGTAATTGATTTTTTTTAGAAGATTCAGGGAAAAACATCTTTAAGAGGCAAGCCCCCTAATATGCATAGCGCTGTCTGTCTGTCTGTGAATTTGACGTTTACAACCGAACGCGTTGACCGATTTACATGAAACCTTTTTTGTTAGCACCGTCTTAATGAGAGAAGGTGACTTATGGTGACCCTAGGGTCACCAGAATAGGGACAGTGGAGTTATTGTGATCTCAAAAGGTCACCAAAAAAATAAAAGTCTTCAAATATCCGAAAACATCCAGAAACCCTAAAAATGACATTTTTGACCTTTGGTGACCTTTTGAGGCCTTCGCCCCCTTTTCTGTTACCCCCGTACCAATGCTTGTTTATAGTTATTAGTTAGTCAAGCCCCACGACAGGCGATTTTCTTGAAAAATCGAAACGCTCGGAATAATCTTCGACGTTACAATACCACGTACCTAATACCCGTTTTTAAAAATGAATAGTATATCTCACGCTTATTTTGAATTTGAAATGGGTAGAGCTATTATTTCTAGCTCTACCTATTTCCCTTGATATGCCGGTAAAAGCCGGGTATCTATTAAAACTATGACACTAGCATAAAACACCTATAACCACGCCACAACCGACTATTTCTGACGCAGGAATCTCATTCGAAAGTTATAATCCTCCCGTTCCCCGTATTAAGATTGTATCAGTTTATCTCAGAAAGCGTGCCCCTTGCATTAACTGCCTCCTCATTTATATCTGACCTTTGGCCCGATGTTATCTACGAAGTAAGTTTTAAAGCCAAGTGTCGTTCACTTGGTTTTCCTTATTTCCGAAGTAGGTTTTGCAGTAAATTTAATTACGAGGCGGGGCGGCGCGGCGGCAGTAAAAGATTAATTGCATTTCTTCCAAGCGATCAAAGGCCCCCAGTAAAATGGCGATTTTATAGATAAACAGTTACCAACAATTATTATTTCGGTATATTTAGTACTTTTTAAACAACCCGTAAAATACTTTGGGACCCGTAAAAATCTTGGTTATATCGGGGAGTTTCGATGTTGTTTTTGTTTGAAAAATGCTTCAAGGTCAACTCTCAAAGTACCTACATATCGCTTGGAAATAGTTTTCACGATTTAAATCTTTGTTCATAATTATTTTAATGTTATAGTAAATTAAACGTTTTTTTTTTAACTCTTGTATTTTTGCTATGTTTATACTATACTCGATGCCATTTAGCGTGGCAATACAGGTCATTCACCTACCTTCACTATATATACGCTATCATAAAATGCAATTAAAGTGTCGCTAATTCTGTTGCTTACCATACAAACCACATAGCACGTTTTCGATAGGTTTGTATGGTAAGCGACAGAATTAGCGACACTTTCATTGCATTTTATGATAGCGTAGTGAAGGTAGGTGAATGACCTGTATTGCCACGCTAAATGGCATCGAGTATAATAAGTATGTCTTATTTGTGTATTGTTTGAGGACTACATGGACTATGATCATCACCATGTTAGCCGTATGACGTCCACTGCTGGACATAGGTCATGCTGTGGATCTCCAGGGGTTATAATTAGGGGTTGTTGCCATTACCACGCTTGGCAGGAGGCTTGGCGAGCGACGCGCCGTACAGAAAGTTGATACACGGAAAGACGCTGCTGCCCATCTTCCGGTGTCCCTTGGCAGATTCTTACTGCATTCACGGGCAAGAGAGAAGGGTACCATCTTATAGCGGGCACTCCACGGTAATCATATAAAGTCTTATGTCCAGCAGTGGACTTCCTACGGCTGAGACGATGATAATTCTATCAATAATACAAGCCGAAGGCCTGCCTAGTCTTAAGCGGTAACCTCTGCCTATAACAACTGCAATACCGCGGTGATCACGTTCAATAAGCACGTGACCAACGATGCATTGCACTGCGCCCGTCACCCTGCGAAAGAGTTGTAAGGTCTCATGTGCCCGTAATTTCACCGGCCCCCTTGCCCTTCAAACCGGAACACAGCAATGCAAACATTAATACTTGGCAGAAATAGGCAAAAATCATGTGGTTTCCATAGTACAAGCTGTTGTGTTCATTATTCATTTATTTATATTCTTCCAGTTGTATTCTCAAGCGAGGAGCAGAAGAAGGACGTGCTAAGATGGCTGGCAGAAGCGGGGCCGATGACTGTGGAACACCTGGACACCGTCTGGCGACATGGATGGATCCTGTGCAGCGTGCTGGATGGGGCATTGCCGGGCGCGTGTGCTGGGCATCCCCCGATCCGGCTGTCTTTGCAGCACGCGCAGACTATTGCCGATCACTACCTCGGTGTTGAGCCGGTAAGTAAACAATTCATAATCCTAACTTCCTCCCTGGCCTCCTTCAAGACCAAGTATCATGAGGGGTTGTTGCCATACTCGCCACGCTTGGCAGGCGGGTTGGCGAGCGCAAGACGGGATGTTGATACACGGAAAGACGCTGCTGCCTACATTCCGGAGGTATCCCCAGCTTCAGGCGTATTTATTGACCTGTTCTTTCGAAGCTGAGAGGTTGGTACAGGTGCTCGGTAAGCCTTATCCATGCAACATTTTTTTAAATCAATCAATTTTGTAGAAGTTCGTCCAAATATCCTATACCTATGGTTATCAAAATCGTGTCTCGCCTTTACATTCATCATTTCAGCCGGGATCATCATATCAACCATAACATTATTTTGAGTGTAAAGCCTTACACTAGTCTAGACTAGTCTAGAGAGCTATATGAAGCCATCTTAATTCACAGAATTCAGAGCTAGTTATACTTGTTACGCAATCAAAATCCGCAATGCTCACTATTCAATGCTAAGTCAATTATCTTCTCAGACAATGGCATTTCTCACAACCTGTATTCAAGTGAAACTGAATCGTATTTTTGATTCGGAATCGTGGATGCTAACACAAAACATCATCATCATCATCACTGCCGTAGGACCCCAATGCTTGGGTTGTTGCCATAATCAGGCGGGTTGCCGAGCGCAGTACAGCGAGGGATGTTGGTACAAGGAAATATGCTGCTGCACAGATGTGCCTTGGGAAGATTCCTTGGTAGATTTTTACTGCATCCACGGGCAAGAGGAGGGGCAAAATTATACTAGCAGCACCCCACTGAAATGCAAAATATAGTGGATAATGACGCAACAATGAGTAGTTTTAAATTCACGGACAATATTCTGCATAAAACCTTGCAAATGAACATAGGAATTATCCTAGAACGTCACTGAAATTATTTCCTTTCCATGTTTTTCAGAAGTCTATTGTATCTGACAAAACAATGACCATTGTTAGTTATTCATTATTATTCGCTGATTATAATTTATGAATGGGTTAAAATGTTGTTGTAATTTTCAGGTTTTCTCCCGCCAAGAGCTGGAATCAAACGACTCATTAACCCGACACCAAGAATGGAAACTAGCAACTTACCTGGACCGCATACGCCAAGCTCTTGCTAAACTGACCCCAGCGGTTTCCAAGCCACCATCACAGAGAACATCCCCAGAAACCAGCCAAATCACTTTCGACTACGTCGCCAAAGGTTCAGGCCTTACAGTAGCACAGATCAATCACAAGATGTCTTTTAAAGTCTACCCTACTTCTCAACAAGCACTCGACCCCGGAGAAATAACGATTTTAATAAGAGGCCCAAAAGACACTTATGGCATGTCGGTATTGCCTCCTATATTGGGGAAGGCACAGAAAATAAGACAAAAGCTGTTAGGGTTACAAACGAAACCGACTTATACGGAAAATGCCCTACCGATAACTCAAGGAGCCACGTACTTAAGGGCGTATGGTAAAAATAATATGAACAAAACATATTACATTCCCAAAACGAAATACGATGTCGAAATAGAAGATGACAGACGAGAAGATCACGCTAAGATTTGGTATACGGTGACGCGCGAAGGGAAATACGAAATCTCAATCACAAGCCGTGGACAATCTATTGTAGGGTCACCGTTTTCAATAACAGCTACGCATAATATTGTCGGTATACTAGAGAAAGAAAACTTTTGCTTAGAAGATGGCGAAGAAATTGACATAGTGGACGTTAAAACAGACAGAAAAGTTGTACTGAGGATCGTTGATTTTGTTACTGAAAAAATGTTGCTTCGAGAAAATGGAGCTTTGGAGAAAATAAGCGAAGCTGAAGCTAAGATTCTCATGGCGACAGATGTAGAAAACGAAAGGTCATGTTCAGTCACCGAAATAAATGATCACTACAAATCAAATAAATTCAACGATGTAGCACACAAAATTTTAAAAATAAATAGAGTATGTAAAGTATTTAATGAAGTCATGGGGTATAAACGTATTCAGTCGGTACAGAAAAAGGCAATTAAAGAGAAACTTATTCCCTCCAATAGAAACCAAAATGATATACCAGATATCGTCAATTCAACTCTGTATGATACTGGGATTAATCCATTCGTAATGTCAGAAGACAAGTACATAGTTCCTGAAAATATTTCTGTATCGATAAAAACAGAGAAAGACGAATCTTTGTACAGTCGAGAAGGAACAAGAGTAATCAATGATCAAATATGGAATAGATCAACAAGTCCCGATAGCTTGGACGAAAAATTACCAGCAGCGGGGGATGAAGCAGAAGACGAGACCGAATCTGTGGATAGACTGACACCGCTGCGCACTAAAAACCCATTTTTAGCGGAAGTAAATGAAGACTTTGCTATTGAAAAGAAATTGGGTACATTTGTAAAGAGCGAATTTGAGACAAACAATTCTCAAAGCGAAGAAACACGTGAAACTACAATAAAAATAATAGTGGACAATAATAGCCCCTCACAGACAACAGAAACAAACCCGTTCGTTTGTCACGACATAAGGCTATTAGAAAGACCGAAAACGCCTGTCTATAAAATAATAACAGGAGAGCTTGCAGACCGAACCGACTCCCCGTATTTGGATCCAAAACACGAAACTTTGTCTGACGATATGCTGAGCAATGAATTCATCAATCCTTTCTTCATGCATCAACTGCAATCATCTTCACATTATGAGAAAAAACCCGTAGCCGATTTTATTATTGGGGCACCTGTTTCTATCTCTCAAGTAATGAGAGCGCACACACCCGATCCAGGTAGGAAATGCGAGATGGACAATGGAAACAATCTCAAACTCCAAAAAGAGGAGAAAAAGCCGATTGAAGATGATATCTCAGCATCAGTCTTCTCTACCCCCGTTCACACCAATGCGGATAAACCAAACAACCAGTTACTTTTATTATCTTCCACGTTTCACAGTCTAGACTCAGATTTAACAGACATTATTGATATTTCTAATGCCTCGACAACCAGTGAAACTCAGTTTGAACCCAATAGAGTTGATTCTTCACAAAGTCGTGACTTTTCTCCCAGAAAAGATCTATGGGACTCTGCCTATGTGAGCATAGATGAAAGTAACAGCTCACCAGATGGCAACAATAATGAAAACAATATAATTTCAGAGGCTTATAATAAGCAAAAGTTTTCACAAAATGAAGTGACGTATGACTTAAGAGAAGAGGATTTCATTAATATGGGTCCAGCTGAGAGAGAATTATGGACAACGTGTGCTACACTAAATGAATCGAGTAAAACTCAAGAAGATCTCAGACCGTACAGATGGGAAATAAAACGCCCCATCTTCACTCCTATCATAGAAGAAAGTGATAGGAGTATTTCGTCAGGAATAAAAGACATGTCTTTGAAATCGAACGAAGCTGATTCTATAACAATGGCATTTGCCGAGATTAATGACATTTACCAGGAATACTTTCCTAACTCAGAAAAAAAGTCGTCTATAACTTTTGAAGATAACCTTCAAAGACCTGAAGTTGAACGAAAAATCGAAAGCGACGACACTGGTGTCGAATCTGCATCTGAAACGTCAGATGTGATGAGACACATGGAGATAGGACAAGAAGGAAAGATTTCTGAGGTTCAGGCAAATGTCACTGAATCAGTTTCAGTAAGTCAACCCCTTCGTAATAAAGCAAATACACAAGTAGATGAAATTCAGTTTGGTTTTACAACTTATAATAATATTGTGCTAGAGAAGAAAAAATACTGGGATGAGAAGATCCGCCAAATTGAAGCTAAAACAGAAGAATCAACTAAACATCTTAAGAAAAAACGAGTTCCAGCTAAACAGATGAAACATGATTCCTTAAGTAAGAGAAAAGGAAAACAAATTATCAAAAACTATCTTAACGCCGAAGCTCAGCAAGCCAAACTAATGAGACAAAACAGCCAGGGCAATTATGAAGCCAGTCAGTCATCAGTTATAGAAGACATCCAAGTAAGAGCAGAAGCAAAGCTCGTTGACAAATGGCGAAAGTATTGGGACGAAAAATTAGAATCAGAGCATGAAGAAGTGCGCGTGTTGAACACGAAATCGCCAACTGATTTGACAAAAACTCAAGAAACAACTTACAAATTCTATGATGGAAACTCGAAACCGAATATAATGCCTGTAAAATCAGAACTTCCTGAAGAAGAAGTCTTCAAGGCGTTCGAGACTAGTCCTAAAAGATTTTTTGGAACTTCGAGGAAACGCATTCTGAATAAAATAGATAGTTTCTTGTATAACCCAGAGAGCGCAGTCGAAGATGCTGTTCTTGAACATAATAAAGTAAGCCCTGACAGTGGCTTAGTTTCTAGTCGCATATCACTGTTCCATAGCATGTCTAACGCAGAACATCTACCTGATATAAGAAGTCGATCTCTACACAATATTCACTCGAGGAAAGACAGTGAGATAAGCAATTACTCAGTAGAGAGTATTGACATAGAAGAAATTGTCTCAGAAAACGAGGCAACTGAAAATAAAGATTTACCAATTACAAGCAAAGAAATAGTATGTGAGGATCAGCATACTACTACTACAAATGAAAAGAGAGCCAAGTTGAGACATAAATCCTTCAACACTAGTTTCGATGAAGTTGAAAATATAAAATCCTACCAACCATCACCTACCAAAAAAACAATAACGCCTAAGTTGGATATCAGAGCATCTCATATAGATAAATACAAAAAATCTCCAGTAGCACTCCGAAAATCATCTATCAGTAAGTCTGAGATGGATATTTTCAGCAAAGTTCCCGTTGAAACTGACGATGGTCTTGATAAACACAAGTCGTATGATGAGCTGCCAAAAATTAACGTTAAAAGTTTCATATCCCTATACGAGAATGTATCAAAAAGTTCTGTAGAGCCGAAGCCTGTTAAGAATAAACTCAGACCTAGCTCAGAAGAATCACAAAATCCACAGTCTATCAGTTTAAATTCAGGTTAGTGAAAGACTAGCAATTATTTTCTAATATTGTTGTTGGTATGACGAAAATGTACCTAATTGTTTTTGTTTTTTTTACAGATGCTGAGACGACATCACGCGTGCCAATTCACAAAATTGTAGCGAAAAGCCTGTCACTTACAGTGACACCAGAAACTACACCAACGGAACAAACTCAACAGTACAGAACAAGATTAATCTCAGAAAGTACAAGCGTTGAAAGTGCTGACGAGAAATCAGACAGTGAACATATCCACAAAAATGAAACAAACCAAAAAGAAACAACTTACGTCAGTCTTTCTGATATAGAATTAGAAATAGTCGAAGGCCCTATGCAATCAAGCGAAAGCTCACCGGAAAGAACAGGGCTGCCACATATTGACTACAAAAACCGGTTCAAACAAGCTAAGCAATATTTCCAATCTTTAGAAGAGCTTAGAGAAATCAAAAAGCCAAAAAAACTGAACGAATGTCAATTGTTATTGCTAAACAAGTCTACAGAATCTCTAGAAGTTGAAAAACCGCAGAAAAGAGTAAAGAAGAAGAAAGTGAAATCACATTCGATGCCATCGTCAGAGCTAGCGAAATACTGGAACGAGATGCAAGAGAAGGAGAAGCAATCGGAAGCAAAACTGGTAAAGATTTCCGAAAAATTCCACGTAGACGATTTATTCAGCGACGTTATGGAAGGTAAATTGAGCAGACAGGGTAGTTTGAGAGGCATACCACACAAGAAAGCAGTACTTGAAGCATTCAGATCGATGGAAAACGTTTCAGATGATAAAATTAGTCCATACGAAATGTCTGCGTTACAGATCACAGATTTCACAAGTGAGAATCGAGTAGCAAGCGCCCAGACTTATTTGAAAGAATATCCTTATTTGCCTACGACAGATCCCTCTAAATTCCATTCAAGGTTGGACACGAAAGCTTCTGGTCTTATAACGCTAAAAGAGTTGCTTGATAAGAAGCACCGAAGAAACAGTGTACCTGACTTGAGGTTACTACCGAAATTTTCTGCTGATCTTTAATTTGTATTTCTTAGACAATAGATGCTATGACTTTCGTTAATTTAGTGAATTGGCTGACATTAGTTTCCTTTGTTTGATTATTATACGTATTATATTGACTTAACTATGATAAACTAGATTTTTAGTCTTGAAAATCGAATAATGATAAGTATTTTACCTTCGCGTGTTACACTTTATAAAAAACCACTTGTAACTTGGTATTACTTGCGTCTTTTACAATTGCTGTATTGCGCTACAACAGTTTTCTCTTTCAAACTACCCCTCACTTGGTCGTCATTAATTTGACAGAAGCAAGTAATTATATTATCTGTGCAAGTACCAACCAAATATCCCAACCGTCATAAAGGTTTACACCTTCATTATATGTTTATAGTAAGTAATACCAGTTACATGTATGAATGTAATGAATAATTTATGTTTGTTGTTTTCATTCAAAAATTTAAGTATTATATAAGATCTTTAGTTAATATTGTTGTACAATTTGTACAGATTATGAATCTAATTATTAAGTTTAACGGTTCTGTTGTAATTATTTATTAAAAATAAAGTATATTTACATTAAGATGACTTTGATTCAAAACACAGTACTATTCATCATTGTTTATTAAAGTTTTAATAGTACTTATTTACATTTCGTTATATACTCTAAAATATGTCATAATATTCCTTGCTGTCTCGTCTTGCATATCATGAGGTAAAATCAAACATAGCTAACTTGTATTACAATTCATACTTTGTCTTAAAAGGCTACTAGAAAGTTTAAATACTTAGAGCAGATTACAAAACCACTCGTACTTAGCATCGAAATTAAGTATTTGTATTACCGATACAAAGTTTGCTTTATCGAATATTATAATATCAATATAAGGTCTCACATATATGTATTTTTTTATAAAATCCATTTAATCGGCAGATTTTGACAGGTTCGAATGATAAGTCGCTAATTTTATTGCGAATCAGATCTATTTAGCTTTTCTAAGAATGCAATACCTCTTAGCAGTGAATGTCAGCATATCAATATTTGACATTGAAATACAGTCTTTATGCTGCAGTAACAGAGTAATTTTTGCATGTAAACCACCAGCAAATGTAGTACAGGTCATTTAACACTGAAGCTGGAACGTCAATCCATCCTACCGTCTCTCTCGCGCGCGGTCAAGCTTCTGAGTATGAAAGAGACAGTTATTGTTGCCTTTTGCGTGGAGTGATATCATTGAAAAATTAAAAGCAGTCTTTACACTACTATCAGAGTTCGTTTCATAAGACATGTGAACCACCAGCAAAACTATAGCAAGTCTTTATGCCACAGTTAACACAGTTCACTTTATGTACGTACTGCAACAGAGTTAATTACATGGAATATGTGAACCACCAGCAAAACTACCTGATATCAATAAGTCTATTCTGAGTTGAGTCTGAGTTCACTTTATATGTATCTGTACGTAGGAAGACACCGCGTTCGCTTGCCGCCATTTCAACCACGCAGCAACTTTCGGGTCGCTCTTGTCCCCTCTCGCCTCCAACTGCTGATAGTACGCCTCTCGTATGATTCTGAACGCGTCGACGCTTCGGTACGGGAGTTTTGTTACAGGGTCAATGTACCGGGCTGGTCGTCTGTGAAGATAAAACGAGATTTAGATACAATTATCCATTTATTTATATATTATGTCACGCGAAACTTTATGAGCCCTGTGAAGTAAGATTCAACGGCAGCGCAGCACAGTTTTTAAGGCATTGAGGGGAAGGAAATAAACAAAAGGGTCCGTCTGTGAAACGTCTGTATATAACTAACTAACACATTTTGTTTTGCATTTATTTATATTTCAATAAATAGGAACATATTTTAAAAATAAATTATTATATTTAATGACGGATAAATGAGAACTCAAATATTAGAAAATATTTAGAAGAGGAGATTATCATTTTACTGCCGGCACCCCACGGAAAGGTGTGATGTAATGCAAACCTAGAAAATTACCCAGACCGGGGACAAATATCTGCATTTTCTTCGGGGATGTTTATGGAATGCTACCAGAACCAAGCATGTTTGGCCGGCGAAGGACTCTGGACTCATGAGTCCAGAGTCCTTCGCCGGCATTCAAAAGATTTAGGCTGGCAAGGTTCGGGTTAGTGTCTCGCGTTAGGGTATGCCGTGGGGGGCCGGCAGTAGAATGTTGACCCTCCTCTCTTACCCGTGGATGCAGTAGGAATCTACTAAGGGATACCTTCGGAAGATGGGTAGCAGCGTCTTTTCGTGTATTAACATCCTGTACTGCGCTCGCCAACCCGCCTGCCAAGCGTGGTGAGTATGGCAGCGACCCCTCATGATCAGTACTTAGTGATCTGAGGCGACCGAACAATCGATTCATAGGTTTAAGCTTTTTATAAAACATATTAAGACAAATATTGTAACAATGGATAGAAGTGAAAGAGTGAGGTTTCTTGTTCGCTTCTTACCCTCACTTGGATAAAAAGTTATCTGAAGCGAACAAATTCAATTACATATGTGTTTTATTAAATATAAATGTGTGTTGTTATTCTTTTGTATATTGACTATTCTATGTGGCTTTTTGCTCTATTGAATAAACACTTATTGACTTTGACTTTGAAGGCCTTTGTCCAGCAGTGGATGTCCTACGGCTAGAAGAGTTATGGAGTATTGTGCATTGTCAGTACACCCTAAGACATCATCATTAAAAATTAAGATCTTGTATCTCCAAGCAGAATTATAATCATAGTTTTTTGTTTCAACTTACTTAGTAACAGCGCACAGCATCTCCCGCCGTCTCCTCGGCTGTGATTTCGGAAAGCAGGAATTGAACGCCTCGTCCTTAATGTCATTCTCGAAGGATATAAGCGTGCGCTCGTAGAAATTGTTGCTCTGTGGCCGTCGCTTATTTAGGACTTTCCTTTCTTTGCTGGAATTGAAGGTTAAAACATAAGTTTTACAGATCTTTTCAAGGTTTTTCCATCGTACTGAATCTTTGAAATTTAATTGAAACGAAACACTTACACGGTAGCATCTTCGACTTTAATCTCCTCATCGGGCCCAATGATGTCGACGCTTATTCTCGGGGGCGCGTCGACCCTGCCTGGATCCGCTTCATTCTTCGGCTCTAGCATTTCAACGTCGGCCGACGCGGCCATTTCTGGGGAGAAAACATTGAATGAATTCAAAAAAACAAATTCAAATTTCTTTATTCATAAATTATGATAAACAAAGAAAAATATCCATATCATACCCAAACCCACACGACATGTTGTCGTGTGGGTTTGGGTATGCATGTTGCACTAACAGCCTGGTTCCCCCTGCATGTGCATAATTAGCGGGCGGGAGGGCGGTGCATATGCATCTCAGCATTAGCGGAATTAAAACTAGATATTTTTCTTTGTTTATCATAATAATATGGATTTCCGCAAAGTAACGCCTGATTCTATTAATTATATTTATTCATAAACTTAAAATACATTATATAACGGTGTTTGAGACCCCCTTTTAAGTAAAGTATTTCACCTGTGTTAGGGGAATCTCGCTCTGCCGAAAACAATAGAATTGGAAACGTACATTAAGTTCAGCTAGTAGTTATTATAGTATGTAAGGCTACTTAAATTATAGAGCTTGAATGAATAATACTAGGGACACCGGAAGATGGGCGGCAGCGTCTTTCAGTGTATCGACATACAAGCGTGGTCGGCATGGCAGCACTGTTGTTTTGACATTACCTCTTTCCCTCATTAAGAGATTGCTCAACTATTTACTGCAAGAAAATTACAATAGTTCTTAAACTAAAATACACTCAAAAAGCCCTTTTGGGCTTGTCCTAAGCGTATCGGGCCCTCATATCTTAAATCTATACGTATACTTGAGCGAGTTTATCGATACTGCCTTTCATCCTCAGGGTGGAAACCAGATCTGACCCCCATCCCGTGTCGGGGTGTACTGTGCATTGTCCGCCATACTACCCAGACCAACTACTTAAAATAACGGTCATAAGTACATAACAGTCATGTATGCACACACTTCTCTATTAGGGTTCCGTACCCAGAGGGTAAAAACGGGATCCTATTACCAAGACTCCGCTGTTCGTCTGTTTGTCTGTCTTTCACCAGGCTGTATCTCATGAACCGTGATAGCTAGACAGCTGAAATTTTCACAGATCATGTATTTCTGTTGCCGCTATGACAAAATATACTAAAAATAGAATATAATATATATTCACGGGGGGCTCCCATACAACAAACGTGATTTTTTGCCGATTTTTCTCGATATTTACAACGGCAACAGGGTTTACAAACAACAATTTCCAACAACAACAATTTACAAACGCCTAAAATATCCACAGAATATTAAGTTGCATTATTCACTTTAAAAATAAATATCGAATTAAAATAAAAAAAATATTTGAATAATAACAAACGTGATTTTTTCTGCTAGACATTAATACCGGCAACAGTCACTTTAAAAATAAATATCAAATTAAAATAAAAAAAATATTTGAGTAATAACTAATAACAGACGTGATTTTTTCTGCTAGACATTAATAAATAAAATAAATAAATAAAATGTTTTTATTTTCAGACAACAAGATCCATAAGTGTTAGTATCACCTTAAAACTATGTTAGTAGGCAGAATAAGTCCTATACCATCATTACTTTCATGCAATGTTTTAACATTGGGCTGTCCCATTTATTGACCAATGTGTGCAGGAGGCATTAATACCGGCAACAGGAAGACGCATTAAAATAATGGTGCGGAACCCTTAGTGCCCTTCGTGCGTGTCCGACTCGCACTTGGCCGATTTTTCATAGCATTTTTATATCTTCCCTCTGTATGCAAGAGAAATCCTTTTTTGTTTGTACATTTTTTGTTGTGTACAATAAATAATTAAAGAATTAAGAGCACTGGCCCGTCGGCAGCATTCCAATATATTGTATACGAAGAAGGAAGAAGTGCTTGCCTTTATTATTGAAGAAGAAGAAAATCATTTATTTACCACATGCACAGTACAATATAAACACAAAGAAAAAAAAATTAAAATTACACATACAAACAAACAAAGAACACAAATAAAACTCAACATTAAAATACGGACAGGAAGAAAAGATTGTAGCGCGGGTAAATGGGTCCCCAACTCAGCATTGTGTAGCACCTGGCCAGGCTCAGACGCTACGCTGGTTTTCAGTTAGGGCCCTGGGTGATTTCACGAACACGGAGAAGAAGGTTTTGATTGAATTTATTGTTTTGACATTACCTTCTTCAGTCTTTATTAGATCACTCAAGTTGAGTTCGTCCATCGGCGATATACTGCCTTTGTCATCGTCATCAACACCATTCCCCTTCTTATCCAGAGGCACGGCAAACGAATGATATCTGAAATAAGCGATGGTTTATTGAAAGATACACACTGGACACTTGGCTAGACGAGGTAATGGCAGATGGAGCAAGACTTTGACCGAATGGTGACCAACGGACCGGCTTACGTGGCGTACACGAAGGGAGGCTACACCCAGCAGTGGGTACCTACAGGCTGTGAATGATGATGCCCCGGAAGATGGGCAGCAGCGTCTTTCGTGTATGAACGAATATGCCGTACTGCGCTCGACAACCTACCCGCCAAATACTGAGACAAATTCGATGTGATAGGTTTAAGGAATTTTTATTTCTCATAAGAACTACAAGGTTCACTTATAATGAGATTCACAATAGTAAAATTAAATAATAGGCCTCTGGAACCTTAATCACCTTTATAACTAACACAATTTTATATTATCCTATGTGATTCGATTCATTTTGACTGTCTTTCCAGCATTATTGTTGCAATCCAGTCGAAACGTCGGGAAATATTTCTGCTACACCTTATTAATTTGTTCTAGAAATCCCTTAAATACCAAGATGTGATAAAATAGTTTCATTTAACTTACTTTATAATAGGTCCTGCAAAAGTCTTCTTTGTTGGCCTAATGTTTTTTCTTTCTTGTTCAATTTGTAGATATTTCTCTGGAACAGAAACCATTCTCAAATATGTTTTTTAAGGTTTAAAGTATGATAGAATTGATTTGCATTTTAAACCTTATAGTTTGAAGCAATAGCTCACGAGTTACAGCGAAACTAAAACAGACGCGCGACAAATAAATTACAGGCGGCGCGGGCGTACACCTACCGAACTCATCTTAAACGGCTGAACCGATTCAAATGAACTCGGTAGGTTGTCATTTGTGCGTTGGTTCCTTGTTGCACAACGGAACCCTTCAAACTGATAAATAATTCAATATTTGCATGCCGTTGAGGTAAGGGTAAAATTGGACATAATGTTGAAATGTCGGACCTAATGTATTCTGGCAAATAAATTTATCTTATCTGTAAGTTATTATTACCATGGACCAAATAACCGCTCGTTTGGTTTTGGTCAGTTTACTTACCAAGATTTTTTAGCCGTCGTTTGGTTTTGGTAAGTAAACTGACCAGTGAGTCATCGCTGAGTCATCGTTCCACGAAAACAATTGTCATTTTTAAACTATGGTGTTTATCAACTTCTTCTTTGTTTTGTAGCCTTCTCAATGAAGTTGACAATGACAATAACAAATAAAATTTACGTAGCCCAAGAAAAAATAATTTTATTCGATTAAATTAAAATTAAAAAAAAAATTACGCAAAAAAAGTGCATAAAAAATGCACTTTATAATTACGATCAAAAAATATTTTGTTCTAAGACACCTAAATGTTATGTTATATATAGTGAGGTTATACCACATACTATGTATATACCGCAAAACATGTAGATATATGATAATACATTTTGAATTACAAACAAAAGTATTTTTTATATAAAATTAAATCAATAATTAATAGAAAATAATTTTTACGCTATATATCCCGAACACAGACTACATTATGAATGATTCTACTGACAAGCTTCATTCAAACCCTTTCCATAGAGCGTAAATACCACGCTACGCTCCATTGTAAAAACCGAGCCAGTATCCACTTAGCGCTGACGCGGAGCGCCCGCGGAGCGCCCGCCGTTTTTCCCGCCAAAACGCAAACCAATTAAGGGTCGAAAAATTATTTTCGCGTAACCAAACTAGTGGATAAATAGAGGACTGCTAATCCCTAAACATCAAAACGTAATTTGAAAATTAGTTACTGTCTCAACGCATAGATGGCGCGAGGAGTAACGATTTAAGAAATTTTAATAAATTGCTCATTCCCCTACACCTAAACGAACCATAACACTAAAACATAATTTAGTGATCGTAAAGATACAGCAGTCAAATATAGATGGCGCTTACATAAAAATATTATATGTGCTCTGCTTAATTTATTGTCTGGAAAAATCATTATTGTACCTAATTCTTAACATTGCTTGCATGTTTTGAACTTCATACTCTTTGTCATTAAATTTAAATAATAATTTAAATTGAAATATAAAATAGCGCCATCTATTGCATTGACTCGCAATACAATCTGCGGCTAGCGCTCCAAACGGAAATTATTCGCAACGTATAAGTAGCTCGAGGTACAGCGCCATCTAGAAACACGCTGAGAATTTGACATTATTTGAGTGACGATTTCTAGTATGGACATTAGCAGTCCAGTATTTATTTGGTCCATGTTATTACCCAAACTCTTCAAATTCTCTTCTTCCGTTATCACAGCCTCAGCGAGTAGTTCCTCTTGTGTGGGCATCTTCTCCTCGACTTTCTTTGGTTTCTTCTTCTTTAATTCTGATCTAATCTTGATTCTCTGCTGTGTTTCTAGAGATTTGACTGCCGTGCTCTGCCTTATGGATTTTCGTTCTGAAAAAGCATTTAAAGTATTAGAAAGCAGTTCAAGCCGAGGCACTGACAAACAATTTGAATGTAATTGTTTAAACAATTACAATGGTAAAAGGCGGACTGAGGGGGGGCCGCCTGCGCACAAACTGACGCAAAAAGCTAGCTTGAAATGAAAGTCGTAAGCGCCAAAACAGTAGGTAATTCTCGTTTACAATAAAAACTATTGGTATATATGTACATACATACCAATAGTTTTTATTGTAAACGCCGTGGGGTGCCGGCAGTAGAAAGTTGCCCTATCTTACCCGTGGATGCAGTAAGAGCCTGCTAAGGGATACCACCGGAATATGGGCAGCAGCGTCTTTCCGTGTATCAACATCCCGTACTGCGCTCGCCAGCCGCCTGCCAAGCGTGGGATCCACGAGGGAGGCCCGTATTCAGTAGTGGAAGTTTTACGGTTGAAATGATGAAGTATGTAAAATCCAACCACTATTTTCGGATGTACCTCGTGTGTTCATAAGTCTTGAGACACAGTAAAACTAAAATATTTTTGGAGCTAAGTTGAGTATTCATTTATTGGATATTAAAATTAAAACTACTGACATCTAGATCTGTATTTAAAAATAAATCATTCAAAATGGCCGCCTTTGCATTCAATGCAGGCCTTCAAACGCGTGCGCCATTCATCTATGGCGGCACGAATCTTTTCAATGGGAATCCGTTTCGATTCTTTAATAAGGGCTCGCATGAGAGAATCCAGGTTTGGGTGAGACTTTCTGCATGCCCTCAGCTCCAATTCCGTCCATAAAGAATAATCCAAAGGATTCAAGTCAGGGCTTGACGAGGGCCAATCTTCGCTCCGAATGAAGCCTGGCAAATTGGCCTCCAGCCAACGTTGGGTAGTCTTAGCTTTATGGGAGGGAGAAGAGTCCTGTTGGAAAACCCAGTATTTTCCAGCGAATAGCGTATCATTTAATGGTTTAACCACCGCTTCCAATATGTCGGTTTGGTAACTGTGTGCCCTCACCTTGACGCCTTGCTGGCAAAAATGAAGCGAAGTGAACCCCCTCGTAGGAAACACCCCACAAAACCATCACACTTGCTGGATGATGAGTGCGCTGGACATTGCGTACAGATGGCTGGATGTCCTTTGAACTTCTGGCGTAAACCTTATTGTTCTGTCGGTTAACTTTTCTTCCACCGTGAAGATCTTTTCATCGGTAAACAGGATATTTTTTGGATCGTGTCTCTTCAATAGGTTCCGACATCGTTCCAGTCGCAATTTACGAAGACGCTCGTTTAAATAATGCACTTTCCTTCGACTGTAGGCCTTTACTTTAAGATCATATTTAAGTATCCTGTTCACCGATATTCGCGAAATGTTGGTCTGCAGAGCTAATTTCTTTTGAGTCCGGCAAGGGTTGCGACGAATTCGCTCTCTGATTACTTTGATGTTGGCGGGCGTCCTTACAGACCGCGGGCGGCCACATCTTCCACGGTCTTCTAAAGAGCCGGTCTCCTTGTACCTCTTTATGGTATAATACACAAAGTTCCGACTACATCCCAAACTTTGGATTTCACTAAAAACTTGCATTGGTTTTTTTCCTGCTTGAAACAGTGAAATTACAGTCGCACGCAAATCTTTTGTTGGCGCCATTTTCACGGAGAATGAAACAAATATTCAAATGTATATTTTTTCTGATTCAAAACATTCGAAATTTAATAAGCAATTTTTTATTTAAAGTGTAAACCCACACTAAGGTATCATTGTTCGAGTCCCGTCGGAGACAAAATTTTGATTGCATTTTTCATTTCTATTCGAAATTTAAATTTTAAAAGTTTAAAAAAGGTTGCATGAATTACTTTCTTTTTAAATTAATTAAATAAGTTCGTCTCAAAACTTATGAACACACGAGGTACATACATAAAATCGGCATAAATCGGCTTTGTTCACCTGTAAGTGAAAATCTATATTTTTATGGTGTAAAGTTTTTGCGTTTTTTTTTGTTGTAACAGTAACCAATTGTGTAAACCAATTAGGTACCAAATCAAGTAAAAAAACATGAAATATCATTAAGAATACTTTGTAACAGCTAAAAACAATGCTTATCATCTCTGCCGTAGGACTGCTACGGTAGTTGCCATACTCGCCACGCTTGGCATGCGTGTTGGCGAGAGCAGGTAGTTGATACACGGAAAAACGCCGATGCCAATCTTCCGGAGGTATCCCGGAGGATTTTCACTGCATCCACGGGCATGAGAGGAGAGGCAACATTCTACTGCCGACACCCAACGGCACGGTACAATACGTGCATACGCGCTAGCCCGAGGCTGGAATACTGGCCTTTGAAAAAGTTTTCCGTCACTAGAAGCCTGGTTTGTATATGTGACATGGAAGTTAGAAACTAATCGCTTCAGCGAGCGTTACAATGCATGCAAGTGTCGTCTAGCGTGCGATCGGTCAGAAAAAGATGTCAAAATACAAAACTCATCAAAATACAAAGCCCAAAATGAAGCTTAGTTTATAAATATTTCAATTTATAAATTAAAACATCCTCACCAAATGATGAATCAACATTTGAATGGTCCAATTTCTCAACTTTCTCTTTGAGCTTTGGTTCCTTGTGTTCTTTGGGCTGTTTCTTGGGCTTTTTGGGTTTTTCTTCTCCACCTTTTTTTCTATTTGGGTCCTGTACACGAATATTTAGATTAGGTACTTTATACAAGTCATCATTCATCATCATTTCAGCCGTAGATCGTCCATTGCTGGACATAGGCCTCATGGATTTCCAGCTACTGCGGTTAGAAGCGACCTGCATCCACCGTCGACCTGCGAACTTCACCAGGTCGTCAGCCCATCTTGTCGGTGGACGTCCTACGCTACGCTTGCCGGTCCGTGGCCTCCACTCGAGAACTTTCAGCCTAATCGGCCATCTGTTCTGCGAGCTACACAACCTGCTCATTGCCAATTCAACATGCTAATCCGCTTGGCTATGTCGGTGACCCGAGTTATTCTATGTATCTCCTCATTTCTGATTCGGTCCCGTAAAGAAACACCGAGCATAGCCCACTCCATAGCTCGTTGAGCGACTCTGAGCTTATTCATGAGGCCAGTTGTGAATGACCATCGTCTCGGTTCCATAGGGCATCACTGGTAACACACACTGACTTTATACAAGTGAAATATGTTAATTATGGATCTAGACTTTGAATCTAGTGAGGATGATCCATCTAAAGTTGTGTAATCAAATCCTGAAAACTTGCCTTATGTGGAATGTAAGGTCACATTTGGTATACTCCACTGGATTTGGAATAGGGTCTAATTCCACCTACTGTGTTCTTCACTAGTTGGGTCAGTTAGCATAATACAGAACATAGCAATAGCTGTAATACAATTTTATATAAAGAAAAAAGTCTTACCTTGTATGCTTTAGTCCCAACTTGCCTCTTTGTCTTTTCATCCACTTCTGTGTCTGAAACCGGTTCATCATTCTCGTCAAGATCAAAATCTGAGTCTACTACATCATCAGCTTCCCTTTCTTCTCTGAAATAGATGAGTTTATTTATTCTGTGAATCAACTGGTACCCTCAACAAAAGCTGTACTTAGTTTGATGGGGTTAGATTTTTTTTTTATTTAATTATAATAATAAAAAAAAACTTGCTGGACAATTCACACAGCATCATCTCGCCTCAAGCCAAGCAGAGCTTGTGTTATGTATATGTTGTGTACGGGTACTAGATTACTGATATGCTTAATACATTATACTAGATAGATATTTAATCTAGATAGATATTTATTACTGATATAATAGATAGATATTTTTATTATAAATAGAAAAACATCCAAAACATCCTGAACAAGTATCTGCAGATCATACAAAGTTTGTTATCTGAATAAATCAAATAAAAATTAATAAAATAAACCATTAAATAAATTAGGCCAGGTGCACGCAGGGCTTCGTGCTATGTAGGGTTCTGTAGCTAACAGTAGACCAGTTGTTAGACGTTAGTGTATAGTGTTTTTCAAAACATATCTACTAACAGGAATTAATTTCAGTTTTCTGGTATGTTTTCTGGTAAACGGCATCAATTATTTGAGTGTCAATTTCTCCGAAACTAAAAAAGCTAGCTAACCATTAAAGTTTTCCTAGTAAGCTTATGATTAAAACTGTATTATTATTTTTTTTCACATTCGTAATAAGATTTTAGACAGGGACTCAACAAACAGTTTAAAACTTTAATATTTCACAAATAAAACCCTAAATTAAAAAATTGTAATAGTTTTAAAACACCTATTTAATGATAAATCCAATGAATCCACAATGGAAAATCCAAGAAAAAAAACGTTTATTCCCAGCTTCATGCATAAGCATAAGGGAGGTACCCTAATTTTTTTTCAGGTATATTGCATAAAGGATATATTTTCAGTTTCTTTTTTATTAGACACGAAGTTATGTACTCCATTGTTATTATTTCATTTATGCTTTTAAAGGTGAAGGAAACATTGTGAGGAAACCTGCGGCTTAATTAGCTTCAGACGTATTGACCTGTTCTTTCCTCTGAATTATAGCTGACTAAGCTGAGAGGATGGTATAGGTGCTGGGCAAGCCTAATCCATCTAACAATATCCCAGGCACTGCAGCGTCCTGTACGTCATTATTACCAGTTGCTGACGCTGTATAAATCATCTACAATAGATGCAAAGGCCTTACTATGTATTGCATTAAGGGTCAAAATATTTGCTTAATCAGCTGATACTTATCAGAGTGTTTCTTTGTTTTAAATGATAAGTATGTATACTGATCATGAGCGGTTGTTGCCATACTAACCACACCTGCAGGCGGGTTGGCAAGCACAGTACAGGATGTTGATACACTGAAAGAAGCTGCTGCCAATCTTCCAAAAGTATCCCTTGGCAGATTCTTACTGCAACCACTGGCAGACAGGAGGGGCAAAATTCTACTACTGTCACCCCAGGCTGGCAATTACTATATTAATCAAATGACACTGCCAAGATCTTTGGCTATACTCAATGCCATTTAGCGTGGCAATACAGGTCATACACCAACCTTCACCACGCTATCATAAAATGCAATGAAAGAGTTGCTAATTCTGTTGCTTACCATACAAACCTATCGAAAATGTGCTATATGGTTGGTATGCTAAGCAACAGAATTAGCGACACTTTCATTGCATTTTATGATAGCGTAGTGAAGGTAGGTGAATGACCTGTATTGCCACGCTATATGGCATCAAGTATAATAACAGGCATCAGTATCGACAGAGCAAGAACCTAAGCCCTAGCCTATGCAAGCAGGTTAGTGATACTGACCACAGTCATGATCACAACCCGCTTGCCCAGCGCGCAGCAATGGCAGTAACGCACAATGTACAGAAACAGAAAAATTAGACCCCAGTCTCCGTCAGCCCTGCAGTTTCTGGCAATCGGACAGTCTTAGGAAGCAGTTAATGATTTAGCCGATTCACAAAATAAGTACATACACGTAATCATTATCTTCCTCAGCCTCTTGAAAACCGCCGTAAGTTGTTTTGTAAAAATCATCTTCTTCCTCGTCGTCCAATAGTTTTGCCATTCGATTACCCGCATTACTGCGGCGCTCTCTTTGAGACATTGTGGCTATTGATATCAATTATCTTCTTCCTTTCGACAATATTCTAAAATATTGTCGAATCAATATTACTTGCTATTATTAGAAAGATCATAAACCGAAAATAAGCAAAACAAAGCCACTGACACAAAGCAGTGAGTGACATAACCTAACACTGTAAAATGGCCGCAGTAATTTCCACATCAGAATTCCACAATCATCATCATTAAAACCGTTTGAATTATGCCTATTCACACTACTTATCATGGCCATCTGCGGCTTAGGTACTTAGACGAGATAAATCATCTGCGGTCAACAAAATAATAATTTACTTAGTGTAATTTTTAAAAAAAAAACTGGCGGGTTGGCGAGCGTAGTTCCGGATGTTGATACACGGAAAGACGCTGCAGCTCATCTCTGAAGGTATCCCTCAGGCATTGTATTAATTTGGCCTTAATTAAAGAGAAAACTAATATTGCCTGGTAGAATGCTTAGCAGGACGAACTATTCCAATTTTTTTTTAATATTCAATACACTATAACGCTGTCACTTGCTGTAGATATAATAAACCGGTCCGTATCTACCGTCGGTCGCTTCTAAAGTATTCATGTTCTAGATGCTCCACATATTTGCATTGTTTGTGCCAATCTTCTGGTGTCACGCTTGCAAACGCATCTTCTGCTAATTTAGATAAATAAAAAAAAAATTGTTTATCAAATCCATTGCTTAAGTACCTACGTCTTGATTGCTGAGATAATTAGCAAATATAGGAAAATAAAAACATTTAGAAAAAATAAAAAATAAATAGATTTAGATAAAAAATTGACAATTCCTTTTGGGTAATTTTTTTTTCTGCCACGCGTCTTTTTACAAGACTATCATTATTTATATTTTCGATAGGGTTCAGATCACAATGGTGTAGTTTGAGAACTTCGTGGTTGCAACTTTTTAGAATTTCAGCCACAGCTTATGTAGGTGGCCCTTTATTGTCTTTGATAAGATGGTACTTTGTTGCAGCTCTCTTCAAAATACACACCCTTCTCTTGCAACCACTTTTGCATTTCAGCTTTTATGTTTGACATAGTTGGTGCTTTATTTGTTTGAATGCAGTGATATGGAGCATTGTTTGTACATAACCACAAGCAAGTTCTCTGGCATATTGGGTATAACTTTTTCAGTTATCCACTTCATGAAATTTGTGGAATTCATGTCGTAATGATAATCAGATGACTTTGATTGTGATTCAAAAATCAATAAGGCAATAACTAAGAAGCCGTTTTCAGAGCCTGCATGAGAAATTATCCATCTACGTACCGCAGACTCAGAATTGAAAAGTCTTGGCTATTCTGCACTTTGCCAACAACTTTTTGCATGGTACGTGTTGTGGATATATGTTTCATCTAAAAAAACCACAGGTCTGTTTTCCACAGTTCGATTCTTTTGCATTTTCTCAATGTATCTAGCGCGCCAAGCAGTAATATCATCTTGCTCCATCATTATTTTTCGCTTAGACTGGCATCGTTTGTATTGAAATCCTCTACGATGCAATGTTCTATGCAGTGTTGTGATACTTTCTTGAAAATTGCATTACTTCCTTGTAATATGATGCATACTTTGTTTAGAGTAGGCAGTTCTTTTTTTACAATATGAAATTGGTGATATTTTTTACGAATGGCACAGAGATCGAAATCATCTAAATTTATTCTCTTCGGATGTGGGCGACGCTTCCCAGGGAGTGACAATTTTTTCGAAGTACCTGCAGTCTCTTTCCCCTAGAGACAGTTTTCTGATCTACCGCGTAAAATTTATCCAACCAGTAGGACACAAAAGAAAAATTATACCTACTTAGGTACTCCAACATTATCTTTTAATGGCACAGTAAAATAGCCTAAGTAAGGACTATTAAAAAAAATAAAAAACTAACCATCTAGTAATTTTATTAGTAGATTTTATCCATAAAAAATATAAATTAAAACTTTAAAAAAATTAAACCACTGAAAGCATACCTCACTAATTTTGTTTTACTTGCTTGTTTGGCGATTCAAAATTATTGAGGTAAGTAAGTATATTTACATTAGTTTTAGAACTTAGTTATTAGATAAAAGTAAGTCTGTCGCTGACTTTTTGCAGGCATTATCAAGCTCCCAAACTTTTATCTAGAACTCATAAAGAAAACGGCTAGGTACCAAGGTCCAACTTCATTTTGAATGGAGGTCACATTGACAGTAACAAATTTCATTTTTCCATTTTACAGCGGTGAAGTTATTTCTGCATCAGATTTTTTTTATGCAATCTCAACCTTAACGCAACATGCAAGATGCAACGTTTATGCATGTTGTATTGAATATTTAAAAAAAATTTGGAGTAGGTTCGTCCTGCCAAGCATTCTACCAGGTAATATTAGTTTTCTCTTTAATTAAGGCCAAATTAATACAATGCCTGAGGGATACCTCCGGTAGATGAGCTGCAGCGTCTTTCCGTGTATCAACATCTGGAACTGCGCTCGCCAATCCGCCAGTTTTTTTTTTCAAAATTACACTAAGTAAATTATTATTTTGTTGACCGCAGATGATTTATCTCGTATAAGTAAGCCACAGATGGCCATGAAAAGGGTTAAAATTTAGAATACGGGCCGTCGATTTCGAGGGAGGGGAGAGGGGGAGGGGGATACCCACTGTACCATCCCCACCCCGCGGAACCCCTATGGTTAAGGAGATATCCATGGTTAAAGTTTTTTTTTTAAGGTAGAATAGCGCTAATTAGTTATTAGAATAGTAGCTTCTGTGGCAGCTGTGGCGCTGCGGGATGACCGAACCCTAATATGATGAATAACCTACTGTCTCTTCATCTCGGTTCTGCCGCAGGCAGTGTTTTTGGATGGTTATAAAAAAAACCTCATAACATACAGTGTCTCCATGTCGGTTCTGTCACAGGCAGTGTTTTTGGATGGTTATAAAAAAAACCTAATAACCTACTGTCTCTCCATGTCGGTTCTGCTATAGGCAGTGTTTTTGGATAGTTATAAAAAAAACCTAATAACCTACTGTCTCTCCATGTCGGTTCTGCCATAGGCAGTGTTTTTGGATGGTTATAAAAAAAAACCTAATGACTTACTGTCTCTACATCTCGGTTCTGTCACAGGCAATGTTTTTATTTTATACATTTCCTAAATAGCTTCGGATTTTTTTATAGGAAGAACTAGTTTAGCCTACAAAAAAAAGAAGAAGAAGAAACATAATAACGTCGCTTCGCGTTCCGTTCAGAGCAGTGTAATCCCTACTCCGTTATTTTTTGTGAAAATAAGTTAATATAAATTGATAATTAATGTGTTATGCGTAATATTGCGTATTTATTATACACTTATGATAATATGTGTAAATATAAAAATATTTAATAAAAAAAACATGACTTAAATTGGGATAAAATACAACTCGACTATTAACGAAACGTTAAGGGTTGACTTTGACATCTGACCTGACATGACAACTTAGTTGTCAGATTGAAGTGGTGATTGTGTGTTATTTTATTTCCCAGTTTGTATGAAAACTAAAAATAAATAAATCTCATGAATTGTAAACTTGCGCGCGCTGAAACTTGGCAAAACGCTTTCTTTTCGTGAGTACTAAAACTTTCAATTCGTCAACTCGACGGCCCGTATGCTAAATTTTAGCCCCTAGTGACAGTGACCGCACGTTTGTTGGGTGCATTCTTCCTTCCGCTCGCCACTCTTCGAACTCAAGTTTCTGTGTATGATTTTACCAGCCCTATCCTGTCCCCTAAAGCTATTACAGAGCATTATTAATGATATTTCATGTTTTTTACTTGATTTGGTACCTAATTGGTTTACATGATTGGTTACTGTTACAACAAAAAAAAAACGCAAAAACTTTACACCATAAAAATATAGATGTTCACTTACAAGTAAACAAAGCCGATTTATGGCGATTTTCTGTATGTATACGTAAAAATAGTGGTTATATTTTACATACTTCATCATTTCAACCGTAAAACTTCCACTACTGAACACGGGCCTTCCTCATGGATCTCCATAAGGGGTAGTTGCCATACTCACCACGCTTAGCAGGCGGCTGGCGAGCCCAGTACGGGATGTTGATACACGGAAAGACGCTGCTGCCCATCTTCCGGAGGTATCTCTTAGCAGGCTCTTACTGCATCCACGGGCAAGATAGGGGGGCAACATCTACTGCCGGCACCCCACGGCATTAATACATACCAATAGTTTTAATTTTAAACGAGAATTACTGTTTTGGCGCTTACGACTTTCATTTAAAGCTAGCTTCTTGCGTCAGTTTGTGCGCAGACGGTCCCCCTCAGTCTGCCTTTTACCATTGTAATTATTTAAACAGTTACATTCCAATTGTTTGTCAATTCCTTGGCTTGAACTACTTTCTAATACCTTAAATGCTTTTTCAGAACGAAAATCCATAAGGCAGAGCACAGCAGTGACATCACTAGAAACACAGCAGAGAATCAAGATTATAAGACTATTACAAGATGGTGTGGATTTTGCGGAAAATCCAGAGGAGAGTACTAGAAGGGCAGCTCGTCTCTTCCATGTTTCGCACTGGACGGTTTGGAAAATCCTTCACATCGATGGCCAACACCCCTATCATTTCCAGCCGGTTCAAGAACTGGAAGACTGCGACTACCTACCGCGGGTGGTTTTCTCTCAATGGCTTTTAGATAACCTGGACAACGCTTCCATTCTCTTCACGGATGAAGCTATGTTCACCAGGTTGGGCATTTACAATGTTCATAATGAACATTACTGGAATAGGCACAATGAACACAGAGTGCGGGAAGACCATTTCCAGCATAGATTTTCTGTGAACGTGAGGGTAGGAATCGTGGACGGCATTCTCCTCGGTCCACATTTCAGATGGGAATTTGAACGGGGTACCTACATGAACATTCTTCGACGAGTTTTGCATCAGATGTTGGAGAATGTGCCTCTCCGTTCATTAAGGAACTTGTGGTACCAGCATGACGGCTCCTGCACATTTCCAGTTGCAGGTTCGGGCTATGCTTGATGCGGAGTTACATGGGCGATGGATTGGTCGCGGAGGGCCAGTCGCGTGGCCAGCGCGTTCACCTGACCTCACGCCTTTGGATTTTTATTTGTGGGGAAACATTAAGCGCAGTGTTTACGCCACTCGTTTTTGCAATACAAGACAATTAAAAAGACGTATTCGTAAAGCGCTTAGGGAGGTGAAAAATGACCCATTTGTGCTATCCGGAGTGCGTGATAACTACTGATAACCGAAGAAGACGTGCGGAGGCTTGTGTGGCTGTAAATGGAGCCCATTTTGAAAACTTGTTGTGTGTGATGTAGGTGTGTGTGTACATAAAACTGTAAATTTGAACTGTAATTGATTTGTAAATAAGACTTGTTTGTTAATTAACTTTTTAAATACGCCTAAAATAACTACTTTAGCCTTATAGCTTTTTTGATTCAACTTAATAATTTTACTTGTCTTGAAATAACTTAATAATGTGCTAGAGTAGTTATTTTTGCCTGTCCTAAGCCAGGAAAAGTATGAAGGGAAAGTTCTATACAAGCATCCATTCGCAAGCTGCTCATCTTCCGGAGGTATCCCTTAGCAGGCTCTTACTGCATCTAAGGACATGATAGGAGGGATAACATTCTACTGCCGGCACCCCACGGCTAAAAGCTGTAGGTATTACACTACACGATATTCAGGGCCCGGTAGTTAGGGCGCCCTAATCGCCCTAACTACCAAGCAAGACTTGCCGGGTCCGACCGGTCGCTCTAACTCTTATCTCTCACTCTTAGTTAGGGTAAGGGTCCCTGAATATCGTGCATTGTAATACAGGCTTAAGGGGCCGTCTCCACGGGCGAGATAATCGCGACAAGTCCGCGCTTTTATCGTCTGGTAATCTCCACGAACGAGCGATTATTCCGCCAGCGTATCGTTGCGACTCGTAACGGAATCGCCGCGTGTCCGCAACGACTCGTAACGGAATCGCCACGTGTCTTTGACGACGCGTTGTGCTATTAATGCGAGAGCGCCACGTTCCGCGGCAAGCGCGCGACGGGCTCGCCGCGATGTGACGTTTGGCGCGGACTCAACCACTCGTCGCGTCGCCGCGATATCATCGCCGTGTGGAGACACATGCTAGTATAGAGAAATACGTGGCACGAAGATAACATAATCGCCGCGATTTTCTCGCTCGTGGAGACGGTCCCCTATATCGCACCTCCAGTCGTAGACTGACTCAATTCAAAATTTGGGTGAATTAAGTTAAGTATACAGAACGACTCAAAAAAGTGCGCTCTATCGCCTAGTAAATCAGAAACAGAGTAAATCATAAATAAACTGTAATAGCTCTCTGTTTCATAAAGTTATAGTGTGATTTATCAAAAACTGTCAAGGACCGAAACACATTTTCTTCACTTCCCAAAAAAAAAACATGAATTTTGAATTGAGTCAGTCTACGACTGGAGGTGCGATATGTACATGCTACGAATAAACTATTAAATATGTCATCGCGTCGTACTCTCCATTTTTCTACACTTCTTTTGGGTATTATTAAAAAACAAGCACCTTACCTTACCACATTTGTTGTTTCGTGTGTGTTCGGGTGTGTTAATACTAATAATCTGTATTGTATTATTTACGAAGTAGGTATATCTTATTTAAATGTATATTTCTATGTCAAAATATACTCAAAAATATGTACTTAGTAAGTTTAAATAAATTTTACGAGTATGTGTCCAAAAGTGAGCGCTACACAAGGCACTACAGAATACCAGCGTAGTCATAGTTTCCTGAACTATTACCTAGTTTCCGCAATCTGTGCTATTACTGCTTTGCTGAGTGGTGACCGATTTGTGCCATTTTTTGTTAAGTACTATTCATCATTTCAGCCATAAAACATCCACTGATGAACACAGGCCTCTCTCATGGATCTCCATGAGGGGTAGTTGCCATTCTCACCACGATTGGCAGGCGGGTTGGTGAGCGCAGTATGGGATGTTGATACACGGATAGACGCTGCTGCCCATCTTCCGGAGGTATTCCTTAGCAGGCTCTTACTGCATCCACGGGCATGAGAGGAGGGGTAACATTCTACTGCTGGCACCCCACGCACATTAATTTTATTTAATACATTATTGTAATTTTATGCTAGCACAAATTAAGGTTTTTTTCTTTTTTTATATCTTTATTAGGTATATTTTCATACTCTGTCAACATGCCCAAGTATCGAGTACCTACGTACGTACGTACTAGGGTACGTTGCGTGCGCGGTGCGCCGTCACTCAGGACGTAAACTTAGAGATTACCTTTAAGTAGGTAAGTGATTTCGTTATCCCGTGGTTATCTCTGTGCCTACTTATAAATAGAAGGCAATAGGTAGACGGGTGGGGAAAACATCATAGCCACAAAAACTAACATAATTATTTTGTGCAGTTTATTCAATTTATTAACAGTTATTAGTATAAGAATTCATTTCAGTCATCTTTAATAGTTGATAAATCATTTAAAATCTTTGTCTGACGTGGATACCTACGTACAATCCATCTTTGACAAATCCATTCAACACAATTTAAGCTAATAAGTAGGTACCTAGATAACTTTAAAGAACAGTTGGTAGGTAGTGTAACTAGTAGGCACCTACCTGTATAAGTAATAGGTATGTAAAAATCTGTGTTTCCAGGTAGGCACCTCACAAAGTTGATAACATTTTTGTAACAAAAGTAGGCACATACCTACCTACCTAGGTACTTACCTATTAAATTACAGTTAGGTACCTATTTATGTTAACATTTTTACTTTATATGCGAGTAGGTACAAATATCTACCCACATGTGTTTTGTTACCTATTAAACTCAATTTTTTTCTAAATTGTAGATAATAATCATACATGTAGGTTTAAATTAGATGGATTTATTGGAATAAGGTGGGTAAGGTGGGGTTGGTACTATAGTAGACATGTTCTTTTATTGGATTAGGTACTAGCAGGTACTGATAGAAAACACCTAAGTCTTTAGACAAATTATAAAAGTTGTCTATTGCTATTGCAATTTGTTCACATAAAAAGTAAATAAGTAGTTAAGAAATTTTACCAAGACGTAGGGACCCACATTACACCAACCTATTCATCTATATGTAATTCAAGATAGTTTCAAAACAATCTGGTAAGCATTAGATGACTAACAAAACTTAACAAACATTGCATTATTGGTACAATCACTCATTTAAAAAAACAATTCCAATAAATAGGTATTTAATTAATATAATAAAATTAATTAATTGTAACAAAATGGAATGTTAATGATCACTTTGAAATCTGTGATTATCTGTTACCTACTAATTATTTATTGTAATAACCTTATAATTATTATTTGTTATACACTATTGCAATCTAAGAGATATAATATTATTCAACTCTCATTCCGACAGAGTAGCACTAAATTACTTAATATTGAAAATTTATTATGTAGGTATGTAGTTTAACAATATGTGCTCACAGTGTTGTGTGATAAGTACTGATAAGTAAAATTAACCCTTAATAAAATGAGGGGAAATTATTTCCCACTTCGTCCGGCTTAGCAAATTCGTTTTTTTTTTTTAAATGACTAGACTTAGCCGTGCCAACCATAGAGAAAAATAATCTTGGATATATTTTTTACTGATTAATGGCAACATTTGTCAAGAAGTTCATAATCTGACGTCGTATGTCAAAGCCGAACTCACAATTTGTGATTTTTCCGCGAAAATACTTGCTGTGTTACGAATTTTAGAAAGTTTTTTGAAAAAAAAATCTGGTAAGTGAGTACACGGTATAATAAACTAAACTAGACTTATTTTCCGAACGTTTAGCTGAAAAAGAACCGTGAAAACAATTAGATTTCTTGGAGAATTTTCATCTTGAATTAGTGGGAAATAATTTCCCTTTGTCTGTCCCTGTCTTCAAAAAAACTTTAACTATATAAAAAATGTGCGTCAGTTCATTGAACAGAATATGTTTACTATTTTAGTTCCTTTTTGATTTATATTATTTTATATCCCTAGCAACTTTGAAAAATGAATGCCAAAAAGAAGCCAAAAGTACTTACCAAGAAGAATCTCGAAGAAGCTGTCGATAACTTGGCTGATATATCCGATTTATCTGGATCTGATTCTGAAGACGACACTTGCTATGCCAATAGTGTTAACTCTATTCCCGATACCTACTTGAATCAACCCGACGATTACGTGATAGAACAGCGTCTTGAAGAAATTTTTGGCGTGGGAGATGATTATAATGATGTGAATATACAAGATGAACCCGTTATACAGACTACAGAATCATTATTGTCAGTTTTAAATCATCAATTTGACAACACAAATAACACCGCTGGCATTACCACATCAGATGATTTAAATTTCGACCAAGATACTTATAATAGCGAATTCGAAGTACAAGAAAATGAAAATCAAGGCAGTCCTCAGGCAGTATATCTTGAAATTCCGCAAGATGTTGTATCTCCTATTAGTGCACCAATTGAACAAGAAGCTACAATTGCCAGATTAGACAACTATTTTCTAGATAACAATCCAATAGACGACTTTTTGGAAGATGATCAACAAGATCACAATGTGGTACTTAGGGATCGCTCTCAACCAAGAGAATGGAAAACAGTAGACTTAGCCCATGATGTTCCTATCTTTGAAAAGCTATTTCAACCCATGGTAAGTGACACTCACAAAACTACACCACTGACTGTTTTCGAGAGGTTTTTTCCTGATAAAGTAATTCTGATAATAGTGGAACAAACAAATAGATACGCTCGTCAAAAAAATAGCCATAATTGGATACCTGTTACTGAACAAGATATTAAGGCGTATTTAGGAGTTCTTGTGCTGATGGGCTTAAATCCTCTCCCAGACATGGAGTTATATTGGTCAACAGACCCATTTTACTTTAACAATGAAATCGCCCATGCTTTTCCGCTCGTAAGATTTAAAAAAATTACGGAAAACTTACATTTGAATGATAATTCAATGGAACCACCAAGAGGGTCTTCGGAGTACGATAAATTGTACAAAGTGAGACCTCTGATTACAGAACTGAATAACGTATATCAGAATGAAGCCCACAACTCAGCTGTGCAATCGATTGACGAAAGTATGGTGAAATTTAAGGGCCGTAGTTCATTAAAGCAATATATGCCCAAAAAGCCTATTAAGAGAGGTTTTAAAGTTTGGGCCAGGTGCGATGCAAAAACCGGATATTTATATCAATTTGATATATATACTGGAAAAGGCGACAATATTGAGAATGAAGGACTTGGCTATAATGTGGTGATGAAGCTCTGCAATAATGTACCTAGTAATACCCTAATAGCCTTTGATAATTTCTTTACCAGCTGCAACCTTTTGGAAGACCTGTATGAAAAGAAAATTTATAGCGTAGGAACAGTAAGAAGTAACAGAAAAGATCTCCCTGATATGATAAAGAAAAAACAACCGAAAGCATTGAGACTAGAAAAACACAACTTTGCAGCTGTCACAGCAGAGCCAATCACAGCCGTCAAGTGGTTTGATACCAAAGAAGTAGCAGTACTCTCCACAGCACATCAGCCACGAGATGTTATGTTCGTGAAAAGAACGCAAAAGGATGGCTCTAGAAGAGAAATTCTTTGTCCAAAAGCAATTGCTACTTATACTCTTAGTATGGGTGGCGTTGATTTGTTCGACCATTTCAGGTCTTCGTACCCAATTAGCCGCAAATCAAGAAAATTTTGGATGAGACTTCTGTTCTTCTTGTTTGATGCGTCAATCATAAACGCATTTATTACCTACAACTACACACATGTTGCAACGTTGCATGGACATCGTGATTTCAGGTTGCGCTTAGCACGTGCACTTATAGACAATTACACTACTCGGAAAATACAAGCAAGACAACAAGGAACAGTTTTTAAAAACAAGAAAGGCGGTGTCTTCGGTGTTCCGGATGAAATTCGTTTATTGAATGTGGGCATACACTTGCCAGATGAAATCAGCACATACAAAAGGTGTAGATTCTGCAGTACAAAGAAGAGAGAACAAAGGACCAAAATAGAATGCACTACGTGTAAAGTACCTCTGTGTGCTAAAAATTGTTTCAAAGAATTTCACACGAGTTCATCTCAATAATTGAAATAGGTACCTTCACTCGCTATGTCATAGAGATCGTCTAATTTTCGTCATAGAGATTTTCATAATTAAGTTTTTTATTATTAGGTATTTGTATTTTTGTATTTTTCTCATTAAACCCATTGTAACCCTAACATTATTGTTTAATTTTGCAATTTCATGTTGGAATTTTTTATTTTATATTTAGTATTCATATAATATAAAACAAAGCAGGGTGAGGAGCTAGTATAAAAACAGTACTAAAATTCTTGAAAAACTCGTAACCTATGCCGGATAATGGGAAATAATTTCCCACTTGGTGATATTTTGCAATGCCGTTATGAACAAGGGGAAACTATTTCCCACCGCAAAACCCCCCTTTCCCCCCACTTTTCCAAATTTTAATCATAAGATTTGAAATCTACTCGCAAAATTCACCTAAGAACCGATCTCAGTTTTTATTTATCTCACAAAAAGTATTCCATTTGATTAAGGGTTAAGTTATTATTTCTGTGTATCCACCAACCGGCAAAAATGCTGGCTAGATTTTAAAACATTGTATGCCTTTTTTACAATTAAATATTTTTTTAAACATTCAACGCTAAGCAAATATACTATTATCTGTTAACAAAATAACAACAGTGACCATAATCTTAAATTAATCTGAACCATACAATGTTTCCCAAAATTCATTGTTAGAAGGTTCATTCATGGCATACTCCACCACGCTGCTACGATACGACAGTATCAAATATCTACCTACCTTCCTCTTACATTATTATCTATCATTATATCCCTTTGACTTCGAATTTAAGGGGAGTTAAGGGGTTTTCTTAATAGGTCTTAGGATGCCGATGCAAAGAAAAAGTCTAAATATTAAAAATATGAAATATTAATTGAGTATCAAAGTTTTTATCAATTTTTTTTCTAGATTACTCATGAGTAGGTCACCTCACCGGTGGTGCAAGCCTAACGTTGAATTTTGGGACACCTTGAATGTATATATATTATAAGTACTTAGTTGAAATATTTTTTTAATAATTTTTTAAAGACATAAAATTTTATAAGTACATAGGTATACTTTAAAAGTGATATAATACTTTTCAAATATTTTCATCTTTAAATAGCAACAAAATTGACAAATAATTTTTAACATTATTAAATAATGATTAATAATTATGTATATTTTAAACTTTATTTCAACTGACAACATTTAAGATAAAAGTGCTACTCGCATTCCCTTTCCTTCTTAACATTAGAGTAATAAGTACTACCGTTATTATCTTATAAATTCAATGTACCTACGATTTGTTTAACTACTTTGTGTGGGTTTCATTTGTAATTACAATGCAATTACATAATAAATAATCAACAAATTGGTAGATTATAATATAAACTAAGTATAGTTTCAAATTTTACAAAACAGCCCCTTATAAAAATTCAACTTAAAAACACATCAAAAAGAGAAACATTGGTGTAGCACACTTAATTATTATTTGTTTTTATAAATCTTTTGTTAGTAATCGATAAAGATACATAAACTGACTCTTAACAATGTGATGTTTAACTTTTTTCTGTAAGTTATATATTTCGATGACAATGAAAATTTACAATATCAGATGAAAAAAAGAATATACATATTTCTTTTTTAAATAAAAATATTATTTGAAATATTAAGAATAATAATTAGAGAAAATTCAATCATAGCTACAACAAGTCTACTAATCTTATACTTACAATAATTTATTTTTACTAAAGTTAGTGAAACAGTGAGTTTTATAGTAAAATTCCGCTACGCATAAAATATCTTATTCATATCTTATAGGAATGTGACAGTGCGACTTCAAATAAGAATTGAATAAAATCATATGGCCTAACTCACATGCCTTAATAAACGAGGTAATAAAAATAACGATATCAGTAAGCATATCGTTTCAAAATTAAGTACCCTAACTAAGTAACATAAACAGTTACTAGTACGTTTCATTAATAAGCAGAAGGTAAATAAAATAATTATAAATTGTAATAGGTGAACAACCGTTTTTTATGTTCTATAGCTAAGGTAAACACACCCAAATAAGCAATAAATAATAATATTAATAATGAAATATAATTTAAAATATTTATGTTAAACTGACATTGGTACACAGGATGTGATGTGAACCTTTACGTCTATCTAGTATGTGAAGTGTAACTTTAACTTAAGTAAGTAGGTAGGTATTTATGTTCGTAAATAATATGAATAACAACGTCTGATCCTTCCACCCTGTGAATATAATCCTGTGATATAATAGTCAAAAGACGGTTACACAAACAAAGAACCAGCATACATAAGTTATTTTATATACTTACATCATCGCATACTTAAATTGGTAAGTATAACGAAATATATTTTAAGCAAAAAAGTGTTTTGTCATAGGACACACCCAGTTGCATACTGCTAAAATGCTTACTACTAGTATGTATAAGATTAAATCTTTTATCAGAGCTTTTATCGATTACCTGGGTTTGTTGTCGCTTTAAAAAGAAATTCCTCAATAAACATAGGTAAAACAGTATTTTTTTACCACATATTGCAGCAGTGTCTTTGTTTGTATAACGACAAGATTTAATAGAAGTTATAGTAAGATCATAGAATAATTAGAAGTAAATATTTTGAGCTACATATACTCGTATCTAAGTAAATGATTTATTTTTCGTTTATACATTAAGTATTTTCTAATTATGTACATTGTTCCAAAAATGTGTGACGTGTGCATGTGATGATGTTTGCAAATACTAATTTGCTGTTTGGCACAAAATATGTGATTGAGATAAAATAGGTACAAGCTTTTCATGATTTTTTATGAACTAATTATGAAACATAATCGGCGTTACCACAAAAAATAAACAGGCGTTGATCAACACAAGTGTATTCGATAACTATATTATTATGAAAAAAATAAATTTTGACTTTAAGTCCAAGGTACCACTTTGAATTCCAGTGTTTAATTTGAATAAAAGATAATGTATAATAAACACATTTTTATTAGGGTTTTAAAAGGGGTCGTTTCATTAGAATTGATTGATTGCAAATTAACAGCATGAATATGGGTCGATAGAGCAAAAAACAAAGAAGCGATATGAAAAATACGAGCACAGAATACGATTAGAATAATTATTTTCCTACTTACATTATTAATTTTAACTAAGCCATCAATCTCATCAACTGATCACAGACAATCTTTATTAGCTCGTATATAATATAGCTTGTCTATGGTCAAAGAGATTTTTGGTATCGTGATCCTGAATGAGCAATATCCGAATTTGTTTTTCACGTATTCTTCCTTAGTAAAGACTACTTATAACTCTACTCATCTCACTCGCGCTACTTAACCCTGATGTAAAGAATGAGCAAGATGTAAATAGTCATTTAGTATTTTTCACAGTGTTTAAATTGTCCGTTTCGTCGCATTTTGTCAATATTTTGTGTCCCAACGTTATGGATCTATAGCAATGTTGAAAATGTTATTTGGAATGAACTTCCGTTTTTGACTGAGCCTCTCCAGAGGTCAGAAAGTAATAGAGAAGAGCTTCTAAAAGCAGAATTGAAACATGTTCTTTGCTCCCATATTTAAAGTTAAGGCGGTTTGAAAAAGGAAAGGTAGTAAAGCCGATGCTTTCCATTAGTTTCAACAATGTTCATTCTTGAGGTTCTAGAGGTGAGGTTATATCCAACCTGATATGCTGCCATATTAGCTCACTTCAATCCCTTTAGAATAACCATCAAGCACTGCGCTTTCCAAATGTTATGGAGCTGAGATAACAAACTCACTAACATATCGCCATAAAATCCATAATGTCTAGTTACAGGTAATCGTCTTCATCCTCATGTCAGTACACCCAGGACACAGGCACCCATTGAGGAGTGGAGCGTAGACGGACCAAAGCCGCTTCCAGCTGGTTCAGAGTGTCGTCGATGTCGTTGTTCACGATGTTTATGTCGAAGTAGTGGCCGTAAGTGCGCCGGAGTTGTTCAGACTCGCGCACCAGAACTTCCAGGGAGCCGTCGTACTGGAAAAGTAAGTTAAGTTTATAACGATTTACCTTAAAGTCTTTCTTTAAATGTAAGTAGTGCCTAATCTAGTTATAATAAAAGATGAATTTTAGATGAACTATAAATAGTCCCGTCGTCAAGGCTAAAACAGCTATTTAAAAAAGTCACTTGCAAACGTAAACACAAGAGACAACACAAATAAATTGAATTAAGCCTGAAACAAAACGCTAATTCTCATTCGTATCAAACAAAGCCGCGTAGTCCTCAAACTAGAAATCAAATTCAGAGAATTCAAGGCTGCTTACGTCAGCAACATTGTTGAGTGGAGGAGCAGCAATGAACACAACATAGGGTGCGAACTCAGCAGTACGCAGTATCTTCAGCGCTTGCGGCTCCACGTCCAGAATGGCGATGCGTCGCTCCGAGTGGATGCGGCGAATGGTTTCTAGCTTAGTCCCGTACATTGCGTCTTCGTGGGTTCCTGTAAATGTTTTATATGATATTACCATCTAATTAGAACATTATGCGGAGGGATAAACATATTACTAAAAGAGGGATGGATTATGGTCGTGAACGGATATTTTGGCAAGGAAAAGATAGGGTTAGATAATTACATCGAGTTTTGAATAGGTTTACTGTCCAAAGACAAATTTACAGGCTGCTGGTAATGAGGTGGATAATACTCTATGGCAGGTTAGGGATGACAATATTTAGTCCTTGTATTCAGTTTTTATGTTCCAAAAATGATTAAATACCTAGTAGGTATTGTTTTAGTTAATAAAGTCAACCTAAATGTAAACTGTGCCGAGGTAGCAGATCCCTCGCGTTTTTATACTTTTGGGCTGGACATGCTACCGCGTGTCTAGATTTGACTTGGTATTGTTGTTACAATTAGAAAACTCCCGAGTGCTATGTATAGGTAGTGTTCACTACTTTATTTGTTTCATTTGCGATGATCTTACCATATTCCAAATATTCGTTAGCAGCAATATCAGCCATCATTTCTTCATGGGTCACAAAATAGTAGTGTCTTCCGTTTTCTTCATCCGCTCTCGCTTGCCGAGTTGTGTCTGAAATAGAAAAGGATTTTTTTTAACTAAGATTTGATGAAATCTTACGGCAAAAGTGGGAACTAAAACATTTTTTCTTCTCAGCTGCAGGACTACTCTTTCCACAGGACTACTCGTCCACGTCCACGGTACATAAGCCACCCTCATGGATCTCCGAGATCATGAGGGGGTTGTTACTATACTCACTACGCTTGGCAGGGGGGTTAGCGAGCGCAGTACGGGTTGTTGATAAACGGAAGTATGCTGCTGCCCATCTTCTGTAGGTGTCCCTTAGCAGATTCTTACTGCATCCACGGGCAAGAGAGAAGGACCAACATTCCTATGCCAGCACCCCGCTGCGTTACATTTACATAGACATTTAATGTTCTATGATAGCTGCGCCGCATCTATGGGACTTCAGTCATAGCGCGAACTCTACCAGTTTTTAGAGCTCTGGAGATGTCACCTACATGTCTATGGATCTTCTGTTGTTTGTGGTCGACGAAATAACTACGATTCTTCCTTCGAATATACTCTATCCGTGTGTTAGAAAAGTATCGAATAAGAATCAACACAGTTCATATCATAATTATGTTGGGAGGAACTAAATCTGAACTGACGACCCACGTTGGTGTGTATTGTAGATTGCCCCTCAGCTACTTCCCAGACTGTAGGCTAGCCCAATTTCTCGAAAAAAGACCAGAGGTCTGGGTCGTTGACAGCATTCTTATAGGAATACGTAGGTGACGCAGATATACGTACTCAGTAAGCATCTAAAGATCTACCCTATGGAGTATATTATACTTACGGGGTATAGGATAAGCATATTGGTCCGGGTGACGAGCAATCAGAGTGTTCTTTATATGACGACGACCGACACCGTGGGCGCCCAGTAGCACTATAGTTTTTCTTTGAAATGCTGTAAGGAAATACAATTTATGTTGATTATTTTTCAGTCATGTTAGTTTCCAGATTACCAGTCATCATGTAGGTTTTACTTGGTAACGATGGAGGACAAAAAGTACTTACAAACTATTAGAAAGAATAAGTTGTAGTAGCTATTCTGTAAATGTTTGATTCCCTAAATCTCCTGGACTACGCAATAGACTTAGATGCGGTTTTGATAATTATTTATGAAGATTTAATATTTAGGTCGGTGGGCATCATATGAACTCCAGGCCACTCCAGTGCCAGGCTCGATATGAACCTCAAGAACAATAACCCATCTAGGATATAGACTGACCTGGAAGTTTGACGACTTCCTCATAAGTGACAACGTCTAGTTGATCGAAAACTGCATTATGCTTCGCCAGATACTTGTCTTTTGTTTGTTTCTTCTTGCGGCCGAAGATAGAGCAGTTTACTGGAACAAGCACGATGAAAACAATCATTAGTTTTATAAGGTCCAATCAAAAACTGTCTGTCTTTGACTAACAATTTTTAAAGGGCCATTTTCATAAAAATTAAATAACATCATAAATGGTTCCCGAAATAAATAACAAATGACACAGAAAGAAAATTGTCAGTTACTGGATTATTGTTAAATCCACACATCGCTTGATCCATTCGGCGCCATCTTGTAGCTTCAAAACCTATATATATATATAGTATGTGATAATTTTTTTTTCTGAAAACGGCTCATTGTAATATGATATCTTTTATATTACATCAGAGTGGTGTAGAATGCTTAGTGGTTAGGGAAAGGGGCAGGAAACATCTTACGTGATTTAAAACAAATATAGGTAGGTACATCAAGTCATGCGATTCGCGTGAAAACATTTTGTAAAATCATCTCATAAAGAAAACACAACGAAAAGGTTTTCATTAAAAAGCGTTTTAAAAACAAAGCTCTTAAGTTTTTATGTAGCTATATAGTTATGTAGCTGAAATAAAAATGCTTCTATAATTTGTTCCTACGTTTACTGGCTTCAATTAAATTGCAAAGGCCAACATTTAAGTTATATATATCAAACAAAGCCAACTAACATCAAAAGCAAATAACAGCAAATTCACTCAACAGATGAATCGACGGAATTATTTAGGTAAAGATGAAGATGAAGATAAAATAAAAGTTTATTTTTATACCAAGCATAAGATATTTACTAAATTCTCCATTAGTAGGACTCAAGCTCAGCGTAATTTCAATAAAGAGGTCTAGTGGTTACGGGTTCGAATCACGCCTCGGGACATATATTATCTGTACCATCTGCAGATTTGTTCAGAGTGTTCTGGATGTTTTTCTATACAAAATAAAAAATATCTATCTATGTAGCATTGTATTAAGTATATCAGTCATCTCATCTAGTATGTACCCATAGCTACATACTTACAAACTTTATCGTTTATAGTATTAGTAGGATAACCTGTCACCATGCCTATTAAATAATGATTTAATTACCTGTGTTCTCGCAACCATCAGTGTGTGACACGCATCCCTCTGTCCGGCGGCACAACATTATTACAACATGTTTCATGCATTAGGTATGGAACACGCTACTATGTTTGGGGTGACGGGAAATGTTCGGTCAAAATGCTGCACAAAGATCTCATGCTAGAGAGGGTTACATCGGAACTAAGGTAAAACTCAATGGAATGTCGAGAGCACAAAGGATTTTATACAAACAATCCAGCATAAAGATAGAGCTGCGATGAAACGGAAAAAAATATTTACATATGTAGGTTGTTCATAATTTTAGTTTGCTAACTTTCAGTATTAAAATATCCTTTGGTAAATTATTTACACACTTCTTAGATAGAAGCTACTTCTGCATTTTAAAAGCAAGAGAACTAAGTAAGAAATTCAACAAATTGACTAAACATTTCCCAGCGTTCAAATATTTATGAGGGTTTACATAAAACTCCTTTACATTTTCAACTTCTAGCCGAAGTAGGTAGGTAATAGTGAAGGGTTCTTATTCAATATTCACAAGTTAACATTTAAATTCAGTAATTATAACTGAATACTTGATTAACGTGCAAGTTTAAATTAAGGCAATTGATTCGGGGCCAGGAATAATACTGGTAGGTTCACACTTTAAACAACTTTGGAGTTTTGTGACACGAAAATGTAACATTCATTTTACATACCAACAGCTGCATCCAATTAATGTAATGTTTGTAAAAAAAACAACACGAATGATTAATGTAAATAAACTCAGTTTGACAGCTCCAATGCAAAAATGTCTAGTGGTAAGACGATAACATACACAATATTGACCTACAGCTATTGTAGAGGATCTATCAGAAAACACCAATGCTACAACATCAAACAAAATCAAAAGAAAAACTGAAACTGCAGTTGTTTTAAAATTAGAATACGTATTAGCATGGACAAAGCCACAAGATACATCAAATTGACGAAAAAAGATTGTTACCACCTTTATCGTTAAAAGTGGTACACAACAGGAAACGAATCGGCTGACTTACCTTGATCTGTGTTTGAGCGTTCAGCAGCAGCACAAGCTGCCCTCCATTCTTGAAGTTCTGGGCTTGGAATCAGACCAGCCGAACCCCCTGATGCATCTTTGCGGGCTTGCCACCAGTGTGAGTCGTCTTTGCTTATAATCTTAAACATACAAGACGGGAAAAGTTAAAAGATAGTCAAAAAAAGTGTAACAAAAGTAAAATAAGGAAGGAGTCAACAATAAAACGGCAGAATGGAAAGAACTTTAGAGGAAGAAATTTAGTAGATAAGGAGTAAATATTTTAATGAGACTACAGAAGAATACAAGAAATTTCGACTACAATAAAAACACTAGAACTGGTAAAAGATGATGATTTATATAAAATAACTAGGGCAGTTTTGCAGTTATATATTAATCTAGACAAACCTGAAGAATATCACCGGTGTTGAAGGCTATACCAGCCTGAGCACAAGGTATGATCTCGTCCTCCAATGGGTCGTAGTCAAATTGAGCCCTCACAAATATCTGTAAAGCGTTTCACATTTATTCAGAACTGTTTAAAATCTGGGATTAATACAGCTGACAAAAGTTCCAGTTCCGAAGTTGACGAGCACAATATGTGATGTGGGTAATACGGAACGTACGAAAGAGGAAATGGAAATGAAAATTGAAACAGAACTTTTATCGACTGCGATGAAATGTCTTAGGATTGCTATAATATGACTTGAATGATATTCTCTTACGTGTTTACTGGCATAAATGTGAATGGTTAGGAACTAACTGAAGGCGTCGATGTCCATGAAGTGTGAATTGAATGTGAAGTGAAGTGTTGTGAAGCAATGATAAAAGAACAACAAGCGCACATAAAGTTGGAGATCGCGGGGACGCGTAGCCATGCCCAGATGACATAATATATACAAACATAGGTATACGAGTATACAAAATAAAACAACACAACATAAATTTTACATAAAGTAGCAAAGGGTCTGGTTTCGCTACTTACTAGCACGGGCGAAGGCTTTATCCGGAAAAGCTAGTCAGAACAAAAAATACCAAAATTTAATTTTCTTTTCTAAACCAATCAGTTGTATTGTATGCTTCGAGACAAGCATTTGTGTGCGCTTGTCGACTTTCAAAATCATTTTATTCGTGTGCGTTAAAGTTAAAACAAGCGTTATCCACACTACTAGCTAATGTTAAAATTGTTTCTACTAAGTATCAAAATATTACTTCGAAAAGTGTCACATAACAAACTAGCAATCAGTTTCAAAGTGGTTAATTCTACAACTACTGCTTGAGAATTTCATTGTTCTTGTTATGTTTCAGGCATTCTGCGAATTCCGTTAATATTGATCTGGAAAGTTCTAAACCGAAACCACGTTCTAAACCACGTTTAAGCGGATATTACCTCGCAGGGCGGGGGCGCAGACCGGTATGAAGGTACGATCTTGAATGTAACCGATCCTCGGGCGTCTCGCTGAAAATTTGATATTCAAATAAGTACATAATTTTCAAAAGTTTTTATTTGGACGATATCAAACAAGAATCTTAAAATCTGCTGTGATCAAAATGATAACTTGCATAATATTATTGTGTAAGTATTAAATTTTTAGACTATGTTGTTATCAAAACAAAAAATAAAATAAAAAAACCTATATTTTCATCCGTCGCCGTCTCATCCGCTTTGTAAAGCGGATGAGACATCCAGCTGTAGCTGGATGGTGAAAATAAAGGCCAATAACGCGAGAAATGCTTCACATAGTCACATGTGTATTCTGAATAGACTCAGGATTATGATTTCTGGGGACAACAACCATAGCTAAGATTTTAATTCATGGCTTGTTCGATCGCCATGTTGATCTAATAAATTAAGTTCGAAGAATCAGCTGCGACAAGTAGGTACTGTAAGAGAAAGTAATGCGTTTGAAATTCAAATACAGAATTCTCGCCATTGAAGGTACATATGTCAAACCGATGGATAAATCTGTCTTCTGTTCCTGACCTGGGGGCACAAACCATACGGTTGTGTTCCGGTGTTGACAGGACTTTGCTACGTTTGTAATCTTGATAGGTTATTGCTGTTCTGTTTCTTTGACAAAATCATCTTTTAACGAAAAAAGTTTATATTGCATGTAGGTTGTATGTTTATTATGGGACTTGTTGCTCATAATAAAATAAGTAGCTTATATTAGTAAATGCGTAAGCCAAAAGGCTATGACAAATTTTAATAAGAAATCCCGAAGTGGGTTGATGTCAAGCACGCGGCAAGTCATTAAAACATCATTATCCACAGCCCGACTTCACCGAATGTTGGAAATAGCCCTTAGTTTGTGCCATCCGCTACGATACTGCAACAGTCCGATCCATCGTTTGCTTTTATCAATGTCACAAACACATAGACAAATCTTTACAATCTTCCACCCCCATTACGTGCTCTTAAATGTTCACATGCTTTTAAATTTAAACTTAAGAAAATATTATTATTTAAACAAAAAAGTACCTAAGAAAGGCCTCTCTCTACATACCTCTACATCCAATTTCATACAACAACAGTAATTGAGGTTTATTTCTTTATTATTTGGATTTTTAGATGTAGAATGTAAATGTAAAATACAGGAATTTAGATAATTTTGTTGCCTTCTATTTTTACTTTATTGCATGCCAAAAAACACAATTTATAATTATATACACATAAACTACCCACATATGTATATACATATGTATATAAAAATATATTTATTTATCTTCCTAATTTGTCTAATTATTAACTCGATATGCCTTATAATGTTTTTAATATTATTTTTTTGTTATAGATTCTGGACTTTAATAATTATCATTTATTCATAAACCTGGTTCGTTTTCGTCAAGGTTTTGAGGTTCAGACTGAAAATCAGCGTCGGTATTGTGCTCGGTGCGGTAGCGACATTTGGCTGAGGCTGAACCTACTTAGCCGCGCACTTGGGAAAGACCAATGTTTTGTAATGTTGTGTATTTTATACCTGTTCCGTGTGTTTTCTTTTTGCCTTTCTGTATGTGCGTGTGTGTTAAGTAAATAAATCTTTATCTATAAACAACATGGTCATATGATGGAAAAGGAGGTCAAGTTGTGATGGACGCACGTTTGTTCCTCTACGGCAGATGCTTCTGAGTAGTTGAAGGAATGCTTATACAATTTAGTTTCACTTAAAAAGTCGTACCAGAAAACCAGCGTAGATAGTATAATGATAGTTATCCACTGGCCATCCTTATGCTAAGGTACCGTTTGCTAAAACATTGAATTTGTGTCTTCTATTTCTGCGGATCAATAAATGTATTTTTGTTTCTAAATATAATCTGAAAGCAGGTCAAAACACAAATATACAACATAAATTACCAGCATTCTCTGCAGCTGCGCCACAGATTGGTTTGCGACGGGTGTCCCGTTGATCTCTTTGATCTCGTCACCGACGTGCAGGGTCGCCTGACGGTGGATCATCCCGCCGTGCATAATCCGGGCCACGATGCATCTGCCGTCGTCAGCCAGTTTCAGCGTTATGCCCTGGAAACAGTGCATTTTACGTTGAATCAATTATGTCGTAAAGGATCCAATAACTGCCTATATTTTCAGACTTGTTGGTTACGCAACTATGCAATTAAATGGGATATTCTCATATAAATATAATAAACCTGTACCTGGTACAGGGTTTCAGCTCCTGAGCTGAATTGTTTCATAAAAATCAAATAATGTCTTTGGTATTTACATAAACAACTACAAACTGAATTCATTTACGTTACATTCTATCTGTACACCACAACAAAGGCACTCAGCACACCTGAGGAAGGCAAGGACCACTAATTCTGCTGTCATCTAGGCCGTCTATAATCTATAGACAGATACTAACGGCTATTGGTATCAGAAATTGCGGTCAGACTTGATTGTGCGGTTCTAGAAATTAATTTTGGCTTTGCTAAACTATGTTGTCTCGCAATTACGTTGGATTGGCCGGAATCTATGTCAAGTGTCAAAGAGATCGGAAAATTAATATCAGCAATTACATCTTGCTTCTGAAGTTACCTTTGTGTTTCGAGTATGACCTATGCATCATCAGCTTTTTATGAGCGAACATTATTACTTCGAATTTATTTCTAAAATTTACAAAAATATTTTTAATAAAACTTCTTTTTAGGTCACTTTCGAAACCAATTATAAGAGACCAGCCTCGAAAACAGAAATATTATACATTTATCGAAAACCAGATGTCATGGTGATGATGATGGATATCATGGCAGGAAGTTGATGTCAGTGTTAGGTATTGCTTACTCGAACAATTGACTCATCAGTTTCTCATAGTCTATAGACTGGCTGGCTGTTTTATCGTGGATCAGGGCAGGAAGCTCATTGTAGTTTCTTACTGACTCATCGGTAGGTACTCTAGTTTATGGAGAAAGAAGACCGTCCGTTGACAGGCGAGGGCGGTTGTTTTATAGTGGATAAGGGCAGTAAGGTAATTGTACATTCATTCATTGTATTGGCAGGTTGATGCCAAAGATGATGGTTGGTCTTATCAGAAATCTTACCATTGCTAAATCAGTGCTCTTCTGGAACTGCACAAGACGCATACTAGTCATGTTCTTGAACTGGGGCATCGTCCGTTGTCGGGCGGGTATGAAACTACGAGACAACTCGACGTATTACGTATACGATTAGATTTATAGTCTTGTCGTGGCGTAGTATAGAAGAATGTAAGAAAAAACATGGTGTGCTAAACCTACTCAACGTGGAATGTGTTCCTTTGTCATTATGGAACTGTCCATAATGAATTATCCATAGTTATATAGGATGTCAATGTCACCAAGATAACAGCAGCACAACCCATCCTGGTCTTCCACAAGTACCCTTGCGGTGCAGGGAGAAGATGCCCCAATCTTACCATTGGTTCATCAGTGTTTTTCTGGAACTGCACGAGCCGCACCCTGGTCACGTTCTCGAACTCGGGCTCCGTGTCTTCCTCGTCCTCCGGCGGCGGTGCCGTGGACCGCCCGTTAACGGGCGGGGGCGAAGCCCTAAGAGACTCCTCGCCATACACCTCGCGGGCGACCACATCGTGTGCTTGGAGTAGAGCCTGAAACAATGAGATTAGATTTATAGAACTTTTTGTGAGTTGAATTTAGATTAAAGGCGTTCGACATTTCCTTAAGGAAGCTGTTCGGTAAAATATAGAAAAAGGTACGCGATAAAATCCTGTATAACACAATAATTATGTTATATGTACATATATATATATATATATATTGTTTTAGGTTTTCAAAGTTTCAGCGCACGATGAAAGTAGTATTTATTTGTGTAACTAAACTAAATATTAGATATTTTGAGGCAAACATTTTCATTGTGCCGTGGGGTGCCGGCAATAGAATGTTAACCCTCCTCTTATGCCCGTGGATGCAGTAAGAGCCTGCTAAGAGATACCTCCGGAAGATGGGCAGCAGCGTCTTTCCGTGTTTCAACATCCTGTACTGCGCTCGCCAACCCGCCTGCCAAGTGTGGTGAGTATGCCAACTACCCCTCATGGAGATCCATGAGGGAGGCCTATTCAGTAGTGGACTTTTAACGGCTGGAATGATGATGATGATTTTCATTGTGTCACCTGCTGCAAAATATCAAAATGGCTGCGGGTAAATATACCACAAAGGTTCTTTAGCCTTTTATTTCAAATTTCATAATCGTTTTATTTTTTAAACCTATTTAAGTATGCCAATTGGAAATTTCTGTTCATCCAAATAACAATTATCTTGTCAATAACTGTGCGAAGTTAGTTCCGAACAAATACAGCTCTGTGTTCCGGAAGTATAATCAGAATTACATATATTACTTGTATATCTCTAGACATATGTATACGCGATACAATACAATTTTAAACGCATCAAATCAAAACCAGATTTTTCCTAAATAAAAACACTTGGTACAGTGAACTCAAAGCGATAATTTTATAAAAGACCCGAAACCAAATGATCCAGTACTTGATATAAACCAATTAGTTCAGTGGTTAAGGTAATTTAAAATTTGGTCGTTTTCACGTCTCAGTGCTTTATATAGCAGAGCTGTATACTGCCCGGCGGCGTAAGCCCCGAACGGGATTATCCACAGGGATGTATTTTGGCAGACAGGGGATGTATTTCAATAATGACACAAAATAGCTATAACAAATAAGCTTAAGTAGCCGTGGGGTGCCGGCAGTAGAATGTCCTCTCTTGCATACAATAAGAAACTGCAGAGAGATTCTTCCGAAATATGGACAGTAACGTCTTTCCGTGTATCAACATCCCGTACTGCGCTCACCAACCCGCCTGTCAAGCGTGGTGAGTATAGCAACAACCCCCTTATGATCCATTCGTACTTGGAGATCCATGCGGAAGGCTAATGCCTAGCAGTGGACGTCCTAAGGCTGGGATGATGATTATAATGGTGAAAGAGCTTAACGGTTTTACTGGATATAAATATAATTATTATGTAGATCGTCTCGTCGTCGAGAGACGATTTCAAAGAGACATCAGGCGCACTGTGTAGGAGGAAATCTCGGGATCGCGAGCTGTGGAAGAGTCTCGGGGAGGCCTATGCTGGCAAGCAACACAAACTCATTACCGACGTTTGAATTTAATATAGTAACGCTAGATTTAGGTTTGTGAATAAATTCTGTTGAAATTGAAAAATTATGTAGATATTGTACTAAACGCTAAAATATAATAAGGTCTTAGTCAACAGTCTGGATTTGTATTTATACAAGTTAGGTTTTTTGACTCGTCTTCTAGCACAAATTGATTATACGCCATAGATAAATCGAGTTTACTAAATTGCTGACCGCCATGAATCTTAGAAAACAACTCGCTAGAGGTTGGTAGTGGGTATTGTTCAACTAAAAGCTGTTTATTGATGCTTACTGAATAATAAGCACATAACCTGACAGAGCCATTATTTTTTAAAACTGAGACTATCGGCGATGCGTATTCCGAGTACTCGGTAGGTTCAAGAATACCTAAATCGACCAACCTATCTATTTCTTTGTTAACCTTATCGCGTAATGCGAATGCGACGGGACGCGCCTTGCAAAAAACCGGTTTTACATAGTCTTTTAACAACGATTTACTGATTTACCTCCTATGAACCTCCATTCTTTCTATTCTTCTAGATCTTGTACAGCTCCGCGGTGGACGCAGCCATGCCGGCGGCGCCGCCGGCTGCACTGACGACTGCTGCCGCGCTAGCGCAGCTCATGTTGTCCGCCATGATGACGACCTCTGCCAGTGTGAGGTCGGCCAAATACATTGCGTACAGCTTCTCTTTCTCTGGCCCCGACAGCATTCCCACTATGAATTTATCGCGGAGCGCCTCTTCCACATTCAGAAAACCACATTTATCTGTGAGCCCACGTAGGCGCGCCGCCCATTGAGAATATGTTTCTCTGGCCTGTTGCGTAGCCGCATAAAAGTTGTGCCGCTCACTATACCCAACGCGCTTCGGGGTGAAATGGCTGTCTAGTAATTTCATAAGGTCTTCATATGGAACGTCTTTGATATTTTTAGGCAATACCATGTCCGTTGCCAATTTATAAGTACCCTCAGAGAGTGCACTGAGCAGGATCGCTTTTCTTTTGTTGCCCGTAGAATCAGACTTTTCGTTGATGTCATTTGCTACGAAGTACTGGGTGATACGTCCTTTGTACGTTTTCCATGTCTGAATATGATGGTCAAACGTATGTAATATTCCAAATTGTGCGCTTGAAGACATCTTGAACGCAATATTTTATTTTTTACGCGGGTAGGTCGTCTCCACTGTTTTGTATGATGATTGAGGACGGACAAGTGAGACAGGTGTACTTCGATCACTGGCTAGCAATGCACTGACGTTTATTGTACGACCGACACATACATGACACTGGTGGCAGCCGCACACATGTATAACACTCCCTCATACATCTAAATCATTAATCAGATGCAAAAAAAATCAGTAATCAATTTATACAAACATAATCAATTTAGTTTTTTCCGCGTTTTCGCATGGATTGTATCTCCAAATTATTCCATTTTGATTCAATTTTAAATGATCAATTATCCTTTGTTTTCATCGGAAAAATATTTGTTTTAAGTAGTTTAATAAACGTTTTTGAATATTTAACGGTTCAAAACACGATATTTTTCACTTGACCTGATAAAAATAAATTATAAAGGAAGGATAGTTTTTGCTCATTTTTGTGGTTGTACCAAAAATAAACAAATTTTTATAGAATTTAAGTAGGCCGCGCCAGCGCGCGCTCCTTCATAAACCCGTAACCTGGCCATATAATAAAATCATATAGAAGATGGACGATAAGAAGCGCCAATTTTGAAAAAAATGAGTATTGCTTTTTCTATTGTCGCCGGTGATGCAAAATTTCAGCTCTATCGCAGTCAGGCTTTGATTTATCCAGGACGAACATACAAACATCGCATGATAATTAAAAGCTTGTAAAGCGTCCATTCTGTCACGAATCAGTTATTATTATTATTAGTAGCAGTCGATGGTTCAAATAAATGTGCATTTCCTGGTTGGAGATTCGCATTTCCTGATAGCGAGTCTGTTCAGCGTTAAGCCTCCCTATGTCCATTGACCGCAACATCTCTCTGAGTATTTCCACAGGGATTATCGAAACGGCATACTTGGAATCAATTGAATTAATTGGTAAACGGTGCGGACTCGAAGGACCACTTTGATCAGCTATTTAGATACATAAGCAGGCAAAGAGCTGCCCATCTTCCGGAGGTATCTCTTGGCAGATTCTTACTGCATCCCATCCACGTGTAAGAGAAGAGAAGCAACATTATACTGCCGGCACCTATCGGTATAATTTGATAATAGACTGTCGGAAGCTTAATATTTTCTCACAACTATTTCGACGGACGATAAGAAACTCATTTAATCTAGGTACTGATCTCAGACGCACAGTAAATGAAGGTAGCTCAAAGAAGTGGGCAAAATTATAAGATTTCAGTTTGTTCCTCCGTAACATTACGTTTAACAGCGTGGATGATACTATTACCGTTTCTAGTATAGCAATAAAACGTTAATTGCAGAGCGAACAAAAACTTAATTATAAATAGGATAAATAGGATTCGGATTGTGAAAAATCCTGCTTCTTGGAGACGGGCGTTGGTAACTGCGTCTCAGTTTCACTTCATCATTTCAGTCGTAAAATGTCCACTGATGAACGCAGGCCTCCCTCATGTATCTCCATAAGTGGTAGTTGCCATACTCACCACGTTTGGCAGGCGGGTTGGTGAGCGCAGTATAGGATGTTGATACAAGGAAAGACGCTGCTGCCCATCTTCCGGAGGTATTCCTTAGCAGGCTTTTACTGCATCCAAAATATATTGATGTTCCTTTAATATGTACCAAATGAATTGTTTTTAATTTATTGTAATATTTATGATCTTAAAAGGCAACTTTATGTTTTGTAAAAACGTTTCTGCGAGCGTAGCGAGCTGTGGTCGTGAGTCATTAATGTGAGGCATTCCTCTTAGTTCACCAATATGAACCACACCAAAGTCTAGGTCTGCAAAGCTCGCAGAAACCGAACATCAGGCGGTTGTCCTGGTATATTGATATGACAACTCGGAAGTAGCGGTTTTTTTGCGGATGCAAAAAAAACATAATCGAGTACCTACCTTAGGTTATTTGATTTATTTTTAAATTGAGGACGTTTGCCCCTCTTATTTGAATTTTTACACAATTTTTATACTAACAACATCGTCCAAATTGTTAGTATGAAACTTAAAAAAGCATTTGGTTCTATGAGTGAGCTCCCAGTCACATTAAAAAATAAGCAAATTAGTTAGGGCTGCCTTTGCGTCTAATAGCGTTGAATATTAACTATACCTAAATTTAAGCAGCATGTAACAACCGTTTTAAATTAAAAAAATACCAAAAAATTGTTTAAAAAAAATGGTTTTAAAACCAATTTTTAAAACTACCAACCTTATTAATAGGGTGTGCCACAAACCGAAGTTAAAATTAACTAAGAATAACACCTTGACTTTTTTGGTTACAACGTTACCTTATTTATTACATACATACGTTAGCATACCATTTACATACGGACTGATTTACCACGTAAAGTTAGTAAGTGTCGAAGCGAACTTTGGACAGCTCAAAAGTTGGCTTTTATCTGTCACGGCGCGCTGAGGAGATGTATTTTCAAAATCCCCTTTGAGGGGTGACATAGGCCTGGAGGGGAGCAGCCCGGCGACGAAGATCATTCTGCGATTAGCATGCACCATAAGGGGGAGCGCGCCGAGACACGCGTGCACGACTTTGTATAGTCTTGAGCTACCGGAATGACCCATAGCTCACAGATTCGGTCCGTAGCAAGGTTTGTACGTATGCCGTGGGGTGCCGGCAGTAGAATGTTACCCCTCCTCTCCTACCCGTGGATGCAGTAAGAGCCTGCTAAGGGACACCTCCGGAAGATGGGCAGCAGCGTCTATCCGTGTATCAACATCCCATACTGCGCTCACCAACCCGCCTGCCAAGCGTGGTGAGTATGGCAAACTACCCCTCATGGAGATCCATGAGGGAGGCCTGTTGTCATCAGTGGACGTTTTATGGCTGAAATGATGAAGGTTTGTACGACCATGGGAAGGTGGAGGGAGTGTTCCCCTTTCCTTACCTATCAAAAATTACGTAGAGACGGCACAACATAAGGACCATGTGCGCTTAAAAGGTAATTGCTATATCTGTAAAACACAATATTCAGGACCTAAAAGCAAGGCATTCTTCAGAGAGTATTGTTTTAAAAGCTACATAATTATCAACGAAAATTATAATGACGCAGTACACAGAATAATGTCACGGTAAAATCATAAATGAGAACGGAAACTACATTGTACAGTGTTGTACAACCGTCATTTTAATGGCACAAAAACTGGTGTTAATTTTAAAAGCATTGCGAAATATTATTATCGCCAACGTCATATTTCGCTGATACTCTAGGTATAGGTTTAAAAACATCGTGAGGAGACCCGCGGCTCACTCAGTTTCAGACGTATCGACATGTTCTTTCCTATGAGTAAGTATAGTTGACTAGGCTGAGAGGATGGTATATGTGGTGGGAATGTCCCAGATACTGCAGCCGTCCCGTACACCGTCAGGTACTAACATTATAAACCATCTATCAATCTAACATTATAATCATCAGTATAATTGACGAGCTCTGTGGCGCAGCGGGCGAAGGTCCGCCTGCGACGCAAGGGGTTGCGGGTTCGATTCCCGCCTCGGGACAAATGTCTGTACTACCTGCAGATATTTGTTCAGGGTGTTCTGGGTGTTTTTCTATATATAATAAAAATATCTATCTATTTAGTATAATGTATTAAGTATATCAGTCATCTAGTACCCATAACACAAGCTCTGCTTAGCTTGGGGCTAGATGATGCTGTGTGATTTGTCCAGCATTATTTATTTATTTATTTATTTATTTATAATATAAGCGGTAAGGCTGCCTATTGTTTATCTTATACTTTTTTATTATTTAAATTAATTATAAGGTATTTACTGTTGTGTACAATAAAGTGTTCATTCATTCATTTATTATTCACTTAGTGCGCTTCATAAAACTTTTTTCAAAGCGTGGGAGCAAAGCTAAGTAAGCTTTGCTTAGGTACTAGGACTGATCTCGTCCAAGCAAAGCTTATCATCATTTCGTCCACTACTGAACATAGGCCTCCCTCATGGATCTCCATATGGGGCAGTTGCCATATTCACCACGCTTGGCAGGCGGGTTGGCGAGCGCAGTATCTGATGTTGATACACGGAATGACGCTGCTGCCCATCTTCCGGAGGTGGCTCTTAGCGGGCTCTTACTGCATCCAAGGGCAAGAGAGGAGGGGCAACATTCTACTGCCGGCACCCCACGGCAAGTTCATAATACTAACAGCATTACTTATTTATCACAATGAAAGTAACTGAAAACATAAATGTAGTCCTGTAAACAGAGAACAATGCAAGTACAACGCAATTTGCATCACAATGGCGTATGTTGTTGTTGTTCACAAGAGCCTCTTACTTGATCCGGCACTACGCCGTTATACACTGGTGCAAATGGCAATGGAATACATTTAAATAATGGAATTTTAGACTTGGGGTGCCGGCAGTAGAATCCCCCCTACTCCCATACCCGTGCTGCAGTAAGAGCCTGCTAAGGGGCACCCCCGCAAGATGGGCAGCAGCGTCTTTCCGTATATCAACATCCCGTACTGCGCTCACCAACCCGCCTGCCAAGCGTGGTGAGTATGGCAACTGCCCCTCATGGAGATCCATGAGGGAGGCCTGTGTTCAGTAGTGGACGTTTTACGGCTGAAATGATGACTGGAATTTTAGACGTGGGGTGCCGGCAGTAGAATCCCCCCTACTCCCATACCCGTGCTGCAGTAAGAGCCTGCTAAGGGATACCTTCGGAAGATGGGTAGCCGCGTCTTTCCGTGTATTAACATCCCTACTGCGCTCGCCATGGATATCCATGAGGGAGGCCTGCGTTCTGTAGTGGACGTTTTACGGCTGAAATGACGATGATGATGGCCGCCTGCATACCAACTGACGCGAAAAGCTAGCTTGATATGAATAGCAGTGGACTAATCATCTCAGCCGTAGAACTAGCGTCCACGTCCACTGCTGGACAAAGATCACCTCACCCTGTTTTCGGCTTGCAGCATCCAGCGTCTTATTCTTCTTATTCTTATTCTTGTGGGGGTAACTGGATCTACACTGACGTCCCGCATAGGGGTGTATTGTGCATTGTCCCCCGTGATGCTAGCCCGACCCTAGCCAGCCCAACTCCTTAAAGTACCGGAGAAGGACTCTGGGCCGCCGGCAGCATTCCCTGAGAATTCCCGAAGGATATGCAGATGTAGTAGAAGAAGAAGGGCATGACTCTATGAGCTCCTGCAGTCCCGTCTCCGATCTGGCGTTCTTTGTTGCGGTGCAATGCAATAGCACGTGCTCCACTGTCTCCTCCTTCTCAAGACACCCGCGACATAGTCCACTGTCTGTTATGTCCAGCGTCTGCCGGCGTTCGTTCGCAAATCATCACTCCATATCGCTAGCTGGGTTCGATTATTGGATTACCTACCTAGGTATATCCTCCCTCATGAATCTCCAAGATCATGAGGCGGTTGCTGCTATACTCCCCACGCTTGGCAGGCGAGTTGGCGAGCGCAGTACGGGATGTTGATACAAGAAATGAGGCTGTTGTCCATCTTGCGAAGGTGTCCATTGGCAGATTCTTACTGCATCCATGGGCAAGAGGAGAGGCAGCATTCTACTGCCGGCATCCCACGGTAAGGGGTAATAAAGCCGATAGCAACAGTGGACTAGTATAAGGCGATATTAATGAACTATCCTGCTACCTAGAAGTACGAACTCAACTGTAAGAGTCTGCCAAGGGATACCTCTGGAAGATGGGCAGCAGCGTCTCACCGTGTATCAACATCCCGTACTGCGCTTGGATACAGATCTCTGTTATCGTGTTTGTAATTATCTTCTCTACAATTAACTGTTGAAGTTTGAGCGAGCGTCTCTCAATCGAGTGGGTTTGTATTGTTATAGGGTCTTATTAGTCCCACTGGAGCGATAAACGTCAAACAATATTTGGTACCTATAGAATGTTCAGATAGCAATCAAGATAGCTTTACAGATAGCTCAGCTAGTAGCCGCCAATTCATCAATACGAGCCAGTCATAAAACTAAACCAAACGCTCCAGCTGACATTCATGGGGCGGCTTTACAAATACGTGTTGTAAACAACCTTTAAGTCAAAGTCAAACTGCGTTTTCTATATACTTATTGATTTTGTAATTTAGGCTTGAGAGTAAATAAATTGATTGATTGGCTTAGAAATGTCAACCATGATAGTTTCAAAAGTTATAGATGGAAGTTCAGGACGTTTGCCCCTATTATTTGAATTTTTGCACATTTTTTATGCTAACAACATCGCCCAAGTTGATAGTATCAAACTTAAATTTGCGTTTGGTTCTATGAGTGAGCTCCCACATTAAAAAATAAGCAAATTATTTCAAAAAAGTATTTAGGAGGCTGTTGGCACTCGCGCGCACTGCGGGCTGCCTTTGCGTCTAATAGCGTCGAATATAAAATATACTTAAGTTTAAGCAGCACGTAACAACTGTTTTAAATTAAAAAATGCCAAAAAATTGTTCAAAAAAATTAAAAAATTGCTTGATTTAATGTCCGCAAGGATATTGTATAGTTTAGGTATTGCCAGATGACATTATTCAACGCCGTTGAACAGAAAAACACTTTGCCAAGATTCAATATCATTAAAATAATCACATATGGAGTAGCTTTTTATAAAAAGCTTAAATCTATGAATCTTTAGTTCCGTCGCCTCATAGGGAAGCATATTTATGAGCTTTTATCATAAGTTATTTATTATATCTAGAAGCGCACACAGTTTACCGTAGATTTCTCGTTACTTTTGGACTCTAAAAGGGATGTGCAATACAACAACTGGCGCCGCAGGCCGGGTCTGAAGTACTAAGAAATCTGTCAATGTTCAGTTTCCATAGACTTTTTTCGTTATTTCGGTATTTTCGATATTGTATAACAACGAACGTAACCTATGTATGTTAAACCAAGCGACATTCACGTCCCAAAATTCATACAGATAGAACGAGGAAGTAATCATTATACAATTACGTATTTTAGGTAGGTAATTATAATATCCTAAATGAAGCATATTCAATTTAATAATTTGCTCGGTATCCAATTTAATCATCTCCAGGTTGTGGTACGAGCCAGGTTGAAATGGAGATGGGCGGAACACTTGGCTCGAAGGGATGATGGAAGATGGACGAAAGCCGTAACTAAATGGTGGCCAAGGGACTAAGTGCGAATAAGAGGCAGACCACCCGCTCGATGGTCCAATGATATCGGTAGTTCCGTTGGAAACCAGTGGACACAAATCTCAAGGGACCGGAAAGAATGACGTATAACAAAGATAGACGTCTCTTTCTTTCCTGGTCTGTGGCCTAGATGGTGTTGTGAGTGTATAGCACAATTTAAGGTAAATAGCAAGACGCGATATTACGTTAGATGGTTTTAAATCGAGTAAAACCTCATCAATTTGTGCGTGACACAATCGTCTGTACGCGGTATCGGAACTCCGCTTCCCGGTCAGCAATCGGCAGTTATTGCGAAATTCTCGATACACAATACGTGGCCTTAATACCGGCCTATGGCACAGGCTTTTGATTATATCTGGGCCAGTCTGACAAACAGAGGTTGTGAGCTGATCGAGCTTTTTCACTTAAAATCATATTAAAAATGTTATATTAGAAAGATTGAAATCGTGGTTTTCTGGCGATATGTTTTAAGGTTGGTAATTAAAGTATACCAAAAATAGGATTTGTTTTACAGGCGACCTTAAATATAGTAGGTGATAATAAAATACCCCTCCGCACGAAATATGGGCGAAGAAAATTAATATAGCTCTCAAGATGCTGTTCGGACTGTCCAGTATCTACTCTCTACCTACGTCAGGGATCAGGGATGCTGACTTTATACAAAATCATCTACTTTATATTTCAGGAACACCCTTAAAGCACTGCAGTGACGAGGTAGTCCCAACATCATCCTAGAGATGTCGTTATACTATAAGCGCAAACTCTGAAACCAAGTCTCCTAGCTTTATGGTATTGCTGACGTGCACCAAACTGTTACGGTTGACTTAGCTTTTCAGCACATTCTGTGCCAGTTCAGATGCAAAGTTGAGATTAATACCATGCTCGAGCGGACCCAACCAAAACCAATATAAAGAATTTCCAATACAGACGACGTTTCGATAGCCCTCGAACTGTGCTTCAGATGAGATGATAAAATATTGCAGAGTTGGTGTATCTGTAGACACAGCTCTTTATAATTTCAGCTTGCTTTCATATTTCATTTCAAGCTGCTTAAGAGTCATTGATTTGGTTCGAAAAAGCTGTAGACGTATACAAAGCAGTTGCTAAGGCTAATTCAAGGGAAATTAAAAACCTCATCAGAATGTTCGATTCCGGTGGGATTTTAACCCACGTGAAATCGATCATTGGCCCTTCCATAAGCCGGAAGTGCTTTAACCAACTAAGCTACTTACACTTTCCTGTTAAGATCGTATCGGTTGTGTACCTACCGATTCACACTAGGTCAAGTTTGATTACATTAGTATTTGCAAAGGTTTGATTGTAAACACTTTTGTGAAAATGAAGGAGCCTCTTGTGAATACTTGACAAAATATATTTTTTTTGGACACTTTTTTTTGTGTTTCGGTACAGCCAGCCGGCCGCCTATTGTCACTATGTTATCATTGTTTCTCTTGTTATTATGTTTAGTTTTAAGGTGTGCAATAAAGTATTTTCTATTCTATTCTATTTTACAGCTTCGGAGGTAGGTACTAAAGTTTAATGCCTTTTATCTACGTATTGTTTCATTGTCGGATGCGGATAGATAATAGTCAGTTGCCTGTAGATGCAGTAAAAATCTGCCAAGGGATACTTCCAGATGATAGGCAGCAGCGTCTTTCTGTGTGTCAACGTCCCGCACTGCGCTCGCCAACCCGGCTGCCAGGCGTGGTTAGTCCTATGGCAACAACGCTGGAGCCTGTGTCTAGCAGTGGACGTGGACAGTCTTTCGGCTGAGATGATGATGATGATGACGTTGTGGTGGCCGTTTTCGTGTCCATCAATTCAAATATTTTGTTTGTTTTTACCATCTCAGTGTAGGTAAGTACATGTAATATAGTCACAAAAAAAATATTTTTATCTTTACGAAGCGGACATTCAGGAGTTGGACGTCTGAGTGCAACCTGAACCGACGTGTTTCAATATCATTCAGTCAGCCAATATGGAGAAACACTCAGCTAAATGGACACGGAACACTGAAAATAACAAAAGACTTATAAACTCGTTTAATGCAAACTGCAATTAAACGAGTTTAATTTTATCAATCATATCTATAACAACCTGTAATTGAAACACTGGTAGTTTGAATCACCAAGTAGATTTTGGTTCTGTTCTGTAGTTATTGTTGCAACCCAACAGATATATTAAATAGGGTATTTATCCAGGATACAGGAGATTTGAATTTAAAGAAGAATTAAATTTTAAAGACGCCAAGATACGCCTGAAGTCCAGTGAAACAGCACACTAAGTTCAAACATTCTCCAGCTTAACATAAAATAATGTTAAGTTTACTTTTGTAAGTCAACAACTCGAACAACTTCGGTGATTTCATTTAACAAATTACAAATATTAGCGATCCCGTACAGATTGAACAAAGTTTAACAAAGCAAGGAACATATAACAATATCCGAGCGTCCGGCGTTGCATCCGAAACGTCAAAGATAAAGGAACACAGACGGGTCTGCTAACGTAGAAACAATAAATTAAATAAATACCTATAAAACAGTGCGCGGGCTATGACAGGTGACAGGCGTAATACCACTGGCGAGCTAAAAGTTTTAAGTCTGACAGTTTATTAAATGCAAAGGAGATATTTGAAGTTGGTCATTGTATTTTAATAGCTGAATATTTTGTTACTGACTTTATTATATTGTGACTATCTCCGTGGCGCAGTTGGTTTAGTACTGCGACAGGGGATCAATCCTGTTCGGGGACAAAATATTTGTTTTATCTGCAGATACGAGTATTTCTCGGGTCTGGGTGTTTTCTTTGTATGATAAGATAACTGATAAGTATGACATAAATATGTTAAAAAAAAACAATTCAACGAGCTCTGTGGCGCAGCGGGCGAAGGTCCGCCTGCGACGCAAGGGCTTGCGGGTTCGATTCCCGCCTCAGGACAAATGTCTGTACGATCTGCAGATATTTGTTCAGGGTGTTCTGGGTGTTTTTCTATATATAATAAAAATATCTATCTATGTAGTATAATGTATTAAGTATAAGTCATCTAGTACCCATAACACAAGCTCTGCTTAGCTTGGGGCTAGATGATGCTGTGTGATTTGTCTAGTATTATTTAATTAACCGTCCAGTACCTATAACACACGAAGCCGTGTTGGCATAGTGGTATGTACTCCCGACAATCCGAAGGTCGTAAGTTTGATACCGGCCGTCTTTCTTGAAAAATGTATATGCACACTTAACACGTGCTTTAACGGTGAAGGAAACATCATGAGGAAACCCGCGGCTTAGTTAGCTTCAGACGTATTGACCTGTTCTTTCTTCTGACTAATAGTTGACTAAGCTGAGAGGATAGTATAGGTGCTGGGCAAGCCCAATCCATCTAACAATGTCCCAGGCACTGCAGCGTCCCATACAGCATGATTACCAGTTGCTGACGCTGTATAAATCATCTATAACAGATGCAAAGGCCTTACTACATATAACACAAGCTCTGCTTACTTTGAGGCTAGATAGTGCAATGACCAGCATATTTTTTCTTTTTCTTTTTTTATATTATGTAAGGTGTTTTTGATACTATGTCAACATATTAGGTACATCTTATTAGGCACATTCAGCTTTTCCTTAGATGAGTAAATACAATGTGTTTTTATATAGTACTTACTCAAAGACTTAACCGAAGCGAAAATCTTTCTCTCGCTTTCCAGAACATTCGTTACACAGTCCAAATGTCCAGTGGAAATTAAATTCATTGAATGTTCAATCACGATTTTGAAGAGTTCAAATAATAGAGTTTATTTCTGTTGGACCCTTTGAAAAAGGTTCTAAAAACGTCTCTTTTCTAAAACCTGGCTTAGCTTAGGAGTTAGCATGCCAGGGTAGCATTTGAATTGAAGTGATTTTTTCACGAAAATAACTGTAGGTACCTACGGCTTCAGATAGACCTCGATTTTCTCATAAATCATCATCATACATCATCATTTCAGCCGTGAGACGTCCACTACTGAACACAGGCCTCCCTCATGGATCTTCACGAAGGGTAGTTGCCATACTCACCACGCTTGGCAGGCGGGTTGGCGAGCGCAGTACGGGATGTTGTTACACGGAAAGATGCTGCTGCCCATCTTCCGGAGGTATTCCTTAGCAAGCTCTTACTGCTTCCACGGGCATGAGAGGAGGGGTAACATTCTACTGTCGGCACCCCACGGCTAGCTTTATTATATATAAAGAAAAAGCACTACCAATCTCGTTCCCCGTTTGACCTAGTTATCCTTTCCATAGGCTGTCGCATATATCTGATCAACGATTCCTTGACAGGCTGTTTACTCATCGGATAAACTTGAATGTTAAAAGATATACATATCTGGTGACTCTATGCGAAAACAACTTCATTTATTATTCCTGAATAGGTTTGATGGTGATTATCTCAGATGGAAAAGTCGGATAACTATTTTTGCGAAGGGGACGCAAAGGGGATAACTGGACAAAAGTTTCACAAATTCCCTTAACCATAATAATTATTTTGTATCCTCATATGGCCCATGACTATGGCCAATCCTTTAGTTTAAAAAAATAAAATGAAAGTAAATGTCAAAAATGACGGTAAACCAAAAAATTTTTGACATTTCCTGTCATTTTTCTTAGCGTGTGAGCCAGAAGGGGATCGTCGAAGGGGATTTTTAGAATAAGCCACAAAATTCATACAAGTAATAGTGTTACAGAGCAAGTTGAATAATAATAATCGCTCTGTAATAAAAACTACTTATCCCAATAGTTGATTTTAGGTAAGGATACTTATTTTCCGTAAGGTGCCAGCGACAGCTAGTTTATAATATTGCGGTGGGATGGGCATCGACGGCCTGACTTCACTCACTGCTGAGTATAGGTATAGGCCTCCCTTAGCTTGTGCCCTCCGCCGCGATCCCGTGCAATTTTTAACGTAATGGCCATATCAGTTAGTTTGGCTTGATTAAGATTTCGATAGTGCTGTCCGATCCATCGTTTGCCTGAGAATCTAACAATGTCGACTGCAGCCGGACGAACAACATTTCTAAATTCCTGCCACGGCCACCATTTAGTAACGACTTTAGTCCAACTGGTGGAGTAAACATGATTCTTACTGATGATTTTATGCTGTGGGGTGCCGGCAGTAGAATGTTGCCGCTCATATCTTGCCCGTGTATGCAGTAAGAATCTGCCAAGGGATACGTCTGGAAGACGGGAAGCAGCGTCTTTTCGTGTACATCATCCCATACTGCGCTCGCCAACCCAGCAGTCTTACGGCTGGGATGAAGATGAATAGTGATTCTTACTGGTTTTATGCTCCTAAAGTTATAACACGCCAAACTAAACAGCCCGCGAGCGGCGCGGGCGTTCCAGAAGCATCCATTAGTTCCTATAGATACGAAGCTAAGTCGAAGTAAGTTACAAAAAGTTATTGATCTTATATAAATCATCTGAAATAGCTGTGTATGTAATTGCTGAGCGGTGATTTTTAGGTAGCTATTACTAGTGCTTATATTTATTCTACTTATTATAGCTTGGAACAGATTTATCCCCCCGATATACTCGTATAAACAAGGATTATGGATTCCTTTGGATTTATGTTGAAATCTTTGTTCCAGAATCTGGAAACAACGGTGCCTACAGTAGGTACCTGTCTAGGATTGACTTTATCCAGATTTCAAAGATTCTCGGTGGATGCTTTGAAATATAAGAAATGTACATTCAAAAAGAGCTCAAAAGTGCGTTTATCTAGCATCAACGATTATTTTAGATGATTAACAGCTTCAGCAGCTTAATTTGATTCACGCTTTAGGAACCAATTTAAAATCTATAAGGAACTGAGTAAAATTGTCTACAATAAATATCTTCGTAAAGGACAATACGAGTATTATACGCTAATGTATATATAACAAGTTGCCAATATACCGATGAAGTACATAGATATTTGTTTTTGATAGTTTTAAGAGCCTATTATTAAGAAATAACACCTATTTAGCTTGGATATAATAAGTTCTTTCTCATCCATCGAACGAGTTCAATTATGTGTTTTATTCAATTTAAACCTGTATTGTTCTTTATTTGTGAAATAAGTATTCTATGTACTTTTTGCTCTATTTAATAAACACTTATTGACTATGACTTTGATCCGGGGGGGTCGAAAGTAGTGTTGTTGTGACAGTGTTGCCTCTCTTCTCTTGCCCGTGAATTCAGTAAGAACCTGCCAAGGCATACCTATGGAAGATGGGCAGCAGTGCCTATCTTAGTATCAACATTCCGTCCTGCACTCACCAACCTAAGGCAAGCTGCCAAGCGTGGCAAGTATGTCAACCACCCCCTTATCATCAGACCGATGAGAAGTACTAGGATGTCCAGCAGTGGACATCCTAGGCTGAGATGATAATGATAATCCGAGGGTATAAACTAATTTAGCGTGTGTAATTACCGAGTTTTACACGGCCTCTGTATCTGAACAAAAGCTTAAAGTTTTCGAAACCTATAGTCCGTAATGAGTTCGGTGACTGAAGGATAGAATAATTTCAAAATCAATGAGCACAGAGGGACAACGTAGTAGTAACAGCTTAGTCTCTGTTGCACTTCTTAATTCTTCAAATAACTATCCTGCTCTATTTTGCTATCACAGAACTCATACAAAACAAGTAATCACTAAGAAAGTATTCACATCGATTCCCTCTGAATAAAAGTCAGTTTCTGTCCTAATTATTAAGGGTCTCGTTAATGAAAATGAGGAAAGTATTCACCCAGATAGCGATGTAGGACGATTAGTAAAAGCTGTTTGTGGTTATTGAACCCTCTGGGAAGCGTACGTAGTCGGCAGTCTCATTTATATGTATTTATATGAGAAGGTTAATACTCGCATAGGTATAATAGTAGTATATGTAATAGGTATATGTGAGCCGATAAAAATGCTAATATCAGGTAAGATTATCGGCTAAGATGGGAGGATGGCATAGCTGGGCAAGCCTAATCCACCTAACAATGTCCCAGGCACTACAGAGTCCTGTACAGCATTATCACCTGTTGCTGACGCTGTAAAGTCATATATAATATAATAGATGTTAAGGCCTGACTATTTATGGGCTATTTTCAAATTCTGTCAATAGTCCTAGCCAAGATCAGCACTTAAGCTCTTGTGCTTGTTGCTCCATTACCAGTTTGGGTGTAGGTAAAGGCACATTTATTGATAAAGGGGAAAACGACCGTAAATTGGACTAAGGTATACGGCAAAAGAGAAGCCAACATTGTGTTAAAGCGATCCCTTAGTCGAAGGCCATCTGAACCCAATCTGGGCTCCATTTTTTAATCACTCGCATATGACTCATGGTCTGAGGGATTAGCGCTGTGGATTTTCCGCAACAATATGCTGGCCTTACGCACAGCACATGGTGGCCATTGTATATGTTTCTTGTTTTTATTTTTACCTTTGTTGTATATAGATACAACAAAGGTAAAAATAAAAACAAGTATGTATACATATGTAGGTATATTATATGTTGCCGTGAGAATAAAAACAATGTATATCTATGATTTAATCTCTTGAAATGCTCTAACTGCCCCTCAGCGAACTATTAAACCAAGTGATCTAGGGAGGTCATCAAATAATTAGTTAATTGTAAGATTTCCCTTAGTAGATATTATCTATAATGTACGTAACAATAATCATCATGCATCTTCGTATCACAGAATAATCTTAATGTTTACTAGTTGATGCAGCTGCCGCAAATCAAGCCGAAATTTCCATTCCAGCAAATGTAGGCGACATTTAATCCCGCTTAAACAGCTCATTTGGACAATACTTGGATTACGTTGTTTGAATAGCTTGAATTATTTGCGCGAATTTCGCTCTTCAAAGAGCATGAACTTTGGTTCGCTGCTATCAAAGTAGTTTGATTCATTGTTCGGTTTGTCTTGTCAGTTGTGCAAGCAATTTGTATGCCAGCTAAACTACAGTTGTTATTAATTTGCTTTGTTGAAATATCAGAATTTCTGAATGGAATATTACTAGCGGTTTATTAAAGTTCTGGAATAGTAAGATAATCATATTTTGTAACCATAGAACATATAATATTGTAATTAGATGATTCTGACATTATACTTGCAGTCGTTACCCCAAATTATATATTTTTTGGGGTTTCGTAGTAAAATAAGAAACTCTTAGGGGCCGTCTCCACGAGCGAGGGAATCGCGGCGATGTTATCGTCCGTGCCACGTATTTCTATACACTCTCTTAGAGGCCGTCTCCACGAGCGAGAGAATCGCGACGAGTCCGCGCTATAGAATCGCAGCGATTCCCTCGTTCGTGGAGACGGTCCCTTATAGTTTTAATGACTAAAGTATAAAACCGTAATGTTGCATGGACCTAATAAAATAACAACGAAAAAATGCATACAATCAAACAATTTGGGGTACCTCCCATAAACGTACATAAGGTGGATGAACGTTTTTTTTTGTTGATTTTCCAATCGTGTGGGGTGGAATATGTATTCTTAAACCATTTAGGCGTTGCGAAAACAACTTCTAACAACAGGTCTACGGTTAACTACGGAACCCTACTTAGCGCGTGGCCCAACACGCACCTGACCTAATTTATTAAACATTGATTTATACCGTTATCTTGGCGTCATTATTTTATATCTCCATACAAAATTACAGCTTTCTAGGACTAACTGTCTCTTCGTAATGCCGAAGGCAGACGGATAGACAGACATACAGACAGACAGACAAAGTGAAACTATAAGGGATCCTTATTGTACTACAGAACCATCAAAACATCATCAATAGATTCGCACCTTTCAAAGAGTTTTTGTAATATCACAAAAATATATTGTGGACATCCTTCATAATTTATCACAAGAAAGTGGCACTCACAGAAAAGCCTTTTCCACAATTTTTCAGAATTATTATAGTGAAAGATTGCTCCATTTTTGGTCCGAGCAAATATGGACATAATAATGGGCTACCAGTGAAGCTATAGGCGTAGTATAGTGCTTTTTACAAAAATAAGTAAACCGACGAATATTAACAAAAAAATTGTAAAATAATTATAATTTAGATTCGGACTTGGTATAAAACATAATCATACCAAGTAGAAATCACAAATCCGACTCAAAAGTATAATTATTTTATTAGATTAAATTATTTTCAATAAGAAACCTACTCCTTTTTTTGTCGGTTAAAGAACTAAGAAGATCATTAACAAATACCCTCAAAAGATTTAACGAAACAAAAATAAATTAAACCTAGAAAATACAATCAAAGCATTCGCCTGTTCCAGTAAAACACAACTCTATAGCTCCTTTTATACAAAGAATCCTCACGGTTAATTCGAAACAGTCATAATAATAACACGTGTATTAACAATTCAGCTTAAGCGTGGCCATTACCACTCATCACGAGTTTAATTCTGGGGATAATATAGGAAAGTACCAAGGCAGTTAATTGTAAAACATTTTACGCTAGGTAAAATTCTGCGTGCACGGCAGAACACGGTAAGCAGTAGATGTATTGTGAATTCGAGGGTTGCGATAAGCGGTAGCGGGAGAACTGCTATGTTAAAAAAAAATTCTAAATGTGCACACTCTTCCATCCTTTATTCATTAAAAAACACACCAAAACCTGTTTTCACTAGCCTCTTCACTACAACAAAAACGCAATTGTCCTCACTGGAGCCACTGCGAAATTTCGAATGAGTTTTTATTAATTTAGATCAGAATAAAATATTGTACAGACGTTCGTTTTATATGAATGATACATTACTATTTTGTTCTCCTTTCTTCGAAATAATCTAAGATTTATCTGATACATGAAATCCATAGTCAATTATTAATATGTGCCGTGGGGTGCCGGCGATAAATGTGTTAATTTAGTTATCTATCCTTGCCTTTTTTAGTCAATTAATATAGTATAGAGCAGCAAAGTTTTCACTTTAGATACGAAAATACGACTAAACTTAGCCGAAAACATTTTCACCACTTCAAGGGATAAATATGTAAGTAGTTAGTAGTTGCGATAAAAACCAAAAAGACATTTGATTCTTACATTTGAGTCACCCCCAGAGGTCGATCGATCGAACTGACTAGGTCAGTGCTGGGCAAGCCTAATCTATGAGTATCTAACAATGTCTTAGGCAATGCAGAGTCCTGTACAACAATAATCCAGCAAAGAAAAAAAATACAAATAGAGAATAATTGAAACAAACAACAAAATGTATTAAAACTATAATAGAATCGTCCAGTCAGCAGCATTATTTCGAACCCAAATGCCACATAGGAATATCAATTCACAATGGGAAAGAAAACATTTAAATAAATTAAAAGTACATAGTTTAATGTTGTTATCGCCTTCGCTCGTCGCTTGTCAAACACGCGAGCCTTATCAACGCTCTAAGCTTTAATATGCGTGAGCATGGAAGTGTTCCCATAAATTGTGGATACACTTAAGATAAGCACCTACGAGCTATCCAAGTAAAAAGTACATAACGTTAGTCTTGACATGATTTTTTACTCAGGTTTTACACATATTTTATATAATATTTTGCGTTTCATAGAAAACAGAATAGACATTAGTTTTAGTTGGAAAGTACTTCGTCCTCTTCATCACTCTACTGAAGGTTGGCTGTTGTCTTGCAGCAGGGTATTTTACACCCATTTTTGGAAAGTGTCATAATTACATGTTATATGCTGATAAAAGAAAAAAAAATTATCAAATTTCATTCAATCGATGAGTGCCAAAAAAATGCATAAAAATTTTAAATTTTTGCATTTGCGCGTAATTTGACGAAAAAGCTGGGCGCAGTGGACGCCATATTTCTCTGTGGTCATGACGTTACTACGCGTGCGCTATTACTAAAGTAATCAGTTGACAATGACATTATGTTATTTACATCGTCGTATGACGACGTGACGACGAGAGGAAATTTTGAATTTAATTTGTTATTTTATGAACTAACATTATCCGACTGCTTTTTGGCAGTCGGAAAAAGTTATTAAATAAATAGTTTTTTTCTCATATGGAGTGAAATACCCTATTTTATTCCTTGTATATAATTATGCTAGCCTAAACAAAGCTATATTCTCCTTCGTTAACTCTTTTCCACTTTCTTATATTGCGAAGACAAGATGTTTTAAACGAAGAACATAATGACGTCCTCTTTTGCGTTTGCCACGATTATGTTGTCGACCATAGAACATATCGCAGCTCATAAAAACATAGACATCACTCATGCGACGCTGCCATCGAAAAAGTAGATCTTATCAATGACTTCCATTTTGAGACCATTATTTATCATCACAGCATTTATTATACTGTATGTAAATACAGTATAACAAATGCTATGTTATAATTAATAAAAACACACATAAAAATGATCAAATAGAAAAATAAAAAAGTTGAAAGATACATTACCTACAACTTAAAATGTTACACACGAAAAAACTAAAACGTATAAAAAATATTAACAAATGGTACTAATTCTTACACTATCAACTCCTACACAATACCATTCTATGAAATGTCTTATGACTTTGTAGGCGCGCGGAGAACAAAGTAGAAATTTCACTTTAGTATTAGTGTCCAAGTTTCAAGGCCTAGAGCCTAGAGCCACCACTAGAGTCTTACGGCAACTAATGTTAAGTACAGTCTCTAGTCTGTATTTAGTTCTATGATAGCAACGCCGCGTCTTCTATATGGTAGACTAGCGCACCCCGCGGTTTCACCCGCGTAGTTCCCGTTCCCGTGGGAATAAGATAATAAAATATAGCCGTTGTTACTCAGGGATAATGTAGGATTCTAATGGTGAAAGATTAAAAAAAATCGGTTCAGTAGTTTTTGAGTTTATTCGTTACAAACATACAAATCTTTCCTCTTTATAATATAGAGAGATATGTCTTGGACGGCTGAAATTGGACTTCAGTGGTGGCGGAAGTATGCTATCATATTTAATTTATCTTTTTTTTTTTTCGATGGCAGCGTCGCATGAGTGATGTCTATGTTTTTATGAGCTGCGATATGTTCTATGGTCGACAACATAATCGTGGCAATTTTCTGATTTGATGTTGTAGGGTTTAATACTTCGCGTTTGATAAGACTCGTAAGAAGATTTTAAAGATGTTCCTATTCCCAAACGTGTATCCAAACAGTACGACATTTTTTGGAATTTCCGAGTCACAATGTATAAAATACCAAACAATATCATCATCATGAAATCAGTCGTAGGACTGCTGATTACGTCCGCTGCTCGACATTGGCCTACCTTATGGAACTCCACGATCATGAGGGGTTTTTGTAATACCCGCTACGATTGGCAGGTGGAGAGCGCAGTACGGCAGGCTGATATCGTATCCCGAGATTTGCAACAGGCGTAAACCTCGCGATGATCGCTATAAAACTTCCATTTTGTATCAGCTAGGACGCGAGCACGTGCTACTGCACTGGGGTGCCACAAGACAGACCAGAATAGAGACAGGACTGCAGGAGCTCATGGAGTCATGCCCTTCTTCTTCCACAACATTTGCGTACCCTTCGGGGATGCTCATGGAATGGTGCCGGCGACCCCGAGTCCTTCTCCGGTATTTCAAGGAGTTGGGCTGGTTAGGGTAGGGTCGAGGCAGCACCTCGGGGGTCAATGCACAATACACCCCAATGCGGGACGTCAGTGCAGATCTGGTAACCCCCCCCCCCCCCCCCCCCCCCAGAATTAGAATCAGCTAGGAATGGACGTTTGACAGCTATGTTCGCGAGATTTACGCCTGTTAGAAACCAGTCGCGAGTTTCGTAATCAGCCTGCGAAATATTGATACACAGAAAGACGCTGCTGCCCTTCTTCCTGAGGTATCCTTTGGAAGATTCTAACTGTATCCACGGGCATGAGAAGACAGGCAAGATTTTACTGCAGGTACCTCTTCCGTAAATTCTTTGCCATGTTATCTGTCCAATACCTAAGAAATAAATTATTATTTATTATTATAATTATATTTATGCCGTGGGGCGCCGGCACTAGAATGTTGCCCCTCCTCTCATGCCCGTGGATGCAGTAAGAGCCTGCTAAGAGATACCTCCGAAAGATGGGCAGCAGCGTCTTTCCATACATCAACATCCCATGCTGCGCTCCCCAACCCGCCTGCCTAGCGTGGTGAGTATGGCAACTGCCCCTTATGGAGTTCCATGAGGGAGGCCTTTGTTCATTAGTGGACGTTTTATGGCTGAAATGATGAATGATTATTATTTTCATTATTATTTTACCTCCACAAGAAATAAATATCACATAAAATTAAATTCATTTCAGCGCCTGTCTAAATCTTATCTTACGAGTTAGCACATCCAAGGTTTATAAGATAATGAACGTCAGACGAAAATCATAAATCATTGAGCCCATTATTTGGTAGGATTTTTTCTACGCGGCCGCCGGGAGATTACGTGTTGATTTAGAATGGAACTGCTCAGTTATTATTATTTATTTAAAACAAAAACGACTTCTAATTTTAAAATCCTTGACTTGTTGCTGAAAAAATTCAAACCGCTGTATGTAGGTACGCCTATTATGTTTGAGTATTTCCCTTGATTTATCATGTATACCATCGTCAGAGCAGGGCGTAAAAACAAGCAAACATTACATAGTAAAATAAAAAACCCAATCGCAAGGTTAAATTTAGGACATGAAACTATGCCATTGTGGGACTTCCATGAATCCTTCCAAAAACAACAGGAACATAGTAAAATTTAGTAAAAGTTTTTAAAATGCACAAAAAGATTTCCCATCCAATTTATGACCGCGCAGGTTGCTTAACCTCGATAATTTATTTCGTACTTTGTTAAGGCCGGCTTTTTTTATGATTCCATTGCAAATAGTTTTTGGATTTTTCTCTGTATCTGGAATAGAATAGAATAGAAAATGTTTATTTATGTCTCAAAGATACATACATGAAAAATAACACATTAAGGTACAGAAACATAAATCGATCGCCAACTCAGCACACGCCGTGAGAACACGACACTGATTTTCAGTGGCGCCGTATTTGTCCCACAGGACGCAACACCGACCAAAACAAAACATCGAAGATTAACAACAGTATTGAATTTAACAATAAATAAACTAGAGAATATATTTTAACATTAATATCCATTAGGTAGATATTACCTGTTATAAATGTTTAAGGTTATATAATTCAAAATAAAAATATTGACAATATTAATTTTAAAACTTATTTACATTAAACAAGTCCTAAAAACGACCGTTTATGAATTCAAATCTACAGTATAGGACTATATATGTACCTTGCCAAATTTCATAGTTCTAGGTCTACGGGAAGTACCTTATGAATTTTGATTCCCTTGAGAATGTCGACATGCGTTTTTGCGGCATAAACGGCCATATCTTTTTTTCATGTTACTTAGAATATTGATTTTTTCAGAGCTTAAAGAGGCTGTAGATTTGAGTACTTATATAGGTTTTAATTTAATTTTTTTTCCGTGAATAGTAACACAGGCTATGCGCCTATAACTAGCACCAGTATCTCATAATACAGGTTAGGATTAAGTTTCCTACACTATCAACGGGCATCTGTTCACTGTGATTGTAACCTTTATGAGAGAAAATAAATATATCTATATTATTATTAAGTATCAGTGAGTGACCGTGACAGAACGAAGCTTTTGACTTTCTATGGCAATAAGGTGATTTCAAAACATAAGAGCAGCGCTACTTTAAGACAAAGGAACCTACCGTTGTTTTCAACGATCCCTTTTTTATTAGCATTAAGATTTATTAGAAGATTTTCGATTCTGATTAAAAATGTATTTACTGTGAATACTAAGTAGAAATATTTATTGCTTTTGAGCTCATTATGGATTAAAAGGTTGAAAGGTTTGGGTTAAAAAAGTTAGGTTTAAATATTTCGTTAATAAAGATTGATATGGATATTAATTTATTGACGGGTACAGGGGCAAAGCAAATTTGCCCCCATATCTTGCCCGTAGATACAGTAAGAATCTGCCAAGGGATGGGCAGCACCGTCCTACCATGTATCTTAAGGTTTTACTGTTGTGTACAATAAAGTGTACATTCATTTAAAATACCGTACTGCGCTCGCTAACCCGCAATATGGCAACGACACCCTCATTGTCAGTACTTGGAGATTCACGACGGAGGTCTATGTCCACCAACAAGATGGGATGATGACCTAGTGAAGACCGCAGGTCGACGGTGGATGCAGATTGCTTCCAACCGCAATAACTGGATATCCATGAGGGAGGCCTTTGTCCAGCAGTGGATGTCCTACGGCTGAAATGATGATGATGATGATGTGTCTATGTCCACTTTGTCCAGCAGTGGACGTCCTACGGCTGAGATAATGATACCCTTGCTAACTAAAAGACGAGGCTAAGACAAACTTGACCCAGAATTTCCAGAGTCAGGAAAGGCAGTTCATAAAACACAAGTCCATTTCTATTATCAACACGGGGTTCTAATTTGGAAGAAGAGGTAATTATGCCCACTCTGCATTCTTTATTACATTACCTACGTTGGTAATTCTGACTATAAAATATGACTCACAAAGAGGTTCCAACGGAAGATCAGAGTTGTTGTGTCATGTGCAAAACAACAAATTCTGAGTTGGATACCTATTTTTGACACAACATTAAGATATTGTTTTATTTTTGTATTGTGTCACAAATAAATGTTTAATCATTTATTCATTCATTCACAAGATGCAGCGTAGGCAATTGGTATTCATGCGAGATGCTGCTAGGAATTGCACGACAGAGTCGGCAAAATATCATAGGACATTGTTGGGTGGATATGGATTTTGCCCAGCACGTATACCATCCCCTCAGGTTAGCTGGCTATTCGTCAGAGGAAAGAACAGGTCAACTGAGGCTCACTAAGCTAAATAACTTAACAGGGTATTGTAGCATTTATACGTTTATCATTAATTTTGATAAGGTAGATTAACATTAACAAAGAGACATTGATCAGAATTTTCTGCGCAATAATACCAGAAACATCTCCGAACTAAGCCAGGATCTAATAAAAGCGGGTACATACTTACACTAATCTAAGTAGCATTATTGATAAGAAAGATCAAGATAATAAAACGAATTGTACCCATAGCGAAAATTGCCAGCTTATTAGATTTATTTACGTGTTTGCGTGTGAAGGCTTTTTACCTCTTTCCTTTCTACAATGGAATAGATTAGGGGGCAAGTATCATGCATCGTGATCCAAGTGATAAAAGGTCAAAATCGATACATTTTACAAAAATTGTCATAATCTCTAACAATCTCTCTGATAAAGGGTTAAAACAAACTTTCTGCAATCTCGTCATCTCACAAAAGAAGCCAACCGATCGTGTTGAATCGACTAGTAAAGAGTGCTAGGTTTTTACAGGTTTTTATAGTGATGTGACAAGTTCGGAGTTAACACTGAGAAGTGAGATGAGACCAAGTATCACGCAAAATTACGATTTTCGAGAATCGGCCTCCAGGCCCTTTATTCATTTTATTTATAGCCCTTCTTCGTTCTCCTACCCTGCAGTTTTAGACTGTGTAGCTCAATATGAAGGGAGCATGAAATGTGTTTCTTGTTTTTTGCGCTTCCGTGACTAGCGGTCACAATTCTGCCAGTGATACATTCATAAACCACCCCGGAGAATCGAATGAGAATATGGCCATTGTTCTGTAAAATGTGTTTACGGAGACAGTCATAGAATTCCAGAAGCTAAGGCTGTGGCTTTAGGTAGTGTCATTATTCTTCTTCTTGTGTTCACAATTCTGCCAGTGTCAACTATCATTGAGTAGGGTTAATTTTATTGTTGTTTTTCCCTATCATCATGGGTTTGCCATTTCCCTTTTGGTCTTTTGCTAAGTCATTTCGTTGCAAGTGTCCGCCCGTGGCATAGATCGTCAGCATAGACCTGGGGTTCGGCTTTGAGGGACAAATTTCATTAAATGTATTGTTATTTTTTATGCCACAACAATACTCTATCCACCAACGATTGACGTTATGAAGAAAGCACAATTTGTTTGACGGGTGATAAAATTCTAGGTTGAAAAAAGCGTCAATTTCTTATATTCTTAACACGTTTCATTCAACAATGGAAGTTATCAGGCCTCTTATTAATTTTATGTTTAGCTTTTCTTCCCACTTTGCAGTTTAAGAATGTGCACCTCATATAAGGAGCGAGAAATGTGTTTAGGTTAAGACGCCACGTAAGCAATGTTATCTCTTTCCTAGTTACCTACAATTTCGTAAACGATGCTTTGCCAGGTCATTTTCATAGCAAAATGAATTGTGTTGATTTTTGGGATGATGTTCTATCTACTTGGGCACTCCCGAAGTAAACCCGTATATGGTGGTCGGGTTGTAAAGCCATGTTAACATTTGTTTTGCCCAGCAAATATGTTTTATAAACCAAACATGTGCTTGTCACTATTAGTCCGCCATTACAATTACAATTAGCCATAAGTGTCCCACTGCTGGGCAAAGGCCTCCCCTCCAACTTTCATTACAAAACTATTAAATAACATCTAAGATAATATCTTAGATGTGTTTACACAAATCGTCAGTTTTTCTTTTGTAATGTTGGTAAAAACGCTGAGAAAAGCTGTTGCTTTGGTCGGTAAACTGGAATCTTGAGATGGAGCATGCCATATCAGATAACTGAGTAGATGAAAGCAATCATAATCTTTTATTAGATACCTTTTCTCTTTCTTCAGGGAAACATTGTGAGGCAACATTGTGTTTTTTCTCTGAATATACTGAAACTAAGAATTTAACTCGAGCTTTAACGGCGAAGAAACCCGCGGCTCTATAGGTACGTCTTAAGCTAGCTACTTCAGACGTATTGAACTGTTCTTTTCTGTGAATATTATATGATTAAGCTGAGAGGGCAAGGTGCCGGGAAAGCCTAATCCATCGAACAATGTCCCAGGCACTGCAGCGTCCCATTATAATACCAGTTACTGATGCTGTCAAAATAAAAATAGAAAGACTAAGGCCAATTTTTCGTGTGCTTTACAAAAATGATAATCAAATTTTTTAAATGTAGTTAACAAATGACCGGAAGCGTACCTTTTTCTATGAAACCCTTTGAAGTTACTTTGTACCTTTACAGTATTTATCGCCCACTATAAACAAGCGTGGACCTTTTCAGTTCAAAGGGAAACGTGTGGTTTACACCGCCAACTTTGTTTTTCCCTGTTATTTGCGTTTTATATTCCCTGTTATTTGCCTTTGTCGCGAAAACATGTTAATAAATTTGCGAAATAACGGCGCCTAAGTCTGTTTGCGCGTAGACCTGGATGCAAAAGGCCCAGAGTAGAGCTGATTGGCAGTTAGGGGAGGAGGCTTATCCCCAGCAGTGGGGGCTACAAGCTAACAATGATGATGATGAAGTCTGTTTTGATTTTGTTACTGTACTGAGCTGTTTGTACTGTCTGTACTGAGCTGTTGTATTTTGTTCCTCGTAAAAGATCCGTGAGGCAATAGTAATAGGTTAGCTGCCGAATTTCAATCGAGAGAGAGGGTGGTCTCTACCATCCGCTTGGAAACCATGCCTTCATAACAGTCGCGTGAGCAGTACGAGTGAACTTGGTGAACGCTGCCTGTTTGGCTGCTTCCCTGTCACTTTACGACGGTGGAGAGAGCAGCAACGATGAGTAAGCACCACCCAACGACATTCCGTCCATACCGCGAGCAAATATAGCTAAGGTTGCCTGGAAGAGATCGCTAATAGTGATAAGGCCGCCCATTGTACTTCTACTTTTAGTTCTGTAAGTTTCATTCTATGTTATATTATTTTTGTGTTAGTATTAAGTTAAGTACAATAAAGAGTTATCTATTGCTCAATCAAAAAAACTACTCGTAGCAGAACATAACAGTCTAGAAGGACTTTACGAAAAATAATGATCTTACTGTTCAATGATAAAATCCTTTACTTGTTGCTAGATACCCCAACCGCTTTATGAATGCCTATTACGTTTGATTGACTTATATTTATCATGGATCCTAGCATTAGAACTGGGTGTAAAAATAAGTAAATATTAGGTGTAACAAAATTCCCAACCGCAAGCTTAAATTCAGGGCACGTAACTAATAGCATTATCATCTCGACGTTTACTGCTAGACACAGGTCTGTAATCTATGCCTTGAGGCAATCCAGTAGACCCTATTACAATTATTTAATTCCTCGTGGACCAATCATGTATCTGTTCGATCCCAAAAGTATTTCCTAAATCGGTTCATAAACAACGGAGTTCTAAAGATAAAATATAAATACAGATGACTTAGGAACCACTTTTTATAAGTCGGTTAAAAATAATGTAAAAGAAATTAGTAAGTGATGAGATGGTGTCAAAAAAAAGATGGTGTTAGCCGTAGAGTGCCGGCAGTAGAATGTTACCCCTCCTCTCATGCCCCTGGATGTAGTAAGAGCCTGCTAAGGGATACCTCCGGAAGATGGGCAGCAGCGTCTTTCCGTATATCAACATCCCGTACTGCGCTCGCCAACCCGCCTGCCAAGCGTGGTGAGTATGGCAACTCCTCCCCTCATGGAGATCCAAGAAGGAGGCCTGTTCAGTAGTGGACTTTTTACGGCTGGAATGATGAGATGGTGAATGAAAGAGAAGAGTGTAGGAGAAAACGTATTATGCCGGCAAGAGAGAAAGGGCAACATTCTACTGCCGGCACCCCATGGCATTCATATATTTTTTGTCAACTAGAGAGCTAGTGTATAACGTTCCACAGTGATCTGGCACCAAAGACGTGCTACCAAGGACGTCCGTTAAGGTTTAAAACGTCGAGTTTTCAAGTTTTCAAGAGCAGTAAATTCTATCAAATTGTCTGCAGATTCTGCGGAATCATTACTGGAGACAGTTCTTGGTTCATGCCGTCTCAGCTGAAAGCCAGTATTTCTAACAGATTGGGTTAAGGGAGTGGAGTTTTGCTGTTCTCAGTTGGTTATAGTCTCGTTAAAAGGTAATAATAATAATTCATCCCGAACACTTAGTTTTGTCGTATTGACTAATTTTTAAGAATTTTTATAGGATTAAAAAAAAAACATATTTTGCGCCAAACATTACTTCATGTAAGCAGTATTGACCAATTTTCCGCTCGCTAAAAAAAGTTTTTGCAGGTAAAAGTAATAGCTCAACTTAAAAATTACATCATTTAGTACTTCCCAACACGACAAAAATGACGATTAGTTGTGTGTACAGACAGCGTCATAGATAAAAAAAATAATGCTTACTTATTGGTGACACGATTATTAAGGAGAAGGTAAAAATTGGCAATATATTTAATATCTATCTATCTATGCAGTCTCAACGTACACCATAAACAGGAATAGCACAAGGAGAAAATTATATTAACTCTTCCAGACCACCTTGCCGAGATTTGGTTTGCATAATTATAAGAAAGTGACGTGAGTTAGACCTATGTAATAGCGCGTGGGTTGAATTGCCGTGGGGTGCCGGCAGCAGAATGTTGCCTCTCCTCTCTTGCCCGTTGAGGCAGTAAGAATAAGCCAAAGGATATCTCCGGAAGATGGGCAGCATCGTCTTTCCGTGTATCAACATACCGTACTGCGCTCGCCATCACGCCTACCAAGCGTGGTAAGTATGGCAACAAACCCTATTTGATCTTGGCGATATATAATATGATGGAGGCCTATGTCCAGCAGTAGACGTGAACAGCAGCCCAGCTTTTGGTGTTAAATTGACATGCATGGAGATATGCCTTTTTCCAGCAATGGGACACTTACGGCTAGGTGAAGTTGGTATTGGTATATTGTAACTACAAGCAAACTTTTAATAGGTAATTTACCTCTATAAATCCAACGAACTAAACGAGCATTTTGCTCTCTAAAGGAGATTTGAAGGGGTTTAGTATCAAACAGGAAAATCAAATGGAGCCAGGCCAGCGTCCTAGCATTTTCGATGATAAGTCAAGTGGTTTTGAATCAGTAAGCTGGCAAGGGTCGGTTTACTAACCCGCAAGTAATGTTATTCATCCCCAACCCCGAAAAAAACAAATGTAACTAGTCACGTCTCTACGAAAACTATATTTCAGCAAATAAATAAAAGGCGTTCACGAGAAACTCCGAAATGAGAGAAAAGACTCCATAATTCATGCAAATTCGAAACGTTCAACTATATAAAAGTCTGTCATAACTTTCGAGATAGTTTCATTAGTTTTCTGATATTCCGCACTTTTGGAAAGGCGTGAAAATGGCACGGGTAGGTTTTGACGTTTGAAACACAAGTTGGGCCTGTGCCATGTACTACACATTCGTTCGCGTCTCTGGTTTTTATTGCTATGTCCATGCTAATAGGAGGATAACAACTTTTATTGTGGCCTTGAAAGTGATACATTTATCTGATTGTAATATTGCCGTAGGGCGCCGGCAGAAGGATGTCACCCCTCCTCTCTTGCCCGTGGATGCAGTAAGAATCTTATAAAAGATATCTCCAGAAGATTGGCAGCAGCGTCTTTCTGTGTATCAACATCCCGTACTGCGCTCCCCAACCTGCCTCCCAAGCGTGGTGGGTATGGCAATAACACCTCTTGATCAGTACTAAGATCGCTTAGTATATGAGGGAGGCCTATATCCAGCAGTAAATGTCTTACGGCTGTGATGATGATGAATATATGACGAAGCCAAAAAATGCTGGTGCGATGACTACGGTCCGGCGCTGACTGACGGCGCGGGACGGCACGGCACGGTAAAGGATTTTCTTCGTGATTAAGTTAATTTTATCATTATTTCAATGAGTTTAGAACTCATAATTTTATTTCTTGAAAATCAAGGCACGTTGTCACATGCCGCGGGATCCAGCGAGCCACATAGGTCACAAGATTATGACAGCTCAACTAACAGCCTTTTAAAACAGAACTCGATCCGTGCACTGATTGAATAGGGCCGGCAGCGCTGACTTACTTGGGAAAATCATATTTTTTTTCTTCTTAAAAGATGACCGCTGATTGGCTGATTGATCGTCGATTGGCGAATGCTACACGCTCGATATGTATCGCGATATTTGGATCGTAATCCAGGATTACGATATTTATCGAGTGTGTAGTACAACGAATGGCGTATCACGCACGATACGTGATACTACACAAGTACGACCCTCAACACCTAGATATGGAGCTCACATTATGTGAAGAAGGTACTGGAAGAAAATGGTTCACCTGGAAGCAAAGTTGGCGGATTGCAAACCATTCTGCTAATCAGAGCCCGTCGTCGGTGGAGAGATCTAGAGCCTATCTTCCATTGAAGAAAGTACGGTATCAAGACGATTTTCCGTCCCCCCGCACAACTTAGAAATCTATTAAGATCTCCAAAGGATCCCTTGGGTACACCGGGTGTATACAAAATTCCTTGCGATTGTGGACGATCTTACGTAGGCAAGACGAAGAGAAATATATCAACCCGATTGTCGGAGCACATACGGGCCATGAAGAATGCGGACACAGATAAGTCAGCAATAGCAGAGCATGTGTTGACTTCCGGTACTGCGCATTACATCCGGTTCGACAAGGCTCAAGCGCTCGCTAGAGAGAAATTCTTTGTGCCACGTAAGATCCGCGAAGCTATCGAGATTGGGAGAACCAGCAACTTCAACAGGGATCAGGAATAGATAGTGCCTTCAGCATGGAATCCTTGCCTCAACCTATACGAGAGCGACACGCAAGGTGGGCCTTCCACATCCAATGGAGATGCAGTATGCGTGTTCTGTTCATCGACATTTAGTCGAGACGATAGTTGTGATGATGAACCTGCACCAGACAAATATGCCAGCGCCACTACTCCAACAACGACGCCTCCAACAGCGCAAGCACATCAAGCGCCACGCCGAGCGCACCCCTCCTCTCGCGCCGAACGTTACGAGGCTCGCGCGGCACGCGCTGCTGCCAGCGCCAGTGTCGTGTCGGTCCCACGCGCGGACGGGCATTCAGTCCCATGATGATGATTTTCTTGAAAAATCGAAACGTGTCGGAATAATCTTCGACATTACAATACTACGTGAGTAATTCCCGTTTTTACAAAATGAATAGTACCTCTATATCTCACGTTAATTTTGAAAATGTCATGTTGTAATTAATGTATTCATTTTAACTATTACGTATTTCATTGTATGTCCAGAATGGACAAGCTGTAATAACATGTACCTATTTTGTAACATCTTTTGTACAACAGTTCCACCATAAAAATATTTCTGATTCTGATTTTGATTCTGGTAAGGTTTACTACCTCAACGGGTCAGAAGACTCATGCCAGAAAACAAAAAGGCCCGACCTCCACATTTCTCTACATACACTGGGCAGTGCAGATCCTATTTTCCGAAGATACGAATATCAGATTTCCATATAAGTACATTTTGGTTAGGCTAGATGAAGTTCTGTAATGTAATCAATCAATATGGAACACGTGTTCTATATTGAGGCTTGAATTAGTAATGGCATTTCCTGTCCTTACTACAATCCTGCTAAACAGATGTTGATAATTTCTTACGAAAATACACGATTCCCTTTCCGGTAAATCAAGAAAATTCTGATTAGAAAAGTTGTAGATCAATACTTTCCTATTACATAATCAACCCTTGTCTGTGTTCCGAACGTGTGTTTACTCTCACGCTCTTTAGTAAACAAAGAAAACCTCACTCACAAGACAGTTAACTAAGCAATCAGCAAATATAGAGCTTACTTAGCATCCAACTCATCTTGCTCCGGATAATCACGGGTTTATAGTTACAGGTAAAACGAATAGCTAGCCCGACTGGTAGACAAGAAACGATAATGATAAGGGATGGCGTATTTTATGGAAACGATTAAAATTATTTTAAACGGTACTTAAGTTTTCGATTATTTAAGACTAGCCGCACTCCGCGGTTTCACCCGCGTAGTTCCCGTTCCCGTAGGAATACGGGGAAAAATATAACCTATATTACTCTGGGATAATGTAGCTTTATAGTTGTGAAATAATGTTTAAAATCGGTGCAGTAGTTTACGAGTTTATTGTTACAAACATACAAAATATAACACCGGCACAGAAAATAACACATCTTTCCTCTTAATAATATTAGTATAGATGTATGCCTACATGGGGTTTAAAGACAATTGAGATATTATCTATAAAAATAAACCACCTTTTAGTTTAGACGCACTTGCCGTCTTTAATATTGACATGACAAACAAGAATGATTGTGGAATGGGACATGTACAACACAATACATAAATGTTCAAGTTTTTAAGATGTGTGTCTATAAACATGTGGTTTGAAGACAATTGAGATATTTTCTGTGAAAGTAAGACTCAGCTCCCACTTGGCTTTAGAATGTAAATCACCTATTAGATTAGACACAAATGTCGTGTTTCATATTAAATTAATTTCTTCTTTGGGACTTTTGGGAGTAGCTTTTTGGTCTTACAGGACCTACAACGCCCAACCCTCCAATACAGATGTTGGTTAATCCGTACGTAAATACACGATTCCTTTTCCGGTAAATCAGGAAAATTCTTGGCACGAACAGCTGTAGATCAATACTTTCCTATTGCTGTTGTTCCAAACGCGTGTTTACTCTGACACACTTTAGTAAACAAAAATAAACATCACTCACGAGACAGTAAATAAAGAAAATACAGAGCCTACTTAGCAACCAAAACATGTTATCCTACTCCGAACTATCATGGGTTTATAGCTACAGGTATAATTAATAGCTAGCCCGACTGGCAGACAAGAAACAATAAGGAATGGATAACGCATTTTAATGGAACGATTTACATTATTTTGAACGATACATAACTGTCCGATTATTTAGGACTAGCCGCACTCCGCGGTTTCGCCCGCGTAGTTCCCGTTCCCGTGTGAATACGTGGTTAAAATATAGCCTATGTTGCTCGGGGATAATGTAGCATTCTAGTGGTGATTTTTTTTAAAATCGTTGCAGCAGTTTTTGAGTTTATTCGTTACAAACATACAAAATACAACATACAGATATTTCCTCTTAATAATAATGAGAGATGAGAAATATGGTTTAAAGACAATTGAGATATTTATCCATGAGAATAAACCTATTAGATTACACACGTGTCCCATATTGAGTTAGTTTCTTTTTCTAGCAGTGGATTTTCTGGTCCTACTTACTTTTCGACCCTCCAATACAGAAGTTGGTAATTCTTTACGTAAATAAATGTTTCCCTTTCCGGTAAATCAAGCAAATTCTGTGTTGCAAATATTGTACATCAATAATTTACTATTACATAATACAGATGTTGGTTATTCCTAACATAATACACGATTACCCTTCCGGTAAATCAAGCAAATTCTGTGTGAGAAATGTATTGTTGTAGATCAATAGTTTCTTATTACATAATCAACCTTCGTCTGTGTCCCGAACACGTGTTTAGTCTGACACCCTGTAAACAAAAAAACATTAATCGGGATACTAAACTAAGGAAATACAAAGCCTACTTAGCAACCGAAACATACTATCCTACTCCGAACAATCACGGGTATAATATCGTCGGGATAGCTATTAATTTTACCTTTAGCTAAAATGAAAAGTTCGACGGGTAGGCAAGATACAAGAATGAACATAATCAATTAATCATCTATGCCGTAGGACGTCAACTGCTGGACATAGGGGTCTCTGATAGATCTCCATGATAGGTTGTTGCCGTACTTACTTACCACGCTGCGGTTCGGCGAGCGTAGTACGGGATATTGATACACGAAAAGACGTTGCTGCATCTTCTGGAGACTATTCTTCTTGAGATATATCTGCCCTTGGCAGATTTTTACTGCATCTACACTGCCGGCACCCAACGGCATCAAGTATGGTGTAACGTCCATCGACGTCCTACGTATGTATAGGGTAAATAAATGATACCTACAACTGTATGTCCGCCACGCCTCGTCTGCGCAAAAAAATAAAAACGCGGGGAGAACCGTGGAAGGCAGCTAGTTATTAATGATAAAAACCAGCACTTTTAAGTTCCATAATAGATGGATGTTTTCAACCGATATGTCGATGTCAAGAGAGGATAATGGAAGCGTGACCTGGTCATATAATATTTTTAATTAAGGCGCATCTGCAATGACACGCCCCATACATAAATATTTGAAAATTCTATATATATTTCGCCGTGGGGTGGGCAGTAGAATGTATCCTCACTTGCCCGTGGATGTAGTGAGAATCTACTAACGGAAAGGAAGATGGGCAGCAGCGTTTTTCCGTGTATCAACCACCCGTGTTGCGTTTGCCAACGCGCCTGCCAAGCGTGGTGAGTATGGCAACAACCTCCTCATGTTCGTGGAGATCCATGAGGGATGTCCAGCTGTGGATGTGGACAGCAGTCCAACAGCAAAGAAGAGAGGGAGGTGAACTTATAGCAAGAACAACTTCCATACATGTATTCACTTGAATTCCACATTTCTCATCAAATTGAAAGTCGTGTTGGCCGAATGGTATGTACCCCCGACTTTCAATCCGAAGGTCGTGGGTTCGATACCGGCCGTGAACCAATGGATTTTTCTTTCTTGAAAAGTGTAAGTTCACATTTAACACGTGCTTAACGGTGAAGGAAACATCGTGAGGAAACCCGCGGCTTAGTTAGCTTCAGACGTATTGACCTGTTCTTTCCTCTAACAGCTGCCTGAGCTGAGAGGATGGCATAGGTGCTGGCAAGCCTAATCCATCAAAGAATGTCCCAGGCACTGCAGCGTCCCGTACAGCATGATTACCAGTTAATGACGCTGCATAAATCATTTATAATAATTGTTTTAGTGGAACGCTAAATCACTGGTCGCGAAAGAGCGAAGCCAAAACCAAACAAGGGGTTAATAGATGAAAAGGCCTTACATTTATTTTTATCAAATTATATAAACCAGCTCTTCTCCTTAAGCTATGAAGCTGCAGCTACTTTGCCTCACATTTGTTTTTCCACTTTCCACAGCTATGCAAAGGCTCCAACAATAGGAACACTTTACGCGCTCTAAGAATGTTCCAGCAGCCTTGTGAGCTTCGTATCCAAGACGTGGGTACTTTAAAAGTGACTATGTGACTAGTTCTTTTCTGGGCCGAAAACATTATATTGTCGAATTTTGTGGCGCAGATGGTATTAGCAGGCAGGAGGGCTCGACTGCAGCCGCAGAAAATAAGTATGTTGTTTTTCTGCGGGTATAGTCTGTAGTCTGGTTACTTAGCTATGTCCCATTAGGCATGTACATATTTACAAAAATAAATCTAAGTATTTTTTCAGCTATTTGGCAATCATAACATAAGCGTTCTGCTGGACTCGATGTGCTGTGTGAATTGTCGCATTTTGGTAAAGCGATATTGATTTGACTTAATACGAATAATGCTAGTTAGTCTCTCCTTTTTCATGAAAATATTGGCCTAAAGCCAGCCATAGCCATCTCAAAAACTAAAATGCAATATCACACAGCTGCTATACTGATTTTGGCTTGATTAAAGTAAAAAGTGGGTAAACTCCAATGAATATCGGCTTTCTTAGAAAAACAGCTGTGCTTTCAACATCTGGTAAGTAGTTTGTATTTTTTATAATGTTAACTACACTTAAGTTACTTAGAACATTTCACAGAGATGAACAACCTTATTAAATAAAACCAGCCAAGAGCAAGTCGGTCTCCCGCACTGAGGGTTCCGTGCCATCATACAATACAATATATGATAAAGGCGGTTAATATTTGTTGAAGAACCTTGACTGATAGCGGAACTTATGTAGATTTTATACACTTTCGATAATTTCTAAAAACTATGTAAAGGGTTCGTTATAACTTTCCTATAATCTTTACATACACTTCTATTAGGAATTAAATATTCAGCAGTTTATCTCCACAAACTGCGGAGATAAGAGGGAACGCTTTTTTTTTCAACATTTTTGTAAATAAGTAGGTAAATATACGGCTTAAAGCAAAACTTAAAACTGTTTATTAATGTGCAAATGAATAGTTTCCATATGATACCCCACATGACTAAATAACTACAGTAAAACTTTTGAGACCCTCTTTTCACTCCCTTGTCTAAAAAACTTTGCAAATTAGTGAGTTCGCTATAATTTTTCTATAATCTTTACATACCTCTATATTACTATTAGTAATAAATGTTTCAGGGGTGTATCTCTGCGAAATTCGGATATAAGGGGGAAGAACGCATTTTTTTATTTTTGTAAAGATCTATCTAGAATTTCGACTCGGTCCGTCAGGATTTCGTAGCTTAGCGGTTAAAGCACTTACGGCTTCACAAAGGGGAATCTCGATTTGACCAAGACTGGTTCGGACTCCATCGAAATCGTTATTTTTCATAAGGTTTTTAACTTCCTTGAAATCGGGTACATAACTACTCGAAGATCTTAATCTTGGATAGGATAAACTTAAAACTCGAAAAATACTTTATTCGGTGCGACCACAGGGGCCTATGATAGACAAGGGGATTTAATTTGGTTAGTATGCTGCCTTTTTGTGTTAAGACTAGTTCAGGACAAAGACTTATGAGATTAAGAGCCCCCAAAACTTTCTTAAATAGGAAAATAAGTTTAAGTAGATTCTAGAGCAGACCGCAATTTCAGCAAACAACTGAACTGAAACTCGGACTAAATTGTTTAATGGTGTGCACTTAACTGATGGGGTATACCATAGAGATTTCACGCACATTATACATTTTAAAACTAAGTTGCGAAAACTATAAACTATATAATGTAGCCTGAAAATAAAGATTATATTATTATTATACCCGCCCCGCCCCGGCTTCGCACGGGTGCAATGCTTATACTAAATATACTACAGAATATACCATCGCGGACTTTTTTGTAGACCTTTTTCAGGTGTACAATACTGTAGCACAATATTTTGATTTATATCCTAGGATTCAGACAGCGTTTGCAATGTGAGCGCAAAAAAATGTGCATATTTACGACCTCACATTAGAAACCTCCAAAATTATCAGTGTTTCTCTACTATATTATGCATGTATTATACATATAAACCTTCCTCTTGAATCACTCTATCTATTGAAAAATAAAACCGGGCAAGAGCGAGTCGGACTCGCGCACCGAGGGTTCCGTGCCACAAAGGCAGTTTTATATTTGTTGGAGAACCTTGACAGCGCCATCTCTTGTCCGATAGCGGAACTTATGTAGATTTTTTACACTTTCGAAGATTTCTATAAAAGTATGCTAAGTAGAGAGTTTGTAATAAATTTCCTGTTATCTTTACATACACTTCTAATAGAAATAAAAGTTTAAGAGGTTTATCTCCGCAAACTTCGGAGATAAGAGGGAGGGGGGGGGGGGGGGAAATATTTTTTTCAACAGTTTTATAAATAACTCAACAACGATAATGCCTTAAAGGAAAACTAAAACCTGTTTCATCATTTCAGCCATAAAACGTCCACTAATGAACACAGGCCTCCCTCATGGGTCTCCATGAGGGGTAGTTGCCATACTCACCACGCTTGGCAGGCGGGTTGGCGAGCGCAGTATGGGATGTTGATATATGAAAAGACGCTGCTGCCCATCTTCCGGAGGTATCCCTTAGCAGGCTCTTACTGCATCCACGGGCATGAGAGGAGGGGCAACATTCTACTGCCGGCGCCCCACGGCTAAAAAACCTGTTTATTATTGTTCAAATGAATACCGTTCATATGATACCCCACATCACCTAGTAACTTTCCAAAAATTTTGAACCACCCTATTTTCCACCCCCATTGTCTAAAAAACTATGCAAAATAGAGAATATCGAGTTTGAGAGGTCGTCAGAGAAATCATCAAATATATAAAAAAGGGCAATTTACTTGCATTTATCCCGCATTCCTAACTAACTGGTTTGTAAAGCCCTCCCCGTTTTTATAAATATTCTGCATCTCAAGTAGTTAGCACGTTCGCGTCACATAATAATAATGTATACGTAATCATATACTAAGCTCAGTCTCGTGTTTCCTCATCTAAGCTTATCGCATGTAGATACATACAGGTGCTGCATGATAAAAGCGACGATGGAACGAGCACAGCGGCCGCTTTAGTAACTTAAATATTTAGCTTTGTTTTGAATATGCTAAAGGCGTCGAAATACAGATCTACGTTCGTGGGTAGTGTTTATTTGCGGCTCAAATCAATAAACACCTATTACGACCATCAGAAGATAAACAGTAAAACTTTATAAAATGAAAAAAGCTAACTGTAAAGGGACGCCCGGTAGATGTAAAACATCAAAGTTGATGGTAGAATTTCAACACCTAAACTTTTTCTACCTCACACTCCTTCATTTCATGGAAGTTGTTGGTTTTCCCGGTTCCGGTAACATAACCGGTCTTTTCTGTTTCTTATTTGTGGCTCAAATCAATAAACACTTATTAAGTTATTACTATCAGAAGATTCGCAGTTAAACTTAAAAATGAATTGCCCTTTATGGGACGTCCGGTAGATGAAAACATTTAACACGAATGGAGCTAAAATTTTGCACATGTATACATAGATAAAGTCATTGAAGTGTTTATTCAATAGAGCAAAACACTACTTAGAATAGCCAGTTTACAAAATAAAAACAAACACATTTAAATTAAATAAAGCACATAATTGAATTCGTTCGCTTCGGAAAACTTTTTTCCAAGTGAGGAAAAGAAGCGAACAAGAAACCTCACTCTTTCACTTCTATTCATTTCGATTGAGGCAGAAGCTGTTAAATTGATAAATTATTAAGTTGATAAGGCAAAATGTATATTCAAGTAAACATATAAAGTGTTTTGCTATATCAGCGCAGGCATGTTTGGTTAGACAGCTCCGCAGCCGTCGTGCGAGGCTTGAAGATTTGTGGTTTTAAATTCCCCTATATTAACATCTCTGTAATATTGTTTATCACAAAATAACTGGTTAGTTTAAAAATAACGTGGTCTTAAAGTTATTGTATGTGAGAATTTGAAGGTAATAATTGAAAATTAAATATAAAAAGTTTTTTGAATGAAGCTTGGCAATAAATAAATAAAACCGGGCAAGAGCGAGTCGGACTCGCGCACCGAGGGTTCCGTACCATCATACAATATAATATATGACAAAGGCGGTTTTATATTTGTTGGAGAACCTTGACAGCGCCATCTCTTGTCTGATAGCGGAACTTATGTAGATTTTTTACACTTTCGATGATTTCTAAAAAAGTATGCTATGTAGAGAGATTGTAATAAATTTCCTCTAATCTTTACATACACTTCTAATAGCAATAAAAGTTTCAGAGGTTTATCTCCGCAAACTTCAGAGATAAGGGGGGGGAACGCTATTTTTTTCAATATTTTTGTACATAACTCAAAAACTATATGACTTAAAGGAAAACTAAAAACTGTTTATTAATGTGCAAAAGAATACATTTCATATGATACCCCACATCACCTAGTAACTTTCCAAAAATTTTGAAAACGCCCCTTCCACCCCCATTGTCTAAAAACCTATGCAAATTAGAGAGTTCGCTATAATTTTCCTATAAAGTTTACATATACTTCTATTATCTATAAAAAAATCACGGGTTTATCTTTGCAAACTTCGGAGATAAGGGGGGGGGAACGGTCGTTTTTTCAACATTTTTGTAAATAACTCAAAAACGATACAGTGTAAAGGAAAACTAAAAACTGTTTATTAATGTGCTAATGAATACCTTTCATATGATACCCCACATCACCTATTTACTTTACAAAATTTTTGAAAACCTCCCTTCAACCCCCCTTGTCTAAAAAACTATGCAAATTAGAGAGTTCGCTACAATTTTCCTATAAAGTTTACATACACTTCTATTAACTATAAAAGTATGACGGGTTTATCTTTGCAAACTTCGGAGATAAGGGGGGGGGGGGGGGGAACGGTCGTTTTTTAGACATTTTTGTAAATAACTCAAAAACTATATGACTTAAAGAAAAACTAAAAACTGTTTGTTGATGTGCAAATGAATACCTTTCATATGATACCCCACATCACCTATTAACATCACAAAATTTTTGAAAACCCCCTTTCCACCCCCCTTGTCTAAAAAACTATGCAAATTAGAGAGTTCGCTATAATTTTCCTATAAAGTTTACATACACTTCTATTAGCTTTAAAAGTATCACGGGTTTATCTCTGCAAACTTTGGAGATAAGGGGGGGGGAATGGTCGTTTTTTCAACATTTTTGTAAATAACTCAAAAACGATATGATTTAAAGGAAAACTAAAAACTGTCTATTAATGTGCAAATGAATACCTTTCATATGATACCCCACACGGCCTAGTAACTTCACTTAAAATTTTTGAGATCCCCTATCCGCCCCCCTGCAATCAAAATAAGAATATTTTTTAACATTTTTATATACGCTATATTAGTAAAAAAGCGTTGTCTTTTACCATTTTAAATTTCAAGACGATAGCATCAGTAGTTCTCGAGATATCCATGTGTGACAGACAGACAGACAGACAGACAGACAGAGTGATTCTATAAGGGTTCCTTTTTACCATTTTGGTCCGGAACCCTAAAAATCAAATGAGGATATAAAATTTCGTATATGAATAATTATAGATAGATAGATAGATAACTCTTTATTGTACACCACATTGAAAATATACAAACAAATAAAGAACCTTATATACAAAATCACACAGGAGTACAAAGGGCGGCCTTATCGCTATGAGCGATCTCTTCCAGGCAACCTTGGGATGGACAGGAAATATAAAATGATATAGATAGTGGCGTAAATATAGAAGAATAGGGATATCAAATATATATAAATATAGTCATAAATCACATAAATACTTTAATAGGGAAATAAACAAACATACATAAAACTAAAACCAAGTAAGTACTAAGTATTTTTATACGACTACAAAAGGAGACAAGCTGAAGACCCATCTAATGTTAAGCGGTAATCTCTTTGAATAAATTAGGCCAGGTGCGTGTCCGTATACGCGCTATATAGGGTTCCGTAGCTAACCGTAGACCGTTGCTTTATGTTTTTTTACGTTTACCAAAACATAAACAAGAATTAATTGAGTTTTCGGTTCAAAGTATTCTGGTATGTTTCGTAAACTTCATCACTTATTTGAGCGAAACTAAAAAAGCTAGCCAACCGTTATAGTTTTCTTAGAAATTTTATAGTTAAAACTGTATTAATGATTTTTGTCAGATTTGTAAAAGCTAGCAGTTTTAAAGGGAAAGGAAGGAAAAGCTCCAAAAAAAGTCTAAAACTTTAATATTCGTATTTTGCAAACGGAACACCTAATCGAAAAATTGCCTTTGCAACCCCTGAACGGTTTTAAAATACCTATTTAACCCTACACGAAAGGAATATAAAAAAAAGCGTATCCCCTTCCTACCTGTCGTATACGAGAGGTACCCAAAATTAAGATAACTTGTAATTAAAACAACTTCTTATCGAATATTTTTTCATTATTTCATTTTAAAAATGTATTATTATTATTTATTGATGCTGTGTGAAATATTCAGCAACAATACATAACGTTGTTAAAAGAGTGTTTTTTTTATTACGAAAGACTAAATTGATCCGCGAAAATATATTAATAAGAATAAAAATAATATTTATTTTGCAACAACAAATACAGCAATTATTAAAATGTAACAAACAAATACAATAAAGGTTGTAGCAAAAAAGGATAACCAACTCAGCATAATGCTGGTTGAGACAACCAGCGCTGGTCTTCCGTTGGATCCTTTTGCAGTGAACGGACGTAATACACTGCACGTGACAAAAACAATAAATAAAAAGGAAAAAATCAAGATATCATGTTTAACAAAATATTAAACATGAAGATCTAAAGATTCGCATGAATCAAGAGTTTCAGATGGCTTTCTTCGTCACTAATCTTAGTAATATTTCAGACATCTGCTCAGATTAAGAGGCTCTAGTTTCCAGACTGAGGGTTCTTAGGTATTATGATTTAAGCTTTTAATGGAATTTTAAAGGCATCATCTGTATCTAGTGTAAAAATATGGAATAAAGTCGGTTAGTTATACCATTTATCACGCACAGGTTAGCTGGAGGAGAATACTACTTAGCATTAAGTTTGCCTAAGAACAAGAATTTTATATCTACCTTTTTATGACTCGAGAACGGCTGGACCGATTTCAATTATCTAACATCCCATACTGCGCTCACCAACCCGCCTGCCAAGCGTGGTGAGAATGGCAACTACCTTCATACTGATGAACACAGGCCTCCCTCATGGATCTCCATGAGGGGTAGTTGCCATTCTCACCACGCTTGGCAGGCGGGTTGGTGAGCGCAGTATGGGATGTTAGATAATTGAAATCGGTCCAGCCGTTCTCGAGTTATAAAAAGGTAGATAAAAAATTCTTGTTCATAGGCCATAAAACGTCCACCGGGACATTTTATGACTGAAATGATGAAACTTAAAGACAGCTTGAGTTGAAGTTTATATTTTTGGCTCAACAGTAGAGAAGTAGTAATAGAGCAGCAGAAGTAGAGTAGTTGTATAGTAGTAGGGTACGAAGTTCGACGGCACAGCTTGTAACATATTATAATATGAATCGCCAGTTTACACACGCCACGCCAGTTTACGGCACAGCTTGTAACATATTATAATATGTTACAAGCTGTGCCGTCGAACTTCGTACCACCCCAGAACAACTACCTACTACTTGCCTACAACTACTCTACTACTACTACTCTACAGCTACACTACTACTATACAACATAATTGGAAGGGATGATGTTTAGAATGTTATTGCAATAATATTAATACAACTTGCTAAACTTTCGCGATTTGTTAACATATTATTGTCCTCAGTTTGTCATATGAATCATCCAAGAACGCCCAAACGTGTTCGAAATGTCGGGAAAATAATAAAAGTTACGCGATAAAACCCAGTAATATATTATTAACAGTCTCATAACTAAACGCAGAATTATTTTTTATTTATCATATGATTTAAATGTTAAGTGTAAAGTTTACTTAACCGGGATAAGTGGAAGAGGAGAAGGGAGTCCTTTGCCCAGCAGTGGGATCCAGCATGTCTACCTCTAGATTAGATTAGATTTAAACGTTAACAATTAATTTTATCACGAGGAGTGTTTTAAATGGTTTTTTTAATTGGGTACCGTATTTTTTTTGTTGATTCTTTAAATTGAAACCTTTATTACTTTTTTAAACTTTAACTGACTAAGAAACAGTATGGAAATTCCCTTATAATGTCAGTTTTTATTGGTGAGAGAATTCTTAAAATCGGTTTAGTGGTTTAGGCGTGATACCGTAGCAAACGAACTAAGATTCGCATTTAAAATAAGTATTAGTTTGGATAATAAATAAAAATCAAAACTGTGTGTAATGGCACACAGGCCCATCTAGCCCCAAAGCAAGCAGAGCTTGTGTTATGGGTACGAGATCGTTGATTAAATACTAAAACACATTTTTTTTGTGAACTTATCATACATAGAATAATACAACTCTGCGCCACGGTAGGGGTCAAATGAATGAATGATAATAACTTTATTGCACACCAACTTAAAAATAGCACAAATACTGGAAAAATAACAACAAATTAATGTACAATGTTTTTTTATTAGATTTGGGAAATAAACTTGGGCCTTTATATCTATTATGGATGACGTATACAGCCTCAGCAACTAGTATGCATTCTGTACGATAGTTATGTTGCAGTGCCTGGGACATTGCTTGATGGATTAGGCTTGCCCAGCACCCCATGCCATCCTTTCAGCTTAATCAGATTTAAGTGAGAGGAAAGAACAGGAACAATACGTCTGAAACTGACTAAACCGCAGGATTCCACACGATCTTTTCCTTCATCGTTAAAGCACGCGAAAAATGTGCACATACATTTAAAAAAAAAGAAAAATCCATTGTTGTACAGCTGGAATCGAACCCACGACCTTCGGTTTGAAAGTCAGCCGAACGGCTTGGAAATAAACTAATCTTATTATTATGGTCGTCCTTTCACCCATCAAAGAGAGTCCTTCTAAATTGTCTCTCATCTCGCAGCCCAAGCGTGAAACCCGATACTAAAAGCACCATCAATCCTGACACGGTTTTCTTTCTTGTTTGCACTAAAAGCCATCAATTTTATTAAGCGAAATCTTAAAATACGAAGCTTCCAGTAAAATTACATACTTGGGTTTAAAATCTTAATTTCTCGGTAACAGTGAATTCATGGTGTAAAGCCATACAGACTCCAGATATAGTTTAGTTTCAAGCATAAAATCAGCCATAAAACGTCCATTACTGAACACAGGCCTCCCTCATGAATCTCCATGAGGGGTAGTTGCCTTATTCACCACGCTTGGCAGGCGGGTTGGCGAGCGCAGTACGGTATATTGATACACGGAAAGACGCTGCTGCCCATCTGCCGCAGGTATCCCTTAGCAGTATCTTACTGCAACATTCTGCCGGCAACCCATAGCAATAATTATTAATTTATTTAATTGCAATAAAATAATGATTTAGAGAGACTATTCTATTTTTTAGATCCAGTACTGGGCAAATGCCTCTCTCGTCTCTTGCCACATCTCACGAACACCGGCTGCTTCCCTCCACCGGTTTTGAAAGGCATCTATATCGTATGTGATATTGTTATTTAACAATTGGTTAAATAACATTTAACAGTTCGTTAAATAATATTTGGTAGTAGTGTATAAATAATCACGATTATTGGAACATAGTCTCTTCGTAAAGCAGACGGACAGACAAAGCGAAACTATAATGGTTCCTTGTTGTACTACGAAACCCTTAAAACGCAAACAAAACATTCCAATAATATAATCATATTTAACCCCTTCGGCTGTTTATAGAACCGGAGTTTCAGTGTGTCTACCATAAGTTCACTGTTAGATCGCCTGCCGTTACTACAGTAGTAATAGTACGTTACTATGCCATCGGTCAGATTTGTAACTCTTGTTACCAAATTCTTAGCAAATGAAGCCTAAACTACAGTCGCTGTAGTATAGTTTACTGCGTATTTTAGTACCAAACTATCCGCTAGAGGCGCTGCACAAGTTTTCATATTTTTTTATAACTACTTTTAGCTAGCGAGTATAGATTGTGAAAACTTATTGTAGACCTACAGAATTGATTTCATACGAGGCTTTCAAACTACTTTTATGGAACTGGTTTCGATCGTGATGTTTAATTTACTTAAACAACAAACCAGAAATTATGGAATTTTTATTCGAGGGGCAATATATCTGTGTTCTAAGTAGCGGAATTCATTACGCGCGTGCAGTGTTGTGACACGGCCATCCCACTGTCATTAATCTTTTGTTATTGCTGCTAGTTCCTGAGCACAATGACCCAAATTACATTTTGAATACGCCATTGACGACACATTTTCCTGGGAAATTTCTAGCTGGTTAAAGTGATAAGGGCTAAAATTGCCTGGAGTTTCAGCTTAGCGAAAGCAAAACAGAACAAGTTGTAGAGTTGATTAGTAACGTTACATTGCACCAGCTTAATCCATCTGACGATGTCCCAGGCACTGCAGCGTCCCGAATAGCATGATTATCAGTAGCTGACGCTGTATAAATCATCTTTAATACATGCAAATACACCACTGTCCAGAGGAATTAAGCGTTTATTTATTTATATCAGTTGCCTGCTGCACTTACAGCCAACGGCAACGCGTGCAGCAGGTTATTGTAAGTACACATTACATACACTTAATACATAACTAAAGAAACGAATACACTTATCTTAAAACAAATTAGGTTTACAGTTAAAAATATCAATTTCCTGGTCCGTTGTGCGTTAAAAAAAGCATTGAAAATAGGTTCAAGGAAATTAAAACTTTAACAAATAATTCGATGCCGGGTTCGCTCCAGTGTTAGTTAAATCGATACACGACTTTCCTGAAGCCGGAAGTGTTTTAACCAACTAAACTACATTTTGAAGGCCACTGCAATGGATTTTGATAACATAATTAACACGACAAAAATATTATTGTCAGATATAAAAAAGAAAAAATAATAATTGTATGGATTCATTATATTCCTATGGATTCATTAATAATTGTAACACCTTAATTATGTGAAAAATACATTTTTACTTTACGTTACTGCCGACTTTTGATCCTGTCATCATTCACCATCATTTTAGCCGTAAAACGTCCGCTACTGAACACAGTCCCCCTCATGGATCTCCATGAGGGGTATGTATGTATATCTGCGGGCAGCACTAGTATGCGAAGAATAGTCGAAGATTATTCCGACACTTTTAAATTTTCAATGTGTGTCATGCCGGCCCTACGCGTCGCATATGCACATAGCGCTGTCTGTCTGTCTGTCTGTGTATGAGACGATTACAACCGAACGCGTTGACCGATTTACATGAAACCTTTATTGTTAGCACCGTCTTAATGAGAAAAGGGTATTGATTGATTTTGGTAACCCTAGGGTCACAGGGACCGGAGTTATAGAGGTAGTGACCTCAAAAGTTCACGAAAAAAATAAAAGTCTTCAAATGGCCGAAAACGTCTAAAAACCCAAAAATGCCATTTTTGACCTTTGGTTACCTTTAGAGGCCTTCGTCGCCTTTTCTGGTACCCCCATACCAATGCTTGTCTTGAATAACGGAAACGTGTCGGAATAATCTTCGACGTTACAATACTACGTGAGTTATTTCCGTTTTTACAAAATGTATGGTATTTTGAAAGTGAAATAGCACTAGTATGGAAATATAAAGACTACATCTGACACAGCGTGCTACCCATTCGTCTTATCAGTGACTTGTTTACAAGTCCAGTGTAATAGTCGTAGCTCGCCATCTATCACAAGGCTTGAAAACTGTTTTTTTTATTGTTGGAAGAGCTTATTCAGTGCGTGGTATGCCTCTCTTTTAACCTCCGATGCAGAAAGAGGTGCGTCATAAGTTTGGCAGGTAGGCGTGTGTGTCTGATTTGAATGCGGTTTTTTTTCATTTAAAAGCAGTTTTTCTGGCGATGGTTCTTAAACATGTATTATCTAAATCGGTTAAGCCATTTGCAAGATATGAGGGATGAACAATCGAATGTTTTCAAATATACCTAAGTTTGATATCAAATAAAAGAAAATGAGTGAAGAGTAGATAGCAGGTTTTTGAACTCTTCTCGTTTAGCTCGTCGTTTTTTAGAAACGAAAATCTTTAATTCGGTTTTTATTTGTTAATTTACAGAAATAAACTTATATATTTTATCTGCCGTGGGGTGCCTCCTCTCTTTACCATGTATGCAGTAAGAATCTGCCAAGAGATACCTCGGGAAGATGGGCAGCAGCGTCTTTCCTTGTATCAATCAACATCCCGTACTGCGCTCGCCAACCTGCCTGCCCAGCGTGGTGAGTATGGCAATAACCTTCATAGTCTGTTCTTGGATCTCTAAGTCCATAAAGAAGACCTTTGTCCAGCAGTAGAATGTCTTACGGCTGTGATGATGATCTTTTAACTGACCTCTGAATTTACTTACCGAGGGCGTGCGGTGATCAGGGCTGGTAAAATCAACCCAAAATCTCGACTAAAAATAAGGAAAGCACGGGTAACTTTTTAAGGTGAAAACGCGGAGTACGACTAGTAGCCGCACTTCGCGTTTTCACTCGCGTAGTTCTCGTTCCCGTGGGAATACGGAGATAAAATAGAGCCTATGCTACTTAGGGATAATGAAGCTTTCTAATGGTTAAAGAATTTTGAAAATCGGTCCAGTAGTTTTTATGTCTATTTGTTACAAACATGCAAAATTCAAATCTTTCCTCTTTATAGTGTTAAAAACTAAGTTAAGTTCATTTGTTTAAAAAGGTTCTTCATTTACTTTCAGTGTTACTTTAGTAAGCTTAACAGAGTTTTCGTTAGCACGAAGCTGCAATACAATAAAATTAAATAGAAACCCCGAGTACTTTTGGATTTGAACAACAGCGCGAATTGTATGGAATAATACCTACTCTTGTGCACGACAAATACCCTTTACAAATATTTCTTTCTTACAAAGTAGCCGTGAGGTGCCGGCAGAGAATGTAGCCTCTCCTCTCTTGCCCGTGGATGCAGTAGGATTCTTCTAAGGGCTTGCTTTGCTCCGAAAGAAGAGCTGCAGCGTGTATCCCGTGTATCAACATCCCATACTGCGCTCGCCAACCCGCCTGCCAAGCGTGGCGAGTATGGCAACAATCCCCTCATGATCTTGGAGATGTAAAAAGGAGGCCTATGTCCAGCAGACGTTGACAGTAGTTCTACGATTGTAATGGTGAATGATGATGACAAAGTCGCACTTTGCTTAGATTCATCATCATTTCAGCTGTAAAACGTCCACTACTGAACACAGGCCTCCCTCATGGACATCCGTGAGGGGTAGTTGCCATACTCACCACGCTTGGCAAGCGGGTTGGCGAGCGCAGTACGAAATGTTGTTACACGGAAAGACGCTGCTGCCCATCTTCCGGAGATATCGCTTAGCAGGCTCTTACTGCATCCACGGGCATGAGAAGAGGGGTAACATTCTAGTGCCGGCACCCCACGGCATGCTTAGATTGCAAGGGGATAAACTAGTTCATCATCATCATCTCAGCTCTAGGACCTTCACTGCATAAGCCTCCCTCATGGATCTCCAAGATCATGAAGAAGTGTTGCCATACTCGCCACTCATCAACTAGATGGTGCAGTTAGTATAATGGTGTACGATAAGGATAACAAGTTATCTGACAATAATATTTTTGTCGTGTTAATTATGTTATCAAAATCCATTGCAGTGGCCTTCAAAATGTAGTTTAGTTGGTTAAAACACTTCCGGCTTCAGGAAAGTCGTGTATCGATTTAACTAACACTGGAGCGAACCCGGCATCGAATTATTTGTTAAAGTTTTAATTTCCTTGAACCTATTTTCAATGCTTTTTTTAACGCACAACGGACCAGGAAATTGATATTTTTAACTGTAAACCTAATTTGTTTTAAGATAAGTGTATTCGTTTCTTTAGTTATGTATTAAGTGTATGTAATGTGTCTATTAACTGACCAAATAAATAGATAGACATTGTGCCTATTGATAACCCTAATACGCCTCCGGCTGCTAGTAGGGTAAAATATAGAACTTTAGCAAGTGAGAAATCCACAAACGTGCAAGTGCATAAATAACCAAAAGTTAGAGCATTTCGAGATCACGTTTGGAATCCAGCCAAGCCAATAGAAGTAACCGAGCGAGCTGCATTCAGCTATGAACATCGGCTAATGCGGAATGCAGAGATAGCTAATAAGATTATTTGCAATGTTTCGTGGGGTAACAGAATCAGTGGGCTGAGGAAGTTGTGCAACAAGTCCGGTCATTCGATCCGATCTGAAGATCTGAGCCGTAGGACGTCCACTGCTGGACAAAGGCCTCCCTCTTGGCCTCTGATCATCCGGGTTGTTGACATACTCACCACGCTTGGCACGTGGGTTGGCGAACGCAGTACTGGATGTTAATATATGGCAAGGCGCTGCTGTTTATCTTCCAACGGTAGTTTTTGGCAGATTCTTACTACATTCACGGGTAAGAGATATGGGGTAACATGCTACTGCCCATAATTGATATCGCAGATTTTAGTAGAAGCCACTGGCTCCTGAAACACAGTTATTAAAAGAAAAAATAAAAAAAATATAACATTGAAAAAACGTAATCATCCATCCTTCTCACAGAAACACAAACACTCTTGACAATATATCCAGCCATCCATTCACAAACAAATACATCTAACAATGTCCCAGGCACTGTAGCGTCCCGTAAAGCATGATTACCAGTTGCTGGCTCACGCTGTATACATCATCTTTGATAGATGCAAAGGCCTAACCGATAAAAAATCTTATTAAGAATTTTGATTCGGCGCGTTAGTGGAATAGTCAGTGTAGTTCGTAACTTGCAAGAACTATGGCCTAATTATTAATTAATTTATACATTTAATTGTGAAACTGTTTGTATTGATAAGCAGGGATAATGGTGTGTATATGTACTAGGCAAGCCTAGTCCATCTAACCATATCCCAGGCACTGCAGCGTCCTTTACAGCATTAAAACTAGTTGCTGACGTTGTATAAATCTTTATATATAAAATTCAAAGTCCTGACTGACTCACTGACTGACTTACTGACTGATATATCAACGCACAGCCTAAACCACTGACCTAAAGACTTGAAATTTGGCACACATATTATTTTAAATTTTTCAAGGTATGTATTACATATGTATACCTTGAGTATCCTAGAGGTGCACTAAGAAGGGATTTTTCGAAATTCTCACGGGATAGGGAATAAATAGGATTTATATTTTCGAATCAAAGTGGATCTGCGTGAAAAAGGGGATTTTACGTTTTATGACTTCCACGCGGACGAAGTCGCGAGAAAAAGCTAGTCATCTATAATAGATGTAAAGGCACTTTAGGGATTGAATAGGATTTTATGTGTGTCGTATGCGGAAATCGAACCAACGTCTTTATATTATAAACTGGCCGCACCCCGCAGTTTCACCCGCGTAGTTCCCGTTCCCGTGGGAATTTAGAAAAATCCTTTCTTAGTGCACCTCTAGGATACTCAAGGTATATGTGTGACAAATTTTAAGTCTCTAGGTCCAGTGGTTTAGGCTGTGCGTTGTCTGTCAGTCACTCAGTCAGTAACGGAAGAGTTTTATATATATTGATGATTGATTGTCTGACTTATCATCTTCCCATCTGCCCACGGCTCTAACTTTAACTTATGGGCTAAGTGTGAACCTATGTCATGTGACGAAAAAGTGATGGGTATGAATAAAGATGGATTAGGGTGAGGTTGCCATAAAAAAAGATGGATCTATTTATATGAAAGATGATCGGTCTATGAAGGACACAGGGCATAGAAGGAGAATTAAAGGAGAAAACTTAGAAAAAATTAATCAGGACCAAATCAAGTTGTTACAAATAAAGGAAGTACAAACATATTAATAGGAGATATACTCCTCTCTTACCCGTCGATGCCGTAAAAATATGTTAAGTGATACCTCTGCTCTTTTAAGCCACACAAAAAGTACTTACATTATGCTTCCATGCACAAATAATATATTAAGCTTCAACATAATTTTCTTGGGGTGCCGTGGGGTACCGGCAATAGAATGTTACCCCTCCTCTCATGCTCGTGGATGCAGTAAGAGCCTGCTAAGGGATACCTCCGGAAGATGGGCAGCAGCGTCTATTTGTGTATCAACATCCCGTATTGCGCTCGCCAACCCGCCTGCCAAGCGTGGTGAGTATGGCAATAACCTCTCATGATCAGTACTCGGCCATGAGGGAGACCTTTGTCCAACAGTTGACGTCCTACGGCTAGCCGTAGGACGTCAACCTACACAATCACTATCCTAGGATAGTGATAATTTTCTTGTCCATCCCACATTACATGGATTCAGCACCACAAGTTCATCCTATCGGGTCAGTGCCCACTCGGCCCGCTAAGACTCGGCCCGAAGAATAATACCAGATGTTTCACTACCTATTCAGTGTCATTTGTACAGTCAGGCACAGTGATTGCACATGGTATAATTTACGCAATCTATATATAAAACGGATGGCCAAATTTTGAAGGCGCTCGAACTTATTCCATAGTTCCCCTTTCGCGTCCAAGAAACAAACATCCGCGTAATTGAGGAGAGGAAGTGGAGACTTTGGGCAAGGATGATTTTAGTCTCAAATGGTAGGAAGTGTAGGGATTAGTTTTTATGGAGGTTCCAATCCTAGCAGTAGGATCTATTTAGTGTCCTATTTTCTGTTTTGTAAAAGCTTTCTAAAATTCAAATTTTGACATTCCTTGGATTACTTTGATGTAAACCGAAAGGGGTATTCTGTCATAAACAGTGCCGTGCGAACACTTGTTCCGCTTACCCGTTACTATCGTACCTTCGTCAGCATAAATATAACACCAACCTTTGGCTCATCACCTACGTTTTACTCTTACTTGTCTCCTCGATACAGTTATTATTGTTCCCCAAGTTTTCGTGATGAAGTGTGCAACGTGTAACGTCGAATTTAACGATGGAGTGAAATGCTCCAGCTGCAAAAGTCACTTGGACTTCGCCTGTGCGAACATATCGGAGACCACCTGGAGGAGATATGGAACTGACAAACGTTCTCAATGGAGATGTCCGGCGTGTAGAGCACCTTCACCAAATTTGCTGACTCCTGCGGAACCTGCGTCTCTTGACACCATAATGAAGGAGCTCCGGTCCATGAAACTCCAACTGTCCAGCTTAACAGGACTTAAGGATGACATGGCTTCAATCAAGCAGGAGCTATCGGATCTCAAGGATACTTGTATATTTACAAGCGAGAAGCTCAATGACCTTGGTGGAAAGCTTACAGGGTTAGAGACCAGAGTAACCAACCTTGAAAATCTGCAGGGTACTGTGACTAGTCTGCAGTGTGAATTAGCAAAAACCAAGCTCGAGTTGGCTACTCAGGAACAGAGGTCAAGGCTGAATAATGTCGAAATCAAAGGAGTGCCAAACAAGAAGGATGAAAACCTCTTTACGATCTTTGAGCAAGTCAGTCGAAAGGTCAACTTTACTGTACCTAAATCCCAGATCAATTATATATCTAGGGTTCCAATGCATAACTCTAAGGAAAAGCTGATAATAGTGACCTTTATTAATCGCTATGTCAAAGAAGACTTTATAGCAGCGGCACGCGCTGATAAAAAGTTATGCACCATGGACTTAGGATTCCAAGGGGCCTCAAACAGAGTATATGTAAATGACCACCTAAGTATGGATCAAAAGAGACTCCTAACCTTGACCAAAACTACTGCCCAGAATAAGAACTACAGATACGTCTGGATAAAACATGGTAAAATTCATGTTCGTCGTGATGACTCTTCAAAGGTGATCGTAATTAGGCAAGAAAATGATTTAAACAAAATTGCTTAAAATGTTGGCAACACCTTGTTATAAACTCATATAATGGAATCTATAAACTTTTTAATGTATCGTTCGAAAATGTAATTGTTAACTACAAATATTTTAATTTATGTGCTTTAGTCCCGTTAATGTGTAAATTGTTGTGTACCCCTACCTTGCTAATGACCTGCCTTTGTTATCACTGCCAAGTCATATTGTTTAATGCTGAAACAAATGCGTACATGTCTAACTCGCTTACTCATATGCATTTTGCATCTTCCTGCTATCTACTTCGCACGGTTGCTGGCCATCGTCCGTCAGCTTTTTTAAAAGTCTACCCCCGCGTTCTATCGAGTAATAATTTATATATTCTTGCTATGTGCATTATAACTGCGACGCTAATATACTGCTGCCTATTTAGTTGCTATGTTTGTTTAGTTCACAATGGGGCCTTTTAAAGGCAATAGTCGTGATTTAAGCATTTATTATCAGAACGTTCGCGGACTTAGAACTAAAACAGAATCGGTGTATCGTGAAGTTTGTTTAAATTCGTATGACATGATAATCATCACCGAAACATGGTTATTAGACGGCATATCAAATTGTGAGTTATTCGACGATCGGTATTTAGTTTGGCGTCGTGATCGTGATTACAGCTTTACAAGACAAACAAAAGGCGGGGGGGTATTAATAGCTACGCGTAAAGATGTGCAAGTTAAATTAATGCCCCAATTCAATTCTACAGCTGAGGATCTTTGGATTTGTGTACGTCTGATGCAAACGAATACGAGGAGGTGGGTAAATTTGTATATCTGTGTTATTTATTTGTGTGATCAGAAAAATGGCTTGTCATTTAGTTCTCAACTTAGTAATTTTCTCACGAAACTAAATAACATAACCTCAATGAACCCTTCTGACGCGTTTTTAGTGGTTGGGGATTTCAATTTAAGCGGTATTATGTGGCATACTTCGGATAACTATATATATTACCCCATGAACATGTCTACCACGGACGAGTATCTGCTAACTGATGAAATGAGTGCCTTGGATCTATCTCAGTATAACGGGATAGTTAATAAAGGCTGTAGAATACTTGATCTTGTATTTTCCAACCAATCTATTTCAATAACTGAATGTGCTGATCCGATAACGCCGGTTGATGATCATCACCCAGTCTTATTAATTAGTATTCAGTCATTTGAAACCTCCACTTTAGGCTATGCGCCGCGAACACGGTATTTATTTGACAAGGGTGATTTTGAATCAATTAACAGCGAGATTTATACTATTAATTGGCATAGCGAGTTCTCTTCTCGTTCAATGGATGAATGTGTGAGTTTCTTTAATCAAACTTTGAGGGATCTTCATGACAAGTTTATACCTACTAAAAAATCACACAACAATTCATATCCCATATGGTATAATTTGGCACTAAAAAAAGCTATAAAGGAAAAGTATAAATATTTTGTTAAGTTTAAAAAATATGGCAATAAATCAGACGAATTTACATATAAGCTTATGCGGGAAAGAGTAAATAGATTGGAATCGACTTCGTACCAAAACTATATAAAGCTAACAGAAGAATCAATTACTAAAAACCCTAAATATTTTTGGACATTTGTAAAGAATAGATCTCAATCACACTGTATTCCTAGCTCAATGACATTCAATAATTTGAACATTTCGGGTGGGGAACCTATTTGTAATGCTTTTTCGACCTATTTTCATTCTACTTTTCTTGATACATCATTAAGTAATGCATCGTCCGTTCATTGTAATTTTGAAGCACCGTGTAACATAATTTCCGATATTCATAGAATCGAAATTAACCCTATTGATATAAAAATAATTTTAGAGAAATTAGATTCATCAAAAGCCCCAGGCCCTGATAACCTTTCATCTAAATTTCTAATTAGATGCGCACCTTCTATTGCATATCCTATTTCAATTATGTTCGAAAAATCATTGTCATCTAATATTGTGCCCAAGATATGGAAATCGGCGTTTATTACACCTGTATTTAAGAAAGGATCTAAAACAGAGATCACTAATTATAGACCTATATCAAAACTTTGTATTATAGCTAAAGTCTTTGAGAGAATAATATATAATCAAGTATACTCTGCCTTAAAAAATACCTTTAGCCCCTTCCAACATGGGTTTTTGAGAGGTAGATCTACAGTCTCAAATCTTATCATATTAAATGACTATATTACTGAAGCTATGGACAATGGTCGGCAAGTCGATGTAGTTTACACTGATTATAGCAAATGTTTTGATAAAATTGATCACAATATCCTATTGTTTAAGCTTACTCAGTCAGGTATTCGTGGTGATTTGCTGAGGTGGTTCTCATCCTACATTGATAACAGATCTCAGGCTGTTGTCCTTAACAACTATATATCCAGCTGGGTTCCAGTGCCTAGTGGAGTACCGCAAGGATCACTGCTAGGTCCTCTTCTTTTCACCATCTTTGTTAGGGACATAGATTCATGCTTTAGATTTTCTAACTTACTATGCTTCGCAGATGATATGAAAATTTTCTCTTCTATATCATCCAGTATGGACATGCTTGCCCTACAGGCTGATTTAACGCGCTTAGAGGACTATTGTCTTAGCAATAAGCTTGAGCTTAATCCCTCAAAATGCTCGGTAATTACTTTCACTCGTAAAATTAATATAATTCCTACAAAATACGCATTACAAGGTCAAGTCCTTTCTATAAATCATAGTATACGAGACCTTGGAGTATATCACGATTCTAAATTGCTCTTCGATGTTCACATTGACAAGATAGTCAGTAAAGCTTCTAAAGCACTTGGGTTTGTCATGCGTATCTCTAAGAGCTTTACGGAGGCTAAAACCATGAAAATATTATACTGCACGTTTGTTAGAAGTCATTTGGAGTATGCCTCCCAAATATGGAACCCATGCTACGATATATATATAGATCGTATAGAAGCCATTCAAAGGCGATTCTTAAGGTATCTGTGCTTTAGAGTCAAGATCCCATATCATTCAAATAACTACATTGACCTCTGCAAGAAATTTCATTTTTTAACACTTAAAAATAGGCGTGACATTGCTGATTATTTATATATTCTTAAAATTATTTGTAATGACGTTGATTGTCCGGACCTCCTGAGCAAATTACAACTTAGCATCCCTCGCAGAGTACTGAGACACAATCCTCCACTGGAGGTCCCTGTAGCTTCCACTAACTACAGGCAAAATGCGTATATGTTGAGAGCGAGTAATATTGTAAATGAGTTTAGCAGATTATTGAACATTGACCCATTTGGTAGTAGCATTGGCGAGGCAAGGCGGTGCCTAACACGTCATTTCTTTGATTATTAGGTAGGTTAATTATATTGTTTAGTCTTATAGGTTAGTAAGTAATTAAGTGCATTTTTGAAGTTTTGTAGAAATTTTTTTATATAGCTAGATTTAAGTAGTTACGTTTTTACAAGTGTCCGTTTTTTACATTATAGACTATTTCTATCAGTGAAGACCTGTAATTGGCTTTCTGATGCTATTGAAAATATTTACTACCATTTACTTTAGCTGTTGGTTTTCCTTATATTAAATAAATAAATAAATAAATAAATAAATAAACCGATAAACGTTGCAGAAATTTTTAATTATATTTTCTTGCTATCGGCGGCATCGCTGTGGCGGTCCGTTTTTATCTAGCTCATGATCTTAACATTTCAGCCGTAGGACATTCATTGGACAAATCTTTCCCTCATGGATCTTCATGAGGGGTTGGGGGTGCCATACTCGCTACGCTTGGCAGCCGGGTTGGCGAGCGCAGTACGGGACGTTGATTCACAAAAACCATCTTACGCGGGGTATCCCTTGGCTCTTACTGCCACAGACAAGTGCAGCAACATTCTACTGCCGGCACCGCACGGAGCAGGTAAATACGTCTGAAATTGACTAAGCCGTAGGTTTCCTCACAAAATAAGCATTAATTCCTCAATATATGCAGTCTTTGTACCTTTGTGCAATAAATAATTGGATGAAAAAACATGTATGTTTTCGGGAAACACAATAGGAAATAAAATTGGCAAATAAATAACACGAATTGGTAGCACAGGTGCTTGGTTTCAATTAAAACTTGGGCTGCACCGGATAAATTCAGAACAGCTGTAATAAATAGGTGTTTAACACCTAACTCGAGCGATAAAAGCGAAATCCAATCAAAATGAAAGAATTATTCGACGAGAATAGGATTTAAAGAAATTCGATAATGAAATGAAGGCTGACAGAAAGGAAATAATGAAGGAATCAAAAAAATTAGCAGTGGTCACCGTCCACTATATCCACTTTTCGTTTTTGTTAAAAACCGTTTCTTAAACAGTCTTTTGAATAGTCTTTCCTCCGTCGATCGAGACACGTTCTCGACTTACCCGTTGACGAGCTCACCGCCGCTAACCCGGAGATGACGACAACCCGTCCTACAATAGCTGCTAGGCACACATTCAATAACCGGTCTCGCCGGCGAGGCCGAAGAATACACTCTTCCGTCTTAAGATGCAGTTTTGCACCTGGACGTTAGTATTCTCACACAGCACCATCTCGCTTCAACGCAGACAGAGCTTGTGTTATAGGTACCAGCTGATATTTATTTTGAAAATGCATACTTATCAACTTATCATACATATAAAACACCTAGAGCTGAGACAAATATCTGGTTAAAGCAAACATTTTGTCCCCCGTGGGGAATAGAACGCGCAACCCGCATCTCAGTCGGCTGATAGATTAACTGAGCCTCGGAGGTCGTCGATAGAATATTAATTTTATGCAACACAGCAGGAGACGAGTTCGATTCCCGCCACGGGAGAAATGTTTGTCCGGGTCTGGGTGTTTTTTTATGTATGATAGGTATGTAGTTAAAATAATGAATTTAATTGTTCTAACAATCTTTAGTTTGTAATTAGACGGTGTTGTGTGTAGTGTCCAGTATTACTTTCTATATCATGCTCACAAACTTTCAAAATTAGTTTTGTTGCGGCATTGCTTTACAAAGGCGTTCTAGTGGACGCCGACCATTAAAAGGGACTACAATTCAATTGGAAGAGGTCATCGTAGATACAGAAGAATTAAAATTTCCTGTTTCGTTTTATCTCTTTGCAGAGTTGAACAAATTTTGTGAAAAACAATCGCAGAGTCACGTACAAAAGAGATTTATAACGTAAGCTACCTGAAAATTCAAATGGGAATTGACTTTTTTAAACTTTCGCGATCACAACACATTATTAACATACATATAACCCCATATTTTTAACGCTTAAATTACCTTACGCGATATTCCTTGCTGTTCTTTAATACAAAATTGACATTTGACAGCAATATTGCTGTCAATTGCCTGTTGCAAAATCTGCCGCGAGATACGTAATCAAATCACCCTGCCGGTTATATGTATGTCAAATGGGAATTTCAAAGTTGCAATTTTATGCAAAAATAAGACAACAAACATTTCTCATTTCAAAGAGATATACATATTTAGTTCTTGATGCTAATGAAAATGCGGTTTAAAGTTTTATTCTGCGGAAATGAAAATAAACGGCGAAAGAAGAGAAGTCAGAACTTCGAAAAGTTTTAATAAGCCACTGGGAAAGAAAGTATGAGGAAAAATGATCCAGCTTATAACACTTCTGTACTGATTTCTGTACGATATCTATACAAATTTATAAAGCTGAATAGTTTGTTTGTTTGTTTGCTTGAACGCGCTAATCTTACGAACTGCTTGGTCGCCGCTGAACCGCTGGTCCGGTATGAAAAATTATTTCAGTGTTAGATAACCCATTTATCGAGGAAGGCTATAGGCTATATAACATCACGCTACGACCTACGGGAGCGGAGCAGTAACCAAAGATGCGGGTGAAACCGCGGGCGACTTCTAGTATATTATATAGAGACAAGATTTGTATTTTGAATGTTTGTCTACACTAATATCAGTGCTGGATTTACCATTAGGCAGAGTAGGCTGGAGCCAAGGGCGGCATATAAGACCATTTCTTTTTTTTGTCGTGGAGAAACAAACACAATATTACATACACAGAGGACAACAATCTTTGATACAAAAAATCATATACCTACTAATAACGGGAAAAAGTTAATGTAATGAGGACGATAGAGTACAAATCATAAAGTTACAAGTTCATTGTTTCCAAATTTCTTAGGTCAGTAGGGGTAGAAAAAATTTAATAGCCTACGGGCGGCAAATTTCTAAATCCGCCACTGACTAATTATATAGACGAAATATTTGTTTGTTTGTTTGTGTGTATTGAATAGGCTCCAAAACAACTGGACCGATTTGAAAAACTCTTTCGCTTTTAGAATCCTACATTATTTCTAAAAGATTTTTGGTAAGCGTTCCAGTTGTTTTGAATTTATTTGCCGCACACCGCGGTTTTACCCGCGTAGTTCCCGTTCCCGTGGGAAAACGGGGATAAAATATAGCCTATATTAATCAGAAATAACGTAGGATTCTAATGGTAAATCAGTCCAGTAGTTTCGGAGCCTTTTCAAAGCATACAAACAGACAAACAAACAATCAAATCTTTTCTCTTTATTATAAGTGCAGATGAACATATGCTATATTCTATTGCCGCATTCCCACGGTAACGGGAACTGCGCGGGTGAACCGCGGAGTGCGGCTAGTTGTGAATAAATTCAAAACAACCGGAGCGATTACAACACAATCTTTCAGTAATAAAATACTACATACAAAGCTCAGCACTATAGAACCACATGGGTTTCACCCACTGCGCCATTGAGGTTGTCAGTTAAGTAGAATCGCATAAAACGTGTTTTCCTTCTATTCTCCATCAACATGAACTCCCCATTCCCTCCTTCCTTATTCATGTCATTCTTTCTTTTGACGTAATTACGAGACAAGCCGCAGTTAAGCGGTAACCTCTACCTATAACAACTGCAATACCGCAGTGATCACCACTGCATTGCATTGCGCCCGCCACCCTGAGACATAGAATAGTAAGGTCTCATGTGCCCGTAATTTCACCGGCCACCTTGAACCGGACCCGCAACCTGCTCTCAGCTGGCTATGAAAGCAACTGCGTCAAGGAGGTCGTTGTAACAGACAAGTTAAAAAGATCCCCTTACTAAACAACTAGCAGTTTCCTTGAAGCTGCCTCTGGTGTGCTTAAAATACAGCGTCGAAAAATATAAGTCAACAAGTTGAACAGTAAAAGTGTCCGAAATGAATATCTAATTTTATAGCCGGGCGAAAGAAGTCTACTCGAGGTTTTAAGCTTATACAACTTGCAACGCAACTCAAGTCGGGAGATTGTGCAAAATTTATAACACAAAACACTCCACTTTCAACCGTATTTAAAGTATATAAGGTCTTAGTGTATGTAGCACAATTTCTTAATACTCAACTCAGAAATGGTGACTTAGAGGCTGCTATAAACAAGGAGAAACAAAGGGAAGCGAGCAAAATTGAAAACTTTGCATCTAGGATTCTTTTTTTTATCAGTTTTGAGTTTTCCTCTCTTTCATAATGAAAAATATTCTTATTATTATTGGAAAGGTGGCGGAAAGGGATCTCAAAACTTTTAACTGGATCATCATATCAAAGGGCTTGATTTGAACATTATAATCGTTTTTAGATTTTCTTTAAGCCGTATACAGTTTTCGACTTATTTACATAAACGTTGAAAAAATACCATTCCCCAAACCGTGCCCCAAAGTTCGCAGAGAAAAACACTTGAAAATTTTAAAGATAATAGAAGTGTATGCATAGTTTACAAGAAATGTATAACGAACTCTCTATTTAGCAACGTTCTTTAGTAAAAATCGAAAGTTAAATCAACATTATTATTATTATTATTATGAGCCATTTGGGTCCCACTGCTGGGCAAAGGCCTCCCCCAATTTCCTCCATATATCCCGATCCTGAGCTGCTTCCCTCCAGTCAACGATGTACTGATCGAGTTCGTCCCGCCATCTGCGCTTTGGTCTGCCGCGTCATCGCCTTCTCGCCGGGTCAGAACAACAAATAAAAAAAAATATAAATCAACATATATTCAAGAAAAGAGATGGGGTTTGTCAAGGTTCTTCAACATATATAAAACGCCTATAATACAAATTAAATTGTGACACGGAACCCAGGACGCGCGAGTGTTGGCCGGTTTTTTATTTATTTACAGCTGAACGTACAACCACTGACGGATTAACACCTCATATAGTCTTGGACTTCCGGCAAATTGGCGACATATTGATTAGAATACTAAAACCCCGAGACGGGGATCGAACATGCTACCATTTGAAAGAAAGAAAGAAAGAAGAAAGAAAACACATTTATTGGCACACAAGACATACAGGTAAACAAAAGAATCAAAAAAATATTTAACAAACAACAAAATAGAAAAAAACAAACCAATATTACAAACTATGTGGGTAAGGCCCTATATTACGATGTGAGCCAAAAGGTGACGTCTCAGCATAATGCTGCGTACCACTTAGAAGCGGTACGCAACGCTGGTTTTCAGATTTGCGTATCAGTTGGCTATTAGATAACACCTATTAAGTAGGTAGTGGAGTTGCATGTAGTTATTAAGTGTTGATAAATGCCAGTTATATTTTTTTAACAAAAAGGAACAACGGCAATGGAAATAAGGTAAGTATTGAGGTAAGATACTTCTTATCTTCATTAATGATAATGAATATGGAAGGTTGAACTTCCTCATTTTACCGTAATGTTCAGTAATACTGGGAATGCTGCTTACTCACCGTCTGCGCACCAACTTCGACTGCAGAACATACTCGAAAGCAAAGGGTAAGACAAAAGCTTACCCTTTTCTAGTGAATTGTGACTCATGGACTTACCTGCGAACAAAGACAAACTAATTAGATGGTGGTTATGGAAAATGCGACCTTGGAAAATAACCCTACTTTTTGTTGTGGCGAGTGATGTGACATAACGACACATTTCGGCAAAGCGACGTTTGGGAGACTTTATCCCAAATGTCACTTTTTAATATTAATAATTTCTTTACTGACATTTCGGACTATAATCATAAACGATGTTTTGTACAGTCAGAGAATTAACCTTAACTGCCAAGACAAATCCAATGATACCTTCCTTATACATAATACAAATTATGAGCCGTTTTGATAACACGATGTAATAACAAAATTTTTATGTTTTAACTGACACGTAAACTGACCGACTGATCTTTATGGTATTAGTCAAATACAAAATATCACTTTTTTAATTTTACCCGCTATTCGCGTTTTCTAGAGTTAGCAATTTTACCCTTTTAAAATAAATAAGTATACAGTTATAAAGCCTTGTACTCAAAATTATACCCCGGATCAAAAATATTTATATCGTTAGATACGCCCTTATCGTAATGAGACCGCGCCGTTTTGTTTCCACACGAAATGAGATAGCTCGCTCATTTGGAATAAGCGTAATCTAAACACAGCGTTAGCCGGACGTGTTGTTACTTTCGATCAATGATTGCACAAATTGGTTGTGGATGCAGTGGGAGCCTCCTACTTCCGTAAGATGGGCAGCAGCGTCTTTCCGTGTATAAACATCCCGAACTGGGCTCGCCAACCCGCCTGCCAAGCGTGGTGAGTATGGCAACTACCCCTCATGGATTTCCATGATGGAGCCTTGTGTTCAGTAGTGGACGTTTTACGGCTGAAATGATGATGGTGAACCTATCTATTCGTCTATCTAAATAAACTATTTGTTAACGCATATTTTCGATATCGCAAATAAACCTTGTTAAAAATAAACTCTGTGAATATGGATTGAGGTACGGAGGTGTGTTTTATGTTCGGCATTTTATCAAACTGTTGCAGGGGCAGGCACGAAGCAGCAGTTATTGCATTGCTATCCAATGGCAAATGGCGTCCGGACACTGTAAATCCGAAACCGCATATATTACAAGCGTGCATACATCACCTTATTGCGAGAGCATGGCGTTTTCGGGATGTTTATGGAAATTGCTTTTGGTTTTGATTGTAGAGATTGTTTCTTATGTATAAAGTTTTCAACCACGATCACCTTATTTAGAATCTCATCGTTATCTTTCGTTTTTTTAATTTCTGCCGTAAAACGTCTACTACTGGACACAGGCCTCACTCATGGATCTCCATGAAGTTGGTTGCCATACTCACCACGCTTGGCAGGCAGGTTAGCGAGCGCAGTACGGGCTGTTGATACACGGAAAGACGCTGCTGCCTATCTTCCGGAGGTATCCCTTAGTAGACTCTTACTGCATTCACGGGCATGAGAGGAGTGGTAACATTCTACTGCACCCTACGGCCATTATCTTTCTTATCAAATGTATGTTTACATTTAACAATGGTGATGTAAAAAAACATCGTGAGGAACCCCGCGGTTTAGTCGGCTTCAGAGGTACATTTTCTTTCCTCTGACTAATAGCCAACTAGGCTTGCAGTGTGCTGGGTAACCCTTATCCATCTAACTAAAATGTCTAAAATGTCCCAGGCACTGCAGCGTCCTATACAGCATTAATACCAAATGCAAAACCGAGTCGTGCCGGGAGTAGAATGTTGCCTTTCCTCTCTTGCCCTTGGATGCAGTAAGAATCTGTCAAGGGATACCGCCGATAGATGAGCGGCAGCGTCTTTCCGTGTATCAACATCATGTACTGCACTCGCCAACCCGCCTGCCAAGCTTAGTGATAGTAACCAACCCCTCAAGATCGGTGTTGGAGGCATCATGATCATCATCATCCTTTGCGAGACCTGTGTCCAGCAGTGGGTGGCCTGGTACAGCTGAAATGATTATCATCGTGAGAGATGATGATGATGGAGATAAAACATTATTCAGTCTTAAATTGCATTAATACAAATAAAATTGGCGGATCTCACTAACATTAAAAAGCCGAAAGTTTGTTTGTATGGAGGTTTGTTACCTCTTCACGCAAAAACTAGCGCACGTATCGAGCTGAAATTTTGCAAACGTATAGATGTTGGCTAGGATTAACACATAGGCTACTTTTTATTCGGGTACAACGCATGCGTAGCGGCGGGCACAAACTAGTTTACAATATTTTACATACAAGCGTCAATTACTTCATTGGGTGGAAGTTTTCACGAGTAACGCGCCGCGATTCAGTATTACATTAATAACTTATATTTTACTAGACAGATTCATTTATTTACCTTACCAAATAACCCACGAACAATGTTCTAAATAATTGTCTACCCAACATTTTGACGGATAAATATTGACTTTAAAACGAGCATCATACAAACCAAACTAACCAATCACGAAACAGAATTAACATTTATAACAGAACTGTGCATGTTGTTTGCTGCAAACAAAAGCGTTTTAGAAGAGCTCAGGATATCATGTTTTATGAATACTATTAACTAACTAATGAAAGAAAAATCCATTGGTGCACATTCGTCCATTATCTAAACCATTGATGTTGGTTGATTGAACGGACTACAATCAATGGATCAAGGTGGTAACAGAGTGGTTGCCCATGGAAGCGAGACGGCCGTGAGGCAGATCACCTGCTAGATGGACGGACGATATACTCGTAGTGAAGGTTGCTAGGCGGAGTGGATGAGGCTATCAAAATAACAAAAAAAGCACAAAACCGTGTACGTTGGCCGTGCACCAATAGATTTTTTTTTGTAAAATGTGTGTGCACTCTTAACACGTGCTTTGACGGTGAAGGAAACATCGTGAGGAAACCCGCGGTTTAGTTAGCTTTAGACCTGTTCTTTCCTCTGACTAATTGACTAATCTAAGCGGATTTGCCGTGGGGTGCCGGCAATAGAATGTTACCCCTCCTCTCCTACCCGTGGATGCAGTAAGAGCCTGCTAAGGGACACCTCAGGAAGATGGGCAGCAGCGTCTTTCCGTATATCAACATCCCGTACTGCGCTCACCAACCCGCCTGCCAAGCGTGGTGAGTATAGCAACTACCCCTCATGGAGATCCATAAGGGAGGCCTTAGTTCCGTAGTGGACGTTTTACGACTGAAATGATGAATGTTGTAGGATGGTATAGGTGCAGGGCAAGCCTTATCCATCTAACAATGTCCCAGGCACTGCAGCGTTCCGTACAACATGATTACCAGTTGCTGAAGCTGTTATAAATCATCTATAATAGATGCAAAGGCTTTACTTTTTGGCTTGTTGAAGCTTAAATACAGTAGTGTGTGTCAACAGCTGATATAACGATTGATTAAACTTCGTAGGCGTAGAACTTGTTTGACTTTGGCGTTTGTTCATCATTTCAGTTGTAGGACGTCTAAATAGATAGGCTTCCTCATGGACCTCCAAGTATTGCGGCTGGACGCGGCTTGCATCTATCGCCGATCTGCAGTCCTAACCAGGTCGTCCGCCCACCTTGTTGGTGGAGACGTCCTACGCTGCGCCGTGACCTCCAATCGAAAACTTTTCGGCCCCTTGACATATTAGTATAAAAATACAGGAATTTATCGCGTACCTTTTCTTCTACACGTCCGGAAAATAATAAAAAGGTACGCGATAAAATCCTGTATTTTAAAACTAATATACCTAGCCACAGCTTCTAATGTAGAGGTTCTATTAAACAACTATACCACGTGTCCCAAACACGATAAAAAACTATTTAACGCCAAAGTACAAAGTTTAACGTTTAAGGTAATTTGTTCCACTTTTAAGGAATAGACGCTACTCGTTTAATAAGCCCCTTTGTAAACTTCTAAAGCATATTTAGTCCATTGAACTTGCAAACTTTTGTCATAAGCACAACAAATACATTTTTAGTTAGTACAAATTTTAAATTCCATATAAGCCCTTTAACTTTTTACGATTATGCAATCGATAGGTTATATATATTTAAATATAAAAAATAATAAAAGGCAGAAAATTGAGAAAAGTTGAACATTTTGTCATGTTAACTACCCCGTCCCGGAATCAAAGTAGCGGGAAAACGTTCAGTTGGCGCAGGGCCGTAAAGAATGGCGTGATAAAGAGGAGACCTATACCGAGCAGTGGGTAACATATAGCAGATAGATCATCATCATTATCAACAGACCGACTACACCCACTGCTGGGTATAGGCGTCCCTTAGTTAGTGCCATCAGCCACGAGCCAGTCTTATCCATCGTTTGCCCGCGACTTTATCAATCGTCTGTCCAACTTGCAGACGACATTGATAGATAGATAGATATAATAAATAGATTAGTACCTATTCATCGGATTTAGATAGGCGCCGTGGGGTGCCGGCAGAATATGGCAACATTCTACTACATTCTCCTCTCCTACCCGTGGATGCAGTACCCGCCTTCCAAGCATATGATAGCGAGTATGGCAAAGCCCTAATGATCTTGTAGATCCATGAGGGAGGCCTACGAGTGTCCATTAGTGAATATGGACAGCAGTCCTACGGCTGAGGTGATAATTGAATAAAAAGAGTATCAATAGAAGGAATGAAAGGATCAAGACTCATTTATTGGCAAGCTGGCGACAAAACAAGATTCCTGAATATGCTTGGTGATGACCGTTGCCTAGCAGTGGGACAACGCAGGTTAAAATTTGTAATATAGCGTTTGCAGGCGATCTTTCAAACTTCTTGATAATTTATTATTGATGTAAGATCGCCAAGATGACCTTATAGCGAGCTCCTTCCAACGACATCTTAGAATAGCATTCAAAGATATCAAAAATATCAATAGAATTCGATTCAAGTTATCGAAGTCTTCGATATTCAAAAGAATTCTGCGCATGATATTCTGATGAAACTCAATAGTATTTCGTTTGAACTCGCCTCACGTTCACTTCTATAGATATCGGTCAAGTAGGGACGGTAAGTAAAATTTCATTTTGCCGAGTGTTTTTCAGAGAAAATATTTTAATAAGCGACTCCTGTTTTATCCCTTTATATTTAATAATAGCCGGGCTAGCACAAAGCCTTAAACAGAGTAAGAAATAAAATAATACAATTTACACTATATCCAATATTTACAGGATAATTACCATGATTTGATTATTTTTGTGTGTCCCGATATTATCATAATATGATCGCTAGAAGATTTGCACGCTGCTCGAATGAAGTAAAAATCACCTTTCTTAAGGCATATTGTCAATGCTTCTACTCGAGTAGCTTGTGGATAAATCATACTCTCCAGGCTGCCAATACTTTACGTATTCAATACAACAACATCTTCAGGATGCTGTTGCGGCTGCCTCGCTACTGCAGCGCGTCTGGCATGTTTGCGGAGGCGCGCACGGACGGCTTTCATGCGATTATCCGAAAGAGAGCCGCATCCCTACTCCAGCGTACGAGAGCCAGCAGCAACGGCATCTTGCAGATGGTTGTTGCAAGAACGGACTGCCCTATTCAAAGCAAATGGATTCAATTAATAATATAATGTTATTTTTTTTCTTTTATTATTTCATAGTTAGTTGATTGACTTTTGTGTTTGTTAATGTTTAATTTTTCATGTATTGCTTTAGACATAATGACTATAAAATTCAATTTAAATTTAATCTTTTTAATTATGTATAATTATTTTCATCTCTTTTCATGTGTTCCTTTGTTATTAATTTTATTGTGGTCAATTCTTTTAAATGTTTGTGTTTTGATAATTTTAATGATATGGATTTGTATTTGATCTGAAATAAATGACTAATAATAATTATCGGCGTAGTTCCACACGCCATGATCACGGATAAACTGAAATATCGGGAAACTCAAAAATAATCAAATCATGGTAACCCCGTAAATATTGCTTAAACAGCGTGTTGGCCGAGTGGTATGTACTTCCGACTTTCAATACGAAGGACGCGGGTTATACCAGACGTGCACCAATGGATTTTTCTTTCTTGAAAAAATTATGTGCACACTTAACACGCGCTTTGACGGGAATGGAACATCGTGAGGAAACCCGCGGTTTAGTTAGCTTCAGACGTATTGAACTGTGCTTTCCTCTGACTAATAGCTGACTAAGCTAAACAATCTAAGCTATAATAAATTATGCTCCGAAACTACTGGACCGATTTGAAAAATTCTTTCACCATTAGAATGCTACATTATACCAAAGTAAAATAGGCTATATTTTATTCCCCTATTCCCATATGAACGGGATCTACGCGGGTGAAACCGCGGAGTGTGACTAGTTCTATAATAAAATAAAAAAATATTTCTAGGTGTCGATGAAGTTTTTTTGTTACTTCTTATCCAACTTCACGTCGTCTACATAAAAAGTAGCGCTATAACTAAACCTTTCGTTCAACTAATTAGCTAAGTAGTGAGTTTCTCAAAGTTTAAGCAAATAATGTAACGGGTGTTCACAACTTTGAGTAAGTAATGCTGCGTTTAGTTACAGTTGTGCTCATTGATACCGCGGGGTGCCAGCAGTAGAATGTTGCCTTTCCTCTCATGCCCGTGGATGCAGTAAGAGCCTGCTAAGGGATACCTCCGGAATATGGGCAGCAGAATCTTTCCGTGTAACAACATCCCGTAGGTACTGCGCTCACCAACCCGCCTGCCAAGCGTGGTGAGTATGGTACATTAGGGGAGGCCTGTGTTCAGTAGTGGACGTTTTACGGCTGAAATGATGATAAAACTCTTCCGTTACTGACTGAGTCACTGACAGACAACGCACAACCTAAACCACCGGACCTAGAGACTTAAAATTTGGCACACATATACCTTGAGTATCCTAGAGGTGCATTAAGAAGGAATTTTTCGAAATTCCCAAAGGAACGGGAACTACGCGGGTGAAACTGCGGGGTGCGGCTAGTCCACAATAGACGTTAAGGCCTTGGTTTTTTTTGATTGCTAAACAAACTTCCATAGCTCTTCCACAAGTAAATTTTATTGTTTAAGTTTATAGACAGCGTCATAGATAAGTATCCCCCATGCACAAGACTTCACATTCCTACGGCGGGTGCGGCTGGGGACGCTATACAATAAACAACACATAACTATTTTATAGGACCTCCTAACTTCAACAAGAAATGAGGGAGAATTTTCCTTAGTATATTTAGACCGAGATCTCTAACCAAGCGAGATTATGGCGAAACCTTCCTTGTGACGTAACTTCCTGCTAACGTCAACCGACATCCAAATCCAAAACAATAAGTTTGAATTAAACCATCACAAGTAACAACATGCCGTGGGGTGTCGGAAGTAGAATGTTGCCCCTACTCTCTTGCCCGTGGATGCAGTAAGAATCTGCCAAAGGATGCGACCAGAAGATGAGCAGCAGAGTCTTTTCGTGTATCGCCAAGCCGCCTGCCAAGAGTGGTGGGTATGCTAACAACCCCCTTGGGATCTTGGAGATCCATGAGGGAGGTCTGTGTCCAGCAGTGGACGCACATCATCATTTCAGCCATAAAACGTCCACTACTGAACACAGGCCTCCCTCATGGATCTCCATGAGGGGTAGTTGCCATTCTCACCACGCTTGGCAGGCGGGTTGGTGAGCGCAGTATGGGATGGGCAGCAGCGTCTATCCGTGTATCAACACGGATAGACGCTGCTGCCCATCTTCCGGAGGTATCCCTTAGCAGGCTCTTACTGCATCCATGGGCATGAGAGGAGGGGTATCATTCTACTGCCGGCACACCACGGCGGACGTACATACATGATTAGGTATTATAATTTTATTATTTAGGTAATTAGTACTGATGACATTAATGATTCACCGTTTAACCACATCTGAAATGTTTATAGAAGTTTCAGGGGTTTATCTTTGTAAACTTCGGAGATAAGGGGGGCGGTATTTTTTTAAACATTTTTGTAAATAACTCGAAAACGATACGACTTATATTAAAACTAAAAATTGTTTGTTAATATGCAAATAAAGCCCTTTTATATGATACCTCACATGACCAAGTAACTTTAAAAAAATGTAACCGCTTTTACGCCCCTTGTCTAAAAAACTATGCAAATTAGAGAGCTCGCTATAATTTTCCTGTAATCTTTAGATACACTTCTGAGATTATTATTATTATTAGATAGATGATACTGATGACATTGATGATGCACTGTTTAACCCCATTTGAAATGCTTCAGGAACGACGAAACGCGCGCACGTTCGCTATTTGCTCTTAATACGAGTACATGCCAGACTAATTCGAGACTTAGGGCTCTTACACACGAGCGGCATGTTGCCAACGGCATAGGTAACTGCAGCCGTCGACACGCGTCGGCGGCATCCGTTGACGTGTCGACGGCAGCCGTCGACGCGTCGGCGGCAGCAGTCAATACGTCGCTATGGTTCGACTGCTGCCGTCGACGCGTGTCGACGGCTGCAGTTACCTATGGCTTGTGTTCAGTAGTGGACGTTTTCAGCTGAAATGATGATGATAAATATTGCTTTAAATGTTTGTTAAACCTATTTGCTACGTACACCTAACGATACACGATGTCTTCTTTTTATTTTTAGCATTCCTTAGTAAATAAAGGAACTCCTCTAGTGTCTCTTTGTCTGCATGTTTGTTTTCGGCTTTACGAATAGACTAAAATGTCTTAGAGAGCTGTTATTTTGCATGGACAATTAAAATAATGACGCTGAGAGAACAGTACTAAAATACTAAAAAAAATTGTTTCGGGTAACTCCCATACCCGTAAGATGGGTATGACTTTTATTTTCTTGATTTTTCTATTGTGTAAGACGCCTTCTTTTTTTTAAATTATTTTCTCGACCAAAGTCCATTTCAAGTATTCAAACCTTGTCTTGAATCCATCAAGATAATTGTCAGTGAAAAAATAGAAAGTGACAGCTTCAGTCCACCGATTACGAATTTACGTTATTATTTTAAGATTCCACCCTAATGAGGGAGTGAAATAGAATATAAATAACCCGCCCAATTCCAGAGCTATTCTACCGTAAGTCCCGTGCGCGGCAAATATCTGTCTATCTAAAATGACCGCAGTTTAGTTGTCAATGTCAAACTATGACAATGTCTCCATGGTTCAGGATAATCTTATAATATAGATAAATTCTAAATTATACAATTGACAAACAATGTATGTTAGTGACTGAACCTACCACATTGAATAGATATTTTAAAACCATGTAGAGGTTGCAAATAATTTTTTTAGTTTGTAATTTCACTAAAATTCTCACTTCTCACATCCAAAGATACCTCAGCACATCAACTCTCTCTACCATCTTGTGAATTTCCGTTGAAAATATAAAATAAAAAATGTGTGTGACTTATACAGGCATTTTATAGACAAAAAGATATTTTACTCATATTTTGGCTCTTTTTAGCCTCAATAGTTACTAGCCTCAGCCAGCTAGCTCGAAGTAAATGCCACAATAAGTTAGTTTCAGAGACACGTTGCTTTAATTAACCAAGAAAATTAGACGTATCGTACTTGCCAAAGTTAATAACAATACCGCCGCCTGCGAGTGTTGCTTATGTGGCTTTCATTGTATATTAATTAACTTGAACACAGCTATAATCAGGTAAATGAGCGAAGTTTCTGTAATTAGTTCGAATTTAATAAGATTAAGTTGTGTTCATATTCGATGTCAAAAGAAAATTAGGATGGGCTAGCTAAGATATGAGATTTCGGTGTATTAGAGTTTATTTTATTTATGGAAGATATATTTTAATGACTTGTATTCAAATATTTAAATCGGTAGATACGCCCTCACCGTAATGAGAACGCACCGTTTTATTTCCGCACGAAATGAGTGAGCTCACTCATTTAGAATCAGTGAACCTCTGAACACAGTGTTAGCCGGATGTAGAGTGTGTTATTTTTTTTTTCACGAAAGCTCGTGCAAGATGATTGCACAATAAATGGTAACAGTAACAGTTGGTTTATTGGCAAAACCAGTGTGAGAGTGTCGGAATTATTGTTAACACAAATATAAAGACATTTCCACAGTTTTTGGCGTCAGGGCGTATCTAACGATTAAAATATTTGCTTGTACGGTGTTATGTATTGTACTAAATAAAGTTGTTAGTTGTTGTTTATAAGCCCTTACTGTTACGAGATTTTTAAACAGCTACAAATGACTTTGCTACGGTGGGTAAGCAATATACAAACTATTTAGAATTTAGTTTCCTATGATATTCCACCAGCAAAGGCTATTAACTCTGTGCTCACGAAGGATGCTTGACTTTATTGGTCACATAGCTCGCAAGCCCGGAGATCATCATCATCATCATTTCGGCCGTAAAACGTCCACTACTGAACAAAGGCCTCCCACATGGAACTCTATGAGGGGTAGTTGCCATACTCACCACGCTTGGCAAGCGCAGCAGTGTCTTTTCTTGTAGCAATATCCCATATGTTGCTACACGGAAAAACGCTGCTGCCCACCTTACGGAGGTATTCCTTAGCAGGCCCTTACTGCATCCACTGGCATGAGAGGTGGGATAACATTCTACTACGGGCACCCTACTAAGATAATTCTTTATTTTTCATCAAAAAAACCGACTTTAATGATAAAATGTTGCTGAAAATACTAAATAAATTTTGTAAATTTGAGTATTTCTCTCGATTGATGGGGAACCGATTCCAACATCAGAACTTAAACCTGAAAAAAATAGGACCTAATTAAAAGTGTATCTATTCTTAAAAAGAACTAGATCTCAAAAATAATTTTCCATAAAGATAAAAAAAACGCAGACGTCTTAAGTACCTCCTGCTTTTTCATTGAAGTAGACCAAGGTAGTTTAGTAATAAACAAACCATCTAAAATTTACTTCCCCATAATACTCCAACAGTAAAGACTATCAACTGGTGTTTACGAAGGATTTTTTGAATTGCTGGGAAGCTCGGAGACAATTTCCAAATATCCAAAAATCTAAATCAGACGCAAGTAAGAGTAGAAGTGACAGAGAAGTCCAATGCGCTGATTAGACCGCCACCACAGTCGACATCAACATGTCAGAAACAGTACGTGTTCCTGAAAGTCGAAACAGATGGCGCAACATCGTACGGGAGAAGTTGCTACCGTGAGGGGTCACGACCCCGTGTATGGGCAAACCGACGCAAGGGGGAGGGGAATATGATAGAATGGGGGGAATATCATATTCCAGATAAATATTTTTGCATTGCAACAAACAATTTAATCTCGAACCTGCCAATCAAAATATTTATGGAAAACTGTCAGTAAATCTGTTTTAAGTTTAAACGGTTTAAGGTTGAACGAGTCGCCCATCTTTCCATACAAAGGTGGAAGGGTAACTACTCCACTGTTTTTCGTTGACCATCCAACACTAAGGATTATATCAATTTATCTCGTCATAATCTATGTTTGTATACACCCCAAACCGTAATAAAAGTATTTATTTCAAAAATATAAGCTTCTTAACTTTCGTATTTCAACACTGATTTTAGGCCAACTTTGGACGAAACTAAATAATATACGGAGAAAGAAAACTCAAAAATAAACGCCGTTCCGACATAGTTTAATTATTTAAAAGTTGAAATAAATGTTATTTTTAAAAGATTACACCCAAGTTTTTCTATAATAACCATTGTGCTAAATGTCTATTCACATATTTTTGCGCGGTCGTTTTAGGAATGATTCATTGTGCATTTCATTCTAGCGCGCGGGTACACATACTATGTCAGGTGAGATAGCATACATTTAGGCCGCGTCCACTGACGACTTTGTCTCCGCGGCTTGTTGAGCCTTAACGGCGCGCGCGGGAAACACCAGTTGAGGTTTTATATACATCTCTCTCAGTCATAGGACGTCCACTGCTGGAAATAGGCCTCTCTCAAGGATCTAGAAGTGATCTACCTACTTATCATGAGCAGGTAACTGCCATACTCACTGACCACGCTTGGCAGGTGGGTTGGCGAGCATTATTAGACATCAGTAATTTTAAAATGTATGTTCCGTGCACTCTTAAGTCATAAACATACTTGTCGATAAGCCACGGTTTTACTTGTGATTCATAGATTGGATCGTTTCAGTGCTGCTAGCTGGTGCATAATAGGGCATAGCACTGTAGGGTCATGACAATTATTATCCCCATCACATCACAATAATCCAACAATGGGTACTAACTGGCTGTTAACGATGGCGAAGACTTCTTCGCTAGTATACCTACTCTTATGTTATACCACAGTCTTGAAGACAGTTAAAACAAACACAACTTACAAAATACTGTATTGCGCTTTAAAATCAGAACACTTTAGATTGCATCATAAAATCTAGGTATTTCATTAAATATGAAGGGGTAAGATGCTTTTCTGGCTTCAATTTGACGGTTTACTTGGCAAGTTACTCAAGGACGAAATTAGAACATGTCAAGCGGCAAACTTGGTAGTATCGAAGATCTGTTCAATATCTATTGGTCGATAACATCGCATCAGATTTGGTTGTAGGGTTCAGATAAAGATCACGACACAAGACATGGTTACATATTGATGGAACACAGTTTGATAACAAGCGACACATCATGCTTGTCTACAGGCATGTGAATGTTTAAAAGAAGGTTCTCAATTCGTTCAAAGTGTTAGGGTTCTGGACCAAAACGATAAAGGGAGGAAAGTCCTAGGGTATGATTTGTCTGTATTTACAAAAATGCTGAGGCATGTAAAGATTACAGGGTAACCATAACTAACGCTTTAAAAAGCATAGTTTTTTTAGAAATCATCAAAAGTTTACATAAGTTCCGCTAGAGATGGCGCTGTCAAGGTTCTCCAACAAAATATAAACCGCCTATAACACATATTAAATTGTATATAACGGAACCTTGGTTGCGCAAATACGACTCGCTGTTGGCCGGTTTATTTTTTTTGTATATTGTTGCGCGATGACTCCGCCAATTGTGAAAGGATTTTCATGATTATTTTTTTAAAAGGTAGGTCACTTTTCAGTGTCGGTCCCATTTTACAACTCGATTCTGATGATGGGATCCAGAATATAAGCACTGTATATAGGCTTCGTTAAATCTGGATCTGGCGCGGTCATGTCTTATTAACCTTATTACTGCTGACAGTTTGTTATCTTTGAAGAAAAAAACGAGTTGATATTTAGTCCAACATGATCCCGCATATAATGATGAATATTCAGTATAGAATATTTTTTTCCGTGACAAGTACATTTTCCATCCTTTACTACGTCAACGGGCGAGAGATGAGGGTTTACATTCTACTGCCGCCACCCCACAGCCTGTGTTTTCATAACAATTTGTAATTTACAGATGACCAAAACATTTTTATCATTTAAAATTATTAAAAGTTAATTGCATATTCTATTTAAGTCCAATTATTTTTTTTGGCCTTTAAAAACGAAGCTGGATAACCAGGTTTGAAAAAATCAGGCATATCGCGACGGGATAAATTGCGACTGGGCAAACCGAATTGTTTATTTTCACCAGACGAAACAGTCGAATTGCACTGAACTATAAAATAGATTTTTATCAATATACCAAGTAAATCAAACGGTAGAGCTGTTCGAATGAAAATAACTTACGAATTGGCAGTGCGCCCGTGTTATGATAGATCAGAAGGAAAGTCGGGGAGTTGCCATGCTGGCCAGAACATAAATCTGGAGAGCACGCCACAGAGGTTAGACTGGCTGAAAAGAAACATTAATGTTTTATTACCAGCCAGTATTATCTCACTGTATTCTGGTGACCTGTTACAGAGGCCGTCATAGCCAAACGGATTAGCATGTTGAAGTGGCAATGGGCAGGCCATGTAGCTCGAAGAACAGATGTTCGATGTTGAACAGTTCTCAAGTATCGGATCGGCAAGCGCAGCGTAGGACGGCCACCAACAAGACGGGCAGACGACCTGGTAAGGTACGCTGGTCGGCGGTGGATGCGGGCCGCTTCCATCCGCAATACCTGTCCAACGTCCTACCATGGACGACCTCCGGCTGAAATGATGATGATTTCATGTAGCACCCTCCAGACCAAGTAAGCAAAGTCAAAATCCAGTAAGCAAAGTGTACTGTATATTTTAAAACTGATTAACGGGACTCTATTGCGTAATTACCTTATTTTATTATATCCCGACGTTTCGAGTGCTAAGTACTAAGGAAAGTACTTTGTATGTTCTAGTATGTAGTACTTAGATATTATCTAGTACTTAGTTTGTTCTTTGTATTTAGCTACACGTGTGATTGGATTAGAAGCATGTGAAAGCTTTTAGTGCAGCTTATAACTAAGCTTTCATGTGACGTCACGTCTGGGGGAAAATCTTAACAATCTTGGGTGTTAAGATAAGCGAAAACAAATATCTGTAAACAGATATTGTCTGATATAATGGAGCATCAAGGACATCGTCTGTTGTTTTTATGACACGGAGATTTCAACTATTTTCTATTCAGGGTGTATTACGAGGGTAGGTCAAAAAGTCCGCGGTATGGCGGGGAAGCCCTTAAGCTTAATACATTTCTCAGATCGGTCGAAAAGTTTGTTTATACCTTCTAATTTTTTTTTTCTCAAGGCCTTCAAAATAGGCTAGAACTGCTGACATAACTTCTTCATCGTCAGTAATTTATTCCAGGAAGTTCTTTTCCAATATTGAAAACAAATAATATTCAGAAGGAGCTAAGTCTGGACTATAGGTAGGGTGGTTAAGTGTGCGTATCCACATTTTTGCGAGGCAGCCATTTCAACATTGCTCTTGTGAATGCTCTTGCGATGACCTTAGACATGCCAAGACAATCGTGAAGGATATTCAAAATGTTTGTAGATGCATAACATAAATATAAATACATAACATAAAGAATAACATAACATAACATGAATAAGCTCAGAGTCGCTCAACGAGCTATGGAGAGGGCTATGCTCGGGGTTTCTTTACGCGATCGAATCAGAAATGAGGAGATACGTAGAAAAACTCGGGTCACCGACATAGCCAAACGGATTAGCACGTTGAAGTGGCAATGGGCAGGCCATGTAGCTCGCAGAACAGATGGCCGATGGGGCCGAAAAGTTCTCGAGTGGAGGCCACGGACCGGCAAGCGCAGCGTAGGACGTCCACCAACAAGATGGGATGATGACCTGGTGAAGACCGCAGGTCGACGGTGGATGCAGATCGCTTCCAACCGCAATAACTGGATATCCATAAGGGAGGCCTATGTCCAGCAGTGGACGTCCTACGGCTGAAATGATGATGATGATGAACATAAAGAAAAAACCACTCTGTGAGTTGATATTATATATATTTTGAGATAATCTCTTCGTAAAACCTCAAATAGACACAAAGCGAAACTCTGTGGCGCAGCGGTTGCGTTCGATTCCGGACAAATTTCTGTACCATCTGCAGATATTTGTTCAGGTTGCTCTGGGTATTTTTCTATAAAACTAGTGAGTTAAACCACGAGTAAAAGATAGTGTTTAGCTACTATAAATCATTTGTCAAAAGCAGAAGCATGGCGGTCGTCGGATTGATAAACGATGTGGTTGAATGCAACTATGGTCGACCATTTACAATGTTTTGGGTATAAAATAGTTTATCCTTTATAATTCAGAATAACATATAATTTTCACCGGATTTAAATCATATCTTAAACTTTCGCGATCACCACACAAAAGAGGTCTTTGCTACTATTATAGATGATTTATACGGCGTTCGCAACTGGTATTCATGCTGTACGTGACGCTGCAGTGCCTGGGACATCTTTCGGGTTGAAAGTCGGGAGTATACATACCACTCCGCCAACCAAGGCTCTCACGACGTCTACTACAACTACAAAGAACGGACCTAAGGACAGTGGTGAGGACACTAACGGACCACTACACCCTTAACAAACACCTCTTCAACATCGGAGCACAGACAGCCCCCTCTGCAGAGAATGTCTGAAGGAGGTCGAATCGTATGTAACAGCACAAAGACAAAAAACCCTCAAACAACCGAGGTCACTCCGTGAAGCCTGTGAAGATCCCAGGAAGATTCTGCGGTTCTGGTCGGAGTTGGGCTGGCTATGCTAGCCAGACACCTCACGCATGGTTTTTTTTTTTCGAAATGACAAAAATGTTGTTGACCGCAGATGGCCATGACAACGTTACCGGACTATGGCGAGCGCAGAAGGCGCCCAGCCGCATCTCACGCATGGTGGACCAACACGAGTTTAAATGCGGAAAACGGAGTCACACACACACCACTCCGCCAACACGGCTTTTTCGTGCTATAAAGTTAAAAATAATATATAATTTGACCAGAATCTGGATCCCACCGCTGGGCATAGGCCTTTATAATACAAATAAATTATTGTTTTTGGAGTGGGATAGCGGAGGCTGTTGTTGGTGTGAGAGTGAGGGATTAGAACAAATATATTTGCTACTGCATTTCAGTCCACATAACTTACAGATAAGGAAATAAAGGAGACTAGTGAAGGTTAATTAAGAAAAAACAACCTAAAATAGTATTAAAGTCTATTTAAGGCAACCTCATAAATTTAAAGGTAAATGACAAAAGTTTCAAAGTTCATTATCACGTCACGACATTATGACCTTGCACACCAAATTAACTTTAAAAGGTTTAAGTTGTCTAACCACGCTGGCCAACCCACCTGCCAAGCGAAGTATACATATATGGTAACTACCCCCTCATGATCTCAGAGATCCATGAGCGAGGCCTATGTCCAGCAGTGGACGTGGACATAAACGCCCTACACGGCTGAGATGATGATAAAGTTGCTCTAGCAGTAAAAGCGACACAAGACTCAAAAATAAAATAAACTAGCCGCACCCTGCAGTTTCACCCGCGTAGTTCCCGTTACCATGGAAATTTCGAAAAATCCCTTCTCAGTGCACTTCTAGGATACTCAAGGTATACGTGTGACAAATTTCAAGTCCTAGGTCCAGTGGTTTAGACTGTGCGTTTTCTGTCAGTCACTCAGTTAGTCAGTCAGACACCCAGTCAGTAACGGAAGAGTTTTATATATATTGATTAATCGCCTCTACTTTGCAGTTCTGCGTTCTGCAAACTAGCCGTTACGTTAGGAAGTAAATAAATAAATATTAGATGGCTTTAAAGAAGCCATGACATATTTATCTACTCCGGAACCTTTCCAACTTAAAAGGGACGTTTAAACGACTGCGCAGATATGTATGACGTATGTTAGCCATATACATTAATCAAGTGTTAACACCCTCGTTTATCCTATACATAGTCCACGGTGAGTTTTCACTCCTTTAGTTGGACGAGCTCAGAACTACAGGATAGGGGCGGATATGGTCTCAACAGACAAAAATACCGACCATGTGGTCAGCGAATTGTTAGAACACTGTGAGTTCAGTTGGGGCAATAAAGATGAGGCCCGTTTCTTAAAGTGGGTGAATATGAACTGAGTCTTTTTTAAGGACTAAATAACAAGACAAGCCAAAGGCCCACGTGATGTTCAGCAGTGACTTCTACGTATAGCAACTGGAATCAAATCAATGCAAATGTGGCGTTCACGAAGCACGTAACCAACGCTGCATTGCATTGCGCCCTTCTGACCCTGACCCTGAGACATAAAGTTGCAAGGTCTCATGTGCCTGTAATTTCCCCGGCCCTCTTAGGGTCAGCGCAGACAGAACGGAGCGCAGCGGAAAGGATTATATTAACGCACTTGAAAATAAACTTTAAAATTATTACAATAAAGTGCATAAATGCTTGAACCTGACAAAAAAATGCTCGCGCGTCCTCGAAGATACGCGGGAATCCCCGCGCGGCGTTTTGCACTTTATTTGAATAACTTTATTCTGTCTGCGCTGAGCCTTACCCTTCAAACTGAAATTTCGGCTTGGCGGCAGAAATTGGTATGGTGGTAGTACTTCCCCGGATGAACTATTCACAAAAAGTTCTTCTAATACTAGATTCCATAGAGTAGATATAAATACAACAAAGCATACAGTTTTCTCTAGACGGCGCTGTTACTGAATTAGATCCTCTTAGACGGTCTCAGCTTCGGCGACCTCGTTTCTGCTTAGGATAAACTCTTGCATGACTTGTGTAACCAATTGTGGCTTGAGAATTCAAAACTGTACTTAGTTAGGTCTTCCAAAGCCTCTTAGGCCTTAAACTTTAGGAAAACTCTCTAAAAATGCAAAATATTCACAAGATTTATAGTCATTTTGTCGCTTATGCTTGATGTTAACATAAGTAACTTAAAGAATCAGAGGTATCAGAGATATAAATTATAAGCATATTTGTATAGTAATTTTGCCGTTATGATTGATGTTAATATAAATACTTATATTATTTAAATTTATAATACATTTATTAATTGCATTTTTTTTGAAGAAAATGATATACAACTAAACCATGAGCTTTAATTAATTGATCCTAAGTTATCAGCAATATTCTATTAAATAAGTTTTAGGATTTAATACAGACCTTGGCGTTATTTAGATCCAATTTTTTTGTGGGCGAAGTCAACAACCACGACCATTTTAAATATGGAACTTAGCTCTCATTTTCATATATATGTATTTGATAGGTTAGTTTTATCTGTTGCATACACTGTGTCCCAAAGTATTTATGGAAGGTGTAGATGAACCTAAATAACCAAATTCTTCCCCCTACCTGAATTCGTCCACTGTCACATCGCAGATTTACATCAGTAAATCACGCAGTTGTTATTTACGTGGTCTCATTCGATGGAGTTTATAAGCGTTTGCAAGATACTTGTATATTTTGTGGTGTTAACACAGGCTGCGAAGAAAACAACAAATTACTTACCACTCTATTATTCTCGCCTGAATAATCTTTGAAAAACTTTTACATTTCTCTATTTGTTCCCTGGAACCATTTTATTATTTGAAGGTTTTATTTATCCACTTCATTATCATCAATTCAGCCATAAAACGTCCACTAATGAACGAAGGCCTCCCTCATGGGTCTCCACGAGGGGTAGTTGCCATACCACGCTTGGATGGCGGGTCGGCGAGTGCAGTACGGGATGTTGATACACGGAAAGACGCTGCTGGCCATCTTCCAGAGGTATCCCTTAGCATGTTCTTACTTCATCCACGGGCATGAGAGGAGGGGCAACATCCGCAGCAGTGCCGGCATTCCACTGCTACTATTAAACAATATGTAGACATTCATACAAGACAGATTCAACCCTGTAAATCTTGTTTCTTGTTACCTATATATATTTCTAGTTTAATATTTTTAGTTCATTTTCATGTTTTCCTTAACCGACTTCCGAAAATAGGAGCTTCTCAAGTCTTCTGAATTAATTTAAATCTTTGTTACCTCAGAACTCCGTCGTTTATGAATCGATTTGGAAAATTCTTTTTGGTATTAAGTAATTAATACACTTTCATATTAGTCGTAATATTTATTTAAATTTATTTATTTGTAAGGAATTAAATATTGTAATAGTACTAGTGTATTGTATTATCTGTGGTAATAGTGTCTTTTGCAGTGCCTCAAGGTACTTACTTGCGCTAAATTTATACTAACGGTTGGGTTTTTTGTTACACTGAATTGTTTGTACACTCAGTTCTGATGATGTGATCCATGAGAAATTGAGGAAACTACTCCAATGTAATAGGATACATATAGGATTTGTTGTTATATTGTTACATGGTTTGTGTTTTTTCTGCAATTCAAGGATTTTGCATTGAAGTTGGTTTTATTGTTGAAAAATTTAACATTGATTACTTAATTTTAAACTGAATAACGGGACTTTATTGCGTAATTACCTTGTTTTATTATTTCCAGACGTTCAGAGAGCCCTGCCCTCGTGGTCAAGGGTGGACTGATGTGCTAGAGTTACCGTGGCGAGTCGAGAGTGGAATCCGCGACTATCCTCAATTCGCCATCAGACTTACTTTATCAGAATTACTTCATCCTTTTGAATTGATGAAAAGCAAAACACATTTTGTGTGGTCCAGATGGCCATTCAAATACTAAAAATAGGCAAAAATAACATTTCAATTAACCCGAATAAACTTTTTCGGTTGCTTTAATGCATTCCCTTTTCACTAAAGTTTGCTCACTGTAAAGTTCCTGCAGATTTGTTTGCTGTGCGGAATCGCCGAACCAGAGGTGAAAATGGAACGTAAACATCAAATTTTAGCATTATTTTTATCCAAAATTCAATGTAACGTAACCTATATCAGAAACGAACTACCATGAGGTACCGTGATTGAAAAATTGCTTATTGTACGATATTATTTTATCGTAATTTAGTGCTCGCAGGTCGGATGATATTGTTTAGGCAGTGGGGGAACAGTGGATCCGGCTGGCACAAGACCGCCAGGAGTGGCGTATAAGGAAGTGGCCTGATACCCAGTGGGTGTTACAGGCTGATCAGATAGATAGGTGATTTAGCGATATAAATCATCACTTCAGCCGTAAGACGTCCAGCTGGCTATAGGCCTCCCTCATGGATCTGCAAGTAATCATGAGTGGTTTTTGTCATACTCACCACGCTTGGCAGGCGGGTTGGCGAGCGCAGTACAGGATACTGAAACATGGAAAGACGTTGCTGCCCATCTTCCGGAGGTATCCCTTAGCAGGCTCTTACTGCGTTCACGGGCATGAGAGGAGGGATAACATTTTACTGCCAGCACCCCACGGCTTATGGCTATATTTAGGTTATGTTTAAATTAAATTACCGCAAAGTGAAAGAAAAAGACACTTTATCTTCAGCGGCCTCGTATTAGCCTTCTTTTATGATATCACTGTGATCATTTCAGCCATAAAACGTCCACTGATGAACACAGGCCTTCTTCATGGATCTCCATGAGGGGTAGTTGCCATTCTCACCACGCTTGGCAGGCGGGTTGGTGAGCGCAGTATGGGATGTTGATACACGGATAGACGCTGCTGCCCATCTTCCGGAGGTGTCCCTTAGCAGGCTCTTACTGCATCCACGGGTAGGAGAGGAGGGGTAACATTCTACTGCCGGCACCCCACGGCAAGAGTAATATTATACCCAGTGAACATACAAAAGCCACTGCGAAGCTTTTAGGCATAAAGGCCCTTAGAAGCCTCTATGGGATAGGTAAGAGCCAGGTCACTGAGCTTATCAGCATAATGTTACAGCCGGGAATAAGAAGCGAATCAGCATAATATATTTTCGTATGTGACGAGACGTAGGGCTGGCTTTCAATAATGATGGATGTTATCTAATATCCTAACTTATATCAACCCTAACTTATATTCCAAGTACATTTCGATGATGCTGATATATTCGCTGATAGTGTGCATAAACTTTACAGATAAATTTTATAGATAAAATGTATTTTGCTTGACATAATTATTAATTTATTTTATATTATAACATTATTATGTAACGACATTTAAATTAAATTGGTCTGACACTAAGAGATAATGTTAAAACAATATAGATATGTATGATTCTTTGTTTTGTTTAATCACTATTTTTTATTTATTTATTTGGGACAACAAATAATTACACTCACATGAATCTAAAACAATCTTAGTCTAAAAACTATGTAACTATAAGTGTAATCAACCCCGTTGTCCACGAGTTGGATATAAACAAAAACAAAGGGGCAATATTATAAAAGGTAAGTTAAGTAGTCACCAAATAACAAATACGAACATTGCGTGCATTTGCACTATTTATATTAAATTATTATTGTATTACTTTAAACTAGATTTTGTAATAGCTCTTGAATGTTTTGGCTTAGGCTGTAAGTCTACCTTGTGTCTGAATAAATTAATTATAATGTATTATTACAAAGTCACACTAAGTTTGTTTGTTTGTAACGATTTCACGCCTACACCACAAAACTGATAAAAAAAGGATACCGGAAGATGGGCAGCAGCGTATTTCCGTGTATCAACATTCGGTACCAACCCGCCTGCCAAGCGTGGCGAGTATGGCAACAATTCCCTCATTATCTTGGAGATCTATGATGGAGGCCTATATTTAGATAAGATAAGATAAAAATTGTTTATTTTGTCACAGAAATAACACAATATTATATTTTTAAAACTAATTAAATTTAGACAGAATAATACCGTGACAAAAAAGGCCACTACTCAGCATTTGCTGTGGCAGAGCAGGTCGTACCACAGCGCTTATTGAGCTGCGGACGTGGAAAGCAGTCCTAGGGATAAGATGATGACAAAGTTACGAATATATAAAAAGCGTTCCAATGTCGATCTGCCTATCCCTCTTCCAACGGTAGATCCTTGAAAAAACCACTTTGATTTATAGCATGAATTTGGGATCCTGGAGCCCCGTGATCGTTTAGCTCCTCTGACTTTATTTACTTGCGGTTTTACGTAGCATTGACGGATGGGCTTAATGGGCAACAGTATTGGCCAGGTAACTGTGCATTTCGGATATTAATTACGCGGATTCTACATTTAGCAGTTTCATGTACATATGTTTTTAATTTGATTAAAATGATTAAATTTACGTTGTTTCTTTCTTTACAAATTAAAATACAATGTTACCTACACAGAGTTATTATTTTTTATCTATTCTTTCGATTGGCATCATAAAAGTAGGATAGTAGATTTTTTTTGACATTTAAGTCGGTTCGATTCCCAGACGAAGCAAGTATTTTTTAGAAAATCTATGAATGCAGAATTACTAACTTTTAAAAATAACATAAAGTCTTCTTTCAGCAAAATACACTATCTACGATATTTAAGGTACTTCCCCTTCATGTCCCATAAGTTTGGGACGCCCTGTATATGTATAAGGTAGTATAAATTTATCCTACTTGGCAACGCACTTTTAAAGTAAGGAATCGATTTAAATCTAATTCTTCAATCGCGACCTACCGCGAATCATCATTCTCTTAGAAAGGAAATTAAAATTCATAAAGGATTGTGGTTTATGTTTTGGGAGAGTGATTTTGATATCTTCGAATGAAGTGACTCATATAATAACGATCGAACTTCACTTTGTAAGTTCGTTTGATCATCTATTAATATATCGTCTCTTACATTCTTCAGACGGTACTTATTTATCTTAATTTATGTCCGCTTAGTATTTATATTATGTTTAGCTGAGCACACATATGTTTATGTTGCAACGTAGATCGTATTTTTAGTTCTTAAACTTATTTTTATTGGCGTTGTAATGTATTTTGTGTCTAATAAAATAAAAAATGTAAAAAAAAAATACTGCACCCCATTCTTCCATTATAATCCTCTCCATCCAAAGATTGTCTGGAAGAAATCGCTTTAAGCGATAAGACCGCCCATTGTGTGTTTCTGTTGTTATAATAGTTTAAGTTAACTTTAGTAATTTTTGTAATGTTCTGTATAATAGAGGTATGTTTTACACAATAAAGAGTTTATCTATCTATCTGTCTGATTGAAATCAATAAGAAGGCCTAGTATGATAGTTCTCGTACTGTGTTTTTTGTATAAATATATCAATATAACGATATATGATACAAATAGCTACAGGTTTTATTATGTTGTGAGAGTTGAATAACATCCATACGGTGAATATAGTACATAGCTTAACTAATAGTGTATTAGTAACGCGTGATAATATTGCAGAGCTGAAAGCGTCACAGGAATACAGCAATTAGGTAATCGGAGGAAAGTCGATATCTTTCCATCTACCATTTACACTTTTATTACCTTGGTATGCTTCCCATTTCGTTTTGGAAGCATAATGTAAATAAATCCAAAACGCGTCAGGCCTCTTATATTATGACGTGATGCATAAATATTTTGCTATTATTTTTTTCTCATGTACACATTTTTGTTGGGTTGGATATTGTTGATATTCAACCGTTAATAATACTGCCAGCCGAACCTGCTAGAGATGCTGCTACCATTGCAGTGTATCCCAATGCTTTTCCATGATGAGAGAATTATCTTATGCTGCAAGTAGTTAATAAAATATACATACAACGATGATGATCATGATGATACAAATAATTATGACCACTCAACCCGATTAGCTCTCAGTATTTTATTATACAAGAGCGAATAGGTATAAAAAAACATATCCAAATGTTATTATTCAGTACCCACAGGGGAATATGTATATCAAGTTTACATACATGCAAATGCTTTCACATAATTAAGGTCGTAACGTACCGTTTGGGCGGATAAGTTCATTTTGTAAATTCGGGGATTACTCATGTTCGCCGTGGGGTGCCGGCAGTAGAATGTTACCCCTCCTCTCATACCCATGGATGCAGTAAGAGCCTGCTAAGGGATACCTCCGGAAGATGGGCAGCAGCGCCTTTCCGTGTACCAACATCCCGTACTGCGCTCGCCAACCCGCCTGCCAAGCGTGGTGAGTATGGTAACTACCCCTCATGGAGATCCATGAGCGAGGCCTGTGTTCAGTAGTGGACGTTTTACGGCTGAAACGAACGAACTCATGTAAGGCCTTAACATCTACTATAGATGTTTTATATAGCGTCAGCAACTTGTGTACATGCTGTACAGAATGCTGCGGTGCCTGGGACATTAGATGGATTAGGCTTGCCCAGCACATAAGTTTCTATACCAGAGGAAAGAACAGGTCAATACGTCTGAAGCTGACAAGCGGATTACCTCACGATGTTTTCCTTTATCGTTTTAGCATGCGGTATAAATGTGAGCATAAATTTTTCATGAAAGAAACAAGCATTGGTACGGGGGTACCAGAAAAGGGGGCAAAGGTTTCCGAAAAATGCCATTTTTGACCTTTGGTGACATTTTGAGGTCAAAATAACTCCGCTCCCTGTGTCCTAGGGTCACCAAAATCAATCAATACCCTTCTCTCATTCAGACAGTGCTAACAAAAACGGTTTCATGTAAATCGGTCAACGCGTTCGGTTGTAATCGTGTCATGCACAGACAGACAGACAGACAGCGCTATGCATAATAGGAGGCTTAGGCCCCTAAAATTCATTCCATGATGTGAACTTTAGTTCACATTTATGGTAAGAGTTCCAACGGACGAACTTTCAACTTATATGAGAGTGGAATGCCTAAAGGCGTCAAATTCCGACGGTTCATCGGACGCCTGTAAGCGGACACTGTGAATCGTCGCTATGAGTCAGGGATGCGTCATACGTCGCCGTCATAAACGTGTGTTATGTTAATATTTAAGTTTATATTATATGTATGTTAGTTTTCAAGGTATGTATCTATGGGTCGTAAAATAAGTTATTTAAGATCTTATTAGTTTTCTATTGTTGCCTGATAATAAATATTTTTCATTTCATTTCATTAACGCCTTTGTGGGATGAACGACATGAAAGTAAAATGACCAACTAGTAAAACATTTGGAATTAAAAATGCCCTACAAGTAGAACGTCTAAAACGACATATCAAAAAATACAACATTATTAATAAAAAAAAAAACCGACTTCAAATGATAAAAAAATTGTATCAAAATATGACTACTCCGTAAAGTTATACCTTTGGCCACTTACGAAACCAAAATTCGATATACATGGTCACATATCTTCCCATAAATATTTGTTACCAATGCTTTGCGATCTCCATTAATTCAAAAAGTGTTCATGAATATCGATGCTCTTCGGTCTCTGTCACTAAAATGAATTCATGAATATCGCTTCGCATTGTAGCTTTGTGTTATGGCCTTCTATCGCCAGCTTCTTCACTCTTTGCAGGCGGACATTGCGGTATAAATTATGTCACCACTATTAATGTCACCACTGTCATGTCTGTCAGAGTATCAGCGTTGCATTTTTTACCTAGGTGCAACTATTGCTGAGACAGATTTTGTTTACACACTACATTTTTTTGGTTTGGAAATTGTAAAATGTAATCTCAAAAACTGTATCAATGATGTTTAATCTGTGGTGCCTCAATAAATGCATTACATTTCACTTTCATTCATTACTATTTTCATGGCAAGCATATCGACGCTTAGGTGAGATTGTGACCAAATAACTGATACTAAAAAAGCGTTAATAATGTTATTTAAAATGTATATTTTATAGATTACCAAAAACCAAGCAAAGAGATACCGGAAGATACAGCCCCTTTCCGTGTCTCAACACCATGTACAGCGCTCTCTAACCTGCCTGTCAAGCGTGACGAGTATGGCAACAACCCCTCATGATGATACAACCAAGATAAGAACCGGGCTCCGAACGCAGTACTTGGAAATCCATGAGGGAGGCCTAAGTCCAGCAGTGGACGTCCTACGGCTGAGATGATGATGATATTTAAACTTTAATTTACTTAAATGGTAAAGAATATTGATTAAATAAATCAGTATGTAAATAATGATAAAGGCACAGAGCTGTATATATAGGTATTATACTATAAATCTCCTCCATCACTTGGTATTACTTAAAATTAAATTGTTCTAAATAATATTCTACATCTCACTTAAATTAATATTTAAACGTTGAATAATGAAAGACAAATCAAAGTTAATTCTAGCGAGGCTATTTAACTTTAATTTAGACGTTTGAACTTTTGAAATTAATTAAAAGTAAAACTAATAGCGCCGTAATTTATTTTTGAAAAACATTAATTAAAATTCTCAGGTAAGATACCATTTCACTATAACTATGTCTGCGGTCAAAGTGAAATGGTATCTCACTGCTAGATGAAATGTCTAATGAAAAACCAGTTAGTAAACATATTATAATACGCGTTGTATTTGGGCACTGCAGCGTCCCGTACAGCATGATTACCAGTTGCTGACGCTGTGTAAATCATCTATAATAGATATGTACAAAGGCCTTACTTTACTTTGTATTTGTAAGCGATAACTCGTACCTCTGGAAACAGAACTCTGGCTGCAGTTAAATATAAACAGAGGTAAACAGGTAAATTTATAGGCATGATGACAGGGTGTGAAAATCAGAATTATATTTGGTACGTCAGTTATTTTTATTTTTCAGCCATTTGTGTCCCACTGCAGGGGAAAGGCTCTTAGTAGGATTCTAAGGTCAATTGATAGATGCCCTCGAGATGTGGCGCTGGAGAAGAATGCTTGGGGTCTCGTGGGCAGAGTTCCGCACCAATATGTCCATACACCAGGAACTTGGCATCGGTCAGCGGCTTTCATCTGCTGTAAATTCTCGTATTCTAACTATCTTTGGCCACGTGTCGCGACGCGGTGAGGTGTTATAGAACGCATTTTAGTTCAGGGTAGAGTTTAGGGCACACGAGCCCGTGGCAGATCGCCCATGAGATGGACCGACTAAATCAAGACTGCATTGTACGGTACACTACATGAATGCACCAGAAGGGCTGCGGTACGCAACTCCTCCGACACGACGATCACGACTACTCTGTCAAAAGTATAACGAAAAAGAAGAAGGTCTCTTTTTTGCCGCGGACGATCAAGCTGTGGAACGAACTCCCATCTGCGGGATTCCCTCGGAGCTACGATATGAGGTCCTTTAAAAGGCGGGTATTCTCCCTACTCAAAAGCCGGAAGCGCATCAGCTTCGCCTCTGGTGTTGCAGATGTCCATGGGCGACGGTGACCACTTCCCATCAAGTGGCCCGTCTGCTCGTCTTGCCTGCTTATAATATAAAAAACCAAATCTGTTGATACCAAGCCTATTTTTAAGGGAACTTCTTAAATACATGTACCTGTAACTTGACCTAAAAAAATTAAAGTCTTCAAATGGCCGAAAACGTGCAAGAACCCAAAAATGCCATTTTTAACCTTTGGTGACCTTTTGAGGCCTTCGCCCCCTTTTCTGGTACCTAGGCTAGATAGACTAGGAATGAAACTTTAGTCACCTAGCCTAATTGTGCATACTTTTACATTACATTTAACATAGTGACAGTTTTACCGCTGAACGCTTTGAAGTTAAGGCTTTCACTAACGAAACTTATCGCTTTACTGAAACTGAAGGGATTAGTGAAACTTTTGGCCATAATAAGTCCTCAATCCGGGATAGGCCGAGGGATTATTACATAGGGAGTCGTAAGTCAAACGAGTACTTTTACCTAAATCCTGTGGAATTGCTCAACTAATTTGGCCTTGTCACAACTTGTGGGACAGTCAGATACGCTGTGGATTCGATTACCTCTTCGGGACAAATGTTTGCATAATCTACTGTATAATTTCTCAACCAATTTGAATTTCGTAGCGCAGTGGGCAAAGCGCTGATGGAGGCGCAATAGATTCAATGCCCATTTTTAGATAAATGTTTGCATGATGTGGATGTGGGTATTTGTTCTGGGTTCGGATGCTTTTCTATCTATATTAGAAGCAGGTCAGTATAACCTAAAAAAATAATGCGCGCAGAAATTTGTAGAAACGTTACGGGTGACACACGCAGCGTGGCTCACGTGCGCTGCTGTGGACAGACGCCTGAATTGCGATGATAGTCGTAAATTTCAACTCTCGTTCCACGCATTTAAGTTCTAAATTCGAACCGTAATATCCCACGTAACTCATGCTGTAAGTTCCTATTATATTTACGTTACTTTGCCAACAAATAAATCGTCAAATCCCCGAGATAGGGTACAGCAATACTCGTGTTTTAGGGATTACTCTCGCGTTGTAACAGATAAAAGCAGTTATTGGTTCCGAAGTTAGTTCGAATGGGCGCTTTCGTATGAAGGCAATACGTGGGGTTTGCAGACGTTAATCTAACTCGATTACTTCATTTATCATTATTTCAGCCGTAAAACGTCCACTGCTGAACACAGGCCTCCCTCATGAGGGGTAGTTGCCATACTCACCACGCTTGGCAGGGGGTTGGTGAGCGCAGTACGGGATGTTGTAACACGGAAAGACGCTGCTGCCCATTTTCCGGAGGTATCCCTTAACAGGCTCTTACTGCATCCACGCGCATGCGAGGAGTAACATTCTACTGCCGGGACCCCACAGTATGATCATCGCCATTGTTCTGAATATGATATCGTTATGTCAGAACCCTAGAAAATACATTCTAAATTTAAAACAACACATTTTCTACATCTGCTACAAAGCCAATCGAATTTTAAACCTAATTCCAAAGCCATTAAAAACTAATTTGTACCGGCGAATTGGTGCCGCCTTGCCCGTAAACAAAAACAAGTGTAAATCCTCCAATCGCGCACGGGATCAGGTAGCACTATCTCGATTTTATGCTAATCCTGCTAGTTTATTGCTTGTCGCACGCGGTAAGGCTAAGGGTCGAAATGTATTCATCCACCTTCCGCGAGCTTTGCCTAGTTTTTGAGAAGCAGTTTTTGTTTTATTTATTTATAAATTCTTTATTGCCTCTTCTCTCTAGCCCGTGGATGTAGTAAAATACAATAGAATTACTCTGTAGTGTATAATATAAAATATAAATCTAAAGCCGGGGCACCGGCAGTAGAATGTGGCCCCTCCTCTCATGCCCGTGGATGCAGTAAGAGCCTGCTAAGGGATACCTCCGGAAGATGGGCAGCAGCATCTTTCCATATATCAACATCCCATACTGCCCTCGCCAACCCGCCTGCCAAGCGTAGTGTGTATGGCAACTACCCCTCATGGAGACCCATGAGGGAGGCCTTTGTTCATTAGTGAACGTTTTATGGCTGAAATGATGATGACTCTGTATTGTACACCACAAAATAAAGCAGTAGCAATAAAAATCTGACAAGCGATACCTCCGGAAGATGTGCGGTGGATGATGCGTCTTTCCGTGTATCAACATCCCGTGCTGTGCTCGCAAACCAGCTAAGCTTTGCGAGTATAGCAACAAAACTCTCATGGTCTTGGAGAGCCCTGAGGGATACATATGGTAAGCAGTAAACGTGGAAAGTTCTACGGCTATGAAGATGAATGTGATAGATACATAAAAATAAAAGAAAAAACAACTTTATAATTTACATTCCCACAGAGGGCACATCAGTGGAGTAGCACCTTCATGCAAATTATCTCTACTTCCTCAGTGTAGAGACTGCAATTTGGACACGTTTTGAATTTATCGTCGCAAAATGTATATTATTCTTCTTTTGTGGGTTTTTGAAAAATTACTTCTTTACAAATGGGATTTCATGTTAAAAATATTCATAGCTGACCCAAGAAAATTATAAGGCCTTAAAGATGATTTACAGAGCGTCAGCAACAGGTACTCATGTACGGCCGCTGCAATGCCTGGGACATAAAGATAAATTGGACTTCATCATCATCATTTCAGCCATATAACATCGACTACTGAATATAGGCCTTTCTCATGGATTTCCATGAGGGGTAGTTGCCATACTCACCACGCTTGGCAGGCGGGTTGGCGAGCGCAGTACGGGATGTTGATACACGGAAAGACGCTGCTGCCCATCTTCCGGAGGTATCCCTTAGCAGGCTCTTACTGCATCCGCGGGCAAGAGAGAGGAAGGGTTACATTCTACTGCCGGCACCCCACGGCATTTTGGGCAATTGGGCTTGCCCAGCATCAATACTCTCCGCCCATCTTAGCCGGCGTTATGCAGAGGAAAGAACTTGCATTATGTCTGAAGCTGTCTAAGCCTCACGATGTTGTCTTCTACCGTTAAAGCACGTGATTGTACATAAGCACATTTTTACATATCATTTTCAACAAAGAAAAACAAGGCCAGTTCAAGTCAAATATAAACGCAAATTGATATACAAAAGAAGTTTTACCTTTTTATCTGTTACAAGATGATTTATACACCGTCAGCACTGGTATTTATGCTGTACGGGACGTTGCAGTGCCTGGGACATTATAAGATGGATAAGGCTTGCCCACCACTTATACCATTCTCCCAGCAAAGTCGGATATATTTGTCCCATGACCTTCTGATGGAAAGGGTTATGTACCCCTAAAAATAAATAAAAAGTCAGAAATTAAAATAAAAAAAAATCAATGACACTACGCAAAGGCACTACGAAACATGGACACATAAATTTTACTAGAGATAGTTTTGAGTTAAACCGGCCTAGAATTAAATCACCATCGACTGATAAATATTTTTTTTTTATTGTAAACAACTTTAAGATAACATAAAACATAATGAAAGGATTTCATAGAACTTAAAATATTTACTGTCCGACCCAAAACGAATGCCCCGTAATCAATTCTATTACTTCGAACATGGGCTAGGCTACTAGCAATACGTTCCCTTATCCGTTGAACTACATGGACTACAGTGGATCTTGCTCTGACAAATGATACTCGGAATTAAACGATCTAAACTGAATACTGATTGATTCTAGGACTTTGCTTCCGTGTTGTGTATGATGATAATACTTTATATGCTTTTTTATAAATTATCTTGCTCATATATCTATATATAAATTATATATTTGGGAGCTAGCGGGAGATTGCATTGGACAGGGACAAATGCAGGAAAATGGGGGAGGCCTTTGCTCAGGAGTGGGACAGTATAGGCTAGTAAAAATAAATAATAAATCGTATATCTACTATAGATGATTTATACAGCGTCAGCAACTGGTAATCATGCTGTACGGGACGCTGCAGTGCCTGGGACATTGTTAGATGGATTAAGGCTTGACCAGCACCTATACCATCCTCTCAGCTTAGTCAGCTATTTATTCAGAGGAAAGAACAGGTCAATACGTCTGAAGCTAACTAAGCCGCGGGTTTCCTCACGATGTTTCCTTCACCGTTAAAGCACGAGTTAAAGTGTGTTATGTTAATCGTATATCTAGACTGATAATTAAAAGGAAAGGTTTGTTTGTTTGTTTGTATGCATTGAATAGGCTCCGAAACTACAGGACCGATTAAAAAATTCTTTCACCATTAGTTTCCTACATTATTTCTGATAAACAAAAGCTATATTTCATCCCCGTATTCCCACGGGAACAGGAACTACGCGGGTGAAACTGCAAAGCGCTGCTAGTAATAAATAACAAACAAGTTTTTAAAACCCTGTTTATAAGTACTCATATTATGGGGTCATAATTGTACCGGAAGTACGAGGTGTATGCAAAATATCAACTCAATCAGATCTCAGAAAATGGTACTAATTCAGCTCCGGCTCGGCCCGGAACATTCATACATACAAATACCTCAAGTCAATTGAAAGCTAGTAAATATTATAAATAATGTAAGTCGCCGCGGGGTAGAATGCTGCCTTTCTTCTCTTGCTCGTGGATGCATTAAGAATCTGCCAAGAGAAGCATACCTCCGTAAGATAGGCAATAGCGTCTTTCCGTGTATCAACATGTCGTACTCGTCAACCCGCCTGCCAAGCGTGGCGAGTATGGCAACAAGCCCCTTGTGATCTTAGGGGGGGAGGCCTGTGTTTAGTAGTGGACGTTTCATTGCTGAAATAATGATGACAATTCATTAAAAAACTCATCTTCTAATTCAATAGCGAAAGCTTTTAGAAATTACTTTCTGTTGCGGTTGCTGACAAATGCTCCTACCGCTGGATACCTTGCCAAATCTGTGGTTTCCGCAGAAGCCTGCGCGATACGTGAACCGCATATACTAGGTTTTATTGAAATCCGAATCGCAAATGTTTCGTAGAGTTTTGGAATATTTCTTTCTTCTAAGAGCTACTCGTATCTAGCTTGAAACGTTCAATTATGAATCTCGTATGGATGTGTCAACAAAACTTTATAAGTATGAGGAAATTGAGGTACCTTTCTTACGAAAATATAATAGAAAAACACAGGTTTTATTCTAGGATTTATACTTAAAGTAATCGCCGACCTCCTTGGCAGAAAAAAACTGGAGCTGTAACTAAAAGAGGAAAAAAATACATGCATTGAACTAAATAAGCCAAATACCTACAATGTTTGAGGAGATCAAGGCTGGCCTATGTACAGCAATGTACGTCTTACGGCTGTTATGATGGTTATGATGATGATTTGAGGAGTTTTTTGATTGTTCATAGATCATCAGAACCAAGTTTTGAAAAAAATATAACCTTACTGAAAGTGCATAATTAGTTATTCGAACTCAAAATAATTTTTCAAATCTCACTTATATTATAAAGTAGAAAGTTTGTTTGTATAGATCTATGGATGTTAGTTACCACGCAAAAACCACCGAACGGATTTAGCTGAAACTTTGCACCTACGAGTATATAGACGTAGATCAGGATTAACACATAGGCTACATTTTATCGGGGTACAACGCATGCAAAGCTGCGCGCAGAATCTAGTCTGTTCAAAAAGGTCTACTCCAATGTGTTTAACTATTGTTCAACCAGTTAAACATATTGGATATATTTCCTCAATTTTTTTCAACTTGAAAAAGTAGTTGAACTACTTGGACTGAAAATTGCAATATGTTCAATCGCAGTATTGTTATTAATAAAAGAGGGTTAAATAAAAAAAAACCATTTCTACCATGAATTTCAAAACAGGCAAAGTCTGAAAATGATAGTAAATGTCAAAAATGCCATTAAATGTATTTATTTATATAAATGTCGAAAATTACAGAAAATGACAGTAATTACAAATTCTGAGGTAACAAAGACTAAAAAAAATACAGGCCATTACAGCCCACCATACAGATTTTTGAAAAATCGATAATAAATAAACGGAAATTAAATTTCTACCTTCAAAACATACACATTTTTTACTACAAAAAATGCAGTACGTGTTAAAGTTTATATCTAAAGGATATGTAAGGGTAAGGATAAGGTGTCATTTTAATCATAATCATTTATTTATTTCACACAATTTTTTACATATCTTTCAGATATAAACTTTTACACGTACTGCATTCTTTGTCATTTATCGTTGATCAGATCGCGATCTAAAGTTTGCCTATAACTACATCACGTGGCTGGCACTAGATGCTTCCTCTTCAGTTCATCTCTATTCAGATGTCAATTCGACACTCTCTTTTCACTTACATTATCTTTATCACCTATCTGCGTCAAAACGCAGGCACGTTTGCTTGCCACATCGAGAACATACCCAAAAGAGAGGAAATGTCATTTATTTTGTCTAAACAACATTTCCACCAAAAAAATGCAGCGTCGGCTGCGTTTAGAATTTATCAAACTGGGTTAACACGAGTTGGGCAAGCAAATATTTTATAGATTAGTCAAATTACTTAGTAAACGATAATTATTTAGTTATTATTGAGTATATAATAAGTATCGTATACAACAAATAAAAAAATAATAAGTTACTTTACCATTATTTAAGCATCGCGAGAGTACACCTACTGCCGCCACCCCATGCACTTCACTCTTGTTGAAATTCTCTTTTAATTACTTTAATTTTCGCAAAACAAAGACAAATAACACGGAACTCTATGCATACAAACAGTCTTGGAGAATTTCCTTTCATGGTGTTATTCTGAATTAAGTTCCGTGCAGAATATAGTTTTAACAATACCTTTCCTTGGCAGTCGGGTAAAAATGACATAGTTCTCTTATATTTCGCTGTTGTCTCTCTCAATCTAACCACTATGGCATTATATAAATAGGTCTCATCACATTTTTTGCGTGAATGTTTTCACGGAAAAATCACACATTAAGATACCTAACTCTGATCGTTAACAAAGCATTAGATTATAGATTATTTAAAAGAGTAACTAACGCCTTTGCATATATTGAACATGATTTATACAGCGTCTGCAGACGCTGTATAAATCATGTTCAATATCAATATATCTATAATCTAATGCTTTGTTAACGATCAGAGTTAGGTTATACAGCGTCTGCAGACGCTGTATAAATCATGTTTTCACTGTGTTTCATCTTTTCACTGGCATTCATGCTGTATGACGCCGCAGAGCCTGGGACAATGTTAGATGGATAAAGCTTGCCCAGCACCTATACCATCCTCTCAGCTAGGTCAGTTATTGTTCAGAGGATAGAAACAGGTCTATATGTCTGAAGCTGACTAAGCCGCGGGTTTCCTTATTATGTTTTCGTTCACGGTTAACGCACGTATGAAAATAATCATAAAGCAAATATGAACATAATATTTTCATAAAAAAAAATCAATCGGTGCACGGCCGCGGTATCGAACCCACGCAAGACCTTGGGGTTGAAAGCCAGTTAGAAAATAGCCAGTTAAGTTTAATGGACATTTACATATGTATTTCATCGCAGGATAGTAGGTTAAATGCATGGTAGACGAAAGATAAAGCTCAGAGAAAAAGGAACTTCTTTGTATTTTATCGAATGGCCAAACTGTCGCGTTGCTTACTAATAATATCGTCGCTGCTACGAAAAATGCTACGGAGTTGTGAATGCTACGCCGCAGCAGACAACTTATACTACGTACCGCATATAAGGTTAAAATTGCTCTGAGACTTGCAAATAAACTTAAAAATATATACGTAAACACGTGTAAACTTTTTAAAACTGTTACCATACTTCGGAGGTTTAGCTTTTGAAATGTAGCCTTTTCGAACATACTGCACCGATTGACACCTCGAACCTCATTTAACACCAGATGGGTAGTTTAAGCGCTTCATTGAAATACCTGTCAATAAATACAGAGGAATGCTTTTGAAGACTGTTTGCAATATGATTATGACGCATGCAACTGTGTCGAAATTCAACCAGATCTAAATTGTTGTAAATAAACAAAAAAATAATGTTTTTCATTTATTTTTATTAACTGTTATTGTTCGACACTTCACAGCACTATCGAGCTCGAACGTAAGCAGAGCCTGTGTTATGGGACGGTTGATCGAATACTGAACTACATTTTATTTGTAAAAAAAACATCGCATCTTAATACAAGTGAAAACTTAGTAAGAGTGAGGAGTCAATTATGTTTGACCCTAAAAGGCTTATCAAACTGTACTTTTCTTAGATAATTTACACTTTAAGTAGCTTATGTACCTTATAACTGTACCTTGTACACCTTTTCTGAAAAAAATATATTATCTTATCTTATAGAAAACACCCAGACTCAAGGCAAATATCTACAGATAAAGCAATAAATTTATACATGGTAAAGATTGAACCCGCAACTGTACCACAAAGGTCGTCGAAGTACTGAAATCAAATAATAATTATCCTTTAGATAGTATTCAGTGTTCTCGTGTCATCTTGTTAAAAGATTCGTTTCGTTCATTCATTCGTTAGGCGTGTCGGTGCTGTGTCGTGGTCGGGTAAAAGTATAACACTTTCGGGCATACTGAAATAAGCCATACTCTGAAAATTGCCACGCTGCTCGCAGCTTGACCTGAGAATGCCAGAGGCGCACCTCGGCGCAGCCTTTGCTGGAATAATAGTTTATTTATAGCTTGTGGTTGACACGTCAACCCCTAACGCCTCTACAGCTGGAATTTCATATGGGTTGTGTCTAATGAGCTCATTTTAATTGATAGCTTTTAGGACCCTTTGAATTTCTTTTAGATTGTTATAAGACTACGCTGATTCATAAGATGTTAGTTACCACACTCAAGACTATTATTACTATATATGATTTATACAGCAACTGGTATGAATGATGCACGAGACGCTGCACATATTGATTAAGCTAGTGTGGCACCTTCAACATCCTCTCAGTTCAGTTATACATTAAAGAAGTTGTCCGGCCTGCTTTTTTCAAAATTTGTTATCACATCGCTTTATTTAAAAGCATTCCATATTGTAGGATCGTTTTCATTTGAAGTGCTGTAATCAACTTTTATACAAAAACAAATAGGTGGGCTTTTCGTATATGCGTTAAAAGCTAATGGATACAATAATGAAATTAATTGTTTACTCAGCCAATACAATTTAATTATTGTTGTTTTTCATTATAAAATTAAATTAAAATGTTGCCATGAGTAATAAAAAGTTATTCAACTGATTATTTTATAATTTTGTTAAAATCAGTGGTATTGCTATTTTTGTAATGTAATTGTTGCGTGTTATCTTCTTGAATTAAATTATGCTTAGTCTCTTAAACTGCAGCATCGATTTCAAAACTAGCGCAAGAAACGAAATTCATAGAAAACATAGAAAACAAATACATAGAAAAGAAATTCATTCAAATATGTAAAAGAACTTATCTCCATCCCTCAACCACCTGTGCAAAGAGATTTTTTAGTAAGCAGTCCTCACGGACAAAGACTTTATTCTGAATTAAGCCTCTTTATTATAATCCAGTAATAAAAATGCTTCTTTGTACCGATTGTGAGGCCGTAAGGCGTTTTCCTCGTTTTATCTTATTAATTAAGGAGCTTTATTGAGGGCCTATTATTAACAGGACAAAGGCGGTTTTACTAGCAATTCATTGTTATTAATTAAATAATTAATTGAATGCGTTTATCAGATATCTTGAATAGGCTTGCGGGACTAAGATTGTAACCATACAGAATAATGTTATATCATTTATAATTCACAATTTATAATAGAAATAAAACATTCTAGTAGCTAAAATTCTTTGATACTCTAATAAATAATAATTGCTTTACGAAGAAAGCCGCAGACAGACGAACAAAGGGAAACTATAAGGGTTCCTTGTTGTACTACAGAACCCTAAAATAATAATATTAAGTCAACCAAGCCGCAGACAGACGGACAAAGTGAAACTTTAAGGGTTCCTTGTTGTACTACAGAACCCCAAAAGATTAATATTAAGTCAACCGGCCTAGTCATGTTTCATCACAAAGATATTCTTAAAGAGTTATACTGTTATTGTAAGCTTCTTAACGTGGCCTCTTTCCAGACTTCCCTCGCAAAAGTATGTTTATAAAGCGCTTGAATAAAAATTAATTAGTAGTGAAAATACCTAGTCTTCGCTATAATGTGCCTGTAGTTTTCTTAGAGAAATTCAATTTCCGCTGAAACGAGCGGACATTATTAAACAAGGTATCTGCGTCTTCGTAGGCTTTAAGGCGGTGTTTTGGATTGGCGATTCTTCAAAGGAAACTTAATATTCTACTAACACAACTTTCATGATTTCTGTTATTAATTATGAAAACAGGGTATTATTTACTGGCAGAGTGAAGGCCGTAACAGCTAGAACCCAGATCAGTGCGGCGAGAACGGGTTTTAAAATACCTCGATCGTGCCAATGTTATATAAAAATGCTGGACATTACTTACAGGACCGGTAGCCAGGGTAAGCTTATTAAAAGGGTACCAGATGAATTTATCACCGTAATAATTACTGTTAAACTTAATAACAGGTAGCAGTATCACTAACACTTGTAAAACAGAAAAGCACTCAGACCAATTTATGAAAAATTACAAACATTTGTCCAAAGGTGGGAGTCGAACCCGTAAACCTCCTGAATTTCAGCTGGATATTAGACCAACAGCGACACTGGAGATTGTCATATTTATAAAGAATAATCGATTAACCAAATCATCAACATCAAAGTCTAGGCATCATCACCTCAGCCATAAGACGTCCATTGCTGGACAAAGGCCTCCCTTATGGCCAAGTACTGACCATGACGGGTTGTTGCGGTACTCACCACGCTTGGCAGTCGGGTGTTGAGCCCTGTACGGGATGACGATACACGGTAAGACGCTACTGCCCATCTTCCAGAGGTATTCCTTGGCAGATTCTTACTGGATCTACGGGCAAGAGAGGACAACATTCTACTGCCGGCCCCCCACGGCATCCGCGGCAACCTCGGATTCCTATCGAATGATTGAGGAACAAATGGATGTTCTGCTGCAAAACCTTATTATTCCGTAACAGAGCTACACATGACGTCAGTCTTATACATGGAAATCGCACCTTAAGACCACTTATTAATGTGGATTTGAAACTTTTTACAACGCCGGTACAGGCAGCCTCTTAGATAAGTATGCCTCTTGGACAAGACACACCTTGCTTTGGACACGACCCTACGGCGGGGGCAGCTGGCAGCTACTTAATTGTCCGCCCAATGTACATATCATCATCATCATTTCAGCCGTAAAACGTCCACTACTGAACACAAGCCTCCCTTATGGGAGGGGTTCCATGAGGGGTAGTTGCCATACTCACCACGCTTGGCAGGCGGGTTGGCGAGCGCAGTATGAGATGTTGATACACGGAAAGACGCTGCTGCCCATATTCCGGAGGTATCTCTTAGCAGGCTCTTACTGCATCCACGAGCATGAGAGGAGGGGTAACATTCTTCTGCCGGCACCCCACGGCTAAACATGTACATATATTTGATTACATCTAATGCGTAATTATTAATTTTTTCGCGATATGCAGGATTTCGGTTCTAATTTTTAATCAACAGAAACGTTCATACAAAGTAAAATTATAAAAATGTAGAGACTTAATTAAACTTGCTTATGCGTAATCAAATTTGACGAGCTCTGTGACGCAGCGGGCGAAGGTCCGCCTGCGACGCAAGGGGTTGCGGGTTCGATTCCCGCCTCGGGACAAATGTCTGTACGATCTGCAGATATTTGTTCAGGGTGTTCTGGGTGTTTTTATAATATATACATATAATAAAAATATCTATCTATGTGGTATAATGTATTAAATATATCAGTCATCTAGTACCCATAACACAAACTCTGCTTGGGGCTAGACGATGCTGTGTGATTTGTCCAGCATTATTTATTTATTTAAAGTGTTTTAATTAAATACTTGTTTAAGCTGATTCACTGCCAGCTAAATCACAAAAAATAAGTGCCAATTTTTTCCGGCATGTTCAGTGACCAATTTATTTAAGTATAGACATGGAGTGTCTTAGATTTTTATTTTGGTTCAATGATTGCTTTACCAGTGTAACTGTGAGTCCTAAATAAATAATTTAAGCGGCTGTAACTGAACAAACTTGTATGTTTAAGTTATTTTCAGCCGTTACAGCTGGGTAAAGGCCTCACTTTCCTCCTTCCACTCCTCGCGACTTAACGCAGTTACAGCCCAAGATGGTAAATATGCGTCAAGTTTGTCCCGCCATCTCATTCTCGGACTTCCACGTCACCTGTTAGCATTGGGTGGGCCCAACTCTGTGATAGTCTCTACTCTGTGATGGTCTTCACCCACAAATCGCTGGACATTCGGCAGACGTGTCAGTTCCATTTGAGGCTGCCGGTTTTGTGACCAACGATAAAGAGTTGTGTTTTGGAGCGCAGTATGCTGTTCCGCACGCGTTCTGACCGTTTTACGCCTAAGATACTGCGCTCCATAGTCGTTAACGAACCCCTAGTGCCGACTTCTGGCAATCTGTTTAAGACCTTTGTATATATGTATCTTTGTAAGTAACCAATTTTGTCCCATTGCCGAGCAAAGATCTCCCTCAAAGTCCTCCAACTATCCCGATCCTTTGCAGTGTTCTACCACTGGCTGGCGAAGGTGACGAGATCGTCCAGCCAGCGCCTTTTGGGCCGACTACGACGTTGGAATCCGTCCTTAGGATCCTTAGCCACGATGTTACAGTGTGGGGCAATAAAAATAATATACAAAATAATAAAGAAAATAGCAACAAACCTTGAACACGCTTTTTTTAACTAATAATATTTTACATAATTTAATCTCCTACAATTGCCTCTTTGTATAAATAAAACCGGACAAGTGCGAGCCCTGCTCGCCCACCGAGGGTTCCGTAGGTCTATAGGAACCTATATGTACTTATATATTTTTTTAATTTCTCTATTTTACGTTGTAACAAAGATAATATGTTACATACGAACCAACCTGACTTAACCTAACATATTTTTTACAAAAATCTTGCCCTAATTATTATTACCCATCACCAATACAGCTTGACTAGTTTCTTGGCTTCGTCGGATATAGGCGAAGACAAGAAATTATTACAAGTACCCACATTGTTGTTATTAATCAATCTAAATATTCTGCGGAGGTCTGCATTCCGGGCACATTCCGTCAAGATAATTATGATACACGTCTTCTGCTTTGTCACATGTAAGGCAATTCGGTGAAATAGTCATTCTCATCAAAAATTTTAATTTATTTGTCGGAATATACCTAGAAAGCAGCCTTAGTAAACTAATTATAATCTTTCACTGCATTTTTACTTTTTTAAAACATAGTAAATATAAAAGTTTTTTAAATGCGCAAAAAGTCGTAGGTATCTTTTTTTTTAGGTTTTCTGACAATATTGATTTTTAACTTAATACCTCTACACGTTCGCGAGATAAAGGATCTTGACATACCGACAGACGGACAGACAGACAGACAGTCAGAAAACAAGTCTTATAAGGGTTTCCTTTTGTTTCTTTTGAGGTAAGGAACCCTAAAAATGTATTTTATGTAGAAAGACGGCTCCAGCTACATATTTACACAGTTTGGAAGGCACAACTAAAGGCATTTATGTCTACAGACATCGAGCGGGCCAGTAACGTGCCGAGGCAGACGAAATAATTTTGCTTTATACATTCTCTGTCAGGGTCTGCGCGGGTGTGTAACAATAGATGCCTGGCACGCTCGATGTCTGTAGATAAAAACAGACCTTTCAATGGAAATGTCTGCGAAAAACATCGGATTTGAATTTATTTATTTGAAACTAAATTGACGCTGAATAAATCCTTGTGATTTGCGGTTCGGGTACCTACCGGTCATTATTTTTCCGGTTACATGATTCCGTGTTAAAAATTGAACCCTTTATTATTTTCTCTCGCTCAATAAATTCGGTTGTTTATCGCAATGGAATTTGACTAAGCAAAAGATGTTTACATCTAAGGATACCTACCAGTCTACGGGTGAAGATCAACAAGATCACTTGTGTATATAATATTAACCCACTTGTATTTCTTCATAATAGCGTTTCTTTATAATTATTCTTTAGTACTGAAGTAATAAGACTCAAGACTCAAAAATTATTTGTATAATAATATTATGAACAGTATTGTTTAGGTGCGGCTCTGACACCCAAACAAGAGTTTACCTGTGATTTGGTGTTCATATGAATACTGAACATAAGTTATATGAATATACTGTTCATACTATTAATTATAAGTCAGAGTAATTCAATATAATATAAGCAAGACATAATTAAATAATAATTTTCTTTTGTCATGCCAATTTTGCACATTATAAAGTCGGCTACATAAATATTTAGAAACGTAATGATGTCTTTGTATCTGACCGTACGTAACTTTTAACTACACAGTATATTTCGCGTAATGTTTCAACAAATGTAATATGAATATTTTACGTGCATCTTTGTTATCGTCAAGTCGATGTAAAAATACATTATTGTCTCCATAGCTATGTACTTCTATCAAGTAGGGCATCCACAATATTTTACAACACTTAAAACTAAACAGTCTTCACTTAACATAACAATAAAATGTCATACTTATCAACTATTTTACAATGACCTCTGTGAAGATCTGCCGCAGAGGTACAATTAAAAATACCTAAAAGGAGGGTATATTTTAAATAATAAAATAAATAAAAACGTGGTAAATAGGCATCAAGCACGTTCAGTAATCTCATTCTCGGCCTTCCATATCGCCTCTTAGCATTGAATTTATAATAATTGAAAAAAACTGAAAGCTAAATATTTTGTACATAACAATTAAGTTTCATACTTATTAATTACTTTACTCACATAGCAAAGCATTTCTATTGCTCTTTTGTACGCCTAGTTAACATCCTTTGCAATTTTCATCAAAATCGGCGTACTCACAAGACACTTGAATCCATTTAATTTAAGTTTAAAAGGTTGCGCATTTTCACAATTGATCAAAAACATGATAGGTACTTAATCATCACCCGTTGAAAAGTGCAAATCACTTATTGAAACTTCTATCTTATTCAGGTTTCAAAAACAAAACCATACTCATTGTGCACATTAACAATCGAACAATAACATAATAAAGATATTTTTACAAAACTTTAGTCAGAAGATGTTTCAGAACTGCGACTACGTAACGGTTACGAACTGAAATCGGCAAAGTTATATTCGCGGGGAGCAAAACACGTCCGCTCGGCGCTAAGTCCGGAGACCAACTGACTACAGCAAAACTCATGATCTCTGATCAAATAAAACTAGTTCTTCTCATCTTAATGTTTTAAAAGCTCTGGGTATTTTCAATGTGAGAAAACAGATTTTTTAAATTGGAATATTTCATTTTCGACTGACTGCCAACGCACGCAGTCATTCACTTACTCGCATACTTAGATCTTGATCTTGAAGGGAGGGTGTGAATTTAATGTGTTGAACAGACACCCATTAATTGGAAATTTTCATGGAAATTTAGGAGATAATGATGACCGGAAATTGCTATTTGAGTTTCTTGGTTAAATTAATCTCATTAATATTATTATAAAGCCGAAAGTTTGTTTGTATGGAGGTTTGTTACCTCTTCACGCAAAAACTAGCGTATGTATCGAGCTAAAATTTTGCAAACGTATAGATGTTGACTAGGATTAACAAATAGGCTACTTTTTATCCGGGTACAACGCATACGAAGCGGCGGGCACAAGCTAGTATAGCATAATGATGTAAAGCATGCGTAAAAAGGTCACACTATATGCCGTACCTCGGTTATTATCTCAATAATTTTAACGTGAAATATCATTAGCTTTTCATCATTATCAACATCATAGTTTCAGCCATAGGACGTCCACTGATAAGCCATGGACTTCGAAGTATTTCGGCTGGAAGCAGCCTGCATACACCGCTGACCTGCAAACCTTACCACGTCGTCTGCACATCTTGTAGGTAGACGTCCCACGCTGCGCTTGCCGGTCAGTGACCTTCACTCGAGAACTTTTCAGCCCCATCGGCCATCTGTTCTTCGAGCTACATGGCCTGCCCATTGCCACCTCAGCTAATTCTTTTAGCTGTGTCGGTGACCAGAGTTCTTCTACGTGTTTGTTCATTTCTGATTCGATCCCGTAGATAAACACCGAGCATAGCCCTCTCCATAGCTCGTTGAGCGACTCCGAGTTTATTCATTAGGCCATAGTGAAGGACTTCGTCTCGGTTCCGTAAGTCATCACATCACTGGTAACACACACTAATTATAATAGACTTTCGTCTTCAGGCACTGAGGTATTTTGGACGAGAAGACGTTGCAAAGTTTCGTCATTAGTGTTTATTTAGATACAAAGAAAAAAGGTATTTAGGGTAGGTACGTTAAACATTCTCTGGTTTCGTAAATATAAGACGTTTGTTGCTCTTAATTACTTCATTAAGAAATACCGTTAGCAGGTTCCATCTTTTCCACCTGAAATGTATGAGTAAATGTAACATTACCAACTTTGTGTTAGTTTACAATGATTTTACCCTAACATTTATTAGCCACACAATTGTACATGCAAACCGCATGTACTGTAACAAAATGTAAATTATTCGGACACTCCCGACAGGAAGTTAGCCGTGTTAACTTGAATCCCACAAAAGCATGCACTACCAACTTTCAGCGCTCCGAGGAAATCAAAATGCTCATATTGCAGCAATAGTGTAAAGTTGAATACAATAAAATTTTTTGTTCTGACTTTGAGAATGGTAATTTAAAAAGGTTTATAATCTAACCATTTTAACAATTTTAACAATGGGGGGAAGCCTTTGCCCAAAAATGGGTTTATACTGGCTAACAGTAACAGCATTATAAAAAAGATAAGCAGATCAGATAGAAGGGAATAACGCACTCGCATTAGGTAATCAATTAATTTATACAAGTAAGTTTATTATTTTAGTGTCCTGTACACATCAAGTAAGGTAACCTACCTCTTTATCGTCTCAGCCTTAAGACGTCCACTGCTGGACATAGGCCTCCCTCATGCATCTACAAGTACTGATCATAAGGAGGTGTTGCCCTACTCGCCACGCTTGGCAAGCGGGATGGCAAACGCAGTAAGAGATTTTGATACATGCAAACATCTTTCTGCTGCCCATATTCCGGAGGTACCCCTTTGTAGATTCTTACTGCAACCACGGGCAAGAGAGGAGAAGCAAAATTCTCGACATACTTTTCATATTTTTTTGCAGCAATGCTTTGATTGTGATCAGAACTGTAATCTTCTGAAGGTAATATTGAATTATCCATAATGTTAAGGTACCGAGACCATAACTGGAAATGTTGGTCGTCCGGCAGCAAGATGGGCAGACGGCATATAAAAAGCTGTACATCATACTTTCACATCACCTATGTAAGTACAACAGTAAATAATATAGGTATTGATGCGCCGAGCACAAACGTAAACCAGTAAGTTCGCGAAAGATCCAGAAAGGACCAGTGATTGAGCGGCCGAAAGAGTCCAAGGTCACAACTGTATTGAAGTATTCTATCAATCATCTGGTTTACATTGTACAAGCCTTGCTTAGTTTAGGACAAAATGGTGTTGTGTGTAGTGTCCAGCAATATTAATTAATTTATTATTTTCAGATTTATAAGAAACGAGGATTCCAGCAAAGAAGCCCAAAACTGAAAGGTTGGACAATTACGAGTTTATACAACAAACAGCAGAATAAAAACTAAGCTTTATCATCTGGAAACACTGTACACGTTTTCAACTATCATAACATTGAAACACAAAATGCATTTCATACAACTTTATTACAGCGCAATGAACACGCGAAAACAGTAAACTGAATAACGTCTAAGACAAGTAGTGCAATAGCGAGAAAAATATGACTGCTTGAACACGTTAGCTTGCTTTATTATGTTCTTTTATAACATTTTTTATGCATATTGAGAGTTTTATAGGGTAGATAAAACTAGCAACCGTAAACAGTTAAGTTCTCAATGAAGATATTCTTTTTTAAAGTAACATTTCACGCAATGTACGAAAGCACTGAAACACGTAGCAAACTCTACGAAAACCACTACGCCGTAGAGGTAATGCCGCTACGGCGTAAATGTTTATGAAAGCGTTATTTTTCGTCACGCGGAAAGACTTAACAACACAAAACATTTCTAAAGGTGATGAATAATTCTGGGAAAATAAATATTTTTATCGAGGGACAAGTTTAATTTTAAGGTAAGGAAATTGTAATTCTTAGAATTTACATTATAACATGGGCTATAAGATAGGCTATTAGTCAGAGGAAAGAAAAGGTCATTATATCTGAAGCTTTATCATTACCTGAGAGTATGGTATAGGTGCTGGGCAAGCCATCTCCATCTTACGATGTCCCAGGCAATGCAGCGTCCCATACAGCATAAATACTAGATTGCTGACGCTGTATAAATCATCTACACTAGATGTAAAGGCCTTCTTACTATAATAAAGACTTAAGTTGCGGTTAACTGCTCCTCTTAACATAAAACCGTTCTCATTACGTAAGTTGACCTTTAGCATCATATTGTTTATACAGCGTCAACAACTGGTATTAATTCTGTAGAAGACTCTGTAATTGTGACATTGTTAAATGAATTAGGTTCGTCCAGCACCTATATATACTATGCACCTACTCTCTGTTTAGTCGGTTGTATTCAAAGGAGAGAACATGTCAATACGTCCGAAGCTAAGTCATTATTTTAATTATCAACCGTATCTAAATGGAATTTATATCGGCCTAGGTGTTTATCCGAGTGGAAACGGTGGCATATTGGTGAGCTTTATAGTGACTATTTATTCTACTGTATCGGGAAAAATAACGAGTATGATCTAATCAAAATTCTTATTTGCAAACATCTGGTTACAGGTTGGTACATATCATACATAATTTTAGATTCCGTGCCGTCTTTCCAGTTAATGATCACCAGCCCGTGTCAGTCCACTGCTGGACATAGGTCTCTCACAAGGCATGCCACTGAGCTTGTTCTTCAGCTTTTCTCCTCCAACCCCTGCCCAGTTAATCATCACAGCCGTAGAACGTCCAATGCTGGACAAAGGCCTCTCATGGATCTCCAATTAGTGATCATAAGGGGTTGCTGCCATATCACCACGATTGACAGGCGAGTTGGCGAGCGCAGTATAGGACGTTGATACACGAAAAGAAGCTGCCCATCTCCTAAAGGTACCATTTGGCAGAATATTATTGCATCCACGGGCAAGTGAGAAAGGGTAACATTCTTCTGCCGGCACCCCACGGTAAATACGCCACATTAGAGGCCTTTACATATACTATAGATGATTTATATATACATATAGAAAATGCTTTATTGCACACCTCAAATATAAAAATAACAACGGAAAGATAAACACTAAACACAAAGTAACACTTACAGTGTCAGGTAACTGGTATTCATGATTTACGGGATGCTGCAGTGCCTGGTAATTGTTAACAGGACATTGTCAGATGGATAAGCCTTGCTTGGCTTACCATCCTTTTAGCAAAGTCCGCTACATATTAGTCAGAGGTAAGAACAGGTCAATACGTCTGAAGCTAACTAAGCTGCGGGTTTCCTCGCGATGTTTTCCTTCACCGTTAAAAGAGATCATACTCTCTGTCTAATAACTCTGTATGGCTTCTTCCCTTACTTGGAAAAAAGTTATATGAAGCGAACGAATTCCATTATGTGCTTTATTCAATTTGAATGTGTCTTTTTCTTCTTTTGTAAATTGACTATTTTATGTAGCGTTTTGCTCTATCGAATAAACACTTATTTACTTTTTCATTTATTCATAAATAATATTGACTTTAACTTTGAAATATTTTTTCAAGAAACAAAAATCCATTGGTGCACGGTCGGTATCGGCCAACACGGCGCAGTTTATATAGTATAAGAAATGTGAGATGTATGGTGAGTTTCTCGTTTGTTCTGCCACAGTCACAAAACACCTGGGATGCAATTCTCGTGCATCGTGATCCAAGTGATGAAAGCTCACAATCGACAAATTTCACATAAAAACGACAAAATCTCTATTGAAACGAAAACTTTCTTGTAATCTCACGATAGACAAATGTCTACTGCTAACCAATGAGGTGTTTTCAATAAAAAGTAAAAACTTCAAAAATAGTTCCCTCGAACCATATAGATGGCGTTAGTTTTATTTTACTGGTAGGAAACACAATTTGACAATGACAGCAATTGTGATTAATCACAAACTTGCTTTCTCCTCTTGCCAGCTCCATCTGTTAAGTTTAGTAGGAAACACTTTTTTGTTTTTTACTGAAAACGGCTCATTGTGATGCATCGAATGGTAAAGAGCGAGATCGAAATGACAGTAGACTTTTATACTGATGTGATGTGTTCGTTGTAGACGATGAGAAGTGAGATGAGACGAAGTATCGAACAAAATCACGATTCACGAGAATTGGCCCCCATGTCCCCGTTCGCGTAGGGAGGCTTTAATCTCGCCTTCCTGCAGTTACACGCCGCCTATTATTTCTCCGTGACGCAACAGACCCGATTGCTTTCAGGATTTCTAGATCACGTGTCGACGCGAACGTGAGTTTGTTTCTAGGAAAATGGAAAGAAAATACCAGTACAGTAGTACTTATAGAAAAGTCGGATTTTAGATTTAGGGTTATGCATTGCTTGGATAGTGATTGGTAACGGAATTTAAAAACAAAGTGGTTTTGTAGACGAATGTGGTAGATTTAATATATTATGTATCAAGTTATTTTACTATAATAATTCCCGTGAATTATCGTATTCATTGACTGGTTAGCCGTGGGTATTGCTAATGCGTCGCGTTGTCTTAAATTATAGAGAGGGAAATAAGTTTGCTTTTCTGCAGATGTTTGTCTCAGGTCTGGGTATTTTTTATGTATGATAAAAAATTATATACGCATGGTGGTCAAACACAAGCTCTGCTTACTTTGGGGTTTGATACAGCTGAGAATGTTTAGCCGCTTGAAAAGTTACCATACATTGGTACCTTTTCAAGCTGAACCACAATTTAAAAAACTTTTTACTAGGTTGTAGGAAAGCAACTCGACCATTTATAACCGACTGAGCGGATACACGAGAAGCGTCAGTTACTATGAGACTGTGTTATATTGCATTCCTAGTTAAGTTCTACTGTTGCTACAGTTAGGTCACTCCATGTGTTGTTATTTATTGAATCCTTTATTGCACAAAAAAATACTATTGATTGCACAAATGGAGGACTTGATGCAATAAGCATTTTCTACCAGTCATCCAAAAAAAAGGTAATAACAAAAAAAATTGGCGTGCTAATGTGTAGTTCAAAAAAAAAGTAAAAATAACAACTGATATGAATATAAAATAAAATCCTGACGACATATAAAAAGTTAATAAATATGTACCTAAAGATATAATCACAATAATAATATATACCATAAATAATATATAATAATAATTATACTTATGATAAATATGAAAAAGTATTTCTTTATTATATTTAGATAGCATTTAGATAAAGATCATGGACAAGACGTTTAAAGACCGTTTTACTAGATGATTGTTTAATATTTAAAGAGTAAGCATTCCACAGACTTACTGCCGTCACATCAAGAGTTACCACGAAAAGCGGAGGAATGTGATGTTGCAGTGGGGTGCGCTCGCCAACCCGTCTGCCAAGCGTGGTGAATATGGCAACTATACCCTTCATTAAGACCCATGATGGAGGCCCGTGTTCAGTAGTAGACGTTTTACGGCTGAAATTATGATGCAGACTTGGCTTTCATTAGAAAATACTGCAAATATAAAGTTAGATTTATTTATTGGTTTATTAACGAAATCGAATGGTGCAATGGGAAAATAGGTAAAGGACGACAAACGAAACGCTGGAATAATGACCTGAAAAAGGTTAATGTGTTGGCCCAGAATGGATGAGAATAGCGAGAGACAGAAAGATATGGAAGTCCTTAGACGAGGCCTTTATCGAGAGACAAGCTGTTATCACGAAACGCATTGATCGTTAAGGCTAATTTATATGTTTTATTTTAAGTTAAAACCATAATTTACTGAAACCATCGTTTTAAGGACTTCTTCCCATGACCATGAAACTGATGATAAAGTTAAGCGATAAAATTCTGTCTTTTAAACATTACAATAATAAATTGCGATTTTTAATAAGTTCTATCTACACTTGCAAAGTTGTGCTCGCCTATGTTTTTGTATTTTTTACGCCAATACATTTTTTTGACTATCGAGTAGTTAGTCAGACTCCGCTGGTATACGTACAGAGAAGACCTTCAGAACAGCTCAGAAAATGATCACGCTGAACTGCCCGGTTCCAGATATAGAGGTAGACCAAAATAAAAGTGGACAGACGTGATCAAAGGAAACCTGATTGACTGCGACGCTTCCCAAGTCGACACAATAGATAAAACGAAGTGGAAGGAATAGACCGGAAAGGGAAACCCTACCATCCAATCCTACCATCTTAAATGAGTACACCAAGCAGTCAAAAAATGAAGTACCAAGCATCCATACATTAGTGTTGGTAGTATTTGAGGAGTTTAACTGTTTGCGATTATCAAGTGATCCACAAAAGTGCAATTGACGAAGGTCCACCTGCGACGGTAGAGGTTGCGGGCTCGATTCCCGCCTCAGGACAAATATGTCTGTACATTTTGCAGATATTTTTTCAGGGTGATCTTTATGTTTTTCTAAATATAATAAAACATATCTTTTTATGTAGTGTGTGTATTTATGTTATGTAGTGTGTATAATGCATAAAGTATATCAGTCATCTATTACCCATAACACAAGCCCTGCTTAGCTTGGGACTAGATGATGCTGTCTGAATTGTCCAGCATTATATAATTATGTTAACATGCGAAGTGGTCTAGCTTAGATAAAGCTACAGTGATATCATTTGTCAAATGTCGTGCCTGTGTTTCTGCTAACGGCAATTCTGGATTCCGGCTTGGTTATGAAAATAGCTGGAATACGCTAATTCCTGGGTATTATGTTCACGGCACATATTCCGTGCATATCTGGAGTCGCTCGGATATGTTGTCGTTATTTTCGGTTTAATATTAAAGACGGCGCCTGGTACTGACATTAAATAAATTCGAAATTTTAAGCTCTACAGAAACAACCTTGACCAAATATTGACTTTTGACATTTGGTTGATTGATTTGACGATCTCCGTGGCGCAGTTGGTAAATTAGCTGGCTGAGGCGCAGGAGCTTGCGGGTTCAATTCCCGCCACGGGATAAATGTTTGTAATTTGTCCTGAGTCTGGGTCTAATTCTAATTCTGGCGGGGGATTCCAGATCTACACACAGACGTCTCGCGTAAGGGTGTATTGTGCATTGTCCTCTGTAGTACAAGGCAGACATAAGCCAGACCAACTTCTTTAAATAATGGAGAAGGGCAGCATTCTATGAGCATCCCTGAAGGGGTCTGTAAATATTGTGTAAGTGAAGAAGGGCCACCTGCGGAATAGTCGGCTGTTTTCTAATTCTTGCAATGTTCTATATAAAGCCGGGCAGCGATACTAAGCCTGCCGAGTAAGCGGCAGCGAGCCCTCCTAAGCGAGCCGATACCGTAACAGTTGCTTAAAATGTTACCAAAATATGTGGTTCGCAAACCTGCTGCGAGCGGTTCGCGGCTAGTAGCGAGCCGACGAAAACAAGGTACTCATTTCTGAAACTTTAACGTTGCATTTAACCGTTACTATTATCAAAACATAGTGTGTACGTGGTTTGATCTTGCATTGAGCGCTTCACGAGCTACTAAGAGCCAGCCGACGATATCCGGTTTCTGCAGCGAATCAAAGGGATGTACAAAATGACGCTCGGTGAACGCGATCGGGCGGCGTCATAAGTCTAAACTGTAACGCACAAAGCGTGTAACGCTTTATGTAAACTGTAAGTTTAGACTTATGATATGACGCAGAACAATAATTACTGTACCACGCAAGTTATGGTTACAGCTCGCTTATGTGTATCCGTCTTAAGTGTGGTTTACACTATAAAAACTACAAATTATAGTAAGCAAAATACTTCATAATAACCAACGTTCATTCATCAAAATAAATAATTTCACAGAAAACTATTCCTATGTGGTTTCGCTCTGTCCAACTTCTACAAAGTTTGACTTGGATCTTGTTTAAACTATAGGAATTATGATTTATAGTGAAGTTGTTGAGAAAGTTGTGTCTAATTAGTTCGCTTCGGCTTGGGGCGCGTCGGTTGTGAAAACTTTATTTATAATTAAAGATTGCGCGTGGAGCTTTTATAACGTGTTTTTTGTTATACAATTCTTAAAGATGATGGGACGTGCTGGACATTAACTTGAGCACGTGACCTGCCACAGCGTTCAATTGTAAATAGTGGAAGGAGAAAGAGCAACCTTGCCCTGCAGTGGGACAGTGGTGGCTAAATAATAATAACAATTATAATTCATTTAAATTGTTTAAAGGGAGTTTATCGTGAAATTATCTTGTTTTATTATTTTCGACCACGATAGGATAGCATAAGCTAGGCACAAAATCGTAGCGGGTGCCACAAACTAAGGATAGTCCATACCGAGCAGTGGCGGAAGTCATGTTGTGGATGATGATAATTATTTTCCGACGTTTCGAGTAAAATAAAATAAGCTTAATGAATTCTCATGACAAATTGATGTAAGGTAAGACATTGTTAAATGCGCATTTTGTTAACTTTAAGGCTTTTGTAAGCTTGTGGTCCTTTTGTTCTTAACAAAGTTGAAGGAAATAAAGTACCCGGAAAATGGACTTTAAAAGTAGGTAGACTCAGATTAACTTACTGTAATAACTCATTGTGTCAAGTCAAGGAGACAAAAGGCAGGACAACTTTTATTTAAAATTGTGTTTTACTGGTTGCTCTGTCTTCGTTTCAAGCGCCTTGGTTTGATAAAATAATGATTTAATTTTTCAACAAATACATCTACTTCCACGATCAAATCTAATGTTTCTGAAAATACCCGTTAGATGTATGCTTATTACATTTGAGTATTTCCCTCGATTTATCCTGATAATGCGATGGGATCCCTGGATCCCATCGCCATCATCAGAGGTTTTAAAAAGCAAGCAAACATTAAACATTGAAACAAAAAATCTAACCGCAAGTTTTAATTGAGGGCATGTTATTATGCCTTGGGGACTCCAGTCAATATTAATACAATAGTGTATATTACAACTTTTTCTTTTCAATAAACCTAATAATGATGATGATTATGATGTGTAGGTAACTATGATGATAGGTGGATAGGGATGTATTATTTTAGCGATATATCGATACGGAATATTGATACACGGTAAGACGCTGCTGCCTATCTTCTGGATGTATTCCTTCGAAGATTTTACTGTATCCGTGAGGTATACCTTCAACAGGGGGCAAAACTCTACTACCGGCACCCCACGACAATAGACTTTTGAATATTCCTATTTAACAAAGACAAAAGGTCACTTATGCCCTTGTTGAGACAACTTACTCAGCTGATTCTAGTTCCAGAGCGGTCGATACAAACGCCGACAAGTCACTAGTGGCCAAGCGACCACAAGTGGTCTTATGTAGCCGTAAGTGGTTAGTGGTTAAGTAATAGGAGACGTGCTAGAGTGGTCATTTCTACATGCTTCAAATGTTGGTATCTTACTCACTGGCGAAGTGAGTGGAAGGAAGGTTATTGTGGTATTTCCGATATGGTAGACAGTAAAGCTGGTAGACGGTAACGCGAGTGGAAGGTAGAACATTGTGAACTATTTTAATAAAGTGTAACCTGATCAGTATTCTGTAAAGAAGTGTTCTAGTGTGAATCTGCTGTGAGATTCTGATCGGTGTGATTTCCGATATAAATAGTTAATTTTGTTACAGGTACTCACCATACTATATACACCTATGCTATTATTGCTCTTTTACTTAGGTATTCAAATAGTTCGCCAGCAAAGATTTGAATCTTTGTTCGCCGGTGGTATATTTTTTTCGCTCAGTTCCTACATACACCGCAGCCTGAGAGGACATACATACATATGTATCTCTCGGCCCCAATTTATTACTAATTAATTACCGCGCGCGCGACCACAACAGTGAAAGGAGGCCTCCTACAGACTTATATGTGCGAGTGGAATCCATCCTGAACATCCGGAGACTGCAACCCGCCAGCTGGAGCTAGCATTGTGCGAGCAGATTCTAGGACTGTTGTTTTTCATAAGGAAATTGAGGAGGGAGTTTCTTGGTCTGTCCTAGTAATTGGCATGTTTTTTGCCATTTCCTGTAAAATACTTTCCCCTGTCCAAACTCTTTATTTTTGTCAAGTTTTTCTGGACATGGGGAAAGGGTTTTACAGGAAATTACAACCAACATGTTTTCCGTTCCAAGACTCTTTAATTTTGTCATGTTTTCCGGGCTGTCTTGAAAGTAGGCACGTGCTAATAATTTTTCCTTGAAATCCTTTCACGTCCCAATACTTTTCCCCTAAAATAGAACTTTGTACAGGAAGTTCAAAATTATGTTCGTCACGTGTGTTTTTTACAACATAGATTGCCTATGAAAAATAAAATATCATGTTAAGATATGTATATTAAAAATGATACAATTTTATAGCTTCAAAAGCTTGTGAAAGCTTTTAAACGCTCTCCAATTTCGGGCGTCAAGTAATTAATAATATTGAATTAAAATTAATGTAAGTGCTGTGGGGTGCCCGCAATAGAATATTGCACATGGATGCTGTTCTGGGTGGACTGTATTTTTCTATCTTCAAGGTTTCAATAATATTCCTTTTCAGTTTTCAGTTTTCAGCTTTATTTCTTTCTTCTTATTAATTATTTCTTGCTACTGGAACCACTGTGTGTCGCAGCACAGGTTCGCGTTTACTATCTTACCCCTGAGGCTATACCGTGCAGAGGACGGCTCCATTTGCTCAATTCTCTAGCCTACTTTTTACTACGCTATTTGGGGTTTTTTACTTATATCTTTTTATTTATATATAAAACCTATAACTATTTGGTCTTAAATTAAAGGTGCTTCTCTTAGCTTTCTGGCTACACCTAAAACTTATTCCTAGGTCTTATACTTAAAAAGATATGAACATATTTCTGCCTAAATTACAACTTACTAACTTATTCTAAGAAATTGTAACAAAGTTTTAAGCATGTTTAAATTGAAATCACTACTTAAATTAAGCGTTATCGTGTCCAGGACAGATGCAGTCAATTAAATTTTAAAGGATCTTTATTGAAGTAAAAATTATTAAGTACATTTCCAGTGTGAATTTTATCCTAGATCTATACAAACATTAAAACAAAATACAACGTTTTTAGACCAACGACCTCTCAAACATGAATGCAGTAAGAATATTCCAAGGAATACCTCCGGAAGATAAGCAGCACCGTCTTTCCGTGTATAATCACTTCGAGGGTTTTGGTTTTCTACCCTTTCGTGTGCTCTCATATGACTTGTCCGTATCTTAGACAGAAGGTTCCAGAACACCCTGGGCACGTTGAAATCCCGTTGCCGCGGGGTCCCAGCAGTGGAATGTTGCCACTCCTCTCTTGCCTGTGAATGTAGTAAGAATCTTCCAAGGGATACCTCCGGAAGATGGGCAACAGCCTCTTTCCGAGTACATCTTGCACTGCGCTTGACAACCCGCCTGCCAAGCGCGGTGCGTATGGCAACAAGCCTTCATGATAATACTTGGAGATTCATGAGGAAGGCCTTTCTCCACCTCTGGACGTACTACGGCTTTGATTATTATGAAATTAATGGATGCCTTCTAAAAATAGTGGTGGCAAGCGGCTGGTGATCATGGAAAGAGAAAGGAGAGAAGGCTTTGCTTAGCAGTGGGACAAAATCAGTCGGTCCTTTTGACAAATATTTTTTTATTTATTTCTTAAATTTTCCGGTTTCCGGGGTCTCGTATAGAATTAAACACAAAAATTTGAAGGCGGCCTTTTGGTGGTATCTCAATGCAGGGGTATTAAACATTTCACCACTAAAGAATACTTAATGCTTACCACGAGTCCGCTGTAGAACTTTTACTGGGAAGAACCGGGACAACAGGGTCTTCTGGGAGGCTGTGGCAAACGGGATTTACGGTATCTATTTTGGTAAGTACTGAGAGGGGACAATTTAGAGCGACAGCTTTTATATTTTTTTTTGGGCAAGTCCTTATGTTTTGTTGAAGTCTCTAGATTTTGTAATTGCAAACATAGAAAAAAGTGAATGATTTTGATGTTTTCCAGACAAAGGCGTTACCATGCTTCTATACAGCAATTGATCGGGTTTAAAATATATAGCCAACTCTATTTTACGAGTGTTATGTTTCTGAGGTTGTCCCGAAGTTTTACTATAACGTTTGACTGCATGCGAATTGTTTAGAATTTTCTATAAAATTTTCTACCGAGCACGGTCGAAGGTGAACACAGTCGGGACAGTGAGCTTCCTGGTGGTCCTCATAAAATAAACATATTGAATTTGGAACATGAACCAACGTAGAAAAATGTTTCAGTATACTCGTAGACATAGCTTAGAAGTGCTTTTGATGAATGTACTTAGAATAATTATAAGAAATTCTAAACTTACAACTTAGATGAAGTTCAAAACGTTATTTAATCTCAAAAAAAAACGAAAACCTACAAAACCGTTTATTTATGACCCTATAAAAATTACAATACACTAGTTTCATGGCAAAATTTGTAAATACAATTTTATTGTAAATCACTGAAATAACTTTTAAGTAAGATACAATAAGCTCCCTCTATGGGAAATACATGAAAACTTTACGCAAAACCAAGCGCTGTTTTCTCCCAGCGAGTAAACAGAGAGGGTTGGAAGTTTCAGTAAATAGTTTCGGTGAAACCTAATAGATGGCGCTGTTTAACAAGCCTCCGTTTCAAGTTGTCTCTGCTTGGGGTGGCGCTAGGTGTTCGGTGCTAGGCTCAGAGCTAGATCTACCGCGTTGTTAAAACCTCCTTTTCTAAACGCAATGGCTGTTTTAGTCTAAAACTTTTAGTACTTACCTAACATTGTGTGATAGTCAAGAAATGAGCCGTTTTCAGTAACAAAACAAAAAGAGTTTTCTACTAAACCTAACAGATGGAGCTGGCAAGCAGAGTAAGCAAGTTTGTGATTAATCCTGTCATTGTCAAATTGTGCCTACCAGTAAAAGAAAATTAACGCCATCTATAAGGTTCGAGGTAACTATTTTTGAAGTTTTTACTTTTTAATGAAAACGCCTCATTGAAAGTGTGAAAATTACTTGATAAAGAAATTTCTAAGGTTTACAGAGTTGTTCATTTTGACTCTGACGTGCACTTCTGTGCTGTTATATGTTTGTCACTTTGGGCGCAATGATAAGGATAAGGAATTTACATTAGATGGCGCACATATTATTTGTTGGGCGAAGACAATATTATATTATCATTGTGTACTCAAACTGATTTGATACTTTGGGTATACAACTGTTTTAATACTATAACGAAATATCACGATGAGTATGCGCCGTTTATAGTTACAATAAAATTTGCCTGTGTCATGAAACTAGTATAATGTTCGTTTTAGAGGACCATAAAAAAGACGGGTGTTTAAGCAACTTTAATGTCACTTACGAACTTAAATGCTCACTTTTAAGTTTACAACTTCGTAATTTATCTACGTAGGTATATCAATCAATGTATTGAGTAATAAAGCATAAAGGTAACAAAGTACTTGTGAACAATGTGTACGAGTATAATACTGAAACTTTTTTCTACGTTCTACCAGTTCTAGTTCAAATTTCAATAGTTAAATTATTATGAGCTTTTCAAGGCGGATTTGAACCACCTCGCACCAGCACGATTATTGTCCCGACTGTGTTCATCTCCGACCGTGCTGGGTATTTACAGTGTGTAGTGGATAATGGGTAATTAAGCACTTTAAAACTACGTCTAACCACTAACAATAAAAAGAAGAACTAAGTCTACTAGTATTTTTATGGTTAAAGCAGTCATGGTGTCGATACTGTCTTACAATCCATTAAACTAATTATAATTAGAGATATAACGTTTCTTAATTTAGAGCTGTCAGCGTAAAATTGGGTCTATTTGTTCCGTTTTAATTGTAGAGCGGCGCTAATCGACTAGCTATATGTAATGTCTTGGTAATAGCGGTAATCTCACTAATATTATAGCCGAAAGTTTGTTTGTACAGATGTATGGATGTTTGTTACCTCTTCACGTAAAAACTAGCCAACGGATTACATTGAAACTTTGCACACGTATAGATGTTGACTAGGAATAACACATAGCTAATCTTTATCCGATTACAACGTATGCGAAGCGGCGGGGAGAAGCTAGTCTCATCTCACATATTGTAAATCCGAAAGTTTGTTTGTATAGATGGATGTTTGTTACCTCTTCACGCAAAAACTACCATATGACGTAAACAGTTTTCTTTTGTATAAAAAAATGACTTTGTTTAATTTTTACGCAAAAACTACTCTATGGGTAGAGCTGAAACTTTGCACACGAATAGATATATAGACCCAGATTAGAATTTTGGCTACTTTAAGTCCCAAAAAGTAGATGCCGTAGGAAAGTTATGACGTAATAAGTTTTCCTTTGTGAGATAATATGTCTTTAGGGTTCCGGACCAAAATGGTAAAAAGGAACCCTTATAGAATCACTCAGTCTGTCTGTCTGTCACAGATGGATATCTCGAGAACTACTGATGCTATCGACTTGCAATTTAAAATGGTAAAAGACAACAGTTTTTTACTTATATAGCATATATAAAAATTTTAAAAAATATTCTTATTTTGATTGCAGGGGGGCGGATAGGGGATCTCAAAAATTTTAAGTGAAGTTACTAGGCCGTGTGGGGTATCATATGAAAGGTATTCATTTGTACATTATTAAACAGTTTTTTGTTTTCCTTTAAACCGTATCGTTTTTAAAAAAACGACCGTTCCCCCCCCCTTATCTCCGAAGTTTGCAGAGATAAACCCGTGATACTTTTATAGCTAATAGAAGTGTATGTAAACTTCATAGGAAAATTATAGCGAACTCTCTAATTTGCATAGTTTTTGAGACAATGGGGGTGGAAGGGGTGTTTTCAAAATTTATGGAAAGTTACTAGTTTATGTGGGGTATCATATGAAAGGTATTCTTTCGCACATTAATAAACAATTATTAGTTTTCCTTTAAGTCGTACAGTTTTTGAGTTATTCACAAAAATGTTGAAAAAAAATAGCGTTCCCCCCCCCTTATCTCCGAAGTTTGCGGAGATAAACCTTTGAAACTTTTATTACTATTAGAAGTGTATGTAAAGATTAGAGGAAATTTATTACAATTTCTCTACATAGCATACTTTTTTAGAAATCATCGAAAGTGTAAAAAATCTACATAAGTTCCGCTATCAGACAAGAGATGGCGCTGTCAAGGTTCTTCAACAAATATAAAACCGCCTTTGTCATAAATTATATTGTATGATGGCACGGAACCCTCGGTGCGCGAGTCCGACTCGCTCTTGCCCGGTTTTATTTTTACATCTTCACGCAAACTACGCTGCAGACTTCATCTGTTCTAGTGCAAAGTTTTTGCTTAAAACTGTGAACAAGAACAGATGTAGATCAAGATTAACATATAGATTAGTTTTAATTTGTCAAAAATAATAATGATTTGATTTGTCTTTTATCAATTATGTACATACAATTTCGTTCTGTTCGCAATCTGAGGCAATACGGGTGAGAAGATCTCGCAAACAAAGCTCATTATTTGCATACCCCTCCTCGCTAAACCTAGGGCTTAGGAACCTTCATTTGTATACCTGAACGCTTCATTAACAAGACAACAGACGCAGTTCCTTGAAAAATTCATGAGACCCATACAGACCCGGGAAATTACCCTCTAAAGGAATACAAGATAGGTACGATAAAAAAACCTGAATTTCTTTAAAGATTAAGCGCTTAGAATATGTTTAAGGTAGTGAATCGTCTTTCTTTTTTTCCACTGCTGGACATAGGCATCCCGCGTGGATCTACCTATATTTATGCAAGTATTCATACAAAACCCCATCGCAAAAGTCCAGGTTCCTTTTTAGTAGTCAAAAGTCATCGTTTATAATTAAGTCGGGTACGAAGCAATTACGCTGTTATCTTAAAGGATGAGGGGGGGGGGGGGGGGGGGTGTTCTTTGAGTCAATTCCGGAGAGATTAAGCCTATTTTTCTTTACCTTAATAGTAGTAATTACTCATCGCGCTTCTTGTTCTTGCATTTCACTTTTTATCAAGATTATGTTACGTTCTGCTTTGCTAGCTATGTGGTTAGTGATAATACAGATCTACGTAGGTTCAGGTATAAACATACTGCTGTATCGAGTTGTGTCGTATTAGGAGCTTATCGGCTTCATACACAATATGACAAGATACACATTATTACAATGTGAATTCTGGTTCAGTATGCTATAAGATCACAGTGATTAAAGGGTTCGTCTCAGTTATAGGTACACTTATAACCCCAATCGCGAAAGTCCAGGTTCTTTTTTCGGAGTCCAAAGTCATCGTTGATAGTGATATCGGGAAGGAAGCTATTACGCTTATCTTTAGGGTTGAGAGGTAGGGGGTTCTGTGAGCCAATTCCGGGGGAGATTGGAGCAATTTTTTTGCCGTAAGTAGTAATTACTCATCGCGCTTCCTGTTCATGCAGATTGTTTTTCAAGATTCTGCTCTGATTATGTCGTAAGTGATTAAAATAATAACTTACGTGCAGTTTGTTTCAGGTAGAAACATACTACTGCGACGTGTCGCGTTAAATGCTCAACGAGTAACACTAAATAGTTAATTCTGTTCTACTGTGGCACTCTCGGAAATTAAAAAAAAAATGGTTATTTTTTAAAAGTAAAAACTTGATACAGCAGCTTTGTTTCCTAACCATAATATCAAGCTTTTATTTTTATATTTTTTTATGTTTTTCACATATTTTCATTTAAAACTGTCAAAACTGCCCATTTAACGCTGCCTCATAAAAAAACGTTTTTAGGGGAATTGTTTTTGACCTATCTCTCAAAATGTTCAAGATGGAAGCTGAATAAGATAGTTTGGCCAAAGCTGCGGTAGCTAAAAATTTTTATAACTCATCTTGCAAATTTTACCTAATGGGAACTGAAAACGGTACTTTGGCAGACGCTGCGGTAACTGGATTTTTTAAGACGCATCTCTCGTACTTTTTTTGATGGCAGCTGAATAAGGAGCTTTGGCAGAAGCTGCGGTAGCTGGAAATTTTATGACTCTGCTCTCAAATCATACTTAACAAGAGCTGAATGCGGTACGTAGGCAGACGCTGCGGTAGCTGGAATTTTTTATGACTCGTCTTGCAAATCTTACGTAATAGTAGCTGAAAACGATGCTTTTCCAGAAGCTGCAGTAGCTGGATTTTTTTTAAAGACCCGATCTCGCCGTTAACTAACGGAAGTTAAATAAGGTCCTTTTGTAGACGCTTTAGTAGCTGGCAATTTTAATGACGCATTTCATAATGTATGATTTTTCAGTGCTATCGGTGGTGTAGCTTTTGCGTATTTCTTACAAACAAAAACATATCTCACTAATATCATAAATCCGAAAGTTTTTTTGTATGGATGTATGGAGGTTTGTTGCCTCTTCACGCAAAAACTACCCAACGGATTAAGCTGAATTTTGTATACGTATAGACGTGGACCAGGAATAACGCATAGGCAAAGGTTTTTGTCCCGAAATTGAGTTCCCAGAGATAAATATAACGTAAACAGTTTTCTTTTGTAAGAAAATTTCAATCCAACTGGTTAAAATGTTACGCAAGCGAAGCGGTGGGTAAAAGCTAGTAATGTCATAACTAACATATGGGATAGATTTTTGAGGACAAAAAGTAGCTTAAGTATATGTTTATCTTGGTCTACATCTATCCATGCGTAGTGTTTTCTCAACCCGTATCGTAGTTTTTACGTTAAGATGTAAAAATGTCAAAATATCTCACAAAAGAAAACATATTACGTCATAACTTCCCTACGGGATCTAATTTTTGGGACTTAACTTACGTAGCCAATATGCTAATCTGGGTCTATTCTATACGTGTGGAAAATTTCAGCTCAATCCGTTGTTAGTTTTTGCGTGAAGAGGTATCAAACCTCCATCCATACAAATAAACTTAAGGACTAATAATATTAGTCAGATAGTTATGCACTTATAAAAAAATCTATTACACTTTGCGTCGTTTGCAAAGTGTAATAGGTACTTACAAGGTCGAAGATGTAATATTTTCTTCACACGTGGCTTCTTCACACAAGACGATAAATTTCCCTGCGGACATTCTCATTTTTATAACACTTACAATACATCTTCTTGGGATGAAATGACTAGATTACCTGGAAAAAAGAAACGGTCGGTTAGATTTTCACAATACAATAATTTAGAGATGAAAAATGCAATCGAAATTTTCGACTCTGACTTGAACCCGCAGTGTTCAGACTAACAAATTGGAGATGTTTCAAAATGGGCTAGATTTATGTACCCAGACTGAAAAATTGCGTAAAAATCGGTGATTTCGGAAAAAATACTCTTTATTTAATTTAAACTCAAATTAATGTTTTATTAATGTTTTTAATACGAGGCATATTATCACTGGTAACATGTTTACTAGGCAGCCAAGACAGTTTCTAATAAATTTTTGTAACTGTCACTGCCTAATGATTTTAACAGATGGTTTTACACGTTTGAGTTGAAGATTTTGAAGTATACCCAGCAGTGGATGAAGTCAGACTGCGGATGGTGAAATATAATGTAACCAACTCCATATAAAATATTTTACCCCGGACTAAATCGACATTTCCGACGACAGACCGGACTCAAAACACGGCCATTTGCCAAATCCCTTCATCTACTACCCAGCTTTTTGGCTCCCGTGGTCACTACCTTAGATCCTTCTTAGAAGATGCAAATATAGATATTTATATATATGTATACCATCTGTCTTCTGCCCGCGGCTTTGCATAAGTTACTCAAATAGCCTTTTAGGCTTCTGTAGTAAAACAAGGAACCCTTATAGTTACGCTTTGTCTGTCTGTCCATCTGTCTGCGTCTTTAAGAAGAGACTATTAGCTATTAGTTCTTGAAAGATGTAATTTTGCATGGATATATAAAATGTCGTCAAAATAACGGCGCAAAAAATGCTGAACAATCACTATTATGTTATCTCTAGGAAAACTATAACAGTTAAGCTAGCTTTTATAGTTTTGAAGAAATCGTCGCTCTAATAAATGATACGGTTTACTAAACACACCGAAAACTCAAATAATACCTGTTAATATGTTTTGCTAAACGTAAAATTGCATACACCAACTTCTAAAAACAGGTCTACGGGTAACTACGGAACACTACACATCGTAGGACGCGACATGCACCTGGCCCAATCAATATATATATAGATATACATATGTATATATATACATACATTGTATAAAACAAAGTCGCTTTCCGCTGTCTATTTGTCCCCATATGTGCTTAGATCTTTAAAACTACGCAACGGATTTTGATTCGGTTTCAATAGATAAAGTGAGTTCAGAGGAATATTTATATGTATAATACATGCATAATATAGTAGAGGAACACTGATCATTTTGGAGGTTTCTAATGTGAAGTCGTAAATAAACACTTTTTTTGCGCTTACATTGGAAACGCTGACTGAACCCTACGAGATAGATCAAAATCATCATTTCAGCCATAAAACGTCCACTAATGAACAAAGGCCTCCCTCATGGATCTCCATGAGGGGTAGTTGCCATACTCACCACGCTTGGCAGGCGGGTTGGCGAGCGCAGTATGGGATGTTGATACATGGAAAGACGCTGCTGCCCATCTTTCGGAGGTATCCCTTAGCAGGCTCTTACTGCATCCACGGGCATGAGAGGAGGGGCAACATTCTACTGCCCGCGCCCCACGGCTAGTAGACGACGGCTTAGTAGATCAAAATAATGTACTACAATATTGAACACCTTAAAGATTCTACAAAAAAGGTCCACGATGGTATATTGTAGTATATTTAGTATCAGTATTGCACCCGTGAAACCGGGGCGGGTCGCTAGTTTATTATTAATTATTCCAATTTTTTATCATATTTATGGGAAATTTTCTATTTTGGGTCTATGATTGCGAAAGTTGGTAGCAGATTTGAGTTTTTGAGTTAACATTTCGTTCACATCTCATTTGGCTCTTTACTCTCAGCCGCAGCGTCTTAGAGAAGCTGTAGAAGGTAGTCAGAGCTGATCAAACTTATGAAATTACGGGCGCATGAAACCTTGCAACTCTATGTATCAGAGTGACTGGCGCAATGCTATGCAATGTTAGTCACGTGCTTAGTAAACGTGATTACCGCGGTATTACATTTGTTATAGGTATATATTGTTGTTATAGGTATAGGTTATCGCTCAACATAAGGTAGGCCTGCGGCACAGTAACAAAGTAAATCCTAGAAATGAAAAATGCAATCAAAATTTTGTCTCCGACGGGACTCGAACCCGTAACGTTCAGACGAACACCTTCAACGCAGGCTGCCTTAACCGTTCGGCCACGGAGCAATTAACCGTCGGGTCGAAAATCTTGATTAATTTTGATTGCATTTTTCATTTCTATAATGATACCTTAGTGTGGGTTTACACTTTAAATAAAAAATTGCTTATAAAGTAAATCCTCTCTATGTTTATAACTCCAAACGCTAAAAACGCTTCTACGAGACCAGCTCAGCGTATCTAAACCGTTCCCTAGTCCCTAGTCCCTAGTCTAGTTCTGTTTGCGGGCCTCCGGTTTCTTTGTTTTTGTCAACGGTAACCTCCTAGCTCCTATTCCACCAAGCTTCAAATATATTATTCAAAACTAGACTTAAACGCTGGCTTATCGACAGAACTTTTTATGCCTACGAGTAATTCATAGCATGTAATTAAATACTTACATTCTATTTGTTGTTTTTAAAATACTGATTGCATTTTGAATTAAAGTAAGTTAAGTTTATTATAAAGTTTTTATGTTAATATATTTATTTCTAATTCTAATAATTTATTGACATTAAGAAATTGTTGGCACGTATAATTATATTTATTTTCATTTAATTTCTATCGATTAGACATAATCATAAATGTTTCCTATTTTTTATTTTATTGTGTTTGGAAATGTTTGACGTGTGATTTAACAAATTATGAATGACTATAAATTACCAATTCTCTCTATGTTTATAACTCCAAACGCTTAAAACGCTTCTATTAGTCGCTTAGCGTATGCAAACCCTTCCCTAACGTTGTTCTGTTTGCGGGCCTCTAGTTTCTTTGTTTCTGTCAACGGTAACGTCCTATTCCAGCCTTTTATCCTATTTATGGGCGATTTATCACGAAATGTTTTCCGCAACGCATAAACGACTAAGTGGCTGTTTTATGAACTCTGATTGTGGAAGTTGGAAGTCGTTTGTTGGGACTAGGTAATTATTATTGTGAGCAAACTATGCGTGGCTTGTTTTGTCTGAGCGAACATTATTTAGAGGCATAAAATAAAGAGAATGGAGTAATTATTGCATAAACTTGGTGACGTCTGAAAACCAGCGTTGCGTACCGCTTCCGAGTGGCAAGCAGCATTATGCTGAGACGTCACCTTTTGGCTCACTCGTCATATAGGGTCTTACTCACATAGTTTGTAATATTGGTTTGGTTCTTCTGTTTTGTTGTTTTATGTTGTTTGTTAAATATTTTATTGATTTTGTTGTTTGTGTTTTTGTATGTCTTGAGTGCCAATAAATGTGTTTTCTTTCTTTCTTTCTAAATAACAGATACAGTGATGACCTTTTACTGCAAAGGGCAAAATAACTGAAAACGATGATTACGTCATATAATTATGTTTGTAAATATAGCTGATCTGCTAGCTACATGATCTGCAAAGTATGACTTTATCACACCGGCTTCCTTTAAAGTAGTAGGTAATTGTGTACGTACTATTAATACCTTACCCTTAAAAAAATAGTGTATCGATGTGCAAAACAGGTCCAAAGTAAAGTGGGAGAATTTAGGTCGTGAATCATAATGATGATTCTATCAGTTATCTTTACGTAAGAATCCATAATACAATCTTTAGTTTGGCTTAGTTTGAAACATTTACACATAAGTGTTTCTTTTAATTTTTTCAGTTTAGTCACGTGACCTTAAGAAAAATAATTTATCTGGGGGAAATTATGAACATACTACTACCCTGTTCATTGTATATAAGTAGGAAGCATTGCGGTAAACAACTGTAGAAGTATTGCCGAACAATAAGTTAGAGATATTTCACTATAACATGGCTTTGTTGTTTGTCGATCTCAAAGAGTATGCTGATATTCTAGATCTACCACAAAGGACACGACCACTTGAAAAAGTTTGGGTCGAAATTGATGGCGAAATTTAAATCTGAAGGGGTTGAAATAGAGTATGTGTTTTACTACGGAAAACGTATAGAACTGAAGTTATACTTCTTGCAGTAATATTTTCTCCCTAACGTGTGCCGAAATTCCAGATCATTGCTCGGATTGGTTGACCTATCCATTTATCTTCACTTCACTGCCATGGATTGCGGGCAGTAGAATGTTGCCCCTCTTCTCTTGCCCGTGTATGCAGTAAGAATCTGCGAAGGAATACCGCCGGAAGATGAGCAGCAGCGTCCTTCCGTGTATCACACATCAGCACTGCGCTCGCCAACCGGCCTGCCAAGCGTAGTGAGTGTGGCAACAACCCCGTCATGATTAATACTTGTTGATCCATGAGGGAGGCCTATGTCTAGCAGTAGAAGTCCTACGGCTGAGATGGTGACCTAGCCACTTATCGTCTTACCTTCCTACTTATAATCCTAGATTATATTTCATAAATAAATAAATAATGCTGGACAAATCACACAGCATCATCTAGCCCCAAGCTAAGCAGAGCTTGTGTTATAGGTACTAGATGACTGATATACTTAATACATTACTACATGGATAGATATTTTTATTATATATAGAAAAACACCCAGAACACCCTGAACAAATATCTGCAGATCGTACAGACATTTGTCCCGAGGCGGGAATCGAACCCGCAACCCCTGCGTCGCAGGCGGACCTTCGCCCGCTGCGCCACAGAGCTCGTCATAATATTTAAAGAATCACATAAATCTGAGTAAAATGCAAGCATAAGCTAATTCACATACCAGGCCACTAAATTGATCGCTATGTTTGCAATCCCCAGGATATACAGGAGTAGTTTACGCACATTGTTTGTGAAACTTCACCGTTAAAGACACTTTGAATAGTGGTCGATAAACTAAAGTTCCAAACTCGATGACAAGTTTACAAATTAAGGACTAATGGGCGCCATTTCAAGGGGTTCCGAAGAGATTTAAGGGAAGCTTGCATCCAATTGCCGTTCAGGCTATTCGAAATCTTCGACGGAATCTCCTAGGGGAAATTGAGTTTTATTGGTCCACGGATACTTTCTTCTGCCCACGACTTTAAGCGTTAGAAAATGTTTTTGGGTTTGGTTACTTTTCTATGTATTTAATTAAGCATTCTATCTATCATCAGGTACCCACAAGTTTTATTCCTTAATAATAGTGTACTGGTATAAAAGTTAAGAATAGTGTGGAAGGATACGAGGCGATTAATAGATTGTGAGGAAGTTGATTTTTGTAAGAACGTAGTCTGTACTGAGTTGACGGGTGTTAAAGTAGAAGACATGAGAGTTTGGCGACCATACGCGGCCTGTCCCCGACTCATTAATTTTTCGAAATCAATTAATCTGAATTCTTACGTTCAATCAAAATTAGATAAGCTTGTTAATCTTGCAGTTGTCAGTTGCAGTTGCAGTTAATCTTGCAGTTGTAAGTTTGAGATAAGGTCAGTAGGAGTAAGAAGATATTAATAAAGCATATTCAAACAATTATTCCTGTGTTGCATTATCACTATCCCATACTTGTGGTTGTCTTATTGCCACATCGTAAAAACATTACCTATCTATGATGATTGTTATACAACTTCTGTAATCCCTAATTATATCACGTTTCTCCGCATGCAACTTTTCACAATTCATATTGCGAGGGAATGCTGAAACTTCTTACGAATACAGACCATTGCAACACAGCATCTTAGTTGTGTGTACGTGACCAGAGCTTCCTCGACGTTGGTCGTGAGCGATTTGCTCTGTGGATAGAATGAAAACTAGACAATTTATTGTACCAAAAGAGACAACTGTCTTCATACATTTTCTAAGAGTCGGGACAACTTTGTCGACGACCACCATAGCTCATTCGGTATAATACTCGGCGCGAGACGCGAAAGGTTGTACGATTTCTACAGCGGGAAACCGTCTATTTTCACTGGAAATAGATGTCTCCGGGTTCGTATTTTTTTAAAAACTTCAAAAAAAGGAGGAGGTTCTCAAGTCTTTTGTTTTTTTTGTCTTTTTTGAACCAATTTAGAAAATTATTTTACGTACACTTTTAATAGGCAATTGTATTAAAAACCCGATTCTGAAGATGGGATTCAATGGGATGGGATGAAAAAGCGGTTTGGGTTTTTTCATTGTAATTACACCATGCGTCTGAAAACGACATACTTTTTTTCAAAACTATTTCCCTGTTTTAACAGTTGTTCAAATTTTATTATGGACATACTTCATTTTTTAGATTTAAAAATAAAGAAAGACCAAAAAGGACATCGAGTCAACTATTGCCATTACTTGTTTGCGGTTACTAAAGTAAACTCTCCAAACCCTTGAAATATAAAAATAACCAAAGTTCAAAATATGACATCAAGTAAACAACCAATCGCCACTTCTATTACCTGCCCATAAAAATGCAAACTCCCAGCCGATTTTCTGTTGACTCTCGATTCGTTCCAAATTGCACTTACAGCGTTGTCGTGCTAGATAGGTCACGTAACTTTTGTAGCTACAACGTCTATTTTGAACTCTACAAATGAAAGAAAAAGTGATATTATCGATTTAAAGAAATTAAGAACGCAATTAAAATTGTCTCTAAGACGAGGCTCGAAACAGTAAAGTTCAGGCGAACATATTTAACGCGCACGGTGCTGCAAAACCGGAAAATAAAAATAACTCTTAGTTATATTATTATTTAAAAAAAAGTAAATATACAGTACATTATACCACATAGGCTTATTTTCACTTATGTGTACTTTACTTTCTAAGGGTGCGTATTCACACTGGCGGAGCGGGCCTAATTGACCAATCACAACGCAGTTCATTGGGCCTAGTGCCCTTCGAGCGTTGTAATAGTCAATTCCTGCACCGCTCAACTACGCCTCAGTAGAATCGCACCCTCAAGCTTTACGGTAATCAGGGAACTTTTAAGCTATACCTTGAAATTGTATTTTAACCGTATGTTGGCGAAGAGGTCTAGAGACTACAGGATCACTATTAGATGTTAAGGTAAGTTGCCTCCAGATCCGGAGCCCTTTCTTTTCCTCAGAATACAGCTTAAACCTGATATTAATATAACGCAGTTAATGTCCCTCCTATCTAATGTTTACCTAGTTTCGGGTAGTACAAATAAAACAACATCCCGTACTGTATTGTATACGTAAATTAGTTATGAAACGTGGGATGCCTGCAGTACAAGTTGCTACAAAGTTGTTGCCTCTCCTGTCTTGCCCGTAGATGCAGTAAGAATCTGCTAAGGGTATCTCCGAAAAATGGGCAGCAGCGTCTTTTCATGTATCAACATACCGCACTGCGCTCGCCAACCCGCTTGCTAAACGTGGTGAGTATGGCAAAAACATGCTCATGCTCAGTAATTGCAGATCCATGAGGGAGGCCTATGCCCGGCAGTGGACGTTCTACTGCTAATGAGGTATGTCGCGATGATTTCGTTTTTGTAACTTTTGCTGTAAACATGTAATTCCTATACCGCACTAAGGTTAAACATTTCAAGGAATGAAAACTCTATCAAAAATCTTCGATTCCGGTGAAAGTTCGGTCACGTTGGTCAAATCGATCCTTGTCAAAAAATCTACAGTGCTTTTACCAACTGAGCCAATAACGTGAAATGAACTATGCTTATAAAGTGTTTATAAATCTTATGGAAGTTTTCTTAGTGCTTAGCTTGGAATTTTTATAAAGTCGTAGTGTTATTACTACGTAAGTAATCTCAAAGGTATTCCCCGTATTTTGACTGCCTTCGTGGCTCAGTTCGTCCACTAGCAGACTGATACGCAGGAGGTAGGGTTTGATTCCCGCCACGGGACAATTTTTTTCTGGGTCTGGGTATTTTTGTATTATTATATCATCATTTCAGCCGTAAAACGTCCACTACTGAACACAGGCCTCCCTCATGGATCTCCATAAGGGGCAGTTGCCATACTCACCACGCTTGGCAGGCGGGTTGGCGAGCGCAGTATGGGATGTTGATACACGGAATGACGCTGCTGCCCATCTTCCGGAGGTAGCTCTTAGCAGGCTTTTACTGCATCCACGGGCAAGAGAGGAGGGGAAACATTATTATATATTTTTATATTATTTATGTATTAAAAAAAATGTATTTTAGTACCTTATCAATCATCAGGTTTCCATAGTACAAGCTTTTGCTAAGTTTGAGGCAAGATGGTATTGTAGAGCATTACTTAAAATATAGCTGTACAACTCATCTAGAATAGATGATGTGTTAACAAACATCTAGTAACCTACGTTTGCGATTGTGCCTACTTGGTGACTACGCGCGTGACATCCATAATGGAACGCTCCTAAACAGTCGACAATGGATCAACTGATGGCTTCAGCAAGTCTACTACGTGACCGAGAGGCGTTCTAGTCAGAATCTAGCGAGATGATCCAATTTGCACACAATAGGCTTGCGCACTTCTGGTGTGTTTTGAGTGTGTTTTGAAAATCGTCTTGCTCTTTTCATCTCATCATCTTTAGACTTAGAAAAGCTATCGATATACGACCTCAAATGGTTTAATAACCGGTTAATAAGCAGTATTTTATTTCTTACGAATATATAATAATTGCCGTGGGGTGCCGGCAGTAGAATGTTGCCCCTCCTCTCTTGCCCGTGGATGCAGTTAGAGCCTGCTAAGAGCTACCTCCGGAAGATGGGCAGCAGCGTCATTCCGTGTAGCAACATCCTATACTGCACTGGCCAACCCGCCTGCCAAGCGTGGTGAGTATGGCAACTGCCCCTTATGGAGTTCCATGAGGGAGGCCTGTATTCAGTAGTGGATGTTTTACGGCTGAAATTATGATGATGATGATGATATAAATTATACACGAAGAAAACACCCAGACCTTAGAAAAATATCTGCTAATTCTGCTGACAAATACATATGTAGTGAGAATTTTGCCTCTCCTCTCCTGCTCGTAGAAAGAATCTGCCAAAAAAGTCCGGAAGATGGGCAGCAGCGTCTTTCCGTATATCAACATCCCGTACTACGCACACCAACCCGCCTGCCAAGAGTGGCGAGTATGGCAACTCAAGTGACTCATGAGGGAGGACCATTTCCAGCAGTGGACGTGAACAGCAGTCCTACGGCTGAGATGATGTTGATAAAGCAATATTTTGTCCCCTGAAAGGAATCGAATCCGCAACCTGCTGCATCTTAATCCTATATTTCTGAGTGTGTAAATACATGTATATAATCTACAAACAAAGAAATTAAGTATTATATCAATCATCTTGTTTTCAAAGTAGGTAGGTATAAGCTTTGTTTATGGGGCTAGATGATGCTGTGTCAATTGTCCAGCATTAAATATTTATTTTATTGGTAAGAATTCCAATATATTTTAGCAGACGATGGTGACAAATGATAATACATAAAAAATCGCCAAAATTCAACAGTCAACTCAACCTTTATACATTACAATAAAGATACCATCCATCATAAACTGTATTTTTGTTTCGCACTGAATGTCCAGAAAAGCCTTAGCTTCGCGATAACGAATAAGATAACGTTGAATAAAATACTCATTTGTCTTCAGAAACGGGGAAAGTCAGATTTAAGGCCGAGCGGTTAAAAATGAATTTTACTTGCGCAAAAGCAGTGTGATCGTGAGAAGTAGAAGGAGATGATGGAGACCTTTGCTTAGCAGTGGGATACATTATAGGTTATACAAAAAAAAACAAGCAATAATAATAATATATAATAATAAAATACGTTTATTTCAGGCAAAATACACCCATAAAAATACAAGATAAGTTAAACTAAATAAAAATAAAATAATACAAGACCTCCAAATTAATTCTGCTAACTAAACTACCAAATGAATAAACTAATGAAAAAAAGGAATATTTGTCGCAATGTCCTGCATTTGTTATAAAAATATTTGCAGACAATGCTCATTTCATGATAAAATGAAACCCGCCAAGAACTAGTCCGACTCGTGCACCAATGGTTCTGTAACATCATACATTATAATCTCTCAATATAACGAGTATATTGAGGAAATATTTGTATTATATGTTTGTAACGAATAAACTGAAAAACTACTAGACCGATTTTCTAAATTCCTTCACCATTAGAATGCTACATTATCCCTGAGTAACATAGGCTATATTTTATCTCCGTATTCCTATGGGAACGGAAACTAGGCGGGTGAAACCGCGTAATACGGCTAGTATATAATAAAGGCGGCTTATATTTGTTGGAAAACCTTGACAGCGCGGTCTCTAGTCTGATAGCGTAACTTATGTAGATTTTTATACACTTTCGATGATTTCTACAAAACTATGCAAATATGAGAGTTGGTTATGATTTTCCTTTAATCTTTACATATACTTCTATTAGCTATAAAAGCTAAAGGGGTGCAAACTTCGGAGAAAAAAATGGAACGGTTTTTTTCAACATTTTTAAAAATAACTCGAATCTATACTTAAACTCCGTGTATGCTGCGTCTATCCTGCCGTGGGGTGCCGGCATAAGAATGTTGCCCCTCCTTTCTTGCCCGAGGATGCAGTAAGAATCTGTTAAGGGATACCTCCAGAAGATGGGCAGCAGCGTCTTTTCCCGCCTGCCAAGCGTGGCGAGTATGGTAACACCCCTCATGATCAGTATGTAGTGATCCATGAGGGAGGCCTGCGCTCATCATCATTTCAGCCGTACAACGTCCACTACTGAACACAGGCCTACCTCATGGATCTCCATGAGGGGTAGTTGCCATACTCACCACGCTCGGCAGGTGGGTTGGCGAGCGCAGTACGGGATGTTTATAAGTACACATAAAGACGCTGCTGCCCATCTTCCGGACGCATCCTTTAGCAGGCTCTTGCTGAATCCACGGGCATGAGCGGAGGGGCATTCATTAACATTCTACTGCCGGCACCCCACGGCAACGTATGGCGTTCAGTAGTGGGCATTTTACGGCTGAGATGATGATGATGATACTTAAACTAAAAATTGTTTATTAATGTGCAAGTGAAGCCCTTTGATACCTCACATGACCAAGCAACTTCACTTACAATTTTTGAGACTCCTTTAATATAAAATATCGCTTTTTCACTAATATAGCATAGATAAAAATGTTGAAAAATATTCGTATACCATTTTTAATTTTAAGTCGATAGCATCAGTGATAAGTATGTTTACCATTTAAGTATTTAGGTTGTTATGTACGTAGGTATATTTTTATCTATCTATTTTTGCGTATGTATTATTCGTACACCGCCGTTTTTATTATCTTATATCCTGTCCATCCAAAGGTTGTCTGGAAGAAATCGCTTTTAGCGCTAAGACCGCTTATTGTATGTTATATTTGTCTGTGTTTCTCTTTGTGAAATTTATGTTATATGGTGAATGTACAATAAAGAGTTTATCTATCTATCTATCTATCAGTAGTTCTCAAGATATCCATCTGTGACAGATAGACCTTAAAAGTTCCTTTTTACCATTTTAGTCCGGAACGCTAACTAGCTGGCATTTTGTTTTCACGTTCAATTTTACATTACTTTTACGTTTATTAGTCTGGTAGACGGAGCAACAGAGACATACTTACAAACAGACAGACAGATTAGTAAAAGGGTCCCTTAGCGCGAGTAAGCAGCCATACAAACGGGAATGTAAGAATCATCTTTTGAGGTCGGCTAATGAGGTAGAATCCCCATTGTCATTGAGTTTCGCACATCCCTCCCCCATCCCTCAGTAACAGCAAATGAACTTCCCTTCATCACAGGCCTCCCTCTAGATCTGTATGAGGGGTAGCCATACTCACGACGCTTGGCAGGCGGGTTGGCGAGCGCAGTACGGGATGTTAATACACGGAAGGACGCTGCTGCCCATCTTCCGGAGGTATGCCTTAGCAGGCTCTTATTGCATCCACGAGCATGAGAGGAGGGGTAACATTCTACTGCCCCACGGCAGAGGATTCTTACCCCGTCGGAATGTCCCTGAAATGTTCTACCTAAGCGTGGTAAAAACACTACGAAAGCTAAAAGTTAGAATTATTATCTTACTGACAAACTAAATATAATTTAGATTTTTACACCCTTTCAAGTAGCCTATTGAAGTAGCATCCCTTAGCAATTGATACGGGATCCTTTCATTAACAAACCCTTTGCTCAAGAGCCCGTAGTTAAATTAATTTAGATCATCAAACATTTACCTGCCATCGAAATATAATTCGACCATCGAATGGTAGGGAACTTATCAATATTTTATTCTATGTTAAAATTGATAGATAACGCTGGACATTTTACATAGAAACGTCGCAAGGCTGCCAAATTGGTTGTCATGGTTGATGGGATACATTTTTTTTGTAAGGATATATTATCATCATCTCAGCTGTAGGCCTGCGGTCCACGTCCACTACTGGACATAAGCCTCCCTTGTGAATCTCCAAGATCGCAAAAGAGTTGTTGCCATACTCACCACTCTTGGCAAGCGAGTTGGTGAGCGCTGTACGGGATGTCGATACACGGAAATACGCTGTTGCCCTTTTTCCAAAGGTATCCTTTTGCAAATTCCTACTGCGTCCACGGACAATAGAGATGAAGCAACATTCTACTGCCGGCACCTCACGGCAAATAGATATCATACTAGGAATAATTAATATTGAATTGTCATCGGTCCTTGACAAGTATACAAGAATTTAGATTAAATCTTAACGTTCGAAGATTCCGTTATAAAGATCAGGTAAGAACAGGTAAAGCTAATCTTTACACAATTTATGTGATACTAGATTTGGCCCGCGACTTCGTCCGCGTGGAAGTCATAAAACGTAAAATCCCCTTTTTCACGCAGAGCCACTTTGATTCGAAAATATAAATCCCATTTATTCCCTATCCCGTGAGAATTTCGGAAAATCCCTTCTTAGTGCACCTCTAGGATACTCAAGGTATATGTGTGCCAAATTTCAAGTCTTTAGGTCCAGTGGTTTAGGCTGTGCGTTGATATATCAGTCAGTCAGTCAGTGAGTCAGTATGGACTTTGAATTTTATATATATAGATGCTTATTTTATTGTTTTTATTCACACGGCCCGCTAGGACACTAATGTGTTTCTTCCAACTTAGCTTTTCATCTATATTGATACCTATATATCTAATATATCGGGTTTGTTCAAGCACTTCGCAGCTACACAAACCGTTTGTACAATTAATGTGAGCTTTTAAATTAAGTTTGGGGATTTTGTTACAGAGGTTGGTAAAGGCTGATACTTTACCTACTAGGTACCCTTTAGGTTTTAATTACCTTGCGAGTGTCGAAAATTTGCGGCATAAACGGCTCTATCTTTTGATTGCATTGGGTTGATTTTTTCACAGCTCCAAGGGACAGTAGACCTGAGTATTTAATATAAATTCCAGCTTGATACCTTCACGCGTTCCTGAGAAAAAGGGTTTCGACATACAGACAGACGGACAACAAAGTGATCCTATAAGGGTTCCGTTTTTTCCTTTCTAGGTACGGAACCCTAAAAACGTTTTTCGAGGGGGGCTTTAAAATTTTAACATAAAAACATGATTTATTTCACGAAAAATACGAAATCCCCGTACAGCGCATGTTGTTAAGTAATATAAATAAATAAAACTATTTTGCATTAAGATCTAGGTATACAAATTGAAAACATTCCTTAGATATTTTACTTTTGAACTCATTGCTTGAACTCACTTGTAAGTTGTAAGAGAATTGCGAAGCGCGTTACGATCCTGTTTGGTTATGTAAGAGACTTATACATATTTTTGAGTGTAATTCGCACTCTCCCAGAGCACTATAATAGGCACGTTACTAGTGCAACTCTCAGCATTTATATATATATATATTTTTATATATTTTTACTTTATATCTTTACGATTCAGAGTGACGTCACATAGCTGACTATGCATTATCATCCAAACAAAACGTGTATATAAAAAGGTTGAAGATATCTGCTTCAAAATTTAGTTGCAATATTCCACCCGAACATACATACATAGTTACATACATAAATACATGGCAAGTTAAATAAAAGCTTGTAATACTAAGACTCCAAGCTATAAATAAAAAAAATCCCAACATTGGTCCCGCGGAGGAACTCGAACTCGCAACCTTCTGTGTCACAGACGACTATTAACCAACTGCGCCGCGGAGGTCTTGAAATTCACGTAATATGTCTTAATATTTAAAATATTAAATAAAAGTACTTCATATGGTATTGGTTGAATGATTTTACAACCCTTAAATGAAAATTAAATGATGAATTAAATGAATTATTAACATACATATAACCGGGTATTTATCGCGTAAATTACCTTTATTATTTCCCGACGTTTCGCTTGGATTGCACCAAGCATGGTCCCGGGAAGACTGATGTGATGGAGGTACCGCAGCAAAGCGAAGGCGTTTGTTGAACTACCCTCACTTGATCTTCATAAAAATTATTAGGGCCGGAATTAAATGAAGTATGCTTTTCATTAAGTCCTTCACAATTAACATACTTCAATTGACTGACGGTAAATAATATAAAATATTAAATTTACTTGATTACCAGCTTGTTTGTTCTACGCGGAACCCTCATTAGTTTTCAAAAATGTTAGAAGCCTAAGTTCTCCTGATAACATCAGCTATCTGCCAGTATAAATTGGTTTCAGCCGGTTCGGAGATTAGCTGGTACAAACAGATAGTTTATACTAAACAAAACATTTCTGGAAAATTCGCACCACGTCACGGGTCATTTCAGCCGTAAAACGTCCACTACTGAACACAGGCCTCGCTTATGGATCTCCAGAGATAGTTGCCATTCTCACCACGCTTGGCAGGCGGGTAGGTGAGCGCAGTACGGGATGTTGATACGCGGAAAGACGCTGCTGCCCATCATAGGTATCCCTTAACAGGCTCTTATTGCATCTGCAGGCATGAGAGGAGGGGTAACATTCTACTGCCGCCACCTCACGGCAAATTTTCCACGGTCATGCGTACTAGTTACGAGTGTGTCACAAACTGTCACAAAGGATCATGGTAATCCATCACTTCGATCACCCTTGACCTAAGGTCTTAGCTCTATCTCGATCAAAAGGTCAGTTTGAGGTCGGTATTCGATAAGCTCTTTAGGATTATATACAAGGTTGTATATTCGATCCGACTACATATTCTGACTTCATCTTTAATGCCGACATGCACAAGGACTCTCAGATATGTACATCATCATCATCATCTCAGCCGTAGGACGTCCACTGCTGGACATTGGACTCCCTCATGGATTTCGGATTGTGAGGGGTTGTTACCATACTCACCACGCTAAGCAGATTGGTGAGCGCAGTACGGGATCCGACATACCCTCGTAAGGTTTTCAGACTTCAGGCTACATATAACTTTTGAAACTATCATTGTTGTCAAAATAACTCAAGTCATGGTAAATATCCCGTGAATATTACATAAAGTTCTGGCTACATGTGTAAAAACGCCTTGATTTATTTTGTCTTGTCAAGAAAACCTACGAATTTGACTTTGACAGTCGACAAGTGACAATTATTGTAATAATTGGTAAAGCATCGTTCGACAAACAATAATTGATAATAATACAATAATAATAATAGACATTAGACACAGCATCATTAAGTCCTAAACGAAGCAAAGCTATGGAAATCAGATGAATAATAGAAATATTATTTTTTTTGTAAATACATTATTAACATACATAGAAAAACACCCAGACCTAAAACAAATATCTGTAAATCGTAGAAAATACTTTTATCGAATTATATATTCTACTAGCTGTCCCGGCAAACTTTGTACTGCCAGAATCAACTACCTACTACCACATATTCTAACTACTACTCTACTACTATTACTCTACTACTGCTACTACTCTACTATTACCACTATTCCTCCTCTACTACCCTACTTATACCCTACAACTACTCAACTACTACCCTACAACTACGCTACAACAACTCAACTACTACCCTACAACTACTTAACTACTACCCTATAATTACGCTACAACTACTCAACTACTACCCTACAACTACGCTACAACTAAACAACTACTAAACTACAACTACTCTACTATTTCTACTACTACGCTACTACTACGCAACTACTACGCTACAACTACGCAACTACTACACTACAAATACTCCACAACCACCCTACATACAGGCTGTATTATAATATGTCTACTAACCCGAAAGGGGGTGATTCTGACCATCCCAAGAAACAACTAGGTACTTTTTAACTAAATTCCATTTTCTTATTTTTATTTCATAAGAACCTTCTCCTGACAATAAAAAACACAACAAAAAAGAATTAGCGAAATCGATCTAGCCGTTCACGCGTGATGACGTGACCAAGGGAAATAGGGATTAATTTTTATCATATAAAATATATAGACGATTAACAGATCAATTAATTTATTTGTCAGAATGAAGGTTAATATTTATATGACATCATTGCTATGATGTCATATAAATAAATAAATAAATGTCATACATAATAGTTTATCAATGAAATCGTGCGAAATTGAGGAATTTGTCCTTTTTGCACCTTATGTCGCACCTGCAGAAGATTCATTATTCATTTGTTAATACCCGTACAAGGATAACTCAAGAGTTGGATTTAAAAGCTTATTATGACAGGTTTCGGAATAAGCTTTAACGTTTATATTGGTGCTACATATATCATACTACGTTTAAAAATATAAAATAGTTAAAGCAACGTTAATTTCAACGTGAAATAATTTTTTATTTATACTCTTTTGCCCGTTAAACAAAACTCGATAAGATTTTTCGATTCATGAACGATATTACCGTCCGGTAGTTATTTGTTGGTAATAACAATTCTTTCCGTGTATTAGAATTTCAGTTTTAAACTTTCCTCGCCTTTATGGGTCAATAAAGTTTATCGTAAGGTGACTGTGTCTTGACCTATAAAGCAGGCTCCGCTCCTATTGGCTGCTTTAAGAAACTATAAAATATCTAATAGTCATGGCTACTTATAATAAGTTTTAATATGAAAGTTGCGGCACCGTGCTTAAATCATTATCTTTAACGCCGACATGCACAAGGACTCTCAGATACATCATCATCATCATCTCAGCCGTAGGACGTCCTCTGCTGGACATTGGACTCCCTCATGGATCTCGGATTATGAGGGGTTGTTATCATACTCACCACGCTAAGCAGATTGGTGAGCGCAGTACGGGATGTTGATAGACAGAAAGTCGCTGCTGTCCATCTTACGGCATTCCACGGGCAAGAGAAAAGAGGTAACATTCTAATGCCGACATTCTACTCATCCTCAAATGCATTAATCCTCAAATCCTCAAATGCATAATTAAGCGATAATAACGAGGTATTGGTTTGGCCAACGCCGTTTTGAGTCCCGCTGGGATCGTAAGTTTTCAAAAAGGTTTTCATTTACTGACAATGACGAAGTGTAAGATGAAATTGTATAAAAATTTTGATAAGTCGTTAATGCCGTACACTTCCCGCTAGGCACTCGCCTTAGTTGTTAGTATGGCCGCCAACGGCAGCAAAGTTGTCTTCTCACGCAGACGAAGGCCGCGTGGGGGAGTAGTTTCGGGCGTTAGCCCCTTACTGCGTGTCTTTCTTTCCGCCCTTAGTTAAGACTAAGGGGTCCTTGGGGTGGCCCATTTTGGCCGTATGTCTGTGCCCGTGTGGTGTCGGGCTCGGGATCGGGATCGGTGTCCGTGTTGTCGCTTGGGACGTCGTTTTCAGAATCGGGTTTGCATATGTTTGAATTATTTAGCAGCCGTAGAGAAGATCAAGAGCCTCCGGAAGATTAGCAGCAGCGTCTTTCCGTGTATCAACATCCCGCTCTGCGCTCGCCAACCCGCCTGCCAAGCGTGGTAAGTACTGCAACTACCCCTCATTAAGATCCATGAGGGAGGCCTGTGTTCAGTAGTAGACGTTTTACGACTGAAATTATGATGATTGTTATATATTCAAAATATGCAAGAAATTAAGAGTAATGAAGCCTGAAATTCCCCTAAATAATACGAGCCTTATACAAATACTCATTTGTATTCAATGTTCGCGTAGCACAAAGAAATAAAACACTGGAAAAGCTGATTAACTTGCAATTTAATTCCCCTTATCTTTTGTTAGCAGGCTCTTTAGTCCAAATGAGTAGAAGAATAGATTATTTAGCTCGTGATTATTTATTGCTAGATGTTTTACAGTACTCTTTTCTATAGAATCTTCAGTTTGTGGTTTTAAGGGCTATTTAATAATAGTAATAATTTGTTTTTGTATTTATTTATAGTAAAAAAAATATTTTTATGAGTTTACATATAAGTGATGTGGAATAATAATATAATCTTTATTTCAGGCAACTATAGATAAGTAACACATAAATTTAGGCTTTTAAGATTTATAGCTTACAGACTAGCATACATCTTACTAATATTTAAAAGTGAAAGTAAGAATGTATGTATGTATGCATGTATGTACTCTTTTCACGTCAAAACCGCTGAACCAATTTAGATGAATTTTAGTATAGGAGTAGATTAGACCATGAAAACGGACACAGGCTACTTTTATTAAATAAGAAGGTAGGGTAATTAATTAAATCTTTATGAGGAACCGGAGCCCCTAGTGCACCGAGGCCGGCCATAGGGGTGGTTTTAGTGAGACGTCAGGAGACAACCTCACATAACCATGCTGTGCTCTTCAAATCAAATCAAATCAAATGTTTTTATTTGCAACCAAGAACAATAATACACAGTACACACATTTTAAGAGGCAAAATATACAAGAACAATAATACTAAAAGTTAATTAATAAGCTTACAACTTAATTTTACTATTATATAAAATAAATAAAGGCTGCAAAATGGTCCCAACTCAGCATTATACAGGTTACAAGATAACCTGCGCTGGTCTTCCGTTGAGGCCTTTGGGACCGGTTTTAAAACTATACAAATTAGAACGGACAGTGTAAAAGAAATATAAATGTAGTTGTGAAAAAAAACTTATTCATAATCTTAACATTATATTTTATGCGCCAAAACAAACAAAAATAAATAAAAAGAGAGACTGTAAATTATCCAAAGCACAACAATTTCCTATACTAGATATGCTCCATGTTAATATGCATCTGTTATAGAATGCTAATATCTTAACTAATATGCTAATCTCTTAACGCAGCATGGTATCTGACCTAGCAGATTTCCACCCCGTCACGTAAAAAAAATGTAGGGTATTTGTAGGGTTGTTGTAGGGTAGTTGTAGGGTATTTGTAGGCTAGTTGTAGGGTATTTGTAGGGTAGTTGTAAGGTAAGTTGTAAGTGGTGGTTGTAGTTATAGGTGCGATACGAAGTTCGCCGGGTCACCTAGTATTATATAACTCAAAACTAGGACACACGTAAATCACCGTCGTGTTACGGAGCGGGGGGTCCCGGGCAGGCGACCCTGGAACCGCCTGACCTCAACTTCTTTCGGCCAGAAGTCGGGGGTCATGAATGTCGTCAAACTTTCCGTAAGGAAACAACCTAGTGATTTTCACCTGGTGACTCCCGCCAAGGCCGCATTTGATTAAAAGCTTCTTTCACTTCGCTGCTTACAAGGTGGCTCGGAAGGTGCCAGCAATTAACGTGCTAGTTCATCATGACGACAACTGTGGCGCAGCGGGCTATGTTTTTCTATACATAATAAAAAATATTATTATCTGCTGCTGTTGGTCAAATTGGATCAGTCTCAGCTATATGCTGCTCCCCACGAGAGGTACGAGCCAGCGCTGGTTTTGATACTGATCCTGAAAGGGTGATATCCTCCTAATATTATAAAGCCGAAAGTTTATATAGATGTATGGATGTTTGGTAGCTCTTAACGCAAAAAGTACCTTACGGATTGAGCTGAAACTTTTCACACTTTTCACAGTTGACCAGGACTAACACAGGCAAATTTTTATCCGGATACAACGTGTGCGAAGAAGCGGGCAGAAGCTAGTTTAGCACGAAATTGAATTTTAACACATTAATCTTTATTGGAACAATGCCAATTTATGGCTCAATATTCTCACAGTTCATATTACGGTTATTAAATTCATCGCTCTTAATAAATTTCAGTCGGTTTTGCTTGTTTTTTCGATAATGCTTCTTTTAGCGATGCGGTAAGGTTTTATGCTGCCCAGAAGATATAAAATTTTCATATAACTTGAGGTATTATATTTAGTTTTCATCTCAGCTGTAGGACTGCTCTCCATATCCAGAGCTGCCAGACCTGGATATAGGCCTTCCTCATGGATCTCCAAGATAACGAGGGGGTTGTTGCCATACTCGCCACGCTTGGCAGGCGGTTAGGAGAGCGCAGTAGAGGATGTTGATTACACGTAAAGACTAGATAATGCAGCTTTTAGTGATGCGCTTAAGTTTTGTGCTATTCATAGGATATACTGCAGCGAACACGAGGATTTTCGCTATACATCTTTAAGATATACATCGATTTATTGCGTAAATAGGCATGAGCGCAGTCATTCTTGTGCACCTTGTATGAGTTGCAATTGAAGGTCATCGCAGATAAGGACGTTTGAATGTGAGTGCGCTCAAACAATGTCTTCGAACTACTGTTACTGTGCTACGTACATTTATGATTTTGTTAACTTATGTTATAATTTGAGGAATGTTCTTCATTAGCGTCTAAGACAAACTAAATACGGTTTTTTAGACGTTTATTATTTATGTTATTTAAGAGTCTTTTATACATAAATAAATAATAAAATAAATAAAGTATTATATTTAGTCGTCTTCTCAGCTGTAGGACTGTCCATGTCCACTGCTGGACATAAGCCTCCCTCATGGATCTCCAAGATCCCTTGTTATCTTTGTTGCCATACTCGCCACGCTTAGTAGGCGGTTTGGAGAGCGCAGTAGAGTATGTTGATTACACGTAAAGACGCTGCTGCCTATATTGAGGATGTATCCCCTTGCAGATTCTTACTGCGTCCACGGGCAAGATAGGAGGGTCAATATTGTACTGCCGGCACCCCACGGCAGTTCTATTTACATAAATTAATAATGCAAAGTACTATGAACAATGATCAAGTTTAGAAAATTAAAAAAAATGTAGTAATCCCCGACACTTTACCTAGTCTCGGAGGTTACATATTTTTTTTTGTGATGTGTTCCCTCAGTTTTGCAATCTACACATCACGCCCTTTCATTTGATACCAAACTCGGGTATATTTGGAAACATTCGATTATTTATCCCCTCTTTCACCTCACATATTATATATCTTATATATGTATAAAATTCAAAGTCCTGACTGAGTCACTGACTGACTGACTGATATATCAACGCACAGCCTAAACCACTCGACCTAAATACTTGAAATTTGGCACACATATGTACATATACCTTGAGTATCCCAGAGGTGCACTAAGGGATTTTTCGAAATTCACACGGGATAGGGAATAAATAGGATTTATATTTTCGAATCAAAGTGGCTCTGCGTGAAAAAGGGGATTTTACGTTTTATGACTTCCACGCGGACGAAGTTTTTATTTATTTTATTTTTTTATTTTATGTATAAAAGACTCTTAAATAACAGTCGCGGGCTAAAGCTAGTATCTTATAAACTTCTGTACCGATTTTGACAAAACATGTTTTAGAACCACCACCAGAAAACCTGCTTTCAAATAAAAAAACTGCATGCAAATCTGTCCACTCGTTTAAGAGCTACGGTGCCACAGACAGACACACAGGCACACATACAAAGCGGTCAAACTTATAACGCCCTTTTTTGTAGTGGGTTAAAAATCCAATTTTATAGCGTGAAATTTCAAGAAATCTATATGTACGAATCAAAAATTATTTTTGCGAAAATGTAAGCCTAAGTGGGATACTAAAACAACTCAACTATAAAATCAACATAAAAATCTTCAAAAGACAGTCAAAACAGAAGACCATTTTGATTTTAATTTTGGTCTCATAATAATAAAAACAAACCGAGTGGACCTTGGTCATTTAACCAATATACTTGTTTACAAGACTTTAATTAATGCCCACCCAAAACGCAACTACCATAAACGTATTCTCTGGCGAAGGTCACCAAATTGTGTAACCAGCTGCCACAGATGTCTTATACAAAAGAATAAGGAGGACATTATGGGAAACAATTATAGTTCCGATCCGTCGCTTACCCGCGACTTTATCAATGTCGTCTGCCCCATTGTTGCCGGACGACCAAAGTTTCTTTATCCTTGCCTTGGCCATCAACTTAACTGGGAATAACGACATGAAAATTTACGATATGTCACGGTCGCCAAAACTTGGTGAGGATATGGGTTGCCCCAATAACCAACAAGTTTACTGGTTACCTGGAAGAGATTGCTTACAGCGATAAGGTCGCCCGTTGAATTGCCCAAAATTGTTTTATTATATTTCTGTTTGTTTTTATACCTCGGTATATTTTTTTGTTACATGTGGTGATCAATAAAGTGTTATCTATCTATCTATCTAAGTTTACAATTACAGTACTGGTGTAATCGTGGTGATGTTGATAAACAAATTGATTTTAATATAAAAATTATGCGTGTACGAGCTTTCTTCGTTGGCCAAGTTGTGTCCTGAGGAAGAGGTGCGCGGTGTGGGGTGAACGAGGTTACGTTCCGTTATACTTGTCGTATAAGATATTTACCATGTTTTTTTTTGGTTTCCTGATATTTTGACTTTGAACTATAAGTATATTTAATCTATTGCTTGAAGTCAAATATCGAATATCGGTTTGTCCGTGATCATAGCGTGTGAAACTGCGCCGCAATGTCGGGAAACTCAAAAAGACTCAAATCATAGTATATTTCCCTTAAATATTCCATGCAGTCTTCAAAACCATAAGAGTTTCAAAAGTTATATGACTGGGAATAGGAAGGTGCGTTAACCTGCACCTGAGCTTATTAACCTAGGTTCTTGGTACAAATCCCCAACTCGATTTATCTCCATTCATGCTGACTCAGAATTGTCCTGGAATATTAATCGTCTAGTTGCGGCTATCCAGATTTGGCACCCATTGCATCTGAGGATATATGTATATGGAACATCGGTACAAGGTGTTATCGATCTGATGGAGACAAAGGTCTATACCTATAGTGCCTCAACGTTAGATTATAGCGTTATAAAGAAACCTGTGTGTTAGTCAGCTTCTGCAAAGTGTCTAGGCATTTCCTAAGACTAAGCTGAAATCCGTGACTTTTTTCAGAATTGTAAAGCTAGCAGATTTGATTTAAGAGGGGGGAACGCTTGAACAATATATTAAATATTTCGCGAACAGAACCTTAAATTGTCTTCGCAACCCTAAGAAAATTAAGAAAAAAAAAACATCCTTAACTTACGTGTATGGGAGGTACACACAAATGATTATTATTTCAGTATTTTTTGTACAGTTATCTCGGCATTATTATTTTATATGTATTTAAACCCTTAAATCTCATCTAAAACTGCTAGCTTTCAAATCTGAACAAGTCATCAATATAGTTTTAACCATGAACTTTCTAGGACAACAAGCTAGTTTTTATAGTGTCGGAGAAAGTCTAGCTCAAATAAGTGATGCAGTTTACCAAACATACCGGAATACTTTAAACTAAGAACTCAATGAATGGCTGTTAATATGTTTTGGTAAACGTAATAAAAACACACACCAACTTCTAACAACCGGTTTACGAGTGACTACAGAACCTTATACGTCTCGTGGCCCGACACGCACTTTGCCTAATTTATTTACTTTGTGGTTTGTACAGCATTATTTTTATCATTATTTATTAGTGCATACGCTAGAATAGAGAAAAGGTTGATCGGTCGCCACCGTACACTTCCTCGACACCCAAGGTCTGGCAAATGCTCAATCAAATGCTAAATCTAAAGATATTTGTTACAAACCAAAAACAAAGTGGCAACCCACATCAATCACAGCAACACGCCGCACCTAACTCCACCAGCTAATCAGTAGGTTTCCCGCGCACCGCCATTTTCTCTGTTGCAAAATTTGGTTTCCGATTACCATTATTTTCATCTTGTATTCTCTGAGACCTTGCATTGAGAACTATTCATTGTTTTATGCCTCTGTCTCTCCAGGTGTGCGACAAGACAAGATTTTTTATCGAAAAAAATAATAATGTTCTTGGACATTTCATGCAGCACCATCTGGCCCCAAAGTAAGCACAGTTTTGTTTTGAGTACCTATCAGATGGTTATAGAATACGAGAAACTATGTACAGAAATAAATCGCCACTTTTCCCAAAATTTTCGTTTTTCTTTTGTAGGATAGTACTTATCGGACCACCCTCGTACGCATATATGTACATTTTTAGTCACTGTCACTGTTCACCTGCTTGTAACAACTTAATCGTAGATTTTTGCTGGTTTTGTGTTAGCTAACTTTGTATCTTGTTTTAATACATATGTTACAAATAATTGCCTAATAAATAAAAATAAACAGAACAAGATTTAATGAAAGGGATCATAATATCCTCTGTTGGTATGCTAGTTGGAGGAGATTTTTACACAAAAGAGAACAATATTTTACATCTAAATATGTCCGTGGTAGATTCTTGGTAGGTTTATAATTATTAAACTCAAAGTAAGGAATGATGTAAGCACATAAACTTCAAAGAGATTTATGAATAATTTTACTTTATTTAAGTTAGCAGCTCTAAATTTAGATACTTCATAATCTCTAATTATATTAGCTTCAGGAAGCGCATAAACAAAATCAACACAATTATTAACATAATAATACCTGAGTGCTCAACATTTATAATCTTATTGAATTCAGTGGTTCCACCGAAAGCAATCAAACTCGCTTTCCATCAGACTCCCAAAAATACGCGTTTTAGGGAGCAAATTAACGATACTCCCACAGCCTAAGACAAAGCTGATAAATGCGGGCCGGAGCAGATAACAATAAACCTGCCCACAATACGATTCCGAGCAACCACAGGAAGTTCTAACAGCTTGTTCACTTGACTTTTTTAAACTTTTGCGATCACAACGCAATATTGCTATTGGATTATCGGGTATATTTAAAGCGATAATAATGGTGATTCTATTGTTGCACTTACTAGCTAAAGCTCATTATATTGACATAAAACTGACTGCAATGACATTATAGCTATTCAGTTAGTGACATTCTAAAATTAAAACGGAACAATTATACTCAAATATTACGGTGAGAGCTCTCAAATTAGAAACGTCATATCTCAAATTATAATCAGTTTTGAGATTGTAAATTTATGTCTCTTTTGTGCACATATATGTAAATAGATTATTCTTATTAAGTTGTGTTGTTACATATAAAATTAACCCTACTAAATCATGGGTCAATTCAAAAGTTATTATTTTCTAAATTTATTCTTCATTTTGTTATCTGTAACCTCTAATTTGGACTTTTCTAAAGATTAAGATACTTAAGAGACACTGGCAGAATTGTGTAAAACCAAACACAAAAGCCACAAAAAAGAAGAAGAAAAGGAGAAGTGTAATACAGAATCAACATCATAACCTATACTTTTATCCCGGCGCAACGTTTCGACAGGATTGCACTAATCGTGATCGCGGGCAAACAGTCTGCCGTAATAATTTCTTTACTTGAGTTTGAAAACTTAATTTGCGCTGTCTAGCATGTGAGGTGTAAAGTTGAAACGGGGCCTTTTGATCGCATCGCTACAGCGAGGTCTCTAAACTATTCATTTTATGTTTTTTGACGTAAAAAATCATTTGAGGTTAGATAAGACTAATACCCACCCATATTCCATGAGTAAAAAATAATAATTGAGGCAGAGCGGGGCTATAATGACCAATCAAAACGCTCAAAGACACATGGATTTTGGAAGCAAGCGTTGTGGTTAATCGATTCAATCTCCACTTCGCGTCAGTTATACCCAAGTGCAAACGCAACATGAAGCAAAATTTTGGCAGATCGTGAACGCAGCTAGCTAGGAGTAATAACAGCATTATGTTCTGTAAAGGTTACTCAGTGAAGCAGTTGCTACATATGTATGAGCTACAGCCTTGTAGATGCCATATATCTCGATACATCTGGTTGGAGACAGCGCTAATTTATCGGTGCCAGCAGGATGATAAGAAATTCTTGTTTATTAATGCTTTTATGAAATAAAACCATTATTTACGGTAGGAAAATATAATGAAACTGCTTTCTTTTATGGAATACAGCTAAAAGAATGGGTAAATGATATAGTATTCATGAGAAGCAGTATAAAAATAGAGGAAGCATATGGGAATGTCGACTTTTACCTATAGTTATTAAGGATAACGTCCTGCTCTAAGGATGGGTGATTGCTATTTTTAGAGGATTATGATGAATTCAGAACGAGGAACTAGATAGAGCTCCTCTTTCTGAATTCATCATAATACCCAGATTTAGACAATTTCTCCCGCCCTGGAAATAGTGGAATACTTGAGACCGAAAACTCAATGAATACCTGATTATATGATTTGGTAAACGCAAAATATACTACATACTTTATACCGAAATACTTTAAAGCGAAAATTCATTTATTACCTGTTTATATGCTTTGGTAAAAGTATAATGACGAAATACTTTAAACTGAAAAGTCAAAAATATGTTTTGGGAAACGTAAAAAACCATACTCCAACTTCTAACAACAGGTCTACGTGTAACTGCGGAATGCCTAATTTGAGAATTACCCGAGTATCATCAAGTTAAGTTATTGTTCCCTTACACTCCCAGGTTATCACAGGAGAGGGCTCCAAGCTCATTTGTCAAACAGAGCAGCACCAGAATATGACTTGACTAATAGCGTTACTGAAGATATATCGCTTAAAGCACCTTGGGCTCTTGTTTAGGGATCGTTGCAGACGTAAACAAAGTAGGATATTGTATAAACTCTTAAAAAAACTTGAAGTAATTTGTTGTAGATTGAAAATACTAATGATGTAGTTACTGATTAACTAAAGTAGTAGAGAGCTATTGCCGTAGGCAGCACAGTTATCCCTCCTCTCTTACCCGTAAACACAGAAAATATCTGCCAAGGGATACCCCCGGAATATGGGCAGCAACGTCTTTCTGTGTATCAACATCTCAGCTCGCCAACCCCAGCCGGGTTGTAAACGTGGTGAGTATGGAAACAACCCCTCACAGAGATTCATGAGGCCTTTTTAGGGTTTTGTAGTAAAACAAGAAATCCTTATAGTTTCGCTTTGTCTGTCTGTCTGTCTGTGTTATAATCCCGTAAAAAATCTAGAGAATAAATCCCAGCATAAAATCTCTGGACGAAGTGATGCATTTCTACGAGATGATTTGTAGACTCAGATCTCCTAAGGAGTTCTTTGTTCAAGTAAAACCCGAGAGGTAAAGAATGAGTTCTTGGTGAACGTAGATATTCTGTTTTATTTTTTGGCAATTTATATTTCTTTTTGTTAAGCTTTTCATTTAAAACCTAAGTTAGACATAATTAATATCGCAGATTGTTGGAGAAGCCACTGCCTCCTGAAACAGTTATTAAGTAGTTCGGGAGCCTACGGATTAATTAATAATTGTAACACCTTATTTATGTCAATAAATATTTAGGTACTGTTAAATATTTTAAAACCAAATAATCTGATCATGGACAACTTGTCTTCTGATACGGTCCGACCAAATACAAACCATGAGAACATAGTTTTTCATAGTTCGTTTTTAATGCCAATATGTAGTTTATTTAACAAAAAAAAATTGTCTAGATATTTTTCGGGCCTCAAAGCATTGTTTTAGAGCCACATAAGTAACTGTTGCTGTATGCCGTAAGGTACCGGCAGTAGAATGATGCCCCCCTCTCTCTTGCCCGTGTATGCAGTAAGAATCTGTCAAGAAACACCTACGGAAGATGAGCAGCAGCGTCCTTTTGTGTATCAACATCTCGTACTGCAATCGCCAACCCGCCTGCCAAGCGTGTTGAGTCTAACAACAATCCCTTCATGGCCTTGGAGCTCCATGAAGAAGGCCTGAGTCCGACGAGTGAGAAGATGAAGAAGAACAACATCTAGGTCACGAGAGTTGAGTCGGTAACATAAGAATTTATAAATTAACTTGACACTGTCGGAATTGTGTACAACCAAACACAAAAAGTAATAAAATTAAGTAATAAATAAGATTAGGCTTGCCCTGCACCTATACCATCCTCCCAGCTTAGTCGACTATTAGTCAGAGGAAAGAACAAGTCAATACGTCTGAAGCTGACTAAGCCGCAGGTTTCCTCACGATGTTTTCCTTCACCGTTAAGCATGTGTTTAATGTGAACATAAAGTCAAAGTCAATAAGTGTTTATTCAATAGAGCAAAAAACCACATAGAATAGTCGATTTACAAAAGAAGAACAAGACGCATTTAAATTGAATAAAGCACATAATTGAATTCGTTCGCTTCAGAAAACTTTATTTTTCCAAGTAAGACGAACAAGAAATCTCACTCTTTCACTTCTATTCATTGTTACAATATTTGTCTTAATATAATGCTTAATTTAATGTCCGCAAGGATATTTGATAGTTTGGATATGCAAGATGACTTCATTTCTTATCGTGGCTGAACCGAGCACCACTCGGCCAAGAGTCAATATCATTCAAATAATCATCTATGGAGTAATGAGCTTGTTCTATGAGATTTGTTTTATAAAAAGCATAAACCTATGAATCGATAGTTCGGTCGCATTAGATGGAAGCTTATTATATAAACGCACACAGTTTCCCAAAAATAATTTATTTACTTTTTGAAGCCGAAATTTTGGTATGTGCAATTTATTTTTGTTTCTTGTATTTATGCTATGCACATCACATCTTTTATTAAGTTATTTTTTAGTTTGTGAGCATACAGTAAGTTTTTGTAAATCTATTGTGATAAAACAATTAAAATGTTGATGTACTTAAAACGCTCCCTAAGTGAATCGCGAGGTTTCATTTTGTAAATAGCACGTATCGCCCTTATTTGAAGAAATAAGATTATCTGTACATCGGCCGCCCTTCCCCAGAGCAGAATACCATAATATGAGATCACACTATGGAAGTAGCTAAAATAAACCATTCTAGCTGTAGCGTCATCAATAATAGTTCTTATTGTTCTAACTGCATAAGCTGCTGAAGTAAGCCGACCAGCAAGTACATCAATTTGCATTTTCCATTGAAGAGTAGAATCTATGTGTATTATTTTTCCAGCAGTGAACTAATAATAGGAGGTTATAAAATTGCCTTATGTGACAACGAATGAATGAATCTTTATATTTTTCCAGTTTTAAATGACAGGATTTTATCGCGTACCTTTTTTATTATTTTCCCGACGTTTCGAACACATTACAGCGTTCTTGGCCGCGGGAGGACTCTTTATATCTTATTGTTCACCAAAACTAAAATACAGAAAGAGAACTTTAAATAAACACAAATACACAATGGCCGGTCTTATCGCTAAGGGCGATCTCTTACAGGCAACCTTTGCATAGACAGGAAGGAGTAAACAATATAAAGACGGTGGCGTACTTAGAGCTCAATAAGAAGGAGCTATACCTCTATTTAAGGAGACAATTATAATCATCATCACTATATTGCTGAAACTTTTTGCACATCGAATTTCGCTGAAGTATACGTACCTGGAGATCAATGAGGGAGGCCTTTGTCCAGCAGTGGACGTCCTACGGCTGATATGATGATAGATAAATAAAAATGCCGTTATCGACCTTCGCCCGCTGCGCCTTAGAGGTCGAGTACTATAACACAACTCAATCTGGGATTTCTAACTATTTCCTCATGCAAAAACTCCGAAACCTCCCGCTTTTACAAAGTCCGTTAAAAAGGCGGCAAAAGATCACCCAAAAGTAAAAGGCCCTTGAAGTTTAATTAGAACTGGCCGAAGTTTCATAATTTACCGGGAAATTAGTTAGGCAAACTTTAATTAGTGTGTAAACAAAGACTAGCTAATTAGGTTTGCTGTGGTGCTTGATTGTGGTCGAAAAAATGCAGGACCGAGAAGATCAGGGGGTAGATTTCAAGTGGAAAGTAAATTAATTTTAACGGATCGTAAGGTGGTCCGGACCACCTTTATCTAGAAAGCGTTTCTAAGCGATAAGACGTCATTGCAATTTTAGTAACCTAAGTTTTAGTCTGCAATTTTTCAGACATTTTAGTGTATAGTGTATCGTTAGTTTGGTTCGTTTCGTTCGCGTTTGACCGTGAGACTTAACTCTCCAGACAAGAAATATGACCGGAGAACACGACCTTACATTCTGGGCGCCTACTCTAGAAAACAATAACGATATAATCGCCAGACTGGCAATCTTTACGTTGTGATCATAAAAGTTAGTATAACAGTTAGTAGTCCATCCACATCAACAACATCTGCATTTCCTTCAGGGATGCTCGTGGAATGCTGCCAACGACCCAGAGTCATTCTCCATTATTTTAAGGAGCTGGGCTGACTAGGGTCTGTTTAGTATCGTGGGAGACAATGCAGAACCCCTATGCGGGACGTCAATGCAGGTCTGGTATCACCCAACAGAATAAGGTTAGAGTTAGTTTCCATTCATCGCGATTTGCATTCAAGAATAGGCCCCTTGATACATACTCGTACCAACGTAGTAGGCGAATTTCTGTGAACCTATTATACGGTATTGGTTACCGTCAAATTTGATCGAAGCCGTCAAATATCAAGAGAGCACACATGTACAGACTGCGCAGAAAAGCTGGGTAACTCTTAATGAATTCGTACATTTTACGTTGCGTATGTAATAAAATATCCTAACCATTTTTTGCGACCATATTTTTGGCATTTGAGTGTGGATGAACTCTTAGATGACTTTATGTACACTTATTAAACACCTATTTTTATGTTTTTTAAACTTATTTTCAGACTTAGACGAAACAAACCGATTGTCTAAGCTGACCGCAACCGCAAGACTTTTAAGCCTATCATAAAATAATATGATTATAAAAATATTTCGCATTAAGTGCAAAGTGGAAGTGAAATATAAATTTCAAACGATTCTGGTCAAATTAATCCGTTAATAGTGTTCTAAGCACAAGTAAACTATATTAAATATTTATTGCTGGCATGATGATAAGAGCCTTGTTAGATACAGAAATGCATTATGGCAATGAAAGTTAAGGTGATTTACAAGAGAAATACCCAGTTCTTAAGATTATATTTTTAACTAGCCTACCTGCACGCCTTGTACCTGGGGAAAGTAGCCTGTGTTAATCCTAGCCTAGTCAAAATCCATAATGTGCAAAGCTTGATCCGTTCGGTACATTTTGCTTAAAGCGGTAACAAGGTACGACTTGCCTAAAGCGGTAACTAACTTCGATAAAAAACTTTTGGATTTTTAATACTAGTGGATGCTAAAGGCTCCGTCAGAATTTGTGTAAGCTGTTTCACTTTGACCTAACATGTCAGAAATGAACTGACCTACATAAGACAATCAGAAGGAATTGAATAGACGGCCTAAATACTTATACGTACGTACATGTGTACATAAGATGTTTAATACCTTATTGTAGAGATCACAATATACATAGTAAACTTACTATGAACTTGTTCGCGGTTTTTTAAGAACAAGTTCTTATTTATTTCAGGGTTGATCGCACTGAAAAGTCTAGAAGCATTTTTTCAAAATGCCTTTATCCTCAAATACGGGTTCAGTCGTTAATAATGACTCGTTATGACGCATAAAAAATGGTTATTTCGAAAATAACCATTTTTTATGCGTCATAGCGATATTTTCATGTATCACTCTCCCGTGAAGGGCCGATAGTAGAGTATTGCTCTCTTGCTCGTGGATGCCGTGAGAACCTGCCCTTGGAAGATGGGTAGCAGCGTATTCCGTGTATCAACATCACGTTCTGCGCCCGCAAACCCGCTTGCCAAGCGTGGTGACGATGGAAAAACCCATCATGATCTTGGAGGTCCATGAAGGATGCCCTGCCAGCAGCGGACATCCTACGGGTGAGATCATAATGATCATGCTATTAAGCGAAGACATTTCGACGATATTATTGGACCACTCAGAAGGTATCGTAAAAAAAGTTTTTATGTATGAGAGACTGGTCAGTTATAATCTATTTAAAAAAAACATTATTATTAGTAAGTAAAAAAAATAGGTACGTTCCAATTTCAAAAAATTCTTCCTCATTTTTTTCGAGAAAATTAAAATTATCGTGTCTCATTATTAAATGGATCTGTGCCGGGAACTAGGTATTTACCCGGAATAACACTATTTTTTATTTTCGCACAACATTCTGAATGTTCTACGTATTTACGAGTATTATTATTATTTTTTTATCTGCGGAATACTACCTCGCTTTCACAAGCATACAAAAAATCCCAAAGGTTTTTTATGCTTGTAAAGCCAATTGTATTTAAAAAATATTGTTTTGACGACCTCTGTGGCACAGTTGGTTTGGTAGCCAGCTGAGGCGCAGGAGTTCGAGGGTTCGATACCCGCCGGGGGACAAATTGTTTAGTACAGATATTTGTATTGGGCCTGGGTGTTTTCAATGTGTGTTAAATATTATATATTTGAATATCTGGTGCCCACAAAACCAGCCCTAGTTACTTTCGTACTAGATGGTGCTATGTGAGATAAAATTTCAACTTTGTTAAAAAGTTTTTATTTCAATTTAATTTATGTAGGATTGGCTGAATACGCTGAGAACATGACATAATCGACGAAGCTGAGCAAACTTATCTAACAATGTCCTAGGAACTGGCATGGCAGCGTCCCGTACAGGAAAAAAATGTAGTTATGACGCCGTATAAATCATCTACATAGATGAGAAAGACGAATTTATTTCAGGTGCCATACACTACTCGTCTATACAGTGTATTACTGTTTCAACGTAAAAACTGTTATTTTATTTAAAACGAGTGCAAGGTGTTCTTAAATGCTAACACTAGATTTGGAGCTTAAAAACGCTTGCGAACAATTCAAATTTCTGAAAATAATACGACAACTGTTCATAAAACTTTTATTAAAAAATTCTACCTATAAAACTGCTCAAAAATTACAATTTAAGATAGTTTTGAATAATGAAGTCCTTGAAAAATGCGGGAAATTTAGCAGAGAGCCATTCAGTGGACACTAAAACGTTTTACAGCGAAATCTGATAGCAAACGCACCAGCGTAAAATAAGATTCAATAACAATCCAAGATGGCGATGAAATGTCGCCATTTGCCCTTATCGCGGCCATTTCGCGCTGCAAGAGGTTTATGGCGCATCTTACGATGTAATGTTTAATGTTGTAGGTTTTATTTATGTTACTTCTGAGAAGTGGAATGCGATCTGAGAGAAATTAAAAAACGCCCATTTGGGAACATAAAACATGCCAGTAACAAAATGCAATTGACACTGCAAAATGCGAAGCAGTGTGAGAGCTCTCATTATATTTTGTCTCAACATGGCAAGTTAAATTATGCTTAAGTAAGTTTCATTGAAGGAGTGTAGGGCGGGCGAAGATTATTATAATATGTTGTATGAGCTTGTTTTTATAGTTCACAATTTCAACAATTAAAACCAACTTCAATAATTAAAATAGCCAAACTGCTATGTATGCTTATTATATTTGAGTATTCTTCTCGATTTATCATGGATCTCACCATAAGAACTGGGTCTTAAAGCAATCAAACATTAATAAGTGTGGGGCACCGGCAGTAGAATGTTGCCCCTCCTCTCTTGCCCGTGGATGCAGTAAGAGCCTGCTAAGGGATACCTCCGGAAGATGGGCAGCAGCGACTTTCCGTGTATCAACATCCCGTACTGCGCTCACCAACCCGCCTGCCAAGCGTGGTATGGCAACTACCCCTCATGGAGATCCATGAGGGAGGCCTGTGTTCAGTAGTGGACGAACGGCTGAAATGATGATGATGATGATGATTATTAAGTGAAACAAAAACCCAACCGCAAGTTTAAGGAGTCTGTCAGATATCTATAGGGGGGACTCCAGTCGAGATTATTACTTTTATTTGACTTCATTGACCCTGATGACGATGTTAGGGTAAGTATGATGATTATTGGATAGAGATATATTATCCTTACTATCTCTCGGACGACGGCATCTCCCGTGATTTTTTTAATAATGTAGAGTTTCAATAACCATCTGTGGTCTTCTTCATCAGTTCTACTTCATAAAATCATACATAAGTAAATGCTTGTGCTTGAGCTAAATATGGCAATATCGCTTTAAGTTTCCCTACAGTATTTGAGAAGTACCCTCGATTCTTCATCAGAACTGAGTTTAACAAAATGTCATAAATAGGTACAATATTGATATTCGAACTCAAAAATATATTTTCAAGTCGGTTCATAAGTTCTGAGTTAACAAAGATTAAAAATAAATACAGACGACTTGAGAATCTGCTTTTTGCTTTTGAAGGGGGAAAAAATATTTGGAAAAAAATTAAATTTACATTGGAAAACTTGGCAAATGGAAAGTAGTCAGCCCCCTCCTTATAGTCTAAGAGGCCGCTGTCCAACAGTGGATGTCTAACGGCTGAGAGAGAGAGAGAGAAGATTCCTTGACTGAATTTATGAAATAATAATGAACTTACTCTCCCAATTTTAAGAGATTTAATAAAGCTTACATAAATAATTAATCACTCGGCCAACATGGCTTTTTTAACGCCTGTTTAAGGTAGATTGCATTTGGACTTTTATTATTATTTATTTATTTATGAGCCTGATTCTTCCCACTGCAGGGATAAGAATTATTTATTTGGACTAAGGAATAGAAAATTAACTGTCTATTCATGCACTTCATGCATATACTCGTAAATTGTGAAAAAATAAATGATTTGACTTATATGCTAAGTGCAGTTTAAGAACGACGACCTGTTACTAGCTCTATAATGCTTACGATGTTGATCTGTTTCAGCGATGTGATAAATGATTTCAGCTGCAATGCAGCTTGCCGTAGATTGATCCCTCTTCGTTTGATAGTATCCAAGTATGTATTGAAACGTGTCTATGATTCATAAGCACCATATTTCAGAAATGAAACTTGCAATTTTCCCCTATAAAGTTAGGAAGGATAGTTTGGGATCATTTCATTTCTGAAGATTTGTGGATAAAGAAAAATGTTAACTTGATTCAGTTCGAATTCTCGGCTTCGGGCCGATACGGGCCATACTTCTTTACATGAGTTGAGAATCAGATCATTTTAATATAACATCACTATTGAAACGCCAAGGGAATTAAAGTGACATAACCTTGTACGTGTTACCTTATATGTACATAACCTTGTAAGTGACATAACCTTTTCCGTGAGGTACCGGCAGTAGAATGTTACCCCTCCTCTCATTCCCGTGGAAGCAGTAAGAGCCTGCTAAGGGATACCTCCGGAAGATGGGCAGCAGCGTCTTTCCGTGTATCAACATCCCGTCCTGCGCTCGCCAACCCGCCTGCCAAGCGTGGTGAGTATGGCAACTACCCCTCATGAAGATCCATGAGGGAGGCCTGTGTTCAGTAGTGGACGTCTTACGGCTGAAATGATGATGATGATGAACCTTGTACGCCCAGCATCATTTATAAAAACGATACGAGCCATTTTCAGGCCCAAACTTCTTTACGTATTCTGCTATAAATCAGATCAAGTTATAATCACCATTGAAACGCCCATGCAATTAAAGTGACTTATCCTTGTACGCCCTAGCTTCGCACAGGCTATAAAGATGGCGCTGCCTACACTTTCAACGCGTTTTTGTTTTACATAAAAATTGCTAATTCTCCGAAACAAAAGTGAGTAAACTTTATGCACTCAATAATCAAAGTTATATAAAAGAACCAATCAGCTGTCAAAGCAAAAATTCTGCAAATTCTTGTGTTGTACCAATTTGTGCATAAAACTCTGACAGAATTCTAATAACACGTTTTCAAAGGGAACAATATTCATTAAAGTCCTAACTTTGGACGGGCGGGCGGCGGTACGGCGTGGTAACGTCATCATCATCATCATCATTTCAGCCGTAGGACGTCCACTGCTGGACAAAGGCCTCCCTCATTGATCTCCAAGTACTGCGGTTGGAAGCCGTCTGCATCCACCGCCGACCAGCAGTTCTCACCAAGTCGTCTGCCCATCTTGTAGGTGGACGTCCTACGCTGCGCTTGCCGATCCGTGGCCTCCATTCGAGAACTTTGCTGCCCCATCGGCCGTCAGTTCTGCGCGCTATATGGCCTGCCCATTGCCACTTCAACGTGCTAATCCGTTTGGCTATGTCGGTGACCCGAGTTCTCCTACGTATCTCCTCATTTCTGATTCGATCCCGTAGTGAAACCCCGAGCATAGCCCTCTCCATAGCTCGTTGAGCGACTCTGAGCTTGTTCATAAGGCCAATAGTGAAGGACCACGTCTCGGTTCCATATGTCATCACTGGTAACACACACTGGTTGTAGACTTTCGTCTTAAGGCACTGAGGTATGTTGGACGAAAAGACGTTGCGAAGTTTCCCAAACGCTGCCCATCCGAGTTGGATTCGACGATTGACCTCTTTCTCGAAGTTGGACCTACCTAATTGGACTGTTTGTCCTAGGTATACGTACGCGTCGACAACTTCAAGAGCCGAGTTCTCAACCATAACTGGGGCAGGCACGACATGGACATTTGACATGATTTTCGTCTTGTCCATGTTCATTTTAAGGCCTACCCGCTGGGAGACTCGATTGAGGCCTTCGAGCATCGTGCTGAGCTCTTCCATCGACTTTGCCATGACCACAATATCGTCGGCAAATCGAAGGTGAGTGATGTATTCGCCGTTAATATTGATGCCCAGCCCTTTCCATTCCAGGAGCTTGAAGGCATCTTCCAAAGCGGTCGTAAACAGTTTCGGAGAGATTACGTCTCCCTGTCTTACGCCTCTTTTTAAGGGAATCGCCTTCGAGCTCTGTTCTTGTACTCGGACTGACATAGTGGCGTTTGTATACAAACACTTCAACACTTCGATGTACCGATAGTCAATTCGGCATCGTTGGAGAGACTCAAGCACCGCCCATGTTTCGATCGAATCGAAGGCTTTCTCATAGTCCACAAACGCAAGACATAGCGGCAAGTTATACTCTTCGGTCTTCTGTATGACTTGCCGCAGCGTATGTATGTGGTCTATGGTACTGTAGCCTTTTCGGAACCCGGCTTGTTCGGGAGGCTGGAAGTCATCAAACCTGCGTTCGAGACGGTTCGCGATGACCCTTGAAAACAGCTTATAAACATGGCTCAACAGCGAGATGGGTCTGTAATTCTTAAGTAAGGTTTTGTCACCTTTCTTGAAGAACAGAACCACCACGCCCTTGTTCCATGCTTTTGGCGTCGTACCTTCAAGCAAGGCGGAATTAAATAGCTTCTGAAGGACTTTAAGTACCGGTGATCCACCCGCTTTCAGAAGCTCTGAAGTGATTCCGTCCTCACCCGGCGCCTTGTCGTTCTTAAGCTGTTTCAAGGCCATCCTGATCTCGTACAGGCTGATGTCCGGGATATCCTCGGTATAATGTCGGGTCAGTTTAGCTCTTGGGTCGTTGGCCGCACTGCAAACAGGTTTAGTGACCGAATCGTAGAGCCGTCTATAGAACCTTTCGACTTCCCTTAACACTTCTGCTTTACTTGACGTTATGCTGCCATCTTCCCTCTTCAGCTTCGTCATCTGGCTCTGCCCAATAGAACTATCTCTCGCGAACACTTTGGAGCCTTTATTCCGCTCTATCGTATCTTTAATACTGGCTGTATTAAAGGTACGAATATCGTGCCGCAAGGATTTCCAAATTTGTCTATTGAGCTGCCTGTGTGACTGAGCATCATCGGGAGACTGCAGTCGCAAAGAACGTCGTTCAGCCATGAGGTTAAGGGTGTCATCAGAAAGTTTCTGAGGTCTATTAGTACGGGGGGTCTTAAAGAACTGGGACCCCACCGTATGGACGGTTTCTACGAACCTGTTATTGATCTCGTCCACCGATGCATCTACTCCTAGACAGTCAAAGCGATTTGCGAGTTCGAGTTGAAAGCTCTCGAGGTTTTGGATATGTGCGCGAGTGGGTCGGAGCGTAGATTTCATCAAACGGGACCTTTCAAGTTTAACGTTCATATTCAATGTGCCCCTTACAATTCGGTGATCACTGCCGGTTTTCACCCTGTGAATCACAGAGACATCATTGAATATTCGTTTCTTGTTGGTCAGGATGAAATCAATCTCATTTCTCGTAGAACCATTGGGACTCATCCAGGTCCATTTCCTGTGAGGCGGCTTCTGGAAGAAAGAATTCATCATAAAGAGTCCTTCTTTCTCCAGAAAATCGGCCAGCCTCTGTCCCCTGGGGTTCCGTTGCCCATACCCAAATTGCCCCACTCTCAACTCATCATCGCTTCTCATGCCTAGCTTTGCATTGAAGTCCCCCATTACAACAGTGAAGTGAGTGTTGTTCGTATGTATGGCTCTACTGATGTCCTCATACATAGACTCTACTTCTTCATCTGGGTGTGACGAGGTCGGCGCATATACCTGAACGACCTTCAGCAAATATCGCTTATATATTCTGAGTGTTAGGTACGCGACCCTGCTCGACACACTGTCGATGGTGACAATGTTGTTAATGAGTGACTTGTGAACGAGAAACCCGACACCACCTTGGGACTGTTGGTCGCCCTCCCGGTAGTATAGTAGGTTACCGGACTTAAGGGATATCGTGTCCTCGCCCTCTCTACGGACTTCTGATAGCCCCAAAATGTCCCAGTGTAATCTACTAATTTCTTCTTCCAGCTCAACAATCTTATCGTCTGTCCTCAAAGTGCGGATGTTGTGTGTTACCAGGGCCAGTGGTCGTCGTAGGGGTTGGTAGCCGATCGTCTCCCGGGGATTCTTAGCACCCCTAGCCCCGCCGTTACCGTGACTGCTACCGTAGCCAGGATAAGCGGGGCCGCCGGGGACTCGGGGCCTGGTTTTTTGTTGTATTGTCATGAGGGGGTTGATGCCATACTCACCACGCTTGGCAGGCGGGTTGGCGAGCGCAGTATAGGGTAGTGAAAAAACACGGAAAGATGCTGCTGCCCATCTTCCGGAGGTATCCCTTAGCAGATTCTTACTGCATCCATGGGTAAGAGAGGAGAGGCAACATTCTACTGCCGGCGCCCCACGGCAACGTGGTAACGTGGTACGTGGTAACGTAACTACAGGTAAAGTACCTGCGTAGGTACTTGCATACAGAGTGGGACAAATCGTTGGCGATGGCAAACGTTTGGCAACCTACCATTGTCTTAAAATGTTTCTTTAGGATAAATAATAAATAAATAAATAATGCTGGACAATTCACACAGCATCACCTAGCCCCAAGCTAAGCAGAGCTTGTGTTATGGGTACTAGATGACTGATATATTTAATACAATATACTACATAGATAAATATTTTTTATTATATCTAGAAAACATCCAGAACACCAAAAAAAAAAAGCAAAAATTCTGCAAATTCTTGTGTTGAACCAATTTGTGCATAAAACTCTGACAGAATTCTAATAACACGTTTTCAAAGGGAACAATATTCATTAAAGTCCTAACTTTGGACGGGCGGGCGGCGGTACGGCGTGGTAACGTAACTACAGGTAAAGTACCTGCGTAGGTACTTGCATACAGAGTGGGACAAATCGTTGGCGATGGCAAACGTTTGGCAACCTACCATTGTCTTAAAATGTTTCTTTAGGATAAATAATAAATAAATAAATAATGCTGGACAATTCACACAGCATCACCTAGCCCCAAGCTAAGCAGAGCTTGTGTTATGGGTACTAGATGACTGATATATTTAATACAATATACTACATAGATAAATATTTTTTATTATATCTAGAAAACATCCAGAACACCCTGAACGTCTGCAGGTCATACAAACATTTGTTCCGAGGCGGGATTCGAACCCGCAACCTCTTGCGTAGCAGGCGGACCTTCGCCCGCTGCGCCACAGAGGTCGTCGGTTTCTTTAGGAAGAGAATATCCTTGTGATTAATATCAACCGCAGCTGATCGTAGCCGATAGAGGAGCACAGTGGATAGGCTGCATCAATAGAGAACCGATTTACGAGGAGGAAGATAAACGTGTTTTGTACAACAGTACCTACTGTTTTAAAAAAATCCATATAAGCAATTTTTTTAGTGTATTTCTATAGTTTCCTAAGATCAAAACTTCCTTATAACAAGAGAAAAGAAGCCCTCAAAGAGCCAAAGTTTTGCCCCATCCTGTATAGTACGTCCTGTATTTACTTTATCTCGTCTAAGGTATTTACGGTATTTAATGCCGATAGCCTGTTTTTGTAAATGACATTTATTTTAATCCGTTTGGTGTACTTTATGCTTTTGTAGGTTATTGGGACCAAAAAAATATAGACACACAAAACTTTATCTAAAACAGGATTTCACTTTTTTACTACCTATGTTAAGATATATACCGAAATAGGAAGATTATTTGATGAAATATTTATGCACTATAAAATATTATTTGTGTATCTAGCAATACTTATCAAAATAACCTTTCAACTACTTCGTATAGAATTTACGTTAGATGGCGCTACCGGTTATAAACTGTAATTATTATGGTGTTACAAAATTTTTTTAATTTTTTTTTTAATTTTCCTTCACTTGTGCCACATTAACTTCCAACATTCCAAATTTCAGAATTATAAGATTTCTCGAAGTGCCTTTTTAATGTTTTACATTTTTGCCATTTTTATACAATAAAAATATACCTATGCTATAACTTCTGAATGTCCTAAGATAGAACCTTGATTTTTTAAGAGAATCATCTGTTTGCGGTTTGTCATATGTTTGGTATAAGTTTCAAGTCGATACTTTCAGCCGTTTCGGAGAAAAAGGTTCTTGATGCACAGACAGACAGACAGACAAAAGAGTGATCCGTAAGGGTGAGGGTTCCGATTTCTCTCCTGAGGTTCGGAACCTATAAAAGGAGCGAGTGAGTGAGAAGACTATTTCGAGAAGAGAGTGAAAGAGAAAAATCATATTTTGCCGATCTGCATAGAGTAAGAGCAGGAGGATAGTGACTTTTTGTTACCTTATTTTAAAGTCTCAGTTCATATTGGTATTTTTATAACTTACCAAGCAATAAAATCGTGAAAAATTCTCATAGACTCTCTTACATCACTTTATCGTTTTCGAGTTCCAAAAGCAACTTTATATAATATCCCAGCTCACTTTAAATTCCTATACGAACCTGAGGGAGAGGCAAGTATGCGTAATTTAGTTGCAAACTTTAGGGACACCGTTGAGGCGATGACGTAATCGAATTTGGTCAAACTTGGCTATCTAATCAAGTACCGACGCCAAAGGCTGTCCATTTAGAACCTTATTGTGGCCGGGATATAACAGGATCATCAGATCCCTCTTTGAAGATTGTATTATAGTAAAAGTGTAGGGCACTGCACATCTATAGGTAAGAACCGTTAAAGCACGAGCCGACAGTAAATTTTCACTTTTTTTTATGAACAAAATCTATTGGTGAAGAGGCGGTATCGAACAAGACCTTTGTCTTACCTTTGCAAGTCGGGTAAACATACCACTCGGGCAACACGGCTTTAAGCATAAAACCACAGATTACAGAACCTAAATAAAACACACAAGTATTTTCTGAATTTGTTCCCAAAGCACTGTACAATGTAAATGTACAAATTGTCCGCATAAAAATAAATAAAAGTGAGAAGTTGACCAATAAAACACGGGTGTTCAAAACTGCGCGACCCCAGGGTAAATTTTTGCTCGCACACGAAAATGTAATTTCAACTAATTTTGCCGGGAACTTTAACCCTGCAAAACTGACCAAGTAATTACTGCGAAGCACGTTATACATGTCCGTAACTGTGTAAGCTAAGTCTCACGTGGGATTTGGTACACTGAACGGTGGTTTTTATGAATAGAACAGTTACTGAGTATCTTCTGCAAGCTTCAAGGGTAAAGCGCAGCATTTTTTCCATCCCTCAGCTAGTTTGATATATTTTGAGGAAAGGACATGTCACTACATTTCGGTTTCGGTCACGAAGACAGGGCACGGGGAGCGGCGCATTTCCTTGCATACATTTACGTCCACCTATTCTACAACTGCAATACCGCGGTGATCACGTTCATTAAGCACGTGACCAATGCTGTACTGCATTGCGCCCGTCACCCTGAGACATAGAGAGTTATAAGGTCTCATGTGTCCGTAATTTCACCGGCTCCCTTACCCTTCAAACCGGAACACAGCAATGTAGACATTACTGATTGGCAGCCGAAATAAGTATGGACTTAGTACTTCCCTGGATGGACTCTTCACAATCTGCCAAGGAATACTTCCGGAAGATAGGCAGCAGCGTCTTTTCGTGTATTAAAATCCCGTACAGCGTTAGCCAGCCGGCTTGCAAAGCGTGGTAGAATAGCAACAACCCCCTCATGACTGAGATGGTTGATTGACTGAATACTATTAATGTCACTTGTGGGTCAAAATTACCGTGAGGTGCCGGCATTAGAATGTTGCCTCTCCTCTCTTGCTCGTGGATGCAATAAGATTCTGCTATAGGTCTGCTCTGCTCCGGAAGTTTGACAGCAGCATCTTTCCGTGTATTAACATCCCATACTGCGCTCGCCAAACCTCCTGCCAAGCGTAGCGAGTATGGCAACAATCCCCTCATGATCTTAGAGATGTAGGAGGCCTATGTCCAGCAGTGGACGTGCACAGCAGAGTCCTATGGCTGTAATGATGATGATGATGTGGGTCAAAATTACCACACAAAGCGCAGAGAGGTCTCGCGGTTTCACAACGAGACGGGATTCTGCAATGTCAAATACTTTGCTGAGTAAATACACCATTTCAAGGTATAATTTTGAATACAAACCATTTGCGAGAACATAAAAAGTTAGGTGCTCTTTAAAATACAATTTTGTTGTTGGATCTCATCAGACGTTGATAGTATTTATTTTTCAAACCGAAATGAACTGAGTGCCATAAACAAAACAATAGTCAATAGGAGTATTAGAATATCATTTGACGAATCTTCAATAAATCGTTTCACTAACCGAAGGCCGAAAGCCTTACGCACCGTAGCCTAAGGAAAGCATTTGAAAAGCGCAAAGTAACGACTTTAAAAATAAAAACAGCCAAGTGCGTGTCGGACTCGCGCACCGAGGGTTCCGTGCCATCATACAATATAATATTTTATATGATAAATGCGGTTAATATTTGTTGGAGAACCTTGACAGCACCATCTCTTGTCTGACAGCGGAACTTATGTAGATTTTTTACACTTTCGATGATTTTTAAAAAACTATGCAAATTATTCGTAATAATTTTCCTGTAATCTTTACATATAAGTACTCCTATAAGAAAAAAAGGGGTTTATCTCTGCAAACTTCGGAAATAAGGGGGAACGCTATTTTTTCAACATTTTTGTAAATAACTCAAAAACGATACGGCTTACAGGAAAACTAAAAACTGTTTATTAATGTACAAATAAATATATTTCATATGATACCCCACACGACCTAGTAACTTCACAAAAAATTTGAAAACCTTTAAGGATTAAGGAATGGTTATAGAGGTATACATAATATAATCAATATATTATTTTTACACACATATATATTTAAATAGGTTAACATATAATTACAACATATAATTTAAATAGGTTTTATCAACAAATATTCTGTGCGTGTATATCACTGAACGCCTTTTAAGACGCTTGACTGATTACGACAATAATTCTGTTTGTGCCTGCTTGCTTTACCTTCAAAGTTGGACCCAGTAGGCACTGCTACTTGTCAGAATTGATTAAGAAACTAGAATCTTTCGGACCAGAAAACGTGCCAGGCAGTAAAATGGTTTTTGTGGATTCCGGTAGAATTTTGAATTACTTTAGAATTCTATTTACGAAATAAAATAGCTAACGAAAACCGATTTTTCCACTTTTTATCTGAAATCAACCAGGTTGTGGATTAAAGTCACGTAACCACGCGAGTGAATTATTAATTCAGAAAGCATGAACAACTTTGCTAGTTTATGATATCCGTAAAAGTTTAAAACTTCTTAAACGACGTGATCATGAAAACTTATAGCTAAGTAAATTCTTTGGTTACCTACGTGAGAATTTTCACATTTATATTATTTATAACTTAGCTTTTATTTCGTAACCAAGCTTACGAGTGTACGTACTTCTTTGTTTGATTTCAAACTACTTGTTATGAAACAAAGGAGACTATTGAATACTTACAAAGAATACACATAATACAAAATCGTATTTTTTCTGAGAAAATCAAACAACCTTACCGTAAATGTATGATTATATGCGGATAAATTTTCGGCCTTATTTCTTTACCTGAAACAAAGACAAATGCTCCAATCAATATAAGAATTGTTAAGGACTATACCAAATAAGAAACGGTGTATTATAGCACTAATAAATTACAAAAGGCGTTAAACTGGAACTGTACCTGACGCGACTGTTTGTCGCATCTTTTTATCGTAATTACAACATTCAATAAAAGTGGCCGAAATCCGATAAAACATGTGTTTTATCCTAGACGCAAAAATTATGTGAAAAGGAAATGCATTACAGTAATACCCGTTGCAAACGTATAAGGTGTCTTATTATCCTTTGTGTTTTACAAACAAAAGGAAGTCCATTTATTCAACTAAATTGCTTGATAAATGGATCGCCATCGTTAGTATTTCATAACGTCCACTGATAGACACAGGCCATAAACCTCCAAGTTATATTCATGAGGGGGTGGCTGCCATTCCCGTTACGCTTGGCAGGCGGGTTGAAGAGCGCTGTACGAGATGTTGATACCTTATAAATAAATAAACAAAAAGATGCTACTCATCTTCCGGAGCTATACCTTGACATATTCTTACTGCATCCACAAGCAAGAGATGAGAGGCTTTCTACCTCTACTGTCAGCACCCCACGACAATATTAAATTGGCAGCCCATTAACTTTAACAAGTTGATAAATGGATCGCAATTGTTAGTATTTAATAAAATATTGAATTAATAGTTCTGTTTAAAATTTATACGTCACGAGATTTACTGTCACGACAAAAAGTCGCGTCTGTTCTATTTCTAGGCTTAAGCTTAATGATCGCTATATTTTGCTGCAACGAACGGTCTGAAGCTTATAAAATTAATTTATTATTGAAACTATTAAAGAGGTTCAAAGTGTCAAATTGGATAAAGTAGAGTCATTCCAAATACAGGCTAAGCTCTTCCCATATTTTACGGAAATTAATTGCACAAACAAAATGGCTTCGAAAAGATCCTTTCTTGTGTTTACAAAAGCAAAGGATGAAGTTAACGACAGTAACCTACTTTAAATGTTGAATACGCATAAAACAATTTCTTTTGCTTTTATTTTTTTATTAATGAAAGGCAATAAATTTTAGAAGGTTCGAGAGCAGATTAGATCTAAGTGTAGATGAAAAAGTTTATATTCGCCAGACCTCCGTCAGACTTTTTGGCGGCTTGGAGATAAAAGTGGTAAAACCTAGGTGCTAGACACCTAACGCATGTCTATCTATTGGAAACGGCGAACTAAAATTCGTAGCCGCGGTAATTATCTGAAGAGTTTTAAAATTATTTGAAAAACAGTTTCAAAAATAAAATACACGCAGAATCATTGTGATGTCATCGGTTCTTGATAAGTGCGCAAAGTTTCAACATACAGTTGTAGCTAATATAAGTGTGTAAGAAAAATGAATATCAAATATAATTTACCATCATTTTAGCACTTGGCTACCTACCACCCATAAGAATTACAATAAACCGTGATGGTGGACTTAGGCCCCACCAAAGCATGCATTGGTGGGGAAGACTATGCTCAGCAATGGGACACTAACATTTAATGGCCGATATTATTGCATTGACCCCGCTCTGCGGACTGCCCGCTATAACAATAAGATACATGAAATAACTACGGATGAATTGTCTATATGGCTTTATCCATCCAAACAGACGTGCAATACATGTACCTGACTAAGTCATATTGAACGTTACACAAAATATGTAATATCGTGACCTCAAGTAGACCGCAAAATTCAATAACCAACCCTTCCAGAACAAACTTTAGATCTTATAACGTTGGTGAAAGGGTCTAAAACGGCTAGTTGTGGGTAGCCTAATACAAATTCAGAGCACGCAGTGGGCTCCTGACATTCGCGAAGTGGAACTGTCGTGGCTTTTCCTACATTATTCTGTATTTGGACCGTGAAATATATTTTTAAATCGATAGTCGCTGATATGTTACGTCAGGCACAAAATTGCGTTGAAGAAAAAAAGCGTTGTAAACAAAGAATCCTTATTCTTCTAAAATTGTTACATTTGGGATGCCATCAGGACATAATATTCTAACCGAAAAAGCTATATGAATCTGTGTCGAAACATCGGGAAACTAAAGATCACTAAAATCAAATCTTTTTGAACTGTCGTCGTATTGACATTGTATGCACAATGTTCACAACCATGATTGTTTAAAAAGTTAGACATTCAGAATACTAATTTTATTTAACTGTTACCACTCTTAATTTCTTAAATTTTTGTCAAGTCATATACAATAAAATATATTCCTGAAAATAAGAGACTTAGATAACACCAACAGTTCTAAGCGATTGCAATAAAGTAACAAATCCAGTAAAAATCAAAGAAACTTAGTTTAGTTCAAACCTCGATAAACTTTATTAGGATTCAACACGTGTGGGCGTTCAGCTAGTCTACTCTATGTCATTACCGGAAGTAATATCGTTGAGTCTGGGCTCTCTGTTTGCTTTCCCCAGTAAGGTTCTAGAAATTTTATTACTTTCAGAGTTATGAGGGTGTATTACAATATGTGTACTAATGCGGAACGGGGTTTCAATCCATGATAACAAGTAGTTTTGGAAGAGAACATATCGAAAATTGGTAACTATTTGTTTATTTTTTTTATTTTGTTTTAGTTATATAACCTAACTTTTACTAGTTGGTGTTAAGTTGTCCTAATTTTACTAGTTGGTGTAATGTAAATCCTGAGGTCATAAACTTTGTGTTTTAAACTCGGTGTTTTCTTGAATTAAAATGATGTAATCAGTCTTCATCATCAAAAGTCATCTTCAAAAACAGTCAGTGTAAAATAATGTGATACGGTAACCTACAATAAGTAAGGCTTTTGCATCTATTAGAGATATACTGTGTCAGCAGCTGGTATTTATGCTGTACGGGACGCTGCAGTGCCTAGGTTTTTGTTAGATTAATTTGGCTTACCCAGCACCTAAACTATCGAGCGGCGCGCGGCGTTCTCTTCAATAAATACATTTCTTCAAGCCGTTTTGTTCACTGAAAGGTATTACCATAATTTTCATGCTGGCCAGAGGCAGTCTGAATCCGAATAAAACAAATTATTATATCGCTTTGTAAGGAACCTGTATTGCTAGTACAACAAAGTTACTAGTATTATACCGCATAAACGCACGGAGTGCAAACATACAAAACGAAGCTCCCAGGGAAAAACAAAAGATAAACAATACTTTGCTAAGATGACAAGACAAGACCTACGGACGATTGTGAGTATCATCATGGGACAGTGTGATCTCAACCACCATCTCCTCAAGACAGGAGCCACCGACGGTGGACTATATCGGACTATGTCTTGAAGAGGAGGAAACAGTGGAGCACGTGCTACTGCACTGCACTGTCACAAAGAACGCTAGAGCAAAACCGGGACTACAGGAGCTCATAGTGTCATGCCCATCTTCTACAACATCTACAAATCCTCCGGGAATGCGCATGGAATGCTACCAGCGGCCCAGCGTAATTCTCCGGTACTTCAAAGAGTTGGTTTGGTTCGAGTCGGGTAGTATGAAGGAGGACATTTCACAATACACCCCAATGCGGGACGTCAGTGCAGATCTGGTAACTCCCACTACAATTGGATACCACATGGCCACTGTAATTGCCACAAATAACTATGAATATTCATAAAGGTTTTTTTATAATCCTTTATTATGGCATTGCTAGGCAAAACCCTCACCGTTTCTCGCAATTCGTCTCAGTCCAGTGCGATTTCCCGCCAACAACATGTCAATGAACACGTCGAATAGCCTTTTGGGTTTGTATAAATATTATAAATACATCCTGTAAATTCTCTACGTCAAAAAGGTATAACCACTTTTCAATCTAGGCCTATGTATTTTACAAAACACACAACCAAGTTACTAAAACGCTATTCATCGGTTGAATTTAAGCGAAACGAATACCCACGAACTGAAATCGGTAATCCGATTCTAGAAATAATGTTGCTGTGTCCGGAAATTGCAAATTAAATGTATAAATTCAGCTTAATCTATCGCAGACATAATTGTTTCATGTTCCATTTAATTACTTGATTTTAAATTAAACCGTAAATTCTGTTTTGTTTTTATAGGACTCTGATTTCTGTGCAAAATCTGAAAATTTCTGAGCACGAATATTTCTATATATAATACAAAATAATATGTTATATTCAGAGTCGACATTACATTCAACGTAATCTATCGCATACAGATTGTTTCATGCCCCATTTAAATACTTAATTTCATATAAAACCGTGTGCCGTGGGGTGCCGGCAGTAGAGTGTTGCCCCTCCTCTCTTGCTCGTGGATGCAGTAAGAGCCTGCTAAAGGATACTACCGGAAGATGGGTAGCAGTGTCTTTCCATGTACCAACATACCGAACTGCGTTCGCCAACCCGCCTGCCAAGCGTAGTGAGTTTGTGTTATGGGTACTACATGACTGATATACTCAATACATTCAACTAAATAGATAGATATTTTTTATTATAAACCGAAACACAACACTATACAGAACACCGTGAATAAATATCTGCAGATCATAACAGACATTTATTCCGGGGCAGAAATCGAACCCGTCGAATCGAATGCGTCGCAGAGGTCGTCAAGAAAATGAAGAAAATCAGGCGTAAAAGATGTCAAGCAACTTGCCGCTTATAACCACGAAAGGATTCAATCGTCTGGCGTAAAGAACCCTTCATAACAAATTCATAAATAAATGTCGACAAAATCTTTTAAATCTTTGAGGGGAAATAAATTCACAGAAATGGTGACGGTAATATTGGGGTGGTAAAACTTGTATGGAAAACATACATAAAGTACTTCCCCGGATGAACCTTTTACAAAAAGTGATACTACTACTAACACTAGCTTTGCTTTACGTTGGGGCTGTGCATCCAGCATCCCACTATTTTTTTTAAATTCGAAAATTTATTTGGATGTTTGTTTCCTCTTTAAGCAAAAACATTAGAACAAATCTAGCAGAAACTTTGCACATAAATATTTGGACTAGGATTAAGGCCAGTCAATTTTCGATTCAATTTTAGGTATTTTTCTAGTCTGCCATCTTGGGTGTTCCGCCATGTTGGATTCAGAGTGACGTCATTTAATTTTTACAAGCTTTTATTTAGCTTGCCCTGTATGTATGTATGTATGCAACTATGTTTGTTCTACTATGTTGTTGTGTAATTTTGAAGCAGATATCTTCAACCAATTGAGCTGAAAATTTGCATACATGTTTTCTTTGGATAACACTGCTTGTTCAGCTATGTGACATCACTCTGAATCCAACATGGCGGAACACCCAAGATGGCGGACTACTTATTTTAAATGTACTCCTATAATATGGGTATCAAATGAATGGGAGAATAACTATTATAATATATTTATTTAAAAAAAAATTTAAAGTACTTTTAACAAACAAGCTTTTATTTAAACGTAGATACTAAAAATAATAAAAAAAAATTAATGGAATCAGGCGTTACTTTGCGGAAATCCATGACAATAAAACTCAATATTTTTATTGCATTTTATTAAAAAAAAAATTAAAAAGGTTTGTTAAGGAGTGGATTTTACATAATGAGCCGTTTTCAGTAAAAGACAAAAAAATGTTTCCTTCTAAACTTAACAGACGGAGCTGGCAAGCGGAGAAAGCAAGTTTGTGAATAATCACAATTGCTGTCATTGTCAAATTGTGTTTGCTACCAGTTAAATAAAACTAACGCCATCTATATGGTTCGAGTGAACTATTTTTGAAGTAATTACTTTTTAATGAAAAGGCCTTTGCATCTATTATGGATGATTTATAACAGCGTCAGCAACTGGTAATCATGCTGTACGGGACGCTGCAGTGCCTGGGACATTGTAAGATGTATTAGGCTTGCCCAGCACCTATACCATCCTCTCAGCTTAGTCAGCTATTATTCAGAGGAAAGAACAGGTCAATACGTCTGAAGCTAACTAAGCCGCGGGTTTCCTCCCGATGTTTCCTTCACCGTTAAAGCTCGTGTTAAGTGTGCACATACATTTTTCAAGAAAGAAAAATCAATTGGTACACGGCCGGTATCGAACCCACGACCATCGGATTGAAAGTCGGGGGTACATACCACTCGGCCAACACGGCTTTTTAATGAAAACACCTCATTATTATTAGTTTTTATTTTATTTACGGTTTTGGTGCTTACTACTTTCCATGGCTAGCTTTTCGCGTCAGTTTGTATGCAGGCGACCCCCCAGTCCCTATCAGTCGGTTAATTAGTCGGGTAACCCCCATCAGTCGTCGTTTTACCAATGTCTTTTAAACTATTACATTTAAATAACTGTTAATCAATGCCTCGCCTTGAGGTAGGTAGGATTGTTCGAAACACATTCTTTCAAAACTTGTCAACGTGTAAAACTGAAACATCCAAAGCAAAATACTCAACAATCAAAAGGCTTATTGGCGCTGGCACGTTAAAGAGTCCTCGCAGTTTTATTATTTTTTACGCGAATGCTTCAGCTTTTTGAGGTTCTGCAGGGGTTTATTGCTAAGCCTACCCTGTCATACTGTCTCCCTGTCTTGGGGACATATCTCGGCGACCGAAGTGCGAGATTTGCTTAGCTTTATACGTGTCATAGAATCTTGCCAAAGAATAAGATACCATCATTTTACGGTTTGTTGTTGATGTTTTGAAGTCGTGAGCAAATCCGCGGCTTAGTCGGTTACCGATGTAACGACTGTTTATTTTTTACCCCGACGGGATATGTAGGGTGTTATAAGTATGAGCACTTTGAATGTGTTCTTAGTACTTTTGTGGTGATGAAAAGAGTTGTCTAACCTGTTGATCAACCGTTTCAAGATTCTTACCTTTTTTAGTTGTGTTAGGAATTCCAATTTGAAATAAAATATAAGGCAGCATTTGAAACGTCGACCTCTATAACTACCTAACGTTATCAACGAAAAGGTCGATAACGTTTTTTTGGGTTGAGTATAAATTCTACGAACGATGAATTTTTCTGTTAGTCAGCTGTATAGGCAAGTGATATTTAAATCAACTATGCAAGCGTTTAGTTTGTAAATAAGGTAGATTCTATTTACAAGATCAACGAATCAGAAAACTTACCGGAGTTTTTCTCCGTTGTTTCGTAACTTTGAGCCTGCGCTATACATTTTAATATTTATGAAACAAGACTACATCGAAAGTTAGTGCGCACCTTGCGCAGCGTGAGGTGAATACTAAACATTATAAAATAAAAGTTTTTAAATAGCCTTGTTAGGGTTTAGAAAAAGAAATATAAAGTAGAACCTACATGATATTGTTATAACCTGTGTTAATTACTAATAGCTTTATACATAATATAAAAGCCGTGTTGGCCGAGTGGTATGTACCCCAGACTTTCGATCCGAAGGTCGTGGGTTCGATACCGGCCGTGCACCAATGGATTTTTCTTTCTAGAAAAATGTATGTGCACTCTTAACACGAGCTATAACGGTGAAGGAAGCATCATGAGGAAACTCGCGGCTTAGTTAGCTTCAGACGTATTGACCTGTTCTTTCCTCTGAATAATAACTGACTAAGCTGAGAGGATGTTATAGGTGCTGGGCAAGTCTAATCCATCTTACAATGTCCCAGGCACTGCAGCGTCCCATACAGCATGATTGATTACCAGTTGCTGACGCTGTATAAATCATCTATAATAGATGCAAAGGCCTTACTTTTTTATACATAATAGAGATAACTAAAAAAACTGTACAATTTACACGCGAAATTGTACGCTCGCGGAAAACGAACCCTACGTCTCAGCCGCCTATTTTAATGTACAAAAGACTGCACTTTACCCAAGAATATTCAGAAATGCCGTTAGTTCCGTTTAGATTCGCGTCAGGCTAAGCTTCTATGATCGAAAGGTGATATTTTAGAAATAATAAAGAGTGATCCCTTGTGTAAAAAACATTGGTGTTCTTCTAGCTTGGCCATAGTTTCAGACTCCTAGTAAACCAATTACGCTACGGCGCCGCGGCGGTCGTCCCAATAAAAAGCTTGTAACATATTGAAAACATTGTCTTTTTTAAACTTTCGATCAAAACACATTATTAACATATCAATCTTTGCAATCCAAGCGAAACGTCGGGAAATAATAAAGGTAATTTACGCGATAAATACCCGGTTATATGTATGTTAATAAAATATTGAAAACAGTCAGTGTTGGATTTAAGGGATACATAATATCCCTGCCCTCTTCTCATCTACATAGTGAACAAAGTTGTTTCGAATTGAGGAATTGCTGGCTTCAAGCCGACTTTAAAACTGCCCTATCTGGCATCCGCATTGCGCTGAACAATCGACATAAGCCAAATGTGCACCAGTGCGTAACATGACCCGATGCCATGCGTATTGAACTAACGATATAAGGAAGGCAAATAGAAAATACGTCTGTTTGTATCAAATGGCCTGCATATATACACAACTGACAAACTACTTAAGAAAATTAAATGTATAAATTCAACTAAATCAATCGCAGACATAATTTTTTCGTGTCCCATTTAATTACTTGATTTTAAATAAAACCGTAAATTCTGTTTCGTTTTTGTAGGAAAGGACTCATCCGATTTCTGTGCAAAATCTGAAGATTTTTGGGCAAGACCATAAGATTTCTATGAATAATATAAAATAACATGTCATATTCAAAGTCGACATTACATTCAACTTAATCTAACGCATACAGATTGTTTCATGTCCCATTTAATTACTTGGTTTCATATAAAACCGTGTGCCGTGGGGTGCCGGCAGTAGAGTGTTGCCCCTTCTTTCTTGCTCATGGATGCAGTAAGAGACTGCTAAGCGATACCATCGGAAGATGGACAGCAGCGTGCTAAGCGTGGCGAGTATGGCAACAACCCCCTCAAGGTCTTGGAGGTCCATGAGGGAGGCCTCTTTCCAGCAGTGGACGTGGACAGGAGTACTACGGTTAAGATGATGAAGAGGAATGAAGGGGGACTTGAGATGTGGACTCTAAATTCATGATACAAGCGATATTGAAACACCTAGGTCAGAAAGGCACGAACACTGTCAATGCATATTTTCACAGATAAGTCCATGGAGCGAGTGAACCTATTGAAGCACGGAAACGCCGTACATCTGTATTGAAATCGTGTTGTGTTGAAAGATTTACATAGAACAGGTTTATTTCCAAAATGTACAAAAGACTGCACTTTACTAAAGGATATTCAGAAATGCCGTTAGTTCCGTTTAGATTCGAGTCAGAAATAATAAAGAGTGATGCCGTGTTTTCTTCATTAAGAATGAATACGATTGAATCAAAGACTTTCGAATTCGCAGTCAACATCTCGCAGAAGCTTTTTTAAATCACTAACAAATATGCAATTTAATTTCCTCTGCAGCAAACGCGGGAGTGGCACAGAGCCAACCACCTACCAAATGGGCCCCCAAGGAATTCCATTATTAGAGAATCGGAGAAGTCGCAACTATTTCATTCAAACGCTTGATTTGTTGCCCGAAATTAGGGCGATTGCATCCAGAAATGTAAGCATTTTAAATCGCTTGATACGGTCCAGTTTTCGATTTTATCTCGGATATTTTATGGCGTAGTTTTGTCAAAGTTTGGTGACATGGGTGGCATTTCGGAGATATAAAGTTGATTCTATCACGTCATGATATTCTCATAGTTTTATCACTTATGGACCTTGTAAGTTGAACTAGGCAGAGTTTTTTTTTATTTATAGAAAAGCTTTTTCGATAAGCGGCCATATAACCCATTTAGGTGATACAAATAACGAAATAAAATTACTACAAACTTATAAATGAAGACAAAAACAAAATAGATTTATAAATACAACAAAAATATTTCTCACTTTGACTGTCAAAATTTTGCACATAAACAGAAATACCTTGTCGAAATAATTTCACTCGTCACCGGAAGCCCCGGTATTCGTGTTTCCTAGACAAATATAATTTTTAGGGAAAAAGAGCATCAAACTATGGAGGATTATTTCGCCAAACTCTATACAAGAGTAAGACCAGAACCTAGTCAGAAAATAAATAAATAATGCTAGACAAATATTTCTTTAAAAAATGGATGGATGTTTCTTCCTTTGAAAAATGTGTAAAATGCAATTGTACATGGCTAAGCCTTGAAATAATAACTCGAGAGCGAACCCGCGGCTCAGCCAGCTTTAAATAACCTCTTTTTTCCTATAAATATAGCCCACTGCGCTGAAAGGATAGTGTAGGTACTGGGCAAGACTAATCCATATAAAAATATTCCAGGCAATGCCGAGTCGCGTTCAGTACTTTTTTTGAAATTTAAGTAATGTCTTTAATAACCGTGGTAGGTTCTTCTGTTTACTACTTTTGCTAACCTGTAGGTATGTCATCTAAAGTGAACAGATTCAATTATGCGGTTTATTCTATAATGGGTGATGTTTTATTTTGTAAATTGACACATATACGATACAGTATTTTGTTGAGTTTGAGTTTCGTAGGTGGATTTTTTTACAATAAGCAGACACGTAGACCCCGTGTCACGACGAAATGATTTCATATCGCCGTAAACGTCGGTATTCAAGTTTTTTAGGCAAATATAATTTTGAGGGATAAGGAACATCAAACGATGGAGGATTATTTCGCCGAATGCTATATTAGAGTCAGTTCCAAACTAAGATGTTCAGAAAATAAATCAAAACCCGAGGGATCCTACTACTGTGCAAAAACCTTCTTACTTATACCCGTCTAGGGCTTCGGTTTGCCTTTCTAGAGGAATGAATAATGCTGGACATTTGCACACGCACTATCCAGTCCGAGTACCAGATGCTTGAATGATACAATCTTATTAGACACAGAAATTACCCAGGGGGTCAATTCTTGTGCATCGCGATGCAAGTGATAAACTCTCAAAGTCGAATAACTTCTTAAAAAACTGTCGAAATCTCTATTGAATAGCACTTTCTGCACTCTCGTAATCCTCATAATGATAGACAAAGTCTATTACAAACCGATCGTAATGGATCGACTGAAAAAGAGAAGCTATCGAGATGATAGTAGACTTTAAGAGTGATGTGACAAGTTCAGAGTACTCACTGAGAAGTGATATATACGAAGTATTACGCAAAATCATGATTTGCGAAAATTGGCCCCAGACAAATACTGTAATGAACAACATACTTTATAGTAACAAATCCGCTGACCTATATTAAATGAGCGTAAGATATAAGTTAGCGTTCATTTAGATATAACAATGGATCTCCGAAAGGTCACGCCTCATCAACTCAATTCTAATCTCAACCATAGGACGTCCACTGCTGGACAGAGGTCTCCCTCATGGTTTTTCATGTAATTATCATGAGGGGTTGTTGCGATACTCACCACGCTTGGCACGCGGGTTGGCGAGCGCAGTGCGTGATGTTGATACACCGGAAGACGCTGCTGCCCATCTTCCGGAGGTATATTCCTCTGATTCTGATATTACTTGGAAGATTCTTACTGCATCCACAGTTAAGATAGGATACGCAACATTGTATTGCCGACACTCCATGCCTGAATCAATAAAATATCTGTAGATATAGCAAACATTAGTTTTCACACTGGCAGTTATCGAACCCGAAACCTTCTGCACCTCAGCCAGCTATTTGACACCGACGAGGTACGAGACACTAAAAGGTATCATCATCATCACTTCAGCCGTAAAACGTCCACTACTGAACACATGCCTCCCTCATGAATATATCTTTATATACATATCTCCATAAGGGGCAGTTGCCATAGTCACCACGCTTGGCAGGCGGGTTGGCGAGCCCAGTATGGGGTGTTGATACATGGAATGACGCTGCTGCCCATTTTCCAGAGGTAGCTCTTAGCAGGCTCTTACTGCATCCACGGGCACGAAAGGAGGGGCAACATTCTACAGCCAGCATCCCACGGCAAAAGGTATATGTATGTCAAATAAAGATTGATACTTAGTTATTTACCTTACAGAGGGAATCGATAATAATTAGCTCCCCAGCCGCACTCGCCGTAGGGATTTGAAGCTAGGTGTCTTGTGCAAGGGTTATACTTATCTATGACGCAGTCTGCACCAAATAAAACTCGGAAACAAGCTTGCCCTAACTTTCAATACCGAAGCTTTATCAACCGACTTAGACAAATAATTTTAATAACCCCTTTGTGGGTAGGTCAGTTGCCCAATAAATCTTTTATTCCAAACTTTGAAAGTCTGAGAGCAAATTAATCAGGATTCAATAGAGAAGGCGTCAATTGATTATTGGAAACGATAGTTCTCTAGAAAGGTATTCGTAAATCATTCTGCTTAAATAGTTTGAACTTTAACGCATTGAGTTAAGTGCCTTTGTTGAGTGAGACCGTAATCTAGTTTATCGTAAAGCACTATTTTGCAATCGCTCTCAACGGGACCAAAGAGCTTTTAGTATAAATTTGTTTATGCTGCAAGGTTCATGAAAATCAAACTTTATAGTCACACACGGATTGGAATAATAAATATTACTGTATATTTCACACAGCACCATCTAGCCCCAAAGTCTCAAAGTCTTTCCTTGTATCAACATCCCGTACTGCGATCGCGAGATAGCGAGTTTGGCAACCCACTCAGTGATTTGTACTTGAAGATCCACGAGGGAGGCCTATGTCTAGCAGTGAACGTCGTTTGATTGATGATAATTCGATTTTAGAAACTCCCTCACAAATTTTAATTATACCCAGCCTATTCTGAAATAAATGAATTTACTCGAAAAGATGACTTCGTCCACATAAATAAAGTTCAACATTAACTGCACAATGCCAAATAGAAAGGGCAAAACCCTCGCGAGATACTTTGTTAAATAGAACCGATGAAATAGATGACAATCTAAATAACTCAGACGCTCTGATGGCATTTTTTTCATTAAGGTTAGCTCTTCCTTCCTAACTTCGGAAGGAATAAAATCGAAGATGGGGCGAGCTTTCCTAGAAAATGCTTAATAACTCTCTTCATAAAGGTATTTGTGTCAAAAAGGTCGAGAAAACATACGATGGCAGGTTGTACCAGTAATAGTACGATGTTAACAGTTACACTACGGTTATGGTTACGGCTCGCTAGTGAGTTGGTCTTTAAGTCGATTCCAAGCGTTTAGCTTTTAACTACGGTATTTCAACTAAATGAAGATAATAGGTTGCAGTGTGTCTGTAGTATCTATGGAAAAATGTTGTAATGCAGTTAAGCCACGTAGTTCTTACGAACACCTTCCGTAGTACAATCCGTAAGCAATACAAGAGTTTTTTCCGACACTTCGAAGAATTATGTCTATTTCCATTGTCAATCCTATTATTCATGGTCGAGAAGTTGAACCTTAACACTGAATAGAAAGGACGAAACCCTCGCGAGATACTTTGTTAAATGAAACTGATAAAGTGAAATAGATGCCAATCCAAATAATTCAGACGCTGCGATGGCAATACAAGAGTTTTTCCAATACTTTGAAGTAGTTTGTCTAGTTCGATTATCAATCCTATTATTCAGACTTTAGAGTACCTATTGACTTGCGATTGTATAGTTGTGGAGCGCTTGTTTGAGGGTTCCCGAATGTAAGTACATACACTATTCCAGTTTCAGCCGACAAGGGGCATTGTGTGAAGGACAATTAAGTAAGTGGAATTACAGGACTTCGTGCTCTGTTTTCGCTTCCAAAAAGTTTAGATTCACAGGTACAATACATGAGTATTATTATTATTTATGTTTTGTATGAATACAAAAAAATAACGCCAGACACTATACCACAGATTTGACTACACACTACGTAGTCCCAAACTAAGCAAAGCTTGTAATATGAAAACCAGATGATTGATACTCGGTGTAGGACGTCAACTGCTCTACGTAGGCCTCCCTAATGGTTCGCCAAGTACTGACCATGAGGCGGTATTGCCACACTCACCACGCTTGGCAGGCTGGTTGGCGAGTGCAGTACGAGATATAGATATACGGAACGACGCTGCTGCCCATCTTCCGGAGGATCTTCCTTGGCAGATTCTTACTGCGTCCACGGACTAGAGAGGAAGGGTAAAAGTCTACTGCACCCCATGTCGTTAAAGCTTGTTTAAAACAAAATTGACGAATTTGTCTTATATGATTATCATATAGCCGATTTTACCTAAAATAGTAGGTAACGTAAGCCCTTAGTCACAAAAACGCAACGTAGTTTTTAAATTCGTGTCATGGATACTTGCCAATACTTTTGTTCTTTTTTCAATAGTTGTAAACGAAGACATTGTAAGGTAGCTTTACCAACAATAATTAAAATAGCTCGAACAATAAGTCGCCTCAAAAAGTTCGAGGCATTTAAAGGCAAGGAGCGTTCAAGTTTCAAGAACAAAGCTTTTAGAGGCATTTACTTTGTATGGTTACCGCTTGTTAATTCGATTAAAATGGAATTAAGGTAATCTGAAAATAATCATTGAAAAACTTCTCGCGCAGTTTATAAGAAACCGTGTTGGCCGAGTGATATTAATAAAATAATAATAAATAAATAATAAATAATGCTGGATAAATCACACAGCATCATCTAGCCCCAAGCTAAGCAGAGCTTGTGTTATGGGTACTAGATGACTGATATACTTAATACATTATACTACATAGATAGATATTTTTATTATATACAGAAAAACACCCAGAACACCTTGAACAAATACCTGCAGATCGTACAGACATTTGTCCCGAGGCGGGAATCGAACCCGCAACCCCTTGCGTCGCAGGCGGACCTTCTCCCGCTGCGCCACAGAGCAAGCAGAGAAATATAACACGTTAATGTTATATTTCTTTTACCGTTAAGAAATATAAGTACCTTAACTTGCGGTGTTTGCTTCCGTACGTTTAGCGCAAAGATCGGGTACTTAAGTCATTTTAGAGCTAAACGTTTCTGTAATCTGTGGCTAAACACCCAAATCTTTAAACAGGTAGTAAAACTAAAGAAAGCCAATCTGAAAACGGCTAGGTGGATTATTTTTATTATTATTATTAATAATTTAAGTTTTACATTTTACTCTTAAAAATTGAAATAACTGGAGGTCACGGGCCTAAGCCAAGTAGTTTATAAAATTAAAAAATTAAAATTTTACGTGACGCCCGATACTTTATAAAACCAGCTTTTTAACAAAAAAACTGCATTTATTTTCGTTTAAAGGCTACGGTGCCACAGACACTCATAGCGGTCAAACTTATAACACCCTGACTTTTGTGTCATGATACCATAACTACGATAAATATACTGTCAAACAAATCTAGCTCTGGATATAGAACCCACATTTTACTATTAAATTACTTTCGTCCACTGCGCCAAACAAGCCGTTAAATTAATTTACAGCAAACTTCATTTAAATTCAGTAAGCTAAAGTCGTTTACAACATAGCCCTGGGTACAAAACACAGGTCACAGCGTTCAAAGTAATATAAGACTACTAGCTTGTGCCCGCAGCTTAAGAAGTATAAAAAAAATAAAAATTCATAGTAAACCCTGTCGCTACACCCAGTCTCGGAGGTAACCTATTTTTTTTAACGTGTACCCTCACTTTTGCATTCTACAAATCATTTCCTTTTATTTAATATCAATTTAATATCACTTTGACTCAATATCAACTTGCCGTGGGGTGCCAGTAGAATGTTACCCCTCCTCTCTCTTGCCCGCGGATGCAGTAAGAGCCTGCTAAGGGATACCTCCGGAAGATGGGCAGCAGCGTCTTTCCATGTATCAACATCCCGTACTGCGCTCGCCAATCCGCTTGCCAAGCGTGGTGAGTATGGCAACTACCCCTCATGGAAATCCTTGAGAGAGGCCTATATTCTGTAGTGGATGTTATATGGCTGTAATGATGATGATGAATATCAATTTTGCGTAAATTTGGAAACATTTGATTATACATTCTCTCTTTCAACCCCATTATATTGCAACCGTCTTAACCGATTTTAATAGAATACATTGAAGGGAGGCCTTTGCCCAGCAATGAAATGATTCAGGCTAACAGTAACAATAATATTTAAGAACTCCGCTAGAAAACCTGCTTTTAAATAATAAATACTGCATTAAAATCAGTTCACTCGTCTATGAGGTGCCACAGACTGACAAACACAACACAAACACACAGAAACACAAACATAGCGGTCGAACGTATAACGCGCCTCTTTTTTATCAAGGGTTTAAAAAGTAGCTTAGGTGTTAATCCTGGTCAATATCGTAATATATCGTATTATAATATAGTAATTGTGAAAAATTTTAGCTCAATTGGTAGCGTAGTTTTTGCTTCATCATTCCAGCCGTAAAAAGACCACTACTGAACAGGCCTCCCTTATGAATCTCTGTGAGGGGTATATAGTTGCCATACTCACCACGCTTGGCAGGCGGGTTTGCTAGCGCAGTACGGGATGTTGATACAGGGAAAGACGCTGCTGCCCATTATCCGGAGATATCCCTTAGCAGGCTCTTACTGCATCCACGGGCGCGAGAAGAGGGGTAACATTCTACTGCCGGCACCCCACGGCAAGTTTTTGCTTAAGGAGGTAACAAACTTCCATACACACAAACGTTCAGATTCATAATACTAGCGAGACATAAACTAGCCTGAAAAATAACTTGATTTATAAACAAATTAATGTAAAGAATTTGCAAATGGGTTAAACTAATAGATATTTAGGGGGCCAAGCCCCCTAATATGCATAGCGCTGTCTGTCTGTCTGTCCGTCCGTCTGTCTGTCCGTCTGTATATTTGACGATTACAACCGAACGCGTTGACCGATTTACATGAAACCTGTTTTGTTAGCGCCGTCTTATTGAGAGAAGGGGACAGATTGATATTAGTGACCGTAACCGGAGTAATAAATTGTGACCTCAAAAGGTCACCAAAAAATAAAAGTCTTCAAATGGCCGAAAACGTCCAAAAACCCAAAAATGTCATTTTTGACCTTTGACCTTTTGAGGCCTTCGCGCCCTTTTCTGGTACACCCTGTACCAATGCTTGTTTAATCACATTCGTAGGCAGAACAAATTCAATCTCCTTCGAAATTTTATCTCCTCATTTAAACAGATAGACATAAATTAAGTGTGAAAGGTGAAAATGCAATTTTCTGAAAATATAGATATAAAAGTATTTGCAATACCTAAAAATAAACAAGTTTTTCATATTTTTATGTCGTTCAGTCTGTCCATCTATTTATTTCAGTCACATAGTTCATACTTTACGAAGAAAACTTAGACTACACTCACATTGTAGTAATTAGTGTTCCGCGCAAAAAATACAAACGCGGGTAAGGGCAATCAGCAGGCAATCAGTTATATAAAAACTTACAAAATTGCCGTGGGTTGCCGGCAGTAGAATGTTACCCGTCCTCTCATGCCCGTGGATGCAGTAAGAGCCTGCTTAGGGATGCCTCCGGAAGATGGGCAGCAGCGACTTTCCGTGTACCTATCAACATCCTGAGCTGCGCTGAGCCGCCTGCCAAGTGCGGTGAGTATAGCAACTACTCCTCATGGAGATCCATGAGAGAGGCCTGTGTTATCTATATATCTAAATATATCTTCTAATTTCGGAACCCTTAGGGCGCTAGTCTCGCTTGCACTTGTCCACTTTATTACTTCTATCTCTAGACTACAGGCTAAGAACACAGAATTCCGCGACAAACGTATCTTCCGGATCAAGGTTAGCGGAATCTGTGTTACATGAATAAGAGATGATTAATTTTCTTACCCTTTATAGGCGGGTCGGAATATGAAATTGGGTATATTGAAGCGATCAATATTTGTATTAAGTTGGTATATCGTAGCTAAAGGATTCCACTTGACAGGGTACTTTGTCTTGTAAATTGAAGATTGGACCTTGAATGAACTTATTACGGAGTTTCGAAATGGGCGTTTAAATAGAAACGACGCTTTAATTATTATTTATGGAACTACGAGAACGCTTGGTTATGGCATTTCAGTCAGCAACATCTAGCTCTAAAGTAAGCAGAGATTATGTTATAAGTACCAGATCGTTGATTGAATACTTAAATATTTTTTGAGAATTCTTTGGAATATTTTTCTCACGGCGGGAATTGAACCCTAGTTTCTGCCGGCCATTACACCAACTAAGCCAGGTCGTCTGTTTTAACGAAGTCATGTTCATAATAACTTTTTACTCTCTATAATGATTGTTCCAAGTTTTAATGTCTCTAAAAATGCTTTCAAGACACTAACTCAGACTTTTCTTTTAACAAAAGCTGACATTAATAAATCAAGAACACGGGTTCCGCTACAAGCACTTTAATGTCCTTCTTAAGGACATAAACTTAATTAACAGCCATTAACTTAAATTGCCAAGAATTACCTGCGCAAAAATACTTTTATAACAAAGAAATAAGGCCTTTGCATCTATTGTACATGATATAAACCGTGTCAGAAACATGTATTCACGCTGCAGTACCTGGGACATTGTTAGTTGGGTTAGGCTTGCCCAGCACCTATACCATATTCTCAGCGAAGTCAGCTATTAGTCAGGAGAAAGACCAGATCAATACGTCTGGAGCTAACTACGCCGCGTTGTTTTCCTTCACCGTTAAAGCACGTGTTAATTAGGCATATGAAAGAAAAATCCATTAATGCACGGTCGGTATCGAACCCACGACATTCGGATTGAAAGTCACATGGGGGTACGTACCACTCGGCCATCACGGCTTTTAATAACGCAAGATGCTCAACCGCACCGTTGTTTGAAATGAAGGAATAGGTTATCTCACGCGTTACTTTTTTCAATAACACTAGGATATGACGGGAATTGATGGTTCATACGGCATGTTAACATGTTTTACGCCCCTTTATTAACCGCTGACCTGACGAACAACGGCGTAAAACATGCGTTCACATCATAGTTTTTATTTATTACGGTAAAGATGTGCCGAAAGAAACAACAAAGAGATCATCAATAAATATGCAGGCGTATTTTATATAAACTGCCGTGGGGTGCCGGCAGTAGAATGATACCTCTCCTCTCATGCCCATGGATGCAGTAAGAGCCTGCTAAGGGATACCTCCGGAAGATGGGCAGCAGCGTCTATCCGTGTATCAACATCCCATACTGCGCTCACCAACCCGCCTGCCAAGCGTAGTGAGAATGGCATACTACCCCTCCTGGAGGTCCATGAGGCATCCATCAAATCTATATATCTATATATCCATCCAAAATCATGATCCATGGCCTGTGTTCATCAGTGGACGTTTTATGGCTGAAATGATGATGATGATGATTTTATATAAATGTTTAGATTGCGAGTGTTTTTTTCCGCTTTCATCGTTCTCTATTGGATGTCAACTCGGGACTATCTTCCTCATGACTTATTTCTTTACACAATTAATGCTATCTTTGGCTAACCACTGCTTAATAAAACCCGCACTCAAGCCCTCCAAACGCAAAATCTAGATAATAGAGTCCTTATAATTAAAGCAAAAAATAATTACAGCGAAAGCTGTATTCAGTACAGAGTTTCACTTAGTAATTAGTTTAGTTTACTAGAATTTATTTGTACCGTAGATAGCTACGGTGCCATTATGAGCAAATTAATCTGTCTCCAATAAGTCATTTTAGTTTTAATTACGAGTACTTACATACCACCGTGGTCGTGAGGTGCTGGCAGTAGAATGTTACCCCTCCTCGTATACCGGTGGATGCAGTAAGAGCCTGCTAAGGGATACCTCCGGTAAATGGACAGCAGTGTCTTCAACATACTGCGCTCGCCAACCCGCCTGCCAAGCGTGGTAAGTATGGCAATTACTCCTCATGGAGATCATGAGGGAGGCCTGTGTTCAGTAGTGGACGTGTTACGGCTGAAATGATGACTTACATACTCATCACATGCCCAGTTTTAGCAAAGCGGGCGACGACGCTGTAGCACAGTATACAGAACCTTAGTGTGTAATAAGGCATTTGGAGGTGCTTTTGGTCCCTTCATAACTCAAAGTCTAAACACAAACGTGAAATTAAATAATTTCACAACAAACTTCATAGTTTCATTAAAATAGCTCAAACGGTTTTCGAGATATCAACATCAATATACAGGCATTTTAATTAGCGAGGTAGCTATTCCTAGCTACTATAATTTGGAAAAAAATACCCGCAAGTGCTGGTCATTAAAGGGGACTTTGGAGCTACAAAAAGATTTAACTAGTTTCAAGGGTTACGCCGAGAATCTACTTATTTAGTTTTCAGAATACGGAGATTACAAGTCGTTGAAACTTGCAGCACGTCGAAGCTGAAGTTTGCTCTCGTTTTGCATCTTTCACAAGTTGCCGCGTAATAAATTTTGTCTCGGACTAGTGAAGTTTCCAACTGACTCATAGCATCGATTTTGAACTTTTTTACAAGACCGTTAGTCTCCTTTTAGCTTGGGATGGAAAATTGATTTAAGTTGCGACGAATAGATTGAAAATGTAGGTGATGTATTTTTTTAAACATTCCCTATCATTATAGACGTTATGACAGGACTTTGCACTCACCGTGGTCCCGGGAAAACTCATCGGATGAGTCTTAAAAAAATACCCAGTTAAATATGTGTAAATAAGATGATATTTGCTAGCTATCGGCAATGTTTTCGAAACGGTCTTTACGGAAGACCAGCGCGGACTGGTCCTGTGCCCGCAATATGCTAAGTAAGGACCCTTTTGCAGCGACAAACCTATATCATAACTTTATTAAACCTGTATGTAATGTTTGTTTTGTAGTTGCAAATAAATGATTATTGATTTAATGGTGATAGTGTTTTTAGATTTTTGGTGTTCTGACGTTGTGTACGTTATGTGCTCTTGGATGCTTGGTGCCCAATCTTATGAGAGAAGCTACGCGAGCACTTTGAGCAGTATATTACTAATAGTTCCAAATGTCAGCTTGAACACGAGCCTTCAGACGTCTCCACTCAGGCCTATGTACTGCTAAGATTCATTATCATCATCTCAGCTAGAGGACTGCTCCATGCCCACTGCTGGACACAGGCCAATGCACACAGGACATGAATCTCCAAGATCATGAAAGTGTTGTTGCTATACTCAGCGACATCATTATGTCTATTTTTTATGGTTAACTCATAGTACCATTTTTCTAAGTAAAATTTTGATGAAAAGTATGCATTAATTGCAGTCTTAACATGATGTGAAAATGTACCCGAATAAGTTTCTATGTACCCAAATAAGTATATACATATGTATATATGTCAATTACCTAATTAATTATTTGTATAACATAAAATAAGATTAATAATGATCTATAAGAATCGGCAAGCGCCTAGCCTACTATAACAAAAGCATAATCTAAGTACACTGAAACGTAAGATGATCGTATTCGGAAAACACACTATAAATACCTGTGACCATGACTTAAGACCATGACCGCCGTGGGGTGCCGGCAGTAGAATGATACCCCTCCTCTCATGCCCATGGATGCAGTAAGAGCCTGCTAAGAGATACCTCCGGAAGATGGGCAGCAGCGTCTATCCGTGTATCAACATCCCATACTGCGCTTACCAACCCGCCTACCAAGCGTGGTGAGAATGGCAACAACCCCTCATGGAGATCCATGAGGGAGTGTGTTCTGTGTTTGTGGCCTGTGTTCCTCAGTGGACGTTTTATGACTGAAATGATGACTTAAGAAGTGGTCAATGACTTTATTATGAAACAAAGAATCAGCAAGTACATGGCAAGTACCCTTAAAACAGCGCCAAGCCCACTCTTACCAAAGTACAATCCACAATCCATTAAGTACTACGGTATGGTACCGGAAGGTCCTCAGTGGAATTCGATTAATTAAAGATGTAATGAGTCCTCTGTTGATAACCCAAAGGTCATAGGTTCAATGAAGCACGACGATTTTTAGCAATTCTATTTTGATTGCCCTTAGTCTGTGAACCTGATGATTGTGTCTAATAACGTTTATTTGTTAAATTAAATTATATGAATATGTTATTAATTTTTATTATCATCTTAGACGTAGGTCAGTTCACTGCTGACAAAAGCCTCCCTGATGGATCCCAGACTTCTAATCATGAGTGAGTTGTTAGCGTACTTACAGCGCTTGGTAGATGGGTTGGTAAGAGCTGTACGGGATGTTGATACACCGAAACGCTGCTCATCTTTCGGAAATATCCCTTGGAAGACTCACAGTGCATTAAGAGAGGAGTACATTTGGCACCCTAAGGGTATTTTAAATAATTGTTTTGTGTTATATAATTAAAACAAACAAAATTGGAGCTTTATTGGATATGAGCCCTGTGTATAAGGAAGGTTGTAAGACAACTTGTCTCTGTACCTACTGTAGATCTGATACAATACAATTTTTACCGACTCTTAGGCTGTGGTCACGAGGTCAGCGGCGCGGAAACGGGGCATTTTAATGCATATTTTTATATGGAACTAGTCTTGAAGGCAGCGGCGCGGGGAGCGGTGTACGAGCGGTTGCCTGCACGTGTGCATTGACGCAGTGTTGCATTGTTTTATTTTTTTTAACTACGCCGCGATTTTTTAAAATATTTATACATTCAGTCGGGTAACACATTTTTTTCACGAACAAAGACACTAATTCACCATTAACATTACGCTGCTTTAGCGTCTGCCAGATGACTTCGAGACCGTATTTGCGTTGCCGCGCCGCCCGCTCCCCGCGCTGATGAATTCGTGACCGCAGCCTCAATGCGATGAAAACGAGAGAACAGCTTGGCTATAACCACATTAAATTATATACTACTTGTTAACAGTCCTCCCGCGACCAAGAACGCTGAAATGTGTTCGAAACGTCGGGAAAATAATAAAAAAGGTACGCGATAAAATCCTGTAATTTTAAAACTAATAAATATATACTACTTACTAGCTTGTGCTCGCCGCTTTGCATGCTTTGTACCCGGATAAAAAGTAGCTTATGTATTAATCCTAGTCAACATATATACGTTTGCAAAATTTCAGCTCGATACGTATGCTAGCTTTTGCGTGAAGAGGTAACAAACCTCCATACAAACAAACTTTCGGCTATATATTACTAGTGAGATTATCGTCCGAATAGTCAATCTTCTGTTTAGTATTTGACCCCTGGATACTTTCACAGCACCATATAGGATAAAAACCAGACGTATCTTTACTACGGCTTAAATAAGATAAGATAAGATAAGATAATTTATTCAAAAATCAATATAAATTCACAATAAATTACAAAAGCCGTATTTATAAACTATTTAAATGTACTAAAATATCTGTGTCTGAACTAGGATAAACCTGTGTTTCAGACTAGTGGGACTTACATATACTTATTGTAGGTAAATAACATAACAATCATTATAATTAGAAGACTTAAATGGAACAGTTTCATATAGATTTTATAAACTAAAACTAAGCTAAATTTTTACACCTACATAGTATGTTCGTTAAAAACGCTTGCGTAACATTTCATTCTTGGAATACATGGTAGTGATAATAGAGTAACAGTTAGTTACTTAGTTATTGCTAATAACTTTTCTGTATCATCATAAGACATGCTCTGAAGTGTTTTTATTAAAGATATTTTACAACTATTATAATTTAATGGGAAAATGTTAGCTATCATATTAAGTCTATTGTAGAGAATTGGACCTAGAAAATTATAAAATTTAGTTGAGAAGGCATGTTTTGTTGAGGTTGACCGGGGGCAAACAATATAATTACGTCTTTTGTTAGTAAACTCTGTGCTGTAGGGAAGAGCTGTGTGTTGTTTTAGTACCACATTTAATATAAATAACTGCCGAACTGTTAGCACTTCGCAGGATTGATATAGAAGGTAAGTAGAAAAAATAAAAGGTCGGAAAGTAGCTACCTTAAGTACGGCTCTTTGAGCTCTCTCGATTGGAAGTAATAATGATTTACCTACTCCGCCCCAAATAGAAATGCAGTATGACAAAATGGACTGGCAAAGGGCAAAGTAAGTTTGTCTTAATAATTTCTGATCCGCAATACAACGTAACTTTTTGAATACGAATATAAACTTACGAACTCTATTGCTTAAAACATCTATGTATGGTCTGAAAGAAAGAGTATCATCTAGCAAGATACCCAGATATTTTATTTTGTTTATATTATTAAATACCACTTTTATATTAATAAGAAAAAATATATTAGTCAGAAATCTATTTCGTTCTTAATTTATGCACTAGGCGAATTAATTTTAAACCAAGTCCAGCGGCCAAATCTTGCAATCTGAATTAAAACCATTTCCTGCCATCTGATTGAAATAATATTTTGTAAACCTTTAGTTCAGGTGAAAAAAAACAATATGAAACACTCAAACTCTCACAATCGCCACTAATAGGAGATGATGTATTTTTTGTCAAACCCCTTTAGGTATCAAATAAAAGGGCTTTTATAAGCTCAGTTTAACTGTTACCATTGCGTTCCGATTCAGGCCACGTTTAATTAAAACCGGACAACCGGACCGACTCTGACCGGACCGGAGCTCACCGCCCACCTCGTCAACGAGGGTTCCGTAAGTATGTAGTAACATAATAAAATATAAGTAAAAATTTTCAAAATGCTCAAAAAGTTTCGGTAACCCATACAATTTATGACCGCGTTGCTTAACCTGGATGATTGATTTCGTACTTTTTTTAAGGACGATTTTCTTTATTATTACATTGCAAATGTATATTTTTCTCTGTATTTACAGAATAAGACGATAAACCTTGCCAAATTTTATAGTTTTAAGTCTACGCGAAGTATGATTTTGATTCCTTTGAAAATTTTGATTTTGAAAATGTCAAAGCATGTGTTTTTGCGGCATAAAAAGCCGTATCTTTTTTTCAGGTTAACTTAGAATATCGATTTTTATCACAGCTTAAAGAGGCTGTAGATTTGAGCATTATGGTTTTAATTTCAACTCGATACCTCTACACATTCTCGAGATAAAGGGTCTTGAGAGACCGACAGGCGGACGGACAGACAGACAGAACGTAGATGTAGACCAAAGTAGCGATATATAGATTGTGTTAATGAGGATATGAGGAAGAAAGGAGTAAGTGACGAGTTGGTTTTTGAGAGAGGAGAGTGGAAGAGGAACACATGTTGTGCCGACCCCACCTAGCGGGGGATAAACCCAGGGAGATGATGATGACATTTCATACTTTCAAAATGACCGTCGTCACAAGATACAGGATGATGTATTTTGGATAATACCCATAAGATGAGTATTAAGAAGAACCTTGTTTTTAAACATTGACATGCTAACCATTTCAGGTCACGTTCGAAAAAGCAATTTCCTCCAATTCAATGGCAACTTCAAGCTCTTCCCAATGCGTCCACAATTGATTTGTTGTGCGTATAATCGTGACGCAGCTCGCAATACTATTGAGTGGATTTATTGAGTTGGAGTGAATCATCACAACAAAAGATTGAATTGAACATTATTGGGGCTATTTCATGATTGAAACAGCTGAAATGGAAGGAAAAATTCTATTGTTTTTATTTGGTTTGTTTTATTTTATTCTTACGCTTCTTTTTAATTATTCCACGACGTTTCCGGGTCTTAACGAGTTATTGTCGTTAACAACAGCGACAGAGTACGAAGAGTTTTTTTTCAAACATTGTCGAGAATAAAAACCCGCATTTGCCAGAAACTGAATAAAGGGATTTGGAATATACAATGTTAGAAATAGTATTTTTAGCTCCCATTTACATTTCATGAGATAGATAGAACAATGTCACGCGTTGTAACATGTTTTTGGTAAAATTTTAAAAAAATCTACCTTCAAAAGTTTGACGCGCGTATTTTCCTCTCTAGTACAGTCAGTGAGAGAAGTGTCTACTCTGATCCCACAGTCAAGTTATAAAAAAAATGCTTTGTGGGATTATGTTAACTAAGTTATATTTTTAATCATCATCGCAGCCATAGGACTGCTGTTCACGTCCACTGCTGGACACAGGCCTCCCTCCTACATCTCCAAGATCATGAGGGGATTGTTGCCATACTCTCCACGCTTGTCAGGTGGGTTGGCAAGCGCAGTATGGGATGTTGATACACGGAAAAACGATGCTGCTCATCTTCCGGAGCTATCCCTAAGCAGATTCGATTGTATCCACGAGCAAGAGGGGAGAGGCAACATTCTACTGCCGGCACCTCAGGGCATTAATATACAATTTTGTTTATTTACTTAAGATTACAAAATAATGGCATGAGGTGCCGTATATAGAGGTATATCATTGTATAATTATTATTTTTTTATGTTAGATAGGTTAGCTCTTGATTTCATCCTTACTATCGCAAGAATGAGATCGACGATGGAGCGAGCTTCCCTAGAAAATGCTTATTAACTCTTTTATTAAACGTAATCGGATCATATAATTATAATTATTATGATTTGGGCTCAGACAAACATAATACGATAAATACCCGGTCAAACATGTGTTAATAATATGTCGTGATTACGAAAGTTTAAAAAGACTTTGCCACTTTTGTTTCGGAGTATCCATATCTTCAGTATGCGTTGCTTATATGGACGTACTTTCGCAATACGTAAATGTCGGTTTTGTTCACAATGTTTGTATCTCTGATCTAAAAGAGGCTTTGCATAGTAAAATGTAAGGCTTTTACATCTATTATTATAGACTAGTTGTTGCCCGCGGGTGTTAAACCCTTACTGCGGTGTTGCGGTCGCCTCGCGGTCGAGGGTGAGGTTCGACCTTAGTCACAACTCTGTGTCCGTGTTGTCGCTGTGGTCTTCGGTGGGCAGCAGCTACCGGGCGTATGGTCTGCTGTGGGGTAAAGTCTAAAATAATGTCGCTTCGCCGGAGCATGTTCACCACTAGGCGGGTGATGAAGGGATCCAGGGTCTCTCTCTATCTCTTGAGATTTCGCTGTATGGTGGCGTTCCGGACGAAGCGAGGCACGTCCACTATTGCTCGCAGGCACAAGTTCTACTGCGCTCTCAACTGCCGTCTTTGGCGTTCGCTGGTGAAGGCGTACCACGCCAGGGCAAGTCTTATCTGTAGAGAGATCTGTGGAGCGGTCATGTTCCGTCACAGCGCTATCCTCACCGCTTTCGCCGATATGCAGGCATTTTTAGCTTGTTTGGCCATTGTCAAGCCTTTATCTATGTTTATGGGACCATAATAATTATGGATGGTGATGTTTCGGAGACACTTGTTATTGATTGTGATTTTCGGACAATCCTTTTCGGAGACAAAATGGGCACCCGACGAAGTGGCATAGGCTGTTTCATCTGCATATAGGGCCAGAACCGTGCCATCTGGGCATGGGATGTCGTTGGTGTTCCACGAGCAGCAGATAGGCGACAGGCAGCTACCCTATGGCGGTCATACTCCAGCGAATATGGGGCGTTCAGACGATAGATGTTCTTCTACTCTTATCCTGATCTTGCGGCTGTGCAGGAAAGATGCTACCGTGTTGGTGATCATTGACATTGTCTCCATCTGCAGCAGCTTGTAAAGTAGCCCGTCGTACCAGACTCGTTCGAAGGCCTTCTCCATGTCCAGGAATACTGCGATGCCGTGCTGCTTCTCGTTTCTCACCAAGGTCAGGTGGTGCAGTACCGTGGACAGTTGTAGGGTAGTGCTGTGCTCCGACCAAAATCCAAACCGCTCTGTACGGGGCTATATCCCCTAGAGTTTAAATTTCAAAAATCCCCTTCTTAGTAGGCGGTTTTGAACCAAGACCAGTACCCTGAAAATTTCAAGTCTCTAGAATTAATGGTTTAGGCTGCACGTTGTCAATCATTGGCAACTGGTATTTATGCTTGTCAGGATGTCGATTGTCAGATCTACTATTTTAGGCACAAAAATATTAATAAGGTAAATATTTTAATTATATACATTTATCTTATACTTACATATTTATCAAGCGTAGAAACACCCATACCCAAGACGCTTACAAAAAAGAAAACATTGTTCCTCGACGGGGATCAAACCCGCAACCTCCAGCGTCTCAACCAGTTATAAAGCCAACAGAGCAATCGAGGTCGTCAAATATAATATATGAAATATGAGTACTTAATATCATAGAACACCTCTGGCAAGATTTATCTCTAAATGGATCTATTGTAAACTTGACGAAGTTAGAGCCTTGTCTGTAAACCCAAACAATCTTATATTAATCAGTACTAAGGTCTTGTATAGACGAACTGCTAATATAAAGGTTTGAAAACCAGTGGCCTTATAAAAGCAATATGTTTTTTTGACAAAATCCTTTGGTTGAAGCGCTTTAAGTAAGAACTCTACTTTTCTTTTATAGTTGTTTTATGATAGTAAAACACATTATATAGACAGCAGCTATTTTACTTAACGATTGTAAAGATATTACAAATATTTTTACGAGTGAACACGCAAATTTTAGCCGAGCCAATAGCCATATGGTGTAAGCAAGTTCTTGAGACAGCAAGCTTGGTGTTGGCCCACCAGCTAGCTGGAGTGATAATTTGCGAACGGTTGCTTGCAGACCTGGATGCGGCAAGCCGAAGACAGGGCGAAATGCTGCAAATTTGGGGAAGTTTATGTCCAGCAGTGGACTAATATAGGCCGGTGATGATGGCGATCATGATCCCAAAAAATACCCGGCCACAGGGTGGGTATTTACTAGTACGACGTGTTCTTATCTTATCTCTGACAAGACAATTCGCTGAAGCTTGTTTCCACAGTGGCAAGACTGCAGACGTACAAAACCATAATGCTGTTTGAAACCTACCCTAAGTTGATATTAATTACACCTACCCTTGACACGTGGTTACACTAACTCTTCTGAGTACACTGAGTACGTTGTTTTAGTTTGTACACGTCACGCAAACTAAATTATAATTAAGAATTCTAATTCAGTGAATTACGTGCTTTTGCGAAAATGGCGGTAGTTAATGAAGTTTTCTTTAACATCTCAAGGTTATAGTAAGTTCACCTTGTTTTATTTGGACAATCAACTCCAAATATGTTAAAAGCATTATTTTGATATCCATAAAATGGTTAGTCCCTCGCTCTGACAGAAACTTTATATCTATCTCGTTTATATCTATTTCCAACTTAAAATATTAGCAGGATTTACATGCACCAAATATTAAACTCGGAAGACTTTCACGTAACTTTATGATTTTACCCAATTGTCATGTGAAACCCAACAGGGTATGAAAAATCGCCCGTAACTCCAAACTTCTGGTCGTGGCAGTTTTTCACACATATCAAATATCGATAAATCGACTGTCGATATGGGACATCCCTAATCTTGAATAATACGCAACAGCGGTCCCGCATTACTCTCAGTATGCGGTCACGTGGGTGAAAGGACTCGCAAACCGTTACATAATGCCGTCACTATTTAAACCATTAACTCTGTCTCGGAATTTCGAATTAATTTTGTTTGTTTAGACTAGACTAGCTTGTCTAGAACTATGGTGCTTTTAGTTGTTTGAAATAATTTTAAGTCATTTGTTTTTTTAGTTTTGTCAGTTGTTTGAAATAATTTTAAGTAATTGAAAAGACACCAATTTTATACATTTAGTTGATTTTTTTGTGGACAATTCTGTACTAATTAAATAAAATTTTATATTTTGGTTTATCAACATCATTATCTTAGCTGTAGGATGTTCACTGCTGGACATAGACCTCTCTGTCATGTATTTCCAAGTACTTATCATAAAGGGGTTGTTGCTTTACTACTCATGATGGCGTATGCTCCATACACCACGCATAAAAGGCGGGTTGGAGAGCGCAATACGGTATGTAGATACAAGAAAGACGCTGTTGTTCATCTTCCGGAGGTATCTCTTGGCTGATTCTTACTGAGAGGAGGGGCAACCTTTTTCTGCCGGTACCCCACGGCATATTCTGGTTACTTTTCAGAATGAGTATGATTTTGATAAGTTATATCTAACCTTGACGCACTCTAACACATGAACCGTTCACAACTCGATATGGCGCAGCTTAAAAATATTAACATACATATCAAAAATATATAAAGAATAAAACGTGTACGGATACGGGGTGTAAGGGGTTCTAAACAACACCTCTCGGAACCCAAGCCAACCTCATCGGCCCGTGGCTCGTACCGACCAACAAACAAGGCTCTGGCGCTGGGTTACGGTCCAAACCCGTAGGAAGGAAGGCCTTTGCCCAGCAGATGTAACGGGCGTATAAAAAAAATACGTCATCGATTAAAAAGATGTAATAATAGATATAGTATCGATACAATCATCGACAAATTCACACCCGTTTAAACCACTAGGGGTTCACACCGCACATAACTCTCCCTAGCGTGGTATTTGAAACACGTCTCATGTGATGCCAGATAATGCCACGTTCACACCTCTATCGGGAGGCTGAGGTAGTCTATATCAGGTGTGAGGTAGGCTGTGTACTTATTGACATCAAAACATGTTTTTCTCATTCCTTTATACGTTAATTTAGAACGTCAGAAAGAGACAGAGTTGATATTATTAGGACATAGTAAGGTCTATGCCGCAGCAGTGGAATAATATAAGCTGGTGACGTGACTGTCTTTTAAAAAGGAATATTCCACATTTCTGTTGTGATTCACTTAAATTAATTTGTTTCTAACGCCAGTTGCATATCTGACTTAAGTCTGGGAAATAGTCAACTTTCTTAGATCGGTAAAAGTAACTTAAAACTCAATTTGCATGTGAAACTCGTTTTAGAACCTCGTATAGAACTTCATTTATTTATTTTACACGTATCTAATGGTTATTTACTTTCTTTATCGAACGAGCTCATAATTTACGAGCAGTAAGATGTCTTTAACGTGCAAACTGCAGTTTGAGTAAATAGCACTGCTAAATTATCACTGAAGCCGTGGGGTGCCGGCATTAGAATGTAGCCTCTCCTCTTTTGCTCGAGGATGCAGTGAGAACCTGCCGAGGGATACCTGCGAATAATAGGCAGCAGCGTCTTTCTGTGTGTCAACATACCGTACTCGCCAACCAGCCTGCCAAGAGTGGTAAGTATGGCAACAGCCTCCTCATGCTCTTGGAGATCCATAAAGGAGGCCTATATCCAGGTGTGGACGTGATGAGAACAAAAATATGAAATCATATATAGGGTGCATTAAATACGGGGACAGGAGTCCTACGGCTGAAATGATGAGCACTGTCAAAGTGAAACTCCTGAAAAGCGTTCTACAGTACCATCTGTGGCCTGCCTGATCCTGATATAGGTATGTCATCATTGCGGGATTACGCACGTCATAGTGTGTACGGAACTTAATTAGAACGGTAAAGGGTTTCGGAAACCTTCACCTTACGGACCTTTTGGTTCGAAAGTAATCTTGTTAAATCAACCTTTTCCTTACTGATTCGATTTTACGCATTCTCTTGAAGATTGGACAAAACAGCTTTACGTTGTCTATCCCATAGACGGTTAATGGCAGCGTACGGTTGGTATTACGAATTTTGTAGTGATGTGGTGATTTTTAACTTTATTTTTTAAAGATTTTTGTATACATTTTTCAGTTATGTATGCATAAATTATAGATTTAACTTAGAGGATGATATACCTCCTGGGCAAGCTTAATCCAGCTAGCAATGTCCCAGTCATTGCAACGTCCCTGCATATCAGTTGCTAACGCTGTTTAAATCGTGTACAACAAATACAAAGGCCTTTGTATATGCATACATAAATAATAGCTATACCGCAACAATACTGTTGCGGTTGCACCCGCGCGCCGACATGTTTTTCAAATAGACAAGTACTCGAACCAGCCAGCTTTCAATAAACGCCCAAATATCAGGATGACGGGGATGCCATTCCTACGCGTGCAAAGCACATTGAATTAGCAATTTCCCAAAGTTTGTATAAATATTACTTTTAAATAATCAAAATGGCGATAAAATTCCGTTAAACTTTCTGAAGAAAAATAAAAAACCTCACCAAAAATGTGTTTAGGATTCCGGACCCAAATGGTAAAAAGGAACCCTTATGGAATCACTCTGTCTGTCTGTCTGTCACAAATGGATATCTCGAATATCTAGTTCATGTGGGGTATTATCATAAAGGATTTGTACATTATAAATCAGTTATTAGTTTTCCTTTAAGCCGTATCGTTTTTGAGTTATTTACAAAATTGTTGAAAAAACGACCGCTCCTCTACCCTTATCTCCGAAGCAGGTAAGATATCTGTCATCTGAAATTGGTCGGCTAATAACTTTAAAATGGTGTCTATTGTGGCTGGCTTATTTGATTTAGCAATTCCATGAAATAGGAAAATTTTGCGACGTGCTGCGGTCTCTTGGCGGTCATGTCCCAGCATGAGAAGCTCAATTTGGGATCGCATTGTGCTCACAGTTTTCCAGATGACAGCTTTGAAATCAATAAACTCAAGAAAAGTGTTTCCAGATCCTTATGTGGCTGTGGTATCGTGGAATTAGATGTTGAACCTGTTGATGTTGAAGCTAGATTTTTGATTTGGCCATCCATCTGTAGCATGCGGGCTTCAAAAGTTTCAGCCAATTCGTCCATGTTGGCAATGAGCTTGGCATATAGATCCATTGTTTGTTTTTGTGTTCAGTGGGGTGAGCGGAAAGGAGAAATTTATATCACCAGCGAGTGTGGGAGGACGTAAGATTAATAATACCAACTATTTTCATTAAATAAATAGTGAAAATAATTTTAAATGTTTATAAATATAGGAGCAATATTTTTTTTAGGTGTGTACACTTCAACTACCCACAACCAAAAAAACAATATTTCTGAGGAAATAATTTATACACCGGCCGTTATATTCCTATATTAGAATATATATTATATTCCTACCGAGCGAAAATTGTTAAATTGAAAACTGAATTGTCTCAGAAATATATTTATCTGCTTACACAAGTCATAACAAGGCCATAATTAAATTGAAGGGGTCTTTAACGAGCTCTAGACAATGAACCTCTAAGGTATTAGGCGCCGAAGCTAAATTTAATTTCACGCAACGATATCTCAAATAGTTTGAACTTATTGTTCCTTCTCGTAAATTTCGTTTAGAAAGTTACGACGAACTGGGCCTCGTAAAGCCCAAATTTAGAACCAACTTGAGTTTCTTGTATTTTGAGTATTCCCGATTGCATGGCTTGTTAAAAGTTACAAGAAGTGGATGCTGAATTTATTATGTTTTTACATCTATGGGATCATCATCGTCTCAGCTGCTTGACGTCCATTGCTGAATATAGACCTCCATCATTGATCTTCAAGTACTTTCTGTAAATCAACATCGGTTTGGCGAGGTGCCAAGCGTGTCGAGAATGGCAGTAACCCCCTCATGATCAGGACTTGGAGATCCATGAAGGTCATTCTACGGCTGACCCTACTCTACAGTTCATGCTTGAACAACTGAGCACAGCAAGCTTCCAGGTGGACATGCGCAGAGGAATATTAAAGTCGGGGGTGTGGAGATTGAACATGTTCATGAATACATCTATCTGGGCCAAATAGTTTTCTTCCAGGCGAGGCAAGAGATAACACGACGTATTGAAAACGCTTGGAAGAACTATATTGATTCATGAAGGAAATCGTGGAAAGACCTCTTCCGCTATCCTAAAAAATAAAGCTAATGGACATGTGCATTCTCCCCATCCTCACGTACGGTGCCCAGACTTCGCCTCGGGGTATACCTATAATGGGGTATGTATAGCTATGTAGCACAGTATCCTGGGTGTCAAAGTAGCTCATAAAACAGCCCAGCTCCAGTGGGAATGGGCTGGACACTGAGTCGTGTACCCCCAGAACACTGCGCAAAAATAACCACTGATTGGGTTCCCCAGCATAGACGACCAGGCGGCGATGGAGGGACAAGCTTAACTCCTACAGCGAAGAATGGCACGAGAAAGCACATGATAGAAATCAGTGGAGAGAGGGAAGGGAGGTCTTTGCCATGCAATAGGAAGGATCAGGCTCAAATGAAATAAATCAAACATCATAATTATGTAAGTTGAAATAAACGTTTAATATTTTTTTACCGATGACTCGGTTATATTTTAACTTCTAAATGTAAGGAAGGCTTTTGTTTTTATAGAGTTTTGCTCCCTCATTTATATGTACTGGTTGCAGTCATCATTTCAGCCATAGGGCGTCCACTGTTGGACATAGGCCTTCCTTATGGATCTACAGGTATTGCGAATCCTTCTGACTGGTTGCATTGTTTACTCATATACCCACTTAGCATTCCATGGCTGTGGCAGCCGTAGTCATGGCAAGATAGACACGGCAGGCAAATGCCTTCATTTCTATTCTTTGCTATTGCTATTATTCTCTCATCAGTACAATGAACTGTCAAGAACACAGTTTTGATCAAGTTATGCATGCACGTTACTTTATTTACGTGACGTTAATGAACGCTGTCTTCATTATAAAGTGAGAAGAAGAACCGCAGGGCAGATACGGCAAACTTACGGCATACATTCATGTAGGTATGAGTTTATCTATCTATCTATAGTCCTGGGATGCTGGCAAAATAATTTTACCCATCCTCTCGTGCCCGTGGATGCAGTAAGAGCCTGCTAAAGGATACCTCCGGAAGATGGGCAGCAGTATCTTTTTGTATATCAACCCACCTGTCAACCGTGGTAAGTTGACAACTGTCCCTCATGGAGATCCCTAATGGGGCCGGTGTTCAGAATGGACGTTTTACGGCTGAATAATAATAATAATAATAAATAATGCTCGACAAATCACACAGCATCATCTAGCCCCAAGCTAAGCAGAGCTTGAATGGACTTATGATGATCTATAGTCCGTAAAACATAAAAAAACTTTAAAAATACACTTAACACATTACTGACAGCCCCAAGGCTGGATGATGTAAAAACTTAAAGAATTATTTAAATACGATTTCAATATTTTATGCAGACCGCAAATACCGAAGACCGTGAAATGGCACACCATTTCAAGGCGGTCTGCATAAAATATTGAAACTAAAAGAGCTGCCAAGGCGCTGTGTTTCCGTCAGTTTTATCTAGGGACATTATTTCCTTGATAAAATTGCTGAATATTAAATTGATGGCAGCAGCTCGTTACCGTATGGCGTTGGCAAGCAGCGAGGCTGTGATGTCAACATTCATGCTACAAATTGAAGAATTAAAATGTTTGAGCACAAATATTGATTTTAGAGATCAGCCACAATTGACCTACTGAAACTTTTTAACAAAGAAACTGAATTACTGCTTGTAACGGAACTTCGATCGTTACGCTAACTACAAAGATGGGCACTAGATTGTAAAAGTTTACTGAATCACGTTGTCCTGGAGCAGAACCAACTTGGAACTAATTAAGGTCATCGGAGAATGCAAGAAACAATTAAAAAGCGTCTTAAAAACCGTAAAAGTACTGAGTTTCACAATGCAAAACATCATTTCACATTAAGTTCGCATAAAAAGTATGTATTTTTAAGTTTGAGCATAAAGTATTTTTTTCTGTATTTTATTATGTAATGCCTACGGATGAACATATACAAGTGCTTTAACGGTGAAGGAAAACATAGTGATGCAACCCGCAGCTCAGTCAGCTTTAGACGTATTGACGTTTTCTTTCCTAGGAATATTAGCGATTGAGTAGAGAACCCTATCTATGGTCTATACCATATTTTTTATTTACAGATATGTTTTCTTAGCACCTATGTGCTGTAGCATAATCAATATAAAGATCTCCTTGGCATAGCAGTGACTCGCACATTATAAACACCAGTTACTGATAATGTATAATGTATAAAAGGCGGATTTGCAGTAAGACTTACGGTATACGGAAAACTTATTAAGGACAAGAAAGGTTTATTGCAACCATTTTAATTAGCCGTAAGTGTCCCACAGCTGGGCAAAGGTCTCCCCCCATCTCTCCATGCTTCTCGATCTGCCGGCAATTCGACCCATGCGCTAATTGATTGATTGGTCTAACTCGTTACGCCATCGCTTCTTAGGTCTAACGCGGCGCCTCAGCGTGTCTGAGTGGTGATATCTTCGAACATGCGGCAATCATGACCAGCCCAGCTCTTTTTCAGTTCTGTACCTTTTTCAGATACCTCGACAATTTGAGTCTTGGAGCGCAGTGCTGTATTACGTACCTACATACCTTATTTTATTATAAAATGAGAAAATAAACTCTAGTATAGATTAGTTACTAGTATTTTGTGCTCGATATAAATGTAGGTGTTGATGATAATAACTAGTTTACTCACAGGTAACTTGTTTTCTCACGCTAATTTTTACGTACATTCTATGGATGCCAGAAATTGTACTTTCCTTAAACCACAATTCTTAGATAATTGGCAAATCTTTTAATAACACATTCCACCTACCCGCATAAAACACGTAAAACGTAAAGAAGCTAAATGCTAAATTTACATACATCTAAACAACTAATTATTCATTCACAGAGCGTGTCTCTCACAGAACTAGTCTTAAACAAAGTAACTCTATTGCCAGCTTACAAACTATTTTCATAACGTATTTACTTTGAGCCAAGACAATAAAAATTCAAATATTCGCACTCATATTAGAATAACATATCAAGCCAGTAGTAAATTCACCCAAGCAGTATATTCACAAACAAATCTCGCATGTGACCGCGTTCAAAGGTATGCAATATGCAAATCGTTACCGCAAATATTCGCTAACTCCTACATCTCTGCATTCGTGTTATTCGCGCAAACGCAATACGATGAAATACTTAACTAGCTTTTGTTTTATTTACCGAATCTGGTAACAAATGAATTATGCAATAACCACTCGTTACCGCAAATATTCTGAAAACCTACCTTTACCGATAATCTTATCAACATTCAATACGATGAAATACTTGACTAGCGTTATATACCTAAAGTGAAGGAGAGCTTGAAATAATTAAATACGAGGAGTACGAGTTTACCTCAATTCATGATATCAACATAAAGCAGAGGTGGTGTTATTTCAAAAAAACACGAATTATATCTTATTTCGTGTTTTTTATAGATACCTTGACAAATTGACAAGTTTTCAAACACATTAATATTTTACATGTAATCGGCAGGCTGATTATATATCACGCGAAAGTTATGTTTAACACACAGTTATGTGAAACGACATGTTTAAGACATATCATACGACATGTTATATTTATAACATGTCATACAACATGTTGTGTTTATAACATGTCTTACAACATGTTATATTTATAACATGTCATACATGTTATGTTTAAGACATGTCATACGACATGTGTGCCGCCGTGGGATGCCGGCAGTAGAATGATACCCCTCCTCTCATGCCCATGGATGCAGTAAGAGCCTGCTAAGGGATACCTCCGAAAGATGGGCAGCAGCGTCTATCCGTGTATCAACATTCCATACTGCGCTCACCAACCCGCCTGCCAAGCGTAGTGAGTATTGCAACTACCCCTCATGGAGATCCATAGGGAGGCCTGTGTTCATCAGTGGACGTTTTATGGCTGAAATGATGATGATGATACGACATGTTATGTTTATAACATTGTTACAATAACAATTTATAAACATAACATATCGTATGACATGTCATACGACATTTAATGTTTAAGACATGTCGTAACACTTGTTGAAAATTAAACTTAATCTAAACATCAAAAAATGCCAAGTAATGAGCTTCACTCGATCACCAAGACGTATTCATCCCACTAATATTATAAAGACGAAAGTTTGCTTGGATGGAGGTTTGGTACCTCTTCATCGATCTGGCGGGCACTACAAAGATCTTGCCTAACCTATAGTGAGAACATTTAATTTATTCGTTCGTTTCAGCCGTAAAACGTCCACTACTGAACACAGGCCTCGCTCATGGATCTCCATGAGGGGTAGTTGCCATATTCACCACGCTAGGCAGGCGGGTTGGCGAGCGCAGTACGGGATGTTGGTACACGATAAGACGCTGCTGCCCATCTTCCGGAGGTATCCCTTAGCAGGCTCTTACTACATCTATGGGTATGAGAGGAGGGGTAACATTCTACTGCCGGCACCCCACGGCACATTTAATTTATTATTAATACAATATTATTATTTTTATATTTTGTTAATGAGTATATGTGTGCCTTATTTTTGTATACCTGATTGTTATTTTTTTGTATTTGATTTTAAATGTTGGTATTGCATTAATTTTTAAAGTGCATATGAGTTATAAATAAGTTTCTTTGTCGTACAATATGAAACTCTAACCTGAATTTTAATTTTTTAAATATGAAAGATGTAACGATTTAGACTAAGTATCTGTTAAATTACATTTATTTTTGAACAATAAACAACAATTACTCTATACCAGCGTAGAACGTAGGTATAGAACTATATTAGGGAATCGTCTGAAATAGACGCACAGGTCAAATGAAAAAATTATGATGATTATGACGTAGAACGTCGTAAAACTTTACAGCACCTCCTGTAAAACTATGGCCAAAATATTCAGTTTCGATCAGAACAATGATCTGAGCACTGGTATTAATAATAAGGCATTTTATACCAACGAGGTCACATACCACAGCGTCGCAAATCTCTCTTCTCGCGCTCGTTCGCTCGACAATAACTACTAACGTAAATTCTACCCTTATAAAGTGCCCTTAAGATATACCCTTAATCTTTCCCCGGTCCGCCATTTCATCGTTTTATCATCTTATCTTTGTAGTATATTGATTTCTTGGGTTATATTAGCCACGGTGAAGGTGTTTATAGACAAGTCGTTAATGGTTCTCTGGGAATTTACCTATCCCTTACTACATTTAGGTGTATATAGGAGTATTTAAGTTTGAGATGAGGGCTTCATTAACAATGACCTACTTGTAACTTGTAATAAAAAAGTGACTGAGTACAAATATTACGTTAACTTAATTATTTTTCTCCATATGTGTTAAGTCTCTCCAAGTTTGCGGAATAAAATATAGAATCGAGATTTTTTACTCGATTGCAATACTGAAAAATTGAGTGTAATTTTTAAGCTTACTGTAAGATTATTAGGGAAGTAGCTGATAGTAAGCTTAAAAATACTCTCAATTTTTCATTTTTGCAATCGAGTAAAAAATAGCGATTCTATCTTTTATTCTGCAAACTTTGAGATACTTAACTTCAAGAAAATGTTTAAGTAAATAAGTAAATTGGCCTTACATGTCGTTTGAGATGTCTTTTCTAACCTAAAATTTATTTGACCATATGAATGAATGAATGATAATAACTTTATTGCACACCAACTTAAAAATAACACAAATACAGGAAAAATAATAACAAATTAATGTACAATAGGCGGCCTTAAATGCACTAAATAAATATCCATACATCGATTCACGTAACACCCGCCCACTAAATATAGACTTAGACTGAGTGCTAAGATATAATAAATGATACAAGGAAATAACGTAAATCCGTCCCCTTCAATCTTCTATTTTGCGAACTAATTCCCCTCATCGTACATGGCAACCAATCATGGCAAACTTGTAGTTCTGGATTTAACCTATATCGGGCCTGAAACACCTTGTTTACGCTTGTTTCCATTAAAGTTCACGAGCCCAGAAATAACCTTCCGTAATTGTTGATGCGAAAACCAATCTTCATGCGGAAATAGACCGTCGCTTGAGTGTAGTACCTATCTATCAGCCCATATTCAGTTCAGCTACTGTCGGGTAGGCCCCCTCTTTAACACTCCTTTTTTTTCTCGTCATATTTACCGTGTTGTACGTAAGTTTGTTTTGATTGTGTCATGACTATGGAAGGTTGAACAACACCATCACCTCCTCATTTTACCGTAAAGTTCAGCAATGATAGGAATGCGGCTTCCCTACTCTCACCATCAGCGTACTAACTTCGACTGCAGAACAGTCTCAAAAGTAACGGATAGATTAATATCTCTTACCCATTTCCAGCGAGCTTTGACTTATGAACTTACCTGCGAACAAAGACAAATGAATTAGGTTATGAAAAAAAAATCACTTGTCAATTTGATAATTTAAACCCGTTAATTAAAAAAATATTAGATGTTAGGCAACAAAATAATTAAACTAGATTGCGTTTAATGAACAACTGAGTCGTCAGAATGTTTCCAATCATCCTGCTACTAATTAGTTAAATCACAACTTTTCCGTGTTCTGTGATCACAACCTAAGAGTCTCCATTTTCTTTGGCGCATTTTAAAAAATCTTCTTTCATCTACTTTTCTTCTAAGTTCATGCCAAATGCGCGCCAAACGGGGCCCTGACCGCTGTCATACCACCGCCACATTCTTCAAGGTTTGCACTAAAAAGGTTCCATTTCGTTCAATATTTCCAACAATATAAATAACATGTTTTATCAACGGGTTTCTACTATTCTAACAACGTAGATTCATAAAACTTAATTGTAGCCTTTTTTCCTACAGAGAAATTCACACGTGTAAATTAAAATTAAAATAGTACGTTTTGATTTTTCTGTAGGTTTGTGCCGAGCGCAGCTGTAAGAGCGTAAGTAACCTCACAACTCAAAATTTTTAATAGGTGTGTGTTTTAATGTTGGTATGAGATATATAATAATAAGATTTTAAAATACAGGATTTTATCGCGTACATTTCTTATTATTTTCCTAGCGTTTCAGAGCATTTTATTGTAATATGGGTCTAGTTGCATCACTATCATTTCAGCCGTAGGACGTCCACTGCTGGACATAGGCCTCCATCATGGATTTCCAGGTATTGGTATTGGAAACAACCTGCATGCACCGTCCAGCTGCTCCCCTAATCGTCTACCCGTCTTGTAAGTGGACGTCCAACGCTCGCTTACCGGTCCGTGGCCTCATCTCGAGAACTTTTCGGCCCCATATTTTGCATAAATTTAACGAATTTTATTAATTACTAGGCGCACTCTGCGCAGTTTCACCCGCGTAGTTCCCGTTCCCACGGGAAAACGGGCACAAATTATAGCCTATGTTACTCAAGGATAATGTAGTATTCTAATAGTGAAATAATTTTGAAAATCAGTCCAGTAGTTTTTGAGTTTATTCGACATACAAAATACAACATTGTAACACACAAAATACAAATCTTTCCTCCCTATAATGATATGTAACATTATGTTTTGTGTTCTTTAAATTTAGCTCACTCATATAATATCGATCGAACTTCACTGAGTTCGCTTGATCATAAATAATGATACTGCTTCAGCACAATACACTGTTAACCAGAGTGTCAAAATTATCAACGACATTATCTACTCGCTTCAATTGACGCACAATTTCGCTTTTTGTTGCTGGTTATTTGAAATCATCTCTTTTTTAGGAATTAAAACATGATTCTCGTACATTCCATTTTAATGGAGTGGTAAAGTTATTTCGTTTAGTATACAGCGTGTCCCGTAATTGGGGTACTAAGCCGAAAGGGGGGTTTTCTACCCCCCCTGGCAAACAACGTTTGTTCTACGACTTTCTTGATTTTCAAGTTTTTCAGTGATAAGATAACGTTCAAAGTTTATACCAATTTCATAAGAGTGACAACCCTGCTCTCAGCTGTGCAATGACCTATTGACCGCCGGGGATTCCCGCGGCGCGCCCGCAACGCGCTTGTGCGTATATTGAGTGTGGGTATAGGTGCGTGGTGTGCGTAGGCGCGTAGGTATGTATTACGGACACACGTCTGTTATACATTAGGGTTGACAGCGACTTGGAAAACTTTAATTTTGTATGGAAACCTGAAATACGTTTTTCTGAAATCTTTCTTCGCCTTTGCATTCCTTTGGTGGGGGGTAATTTGCAGCTCCTGGCTTCATACACCAGTTACGGGACACCTTGTATATAATCCCGCCGTGGGGTGCCGGCAGTAGAATGATACCCTCTCATGCCCATGGATGCAAGAGCCTGCTCAGGGATACCTCCGGAAGATGGGCAGCAGCGTCTATCCGTGTATCAACATCCCATACTGCGCTCACCAACGCGCCTGCCAAGCGTGGTGAGTATGGCAACTACCCCTCATGGATATCCATGAGGGGGGACTGTGTTCATCAGTGGACGTTTTAGGCCGAAATGATGATGATGATATATAAATAACGAGTTGCCATGGGGTGTGCCAGTAGTAAAAATCTGCTAAGACGTATCCCACCTCCGAATATGGGCAGCAGCGTCGTTCTGTATATCAAAATCCCGTAGGTACTGCGCTTGCCAGTCCGCCAGCCAAGCGTGGTGAGTAACGCAACAACCCCTCTAGATCAGTACTTAAAAGTCCATGAAGGAGGCATATGTCCACCGGTGGACGTCTATGGCTGAGATGATGATGATGTCTGGATTTCTATCAGATACGAGCTCTCCCATTCAATCTCATTCAACGATTTTATAAATCCCGTTACAACGTAAATTCTACGTCACGTAGGTTGTCAGGTGTCAAGCCTGTCGTAGCGATCACGTTTTATTAGTAAGAATACCTCTCACTTACTGACGATAAGGGTGATAATGCCACCCTTTTAAGCAAAAAATATACGCATTTCTGATTCTATTTTCTTATAAAACAACTTATTAATATAAAATATATAACTTATTATTATAACTTATTTATATAAAACACAAATTGTTTTGTAATGTGTAATGTTTGTTATTAATGTTTCCTAATCTTTTGACGTGAGTGTACGTTTATAGTTTTAAGTATTATGATGGAAGAATTTAGCAGCTGTAACACAGGTGCAACCTAGCACGGCTGCTAAAGTACAATGTGTGGTTGAAGTTCTTTTATTTGTACAGTATGGTTATAAATGTTTTAAGAAGAAGTTATTTTGATCTAAATAAATACTTAAATACTTATTATAATATGTGTATTATAATTATGTGTTAAGACACATATTATAATACACCAGGGTGTGTTATAATATGTGTATTTAGTATTATAGTACAGGTATTATAATACTAAATATTATATGTGTATTTTATGTGTACTAACACGAAAGAAGGAGTTCTAAACAAGTCGTTTTAGAATAAAATAGAATCGAAAATTCATATTTTTTTTATTTTAATAATAAGACGACCTCTGTGGCACAGCGGGCGAAGGTCTGCCTGCGATGCAGGTCACAGGTTCGATTCCCGCCTCGGGACAAATGTTTGTAAGATCTGCAGATAGTTCAGGGTGTTCTGGGTCGTTTATGTATAATAAATAATATCTATCTATGCATTGTATTGAGCAATCAGTTATCTAGTACACATAACAAATTAAATTAATAATAATTAATTTGTAATTATTATATATAAATATATATTTGTATATGTATATAGTTCATATATACATATGTTAGGATTTAAATATTAGGATATTAACACTACACCCCATTCTTCCATACAAATCCTCTCCATCCAAAGGTTGTCTGGAAGAAATCGCTCTAAGCGATAAGACCGCCCATTGTGTATTTCTGTTGTTTTTGTAGTTTAAGTTAATTTTAGTTATTTTTGTTTTTATTTTCTGTATGATTTACACAATAAAGAGTTTATCTATCTATCTATCTATCTATAACACAAGATCTGCTTTGCTTGGGGCTAGATGATGCTGTGTGAATTGTCCAGCATTATTTATTATTATTAATTGTATTAGGCGACGCGGCAGACCGAAGCGCAGATGGCGGGACGAACTCGATCAGTACATCGTTGACTGGAGGGAAGCAGCTCAGGATCGGGATGTATGGAGGGAATTAGGGGAGGTCTTTGCCCAGCAGTGGGACCCAAATGGCTCATAATAATAATAATTAATTGTATTTACAATTTTAGTAGTAAGTGTGTTGTGAAGGTGATCCTTAGGTCATAATAGGATTTAAGATTTTTTTTATTTTGATTTAAAAAAAAATTCTGTCCGGTTATAGGTATTTAAATTAATACCAAGTACGGCAACTCTAATGCGGAGATCAGTAACCCTGTCAAGAAACAGATAAGTTTAGGTTGTCATTATCGTTTAATCAGCTGTTGAAATAAGAACTTTCGTGGTCTTCTTTCTTGGATAAAAATCACCGAATCCTGAAAAATCGTAGTATTAAAGTTGTTCCTTAGGGTGGGAGAATCGCCTTTCGGCTTACTACACATATTTTAGTAAAACCTGTATTATTGGCCGGAGGCACAAAATCCCTTAAGATGACGCATCGGGCCGAGAAACACGAAAACGGCGAAAACAAGTACTTTTGAATGCGCGATGTGAGAGGATGGATGATATTGATTCAAATTTAAAAAATGTCATAGATAAGGGAAAATCTTGAAAAATTTAATGAATCGGACAAAATTTTGAAAAGTAACCGGCTTTATCAAAAAAAAGAAATACAAATTTCTCACCAAAAAAAAGTTTAATAATTCGAATGCTCAGAATTATCCGCGACAACACCCCATTATTTTTTACGAATAAAATAGCCAGATTACTTTTCTATTTCATAGTTCGAGAATTTTTTTTTTAATGTGTATATTATGATTAATTAATTAAAAACTCAATCAAATCCATTTGCGCCTACTCTTGTTTACTCTACCCAACAGTGTTTGCTCAGAAAATTTGATCAGGCGCTATCTGGGCCGCCGCGCGCCGGCGCGCACCGGTGCGACGGCGACGTTGCGACTCCGACGAACGCACGATTGCCTGTTCGCTCAGCGTCGGGCTGGCAACGCCACACCGTACGGACGGCGGCGGCGCGAGACGCGTGCTGTTTGTTTTGGTTATTGTCTTGTACTCTGTGCGACGACAACCGAGTGATTTACTTCAGAATTATTTTCAAAATTATAACTTAGACTTTAGTGTACCTACTATATTATATTGTAGCTTCAGAACATTATTGGTAGTAAGTTAGGTAATATTTTTATTGACGATGGTCAACCCACATCCTCAACAGAGCCAGTAGATAGAGAGTGAGTACTGAGTAGGTAGGTACCTAATACCTATTTATCATTTCAGCAATCAATTTAAAGTACCTATCTAATAATAATACTCCGTCTATTTTTTATTTTCAAGTGTGTAGGTACTAAGACTTGTCTGTACAAAGTAACCATACTGTAGGAAACAAATATCAGAACAAAAAGCTATGGAGTCGTCTCTTGATATTTTAGAAACCTATCTAAAATAATAATATTTATTACTTAGGTGATGTTCTATCACCTAATAAATATTATTCGAATCCGACGGTTATTGTGTTAGCTTTAACTTTTTAATAATTATAATATAATTATGACCTTATTTATCAATATAAGGTCTATTTATGGAAAAAACCCGAAATCCCGAATTTTTGGATTAGGTCACTATATTTGTGAAGGTGCGATATAATTACATCATTTTATTTTGTAGCCACCCAGAAATATCACCAACTTACGCAGAGTTACACAATGTGTTGCCGACATTTGAGGATTCAGAAAAACGGTAAACTTAACACTTTTTTTAAATAATCACGGTTATTTTATTGTCTTTTTACCGACTTCAAAAAAGAGGAAGTTGTCGATTGGGTTATTATTTTTTCCTCTTTTAAATAAACGAAAGTAAAATTACTCTCACTGATTTATCACAAAGATTTTCCAGGTATTTAGTAAGTATTTAGTACCCATCCCTCCGCCTCTGTACTCTAGTCATATGGTAGATGTCTACTTCCTTTAATAGTACTGTAAGTAATTTTGTTTCAGTTAAAAAAACCAAATCCTGAAAATGAAGAGTTACAAAATGTGTTGCCCACATCTGAGGATTCGGGAAACGGTAAACTTAAGTACCTTTTTAAACTATAGCGATTATTGTCTTGTCTTTTTACCGACTTCAAAAAAGAAGAAGTGGTCGATTTGGTTATATTTTTTAAATGTCGTTGACTGAATAAATACTAAAATATGTGCTTAAATGTCAGATTCAAACAGAAACACCCGACTTGGGGCATCGAGTAATAGATGTTAATCATTTTACATCACAACTAATACAACTCTCTTAACATGAATCTCTGTTTGACTGCGGATCAGCCTCAATTAAATTAGTTTCTGAACATCGAATAGGATTACAATCGGAATTTACATTTGTCTGCTCTATGTGTAATTATAAAAACAAAATAAAATCTTTGGCTGATGTAAACAAAGATGCTGTTGCAGAAATAATGGCAGCAGGTTGTGGTCACGCGCAACTGAAGCATTTTTCCGCAGCAGTAGGATTACCCATTATATCTGAACACACTTACAATAAAATGCAGGACGATGTTTGTGTCGATTGGGAAGAAACTGCCTGGGAGGAAATTAAAATAGCCGGAGAAAAAGTAAAAGGTTGTATACTTTTAGGGGTTTATTTTGTACATCAAAACTAACAACATTTGTTCTGCGACTTTTGTCAAAAGTAATAAAATAAAACCGGGCAAGAGCGAGTCGGACCGAGGGTTCCGTGCCATCATACAATATAATATATGACAAAGGCGGTTTTATATTTGTTGGAGAACCTTGACAGCGCCATCTCTTGTCTGATAGTGAAACTTATGTAGATTTTTTACACTTTCGATGATTTCTAAAAAAGTATGCTATGTAGAGAGATTGTAATAAATTTCCTCTAATCTTTACATACACTTCTAATAGCAATAAAAGTTTCAGAGGTTTATCTCGGCAAACTTCGGAGATAAGGGGATAGCGTTCCCCCCCTATTTTTATTAACATTTTTGTAAATGACTCAAAAACTATACGACTTAAAGGAAAACTAAAAACTGTTTATTAATGTGCAAATAAATACCTTTGATATGATACCCCACACGGCCTAATAACTTTACTTAAAATTTTTGAAATCCCCTATCCGCCCCCCTGCAATCAAAATAAGAATGTTTTTCAACATTTTCATATATGCTATATTAGTAAAAAAAGTGTTGTCTTTTACCATTTCAAATTTCAAGTTGATAGCATCAGTAGTTCTCGAGATATCCATTTGTGACAGACAGACAGACAGACAGAGTGATTCTATAAGGGTTCCTTTTTACCATTTTGGTCCGGAACCCTAAAAATCAGCTGTTCCATACATTTTGTCGCGGGTGAACGATATTTTCTATGGAACAACAAAAATTTTTTTGAGTTTTGACAAAAGTCGCAGAACAAAAGTTTTTAGTTTTGATGCACAGAATAAGCCCCTAAAAGGATGCTAATTGATTAGAAATAAGCCTGTATTGTATGAAAAAAAAAACAATCATTAAATAGTTCAATAGAATTTTTGCCTTTTTTTAAATGGTTGAATAAGAACAAGGCGACTCCATGATTATCAATGCTCTAGGCAAATCGAGTTGACGCGTGCCGCCGCCGCGCCGTTAGCAGCGCCACGTACGCTAGACTAGCGCTGCCGCCCGCTGCTAGGCGTGATCCTGTCGAGTGCGACCGCGTAAAATTTGTCCGAGTGAAGGGGCGCGGTACTCGATTTTTGAAACAATAGTTTATCAATGCGTCACCGTACTTGGGAATTCTGTTAATTGTAAAATGATGGCAATGACGACCAAGTTCTTTCCGTTTCTTTTTAACCGACTTCAAAAATGGAGGAGGTTCTCAAGTAGACTGTATAATGTACCTCAACACTCCGTCGTTTATATATTTAGATTTGCAAAATATTTTGTGAGTTCGAATTGAAAAATGCTGTTGTCCATCTTCCGGAGTTATCCATTGGCAGATTCTTACTGCATCCAGGAGCAAGAGAGGAGAGGCAACATTCTACTGGCGGCACCCCATCAGTGTGTCCTGCGACAAGCAGTGTGCCTTGTGTTACACATTAAATCTATCTATCTATCAGCCCTCATTTACTCACAGCTGGGATACTTTCCAGCCCTGCGCCAACTACACCCACTGGTTTCCCGCTAATCTTACAATGTCCTCTGACCTCTTGTTTGGTGGTCTCCTTGATGATCAAAATATTGCCGGGACGGCCATTGTATATTCACACATAAAAAAGTAAATCACTGGGTACACCTGGATGCAAAATGCACAACACAGAAAAGGTTTCGCTTTGCTGCGGCTACTCCAACATGCCAGTCTTCCCGCAGAGTGATTACGTATCTCGCGACAGGTTTCGCAACAGTCAACAAATGTCAATTCCTTGCTGTTCTCTAATACTAAATTGACGTTTCATAGCAACGATCGCCTGTTGCAGAACCTGTCGCGAGATACGTAATCACCCTTCCGGGACCACGATGGGTGCAATCCTGTCGAAGAATCAAGAATCAAAAAATACTTTATTCAGTGCGGCCGCATGGACCTTATTGACGCGTCACAATTTACAAAATAAAACAACACAAATAAATAGAATAAAGCACATAATTGAATCTGTTCACTTCAGATGACACGCGAGTTAGGAAAAGAAGTGAACAGAAGAACCTAACTCGGTCGTTATAGTCATCATTTAACAATTTTATTTTGTCTTATGTTACGTTTGACGGAGTTGGAGCAGATTCCGTCCCAAGTGGTTTTGTCCTCTAGGTAATCTGATATTTTATAATAAGCTTTATTGCACAGATTGCGTTTAATAATGTTTTTGAATTTATTCAATGATAACTTCTGCAACTCACTTGGGAGAACCGTCGGTTATTGACCGACATACAGGTAAATAACGCGATAAATACGTGTCTATAACAGAAAAGGCTGGAGAATACTAAGGGAGGCCTGTATCCAGCAGTTCCGGGCTGTGAAGCAGAAGAATAAATAGTCAGATCTCAATAGTCCGTTTTTATGCAATAAATTAAATGGTAAGCTTGTTGCATAAAGTGTACTCGTTAAGCGCGACAATCATGAAATCCGAAAGTCATAAATCCCTGCCTGACAACATGAACCTATCTTACTTACAAATCGTACATTCCCTTACAATCCTTAATCGCCATCTCAGTAAACTTATTTCTCTTATTCGCCCACTTACGAGTATCTTGGAAATAAATAATAAAAATAATCTTCCTACTCGAGAATCTTGTAGGCGAAGCCAACGCATTACCAGTTCCTTTTCGGGTCGTTTAACTCAAATCGGAGTAAAATATACAGCGGAGGCTGGATCGTTGGTTTAATATCTGCGAAGGCTTTCACGGAATGTCTTATGAGCGCATTTTCATTATTATTTGTTTTGACAAGAGGCATTTGCTTCATAATGTCTTGGCAGGTGGCAAGTTTTTGAAATCGTGCTGACAATCATTTTTACCACAAAAAGTTTATCCAAGTAAGTATACTGCATGCAAATCGGTCTACTCGTTTAAGTGCTACCGTGCCACAAAAGGACGTGGGTTCGAATCCCGGTGGGATTCGAACCCACGTCCTTCAATTCGTAAATTTTTGATAAGTTTTTTCATTTTCTTAAAATGTTCTACTAAAGTGTGGTTAAACACTATAAAAATAACAAACCCCTTATTTCTCTTATTCGTCCATTTATGCGTCCACTAGATGGTTATGAGAGAGATGATATAAAATAGACATTTTACACATGCACTATGTATTCTTTTTTCTATTTTTGTGACAGCTGTTCCCACATAGCTATGCCGAGATCTTTTCCACAAATTTAAACTTCAGCAAAAATCGTGATATTTGCGGAGGCTTAACTTAATTTCACAGTACCTGAATTATTCTCACTAGCCTTCTTTTCTGCGAAAATAATTTAGTAGGGCCCTTGGAATCGAACGAAAGAGATTCTATTAAGGTTTCATGGATGTTTTATTAGGTCGGTTGAGTGTCTTCTCGAGCTATGAATGGAACATGTTACGAGTGTGGGTCCGTGCTCAGAAATTTATTGGTGAAGTAAACTATACTTCAGCGAAATTCGATGTGGAGAGTTTGTAAACAAACTGTTACACTTAAAATTGCATCGCTTCCAAGTTGATAATAATTTATATTGAACCTGCAGAAGATGGGCAATAGCGTCTTTCTGCGTATCAACATCTCGTACTGCGCGCCCCAGCTACCACTTTGTACAAAAGCAATTTGAAGAATAGAGACCCCATCTACCACTATTAAACGAACACAGTAAAAAACATATGTTTCATCAAATACAAAAACCATCCACCACACATCAAGCCATATGCTGCCCATAACATTAGCTCTACAACATTTTTATCAGGGAAGAAACCAGTACCTGATCCAAACAGACTCAACAATCATTTAAATACTTTTTGAAGTAACGGCGAACTCCTGCTAAACTTGTCCTTCAACAATTCGGGTACAAACATTCAGCTCGCGTTGCGGATGCTCTGCGCAAATTGTAAGCATCGCAACAATGTGGGCCGCAAAGACGCTGGTAAGTTTTCGAATCAATCTTGGATAGATTTACTAGTACTGACTATTACTTGTTAGCAACTTGAAATCCTTTGACTAAATTCTAAGTTTATATCGCGTCTAGTGTGCACTATGGATTTTTGTAACCGCAGCATCGTTGTCGTATACGTCTAATGACAAAGCGAGCATTAAAGCGAGTAGCGAGCATTCCTCTCTAAACGTCAATTATTTGATTAGCAATGAGCCGTTTCCAAAAGAGAAACGTGTTTCCAACTGAAGCTAATAGATGAACTTTTGAGCGGAACTAGCGAGGTAACAATAGTCCTGTCAATATCAATTGTGTTTAACAACCAACTATAAACTGACATTAAAGCCATATTTTAGTGTCTGCGGGACTAATTTTGACGTTTTAACTTTTTAAGTAGGTAGGTTAAATTGTAATCTGTAGCTCCTTTCCTTCTTCCTTCTAAATTAAATAAGAACTATATATCTATCTATTCTATATCCGAACGTTAGTTTCTATAGAAAGAGATGTGTTTAAAATGGAATAATATTTGTGGTTACCACGTATTACCCTGTATGTTCCAACACGTTATTACATGACCATACTATAACAATGCAGACTTCACCTGCATTGTGTTAGTATCATAGCACATGTCATTTTTCCGTGACGTTTCAGTTCTTTACGACATTGCTGCACTAAGATGCACTTTTTAACACCCCTCGTTAGCACGTTTACCGTCTACAGTGACATTTCACTGTCCCCATTAACAGGGAGGCTGCAGGAGGCTGCTTTGTTAGTTCCCCTGGCATCTCTAATTAGCGTTATCAACCTTCAAAGGAAGCAATTCATTTGACTCAATTTCTCCGTTCTGGAAGATTCGTCGGGGTGATTAGGTGAGTAGGTACTCTGTGATGGAGTTTTGTTAACGAAAGGTTTTGTGGTAAGATTTTGAAATATAAACCATACTGGTGAGAAGCTATTTTAGTTTGAAGTGTTAACCCTCATGTATGTTTCATATAAGGAAACTATATCATTACACGTGTTTTTGTGGCCAAAAGGTAGAGGCAGCCCGCGTTGCGGTTGTTCGTTTGAACGTGTTATACTATACGAATCCCGTCAGAATCGAAAATATGGATTGTTTTTTTTTTATTTCCAAAGGTAATGGTTATTCCTAATATTTTATCATGTAAATTATTGTTTCCCTACCAGTACCGACAGATCACTATAAGATTATCATCTCAGCTGTAGGAGTCCACGTCCACTGAACACAGGTCTCCCACATGGTTCTCCAAGATCATGAGTGGTTGTTGCCATACTCGACAAGCTTGGCAGGCGGGTTGGCGAGCGCAGTACGGGATGTTGATGTACAGAAAGACGTTGCTGCCCATCTTCTTAAGGTATGCCATAAAATATCCTTACTGCATCCAAGGCAAGATAGGACATTCTACTGCCGGTACCCTACAACAATACAAGATACGATAAAATAATCCCATAAAGTGCTAGTTCTAAAAAAATCAAAAATACGCTTTCCAGCGGCATTTATGAAATGTCATGAATAAAAAATTAATTTCTTGCGCAAAGAGGCTATATTCAACTTTATCCGGGCAACTGAAGTATCAAACGACTTGTTATTTAACCCTTTAATTCATGAAGAATTTGTGCCGGGCGCCAAATTACCGTAATTTCTAAATCGGTAAGACAATAAGGAAAAAATAAAATGCAAATGCGAGCTCATTCCTAAATCACGCTCCGAGGAATACAGCATCTGTGTTAATTCTGGGGAAGGGGAATAAATTTTCATATTTCATTTGCTGCGTTTTTTTAGTAACGTTGAACTGTTTTTAGGAGCTTTCACTTGCCTTCTTTGCTTGGTCTTGGAATCTGGAGATTTAAGAGGGTTTTTTTTATAAAACTAGGTTAAGGTTGTCAATTTATCTTCTGAAAGTTGGTATTCCTGAATATTGGTTTATTCTATTCTAGTATTCCTCTAATGCAAATTAATCATTAGTGTATTATCTTCTTTTTTCCCGTGAATGCAGTATAAATCTGCCAAGGGATACCCCGAAAGATTGGCAGCAGCGTTTTCCCCGTCAACCTGCCTGCCAAACGTGGTGACTATGGCAACAACCTCCTCATTATCACTACTCGGAGAACGAGACCTGGAACACAGGTGCAGTCACAAAAAAGCTCTTTCCCGATGTCGAAAAGGCATACCGGATAGTGTAACCTATAGGTCTAATCGTGAATTTAAATACAAAGACGATAGGTAAAGTTAACAAAAATATTTATTAAAAGAAAATGAAGAGGGTGGAGGTTCTATAGCACAGAATAGTAATGTATATCTATAGCCCGCCTAATTTTCACTTTGCCTTACAACGGCACTTCCCTGTAGCGGATGGTTCTGGAACGTAGGCCGCAGTTCCGGGTCCAGGTCGAGCGCCGATTGGCATAGATGGCGGCAGGTTCCAGGAAGGATATAGGGTATTCCATAGGATATTATCCCGTGGGGTGCCGGCAGTAGAATGTTACCCCTCCTCTCTTGCCCGTGAATGCAGAAATAATCATGTCCGATATACCATATATAATAGCCTTGTAAAACCACACTTGGATTACCTTGTTAAGTTTGGGGTACAGCAGCAAAAACGAATCTTCAAACACTCCAGGTGACACAAAACAAACTTATTAAAACCATATTATTTTATGATTATCTGACACCAACTGAGACAATATATTGAGAAACTATACTGATTAAAGTAACCCAAATATACCAATACAACACATGTATACTCTTAAGAAAAATACTGAACAAGGACATACATTCACAAATAACTTTTACTAGTAACATACATACATGTACACAACCGAAATCTTAGAAATACGCACAACATTCATTTACAAAAAACCAGAAGAAACTATGTTAAGAAAAATATAATGTTTGAAGGAGCACAATTATATAACAAATTACCTAATCACATTAAAAATACTAAAACCTTGAATCAATTTAAAAGCCGACTTAAACACCACTTCTTAAAAGCCGAATTATAAATATAAATGCTGCATGTAAACAAGTGTTAAAGAATCTTTTCAAATATTTTTTATCAAAATCTATACATTTGATGAATAGTCTAAATAAATGTTATCAAGAATCCGTCAGTATCCACTCCACAGCAGCGTATGCGGGCCACACTGCTTACAGCGTGAGTATCTATGACGTAAATTCACGACTATAGTATCGACGTTACACAACTTGCATTCCTTAACAAAATATGTTAAATGTGACAGAACACGCTCTCTGCCCCACAAGACGTTTTAACATCAGAATTAGTTCAGTAACTGGCAGATGGCCAGAGATACGAGCCGGCCAGTGGCAGTCACTGCAGTGCCGCAGTACCCTCAATTGGTTCTGTAATGCAGAGGGCATTACAGAGCCAATTGAGGGTATCAGCGGATTGTTAAACTGTGAAACGAGTTGTTGCTGTTATGTATTCCATTGTCAATATGTCTCTTGTGATAGATTTTTACAGGATCTTAGAATTCCGGACCAAAATAGTGAAAAGGAACCCATCTGTCACATTCCATCTGATATTATCTTTGAAACTAATAATGTTAGCGTCTTGGAATTTGGAATGGTATTACAAAACAGTTAATTATTATTGAAAATATAAAAAATTAAAAATTATTCTTATTATGATTGCCAAGGGGGCCGAAAGTGGGTCTCCTAGTCGGTCGAAAATTTTTAACTGCAGTTTATCGGCATCTGTGCGGCCGTTTTGAGATTGTTATTACACACTGTATGGAATAATATTATTTTATCTGCCAGAGCAAGTGTCTAGCACGCTCAATGTCTGTTTCTATAATTTATAGCTATCAAGTATAATTATATTATAACATGAGTATTTTAAGAAAAAAAAATGTTTCCGGGTGTGCTAAGGTAAATAAATAAACTGTATGTAACTACAGATGCAAAATAAACTGTATGCTGTTGGCCAATGAAATGTTTCCATAGATAGGTTAAACAAAATTTGGTTCAAACTCAAATAATACACGGATAAAAACAATAAAAATTAACTATTGTTTATGAGTTAACAATGTTATGGATTTCATTATTTATTAATCATTATGGAGACCGACATTAGTGGTAACTATATTATTATCTTATATTATAGATACCTTTATATTATAGATCCTGATTTTTCGGGCAAACGATGATCATGAAAATACATTTTATGGATTACTTATAAACTTATATACTAATGGGATATAAAATTTCGGAGACAAATAGAGAACCGGAAGGGTATTTCTGGACAAAAAGTCCAACAATCTCCTTCGCAGGGTATCGTCGCAGGGGATTTCCCTAAAATCCTGATGGAATGAGCCTCGCGGTCGCCAACCGGGCTGCCAAGCGTGGTGAGTATGGCAATAACCTTCTAGTGATCAGTATTTGGAAATCCATGAGGGAGGTCTGAAGGAACCTATGTCCTACGGCTGAGATATGAGATTATTTTATAGTATTTTGTATTGATAAAATTTGGTTTGGCTCCCTTCTATATGCCATTGTTTTTATTGCTTTCAAGCAACGTCAGTTGGTGCTACACAGCTATTTCTAAACAGTGGGTTGCCGTGGGGTGCTGGCAGTAGAATGTTACCCTCTCATGCCCGTGGAAGCAGTAAGTTACTAAGGGATAACTCTAGAAGATGGGCAGCAGCGTCTTTCCGTGTATCGTCATCCGAAACTGCGCTCGCCAACCCGCCTGCTAAGCGTGGTAAGTATGGCAACTCCCCTCATGGAGATCCGTGAGGGAGGCCTGTGTTCAGTAGTGGACGTATTACGGCTGAAATGACTGGAAACAAATGACTACAAAATACATGTATATAAATAAGATGAAGGGATTAAAAAGGATGTGGCTATATCGCACCTACAAACCAACATATAAAATATATTTTGGTGGTTTGACCTATTATGGAGTATCACAAGTATTATATATTAGCTTCAAAATCTAGTGGACAAGTTAATTTACTTGACCAAAAAGCACCATCTAGATTAAATTAATGTAAGTGTAGATAGATATATATTTATTGACTTATTAATTTAACAAACATCGTAAGTAGTGTTTTTAAGCCTATGTAAGGTTTGTCTGAACACTATGGTCCTCTTTATTAATAATGGGGAAAATATGATCAAATAGCAATTCTTAACATCGACCCCTAAGAAAAACGTAATTATTATTGACTAATAAATATTTTGAAATAAAATATTTATTAATGGTCAAAAATAATTAATAAGATATAACAAAACAGACATAACAAATTGGCTATATCTTGTAACAGAGGATTCGTTCGCTTCAAAAAACTGTTTTTCCAAGTGAGGGAACAAAGTGAAAGAGATACCTCACTCTTATACTTCTTTATTTAATTTCCGCAGTATTGTGTATATTTTGGATATTGAAAGATGATATAATTTCTAACCGCGGATGAACAGAGCAACACCCGTATAAGCAAACAATATATTCACGAACTAAACTTGCCTGGATTTAGTAGTAGGTAGCACTTTTTGTGAAGAGTTCATCAGAGTTAGTACTACCACCATACCTATTTCTGCTGCCAAGCAGTAATGTCTGCATTGCTGTGTTCCGGTTTGAAGGGCAAGGGGGTCGGTGAAATTACAGGCACATGAAACCTTACAACTCTATGTATCAAGGTGACAATGCAATGCAGCATGGTTAGGTGCTTAGCGATCGTGATCACCGCGGTATTATAGTTGTTAATAAGTAGAGGTTACCCCTTAGTATCAGTTGGGCATTTGGCTTGTCTCGTCATTTAGTAGTATAAAATAAAACATCTAGGCGCATAGGAAGACCAAAAAAAAAGTGTACCGAAAAAAAGTGATCAAAGAATACCTAATAATCGCAATGCGTCCCTAGACGACGCGTTTAATGGAGCGAAAAGGATAGAAAAAACCAGAGGCCCCATCACTGGATCAGAATAATGAATCCCAAGGACATAGAGAGAGGGATAACCCCAATATATACCCAAATAAGCAAACCAGTGGTAACTTCTGAGCTGTGGTCCCTGTTTCCATTAGCATCCTAAACACGTTTACCGCGCAGCGCAGTCTCCTTATTGGAATAGTTATGTTGTATCGGAACATGATTTTATTCTGATCTTGTAGATACCTAGCATCAAATTTAAATTCAAAACAGTTGACCCGAACAATAAAAATTTGTTGTTGTTTCACAAAAATAGTAAATACCTAAAGCATCTAGAGAAATTCTTGTGCAACTGATAGAAAAACCTTTGCATTCGGATAGAAGTATTCTATAGAATGGTTATATGGATTCGAAACTGCATTTTATTACAGCTCTGTAACTATGAGCTTTGGCGTTACTTAATGTTGATTAAATGGAATAACATTTTTTTCTTGAGAATATTGAACTAAATTTGTATTTCAAGTTAAGTAAATTTTTACTACAGATTTAAAAAACATTAATAAAACTAAAGTCCATCAAAATAATACGAAGTCAATAAACGGACTGATGCTATTAAATTTATGAAATATTGAAAACAGAAAGCTAACTGGCCATAATTAAAGCCAAATATTGATTACATCGGACAACTATTTTCAGCAGATTGGGTAAATTTTCAGTTTCCTGAATGGTGCTCGCACACTTGTTATTTTTTGAAATAGAATATAAACAAAATGTTATTAAGATAATTTAAACCAAGTACGTGGACCAGGTAGGAGACCTAAGATGGACTGAGGTGCGCACCCATCTGTCCATACTCCGAAAAAACTCGGCATCAGGCAGTGACTTTCATCTACTGTACAATCTCGCATTCTAAAGTTTTTGGCCACTTTTCGTGACGCGAACACCTGTCTGAGTGACAAGTAGCGTCTCCTATGGACACCTGTCCATAAAACGCCCTGAGGTTGAGTTGAGGGCACACGAGTACGTATCACCTAAGAGATGAACAGACCGAATCATGACTGCATTGGAAGGTACGCGACGAATAGTAGGATTCGCCAGTCTTCTCCAAAATCTCGATCACGACTTCAATGTCAAGAGTATAACAATAAAGAATAAGTACCAGATACGTGTACAGTGCTAAATATGGAAACCAGGTGATCTTTTTGGTACGAAAATCCTATAAGTAATATTGACGACCTCCATGACTATGTTAGTCCAATAGGTAGCTGAAGTGCTGGAAGTTGCAAGGACTGTGGTGGATAGCACAAACTTAGGGAGGTCTATACACAGCAGTGGAGTAAATCGGGAGGGACTTCCCCGGACGAACCCCTCAAAAAAAGTTCTACTAGACGTATCTTTTTCTCTATTTTTATCTATCTACGTGGTATAAATTGAAGTCGCTTCCCGCGTCTGTCTGTCTGTTTGGCATTCTTCTCCTCCTTAATCACGAAACGGATTTAGATGAGGTTTCCACCAATGAATAGAGTGTTTCAAGAGGAAGGTTTAGGAGCACAATTAATTTTATTGAGGTTTGGTGTCAGTTCGCTGAACTATGATAAAGGTTTTGAAGAGTTGTTTTGGCGTGCGCGGCGTAAGCCACTGAAGTTATGTGCTATATCACTTGCACATAACTTCAATGGTTTACGCAACGCACGCCAAAACAACTCTTTAAAAATCTTTATCATAGTTTTTTTTTTTTTTTTTTTTTTTAATGCTGGACAAATTACACAGCATCATCTAGCCCCAAGCTAAGCAGAGCTTGTGTTATGGGTACTAGGTGACTGATATACTTAATACATTATACTACATAGATAGATATTTTTATTATATATAGAAACACACCCAGAACACCCTGAACAAATATCTGCAGATCGTACAGACATTTGTCCCGAGGCGGGAATCGAACCCGCAACCCCTTGCGTCGCAGGCGGACCTTCGCCCGCTGCGCCACAGAGCTCGTCCAATAGTTGAAGAATAGTTTCTCTTAAAAGGTGTACAAAAAAGTCCACGACAGCATATTTTTTATAGATACATTTTGAATAAAAAATATGCTTTATCAGTAAAGCCGTTTTAACCAACATGTTGTCAATAAATAATAATAATAATAATCATTTATTTATTTAACGAAAAGTACATAATTGTGGAATTACATGAGGAACGGAGAGACCACAAAAGTTAAAAACTGTGGAGCAGCCTCAACGCCCGCCTCTCAGGGGCAAAATTTACACTCAAGAAAAATATTCGATAAACAAATTCAAGTAGATAATAATAAAATAGTGAAAATAAAATTTAACTAATATTAATAATAAACATAATGTACATGTTGGTATAAATGAATCAACATATTAACAAAATTTACAGAATGCATAAAAAATAATAATAATAATAAAAATAAAAAATAGCTATTTAACAAATCAAGGAAAATTAATGAATAAAGAACATAGTAATTGCATTTAAATATCTCAATAGGTGTATCACCTTGAGTAGTTCATTGTAGAAACCTTATAATTAGAATTTATATTATGGTTAGAGCGAAATTAAAACTCTCGTGCGGCAAAATATTTACGCGGGGCGGGTGTTCCCACGTACAAAAACTTTTCGAGTGTACAATTATCTAATGTGTAACAGCTAGTGTAAACATTGTATTTATATACATTTAACGAATATTTATTTACAGCAAAAACAATGTAAGTATTACAATATTAATAAAAAACACAAGTTCAAGAGCATAGAATAGGTATACAGTTGTGGATACAAAAAAATGTTATGCTGGGCACTTATTAGCTAGGTAAAGTTATTGTCGGCTTCCTCACTAGGCTCAGCCTGTACTGAGGAAGCCAGACTACAACAAAATAACAACAGTATCATTGAAACATTTTTACGCTCTGTAAAATAATAACCTAATAAAAAACTAACTCAAATAATCTAATAATTAGTAGAAATACTAAAATAATAGTAATAATGTTCTAAACATACTCGTTATTATTTAGGTAGCTACTACCTGAAAGAAGCAATGTTGGTAAATTGTTTCATGTATGTATAACCTGTAACAAAAATCCCTATATAGAAATCCGACAGGTTTGTTGTGTCCACTAACCTGAACAGCATTTGTTCAACGACTTTAGAATAGAATATACATTCATTTGATTCACAAAAAACAGCACAAAAAGAAAACCATTACACATTTTGGTACCTACATTCAGAAAACAAAAGAAGAAAAAAGGTAGGTACAATTACAGGAAAAACACAATAAAAAGTAAACAGCTGAACAACATTTAAAACCTACCTACCTTAGATTATGTGCTACCAGTGCCACTGTCTGCTCTGCTGCGAACCAGAAAGGAACAGTCTCAGCTTTGATGTTGCTTCACCCTAGGCGTAGGGCGGAGCAACGCTCGTTTTTTTAGACTGTTCGTGATGGGTGACATCACACATAAAGAACAACAAGAAAATTATATAAAAAATACATACATCCATATAAACATAAACCATAAGCCAATTATAGGAGGGAGAAACAGTGAATTGTATATAAACATATATATAATTAAAAAGCGTACATAAAATCATTTGTATTTTGTATTTTTAAATATTAATTTAAAATAAAAAAATATATAAATAACAGTGGGCATAAAATAATAAAATAAATACATATCCATCACTGTCAGACGTCAGCCTGACAGGTGACTGCAAGGACTAATAAAAGAAGAGGAAGCATTTGTGGGGCTTGCCTCGCCACGTGCGTAGCAATCGCGAGCAGACACGTCATTAATTAGTCGAAAAAGTAGAAGAGTCTGGCCTTTCTTGCTTTATTGTGCTTTTTATTTAAGTAATAGTTCCAGTTTTAAATGAGTTTTGAAAGTTCCGATAGTATTCCAGTTCTGAAGGGGGGGCTTGAGGACATTCCAAGAACGCGTGGCAGCAAAGCGGAAAGACCCACAAAGGATACAGCCCTGTGTCTAGGCGTAAGCAAAATAAGGCTTGAGCATGCTATCTGCCGGTATCTTGAGCTGTCACTAGCCCTGCTAATTTTCTCGTAAAGATACGATAGAATTTCACTTTGAAACAACCCAAAGAGAAGAGTTGCTAAATGAAGTTTTCTGCGTGCTTCCATCTTCAAAAGATTAGAGTAGTTAAGGAAAGGCGTAACGTGGGTTCTACGAGGAATGTTAAAACTGAAACGAGCACAAGCATTTTGTACCCGTTGAACGAGCTGGGCAGTTCTGTACAGGAGACATGGACCATAAACTGTATCACAGTATTATGATAAACAAAGAAAAATATCTAGTTTTAATTCCGCTAATGTTCATTAAATTATTAATATGGATTTCCGCAAAGTAACGCCTGATTCTATTAATTATGTATCACAGTAATTTAGACGAGAAGGAACCACTATGGAAATTCATGTATTTTTTAACTCTACAAGATCACCGATGATTGCTTCATCCGTACACCTGTGCGAAGCAGGGGTGGGTCTCTAGTTTCACTTATATTTCAAAGCCGAATGTTTGTTTGTATAAATGTATGTATGTTTGTTACCTCTTCACGCAAAAACTAACGTACAGATTGAGCTGAAACTTCGCACACGTATAGATATTGACTAGAGTTAACACATAGGCAAATTATTCTGGTAAAACGCAAGCGAAGCAACGGCCAGAAGCTAGTTTTATATATAAACATAAAGCTCATAAAACCTTCACAATGCTACAGTTAAAATAAATAAAATAAAGAAAAAAAAAATAATGCTGGACAAATCACACAGCATCATCTAGCCCCAAGCTAAGCAGAGCTTGTGTTATGGGTACTAGATGACTGATATACTTAATACATTATACTACATAGATATATATTTTTATTATAATATATAGAAAAACACCCAGAACACCCTGAACAAATATCTGCAGATCGTACAGACATTTGTCCCGAGGCAGGAATCGAACCCGCAACCCCTTGCGTCGCAGGCGGACCTTCGCCCGCTGCGCCACAGAGCTCGTCAAAAGTTGTAACGTTCAATAGTTTTAAAGCTATACGTTCACGAATATAACTGTTTCTGCAGTTTAAGCAGGAACAGCTTACTGAATTTAATTAAAAAACAATAAGTTCTACTCATAATGTGAGAAAGCTAAAGCAACTTGAAAACGTACTTCATGACTCAACTCACATACGAGTAAACTGCCGAGTGCATTTTATTATGCACTGAAATAACTAAAAATATTATTTCGTACACACAGGCTTTATACGTCAGTTATGCAGTCGGAATTTAGAATATAATAGAATAGAATAGAAAAAGTTTTATTGTTATCACAGTCACTTACATTGTACATAAAGTTATTTAATGACATGATAGAGAGGTGAAAAAAATAAGCTTAAATAATAATTTGCTAAAGGATACCTCCGGAAGATGGGCTGCAGCGTTTTTTCGTGTATGAACATCCCGTACTGCGCTCGTCAACCCGCCTGCGAAGCGTGGCGAGTATGACAATAACCCCCTCAGGATCACGAAAATCCACGAGGGAGGGCTATGTCCAGCAGTGGACGTGGACGTTGTTCTACGGCTGAGATGAGCCGTAATTATAAGAAACTTCTTATAAACCGATGTTTATATTATTTTACCTTAACACTGTCCTCGAAGTATCTAAAAATAAGTCTAACTCAAAAATTAACTCAAGGTCATGTTCACGTTATCTTGATTTGATTAGATACAACTATGTTCAGTGATCGTTTACTACATCTACATCTACACTACGAGATAGATACTCGTAATAATGAAAAGTGAAGATTTGTTTGTTTGTCTATTGAATAGGCTCCGAAACTACAGGACCGATTCGAGAAACTCTTTCACTATTATAAGAATGCTACGTTATCCCTAAGTAACATAGGCTATATTTTATTCCCGTATTCTCACCGGAACGGGAACTACGCGGTTGAAACCGCGGAGTGCGGCTAGTCATTTAGAAGTCATTTTCAGTCATTTTCTGGGGTGATGACATAAAAGTGCTCTCTTAGATAGGCCTTTCAATTCTACATCATGATTTATACAGCATAAGGAACTGAATTTCTGCAGTTCCTTTTGCCTTATATAACATGGAAAGACTTGCCCAGTGCCTATACCGTCCTCTCCAGCTTTGTTCTCTATTAGTCAGGGGAAAGAAAAGGTCTGAACTAGACTAATCCGCGGGTTTTAAATTCACATAGTATTTCTTTAATTTTTGTTTAAGAAAAACCCAGGTGCACGGCCAGGTAATCTGGGAGATCTATGAGGGTGGCCTACGTCCAGCAGTAGACTTGGTTAGCAGTCCTACGGCTAAGATGATATATACCACGCGGCCAACACGGCTGGCACCAATGAGAAAAATAACTCAAATGCAACATTAAATTTGTTCCAAAAGGGTACAGGTGTAAATTTAACAGTACTTCATAAAGAATACGTGATACCCTCACGAAATCACCTCCAAAAGCGTTTGATTATTCCAAAACGAAAAAGATTTTACCTTCAAAGCGGCACTAATTTTTACAGAACTTCATAAAGTATACGTGACACCTTTACGTAAAAACCTTTAAAGGCGTTTGATTAATCCAAAACGAAAAAGATTTAACCTTCAAGACGACACCACTTAAGAAAATTCGTCTTACATAAAACCTGTACCATAATCCAAATTGAAGGGGATGTAACAATATATCATCATCATTTCAGCCGTAAAACGTCCACTGAGGGGTAGTTGCCATTCTCACCACGCTTGGCAGGCGGGTTGGTGAGTGCAGTATGGGATGTTGATACACGGATAGACACTGCTGCCCATCTTCCGGAGGTATCCCTTAGCAGGCTCTTACTGCATCCATGGGCATTAGAGGAGGGGTATCATTCTACTACTGGCACCCCACGGCAAACAATATAGGAGGGAACAAAATAACAGTCTTTTTTAGACTTTCGCGATCACGACACATTATTAACACATATTTAACCGGGTATTTATCGCGTTATTTACCTTTATTATTGCCCGATTGCATTAGTGTAGTGTGTTGTCTCAGTGTGAAACAGCGTTAATCTCATGTTACTATAATTATGAAGACCAAGTGAGGGTAGTCTGAAAAGACGCCTTCGCTTTGCTGCGGTTACCTCCAACATGTCAGTCTTCCCGGGATCACGATGGGTGCGATCCTGTCGTAACGTCGAGCAATAATAAAGGTAAATAACGCGATAAATACCCGGTTAAATATGTGTTAATTACAATAGAACAGTTGTACGGTTTTTTAAGGTTTATTGCCTGAGAACTCGTTGTTTATGAATCGATTTGGAAAATATTTTTTTATTTGAATGTATACACTTTGAATTGGTTCCCATTTTTGAACTCAGTTCTGATAAGGAATCGAGCAATTATAGCAGTTTTGCCATATTAAGCTCGAGTTCTAGCAACTGCACTTACAAAATATGATTTGGCGTACTGGAACTGATGAAGAAGACCACGGTTGGTAAACGAAACTCTTCAACATTACAAAACTTACGGGTGACGACATCGAAAGATGACTGATAATCATCATCATCATCATTTCAGCAAAACGTCCACTACTGAACTAAGGCCTCCCTCATGGAACTCCATGAGTGGTAGTTGCCATACTCACCACGCTTGGCAGGCGCGTTGGCGAGCCCCCCCCCCCCCCCCCCCCCCCCCCCACATGATCAGTACGAGGATCCATGAGGGAAGCCTATGTCCAGTAGTGGACGGTCTTACGGCTGAGATGACGAAGAGGTATAGCTGTAAAGGAGACCACTACGTTCACGCCAGTGACAGTCATCATCATCATAATTTCCACTACTGAACACAGGCCTCCCTCATGGTTCTCCATGAGGGGTAGTTGCCATACTCACCACGCTTAGTAGGCGGGTTGGTGAGCGCAGTACGGGATGTTGATACACGTAAAAACGCTGCTGCCCATTTTCCGGAGTTATTCCTTAGCAGGCTCTTACTGCATCCACGGGCATGAGAGGAGGGGTAACATTCTTCTGCTGGCACCCCACGGCAGCCCAATGAAAGTAAATTTAAATAGATTCCACTGTTGAAGCACGTCTTAAACCATTACAAGCTTATATCTGGGTGACTGTTTGGAATACCAGTTTGAAACGTCAGTTTCTATAGTCCGATTAGTTAATCGAACCAACCGGAAGAAAGTTCATGTGATCCGATCGGTAGGACAAAAGCAGTAGGACCACGTGGCCAGAGGGTGAATTACTGGTACTAACGCAAGGTCATTGACGTATCAAAGGAGAACACTACTTAACCGTCACTGAGTTTCAACTACACCATTATTTGCCGTCAGTTCAAAGCGCGGCCGGTGACCGAACTAATGGTCCCACATTTGGTTTCCAGCTTTATGTTCAAAGAGTCATGTGGTGAAATGGAATTGAAACAAAGGTTTTATCCTAGTTCAGGCACATATATTTTAGTACATTTAAATAAGTACGGGTAAGTATTTGTAATTTATTGTGAATTTATATTGAATTTTGAGTATTATTGTGTGACAAAGAACTTCAGTGCACTTATCTTTCTATGTTCTCGCCAATCCATAATCATCATCGTCTCAGCAGTAGGACGGCTGTCCACGTCTAAGGCTGGACATAGCACATATAGCACTGAACCTACTAATAAACGGAGGAATAATGTCTGCCCTAAGCAACCATGTAGAAAACATGTCTTTTCCAATAGATTTTATAGTTTCCTTGGACCATTTTTGTACAAAAGAATAAATGCGTTAGCCAATATCCACTGTCTTAATTCTGAAAATTGTAAAATTATTGTTAGGAATTATCTCAAAAGTATGTCATATGACGATACCGAGAATTTGTTAGCTGTATTAAAGTAGGTTTAACTTTTTATTTTCTAACTAACTAGGCAAATTATATTGTAAGATTCTGCTTCACTGCAATATTAGTTTTATTTGACACTGTATTTTTATTTTTTTTATTTATTAACTTAACAGATCTGTAATAGGTACTTGTAAGCTTTTTGATTATACATTTTTGCTTGTGACCTCGTTTCGCCTGAAAAACAGGATTACCTAGTTCAGGCACACAACTAATACGTTAGATTTTTTGTTATTATTAGATATAAGTATCACGTACTTAGCCGTAATAGTTATTTGAATAAATTTATTTTATTATTATTTTATTATTCAAGAATCAAGAATCAAGAACGAAAGCACATGACAGCAGGCGGATTGGCGAAAGCAGTACGGAATTTTGATACACGGAAAGAGGCTACTGACCATTTCCGAACGCATCCCTGCGCAACGCATCCCTGACGGAGACGTTGGTGCGATGACATGGTAGAGATGGCAGGACCAACTTGGACCCGTTTGGCTAAAGACCGCCGCGAATGCAGTCGCATGGAGGAGGCCTACGCCTAACTATCAGGGTGCCTAAATGACTCGGCTGCAAGCTTACGAAGTAACGAATTTATAATATAATGTTTTAATTTTTTTGCAACCTTTATAATTTTATAGATTTGTATAATACTTTTATAAAAATATACTTATAATATATATAAACTAAAGTGATATGATAAGTAGTATCATATTACTTTGGTTTTATTTGTTGATAATTGAAATTAAATGAAAATGAAAAATGAAAATGAAAAAATATTTATTGACAACATACATTAAATTATTTTTAGTTGTAATAATGTAGAAAAACATTGGTACCCAAACTAGGATTCCCTGTGTTATGCCGTATCAATTCCCTCCATCAAATACATAATCTTCACAGAAAAATATAATTGTATATATTTGAATTTTAAGTTATTGGGAATAAATGCTGTATTTGTTTATTTTATTTGTAGCTTTTTCCCGCGTCTTAATTTTTTTGCGGCGACTAATATTTCAGAAGAATAATATAGGTTCCATTCATTATTTTTCTAAAACATTAGTAGCCTACGTAGCTCCCAATAGCGTCAGCCATCTGCCAGAGAAAGTCACGTCAATAACGCCCTAGCCTATTCGGAGATTAGCCAGAACAAACAGACAGATAAACTAAATTTTTTCTAAAGATCATGCTTGACACTGGCAGAATTGTGTAAAACCAAACACAAAAGCCACAAAAGAAGAAGAAGAAACTAAATTTTTGTTATTTGTTTTTTTTTTTAAATAGTAACTATCGTATTTATCATTATGCATTCAGTTAAATGCTTTAGGAGATTGTAAAGATGTACCGTCACCGTTGTTATTAGCTTTTCCACAACATTAAGAATCTATTACGTAATTGAGAACTCGTAGATTCGGATTTGGATTGTGGTTTGGCCCATATTATGTTATATTGCTCCAGTTAATTGCATATGAGCAAACCCATATGCATCCATACGAGGGCAGGTGAAATTTCAGATCCAAAGTTGTCCTTAAACATTTTGATTAATTTTGTTCTAGTCTTTTTAAACTTTCACGATCACAACACATAATAATAAAAATAAATAAATAATGCTGGACCATTTACACATCGTCATCTAGCCCCAAGCTAAGCAGAGCTTGTGTTATGGGTACTAGATGACTGATTTTTTATTATACATAGAAAAACATCCAGAGCACCCTGAACAAATATCTGCAGATCAGACACATTTGTCGCGAGGCGGGAATCAAACCCGCAACCTCTTGGGTCGCAGGCGGACCTTCGCCCGCTGCGCCACAGAGGTCGTCAAACAGTGATAAAATATAATCACGTGATAAATACCCATAAATCCAATATAGTAAAAAAAATGTTCTCACTGACGACATTTAACTCACATGTTTTTTCTGAGTATAGTGTGAATTGTCCAGCATTATTTATTTATTTATACTACTTTACTACCACTTCCTTGTACATTACTAGACCGCTTCAGATGAAACGCGAGTCAGAAAAATACGTTTTTGCACAAGAAGTTGATAGTGGACGATAAAAATAAAGATGTAGGAATCTGAAAGAGTATAATAAACTCAACCCCTCGAGCTATTCAAAACAGGATTTTCATACCAGGCGCCTAAGTTCAACAGACAGAATATAAACTAAATAAATATTTGATAAAAACAATCGACTTCTGGATAAATGTGCAGATTTAATTTTTGGATCTGTTGTATTATACTATTCAATCTCCAATCAAGTATATAGCAATGAAAAATCTAGTCTACAAATACTCCTGTTTTGCAACAAAGATGAAAGCTTCAAACAAACAGATGTTTGTTAATGAACTCCAACTTCATGAAGACATCCATTGTTTGCTTAATTTCATCCCACACGTAACAGAAGGTTATATTATTTTGTGGATATTACCTAGTCCGAGTCTAGATTGCAAGAATGTGGGAAATTAAAGAAGTTGTAATTATTGTGCACAACAAAACTACAAACGTTTTACTTTAAAATTGTAGGTAACTTGTAGAACTAAAAGCTCATACTTGTAGAACGAAGAAGCTTATTAATGAGATTTTTCATAGAAGTGACAGAATACGGTTTTCAATAGTTATTTAGCCGCTCTTTTGGTTGCGCGCCGCGCCGATTTCGACCGTCATTTGGTTCGCGTTTTGGCGCGAAGCCGGTTAGTACATTTATGTTTCTTTTATTTTTTATTTCATATAGGCTTGCGTTTAACCACATCGTGAATCTTGCCTGACGTTAAGCGTAGATAGATGGGACACGCTTATCTAGAAGGTAAGGTTGTTTACCCTTGATTTTGAAGATACTTAAGCTGTACCTACCGAGAAATACTGACTCCGGTAACGAATTCCAGATTCTCGCAAATATGAAATTACGATGATAGTATTTCAACCATGTACGGTGGTGCTTTGGCCGGGTTTCCCTCGATGTAAAGTAAATGCCTTGGGGTGCCGGCAGTAGAATGTTACACATCTTCTCATGCCCGTGGATGCAGTAAGAGCTTGCTAAGGGGTGCCTCCGGAAAATGGGCAGCAGCGTCTTTCCGTGTATTAACATCCCGAACTGCGCTCGCCAACTCGCCTGACAAGCGTGGTGAGTATAGCAACTACCCTTCTTGGAGATCCATGAGGAAGGCATGTGTTCAGTAGTGGACGTTTTACGGCTGAAATGATGATGATGGTAGAAAAAAGGGGCGGGTAGAATCAAATTGTGCAACTCGAAAACACACTCCCCAAAATGTATCCTATAGAATACCGACAAGCCACCTTACGTGGATGTTCCAGGCTTTGAAATCGGCTTTAGTAATGTGTTATTGCCTATGATTAATTTTGCAAGCCTCTCTATCGACTCCCGCGCCTCAAGTTAATACTTGGCAGAGCCATCCCAATATGGTTCTTTTGTGGTACCTAATTAATAACCAACTCAAACACAATTACAACAACTTCCTAACAGAATACTCACGCTCTCGTTAAAATGTAAGCCCACTCGCAATTTGATAGAACAATAGAACTTGCAACAGGACACAAATTAATAGCATTCCGAATGAAACCGCATTCCAAATCCGAGTTACGAGCACTCAATTCTGTGATGGGAACTTAATGATGTAATAGAAGGTTATGGTTTTGGTTAAATAACCCTTCGTTATGTGTTTAGGTAGGAGGATAGTATAAATGCTGGGCTAGCTAGTCTGACTAACAATGTCCCTGGCACTGCAGCGTCCTGTACCAGCTGAGGCTGTATAAATCATCTTTAATAGATGTTAACGCCTAATGCATTTATAAAAAAATTCATTGATACACAACAAAGAGCGACTATCGAGACTGTTAGGAAGGTATAGGCAAGCCTAGCTAGGATGAATACAAGTTGCTGTCGCACTATAAAAAATCTATAATACATATAAATTTAGAGTAGTAGAACTTTTTGTGAAGAGTTCATCCGGGGAAGTAATACCACCATACCTATTTCTGCCGCCAAGCAGTAATGTCTGCATTGCTGTGTTCCGGTTTGAAGGGTAAGGGGGCCGGTGAAATTACGGGCACATAACATTTTCAACTCTGTCTCAGAGTGACGGGCGAAAACAAAGCGTTGGTCACGTAGTCACATGCTTCGTGACCGTGATCACTGCGATATTGCAGTTGTAATAGGCAGAGGTAACCACTGTATATTAAGTGGGCCATCAGCTTGTCTCGTCATTAAATCGTATAAAAATTCCTTTTGCAAATAAAGAATATTTGTAAAGATATTATACCTCTATATGATTTAAACAACACGACCCGACTACCGTCGCATTTTGTCCAAGCTCTTAAAACTTAATAATTGTAACGACAGAGATATCGAGCAAATGAAATCGCAGACTCGAGATGAGTTCCATTCAACTCGAGCCGCGGAAACAGTTCGCTTTCTTTACACTAAATTATAGCGACGTTTAACACCTTCTTTGCACTTGAATTGAAGTTCAGTACTGAGAGTTTGTTTCAGTTTACTGAAACTGTTTTGAAAACAACTGAGGTGTGATTAAATTGGCGTGGGGTGGCGAAAGTAGAATGTTACCCTTACCCGTGAATGCAGTAAGATGCCAACGGATAGTTCCGAAAGGTGGGCAGCAGCGTCTTTTCGTGTATGAACACACCGTATTGCGCTCGCCAACCCGCCTGCCAAGCGCACCTCGCTTGGCAGGCGGGTTGTTCCCATACTGCCAACCCGCCTGCCAAGCGAGGTGCGCTTGGCAGGCGGGTTGGCAGTATGGGAACAACCCCGGATCCATGAGGGAAATCTATGTCCAGAAGTGGACGTGGACAGTATCCTCTAGGCTGAGATGATGATTTAATGCGCAAAATGACGGAAACGAGCGGTGTCGAATGAATGCGACAAAAGTCAACAAGACAACAGCAATTTATTATATTGCAGCTAATATTAGTAATTATAATAATTGTGCTGCTATTTTATTTCGTGTTAAATCTGAAACACTAACTGTTAACAAAGTAATGTTTACCGTTCCCTGCTCGTTTAAGTAGTGGTTTAGGGTATAAAAAAAATTTAGTGCAATTTTTGGTTTTGTTTTTGGCATCCCTAGCCCCCTCCGTCACTTTTTAGATAAGTTTGTTCTCATAATATACATACATGAGAACAAAAATATCTAATAAATATGTGACTTATTACTGTCTGTATTAATAAATTCCTTATTTTTCATTTAGGTAAGATTACTTTTAATTTATAGAATACATTTCCTAAACCTAAAAAGGGCGCGGCTTGTAATGTGTAATTTATTGACGCCAGCGTCCAGCTTAAATTCCCACATAAAAATAAAAGGAATTAAATAAAACAATACACAAGTGGGACAGTGGAGGCTAAATAATAATAATAATAATACATAAGTACAAAGGGCCTTATCGCTATGAGCGATCTCTTCCAGACAACCTTGGGGATGGACAGGAAATAGAGAACGATATAGGCAGTGGTGTAAAATTAAGAGAGTATATAGCAAACAAACTTACATTCTAATAAGAAACTATGCATAGGAGATTCAAAACAAACATACATAAACATAAAATTAAAAATAAGTATAAGTACTTACATAACAAAAAACCTCACTTATAAATTAATAAGTCAGTGTGATTAATTTAATAATGAGATTTCTTTGTACCTCTCTTATTACATGAATCATAATCATCATCATCATTTCAGCTGTAAATCGTCCACTACTGATCTAAGGCCTCCCTCATGGATCTCCATGAGGGGTAGTTGCCATACTCACCACGCTTGGCAGGCGGGTTGGCGAGTGAAGTCCAGGATGTTGATATACGGAAAGACGCTGCTGCCCATCTTCCGGAGGTATTCCTTAGCAGGCTCTTACAGCATCCACGGGCATGAGAGGAGAGGTAACATTCTACTGCCGGCACCCCACGGCTATCATAATATATCTTGCAGAATTTATTTTTATTCAATTTTGCTACAATTTATCTTTAGTGTCGCATTGGGGTCCGTTGTCTTGAAACTTGATAATTGCAGCGACAGTTTTCGAACAAATAAAAATACGAGTTCCACGTGAGTTTCATTCCACAAATCAACTTCAGCCGCTAATTCTTTGCGCTGAAGACTAAGTTTAACACCTTTACACTAGAATTGAAGCTCGAGACGAGAATGCCGAAACTTTCAATTTACTGGGGCTGATTTGAATACTATTGAGTCGCTCAACGAGCTAGGAGAGGGCTATGCTCGGGGTTTCTCTTCGTGATCGAATCAGAAATGAGGAGATACGTAGAAGAACTCGTGTCACCGACATAGCCAAACGGATTAGCACGTTGAAGTGGCAATGGGCAGGCCATGTAGCTCGAAGAACAGATGGCCGATGGGGCCGAAAGGTTCTCGAGTGGAGGCCACGGACCGGTAATCGCAGTGTAGGACGTCCACCTACAAGATGGGCAGATGACTTGATGAAGACCGCAGGTCGACGGTGGATGCAGGTCGCTTCTAACCGCAATACCTGGAAATCCATGGGGGAGGCCTATGTCCAGCAGTGGGCGTCCTACGGCTGAGATGATGATGATGAATTTGAATACAACTGAGATATGAGTAAACTTTAAAGACTTTTCTGCCATCATTATCATCTCAGCCGACGATGTCTACTGCTGGATATAGACCTCCCTTATAGATCTACAAGTACTGATCATTAAGGCGTTGTTGCCAAACTCTCCACGCTTGGCGGACGGGTTGGCGAAGGCAGTATGGGATGTTGATACACGGAATGACGCTGGTGCCCGTCTTTCGGAGGTATCCCTTGGCAGACAGTTTCTGCATATACGGGCAAGAGATGAGTGGCATTAATCAAGGCGAGGTGCAAAGGTTACGAATTTGACATGGAATCGGGCTGGATGCTTGGCTAGACGATGTGATGACAGGTAGAGCAAAGCTTTGACGGAATGGTGGCCGTAGAAGTGTATTATATTATCTGTGCCGTAGACCAGTCGTTTTCGTCGTCGGTCGTCCGATGGCACGGTTGGTCGACGACATTTAGACGAGATTTAGAAAGTCTCTGGCAAATTTGACTTGACAGAACACAGGAATGGGACTTGTGGTCTTGTCAATTTACTACAAGCTAATATTCGAAATCGAATGTTACATAATATACATATATTGTACATATAAAGCAGTAAAGTAAGTAACGTATTGTGAAAGTTGGCGTGGGGTGCCGACAGAAAAATGTTGCCTCTCCTCGTGATATGATTGATGATGAGATAAGTAACAACATTATTTAAAGTACATATATATGGACGAAGCAGTAAAAGACTTACTTCGAGAGCAGCTAACGTAAGTCCCGTCCCACTATGGATTGATTAAAAAGCTCTTCACTCCCTTGATCCGGCAAGTTGATTCGACGACACAAAAGATTAAAGGGAGCTTATCCGACAAAAAGGTGAAATTCGTCACATCTGTGCCAGTTTCCGATTTATTTGTACAAAAGTGCTCGCTCTCCCATTCGCTTGGACAAGTTTTTGGAATCTGTAAGTTTTGTTGGCATCCAAGCTGGAAAGTCAGGACTTTTAGTGCATAAAAATAATTTATTTCGTTCAGAACTCATGAAGCTATAGAAGAATATTGCGATTTATCTGAAGTTCTTTGGGAACGCCATCAGAAAAAATAAAGGGAAATGTGTTCAGTAGTTTTACGGCTCAAATTATGATGAATAAAGTAAATTTTCCAAAAGTGACACAGTCAAATGGGGAGTTATCTTCCATTTTTAAATTAAAAACAAAACACATCAACATTGTCAACCTAACATCAAAAAATAGACACTGACTCAACGTTCAATGAACGAGGTATCTGTGGAGATACTTGTTGTACAGTCGCGGTCATAGTAAAGGATACCACTAAGGTAACACTAAGGGTTAGTGGTATGCTTTACCATAAGCGCGACTGTACAAGGACGCCGAGAGGGGGTGATCTCGCGGACGGTTTATCCAGCGAGTAAGGCCCTTTTCTGATTTGTCGGCGCAGCAGCGGTGCGACATCAGCATGCTCGGATGCCGAAAACAGGCCGCGTCGCCTGCACCTACGCACAAATCGGTAAAAAAACATACAGTGCCGCTTGTGCCGTCGCGAAAGATGTCGTCTAGTTCGGGTGAAGAAGATGTTTAAGACCATTTTGTTCACGTCGAGCGCGACCCGCTCGGTAAATGCAGGCGGCCACTGGACTCTCAGTATATATAATGTACTCTATGCACTGGACGTTCATGCCGAGACGCGGTGTCGCGCCGCCGCCGCGCCGCTCTCGCGCAGACCGAGCCAATCAGGAACGCTCCATTGAAATATAGGCGCTCGGTAAGCTTATAGTACCGCGTATACCGAGCATGCTGATGTCGCGCCGCTGCTGCGCTGACAAATCAGAAAAGGGCCTAAAGTAGACTTGCTGGATAAACCTCATTACAATAGCCACACAGTCAACGGCGGTGCAGTATGCTCGTAGTGCAGAAAGCCGTCAAAGTGGAGCGACATCGCTTGACGTGCAGCGCTCCTATTGCTGGTAATGATGAGTTAGCGGCGAGTTTGTTTTTATATTTTAAGTGGACGTGTCTATGTTTTGTTATTACAAACTGGAAATAGACTGAATTAATTTTGAATTTTCGAGTCGTAACCTTGTCTATCGACAGCAAAGGGCCTGACAAGAGTGCACGATACGTTGATTTTCCGAAACATTTATTTAAAGCCGTAAACGGTGCCTTTACGGCTTTCTTTTATCTTTTTAGTGTTCCGTACCCGAAGGGTAAAAACGGGACCCTATTACTAAGACTCCACTGTCCGTCTGTCACCAGGCCAGCGCCACTACTCCATCCATCCACCATCTTATGAACCGTGATAGCTAGACAGTTGAAATTTTCGCAGATGATGTATTTTTGTTGTCGCTATAACAAAAAATACTAAAAACAGAATAAAATAAATATTTAAAGGGGGCTCCCATACAACAAACATGATTTTTTTTGTTCGATGTTAAAAAAGGCGACAGGTAGACGCTTAAAATATTCATAGAATATTTAGAAATAAAAATCACAACCACAAGTGGGTGGTGCTACCTCATACACAAGTTGTTTTGCCAAATGATGGTAAGGAGCCCTTCGTGTGTGCGGCCGACTTGCCTTGTCTTTTTATTTAATTTGTTCTGTTGCCTGCCAAGCGTGGTGAGTATAGCAACAAATGCTCAAGACCAGTACCTACTTGTAGGTTCATGAGGAAAAATTAGATAGGTATACCAGCAAATGGCGTATAATTATTACCGAACGTCCTATTGCCTAGCATAAATATTTCATTAAATATTATAAAAAATATTATCTTCTTTTATTTCGAAAGGAAGGACGCGGATCTGGCTTGCACTTGTCCGCTTTATTTTTTTATTTCACTGAAAGCAGCTTGAAGACATGTATACAAAGATTTTAGGGCGGCCTCTTTTCAAAATATAAATCTAAACAGCATATTCCACAATTCTCTATTTTTTTATTAAAAGGACAAATATTTGTCTCATGAGATATGAGAAGACACATTTATAAAAAAAAAATTCCGGCATTTCGAACCCACTTTAATAAAAAAAGCCGGAAGGCCTTTAATCCCTATGCTACGGAACCCTGTAGGGCCAATTCGAAATGTTTGATAAGATCAAAGTTTTCAATGACGAGAGATGTCGCTTTAGTACCCCCGTGGGTTCGAAACCCGTCGGAATTGAAAACTTTCGATAAAGTATTTATTTCCTTGAAATATTATAAGTGTTATTTATCATAAAAATTACAAACGACACTTATCACGATATTATAAGAATAACAAGAGCATCTATCTATAAACCCACATTATTCGTGAACAGCAAACAATTCAACTTAGAACTAAAAAATAATTTCAGCTTATTAGATGCAAAAAATTCAGATAATGTTGATGACCAATATACTTATATTAAGGACAGTATTAGGAAAGCTAGCTTAAAAATAAAATCACTTAAACTAAAGGACAGAAAACTTACAGATCACACCAAATTCTTAATCGAACAAAGGCAAAAATTTACATTATATTCAAAGCAGTACAGAGAAGTAGACAGAAAAGTTAAAAGAAGTATCCGGAAAGATCTAAGAAACTACAACACACAGTTTATCGAAGCAGCATTAAATAAAAATAAATCTTTAAAGTCAGCCATCCAAGGAATAAGTAAAGGAAGATCCACAATTACATGCCTAAAAGACAATAACGGAGTAAAGCAAGGTGACAGGGATCACGTTCTTCGAATCTGTACTCATTACTACAAGCAACTTTACACAGATAATTCAAATTCTAATGTACTGTTACAACCAACGTCACACTCTTGCAATGTACCACTTATAACTGGCCTCGAAGTGCACAACGCCATCAAGAGTATGAAGTACAATAGAAGTCCGGGAGACGACGGTATCACTACCGAAGCACTTAAATATGGTGAAAAGGTCTTGCTTCCTCATATTACCAACCTTTTCAATTCAATCTTGCTAACGGGTAAACTTCCGGAGAAATTTTGTCATTCTCAGATTAAATTATTGCATAAGAAAGGTGACAAATCCGATATAGGAAACTACCGACCTATAAGTCTTATCTCACACCTTTACAAGGCATTTATAAAAGTCATAGAAAACCGCATATCAAGTGATTTGGATTTGAAACAACCGCCCGAACAAGCCGGTTTCCGCCGCGGCTTGTCGACCACTGATCATCTTCACTCCCTTAACCAGATCATCGAGAAACATCAAGAATTTAAAATACCACTTTACTTAGCGTTCATCGATTACTCCAAAGCGTTTGACAGTTTATCCCACTCATCCATTTTTCAGTCCCTGCAGAAACAATCAATAGATAACAACTACATCCAAATGTTACAAAACATCTACCGCAACAGCACAGCAGCTATCCATATTCACACCAGTGGACCGTCTTTCCATATCTTAAAAGGAGTTAAGCAGGGTGACCCTTTGTCCCCTAAACTGTTTACTTCCACACTCGAAGAGGTTTTCCAAAACCTAGCTACTAACTGGAGAGATAAAGGAATCATGGTCGGCTCGAAGAGGTTATCGAACCTCCGGTTTGCTGACGACATAGTTTTGTTTTCTTCATCGGCTTTAGAACTACAGTTAATGCTCGAACAACTGAGCACAGCAAGCCTCGAAGTGGGACTCAGAATGAATATGGCAAAAACAAAAGTGATGACCAATAGCACGCAGAGGAAAATAAAAGTCGGGGGTGTAGAGATTGAACATGTCCATGAATACATCTATCTGGGCCAAATAGTTTCCTTCCAGGCGAGGCAAGACCAAGAGATAACACGACGTATTGAAAACGCCTGGAGGAGCTATTGGTCCATGAAGGAAATCATGAAAGGACCTCTTCCGCTATCCTTAAAAAGGAAGCTAATGGACATGTGCATTCTCCCCATCCTCACATACGGTGCCCAGACTTGGTCACTTACAAAATGCCAAAAGTCTCGTCTCGGGGTATGCCAGCGAGCTATGGAGCGCAGTATCCTGGGTGTCAAACTCACAGACCGCGTTAGAAACACGATACTGCGCTCAAAAACGCAAATAGCTGACGTAGCGTATAAAGCAGGCCAGCTCAAGTGGGACTGGGCTGGACACGTGAGTCGTATGCCCCCAGAACTCTGGGCAAAAACAACGACTGATTGGGCTCCCCAACAACGACGACCACGTGGAAGGCCTAGGCGGCGATGGAGGGACGAGATAGACTCCTACAGCGAAGATTGGCACCAGAAAGCACATGATAGGGACCAGTGGAGAGAGGGAAGGGAGGCCTTTGCCCTGCAGTGGGAACAATCAGGCTCATAAATAAAAAATAAAAAAATAAAATCTATCTTTTGAAGACAAAAGGCATATTAAGGATTTCGAAATACCCCCACGGGATACAAACAGTAGATAGATAGAAGATAGAAAATACTTTATTGCACACCTTAAAAATACAGTACATTAAACTATATTAACCAGCACCGGAGCATTAAACTATATTCTACATAGTACTTCAAAGAACCCGGTATGATATTTCCGACCCCCTACGCTAAGCTCATGAGAATTAAAAAGAAACGAGTCTCGGTTCGCACTACGCGGTTATGACTGCAAAATTTGGTTAACTTAGCTCTTCGCTTTAGCATAATTCAGTGAGAGCGACAACAGCAGAAATTATAACGAGACCACCATTTTTAATGTCGGAACAAACAGTTTTAGGCGGGAACACAAAAGGAATTAATTGCGTCAGTGACTGAGCTCAGAAAGGTGCACTTTTACAAGCTTTTATTTAACTTGCCGTGTATGTTAATTTTAATGATGCCTATTGTTAGCCTATTAGGGATCTGTCAGGTAGACAGATATAACCTGGTTCAATAAAGAAAGGAATCTTAAATGGCGGCGCTTATCATGTTCTCTCGCTCGCACACTAGTGCCGTCTTTACTCACTCTCGCGCGTACCGTGAGCAGAAAAAAAAATCAGTCTTGATTTGCTTCCATGCTGTCTAGACGCGCTCAGTGATCCTTTTTACGAGTACCTTGTTATAGTTTTCTGTTATTTTTCCTTTGTTATCTGTTTGTTATTGTTGTTAAGTTTTGTTTTATTGTTAAGTTTCGTTGTTTGGACTTGTGGACTGTGCGGAGATAGTAATTATGTCTCTTCGAAAGCGAGGGAAGATTATACATAGTGACACACGTCAAATAGTGTATAATGTCATTAACTATTTTGAAGAAGAAAAAAATTTGGAACGTTATCATCCATTCGAGCATAGTAATGCTCGAGCTTCCATGGCCACGGAATTATCAATTAGCACAATAGTGAAGATAAAAAAAGAAGGTATGTCTGTAGGAAACTCTGCTCTGACTCTGTTGTAGATAACTTAACTAAAGGTAAACAATCTTGATGTGTCTTTTTATCTTCTTTATTTAAAAACTCAGTATTAAAATAAAATGCAATTAAAAACCAATGTAACTACGATAATAACGATTACTAAATCAATTAAACTATTATAATATACTTATTATAGTTTAAATGGTTTAAGAAGTAGTTTATTTGTTTAATATTGATGATCCTGGTGAAGGACCGTCTCATAGATAGTATTCATAAATGACCTAAAAATTTTATTATATTCGTTTTTTATTTAAACCACATCATGATAAGAATCCTCCTGAAATTTTGTTATATCGTTGTCAGGGAGTTCAGAAACGGACATAGTCATTTCATCCCGAAAAAAAGTAGAAAAAGTTTCCAATGAAAACAACAAAAATTCTTTAATGTCTGGTTTTTATTAATTTTAACTTGAATAAAAACATTAACTTGAAATTTTGTATGCTGACTGTACTATCTGTCAACGCAAGTACTTGCCGCCATTTAAGATTCCTTTCTTTAATGAACCGGCTTATAACTGTCATCATAATTTCAGCCGTAAAACGTCCACAACTGAATACAACATGGATATTATTGGATATCCATGAGGGGTTGTTGCCTTTACGGCTACGCGCTGCTGTTCCCAACAATTAGTCATTACAAAAATGACAAGCATACAAAAGCAACGTTCACTAAAAAATAAAATTAACAGAACCGAACCTTCTTTAGCGACGACTCTTGACTTGTTGACTTTAGAATCGTGGCTCTATACGCCTGTAGTGGCAGAACTACACAAACCACAACGCCAGTTCTTTATCGTTATATAAAATACCCCCGTGTATGTTATATAGATAGATACACTCTTTATTGTGTTAACCGTACAGAAATAACACAAAATAACTAAAATTATCTTTAACTACCACATTATTTTGCTGTCTCAATACGTGTAGGGTATCTTTAGAAGCATATCGCGTCAAAACTTGAGTTTCTGAGTAGCATAAATACTCGCTCGCTATAATCACTAGTGCTACCAGCTCAAAACTTAATTTAAGTTAAATCTTATTAAAATCATGCATGTATCTTTGTTGCCTAATCAGGTCTAAAACACCCAGGCAACTTCTGCGCTGTAACTTAGCTCAAACTTAAACTGTAGTTACCGTTGCAGCGTTTAACTGGATGTGTAGCCAGCTCATTATTAATTCGGGGTTGCCCTCGTTTGACGTCACGTTGGCCCACTAAGGGGTAGCGTTTTATAGAGATGGACGGGTACAGAGTAAAGAAAGGAAAAAAGGACGATCAAACATGGTGCACAGAGAGTGACCTACAAAATCGGATAAAAGGCGCTGGTAGCGAGTTTCTGACAGCAAAGTCCAGAGGCATATTGTTTAAACGTTTTAGAACTCTCTGGGTGGTTTTATCTGTTAATACATGGGAAATTATCGCTTTTAATTATTTCCTGAACGTCTTTCTTGCCGAGTTTTATTTTAATAATTATAAGAATGAATTGAATTATCGTAGCTTGACATCATTTAATAAATATAATACGGCTTACGTACCTAACTTCTTATCATCTTGCTTACGTTTCGTAGACTATTTAGAGGCCCTTCTTCATGAGAAACGTCAGCAAGATGATAATAAGTTAGGGACGTGGTGTAAGTCTTATTATATTTATTAAATTATAAGAATACATTTTAATTCTTATATGCGGCTCTTAGTGCAGAAACCGTAAAGAATGAAACTGGCTCCTTCTATTATTTCAGGGAGGTATTTGCCTTAATGTTCGTTGAAAAAGAGAAGAAATTACCATGGTCCAAACTGCCGATTGAATTCCTGTATTATAATAAAATCTGAATCTAAATAAAAGTTGAACCTCACACACACATGTTGACCAAGATGCATATGCTGCTTTTTATCTAGGTACAACGCGTGCAAAGCTGCGGGCAGATGTCAGTATAGAAATAAGTGGTTCATCGATCGCACTCGATAAACTATCAAAGCAAAGAAACTATGGCCATAATACCCAGGTAATTGGATACTAATGAATGGGGAACTCCGATATCATATAAAGTCATATAGAGCCCCCAAGTTTCGTATTCAACTACGTCCCTGGTACATTACCTACGCATTTGATGCTGAAATTACCACTTTGTGAGAGGTTTAGGGATCACAGATCGGTATGATATGGTTATATGTACGTTCGAACTTGGTCTTTGGGGTCGGTCTTGGACTGTCTAAAACACAATTTGACTACATTTGATTATGCCTAGAGCAGAAAGTGACTACTACATAATCGGTCTGTCACTCAAAACTACTATAACACAAATTCACTAGTGCATATTTTTTCCTAGATAGCATCGTGACATGAACCCAAATTGTCTGGACTTTCGGATAGAAAATTTATTTCCCATCTTTTAATGTTTACCTGTCTGTTTAAGTTAAGTACTACTTATAACAAATATTATATGATGGAGGTGATGTGATGAGCTAATAAAGATGAACAATACTTATCACTTCACAGATAAGTACAATAGTACATTATAGCGATACTCTTGTTAATCCTATTTGTGTTCATTTTACCGTACTGGCCACAATATACAGAAAAATAATGATAATTTTGACGTCTTAATAAAGAGAGTAATGTTGTGTTTATGTCATGCTGGACCTTAATGGTTGAATTTTAAGTTTAGAATTCAGTAAGGAAAATTATTCGGTTTGCGTGTCCTTACAACGAGGTGATTTTATTTATCGTGCCTAGTTAGAAAATGCTGTGCGGCAGTAGAATGTTGCCTACATTCTTCTGCCGGCCACACATCTTATAGCCGACGCTATCACGACAACAACTGGTGATCGTAAGAATACGTCTGGAGACGCTGATTATATCGTAATCTTCCCTAAATGTTTTCTTAAATTGTTAAAATATATGAGATTTAGATTTACAAAAATCCATTGTAGGTACTAAGCGACCAAACACTTTTTGGAAAGTGTAAATTTTATCAGTAACCATAAAACATGCAAAAAGTGAACTGTTTATTCGGATTTGTTAAACAAAAAACACGCTATCAACGATATTTAAAATCAAAGTCGATATTTCATGCGAATATCACAAATGTTCCAACTTTTGATATTCTAAATCGACGTGGCTTTCATAGCAGATATACATTTAATATTTCAGTGAATACAATGAATATCAGATTGGATTCTTTTATTTGTGTTCATTCAGTGTGGTTGGATTTATCGACTCTCATTGGACCTACATGATTAACTTACAACAAAAAGTTCTGAAAGAGTTAATTAGAGGTTTTACAATCAGGCTTCACTCGTAGCGATTCGAAATACAGACGAACAGAAGTAGTAGAAATTTATTTAAGTGTGTGTCTTTAAAAAATTAGAAAAACATGCAAGTTTATGAGAGAGGTTTATTTTTTGCTTATGTCATTGGACAAAAAGTTTTCTGATGCGAACGATATCGATTAAGTAAATAGACAATTCTGTGTGGTCTTTGGGTGAAAAAGAAGAAGAATCCTTGGATAGGATCATCATCATCCGCAGGGTGATCACCTGTGATTACGTATCTCGCCCTGGCGATAGGATAACTGATATTAGGCAAAAATAACAAAGTTTTATGTGAAAAATATAAAGAATACATACGTTGATCATTAACTCGGCGTGTGCTGTGTAATGACACAGTGTACATAGAACTCACAACAGAGATAATGTTCTGTAAAACATTAACGTACAACTCAATCAATCAATCCTCTTACATTTCCACATTACGTGGTGTCGGAGCAAACTAGTGCCAAGTAAAACAAGGAGAACTCATCCAACTTTACCTACGTTGCTACTCGTAACAAGGACCATATTGTTCATGATTTGTCTTTTTAATCGACTCCAAAAAAGAAAGGAGGTTCTCTAAATCGTTTGTATTGTCGTTTATGAACCGATATGGAAAAATGAGTTCGTATAATAATAAAATAAATTAGGCCAGGTCCGTGTCGGGCCACGCGCTATGTAGGGTTTCGTAGTTAACCGTAGGCCTGATGTTAGAAGCTGGTGTATGCTTTTTTAGGGTTCTGTACCCAGAGGGTAAAAACGGGACTGTATTACTAAGACGCTGCTGTCCGTCTGTCTGTCTGTCACCAGGCTGTATCTCATGAACCGTGATAGCTAGACAGTTGAAATGTTCAAAATAAAAAAAAAAGGGGGCTCCCATACAACAAACGTAATTTTTGTGCCGTAGTCAGCCGTGGGGTCCGGCAGTAGAATGTTGCCACTTCTCACTAGCCCGTGGATGCAGTAAGAATCTGCTAAGGGATAGCTCCAGAAGCTAGGCAGCCTGTTTAGCGCTCGCCAACCAACAACCCCATCATGATTAGTACATGGAGGTTCACAAAGGAGGCCTATGTTTAGCAGTTGGACGTCATGTTGCTGACATGATTTTGATGATATAGCAGTGAGAGTATTTTCAGTAACAAGTCAAGAATTTGGACATGGAAGTCGATTTTTTTTTAATTTAAGAATACATAACGACAACCCGCTTTGAGAATTATTGTCAAAATATGCCATGGTCTTGCCTAAAAAATAGCTGAAGATACGCGAAGTGTGCAACAAAGACCTGGTTCTTATATTTTGCACAGATTTCTCGTTTCTTGCTGGCTGTACCTGTTTTTATCCATAACCAGCCTGCGTATAGTAAATTCCAAAATGTAAATATTTTTTTACTTCTGAGTTTGGCCGCAATCTCACCTTATGGTAAACGACATGTGGCCGACAATAGATTACTTTGAAGAGACCCAGGTTGTGGTTTAGTAACTATAGTATTAGCAAACTGCCACCTATTGTAATAAATAATAATAAATAAATAAATAATGCTCGACAAATCACACAGCATCATCTAGCCCCAAGCTAAGCAGAGCTTGTGTTATGGGTACTAGATGACTGATATACTTAATACATTATACTACATAGATAGATATTTTTATTATATATAGAAAAACACCCAGAACACCCTGAACAAATATCTGCAGATCGTACAGACATTTGTCCCGAGGCGGGAATCGAACCCGCAACCTCTTGCGTCGCAGGCGGACCTTCGCCCGCTGCGCCACAGAGCTCGTCGTATTTTCGCTCATTGTAATATTACTTACATATTATGTTGATACCCAGTTATTCATTTTATATTGAGTTTAGAGATAAATAAAATAAAAATAACGTTAAATAAGTGCGCGAACGAATTCCGAAATTATTGTTTTTAAAGATTTATTAAGTAAAGTTCAGGTGTATCAAAAGAGGCAATTAAAGATCTTTGGTGTACTTCGTGTGTTCTGCATACTCGTATTTTAAGTTCAACTTTCGCTAAAGGATCTTTCAGCAATAATGTTTTTATGTAACTTTATCTCTAGCGTAGATTGGCTCTACCTAGTATAGTATTAACATATAATTCTATGTAAAAAAACCCTTAGATGACGTTTCAAGAGGCGCAGGACCGCAATAACTGGCGAAAATTATTGCAAGACATAGCACCCCGTCTACTGCTTTTTCACTAATTTTATGGATGAGTCAATGAAATTCAATTCAATGAATCCCGCGGCGGGAGAAATGTTTGCGTGAACCGCAAATGTTTATTTCGCGTCTGGATGTTTTTCTATGTATATTATGTATGTATTTACAAAAAAAATATATATTATGTCAACTACCTGGTTGGATAATAAATAAATAAATAAATAAATAATGCTCGACAAATCACACAGCATAACATAATACAAGCTTTGCTTAGTTTGGGGCTAGATAGTGCTGTCTGAAATGTCCAACATTATTTATTTTTATTTATTTAATGATTGAGGGACCGACTAAATGATGAAGAAAGAAGCTGTGGTCACATAATTCACAAAACCATTTTGATATTCCCATTGCCGTATAGTTTTGTCAACATTTTTGGATTATAAGGTTTATCATCATCGTCATCTCAGCCATAAGAAATCCACTGCTGGACATAGGCCTCATGGCTACATAAACATACCTTAAATCTTAAAAAAAAAATGTTCATCGTGATAAGTTTTACGTATAAAGAGACTTATTACGTATGAAGCTTTAGTCAAAGAAAAAATAAACTTCAATTTCACCATGAGTTGTCACTGTTAGATCGCCTGCCGTTACTACGGTAGTAATAGTACGTTACTATAACATCGTCTGGCCGTCTATACTGGCCGTGGGGTGCCGGCTGTAGAATGTTGCCCCTCCTTTCTTGCCCGTGGATGCAGTAAGAATCTGCTAAGGGATGCCTTCGGAAGATGGGCAGCAGCATCTTCCGCGACTTTAACACCCTATACTGCGCTCGCCAACCCGCCTGCCAAGCGTGGCGAGTATGGCAACAACCCCTTATGATTGCGAAACCAAGGACCAGGCCCCGAGTTCCCGGCAGCCCCGCTAGTCGTGGCTACGGTAGCGGCCACGGTAACGGCGGGGCTAGGGGTGCTAAGAATCCCCGGGAGACGGACGGCTACCAACCCCAACGACGACCACTGGCCCTGGTAACACACAACATCCGCACTTTGAGGACAGACGAAAAGATTGTTGAGCTGGAAGAAGAAATGAGTAGGTTACACTGGGACATTTTAGGATTATCAGAAGTCCGTAGAGAGGGCGAGGACACGATATCCCTTAAGTCCGGTAATCTACTCTACTACCGGGAGGGCGACCAACAGTCCCAAGGTGGTGTCGGGTTTCTCGTTCACAAGTCACTCATTAACAACATTGTCACCATCGACAGTGTGTCGAGCAGGGTCGCATACCTAACACTCAGAGTATCTAAAAGATATTCGCTGAAGGTTGTTCAGGTATATGCGCCGACCTCGTCACACCCAGATGAAGAAGTAGAGTCTATGTATGAGGACATTAGTAGGGCCATACATACGAACAAAACTCACTTTACTGTTGTTATGGGGGACTTCAATGCAAAGTTAGGCAAGAGAAGCGATGATGAGTTGAGAGTGGGGCAATTTGGGTATGGGCAACGGAACCCCAGGGGACAGAGGCTGGCCGATTTTCTGGAGAAAGAAGGACTCTTTATGATGAATTCTTTCTTCCAGAAGCCGCCTCACAGGAAATGGACCTGGATGAGTCCCGATGGTTCCACGAGAAATGAGATTGATCTCATCTTGACCAACAAGAAACGGGTATTCAATGATGTCACTGTGATTCACAGGGTGAAAACCGGAAGTGATCACCGAATCGTTAGAGGCACATTGAATATGAACGTTAGACTTGAAAGGTCCCGTCTGATGAAATCTACGCTCCGACCCACTCGTGCACATATCCAAAACCTCGAGAGCTTTCAACTCGAACTTTCAAATCGCTTTGATTGTCTGGGTCTCGAAGAACATGCATCAGTGGACGAGATCAATAACAGGTTCGTAGAAACTGTCCATACGGTGGGGTCTCAGTTCTTTAAGACGCCCCGTACAAATAGACCTCAGAAACTCTCGGATGACACTCTTAACCTCATGGCTGAACGACGCTCATTACGACTGCAGTCTCCCGATGATGCTAAGTCACATAGGCAGCTCAATAGACAAGTTTGGAAATCCTTGCGGCACGATATTCGTACCTTTAATACAGCTCGTATTAAAGATACGATAGAGCGGAACAAAGGCTCCAAAGTGTTCGCGAGAGATATGTCTATTGGGCAAAGCCAGATGACGAAGCTGAAGAGGGAAGATGGCAGTATAGCGTCAAGTAAAGCAGAAGTGTTAAGGGAAGTCGAAAGGTTCTATGGACAGCTCTACGATTCGGTCACTAAACCTGTTTGCAGTGTGGCAGAAGACCCTAGAGCCAAGCTGACCCGACATTATACCGAAGATATCCCGGACATCAGCCTGTACGAGATCAGGATGGCCCTGAAACAGCTTAAGAACGACAAGGCGCCGGGGGAGGACGGAATCACTTCAGAGCTTCTGAAAGCGGGTGGATCACCGATACTTAAAGTCCTTCAGAAGCTCTTCAACTCCGTCTTGTTCGAAGGTATTACGCCAAAAACATGGAACAAAAGCGTCGTGGTACTGTTCTTTAAGAAAGGTGACAACACCTTGCTTAAGAACTACAGACCGATCTCGCTTTTGAGCCATGTTTATAAGCTGTTTTCAAGGGTCATTACAAATCGTCTCGATCGCAGGTTTGATGACTTCCAGCGTCCCGAACAAGCCGGGTTTCGAAAAGGCTACAGTACCATAGACCACATTCATACGCTGCGGCAAGTGATACAGAAGACCGAAGAGTATAACTTGCCGCTATGTCTCGCGTTTGTGGACTATGAGAAAGCCTTTGATTCGATCGAAACATGGGCGGTGCTCGAGTCTCTCCAACGATGCCGAATTGACTATCGGTATATCGAAGTGTTGAAGTCTTTGTATAGAAACGCCACTATGTCTGTCCGAGTACAGGAACAGAGTTCGAAGGATATTCCCTTAAAAAGAGGCGTAAGACAGGGAGACGTTATTTCTCCGAAACTGTTTACGACCGCTTTGGAAGATGCCTTCAAGCTCTTGGAATGGAAAGGACTAGGCATCAACATTAACGGCGAATACATGACTCACCTTCGGTTTGCTGACGATATTGTGGTCATGGCAAAGTCGATGGAGGAACTTGGCACGATGCTCGAAGGCCTCAACCGAGTCTCCCAACGGGTCGGCCTTAAAATGAACATGGACAAGACGAAGATTATGTCGAATGTCCATGTTGCGCCTTCCCCAGTTATGGTTGAGAACTCGGCTCTCGAAGTTGTCGACGCGTATGTATACCTAGGACAAACAGTCCAATTAGGTAGGTCCAACTTCGAGAAAGAGGTAAATCGACGAATCCAACTCGGATGGGCAGCGTTTGGGAAACTACGCAACGTCTTTTCGTCCAAAATTCCTCAGTGCCTTAAGACGAAAGTCTACAATCAGTGTGTGTTACCAGTGATGACATATGGAACCGAGACGTGGTCATTCACGATTGGCCTCATGAATAAGCTCAGAGTCGCTCAACGAGCTATGGAGAGGGCTATGCTCGGGGTTTCTTTACGCGATCGAATCAGAAATGAGGAGATACGTAGAAGAACTCGGGTCACCGACATAGCCAAACGGATTAGCACGTTGAAGTGGCAATGGGCAGGCCATGTAGCTCGCAGAACAGATGGCCGATGGGGCCGAAAAGTTCTCGAGTGGAGGCCACGGACCGGCAAGCGCAGCGTAGGACGTCCACCAACAAGATGGGATGATGACCTGGTGAAGACCGCAGGTCGACGGTGGATGCAGATCGCTTCCAACCGCATTAACTGGATATCCATGAGGGAGGCCTATGTCCAGCAGTGGACGTCCTACGGCTGAAATGATGACTATAACATCTGTCAGATTTGTAACTCATGGTACCAAATTCTAAGCAAATGAAGCCCAAACTACAGTCGATGTAGTTTACTGCGTATTTTAGTACCAAACTATCCGCTAGAGGCGCTGTACAAGTTTTCATACATTTTTTTTAACTACAGTCGCTAGCGAGTATAGATTGTGAAAACTCATGGTAGACCTACTAAGCAAATGAAGTCCTAACTACAAGATCCTTTTTTTATTGCTGTTATTAAAACTGGATCAAGTGAAAGTGATCTAAAGAGAGAAATCTCAGTAGATCCAGTCTAGATCTAGTGAACCCTTTCAACTACAGTCGCTAGCGAGTACAGATTATGAAAGCTTATGGTATAACTACAGAACTTATTATTAAAGTCCCGGACATTTCTCGTTTAAATTGTACATGAAATTTTAATTACAATTCTGATTTTTCGATCTTTAATTAAGTCCTTTTTGACATTTCTTAAATTTCTCTTTCATCATATCTGCGTACGCGAAAATCCATTATAAGACTTCCGATTATACGAAAATACAAGTTATTTAATATGAAAACAAGACGAAAGCAAGCTTTGGTGTAAGAAATCGAGATCTTGTTTTTTTTCTCGAATAAAACAACTTAATTCCTGAAAAGTAGTAGAACTATAGTTGTAACAATGTCCATTCACCCTCAGGATGGTCATAGGCCTTGAATACATATTTTCAAACAAGTTGTGCTTTAAAACAGCACTGATATTCCTGTTGCTATAATTATTTATATTACTATGTAGGTTGTGGTGTTTAAAGGCTAGGGTTAACCTCCAAAACCTCAAATTCCCAAAACGCTGTAACACATAATGTAAACATTATTTACAGTCGGAAATTAACCCAATACGCACATAAATCACCACCAGTACATGCGCCATTACCTGCAACAAACAAACGAAATTGTTACTCTATATTTTTATTTTCTGGGAGGCATATGCAAAATATATCAGATACATATATATATTTATCATATGTATCTGATATATTTTGGGACCCTGACCATAAGTAAAACATGTTAAAAATCTAATATAAGTCACTGTTGTCGTGGGGTGCCGGCAGTAGAATCCTTCCTCTCATACCCATGGATGCAGTAAGAGCATGTTAAGGGATACCTCCGGAAGATGGGCAGCAGCGTCTTTCTGTGTATCAACATTCAGTACTGCGCTCGCCAACCCGCCTGCCAAACGTGGTGAGTAAGGCAACTACCCCTCATGAAGATCCATGAGGGAGGCCTGTGTTCAGAAGTGGACGTTTTACGGCTGAAATGATAAAGTCACTGTACACAGAAATAGCTTCAATTAGACGAAAATCCTAGAATAGGGCAGATAACATATTTTTGACATACGTGGTAAATGTCTAGACATATAATATATATACAGATGTTATTTTCAAAAAATGTATGATTGATGAGTTGATAGGGATGACAACACACTTTATTTTTAATTTTTTGATGATAATGTTAAACAACAATTTTTCATGACCTCTAGAAAATTATCGAGCTCGTCCCGCCATCTCCGTTTTGGTCTACCGCGTCGCCTTCTCGCCGGATCTGGGTGCCACTCCGTGGCGACCTTTGACCACAGCTCACTTGGCATGCGGCAGACGTGGCCAGCCCAATCCCAGTTAAGCCTCGCAAAAAAGCAAAAAAAAATGTTTCTTTTCTTGTCTTTTTATTTTATAGCCTTTTGTGTTTGGTTTAACACAATTCCGCCAGTGTCAAGTTAGTTTATAAATTCGTAAGTTATTTCGCTAGCCATGTTGGCCGCCATTTTCTATTTTGAGATATAGATGAAGGTACTTATTATACTTTTTTTTTGTGCACTACCTACGATAAATTAGTTTACAAATTACTTTTTTTCCTGGAAGAAATTGCTTTGAGCAATAAGGCCGCCAATTTGTACAATGATATATTTATCCAAATAATTTTATTTTTTGTATTTTAAGTGCAATAAAGTGTTCATTCATTCATTCTAAAAAATGTTTCTACTAAACCAAACAAACAAGCGGAGAAACCAAGTTTGCGATTAATCAAAATTGTTGTCATTGTCAAATTGTGTTTCCAACCAGTAAAAGAAAACTAATATCATTAATTACCCATCCTGTCAATGAGGTTAGCTTGGCATTGGGCGGCTAAGACGACAAGCTTGCTAGTACTATTGATTTCGTTATTATTTATAAGCTGACAGATATGGTTATAAGGTAGCACATAATATCGATCCATCAACCCACTACAACATAAACGCAGTATTCAATAAAGTTTTTATAGGCCAGATTACGACAGCACTAAAACAGCCGTTATAATAAACTGTGGTGTCCTATAACCCTTCTGACGACAGACATAAACGAAGAATACTTTCTGTATTAATTCAACTGTCGTGCAGGTTGCAAGAAAAATACAAATATAAGGGGGACCGGTGAAGGAAAAGATTCTTATCCTTGTTAGCTCACGGTTTAATTTTGCTAGTTTTCACAACTGACTAGTTACTGTTTTAATATTTAGAGCTATCACTTCTTTCTGTTTTACATATGTTGTTAAAAACCAGCCAAATTAAACCCTTGAGTTTCAATTCATCCTTATTTATCTGCAATATTCTATTAAATAAACAGGAAGAACTTGACGTCATTTAGATCTTAATTCTTTTGTGGGCGAAGTCGACAACCAAAAAATTCTAAATGTTGAACTTAGCTACCATTTTCACGTTTATGTTTTAGATAGGATTGGTAAAAACTAAAACAGACTTGTAAGCTAGAGCTGGACAGTCTAATAAAAAACTTAATTTAAGCACGACATCTGGTTGTAGCAACGGCATGATCTATCCTATTCTACGGGAGACTGCATTTCATAGCAGAAAACACTGCTGCTCATTTCCATTCCACGAATGTTCTAGCTGAACTATCTCACTAATATTATAAAGCCAAAAGTTTGTATGTATGGAGGTGTGTAACCTCTTCACGCTATAACTAGCGTATGTGTCGAGCTGAAATTTTGCAAACGTATAGATGTTGACTAGGATTAACACATAGGCTACCTCACTAATATTATAAAGCCGTAAGTTTGTTTGTATGGAGGTTTGTTACCTCTTCACGCTAAAACTAGCGTTTGTATCGAGCTGAAATTTTGCAAACGTATAGATGTTGACTAGGATTAACACATATGCTACTTTTTGTCCGGGTACAACGCAAGCGGCGGGCACAAGCTAGTTCTCTCATAAAACTAAGTTGTGCACGACAACAATTCGTGTGACAGCAGTTCGACTTGGTAGTATATTTCACCGCATTTCATAACTCCGCTCTAACAAGACATATCTGCCAATGCGTTGTGAACACAGCTGTGTGAAACGGGTTAACTCTATGAATTGTTTAATTTGCCTTGACATATGTACATACATACATATTTTTATAAATTTTTATGTAATGTTATTTTACTTTCACTGATTTGGCAAAATCATCATCATCATTTCAGCCGTAAAACGTCCACTACTGAACTAAGGCCTCCCTCATGAATCTCCATAAAGGGTAGTTGCCATAATCACCACGCTTGGCAGGCGGGTTGGTGAGCGCAGTACGGGATGTTGATATACGGAAAGACGCTGCTGTCCATCTTCCGGAGGTGTCCCTTAGCAGGCTCTTACTGCATCCACGGGTAGGAGAGGAGGGGTAACATTCTACTGCCGGCACCCTACGGCCTTATACAATTTTATAATTGCTGTTGAATGTTTGCAATAAATATTATTATTCAACTTCATTTAATTGAAAACTTATAATGTTGAAATACATGCTTTGCTATAAATAAATATGTAAATAAATAATCTACCAGAACGGTGAATCACCGGCCGTGAAGCAAGGCTCAATCAGTCGGTGACTAAGACTGCAGAATCTCCTTACTATACGTGTCGTGTCCAGTACTGCCTTGGATCTGGCTCTTGATCCAACTGCCTAGCGAGTCTCTCGAGATATTTATTGAGACTCTTCGCTATGAGGCTAAATATAGGTGAGTATGGGTTGTTCGCAAAGTACTCCATACTTTATTCTCAAACTACTACACGAAATTTTTACCTAAAATTAAAGGTTAAAATTAAGTTTCATTCTACTCCATGCCTATAATAGTAGTCTCCATGAGTATAATAAGTGATAATAATCATTATTATTAATCCATTTGCAAGATGGGTAGACGAAAAGTCAAAGTAGATGAGCACTCTTGGATGCGAGAAGCACAAAATATACCAGTATGGCAAGAGCGAAAGGAGGCTTAATACTCGTATGTAAGCAATACCTGGCTAAGCCATGATGATGAATAACATTGAAAACTTAAATGTTTGACCGGTACTGTTTTTGTAAGCAATAAATTGATTATTTTGAAATTTAACTCGGCCAATATGATTTAAGGCCGCGGGACAATAACGCTCCAGCTCCATTCACACACTTCCCGCCTCGTGAAATGGACGCGGTAAAAACAGCGTTAAATTTATTTATGTCCGTCACAGTATATTATTTCTTTTGTTTTATTACCCTAGCGAATTAAACATCAACTTCTTAAGAAAATTACTAAAAACTAAACAAAATTAGACGATTTATTTGATCCTTTGGACTTTCTAAGGTAGCTACCTGATTGAATCTATTCATAAACTCGTTAGGAATGAATGAATGAATGAACACTTTATTGCACTTAGAAATACAAAAAAATAAAATTATTTAAATAAATATGTACAAATTGGCGGCCTTATTGCTCAAAGCAATTTCTTCCAGGCAACCTACAGTTAGGGCTAGTGTATTGATGTATGTACATTAGGAGTTTTTGTACACTAGTCATGTCATTAAATTATAGAAAAATTACATACGGCGATCCAAATCATTATTCTTGCCAACAGGATTCGCAAGCGTAAAACTTGTTTCAAAGCGTTAACTTTTTACAGGATTTACCACAATTTCTGCCCTTTTTAGTTAACCGATATTGATATGTGTTCACCTCTCACTAGATTATGTTCTGATCTACAGATCCCATACGTATCTAGTGTGAGCTAATAATCTCATTAGATCCCGTTTTTATACCGCTAAGTTTTGTTTCCAATAAGAGTTTTTACTCTCCAAGATACATTTTCGATATCAACAACAATTGAAATTCTATTATTCGAATTTGCGGCAAAAAGAAAATTCTTATTCATAACTGTGGTAAAACGCTTTTCTTAATTATTACTACAGCTAAGACTCAACGTATTATGAAAACAATATCGTAAGCCCGGCACTAACACGCACATCATGGGAATTGCACGAATATACAAAACTTACCGCATTAACTCGATTAAAATTCTCACGAAACGCTGGATTAAAAGCAACTGAAGCTACAGGTGAAATACATAAGGAGGCATTATTACTATTTCACAACACAAAGCGCAAATCTAGGCAGTAGAATCCATTTTTAGGGTTCCGTACCCAAAGGGTAAAAACCGGACCCTACTACTAAGACTGCGCTGTCCGTCTGTCTGTCACCAGGCTGTTCTCATGAACCGTGATAGCTACACAGTTGAAGTTTTAACAGATGATGTATTTCTGTTGCCGCTATAACAATAAATACTAAAAACAAAATAAAATAAATATTTAATCCCATACAACAAACGTGATTTTTTGCCGTTTTTTACTCGATATTAATAACGGCAACGCTTGAAATATCCACAGAATATTATGTTGTATATGCACTTTAAAAATAAATAATTAAATAAAAATAAAACAAATATTTGTGGGCGGGCTCCCATACAATAAACGTGATATTTTTGCCGTGTTTTGCTCGATTGTATAATATACAAATCACAATCAAAAGTGGGTGGACCTCAAAAAAAAGTTGTTTTGCCAAATAATAGAACGGAACTCATCGTTCGCGAATCCGACCTGCACTCGGCTGATTTTTGTTAATACGATAACTGACGTAGTTACGAGTATTATTATGACGTCGAAGTTTATACGGACACATATCGATTTTTTCAAGAAAATCATCGTGACGGGGATCGAAACTGCAACCCTGCATCTCTACTAGCCAACTACGCCACGGAGGTCGACAGAAAAGTTAGTTAAACACTCTAATAGGAAAATACCGTAACATGAATTTTAGATTCCTACTAGCATTTTATTACACACAAAATTCACGTCTAAAAGTTTTGCTGCTCTATGGTTAAAACTAACTTGAACATGATTATTAGTACACGACGCGACGCACGAAATTCAACAAAAGGTTTAGGTATTATTTTAACCGCGTAGCAGAACTCACGTACTGCGGCTTACTTGGTTGTTTACCCCAAAATGACAGCGCACGAACTGCTACCAATCTATTAATACTTATCGATGAATATTCCTAGACGATTTTCTTTTTGAATCACTTAGCTAATTTCCAGAATCTTCCATTTCTAGAGCTCGTTGCATTAACATTCTACTCCCAATGCATTAGAGATTTCCAGTTCCGATGGATTCGCTGAGATTTGATCCATTATCTTCAAGTATCCTTTTAGCACGAACCTTCAACACAGAGGATTGTCACGATCCAATATCGGGACGACAAATATGTGGTTTATCTAATGGAATCGTTTACAGTAGTTCTTAGATTTTTTATCTATAAATGGGAGTTGAAAGTTTATGAAGCCTTTCACAAATAAAGCAGCCCACAGTCACAGATTACAGAACCTTACCTACACAAGTAGCCACGTGTCCAAAATGGCTAGCAGTTTGTTAGAAAAAAAAATTATAATAATTATCTAAATAAAAAAATTATAACTCTACTGAGTTTTCGTTTTGACATTAAAAATTGGCATCTTAATTTTTTACTGACACTAAGCTTATTTAGAAACTATTGAAAACATAACTTTTATGTCACTTTTAAATAACGTCGCACAAAATATTGGACAGGAACTAGCGGGGTATGCTAAGGCAGCGAGGGGCAGCATAAAGTTGCATAGATGCCCTTGACGTAGTAAAAACGATATGAATCCTAACACCACGCATACTGCACGCTCCTCAGTCTATAGCCGTGTACGCACGAACTAACAAAACAAGGTGAACACGAACATCGATCACGGAACATGGCTTTTCAAGTTATAATTTTCTTTCGCAAATTAATTAATCATCATCATCTACTGCTCGGTGAGAACCCACTGCTAGGAGTAGGCCTCCCTTTGTGTACGCCACATAAGCCAGTCTTGTGCTGTGCTGAGCTCGAAATTTCCCGCAACCTGGCGAATGTCGTCGACCCATCGAACGACCACGACGAAATAAGTTTAAAAATTTATTAATTTGTGTTCATACTTTAACTGCCGAATCCATCTTCTTACATTGCTCTGACTAGAACCTTCTTCAAACTTGAAGTAACATTGCAAAAAGTGGCACAAAATTAATTTCACAAGCATTTTTATCACTTAGATTAAGCAACTTTGTACGCTTTGTACCCGATTAAAGTGTCGTACAAACCAAGGCTTGTGAGAGTTTGTAATACATAACGCAAGGGTTATTTCCTACATATTTGCCAAGTTTTGTAGTTTCAGTGTTAGGCAAAAGTTGTAGCCAAGTTTTGTAACCTCTGTCTCAGTTCACGTTATAAATATTCGTAGTTAAAATCAGGCATTAAAATGCAATGAAAATATTTAGTTTCAATTCCGCATATGCATAAGTGGAATTAAAACTAAATATTTTCATTGCATTTTATTGTCATGGATTTCCGCAAAGTAACGCCTGATTCTATTAATTATATTAAAATCAGGCATATTGAATGTCCTTTAGACATTGAACGTCTGCGACAGGTTCAAACGCTAATGCAATAGTTGGAAGCAGACTGAACGTCCAGATTCATGTTGTAGGTCCATAAGACTAGTTCACGTTTTTCAATTCGATGTTCTCATGTGCAAGTCGCTACGTGTCTAAGAGAGCCCCCTGGCATAAGAGATTCAAATCATCTCAGCTGTAGGACTGCTGTATACTATATACTCCACGTCCACTGCTGGACATATGTATAACTCCCTCATGAATCTTCAGGATCATAAGGAGGTTGTTGCCATACTGGCCACGCTCGGCAGGCGGGTTGGCGAACGCAGTACGGGATTTTAATACACGGAAAGACGCTTCTGCCCATCTTCCGGAGGTATCCCTAGGCAGATACTTACTGCATCCACTGGCAAGAGAGGAAAGCAAGATTCTACTGCTGGCACTCTACGACTAGAGATTCAAATGATAGCTTAAAATAAAATATTTTTATTTTTCTGATTTTATATGATACACCGACCTTTAAAAGCGTTGAAATCCCTTAAAGTATTCAACAGAGCACTCCTCGCAAAATGTATAAATTCAGCAAAAATGTGTTTAACCTGGATTTAACTTTTCGACTAAGAAATCTTTAAGGCTTATATTACTCTTAGCACGCATGAAATTACAATACAAAATTATTTGTGAGTTATTTTAGATTTCGGCAAAGCTAGTGTTGTAGTAGAAATTACACCTTCTATATAGTCTGTGCTAATATGCAGCTTATCTGTGGATATTTTTGTATCTATAATAGTTTTTGATATACTCTGTACTCTATGCGCATCGCTAACCGGAAAGTATTGCTACACTAAATGTTCTGCTATAAAATAAAGTTTTTCTTTAATAAGTTAAACCAGTTATTTTCATTTAATAACAGGTTATGGGCCCAGTAAGCCCGATTTGTAAAATCAGTGAATACTATAAAGACCCAGTGCTAAAAACAGTGCCGAACAAAAGAAAATTAAAAGACATAATCTGCACACGCAACGTGCTCAGTTTCTGAACAATATTTCAAGTAAATCCGTGATAATCCACAACCAAAAGATGTCATCAACAAGTTCAATGGCATTAATTGAAAGGTTAACGGGCCGTGATAACTATGCCACATGGCGTTTTGCTGTCAAAACATATTTACAGCACGAAGAGTTGTGGGACTGCGTTGAAAATTCAGATTCAATTGACCAAAAACGCGACACGAAAGCCAGATCTAAGCTTATCCTTCTCGTCGATCCGATAAATTATATTCATGTACAAGAATCAAGCACTGCAAAAGAGGTTTGGAATAATTTGGCACGCGCTTTTGATGACTCCGGGCTAACACGCCGAGTTGGTCTACTGCGAGATTTATGCAATACTACATTAGCTGGATGCTTAAACGTAGAAGAATACGTGAGTAAAATCATTACAACAGCACATAAGTTGAGAAACATTGGCTTCCATGTAGATGATGAATGGCTTGGCACACTCCTGTTGTCCGGCCTGCCTGAAACTTACAAGCCAATGATAATTGCCATAGAGAGCTCAGGTATGAAGATAAGCTCTGACTCAGTGAAGTCTAAGATCCTACAGGATGTCAAAGCTGAAAGTGATACATCAGCTTTTGCTTCAAGTCAAAGACATAATAAAAACAAGAAAAATTCAAAAGGCCCCCGCTGTTATACATGCAATAAATATGGACATAAAAGTCCTGAATGCAGATCAAACAACAAGGATCATAAGAATAATGCAAATCTAAAAAATAACAGTTCTTATGCAGCTGTATTCATGGCATCTTCCAAATGCTCTGATGTCTGGTATGTTGATTCTGGAGCATCTGTTCATATGACCAAACACAAGAATCTTATGAGTGAAGAAACAACATCACACATTTCAAGCATCAAAGTTGCAAATAATAAAACAATGCATGTGCAAAGCTCTGGAAAAATAAGTTTATCTGTTTACAACGAAAGAGGCCAACAAAATGAAATTTTGTTTACAAATGTTTTATATGTGCCTGAACTAGCTACAAACTTGCTGTCTGTGAGTCAGATCATACAGAATGGTGGCCAAGTGAAGTTTAATAAGAATGGCTGTGTTATACTGAACAAAAATAATGTTATTGTAGCAACAGCAAGCTTAATAAATAATATGTACCGGTTGAATATGCCTGGCGGCTATGCATGCATATCAGATGTTATTGAGCAAGACACTTACCTGTGGCACCAAAGGATGGGTCACCTGAATTTTCAAAGCATGAAAAAGCTGACCGAAAATACTGCCGATTTGAAGCTTAGCCAAATAAAAGAGAATGTAAAATGTATAACGTGTCAGGAAGGAAAACAAACACGTCTGCCATTTAAGAGTCAAGGGTCACAGAGCAAAGACCTGCTTGAACTCATCCATTCCGATGTCTGTGGACCAATGGATACTCAGTCTCTAGGCAAAGCCAGATATTTTGTAACATTCCTAGATGATTACTCAAAGAAGATATTTGTTTACACAATGTATAACAAATCAGAAGTCCTAGAAAAATTCAAGGAATTTAAAAACCAAGTTGAGAATCAGTTAAGTAGAAACATTAAAATTCTCAGATCAGACAACGGACTTGAATATTTAAATGAAAACTTTACAAAACTTCTCAAAGGTGCAGGAATAATTCATCAGACTACCACACCTTACACACCAGAACAAAATGGTACTGCTGAACGTATGAACAGGACATTGATAGAGCGAGCAAGATGTATGATGTTAAATGCCAATTTACCTAAAATGTACTGGGCTGAAGCCATTCATACTGCTGCTTACATAGTCAACCGCACTCCAACAACATCTCTGTCTTACAAAACACCTGAAGAGATGTGGACTGGTCAGAAACCCAATGTCGGCCATATGCGTACATTTGGATGTGAGGCAATGGTCCACCTTCCGAAAGAGAAGAGAAAGAAGTTAGATCCAAAATCACAAAAGGTAATTTTTATTGGATATTGTGAAAATACAAAAGGTTATAGATTTTTATTACCAAACTCGAGAACTGCAATTAAAAGTAGAGATGCAATATTTTTAGAGTCTACAGTCAAAAGAAACTATGTTCCTGTTGAGTTAAACACAAGTGAATGCAGTATAAAAACCAAAGATGTTGAAGAAATCTCAACAGACGACTCATTTGACACTGTTACAGACGGAAGATCACAATCAGACAGTGAGTACATCCCTGATAACAGTATAGATTCTTCGCCTGAAAAGAATATAACTGTAAGAACTAGAAAACAATTAAAAAATACTCTGAACCAAGAACTAAGTACTTACCTCTGCTGTGATGAAAAATTATTAAACAATGAAGCTCCTGAAGACTATCAACAGGCAATAAAGTCTATGGAAGCTCCAAAATGGATAAAATCAATAGAAGAAGAACTTCAAGCTCATCAACAAAACAATACATGGACATTAATTGAAAGAACTCCTCATATGAGAGTAATTGGATGCAAATGGGTGTTTCGCATTAAAGAAGAACCATCTGGTCTACGATACAAGTCTCGGCTCTGTGCAAAAGGGTATGCTCAAAGCAAAGGCATTGATTACCAGGAAACATTTGCGCCAACTGTCAGGTATGATTCCATCCGTTTATTATTATCAGAGGCAGCCCAACACAATCTACAGATAACTCAACTAGACATCAAAACAGCTTTTTTATATGGTGAGCTCGAGGAAGACATATACATGACTGTACCTGAAGGATTAACAGCTGATACTCACAAGGTATGTAAGCTCAATAAATCATTATATGGTCTGAAACAATCTCCCAGATGTTGGAATTCAAAATTTGATGCAGTTTTAAAGAAGTTTGGGCTAGTAAATAGTAAGGTAGACCAATGTGTGTATGTTGGCACTATCAATGGAAACAAATGTTACCTGTGTTTGTATGTTGATGATGGGCTTATATTTTCAAAAGATATATCAACATCAAATGAACTGATTAATGACTTACAGTCAATATTTGAAGTAAAGTCTTATCCTCCCAGAAATTTTGTTGGTATGGAGATAGAGAAATGTGACAAGCACATTTTCATACACCAGTCAAACAATTATTGTGTGATATTGGTGAATTTAATCAAAAATCTGTATGCTTGAACATAGACAATCAAAGTGCTATAAGTGTTATTAAAAATATTAATTTTCACAAACGGTGTAAACATATAGACATAAAGTTTCATTTCATTAAAGAAAAATATGAGGATAAAATTATTGAATTAAAATATGTGTGTAGTGAGGAACAATTAGCAGATATATTTACTAAACCTTTGTGTAAGCTTAAATTTTGTTATATAAGAGATAAAATAGGAATGAAATCTTGCCATATAGTTAGAAAATCTTGAAATATTGTTTTTATTGTTAAATAAATTAATAAGAAGGCTTTAATTTAGGAGGAGTGTTGTAGTAGAAATTACACCTTCTATATAGTCTGTGCTAATATGCAGCTTATCTGTGGATATTTTTGTATCTATAATAGTTTTTGATATACTCTGTACTCTATGCGCATCGCTAACCGGAAAGTATTGCTACACTAAATGTTCTGCTATAAAATAAAGTTTTTCTTTAATAAGTTAAACCAGTTATTTTCATTTAATAACAGCTAGGTATATTCTTGAGGAAGTTGTAATGCAGGAATATGTGTGATACTGTCTCCTGTTTAAATACCACAGATATTATATCTGTGATTTACCAAAGAGTCAAAGCACTTGCTTTACTGGTTAACTTCACACAAAATATTTCTCGTCAACGCCACCTGTTTATTGCTAGATCCAAAAGCATCACTGTAACCTTGCGTATAGACCTATTGGGACAGAAGAGTTCAGCCAAAGTAGGTAACCCTTGCAAAAAATTCAAATCTATAATTATGACGTATGAGCTTTCATCATCATCATTTCAGCCGTAGGACGTCCACTGCTGGACAAAGGCCTCCCTCATTGATCTCCAAGTACTGCGGTTGGAAGCCGTCTGCATCCACCGCCGACCAGCAGTTCTCACCAAGTCGTCTGCCCATCTTGTAGGTGGACGTCCTACGCTGCGCTTGCCGATCCTTGGCCTCCATTCGAGAACTTTGCTGCCCCATCGGCCATCTGTTCTGCGCGCTATATGGCCTGCCCATTGCCACTTCAACGTGCTAATCCGTTTGGCTATGTCGGTGACCCGAGTTCTTCTACGTATCTCCTCATTTCTGATTCGATCCCGTAGTGAAACCCCGAGCATAGCCCTCTCCATAGCTCGTTGAGCGACTCTGAGCTTGTTCATAAGGCCAATAGTGAAGGACCACGTCTCGGTTCCATATGTCATCACTGGTAACACACTTGAGCATATAGTATGAGCTTTAATCTGTACATATCGTCTTTCCTCCGTCGACCGAGACACGTTCTCGGCTTGCCCGTTGACGAGCTCACCGATGCTAACCCGGAGGTGACGTCAACCCGTCCTAAACTAGCTGCTAGGCACACATTTAATAACCGGTTTCGCCGGCGAGGCCGAAAAATACACTCTTCCGTCTTAAGGTGCAGTTTTGCACCTGGACGTTAACCATCATTACATATAAAAATCTGGCAACAGTCCAAGCCGTGGTTCGTACCTAAGTGGTGCCCTTGAGCTTGTTGCCTCAACCTAACTTTTGCGGCTGGGCGCCCTCCGCACTCGTCCGGTAACGTTGTCATGTCCATCTGCGGTCAACAACATATTTCATTCGAAAAAAACAATCTGTACATAGTCTCTGACAAATAGATACCAATTATATTTAATTTCAATATAATGAAATAAAGTTAATGTATAAAAAGTTGCCAGTTGTAACTGAGGTTAGATTGCTGGGGTCGTGTGCTAAGTTTCAGCTCAATCCGTAAGGTAGTTTTTGCGTGAAGAGGTAACAAACCTCCATACATCTATACAAACAAACTTTTGGCTTTATAATATTAGTAAGATAGTAGTAGTAGCAGCAGGATTGCACGAACGTTCGTGAATAAAATAACACGCACCACGTCCGGCTAACACTGTGTTTAGACGTATGTATATATACAACCATAAAAACAAACTTTTGGCTTTATAATATTAGAGCGATTTTGGCGTTAGGGATTTCATTTGAAGGGTTCAGTAAAACTGGACCCTATTACTAAGACTCCGCTGTCCGCATGTCTGTCTGTCACCAAACTGCATCTTATGAACTGTGAGAAATTTTGATGTATATCTGTCGCTGTTATAAAAACACTAAAAACGAAATAAAATAAATATTTTATGTAGGCTTAAATTTTTTTTTCTGTTTTTTCCCCATACAATAAACGTGATTTTTTTTGCTCGATATTAATAACGGCAACAGGTAGACGCTTGAAATATTCACATAATATTTAGTTGTGCACCTTTCTTAAAAATAAATAATTAAATTCAAATAAAACGAATATTTGAAGGGGCTTCCATACAACAAACGTGATTGTTTTGCCGTTTTTTGGTCGATAACAAAAACAAAGATTTTCACTGGAAAGGTGAAGTAGTAAAATCGGCCAAGAGCGAGTCGGGCTCGCGCATCGAGAGTTCCGTGCCATCATACAATATCATTATATGATACAGGCGTTGAAGAACCTTGACAGCACCATCTCTTGTCTGATAGCGGTAATTATTTAGATTTTTTACCCTTACGATGATTTCTAAAAAACTATGCAAATTAAAAAGTTTGTTATAATTTTCCTGTAATCGTTACATAAACTTCCATTAGCTATAAAAGTTTAAGGGGTTTACCTCTGCAGACTTCGGAGATAACTGAGGAGAACGGATATTTAAAAAAATATCATTTTTGTAAAACAGTCGAAAACTATATGGCTTAAAGGAAAACTAAAAACTGTTTATTAATGTTCATATAGAGCTCTCATAAATGATACCCTACATGACCTAGTAACTTTTTAACAAAAAATTGAGACTCCTTTTCCGCCCGCCCACCTTGAAAATTGGAGAGTTCGCTTTGATTTTCCTGTAATCTTTACATATACTTCTATTAGCTATAAAAGTTTCAAGGGTTTATCTCCGCAAACTTCATAGATAAGGGGGGACGGTATTCGTTTCAACATTTTTACAAATAAGTCGAAAACTATACGGCTTAAAAAAACTGTTTATTAATGTGCAAATGAAGCCCTTTCACATGAAACACCACATGACCTAGTAACTTCACTTGAAATTTTTTAACAGTTCTATATATTCCATATTAGTGAAAGAGCGTTATCTTAAACCATTTAAAATTTAAAATCAATAGCATCAGTAGTTCTCAAGACACCCATTCGTGACAGACAGACAGACAAAGTCACACCATAAGGATACCTTTTTACCATTTTGGTCCAGAATCCTAAATATGCCTGTTGGATTTTATACAATTTTCAATAGTTTTATTTATAACAAGAAACACTATTTTGGCACTTACGACTATTTATTTCAAGCAAGCTATTCGCGTCAGTTTGTATGCAGTCCCCCCCCAGTCCACGTTTGCGCTGTTAATTAAACAATTACGCACTTGTATTGCCGTGGGGTGCCAGCACTAGAATGTTACCCCTCCTTTCATGCCCGCGGATGCAGTAAGAACCTGCAAAGGGATACCTCCGGAAGATGGGCAGCAGAATCTTTCTGTGTATCAACATCATGTACTGCGCTCGCCAACCCGCCTTCCAAGCGTGGCGAGTATGGCAACTACCCCTCATGGAGATCCATGACGGAGGTCTGTGTTCAGTAGTGGACATTTTACGGCTGAAATGATGACTTGTATAACAATGCGTCTCCTTAAGCAATAAAAGACGAATATTATATGTATTTCTGAAGATGAATCGGGGTCCATTTATTATAACACTACAGACTCCGGCTTAGATAAAATACTGAGGTCTATGCATTCGTTTAGCCAGCATATCTCCGGCTCTGTTATTTCGTTTAGTAAACTGCTAGATAGATGACGGTGTATTTGATATATGAGAGGAAAACCTTTTTATTTGAGTAAAGACAGCCATAAGGAAAATTGTCTTAGAGAAGGAAGTAAAAGTATAGTGAATTGGCTTTTCACATCTATTTTAGGAAAATTTTTTGATGGATTTGGCTTGCCCATCACCTTAAACATCCTCCTAGCTTAGTGGGAGGAAATATCAGGTCAATAAGTCTGAAGTTGAGTAGGGCGCGGGTTCGAAACGATTTTGCATGAACCGTTATAGCATGTGTAATATGCACATATATTTATCAAAAAAGAAAAATCCATTAGTACTCGGCCGGTATTAGTCACCCACCTTCAGATAGAAAGTCGGGGTTACATACCACTCGGCCAACACGGCCTTTTTTGAGGAGGAAACATTATGTTACCAAGCTAAAGATTGTAGGTGTCTAATAGATAAATAATATCTTTAGCCGGTAATATCAGAAGTGGCTTTTTTTGGACTATCTTCCTACGAGATTAAATAACCCAGCTGGCAGGAACTGATTATTTCCCAGCCGTAAGACGTCCACTGCTGGACAAAGGCCTCCCTCATAGATCACTTAGTACTGATCATGAGGGGTTGTTGCCATACTCAGCACGCTTGGCAGGCGGGACGGCGAGCGCAGTACAGGATGTTGAAACACGGAAAACACTGCTGCCTATCTTTTGTAGGTATCTCTAGGCAGATTATTACTGCACCCATGGGCAAGAGAGTAGGCAACATTTTGCCGTCAGCACCCCGCGGCTACTGATTTATTTATTTGTTTGTATTAAACTGACCGTCCTGATAGATAGATTGATAGACACATTTATTTACCACGTGCACAAATCCAATCACAGAACTACTAACAAAACAGGTAATCAAGTAAAAATAAATTTAAACAATAATGCGGACAGGAAGGGATGTGGCGCGGGTAAAAAGGTCCCCAACTAAGCATTGTGTAGCACTTGGCTAGTCTCAGATGCTACGCTGGTTTTCATTTGGGGCCCTAGGTGATTTTACGACCACAGATGGAAAGGAGAGGGAATGACAGTGGTGATTGAGGGAAGAGAACAGAAAGAATAACTCGACGACAAACAATAAAATAGTCTACAGCACAAATCAAAATTCTACACAAATAGGAGAAAGAAAATAAAAATAGAATACATATTTAAAAACAAAAAAAAATCAAAATTCTACACAAATAGGAGAAAGAAAATAAAAACAGAATACATATTTAAAAACAAAAAAAAATCAACACATCTAGTCGCTAAACAGGTAACACCGTAAAATCTTTTCGGTTTTCGGCTGATGAATAGACATGGCATGCCTATCCATCAGCCACACATGCATGCCTGACACCTGTTTAGCGAAACAATTTATTCTATATGGAAAATGCAATTTAAACGGAAAACACAAATTAAGGAGAACCTTGACAGCGCCATCTCTTGTTTGATAGCGGAACTTACGCAGATTTTTTACACTTTAGATTATTTTTCAAAAACTATGCAAATTGGAGTAATTTTCCGGTAAACTTTACTTACTCCTATTAGCAACTAAAGTTTTAGAGGTTTACTTCTGCAAACTGCAGAGGTAAGGGGGGGAATGCTACTTTTTTCAACGTTTTTGTAAAAAAACTAGATACGATACAGCCTAAAGGAAAACTAAAAACAGTTTATTAATGAGCAAATGAATACCTTTCATATAATACCCACATGACCTTGAACTTCACAAAAAAAAATTTGAGACCCCTTTCCTCCCCCTTCATAATCATAATAAGATTATTTTTAACATTTTTATATATTCCATATTAGGGAAAAAGCGTTACCTTATACCATTTCAAATTTTTAGTCGATAGCAACAGTAGTTTCAAGATTTGTGACAGACAGACAGACAGACAAAGTGATACCATAAGGGTTCCTTTTTACCATTTTGGTCCGGAACCCTAAAAATGCTGGAAAAGCATACAGATGCGTCAGTCCGATGTCGGAAAAGGCGTGCAAAATATTCGCTATTTTGCGCATGGCAACACAATTCTGCTGAAACCTTGTGAAAAAGATTTACGAATGCTCGTTTGCGAGCACATTTAATACTCGCTCTGATAAAGTTTTTTCTTGGAAATTAAAACTTGTTTTGCTTGAATACCATCCTGTATATTTATATGGGGCAGCATTATCAGTACGGAATGCACTGAAAATTTAGAGGCATGAGTCGTTGTTTTCGGATACCAGTAAAGTGAAAATGTATGTTTTTATACATATCTACATATATATAGCAGTTTTTGGGATTTTTTCTGCTGTAATAGTTAACTGATTATGTAAACCAACCACCAATTTGAAGTAAATACATGAAAAACTCAAAATATTATATATAGATTAAGGTTGTTTATAACTGTAGAAAAAAGTTGAAACCCCTGACGCCAATATCGTCAATTTATCACCAAAGAAATCGTGGAGAGGTGAATAAGCAAAAAAACAAAACACCGAACTAAATCCTCCGTTTACTTTCACAATGTATCCTACAAGAAATTACAGTCGCAAATCTGTTTTCATTCCCGCCGCATCCTGAGTAGAACATCGGTAAGCACATGCGGCGGACTACGTCGAAGAAATATACCATGTACTGCCCGTTACATGGCCCTTTGTCTGGTACTTGATAGCAGTAGTACGGAATGTTTTTCAGACTTGACGGGAACGGGCCGTCAACAGCACCTTAAAAGAAATCCAAATACCCAACAAATTATTAAAGATAATTTCGCGCAAAATCGCGACTTACTAACTGTCACTCTGCTTTCTCATAATAGTGTGATACGCGACTCCAAAAAATTACGCTCGTCTGGCCTCAGCCTAAAATATCATGCCTGCTCAGCTACGTTAATTTTCATAGTTTGTATTTTTCTAGTGTTGAACTACGCTTAACTAGACTTTATTTTCCTTGGGTAATAGGTTCATCAAAAAATCATAATTTATTCACTTTGTTGTGTCTGTAATTACAAAACACATCATCATCATTATTTCATCTATAGGACGACCACTATTAGGCATAGGTCTCCGTCATGGACCTCCAGGTATGGACCGACCAGCATACATTACCAGGTCGTCCGCCCATCTTGTTGGTGGACGTCCTTCGCCTCGCTTGCCGGTCCGTGGTCTCCGCTCGAGAACTTCTTGGGCACATCTGCTATCTGTTTTTTGAGCTATATGGCCTGCCCATTGCCACTATAACGTGCTAATGTTTTTAGTTATATCGGTGACTCGACTTTTTCTACGTATCTCCTCATTTCTAATTCGATTCCGTAGACCAAACTAAAACGTGGTCCTTCACTACTGGCCATATGAGTCGCAATATGGCCTATGGTCTCTTTACGCGTTTATATAGGTTGTGTTAATTTTTATGCTTCATGGTTCGTTGACATTTATCTATAAATTATAAATAACACGCCTTTTGCTGTGAAAAGCGATAAATACTCACGTCCATCCTTTACATAGTCGTGTCCACCTAACGACACAGAGGATTCTACCAGACCGCACCCAATCAAACATAGACACAGTACAAACCGCATCATGAAATGACTTTCTACGTGCCAGCTGTATAGGACTGTAATGCAATCTTGATTGCACATAGGAATGTCAATTGTTTATCGATGTTTTTATCGATGATTAGGCATGGGCATACTTTTGCTACATTCGTCAATTTTTGACGACCTCCATGGCTGGTTCATCCTTCACGTGTCCTCCATATTAGAACAATTCCTACGCACGCGGGTGTGCATTTGACATTTGAGGAGTATAGTCGGTTGATACGCAAGAGGTTACGGGTTTGGTTATCGTCGGGGGACAAACGTTTGCTTTTCTGTAAATATCTGCCCTGGGTCTAGGTATTTTACTTTGTATGATAAGTAAGCTTCTACAAAAAAGGTACCCTAATCACAAGCTCTGCTTACTTTAGGGTAAGATAGAGCTGCGTGAAATGTCCAGCATTATTTACTAAAGACCTACAATGCCACAAACACATAGACACGACAACAGCGATATCTTCACAGATCCATAGGCTTCGATTATGGGGCCTACCCTGATCTCAATTTACATAGTGGATAAATATCCTATTGGTTATATTTATACCCTATATACCGTAATGGTTTTAATATCCTACTGGTACCCTAATGTTTTATACACAAATTAGTTATTTTTTGTTAAGCATTATTCCAAGTGTTATTAAGCAATATCTGATAGAAAATATATATTTATAGTTAGTACAAGATTATTATAGCCGTAAAACGTCCACTGCTGAACATAGACGTATAGGATATCCCTCATGGGTATCCAAATAATGATCATGAGGGGGTTGTTGCCATACTCGCCACGCTTGGCAGTCGGGTTAGCGAGCGCAGTACGGGATGTTGATACATTTAAATATGCTGCCCATCTTCTAAAGGCATCTCTTGGCAGACTCTTACTGCATCCACAGGCAAGAGAGGAGGGGCAATACTCTATACTGCCCACGGAAAAATTTAATGTTATTTTGAAAAATTTACACATGTCGATAGATTAGACATATGGCACATCACTATTCTCCCAATCAGAAACACTCATGCGTTATATTGACGAACCTTTTATTGCCTCTGTAGGAATTAATTTTGGTTCGTCCAAGATTGCTCTTTTAGTGCCGGTTCCTCGATTGGTAACAAGATTAGTGTATGTATGTGGTATTTTATTGGAAGGATAGTAGATTAACAGCTTGAGAGAAGGACTTTGTTGTAGGGAAGTTTGTGTGTAGGAGGAAGCCTTTACATTTATTATATATCTATTATCTACACTTATATTATAAAGAGAATGGTTTCGTAATTTTTATGTTGTATTTTATATGTTTGTGACGAATATTAACAAAAACTACTGCACCGATTTTAAAAATTATTTCACCATTAGAGAGCTACATTATCCTTGTAACATAGGCAAATTTTATCCCCGTATTCCCACGGGAACGGGAACTATGCAGGTGAAACCGCGGAGTGCGGCTAGTGATTTATAAAGTAAGGCCTTTACATCTATTACAGAAGTTTTATACAGCGTCAGCAACTGGTAAACATGCTGTACGGGACGCTGCAGTGCCTGGGACATTTCTAAATGGATTAGGCTTATCCAACACCTAAACGATTCTCTCAATATATAACAGAAATTCTTTGAAACTTTTATTTTTGACGACCATACAGGCGCATTTGGTTTGATAGCCGGCTGTGGTGCAGGAGGTTTGAGTCCCGCCGTCGGGACAAATGTTTGCTTTATCTCCAAATGTTGGTATCAGGTTTATATGTATTAGCAAAAGTTAATGTTTAACATGGATTATCAAAAGTTAAGTATGTATTAACAAAATACATATCAACTAACTAATGAACTAAACTATCAAATAACTAACAAGCACAAGCGATGATCGTACCAAACTATACGCACTGTCATAACGTCAGGAATGATAGAATTGGTGGGGGAGTCTCCATCTACGTTCAAAACGATTTGAAACACTCCCTAGTCGACTCAATCTACGAAGGTAGTAATAATTATTTATTGGTAACACTTGTTGAGTATGCCCTTAATATCGGAGTCGTCTATTATCCAGGCGACACAAATTATCAACACTTCTTGCAAACCTTTGAATCACAAACACAATCAAGAAACAGATCACTTGTGTTTGGAGATTTTATTATTAATATTTTAAAATCCGGTATTAAAACTAAAACTAATAAAATTATAGTAAATAATACATTGTGCTGTGTGAATTGTCGAGCATTTTAATATGTAAATGTTGTTAACCCAAGTCATATTAATCATTTAAAATTATAGAAAATAATACATTTTATAACACTCGCAATTGTTACCGCACGCATATCGAATAACAATATTGATCTTCAATGATTGGATGAATTTGAGGCAACGAAATAGCATAATTCAATCACAAATTGTAATCAGGTTTTTATTGCACTAATTATATTTATCCCTATGAGAAAAAGCTTTGTCAGCAGTGTAAAAAAATAGATAAAATAAGAAAAATAATTATATTTTAAAATGTGTCGTGGGGTGCCGGCATTAGACTGTTGCCTCTCCTCTCTTGCCTGTGGATGCAGTAAGAATCTGCCAAAGGAAAAGTTCCGGAAGATGGACAGCAGCGTTTTTCGCTCGCCAACCCGCCAGCCAAGCGTATCTTTATATCTTTCTCAATCTATGTATATCAGCATTAGATTTACTAAAAACATTCCATTTATCATCATGACAGCCCCAAGACTACTGCCCACCTCCACACCTGGAAGAAGGCCTCCTTCATGGATCTCCAAATACTGATAATGAGGGGGTCGTTGCCATACGCACCACGCTTAGCAGGTGGGTTGGCTAACGCATTACGAGGTGTGACACACGGAATGACGCTGCTGCCCACCTTTCGGAGGTCCCAAGAGGGGAAACATTCTACTGCCCATCGGCATATTTGAAAATATTAAATATTTACAGTTGTCTCTAGAAATTAATTGATTCAAGCGTGACTTTGCGGAAATCGATTATAATATCTAGATGAACAACAAATATTTAGCAACTAATCCCCTAAACTTTATCTAATTAGCGCTTGAAAAAACACTCCAAACCGATTAGACACGTTCGACTGTTGTTTCTACACAAAAAGTTAATAAGGCAGCTGACAAACCGATTTCGGTACGATTAAGAGCGCTGATAAATTTTCCATGATTTTATTTCACAGATTTAAACTCGGGATGCCATAGCCGATAGCTGTGGGCAGTAGAATGCTACCCCTCCTCTCACACCCGTGGATGCAGTAAGAGCCTGCTAAGGAATACCTCCGGCAGATGGGCAGCAGCATCTTTCCGTGTATCTATATCCCCTACTGCGCTCGCCAACCCCTACCCCTCATAAAGATCCATGAGGGAGGCCTGTTTTCAGTAGTGGACATTTTACGGCTGAAACGACGAAGCTCGGGATGTCTGTCACTAAACCAACACAAATCTACTCGTACTCGTAGGTACAAGTGCAGAGCAAGAGCAATATATCTGCTGTCGTACTGGGCAGTACAACAACCCGTAACAGGGCTTACGCCAATCGAACTTATTAGGTCGGAGTGTCATCCTTGGGTTACCTGTGACAATATTTACTTGGCCCACTGAGTGAGCTGCTTTCCTTTTAAGAGTTTCGTAGTAAAACAAGAAACCCTTATAGTTGTAACCCTTGTAGTAGTCCTTATGGTTAGTATGGCAACAAACCCCTCATGAGCAGTGCTTGGAGATCCTTGAGGGAGGCCTATGTCCAGCAGTGACGTCCTCTGGTTAACCTATCTAATCTTATTAGCCCATCGGATCCCACTGCTGGGCAAAAGCCTCCCTTTTCTTTCTCTATTCGTCTCGCTCCAGTATAGTTCGCCATTATGGGCAATAAGCGTCAAGTTCATCCCACCACCTATGCTTGGGCCGGCCGCGAATTCTCTGAATTCGTGGGTTCTCTGTGGCTATCTTAACCCACATTCCATCCGACATGCTGATGATGATAGTTCTATAGCAGCGGCCTACAATCGATCGTGTACACCCACGTAGGTTTTGACACCACGCTTCTGTGCCAAAAGTATTATATCGCCAAAACAAAAACCACTTTGTATTTTGGCGAGTGCCAATAAAGATTAGCTCCAACTCTTGCACGGGTCATGTTCGGGTCGTATAGGGGGTGAGGGTAATCCGACAGCGAGATAGAAAACCAAAGAGTAATTTATTAAGCGCTCGATTGTCAACGCGCTTTTCATACAAAAGTTCTGAGAACACCTAGAGAGTAAACTATAAAGAAACTATATGTTATACTAAGGTAAGACTTGTCATATAAAGTTGTAGATAATTTTTGCAGCGCCAGCAATGGGACGCTGCAGTGCAAATTGTTACTTTGTGGGGAAATTGTTAGATGAATTAGGCTTGCCCAGCACCATCTATATACCATCTGAGAGCTTAGTCAGCAATATTGAGAGAAAGGAACATGTCCATACGTCTGAAGCTGTCTAAGCCGGCGGGTTTTCTCACGATGTTTTCCTTCTTCGGCACACCGTTCTTCTAAGTCAAACTACATAAAATAATCGAGTTGAATTCAAGCAAATCTTTCACGAATGTTCACATCGTTCGGAATTATTCCAATTTCTAACATTATTCAGGTTTAAGGATTTAGAGGTAGAGTTGGGATCCCGGTATTCAATTTGGAAGCTTCGGGAAAGTGAATGGAATATTTTTAAATGTTGAACATTTCGAGGGCGGTTTTATTTTATCACTGCATACTTAAAACATGCGTGCTTGAAAATTATTGCGCTAATAAAAAGTTGAGAATCGTTATTCTCATTTGTTTGTTCTTCTGTATTGTAGTAGTGTCCATCCTAGACCACATCATTGCTTAAAAACATGCAAGATATAAGTAGTCAAACGCAAGCTTAGGTACTTGAAAAAAAAATGCATGCAGTAAACAGAAAACAAACTAGAAAACTGGGATTGTAGGTATAATAATTCCCACTGCGAAACTATTATTTGCCATAACCACAGATCGTTTCCCCAAGTCTTATGTTTTTAAAGATCTCCAAAATGTAATCAAAAATACCAGAACTGATATTTGATAGAATCCTTTAATACCTACTTATCATTTATGAAAAATTGACCCCCAGGAAGCGAACCCACACCTCCTTCGTATCAGACGCCTATTATAACTAACTGAGCCACCAAGGTTGACAGTAGTCGTTTGTATGAAACGAACTTCATCTGAGCTTTTAAGGGTAGGCTACATGGCAATTAATCAATAGGCAGGCGAATCGTGCCACGTTGCTATGACAGCGGCTAAAATAAAATGTATCTTACAAATAATTTAAAGCTTTACGCCAAAGTTAGCAATGCTTACTTTAATGAGCTTGGGGGAAATCTTCGAGGTTTTAAAAATGTATTTTTATTTTTTCGCTCAGTACTTCGGAGTTTTTTAACGTTACGTTTTCGGGTTACGGATCCATACCCATTTTTGCACATGAGAAGTATGTACATAATTTACAAAAATAAACAATTGGGCCCGTTGTCTTTGGTGGCAGCACCGCCGATGACAGACAGAGCAGAAGGGATGCAAAGGCATGCTGGATACCAATGCTGGGCAGCAGTGGGATCCAGTAGGCTGTTTAGATTAGATGAGATTTTTAACCCCGCAAATATATGGGAAAAATACTGCATAAAACTCAAACCCGCAACCTCATACATCTTAGCCGGCTACTAAACGAACTGCGTCACGGAGGTCGTCATTTTAAAGCGTGTTTGTGTATTTGGTCCGCATCAAACAAATAATAATAAAGATTACCTCTTATTCTGGCCTAATCACGCTATTTTATAATATCATAGTTACATTAACTGTGGTACCATATCTTTGTCTTACCAACGGGATATATATAACCTTGGCTTGTCTTAACAAGAGGATACACATCCCCTTGGTCATTTTAGTTACAGTAACTGTGGTACCATATTTTACCTTATCGATCTAATTTTTGTCTTACGAAGAGGATATAAAAATATTTAAATGGCTTATTGGCTTGTCTTACCAAGGGGATACACACATAGACCTATTTTAATTGCCACTTGTTACAGTAACTGTAGGTATGTATATCCCCTTGGTAAGACCAAGATATGACCTTAGGCCTATTTAGATCGCCCCTTGTAACAGTAACTTTGGAATGTACGAGTATATCCCCTTGGTAAGAGAAAGAGATGGCCTTAAGCGTATTTTAGAATAGAATAGAACAAGTTTTATTGTTATCACAATCACTTACATTGTACATACAGTTATTTAATTACATGATAGAGAGGTGAAAACAATAAGGCTACCCCTCAGCATTTGCTACATCAGCACAAGGGCTGCTGGAGCGCTGGTTTTCAGTGGCGCCCGTATTGTGTGGTGTGTGTTTTGATCGCCACTTGTTACAGTAGCTGTGGTAGGTATGTATATCCTCTGTGAAAGACAAAAGATATAGCCTAAGGCCTATTTTAATCGCCACTTTTTACAGTTGCTGTGGTATTGTATATCCCCTAATTAAGGCCAAGATATGACCTTAGACCTATTTTGATCGCCACTTGTTATAGTAACTGTGGCATGTATATCCCCATGGTAAGACTAAGATATGATTGATATACATACATATACAAGATGATTATAATATTTCAGAAAAGACCAACTAGTCTCACTTTTAAATAAAGTATTACTTTCAATACTATCTTCATTAAATGGTTACTCTTCACTTTATCTACGGAGTTTATTTTAAATTGCAAAACAAAATGAGCAAAAGTAATTTATAAGTCATTAGGAGTTTCTTTCTAGAAACATTTTAAATGTACACGGTTAGAAATTGTGTATATAAACACAACACATAGGTATACACAATTTCTTAGCAATAGGATGCACATGCACATGGATTTCCAAGATCATGAGGGGGTTGTTGCCAAACTCGCCACGCTTGGCAGGTGGGCTGGCGAGCGCAGCACGGATCTTCATACTCGGAAAGACGCTGCTGCCCATCTTCAGACTGCAGATTCTTACTGCATCCACAGGCAAAAGCGGAGCGGCAACATTCTACTACCGGCACCCCACGGCAACATCATCAATTCCACATAATTTATTTATTATTTTCTATTTGTAGTCTTTGCTTTCTTATTTTTTTCATGGCGGAAACCAGAAGGATTTATCTAACTTTGCTTAGCAGCATTATAAATTAGTTACGGAAGAGAAGTGAAAAAAACACTTCTACCCGTAATTTCGCCAGCCTCCTTAGCTATCAAACCAGAAAACAGTAATGCAGACACTAATACGGCCGAAATAGGTATGGTGATAGAACTTCCCCGGATGAACTCTACACAAAAAGTTCTACTACAACAAAAAAAAAATGTAATTCAATGTCCGCAATGTCTTCCTCTTCTTTTTTATGTCTTTTGTGTATGGTTTTATGCAATTCTGCCAGAGTCAAGTAACATTATGTAGGATTAATTTTATCGATTTTCCCACGTGTTCACTATTACCCATGGTCGCCCGCTAAGTAATTTCGTTGGCATAGATGGTCTGAACGGACTTGGGGATGGGATTTAAATGTCCGTTGCTCATTGTACTTCCCCGGATGAACACTTCACAAAAAGTTCTACTACAACAAAAAAAAATGCTAATACAATGTCATTCTAGCGAGTCGTTGATGGCTCTCAGTGGACACGCCTGCTGGAGGACATTTTCCATTAAATTTTCATTCAGACCAATTACCCGATAACCCAAACTGATGATACCATAGAGATATGTAAGTCCTTTATATGAACTGAAATGGAGCGTATTTATCAAACATTTAGTTGTGACTGTGTTTCTGCCTAATGCAGGCTGTCTACTGCAGGACGCGCGTGCTCATTAATGACTTAAGGAATAAGGATAAAATAAAATCATTTATTTACAGCAAAAACGATACTCGTACTAAAACAATATTAAAAAAATTTAGCCATTACGGGACGCCTGGCAGATGTAAAAAATGTTTTCCACATAGTCGCCACAGTCGCCACAGTCACCGCAGTCACCACAATCGCGCCAGTCAACACGATGGGAAAGATGGACGAAGGGCAGTCGCCACATCTCCAAACGTTTCACTTTACCTCTCGTCCGATTGGTTCGGGCATCAGCAAAAGATGTTTAACATCAATCTAAGTATCCACTAGATTGTGTTGTTTAAGTACCCAGGTTTAATTTTGGTTGTTGCTGGGACTTATCTCAGTGATAGGTGATTTCTAATGGTTCGATTCCTCACTAAGCTGGGCCTGTATCGAGGAAACCTATGTACAACAGATCCAAGAGTAAGTAATACGGAAACCAGTGTTGTGGGTGGGTGTACTTAAAACGTTTACTTGTGTCGTATGATGCCTCTCCTCTCTTGCCCGTGGATGCAGTAAGAATCTGCCTAGGCATACTCTCGGAAGATGAGCAGCAGCTTCTTTCCGTGTATCAACATCCAGTAATGCATTCGCCAACCCGCCTGCCAAGCGTGGTAAGTACGGCAACAACTCCTCATTAACAGTACTTTTTTCGGTCCCATGGAATAAACGCTTTTTCAGTTTTTGTTATTTTCTTGAGTTTTAATAACCTCTGCCCAACTGCTACAACTGCAGTACCGCGGAGATTGCGTTCACGAAGCACGTGAGCAACGCTTCATTGCGCCCGTCACTATGACACATAAAGTTGTAAGGTCTCATGTGCCCGTAGATTCCGTTATTTTGTGTATGTGTGAATAACGCTGCGTTGCGCCCGTCACTATGAGACATAAAGTTGTAAGGTCTCATGTGCCCGTAGATTCCGTTATTTTGTGTATGTTTGAATAACGCTGCGTTGCGCCCGTCACTATAAGACATAAAGTTGTAAGGTCTTATGTGCCCGTAAACTCCGTTATTTTGTGTATGTGTGAATAACGCTGCATTGCGCCCGTCACTATGAGACATAAAGTTGTAAGGTCTCATGTGCCCGTAATTTCCGTTATTTTGTGTATGTGTGAATAACGCTGCATTGCGCCCGTCACTCTGAGACATAAATTGGCAAGGTCTCATGTACCCGTAAATTCCGTTTTTTGTGTATGTGTGAATAACGCTGCATTGCGCCCGTCACTGAGACATAAAGTTGTAAGGTCTCATGTGCCCGTAAATTCCGTTATTTTGTGTATGTGTGAATACGTAACCTTATCCACATAGACATCTTTCAGACCCTTATGTGATTGAGGATGGTCCGTTGTCGCCCAATAGTTCTCGCCACATTAATTTTAATACTATTGTTATGAGGGTAAGGTTATCCCCTAAAATACGGCCCCGATGTGATATGAATTTAATTATACCTTCTGGTGTGTTTTATACATTTGGTCATTTGTGTCTCCCACTGTTTGTTGCCTTGGTAATAGCAAACGTATGTTGTTCAATTAAGGTTTAATTTTATGTGGGTAATATTTCACATTGTTTCAGTTAGAGCATATTTGCCGTACCATATATTCATATACGGTAAGCGGGCAAAAGAGATAATTGGATAAAACTAGAACCTACATGTCAAAAGATATATTAAGAATATTAATTATACCTATGTATGACGAAACATGTTTAAGAACAACCGCTAAAAAAACTGCATTTAAATCGGTCCATGAGTTGAGTTTCAGAGGTACGGTGCCACAGAGACTCAGGCAGACACACACACATAGCGGTCAAACTTATACCACCCTTGTTTTTTCGTCGGGGGTTAATAAACCCCTACTTAAACAAGACAATCTAGTAGATACTTAGATTGATGTAAAACATCTTTTGCTGATGCCCGAACCAATCGGACGAGAGGTAACGTGAAACGTTTGGAGATGTGGCGACTGCCCTTCGTCCATCTTGCCCATCGTGTTGACTGGGGCGATTGTGGTGACTACGGTGACTGTGGCGACTATGTGGTGAACATTTTTTACATCTGCCAGGCGTCCCGTGAAGGCTCAGTTTTTTTAAATATTGTTTTAGTACGAGTAACATGTATTTGTTTTTGCTGTAAATAAATGTTTTTATTTTATCCTTATACCTTAAGTCATTAATGAGCTCGCGCGTCGATCCAATTGCTAAACAGTTATGGTCCATCCACGGCCCATGAGATTCAGACAATCTGGTTCAAATACAAATGCGGTTTTAAAAATTAATCATTAATTTATTTTAGACCTAAACACAGGTGGGCCTTCGTCTTGTCTCGTCATTAAGTATTAAAAAGGGTAGTTCTCATTTGTTCTATGGATAATGACGTCATCGAACAAAATTACACATTTTCTTTCCTAATTTTCCATTGAACTACATACTAGCTTTTCCTGAGTTGCATGCCATAGAACAAAATGATAATCCGATTTTCGCAAAATCTTCCATGAGAAGCTAGATGACACTGACAACCTTAGAGGTCTTATTTACCTTTTCATATGAAACAATTTGAGAAATAAAAGAATTACATGTTCCATAGTAGAAAAAAAACAAAAAAATATCTTATTCTGTCCGATGACGTCATGTTCCATAGAACATATTTTATGGGAACTACCAAAAAAAAATACCTAAACACATAACAATTGTGAAAAGAGGACACAATGCCATAACATTCGCTGCCAGTCACCATGGCGTGCAGAAATATGGCTTAACATTTCTATTGGACAAACGAATACACCCAGCATTTTGAATATCAAAAACAAGAGAATTTATCGCGTAATACCCGAAGTTTCGACTGTACTTCACCAACTGTCCCGGGTAGTCTTGATCCTTTTAATAACATAAATTTGAAAATAGGAGGCAGTTTCAATATTTAGAATGTCGTAGTTGTGGACTTCGCCACCAAAGAATTGAGATCTAAATGACGCCAAGTTCTGTAATCAGATAATCCTGATATGTATTTTTAATAGAATATTGCTGATAACTTAGGATCAAATTGAAGCTCATGTTTTTAATTGGCGAGTTTTTATCATCATTATTTGAAATAGAAAGAAGTGATAGCTTTAAATATTAGGTAAAACAGTAACATGTCAGTTATGAAAACACAATTTAAACCGTGAGCTTCTATTGATTCTAAGTTATCAGCAATATTCTATTCGAAAAAAATCAGAATTATCTTCGAAACTTGCCGTAAAGTTTAAGAAACACTATTGCACACTCAAGCATATATCTGCTCAGCAAATCATCATCAAGACAGCAATGTTGACTTGATTCCAACACTTCGGGCCCTTCTGAGAAACAAAAGGCTTATTGAAACGGAACTCTGTTAGGTAAATACGCATCGATGTGATAAGGTTCAGTATTGTTCTTGGATGAACCAATTATCTCATGAAAACTTATACTAACAATTTTGCAACTTTTGCAACAGTTTTACATTTATAATGTTAAACTGTTCCTTCTGAACAAGACTCCTTTACTAAGTAACAATTGCAAGTAATAAAAATAAATAAATGAAGATCTAAAAACTACAGTGTTAGGCCTTAAAGAGTATCCAAAATGCGAGGTTGCTATCAGACATTTAGTTTCCGAAGCACAAGCTAAAAATTCGTACAGTTTTTAAGATAAACTGTAGTGCTTTGCAAGTAAGTCAGCCAAGGTACTTTATAATAATTACACTTTTCTAACAAAGGTACTTCAGAATAAACTATAGAACTTTGTTTTTCTTAGTTTTTCGTAAACTGGCGCGATCACAATTCATTTTTTTATAACAAAATGGTATTACGCGATAAATTCCAGTAGTTTTACCCCTTCCACTGTCCTCTTTCAGTCGGCATCTCATCACGCACTGACAGATCTTTTCTGTCGCATATCTTCTGTAACGCAATTCCATCTATCGCTTCTTTGGCCTCCCTCTTGCACCATCTTCATGTACATATTTTTTTTATTTCTTTAATCGATTCATCGTACATGTATGGTCGCAACTCCCTACTCATCGTCACCATCATAAGGATCATTGAAGTTGGTATATTTGTTGAAAACTTTTGGTTTATTCTTACTTATAACAAACTTTTATTGTCGTTACTTTTTTCACTAAAAACACTTTCTAACTACATTGGAAAAGGGACGCTTTATGAGACCAAGTTCCTGACGCAGTATACATATAAAATTGTCTGTTATTATAATATAAGCGCCTGTTAATCCGGCACGCCATAATTATTATAATTGTTCATTCTTAAACTGTTTTGGCAAAGCACTATCTTCATCACAACCATTGAACCTTGAATTTTACAAAATAAATTCAAACTAGACTAAAACGAAAACTATGCCGAAATGTGTGCCAAAATATTTTGAATTATGTCGTCATAAAGGCAAAACGGTACGACGTCGAAGGCCTTTAAATGATACTTATATTGCCCTTCTGGCTCCTGGACGTGAACCTTTTATATTCGAAATAATTTATGGAAAATTGAACAAAGGACGACCTGATTATAAAAAGCTTCTTAAAGTATCGAACAAAATTCATGAAAAACTATGTATTTTATTGCCGCCGTGGGGTGCCGGCAGTAGAATGATACCCCTCCTCTCATGCCCATGGATGCAGTAAGAGCCTGCTCAGGGATACCTCCGGAAGATGGGCAGCAGCGTCTATCCGTGTATCAACATCCCATACTGCGCTCACCAACCCGCCTGTCAAGCGTGGTGAGAATGGCAACTACCCCTCATGGAGATCCATGAGGGAGGGCTGTGTTCATCAGTGGACGTTTTATGGCTGAAATGATGATGATGATGTATTTTATTACTTATTACGTATTACCGAGTATACTCGTATCTAATAAAGTTTTTTGAAGAATCGATCTAGTACAAACTATGTACGTATTTACCACAAAGTAACGTGTATTTTTATGGATTTAATCCGGACTAGTAGAAAGATGAAGGTGTCTCAATGTTGGATGCAAATAGTATTGGACTGGTTAAGCTGGGTGTAAGTGTGGAAACAACTGTTATTTTATGCAAAGAAAGACGTATCTATGTTTTGTAATTACAAACTATAGAAATTAAGTATGATGATTATAAAAGAATTTTAAACAAATTAAATTTGAAACAGACATGCACACATACATACACTCAGAAACTCATGGCTGTCAAACTTATAACACCTCTTTTAGGGTTCCGTAGTACAACAAGGACCTTTATAGTTTCGTATTGTCTGTCTGTCTGTCCGCCTGTTTTCTGCTTTAAGGGCTTTGCATCTATTATAGATGATTTATACAGCGTCAACAACTGGTAATCATGCTATACGGGACGCTGCAGTGCCTGGGACATTGTTAGATGGATTAGGCTTGCCCAGCACCTATACCATCCTCTCAGCTTAGTCAGCTATTATTCAGAGGAAAGAACAGGTCAATACGTCTGAAGCTAACTAAACCGCGGGTTTCCTTACGATGTTTCTCTCACCGTTAAAGTTCTGCTTTACAAAGACACTATTTGTCCTAGAAAGCTGTTACTTTGCATGGACATATAAAATAATGACGCCGTTATCGAAACATCAAAATGGTTTAGAAAAATAATTTGGTGTACCTCCTTTACACTTTAGGTACTTTGTCTTTGGAATAGGTATTTTAAAACCATTTGCGTAGACTATTTTTCGATTTAGATTTTTGTTTGCGAAATATTAATGTTTCAAACCCATTTTCAAGCGTCCTCCCCTCTGAAATCTAGAATGCTTGCTTTAAAAATCCAGATAAGCTGCTAGGCACACATTCAATAACCGGTCCCGCCGGCGGGGCCGAAGAATACACTCTTCCGTCTTAAGGTGCAGTTTTGCACCTGGACGTTAACTATCACTACATACAAAAATCTGGCAACAGTCCAAGCCGTGGTTCGCACCTAAGTGGTGCCCTTGAGCTTGTTGCCCCAACCTAACTTGTGCGGCTGGGCGCCTTCTGTACTCGCCATAGTCCGGTAACGTTGTCATGGCCATCTGCGGTCAACAACCATACATTGTCATTTCGAAAAAAAAAACATACAAACAAAAACTCAATATCTGGTAATATGTTTAAGTAAACGTAAAAACACACCAACTTCTAACAACAGGTCTATGTGTATTTACGGAATCCTATATTGCGCGTGGCTTGACACGCACTTGGACTTTATTTGTGTTGGGGTTTCAAAAGTAAAAGTTATTAAAATGAATAAATTTCATTTGTTTAAATCTTCTCACTAAATTACCCTTAATTAACCCTTTATTAACTCGGCTGCAATATTAGCATTCAAAGCTCACGTTTCATTTCATTTTTCAAATATTTTAAAGAACTTTTTAATTAGAAAAGTTTATTGTATCATTTAATACCGAGGTCTGTTTAATAATCTCTTGGGTACAAACTATACAGCTCACAGAATTTTTACAATTTATATAAGGGGTTTTATAAATTTACTTTCTTTCTAAATGGTTTTTCCAAAATATATTAAAAACATAATTTATATTTGCAACAGCATTTACATATTGGGAAAATATAAAATGGCAAGGCCATGTAATCAATTGGTCCGCTGATGATCATAATGATACAACATGATCATTTCAGCCGTTAAACGTCCACTACTGAACGCAGGCCTCCCTCATGAATCTACATGAGGGACAGTTGCCATACTCACCACGCTTGGCAGGCGGGTTGGCGAGCGCAGTACGGGATGTTGATTCACGAAAAGACGCTGCTGCCGATCTGCCGGAGGTATCCCTTAGCAGGCTCTTACTGCTTCTACGGGCATAAGAGGACGGGTAAAATTCTACTGCCGGCAACCCACGGCAATACCATCTCATTCCGAAATACATATTAGCAAATTAGGAGTGCAATAACTCAAGCCCTGTAAATGCCCCTATTTAGTCCCTTTAAATTGGCATGCTCATTATTCCTGCTCCTGTTTGAAATGGTTTACGCTAAGGTTTTGCCAATTAGGTCAAAGAGGGGGTTAATTTTTCTGGTAGTTTCAAATTGGCTGTATTGTCTGAACGGAGTGAATTTTAGTTCAGTTTGATTCTGGTCTTGTACCGATAGTTTTTTGATGAACATATACGAGTAATTTTCAAAGTATCCAATATCCTTGCGAACATATAATTAAGCATAATATTAAGATATAAATTGATATAATGAATAGAAGTGAAGGAAGGAGTAAGGTTTCATGTTCGGTTCTTCCCTCACTTGGAAAAAGTTATCTGAAGAAAATGAATTCAATTACATATGTGCTTTATTCAATTTAAATGTGTCTTTCTCATTTGTAAATTGACTATTCCATGTAGCTTTTTGCTCTATTGTATACACTTATTGACTTTGAATTGATGATGCCTTATTTCGCTTCTGATTGGATTTCTTAACTTTTTTATTACTCAACTTGGAATTGCCTGGTTTCCATTTGAAAAAAAAACCGAATACCGAATAAAAACCCTGATTTAAAATGTTCGATTCTGGTAGGGCCACTTGCAAAAGTTATTTCCTCGTATTATTATTATTCCACATCATTTATTTGTATACTCATAAAAATAGGTTTTTTTCTCTGTAGAAACATAAAAAGAAATACTTAACAGTAAAAAATATAACTTGTTAAACTTTCGCGATTTGTTAACATATTTTTAGTTTTAAAATTACAGGATTTTATCGCGTACCTTTTTTATTATTTTCCCGACGTTTCGAACACATTTCAGCGTTCTTGTTAGTTTTCACTCCCTACTCAAAAGTCTCTCAGCAGCTCCGAACACCAAAAGATAGCATACCGCTGCAAATGCCAGGCGTATACAAAATTGACTGTAGCTGTGGCCGTTCATACATAGGGCAAACTAAGCGCACAATAGCCGAACGTGTCAAGGAGCATATAGCCGCGGTCAAAAATCGGCAAGTGTATAAGTCAGCGATTGCCGAACATTTGCTGGAGTCAGGACCTAACCACTGGATAGAACTACACGACCCAAAAGTTCTATCCAAAGAACGACACTATTATAAGAGGATAGTTCGAGAGGCGACTGAGATCAAGAAACACCTAAATTTCAATCGTGAAGATGGTTTTCGTCTCTCTTCTGCATGGAATCCTGTGTTGAATAAGTGTGTGCGTTGTGTTCCGACGGTACAGCAGTCCGATACCGTCAGTGTAGTGTGTCGTAATGTGAACTTGGACATTTCTGAATCTGAAGACGAATTGAGGGTAGTCGTGGATTCTGCCATCAATTCGCGGCGGTAGCTCCCAGCACATCAGTCCTCCCGCGACCAAGAACGCTGAAATGTGTTCGAAACGTCGGGAAAATAATAAAAAGGTACGCGATAAAATCCTGTAATTTTAAAAGTAAAAAATATAACAAAACGGTAAATCACCGACCGCGAAGCAAGGCTCAAGCGGTCGGTGACTAGGGCTGCGGGAGAGGAATCTCCTTACTATACGTAACGAGCCCAGGAGTACTGCCTTTTGGATCTGTCTCTTGATCCAACTGCCTAGTGAGTCTCTCGAAATGTTGATCGAGACCCTTCGCTATTATTATTATTATGAGCCTATCTGATCCCACTGTTGGGCAAAGGCCTCCCCCTATTCCCTCCATGCATCTCGATCTTGAGCCACTTCCCTCCAGTCGATCAGGTGTTGATCGAGTTCGTCCCGCCATCTACATCTCGGTCTGCTGCGTCGACTTCTCGCCGGGTCAGGACGCCACTCAGTGACTGCTTTGGCCCCCCATTTCCTCGGAAGCCCCATATTATGCATAGCGCTGTCTGTCTGTCTGTCTGTATATATGATGATTACAACCGAACGCGTAGACCGATTTACATGAAACCTTTTTTGTTAGCACCGTCTTAATGAGAGAAGATGACTGATTTTGGTGATCCTAGGGTCACATAGACCGGAGTTATTGTGACCTTAAAAGGTCACCAAAAAAAAAGTCTTAATATGGCCGAAAACGTCCAAAAACCTAAAAATACAATTTTTGACCTTTGGTGACCTTTTGAGGCCTTCGCCTCCTTTTCTGGTACCCTCGTACCAATGCTTGTTTGTATTATCTTTAGGACGGCGCAGTGGCGATATTGGCATCAGGTATTTCAACTTTTTACAGTAATATTAAATCATTCAGAATTTTATTAAATATTTTGATAATTCATGTTTTTACCTTAATTTGGTTATTGGATTAAGCGATAATGTGACACTATTAAAACAAAAAAAAATCCCAAAAACTGGTCTGTAAAACAAAGATCTTCACTTCACAACGAAACTGATTTATGCCTCAAATTTTTTTATAAGTACATAAAAATCTTTACATCCTTTAAAAAACCTGTTATAAAATTATCCAGCCGTGAATATACAAACCGCGAGAAAGTTATTCAAGAATCCCTTGTCACTTCCGAAATTTAAAGGATTAACGGGATAACGGCCTTCTCAGAGACAGAGCAGACGGGCAATAATGTCGGCAACTAGTTGCTTTTATGTCGGTATCCATCTCAAACACAAAATCTTGCAATAAATGTAACTTACATAAAAAAAACAATATAAAATACGGAATACGCCTAAGGCCTAATGATTCTCAATTGGGTAAACAGATGTTTTTTTTTAAATAGAACCTAGTCAATTCCGTTCGTAAATACTAAATGAAAATAAATGTCAACGTAGATTACGCGACTTTGTTACATTAACCGAAAGAAGGCATCATGCATTAGGTAAAATATATTAGATTTTAAAACAGTTATTTTGATTTCAATATCAAAATAACGTGAGACATAAAATTTATTTTGTAAAATACAGGGATTACAACGTCGCAGAAGATTCCGACACGTTTAGATTTATAAAAAAATCTAGACGACGGAATTGACTGTTATATTTAGTTGAAGTTGCCGATGATCTCATTATTGTAGTGCCTGTCAGACTCTATAAAAACTGTGTATACATAATAACCTGTATCTACATATTTCACGCAAATATTAAACGTATTGAACGAAAAAATTTTATGTTGGATTTTTGTAAGGGCAATCGCGATATACATCAACGAGTGGCTGTGATTTCCCCGTTAAGTGGCCCGTCTGTTCTGGCTACATATTAAATTCCCGGGCTGTTTGTGATCTTAAAATTAAGTTCAGGGCTCCGTAATTGCGGTCCGGTGAAATTGCGATTGGGGTCACTTGCTACCGGGACAAATTACAAGGATTCTACTTGGAATAGTTGTAAAGTTTTGTGTGTGCTATTGACAGAGGGTTTCTCTTGAACGTCATGTGGATAATTTGGTAGAATTAACCCCTGACAACAGTCTACAATCAGTGTGTGTTACCAGTGATGACATACGGAACCGAGACGTAGTCCTTCATTATTGGCCTTATGAATAAGCTCAGAGTCGCTCAACGAGCTATGGAGAGGGCTATGCTCGGGGTTTCTCTACGGGATCGAATCAGAAATGAGGAGATACGTAGAAGAACTCGGGTCACCGACATAGCCAAACGGATTAGCACGTTGAAGTGGCAATGGGCAGGCCATGTAGCTCGCAGAACAGATGGCCGATGGGGACGAAAAGTTCTCGAGTGGAGGCCACGGACCGGCAAGCGCAGCGTAGGACGTCCACCAACAAGATTGGCTGATGACCTGATGAAGATCGCAGGTCGACGGTGGATGCAGATCGCTTCCAACCGCAATAACTGGAAATCCATGAGGGAGGCCTATGTCCAGCAGTGGACGTCCTACGGCTGAAATGATGATGATGAACCCCTGACAAGACGCTAAAGACATTCTGATCAGAATTTTGTGAAGGATGAGAGGAGAGTCTGCATTTAACTTGAAATGAGGATTAGGAGTGTGATTATGAAGATGAGGAGTAATAGGTAAATATGGTATAGTGATAATTATGATGACGGATGGATGGATTATGTGAATGAGGATATGAGAAAGGAACCAGTGATGAGATGATGACTGAGAGGACAGTGAAAGAGGAATACATGTCGGACCGGAATAGAGACTGGTTGGCGAACGCAGTACGGGATGTTGATAAACGAAAATATGCTGCTGTGGATCTTCCGGAGGTAGCCTTTGGCAGATTTTTACTACATCCACGGGCAAGAGAGGATAGGCAAAATTTATCTGCCGGCATCCCACGGCACTAAATTACTTATTTTTTAGGGTTCCGGACCAAAATGGTAAAAAAGGAACCCTAATAGAATCACTCTGTCTGTATGTCTGTCACAAATGGATATCTCGAGAACTACTGATGCTATCGACTTGAAATTTGAAATAGTAAAAGACTACACTTTTTTACTAATATAGCTTATAATATGAAAATGTTAAAAAGTATTCTTATTTTGATTGCAGGGGGGCGGATAGGGGATCTCAAAATTTTTAAGTGAAGTTACTAGGCCGTGTGGGGTATCATATGAAAGGTATTCATTTGCACATTAATAAACATTTTTTATTTATTCTTTAACCCAAACTTTTTTGAGTTATTTATAAAAATGTTGAAAAAACGACCGTTCCCCCCCCCCCTTATCTCCGAAGATGGCAGAGATAAACCCGTGTTACTTTTATAGCTAATAGACGTGTATGTAAACTTTATAGGAAAATTATAGCGAACTCTCTAATTTGCATAGTTTTTTAGACAAGGGGGTGGAAGGGGGTTTTCAAAACTTTTGGAAAGTTACTAGGTGAAGTGGGGTATCATATGAAAGGTATTCATTTGCACATTAATAAACAGTTTTTAGTTTTCCTTAAAACTGTATCGTTTTTGAGTTATTTACAAAAATGTTGAAAAAACGACCGTCCCCCCCCTCCCCTTATCTCCGAAGTTTGCAGAGATAAACCCGTGATACTTTTATAGCTTTTAGAAGTGTATGTAAAGATTAGAGAAAATTTATTACAATCTCTCTACATAACATTCTTTTTTAGAAATCATCGAAAGTGTAAAAAATATACATAAGTTCCGCTATCAGACAAGAAATGGCGCTGTCAAGGTTCTCTAACAAATATAAAACCGCTTTTGTCATATATTATATTGTATGATGGCACGGAACCCTCCGTGCGCGAGTCCGACTCGCTCTTGCCCGGTTTTATTTATGAATGGATTTAGGCATTTACTGCAGATCGATCGAGTCTTTCCCATCTCATTGAAATTTAGTTCTATTACTTAAACGACTCTAAAAATAAAGTAACCTTGAAACCGTGGGAAATCGCCGTGGGGTGCTGGCAGTAGAGTGTTACCCCTGCTCTCATACCCGCGGATGCAGTAAGAGCCTGTTAAGCGACACCTCCGGAAGATGGGCAATAGCGTCTGTCCGTGTACCAACATCCCGTACTGCACTCGCCAACCCGCCTGCCGAGCGTAGTGAGTATGGCAACTACCCCTCATGGAGATCCAGGAGGGAGGCGTGTGTTCAGTAGTGGACGTTTTACGGCTGAAATGTGGATGATGAACCTTGAAATGTATCTGGAGTTATTTTTACTTACAGTTCAATTAATTTAAAACGCACCATGTATTTGCGGGTTGTCCGTTTGAGCAGAACGCCACAACCACAAATACGAATCACGATGACAACATCATAATTTGAAATAGCGGTTGGTTAATTTAATAGTTCCCATCGCATATTCCCAACGCTGCATTATGTTCAGCAGAATAACACCGAACAATGAATACCGAGCGCTCTATTGGTTGGTAACTGGCAGACAGTCTAGTCTACTCGTAGCTGACTCTACATTACCATATACCATTTCATCATTTGGGGTTGCCATACTTACAACAAAGCTTAAAATATCTGATTAGCTAGAAGACAAATGAAATATGCTTCAACTTTGAAACAACTACAAAAACTAACTATTAAAAAGAACTATGTTTTCTAAAAGCTTCTTATCACAGTGCTTAAAACCGGGAAGCGAACATATACGGTTTTAGAAATTTTCTCAAACACATTCATTTATTTGCCTTATTTCCTGTTAACATAAGATTAAATATGTTTTTATTTTTGTAAGTTGACGTGTCTATGTTTTGTAATTGCAAACTGGAAATAAATGCTTTTATTTTGCTTTTATTTAACAGGCTAAAGTGATTTTTCGAGCCAGATTTATTTTACAAGTGGCGCTATCGAAATATTGTTATGAATATACTTATTAATTTATTGTATTGCTACCTACCCATCATTATTTCAGGTTATTCATCATTTCAGCCATAAAACGTCCACTACTGAACACAGGCCTCCTTCATGGATCTCCATCAAGGGTAGTTGTCATACTCACCACGCTTGGCAGGCGTGTTGGCGAGCGCACTTCGGGATGATGATACATGAAAAGACGCTGCTGCCCATCTTCCGGAGGTATCCCTCAGCAGGCTCTTACTGCATCCACGGGTATGAGAGGAAGGGTAACATTCTACTGCCGGCACCCCACGGCTGTCAGGTCATTAATTGTTAAATAATTATGGAACTATTAATTTTCCTTCGCCTTGCCACTTTACAAAATGTCCTGAAAGAGTCATAAGCTGTAAGCCATAAAATAAGGTAAAACCTAGCAAGATCAACGACAGAGCAGCAGATTTTAATTTGCCCAGGTATTTCTCGGTAACACCTATAATATTCACGTGCTGACGGAATGTGGGCATTTTATTGCTAGTGCCTCGTAAATCAACTACCTTTACGTCCTTACTAACAGTGAGAAAGGACTTTTAGGGAGGAGGAAAATACATTGCTGACGTATTGAAAATTATTTACCGAAGTATCGAAAATACATCACCGAAGTATTGAAAGTACTTTACCGATGTATCGAGAGTACTCTCTGACGTCATAAAGTTAGCAACTTACTCCTATCATATACATAAGTCTTCAAGGTATCGATTAAAATAAGATATGCCTTCCTTTTTGCTCGAGATATTGAGATCAGTCTATTCCTCTCCTTTCTTGCCCGAGGATGCAGTAAGAATCTACCAAGGGATGCCGTCGGAATACAGGAAGTGGCGTTTTTACGTGTATGTATCTACGTCTGCACTCGCCAACCCGCCTGCCAAGGGTGATGAATATGGCAAAAATCACCTCATGACCAGTGTTTGGAGATTTATGACGGATATGTACAATAGTCCTAGGGCTGACATGATAATTGGGATCAATCGCATTTTTCTTTTCTTTTCCTGCTTTCGCGTTTCTTTTCAAGCGAACAGAAAATCTTTATCTATATGGTTGGTAACATACAAGCTGCTAGACTCTGGAACGCCCTTCCTGTTTCCATTCGACATGCCAAATCCCTTCCTATCTTTAAAAGCAAGGTTCATCAATTTTATCTAGAGTCCCTGGATAAGTCCTCGTAATTTCGTAATTACAGGTAATAAAGCTTTAAAAATTATGTCTATTGATCGCGAAAGTTTACAAAGTACTTTAGTATAATTATCATTTGAGACAAGCCGTTACAGCTATTAAATTGTACGAACAAAGGTAGTAACTGTTTTGCAAGCAAATGAGGTCAAGGTCTGCAAGTTCCTGAAAACGCTTTTACCTTTGGTTCAAAGGTCCAGAAAAGTTAATAATATATAGCAATCAATGTACGTTCGATATATTCACAGTATACGGAATTGGGAAAGTTTTTCACTAAATATTTTATCCCGATACAGTGATGGAAAACTGTTGTTTACGAAACTGCATGTGTTGAGCATAAAAGCTTAATGCTATAAAACTTCAGTAGTTTTATTTCGGACAACGGGAATCTAAATTTCCAATTTTATGAGGAAAACAACACACTTGTGTAATAATAATTTGCATTGCTTTACTGCGGTGAAGGCGACGCATTGATAAGCAACCATTCGAATTCATTTTGTAAAATGGAAATTACTCACTTTGTATTGTAACGTCGAAGATTGTTCCGACACGTTTTGAATATTAAAGAAAATCTACAAAACTACGTGAATAATCCCCATTCTACCAAATGAATAGTATTCTCACGCTTATTTTGAAATCATTCGAATGTTATGCCTGCCTTAGACGAGATACTCGTCTAAGCCGCCTGCATACGAACTGACGCGAAAAGTTAGAAATGTAAATTGGTAAACGCCAAAACAGTAATAAAAACTATTAGTAATTATAATCAACCCAACTGCCATTTTGAAACGAATTTATGTACAGTAAATGTAGAGAAATAAATTGGTTTTGCCGTGGGGTGCCGGCAGTAGAATGTCCTCTCCTGCCCGTGGATGCAGTAAGAATCTGCTAAGGGATATCTCCGGAAAATGAGCAGCAGCGTCTTTCCGTGTATGAACATCCTAAACTGCGCTCACCAACCCGCCTGCCAAGCGTGGTGAGTATGGCAACCACCCCTCATGATCAGCGCTTGGATCTCTAAGTCCATGATGGAGGCCTATGTCCACCAGTGGATGTATTACGGCTAGAATCGATATACGAGATAATCCAGTATGCATGTTTATACATTTTTAAATACACAAGTTATTAGAAAAAAAGTATTGAGAAACAATGTACCACACAGAGACTTATAAAAGAAAGCTTATAAATGTAGATACTTGCCATTTTTAGATTATTATGCATAATCATTATTGAAAATTGATATATTCAATTTGGGGGAGAACTAGTGGTGGGTTAACTGAAAGAAACATTTAATATTTTTGTTTAACTTATTTTAGACTGATAAACATTAAAGGTTTCCCTTATCTATTTTATGATTTTCTTTTTTTTTGTCATTGTAATAAATTCCAACCCGCCTGCCAAGCGTGGTGAGTATGGCAACTACCCCTCATGGATATCCATGAGGGTGACCTGTGTTCAGTAGTGAACTTTTTACGGCGGAAATGATAAATGCATTGCCGATTTTCATCCGCATTCATCCGATTCCTTTCTCTACTTTTAACAAATAACGAAGGTCTTTAATCAGTTCTCCATGATTTATTAATCATGGAGAACTGATCAAAAACTGACGCATTATTATGCGTCAGCTTTTAGGTTTTACACCATGCTATACGGAACGCTACTGTACTGGGCCATGATTTACTTAGGATGTATTTTTATGGTTTTATAATATTTAGGTCCTAAATGTCCTATTTTAGGGCCTTGTTAATAAGACTGTAAATTAAGGATTACGTGATGTTTTCCTTCACCGTAAGATACATGTTAGGGTACGCCACATGATCGACCCTCCGATTGAAAGGAGTAGAGGACAAGTCCAATTTTTCAAATGCTTCCCTTCACTTTTCATTACCTTTCTAGGATTACTACTATAGATTACTAGCTACTCATTTTTAATCCAATATTAGGCAGTCGGCCCCGTTCGGCTCAGGATCGGCTCAGTCCAATTTTCAGCGGTTGTATATAAAGAATTAAACACTTGAAAATAAGGCCTTTATATCTATTATAGATGATTTATAGAGTTACTGGTATTAATGCTGTACGTAACCCTAAGTGCCTGGGTCATTGTCAGATGGATAAGGCTTGCCCAGCACCTTAACCATCCTCCTAGCTATATCATTTCAGCCGTAAAACGTCCACTACTGAACACAGGCCTCCCTCATAGATCTCCATGAGGGGTAGTTGCCATAATCACCACGCTTGGTAGGCAAGTTGGTGAGCGCAGTACAAGATGTTGATACACGTAATGACGCTGCTGCCCATCTTCCGGAGGCATCCCTTAGTAGGCTCTTACTGCATCCACGGGCATGTGAGGACGGGTAACGTTCTATTGCCGGCACCCCACGGCAAGCCTCCTCTTCCCAGCTTAATCAAAAAAAGTACAGAAACAGTACCGAAGACAAAAATACTCCAAGATTTATCACTCCTTTTACTTTTTCGCTGTTTCCATCGCATGAGATCCAACGCGTATTCTAAAAAAGCAATTTCGAGTATCACCGCTCACAACGTACGCAAAAATTCAAAATGAAGAGTATTTTTGCTTGATAGGTAAATAACTTTTATCGGGAGTGCGAACGTATACTTAACTGTAATTTGCCTTTGTGTCCGATATTTGAATTCCAGCGATTTGAATGCTGGAAGGTTAAAGATGACTGAACGCTTTCAAATGAGTTTGGGGAACGCGGAATTTGTTTATTTTTAAACCTCATGGAATCTTTAGAAAATAGAACAAAATCGTACCTGACAAGGTGTATGAAATATTTTATAATTATCGATGAATTTTATTACAGTTCTTAGAGTGTAAATATTTATCAGACGATTTTAACAGTGTTTGTGTGAGAGAAATGTTTAGGCATTTGATTCACATTTACCGGGCGTCCAAAGAGTAGCAGAGGGACAGCACAGGTTAAAAAATAAGGTTTTTATATATATTATAATTATTATTTTATTTATTTACTAAACATTACAAAAATGAGTTAAAGCTAGACATAGTCCCACAAAACGATTTTTTTATAGTTTGACTGTAGGCCTGTGTAACAATCATAACTATTTATTTCATTAACAAATCATACATATTAATGTACTACCGCCGTGGGGTGCCGGCAGTAGAATGATACCCCTCCTCTCATGCCCATGGATGCAGTAAGAGCCTGCTAAGGGATACCTCCGGAAGATGGGCAGCAGCGTCTATCCGTGTATCAACATCCCATACTGCGCTCACCAACCCGCCTGCCAAGCGTGGTGAGAATGGCAATTACCCCTCATGGAGATCCATGAGGGAGGCCTGTGTTCATCAGTGGACGTTCTATGGCTGAAATGATGATGATGACATATTAATTACCCACTATTTGGACTATATATATGCGGAATAAATCGGAAACACAAATAGTGTATTTTAGGCTTCCGCAATCCAAAGTTGTAGCACCCATTAAAATAGGCGTTAATTTCATTTTGTTTTATAAGTTATTATTAAGTTGGTTATTATTTAAGGCCTTTGCATCTATTATAGATGATTTATACAGCATCAGCAACTGGTAATCATGCTGTACGGGACGCTGCAGTGCCTGGGACATTGTTAGATGGATTAGGCTTGCCTAGCACCGATACCATCCTCTCAGCTTAGTCAGCAATTTTATTATTCAGAGGAAAGAACAGGTCAATACGTCTGAAGCCAACTAAGCCGCGGGTTTTCTCACGATGTTTCCTTCACCGTTAAAGCACGTGTTAAGTGTGCACATACATTTTTCAAGAAAGAAAAATCCATTGGTGCACTGCCGGTATCGAACCCACGACCTTCGGATTGAAAGTCGGGGGTACATACTACTCGGCCAACACGGCTTTCTAGTTGGTTATTAACACACTTTGTTATTCTTATTACTAATAATAAAAACAAAATAACAGTTTTAACAACTAACATAATATAAAACAGGACAATGTTATTTTTCTACAGGTAAAAACTAATTTCTACGATACTCACTACTAGATTAAAGTTTATGGAGCTCTTTGTTTCCCATGAATGAATACCTAAGCTCATTTAGATACTATGGTAACTGGTATGGATTGAATAGCTTTATTAGCGTCTAAGTTTAGGTATACGATCATAATACAACGCAATCTCCGCCAAATTGAACAATTACACGGCTTTAGCAATTAACGTGAGTTAAACGTTGTTAGTAATAATTTCAAACGTCAAATACTGGCTTTCTTTTTAATAGTATTACATTTTTCAAGAGAGAAAAACCTATAAGTGCATGGCCGGTATCGAACGACGATTAAAAGTCGGGATACATACCTACCACTCAGCCAACACCCAACTAGTGAGGGCTATAATACTTAGGTTGGTACTTCTGGTGGACGTGGTAAATGATAGAGGCTCATTGTAGTTCATATGTCTTTATTTTATGAAGGTGCAATGAGTTCTGTCCAATACTTAGAGTCTTATGATACTATTCATTATGATATGGTTAAGGAATGTGCCGATGTTGCTTTTTGAGTATAGGTGTTTTTTAGGTACCCTATCATACATAGAGAGAAGTAGTGGGTTTTCACTTGCAAACTCTTCTATGATAGTGGTGTGGTGTGACTTTGTTGCCAAAGTTTTAAAGCCAAGAGTCTGTAGGCAGCTGCAGCTGCCTCTTGTTGCACGTGAAGGTGTAGGGGCGTCAGACCGATTAGAGCCTCGAGTGCTGCCGTGGGGGCAGTCAGGGAGTAAGCCCTGTTGTCGCCACACATGCCAGTCTCTGAAACTTCTGCATCTTGCTTTATAGTGGTTGTTTGTTTAGTTCTGGGCCACCATACTAAGGCACCATAAACCAGTGAAGGTCTAATTACGGTGTTGTATAGCCGTAGGGTTATTTTTAGATTGAGGCCCCTCGTTCTACCCAGCATTACACATTAAGCAGAACTAATTCATTTGCGATCACACTACATCTATATTTTTGGGGACAAATAATTTGAATGTGACAATTTTTTTTTTTTATTCTTTTATTTAAAGGGTTTGTTCAACAATGAACATGTCACCCTTGTAGGTACACAGAATACAATATGGAAGTAATAATAAAATTAAGGTGAAAACAGATCAAAATAAGTAAGAAAAACAATAAAAAAACAATAACATAAATCTCATTAACTGCGTTCCTGCACGCCTTGGTAATGTGACAATGTTCAAATTATTTGCTTACAATAAGGAATTCCTAAACACGTCTTGGAGGTTCTCTCACTTCAGGGCGTCCATAATGTTAATACGGGAGCTATGCATACCCAATGATTTCACATCAATCTTGCGATTACGTATCGCAAGTAGCATACAATCTGTGGTGTTATGGAGTGGGATCCATCAATCAGCAGCATCTGGTGTGCGGATGGCAGACATTAAGGCTGTCGCGGCCAATAAAAACTGCGATGGCTTTATTACGGCGTTAGTTGATTAAGACACCTAAAAATATTAGGTTTCTATTAAAAAAACACTTTAAGTTATTAACTTATTGTAGACAATAATAATTTATTACTTAGCTCTCAAATAACATAGGTATATTTTTTTTTTTATTAGCTAAGCTCAAATTCCTTTTCTTTTTCAATTTTTAATTTTGATAAACTGTATTTTTGATAAGTGTAATTGTATTGTTAATAATTTGATAAAACGTATTGGCGTACACTGTAGCATCTAGACAAACCCGAGCGGTTTTTTTGATGCTTTTAGATTTAAAAAATTGTTAAATGATTGTTTATATGATAAATAAAAAATAAAAAAAAGACAGCGTGTGGAAAGTTTTACCTTTTGACAAATTGTGATGTAATTTTTAAGGTTCCGTACCCAACGGGTAAAAATGGGACCCTATCACTAAGACTCCGCTGTCCGTCTGTCTGTCTGTCTCTAGGCTATATCTCATGAACCGTGATAGCTAGGCAGGTGACATTTTCATGATGTATTTATGTTGCCGCCATAACAACAAATACTAAAAACAGAATAAAATAAATATTTTCAATACAACAAACGTGATTTTTTGTCGTTTTTAGCTCGATCTTAATAACGGCAACCGTTAGACGCTTGAAGATTTCACAGACTAATGGTACGAAACCCTACGTGCGCGAGTCCGACTTGACCGATTGTGTTACTACTAGTTCATAAAGAAATAGAAAATCCTCATCTTCGTAGGTCTGCTGTTCACGTCCACTGCTGGATAAAGGTCTCCTTCAAGGATTTCCAAGATCTTGAGGGGGTTGTTGCCATACTCACGGTTGCGGAATGTTGATACACGGAAAAACGCTGCTGCCCATCTTACGGGAGGTATCCTTTGGTAGATTCTTACTGCATCCACAAAGTAGAGAGCCTTCTACTTCTCTCTAGAAAATACCCAGACCCGGGATATCTGCAGAACAATAATTATAAAATCGAACCCGCTACCTCCGGCCTAGCAGCTAGCTACCAGCGGCCTAGCGTGTTCCATCCGCTACGATCCTGCGCCAGTCCCATCCATCGTTTTGCCGGCGACTTTATCAATATCATTTGCCCATCTTGCTGTCAGATGACCATCATTTCTATATTCATGTCTAGGTGACATTTCAGTTAAAGCTTTACTCCACAACGTAGTTAACGTTACAAAATTATGTTTTTATATTTTTTATGTTTTTAAGTGTAAAGGGACATCTGGGACTCAAAAAGGTTTCAACGAAAGAACACCGTTGTGTTGTCTTCTGCAGACAAGAAAACAAATGCTGAGTTGGGCGCCTATTTGTGGCACAATATAAATGTTTTTAAAAATTTGTTGCATTTTTGTATTGTCAGAAATTAATGACTTTCTTTCTTTCTTTTTACCTGCCATCACTAGTATCAAAATAATAACTATGTTTTGAAACAACAAGTAAAATATGATATCATCTATTATTTACCTAGTTACCTTAGCACACGTTTTGCTTAGGTTGGTGCTAGGCAACTAAAACTAAAGATACCCTCAAGTGTTCCCTTACAATAAGCAAAGAATCTCAACTCCTAACTATCAAATAAAACCCAGTATAAATTCCTGAAAAAATATTCCACTTTTCTTCATACAAAAAATCACAACTTCTCGCACAAGCGTACATAAACCCTTACTGAACTCAGTAGAAAAAGAGTAATCTAAACACAACTAATTCTGCAGGTGTAAAGAATAGCTCGCACACCACTGTACATTCGCAGGGTGTTACATTAATCTTCTCTAGGATGCTAGCGACACGTCCACACCTATCATTTTCATAAATTTCACTTTTCCCCGAGGATACGTTATAACGTCGTTGCTGTGACGTGATCTAAATTTGATTTTATCTTCTAGGGAATAGTCAGCTTAATCTTTACAGATTAAAGTATTAAACGCTTCTTTTGTATTAAACTGGGATTACAGAGTACTAGCAGCGGCCCGAGGTTTCACCCGCGTATTTCCCGTTCCCGTGGGAATAAAACATATCCTCATGTTACTTGCTGATAATGTAGCTTTTCACTGGTGAAATATTTTTTATAAAAGGTTAAGTAGTTTATGAGGAATTTGAATTTGAGTTTGTTTCTTACGCTTTCACAAACAAACTCACATTAAAATTCATAATACACTAGACGCACTCCGCAGTTTCAGTTGCGTAGTTCCCGTTCCCATGGGAATAAGGGGATAAAATGTAACCTATGTTAATCAGGGATAATGTAGCATTCTAATCTTGAAATAATTTAAAAAATCGGTCCAGTAGTTTTTGAGTTTATTCGAGATATAGATAAAAGTTAGGATGCTTTATCCACTGTTATGATTCACGTTATGGTCAAAGTTTCATCCGATTTATCCATCTCCGTTTATTCATAACGGCGTAACACAGCTTCATAGAATGTTAACTCAAAAATAACTGTTTTCTTCGTAGTAACGTTATAAACAAACAGACTATCATTGCAATGGCCAAAGTTTACAATATATTAATATTTTCCCTAACAGACCAAGTTTCTCCCGCTTATCGCCGATTTCATATTGTGTGGTCTACATCCTTCCCACAAATTTTCATACACATCAAAGCTGATTATTGAAATTGGCATGAAGAAGTAAGGCTGGTGCTGTAAACAGGCATGATATTTTACCTATTGATTTTTTTTTAACAAAAAACCAACATACTGGTTTGTCCCACACCGCATTCGACGTTCGACGACTCGCGCCGTTACACTAATCTAAACAGTTAAACTAAATGCTACACACAGTAAACCTACAGTACTATTGACAACTTGAAGAAACAAGGAATACCATCTTGGTATATTTTCATAACCAACCCACACACTTATACAAACCTAGTATCACTTCGGCTCGGTTCGGTGTGTATGTGTGGTGTATGTAAAGTACTACATAATTATTAAAAGATACAAGTGTTTCGAATTCAATGAGATAAAACTCAGCAAGAAGATGCAATTTCCTAAAGATGAAACACATTTCAGTAGTTTTGTCTTCGACGGGACTCGAACCCGCAATGTTCAGACGAACGACTTAAACGCAGGCTGCCTTAACCATTTCGGCCACGAAGACACTAGCCGTCGCGTCGAAAATCTTGATTGCTTTTTATCGGTTTTGTAGCACCGAGTTAAGGCGTCTGTCTGAACATTGCGGGTTCGAGTCCCGTCGAAGACAAAATTTTGATTGCATTTTTCATTTATATAAATGATACCTTAGTGTGGGTTTACACTTTAAAACAGAAATAGTTTACATTTCAAGAGGTTCTCATATTTTTTTTATAAAATCTTTATATTATTAATATTTATTTCAATCCCCGTGTAAATTGAAGATGTTTTCCAGCGTACAAGTCAAAAAACAAACCTGTGAATGCGCCGCGCAATACTCCGGCGTGGGTTGCCGGAAGGGGCTGTGCACGGGGCACGATGCCGCATGCTGATGCTGCACGTGATGCGCGTGATGTGCATGCGCATGATGCGCGTGATGCGGCGCGTGCCGCGGCGGCGGGCGGTGGCGCGCGCAAAGGTGCGGCGTAGAACCATGCGCGTGGTCGTGCTGCAGGGAAAGCGTCGAGCACGACGGACGCCAAAACCCGCCCAACGCGCCTTCCTCCATCATCTCACCGCCACCGCATCGCGCCGCGCCGCAGCAAGCGCAGCGCCGCGCGCACGTCAGCGCATGGGCCGAGTGCCCGCACCACGACTCGCGATCGCGCCCCGACACTTTGAGTCGCGAACAGCGCTACCCGCGCCGCTTGCGCATCCTCGCATTCGATCACAGCATAACCTCACTTTCCACTTCACTTAACCGCACCAGATCGCAATCAAACTGTACTTTTCACTGGTTAACCGATCACTTTCAAAGTCCTCGCTAGATATCTTTTGAAACCGCACGCAAAAGACTCCATCACTAAAACAGCTTCAGCAAAGCTGAACAGTTACGTATGGGCCGCAATTTCTGCTGGAAGTATAACGTTTCGAATACTTACAATGGTCTAAGTTTGTGTTCTCTGCTCCAATTCGGCAAACAGTGCCAGGAACCCAAGTTCGGTGTAGTACACTGAAAGCGACCGCACCGGGGTTCGATATTAGAATGCAAGTTCAACAAGAAACTTGTAACTGGACAAAGAGACAAAGACGCTCACCGAATAGCGGCGGAAACTTTACGGTCAAATTGAATTCCGCTTTAACAGATGGATAATAGGTGAGTGTACGACACCTTTGGTGGAAGTAATAGTGAATAGGTATCTCAATAACAATTAATAATCACCACGGGAAGTTATTTACATGAAAAACTGCTAGATATTTGGACTGGTAGGACAAATGAAATAAGCTTAGAACACAGTTTGCGTAGAATGTAGTTCGCTTTATAAGACCGTAGGTGAACCCTCAGCTTACCTGAAGGTATTAATGCTCAGGAGATGATGTATGCATTTTGAAGACATGATAAAATAAAAGCAGAAAATATGAGTGAACTAGTTTTGTTTAGATACGTGTTAGACGCGAAAAACACGTACATCGAACAGTAGTTGGCAGATGATACGAACTCAAGTCAGGGCTTTCAGAAACGAGGCCATGTATTCAAGAATGTTCATTGTTATTATCGTGAATGTTAATGTCATTTAAGTCGAAATAGAAAGCATTTTCGTAAAAATATTACTGTGCCAGCCAACCTCGACTTACAATGCCCTTATGGACGGAGCAAAATTTAAAGTTCACAGTTTTATTGTAACACCGTTCGCCTAATATAAAGGGGAGCGTACAAAGCATCTAGGGAGTAATTTCTTATTACACGTGTAAAGCTTATACCAGCAATAAAGTTACCTCCAAAATCTGAACTACAAAACGTGTATTTTACGACACACCTTTACGCCTCTAAATATGCAATGAGCCCACGTCGCTCTTAAAAATTCATCGCTGTGAGAAAAAGATTGCTCAGCACGTTGTTCACGCACGAAGTGTGTTGTTACATCAGGTTCAGTCAATAAATAAGGTTCTCACGTACGGGTAAGCGAGATAGTGGAATAATAGGGTAGGGTAACAGGAGTCCCCGGGGCCCTCGGCTCGGTTGTGGTAAGCCGCAGTTTAGACCTAAGCGCTGCTACCTCATGAATCCAATTCCCGCTTCGATTGTACCTTCGCAAATACGAATCTAATCTATTTCTCAGTCAATTGTCCCACTCAATTCGATTTACAGACCACAGTCTAAAAAAAACTCAGACACTCTCGATTGAGCGGACAAAAGATACCCCTTTGTGAGCATTGTAACGAGCGTGTTCTCGTAAAATAAAGCTGCATAAAGAGCTCTCACTAATAAGGTGCTAAGCGCAGAATCGTATCTTTGAAATATTAACGAACCGCAGGCTGTGAAGAAAAATCTTAAGCACAATGGTATACTGCACCCAGTATTAATTTCCCACGAGGCTGCAAGCATAAAATATTCAAGTCGCGAACCAACGAAAGAATTTGCTAACGGTGCAGATTTTTTAATTGAAAAAGGAAAAAATTGAGCGCCAACGTACGTGGGTGGGCTGTAGGCCCAGTTATTGATCTAAACGAAATCTACGAGCGAGGGAAATGAGCAGTTTCAAAGGCAATTTCGGTATTCGTGGAACCGATCGAACTAATAATTAAACAAGTGCTTGACCTGCATAGAACCGCACAAAAAGTTGTGATGGAAAAACCAGGGAAAGGTCTGCCAAGTGACAGAGAATGATGAGGTTAGCATAATTGTTTTGCTAAAATTGTTGCATATTCAAACGGAAGCGTCGCTGTCTCCGAAGCCTTGACCTAAATAAGACTCATTAAATTCTGCTGAATCGCTTATGCTTATTGCTTGAATGTCAATTAAATGGATCCTTTACCCAAAAGGGGGACGAAAACAGTATTTTTAGTACGCTCATACGCCTTTTTACGAGGCATTGAAACACAAATTTTGCCTTCCTTGTACATACATTTTTATTAAGGTTCACAAGCAAGAACATCCGCCATAAGCCAAAATTTTAAAAGTTATGACGCAATGAAAAGTTAGCTAGTACTAGAGAATTGGTTAAGGGAATCCATTTGATATCCAATAGCTTTTCTACGAAGCAAGACCTACACGAATGAAGAGGGCCTTGAAAACAGTGTATGAATTTCTTCCCTCAGATAATATTGATTTCCCTGTGTTTTCCCTGTACCTTACATCAATTGGGCTGCGGTAGCTTATAGAACAATCATAACAAGTTACATAAGGTATTCAACATTTACCGCACCAGCATACCGCATAAGAACTACACATGAATATGGATCACCAGGAATCACTGCCAGAACTCGAAACAAATAGAAGGCCAGACCGTTGGCTGCTGCAGTCCAGAAATGGGTCAGTAGGTCATCACACTGTCATACTGTGAGGTATCTCTGCGGAACTGGATTTTGCATCCAAACCACGAAGGCTGAACTTCAGACAGCAAAATAGGTGACAATTCACTGCGAAACTAAAGCAATTTTACAACGCTATGTTCTAAATTTCTTCAATGCCACTGAGACTAGTATTCTTAACTCTGTTATTAATGCCCAGGGTTTTACCCCAGTGATCTTGATACGGTTTTTAATAATAATGAAATAAAAAATGTATCACAACACCCGAAGGCTTCTCAACGCATATTTACAATTCCTCGGTTAACGCAATGTAAGCCACCAAAAATACAGTTAGAACTATGATCAGAGTTAGTCTCTATATTATTATATAGCACTACTTTGTAGCTACAGAGTTTTTTCAATATAATGTGCTATCGGAATACTGAATACAAAATAATGATCAACAAAACAGTCAAGCTCAGTACATAATATTATGTGTAACGACACATGAAATTGGCGTTTTGTCGTACTGGCCACTTTGATCTCAAATAACTCCTCTTTGGTTAGGAACACCAAACTCAAATTTATACAATTTACTCATGCATTTGTGTTTTGAAAATAATAATTAATTTGTTTTTCCTCTTTTGTGTTTTTTTTTGCGTCACTCAGTTTAAATAAAACCGGGCAAGAGCGAGTCGGACTCGCGCACCGAGGGTTCCGTGCCATCATACAATTATAATTTATGACAAAGGCGGTTTTATATTTGTTGGAGAACCTTGACAGCGACATCTCTTGTCTGATAGCGGAACTTATGTAGATTTTTTACACTTTCGATGATTTCTAAAAAAGTATGCTATGTAGAGAGATTGTAATAAATTTCCTCTAATCTTTACATACACTTCTAATAGTAATTAAAGTTTCAAAGGTTTATCTCCGCAAACTTCGGAGATAAGGGGGGGGAACGCTATTTTTTTCAACATTTTTGTAAATAACTCAAAAACTATACAACTTAAAGGAAAACTAAAAACTGTTTATTAATTTGCAAAAGAATACCTTTCATATGATACCCTACATAACCTAGTAACTTTCCAAAAATTTTGAAAACACCCCTTCCACCCCACTTGTCTAAAAAACTATGCAAATTAGAGAGTTCGCTATAATTTTCCTATGAAGTTTACATACACTTCTATTAGCTATAAAAGTATCACGGGTTTATCTCTGCAAACTTCGGAGATAAGGGGGGGGGAACGGTCGTTTTTTTAACCTTTTTGTAAATAACTCAAAAACAATACGGCTTAAATGAAAACTAAAAACTGCTTATTAATTTGCAAAAGAATACCTTTCATATGATACCCCACATAACCTAGTAACTTTCCAAAAATTTTGAAAACACCCCTTCCACCCCACTTGTCTAAAAAACTATGCAAATTAGAGAGTTCGCTATAATTTTCCTATGAAGTTTACATACACTTCTATTAGCTATAAAAGTATCACGGGTTTATCTCTGCAAACATCGGAGATAAGGGGGGGGGAACGGTCGTTTTTTTAACCTTTTTGTAAATAACTCAAAAACAATACGGCTTAAATGAAAACTAAAAACTGCTTATTAATTTGCAAAAGAATACCTTTCATATTATACCCCACATAACCTAGTAACTTTCCAAAAATTTTGAAAACACCCCTTCCACCCCACTTGTCTAAAAAACTATGCAAATTAGAGAGTTCGCTATAATTTTCCTATGAAGTTTACATACACTTCTATTAGCTATAAAAGTATCACGGGTTTATCTCTGCAAACTTCGGAGATAAGGGGGGGGGAACGGTCGTTTTTTTAACCTTTTTGTAAATAACTCAAAAACAATACGGCTTAAATGAAAACTAAAAACTGCTTATTAATATGCAAATAAATACCTTTCATATGATACCCAACATCACCTATTAACTTCACAAAATTTTTGAAAACCCCCCTTCCACCCCCTTTGTCTAAAAAACTATGCAAATTAGAGAGTTCGCTATAATTTTCCTATAAAGTTTACATACACTTCTATTAGCTATAAAAGTATCACGGATTTATCTCTGCAAACTTCGGAGATAAGGGGGGGGGGAACGGTCGTTTTTTCAACATTTTTGTAAATAACTCAAAAACGATACGGTTGAAAGGAAAACTAAAAACTGTTTATTAATGTACAAATAAATACCTTTCATATGATACCCCACACGGCCTAGTAACTTCACTTAAAATGTTTGAGATCCCCTATCCGCCCCCCTGCAATCAAAATAAGAATATTTTTTAACATTTTTATATATAATATATTAGTAAAAAACTGTTGTCTTTTACCATTTTAAATTGCAAGTCGATAGCATCAGTAGTTCTTGAGATATCCATCTGTGACAGACAGACAGACAGACAGACAGAGTGATTCTATAAGGGTTCCTTTTTACCATTTTGGTCCGGAACCCTAAAAATGGAAAACTTGAAATATCGCGTTATTTACGAGTACGAGTTCCACCGTGGCACCAGTGCTGCAGAAACGGCTCAAAGGATTAATGATGTGATTAATTGACGAGCTCTGTGGCGCAGTGGGCGAAGGTCCGCCTGCGACGCAAGGGGTTGCGGGTTCGATTCCCGCCTCGGGACAAATGTCTGCACGATCTGCACATATATGTTCAGGGTGTTCTGGGTGTTTTTCTATATATAATAAAAAATATCTATCTATGTAGTATAATGTATTAAGTATATCAGTCATCTAGTACCCATAACACAAGCTCTGCTTAGCTTGGGGCTAGATGATGCTGTGTGATTTGTCCAGCATTATTTATTTATTTATGTGTATGGCGGCAGTGTCGCAAAAGAAAACACAGTGCGTTTTTGGTTCCAACGTTTTCGTTCTGGAAATTTCGGCAGAACAAGCCCCGTGGACGGCCGGTGACCAAAGTTGATAATCAAGAATTGAAAGCTATTGTGAAAGCGGATCCATCGCAAACCACGTCCGAGTTAGCTGCAGGCTGCGGCGTTAAAACTATTTTAATCCACTTGAAGCAATATTGGGAAGATGAAAAATCTTGAAAGGTAGTAATACCTCACGAATTAAGTGAAGCAAATCGACAAACGCACGTCGACTGCTGCGTTACATTACTCAAGCGGCACAATAATGAAGGGATTTTAAATCTAATCATTACCTGTGATGAAAAGTGGATCCTATACGATAATCGGAAGCGCTCATCGCAATGGCTGAACCCTGGCGAACCAGCCAAATCATACCCCAAGCGAAAACTGACCCAAAAAAGTTACTTGTGAGCGTTTGGTGGACCAGTGCCGGTGTCGTCCACTACAGCTTTCTTAACTCTGGCCAGACGATTACGGCAGATGTCTATTGTCAGCAACTGCAAACCATGATAGAAAAGCTAGCTGCTAAACAACCGAGGCTTGTCAATCGCTCTAGGCTGCTTCATAACAACGCTAGACCACACACTGCTCAACAGACGGCTACCAAATTAGAGGAGCTTTGATTGGAATGTCTAAGACATCCACCGTACTCTCCGATGGGGCAGTCCAAACCGCCTTCAACGATTTTATTGATTCCCATCCGAATGGTTTTTTTAGTAAAGGGATCAATGAACTACCTATGAGATGGCAAAAGTACATAGATAGCAATAGTACATACATATATAATCATTAAATATTCTATAAAAAAAATAGACTTTATGTTCCTCTCATACAAAACGCCAATTTCATATGTAACGACCTAATACTACAGAAATTCCCGCAGAATCAGTGTTGCAGAGAATCTCAGTGGCGAACCGATAATAACTGACACGAGTAGAATAATAAACGTAAGAACCAGTGACCTTGAGCCCAGAGTAACCAACCAAGGTTCCTTTCAAGAGTTAAGTCAACAGGCTCTAATGGAAACATAATACTCGGAGGCAAACCTCTTTCTAGGTCACGAAACAGGAATGATGCGGGACGGGGACGTATTGTTTATCCTTTATTTGTTTTAGCCTTGAATACAGGTTCAGCATTTCATTTCGTTCGTTATTTTCAATGCTGGAGGGGAAATGGCATCGCTGAGTGCTTTTTTCTTTTTATTGTCACGCCAAATATGTACTGTAATATGTGCAAAACAACTGATTCCATTTGGACAAACAAAATAAATAATAATATTTTGTTTAGGAGAACATGTCTGCAAAAGTTTAGCCGTGGGGGTGAAGTAAACCAAAAATAATGTTACAAAGCTTTAGGTAAATAACTCGTTACAACTTCTTTTTATCAATAACGAACATTCAACGATTCACTCTCGTTTTCGTTTTAACGTTATTCCTCATCATATAAGTCAGATAATAATAATACAAAAACAGAATAGAGAAATGAATTTCCTAAACGCTATTTATGGTTTATGCGGTGCTAAAACACTTTTATATCTTAAGTGTCTCAAACAGCAGTGCACAAATATACAGTTTAAGTCAAGCGTGAATGAGCAGCAAACCCAGTCTTTCTTTTCATTATACCGTTCTCTGGCACCGCCATTCTCTTCGCATTAGACGTTTTAGCGACATCAGGAAAATAGCTCTCTGATTTTTAGTGACCCTGACATAACAATGTATCTATAATTATAACGAAAATGATAATGGCCTCGACAAACAGCACCATCTAGTCTCAAACTAAGCAAAGCTTGTACTATAGAAACCAGATGCAAAGCAAGATGATGATTTGATTTTGAGATTTGATGATTGATAAAATATTTATATTGTTAGTAATCCATCAATTATCTGGTTTCCATTTTTTTGTAAATCATACACAGTAAACACCGAGACCCGAGTCTCTGCAGCAAACATTAATTTATCCACCTGCCAGCGTGGCAAGTATGGCAATATCCCCCTAATGATCTTGGAGATACATGAAGGGGTCCAGCAGTAGATGCGGACAGCATCCATTACTAAAATATATTATTTGTAAAGGGTTCTTCAATATTATATGTCAATTCGGCACTTTGTAATTTTAAAAAAATGTGAAAGTTTACGGGCAAGATAGATAGATAGATAGAAAATGCTTCAATCTTAAGGTGCTACTGCACACCTTAAATATAAAAATAACAACAGAGTGAAAAACACTAAACACAAAGTGACAATTGGCGGTTGAATGTAATAATTTATCTTAATAGCGAAACTTTCACTAAAATGAATTTTCCCCTTTCCAAATTCAGCTTTTCAGGCTCGTATAGTATCTGCAGGATGTATTGAAACGGGGCGACATACTTGAATTAGGTCACGGCCTTTGCGGTTATCGTACGCGGTTTACCTGTGCATTGGCGGAAAGCGGTTCCAGCACTAAATAACTTGGCAAACATATTGAACACAGAAGGCACTCTCAAAATATTTCTTATCAAGGATATCAACAGGGAACAGAAGCAAACACCTCGAACTATTTGTTGAGATCGTCTTTGATAATTTTTGATGAAGAAGAAAAAGAAATAAGAAAAACATTCATTTACCAAAAGCACAAATCACAATACAATAAAACCACAAAGAAAATATGAATAACAAACAAAAAGAAAAAATAGGTAGAAAAAGAAATAATAAACATACCATTGTGCACAGGAAAGAGGATGGGGGGGTAAATCACGCCAAATGTCAAAAGTCCCTAACTCAGCATTGTGTAGAACTTGGCCAGGTTCAAATAATACGATGATGATTCTGTTATCATCATCTATTAATTTTGGCGACATTGCAGTCTCGGTTGGTATCAGCCTTAGTATCAGCTTTTGTGTAAAATACATGATGATTCTGTTGTTATCATCTATTAATTTTGGCGACATTGCAGTCTCGGTTGGTGTCAGCCTTAGTATCAGCTGTTGTGTAAAATAAACTGCCATTTCGAAAACAAGATAACATTAACTACAGTTTTTTAAAACAATGCATGCATCAAAGGTATTTTTTTCAAGAAACTTCTATACGTAAGTGCCATATATTTTTTCCTTTGGTTGTGACACAAATCTCCATGCCTAAATATAATGTTTAAAGTTGCCAAACTCTATGTTAGGGCCACTGGTACTTAACGAACAAACTAACAGAAAACCCAGTGGTATCTCGCAAACGAGTGAGACTGTGGAACAGATAAATAGAATTCGTCGTTTCTTCAGAGCGAACCTTCCAGATGGGTATAAGCTTTAGCTATTTCGTGGTTGGAGTCAGCGGTTAGCTTAGAGGTACAAAGTGAAGCTTTTAACCTGAGTTCGCGAAGATAATGTATTGTTTGCCCCTTTTAAATGCTCCAGCGATTGTACAATGTATAATGGATGCGTTTAGAGGGTACTGAGAACACTGCAAGATGCTGGAAATTACAGTTGATGTAAGCAATGTCTATCACAAGCGGACCGTCGTCGTTTTCTCTGTTAGGTGAAAACGATTTTTAAGTAAAACTAGCTTTTGCCCGCGACTTCGTCCGCGTGGAAGTCATAAAACGTAAAATCCCCTTCTTCACGCAGAGCTACTTTGATTCGAAAATAACAATTCCATTTATTCCATATCCCGTGGGAATTTCGAAAAATCCCTACTTAGTGCACCTCTAGGATACTCAAGGTATATGTGTGCCAAATTTCAAGTATTTAGGTCCAGTGTTTTAGGCTGTGCGTTGATATATCAGTCAGTCAGTCAGTCAGTGAGTCAGTCAGGACTTTGAATTTTATATGTATATATAGACTAGGACTTTTTTTTTAAGATATCCCCCGTCCTACTTCTCTTAAATGTCTTCTTTCACTCACCTTTTCCTCTCTCATAAATTATTTAATATATAAATGTAATTTATGTTAATAGCATTAGATTTTAAATTATTTATTTCATGTATATCATATAGGTTATTATTAATGTATATAATTAATTATATGCTAAATACTAAGTTGAGTTATTTTAGATAAAATTATTCCTGTTAAATTTGATGGCAAATTCAAAATTGTTAAATTTAGAACTGTTTCCTTTTTTGTTAATTTTTATCCATAATTTGAACTTTCTAAGGAATACGAACTTGACACCGGCAGAACTGTGTGTGCCATACAAGAAGAAAAAGAAGAAGAACTAGGTTTTTTTGACATTTGGTCTCACTCAATCGTTCCGAGACAGAAGATGAAATAATGCAAGATATGAGTGGTTGTCACTGTGTGTGGCCCCATCTGTACCGATCTTTCATCAATACATCAATTGTACCTAAATATATATTATATTCTATTCTATACCTATAAATGGAGACAAACAAACAAGGCGCAAACAAGTGAGACCAGAACTCAACAACGACACAAAGTTTTGCGGATCCGCTCTATGGACCTATAAAAGAAAACAAATTAAGCCAAGCTAAAATTATTTTAATCTAAGACTAATTAGTTTGTCTAAATTGAGAATGATTTCCTTATGCTCCGCATTCCCTAATCACTTACTAAGTCACTTTAATCCTACAAACAGGCTTACTTACGCAGATAGAAGCCTTTTCAATTTCTGAAATGCTTATCGCAGAGGGTTTGCCATAGATACTATGCAGTATTCTATGCCGGGGACGGGCCCAGATGGAGTAGATGAAAAATCAAAAAGTTGAATAAATCCATGGATTTCTCGATAAAATTGCCACCCGAATTTACTGCTCGGCAAAAGGCTATTGATGAATTATAAATACATAAATAAATAGTAAATAGCTCTCTTATTTTTATAACCCGAGATTTTGATAGAGATTTTTTTGGAGTTTATTCTATCATCGGATGATTTCTAGCAAATTGCTCAACGTGTACGTTTTCACAACACGTAAGTTTTAACAACAAAGTGTGTGGATGGCAATGATAGAGAGGAAGGCCAAAGAAAGTATGGATTGGCTGTGTGAAATATGATATGAGTAATAATGGAGTACCTGTCATGTTGATGTTAATAAGAGAATTAGAAAAAGAGAAGTTAGGATAAAAACGCCAACCCCACATAATATAGGACAGAAAAATAGTAAAATAACGAGTTTTTCAACAAACATCAAGCATAACATTGGTCTAGCTCGAATGTGAACTTTATAGCAAAACACAAGCTAAATCCAAAGAGATATACAACATGTAGACTGGGTTTACACCGCTATTTCAGAAAATTCCTATCTTTACGTCTAAACTCTAAAATACGACGTTGTATTAACGAGAGAGCATTGTGAGAGCAAACGGATCGACGTGCCCTAAGCGCAAAAGGCATGCTAGTGAATGCGACTGAGTCTACATTTAAGTCGTATAACGTCCACTACTGAACAAAAACCTCCCTCATGGATATCCATAAGGGGTAGTTACCGTACTCACCACGCATGGCAGGCGGGTTGGCGAGCGCAGTACGGGATGTTAATACAAGGAAAAACGCTGCTGCCCATCTTCCGGAGGTATCCCTTAGCAGGCTCTTACAACATCCATGGGCATGTGAGGAGAGGTAACATTCTACTTCCGACACCCCACGGCAATGCGACTGAGTAAGAACCATTGAATGTACAAAGCTGGATTTCGGTATGTCGGTATAATAAATTAAAAAAATACTCAGTGCGGCCGCAGGGACCTTTTAGATGCGTCAATTTAAAAAATTAAAGAAAAAAAATTAATAGAATAAAGCTCATAATTGAATCTGTTCACCTCAGATGACAGCTTATAGTTAAAACAAACCCAACCGTTTTATCTATGCTAATATTATAAAGAGGTAAAGTTTGTGAGGTTGTAGGGGGTAATCTCTGGATCTAATGAACCGATTTTCAAAATTCTTTTACTAATAGAAAGCCACATTATTTGTGAGTGTCATAGGCTATAAATTTACCGCCCAACGATGTGGGCACCGCGTCAGCTAGTACATTATACAGGGTTTCCCAGAAATGGTGGATAATCCTGCACATGCGTGTGCGGGGGAGGGGAGTGGGGCCCCATATCCCAATTAAAAAATTCTATTCCCAACAGTCCGCGGTCAACGACATTTTTTGTAAAATTTAGAAAAATCCCAGTTTTCCTCACATTTGCGGGCATCACGTCCGCTATATGAGGCCAAGTTCAGATTTTTTTCTTTTAACGTGTTCCCTAATAATGGTATTTCAAAATGACTTTAAAAAAAACTCAACTACTTCGGATAGTAGTTAACTAGAAGTACCTAAACATAAATTTTATTTTTGAAATTTATTTTACTTCTAAGTTTGAGCACCTGTGGTGTAAAAAAAATGTATAGGAGTTGTGTAGTCAACCACATAAAAAATTTACCTACATCATAAGGATTCTAAAACCGTAGCATACTTATCTACTTTAATTGTAAAATTACTGAGCTATAGCTATTAATGTGTAAAAGTAGGCGTTTCATTACAAAATTGCGAAAGAAAAAAAAATTATAAATAATTACCAAAAAGTATTTATTATAAAAATATTCATAATAAATGTTTAAATTGGGCTCCTCCTGCTCAGCCTGCGCAAACTCAACTAGATTAGGTTAGTAGTTAACGAGAAATCCCTAAGCATACATTTTATTTTTGAAATTTATTTTACTGCCAAGTTTAAGCACCTGTGGTGTAAAAAAAATTATTGTGATTGTGTAGCCAACTACATAAAAAAATTACCTACATCATAAGGATTCTAAAACAGTAGCATACTATCTATTCTTATACATTTTTTTTACACCACAGGTGCTTAAACTTAGAAGTAAAATAAATTTCAAAAATAAAATTTATGTTTAGGTACTTCTAGTTAACTACTATCCGAAGTAGTTGAGTTTTTTTTAAAGTCATTTAGGAATACCATTGTTAGGGAACACGTTCAAAGAAAAAAATCTGAACTTGGCCTCATATAGCGGACGTGATGCCAGCAAATGTGAGGAAAACTGGGATTTTTCAAAATTTTACAAAAAATGTCGTTGACCGCGGACTGTTAGGAATAGAATTTTTTTATTGGGATATGGGGCCCCACTCCCCTCCCCCGCACACGCATGTGCAGGATTATCCACCATTTCTGGGAAACCCTGTATAATGCTTAGATGACCTTATAACTAATTTAACGAATCCGAGAGCTAAATCTTATGAGCGTTTGTACTAAGCAACTGGATTTTAAGTAGTTTAATGATATTTTTGTTATATGACAAATGTCTCGTAATGAGCTATTTTGTGATGGAAGTATTTGTTTCTGTTTACTAATTCAAGTCCCCATCAAGTGTTTGCTGAGGGGTCGGCAGCAGAATTTCGCGTCTACTTTCTTGCCCGTGGATGCAGTAAGAATCTGCCTCCGGATGATGGGCAGCAAACTATTGCCGTGTATCAACATCCCTGACTGCGCTCTTCAACCCGCGTGCGTGGTATGGCAACAACCTCCTTATGGTCTATTATTATTATTATCTTGGTCATCCATGAGGAAGTTCTATGTATGTATGGTGAATTTAAGTCCTGTTTCTATGGTATTCAGGCGGCGGTAAGTGCTCACGACCTTAAGTGCAAACAAATATTTAGAATAAAAGCTGGATCAATTATTATTAGTTTGTGACGAGCTCTGTGGCGCAGCGGGCGAAGGTCCGCCTGCGAATAAGCAGCTAATAATGAATATTCTACAGAGTTATTTCAAAACACAATTCGACTAACCCTGGTTTTGCAGGTATACGCTATGTTTCACGCTGGTCACGTCTCATCTCCAGGGCCCTACGTAATCTGCACTATTGTGGGAGACAATACGCGAATCAGGAGTTTGCAAACTTTCTAGTGGCGTACATATGCCGTCATTTAAGCCCAAGGGTTCCTTTCGGATTTCAACTCTTTTCATGAAGATATTTGTTTGCTGAATATTATATAACTTTAAATAAAAGTGTTACTAACAATATCTGCATTATTGTAGGGGAATCAGAACTTTAAAAACATTATTGTTGCGTAAATAGGTACATATATTTGTTTATACCTAAGGGTTCTTTTCCGAATTTCAACTCTATTATTGGAGATATTCTGAGTTAACCTTTTCGTGATTATATAAGTAAAATATGGTAAGTATGTTATCTGTAATATCTGTACGATTTGACAAGAGAGGGTAAATCAGGAATTCGCAAACTTGTGTTTGCATGTGGCATAAATATGTCACCATTGAAACCCAAGAGTATCTTTGCGAATTTTACCGGCTAGACAACGTCATGTATTTTATTATACTATCAGTCATCTGATCTCCATTGCGCAAGTTTTGTTTGGTTTGGTCTAGCAGGATTTTTTATTTATTTTAAACATTAAATGGAAAGCTATATTTTGTTTAACTTAATTTTACCTGTTAAAATAAATTATTTACATTACTCTAATTATTTGTATTTGTATTTATTGAAAACACTTACATCTATTATTACAGGATATGACCTAATACAATAGAGTAGTCCACAATATATATATTATCAGGCAAAATAATGAATTAGTCAAAAACACAATAAGCAAAATAATTCAGTAAAAAATATCAATTATAAAAATAGAAATAATGGGTACAATACAAATGTCAATAAGCAAAATAAAATTAATAGATACACATGTCTTCTAGCAAAATATTTCAAGTATAGTCAAAAATAATTGAAAAAAAACAAAACACCTTAAGTAGTTATTTATCATAACACAAATTAAATAGTAAAGCCCTTGCGAATTCGCTCTGTGAACAGTGGAAAACGTCAATGGTTGTCGCTACCAGATTTAGTTCTTTTATGGTGCGCGTCAGAGGCGCCTTGTTCAGCAGGTTAGTTCTTCCGCGAGGCTTTACGAACAGAGGCGGCCGCCTGCGCCTCCCCACGTACTCATCCGGCACGCACAGGTTCATCATCTCCAAGATAGTCGGGTTTGAAATCATCCCCCGGAACACCTTAACCACATACAGACCAAGTGCCATATCTCTCCTAATTTCTAACTTGTTATATCCAACCATACCTAAAAGGAATAAGGTTGGATACATCAAGGGATAGAAGGGATAGACGCCATATCTCTTCCAATAAAGATATCGGGTGAACTTGTTCTGTATGCGCTCCATCATGAGACTATATTTAGATTCATGAGGAGCCCATACAGAAGCTGCGCTTTCCATCTGGCTTCTGACCAGGGCGTCATACATTGCTGTTAGAGCCCTGATGTTCGTGAAACCGTTTGCACGACGTAAAATGAATCCTAGAATTCTGTACGCCTTTTTACAGACGCTCACAACATGGGCCTTGAACCTCAACTCTGTGTCCAGTTGAACCCCAAGATCCCTCACCGAATCCACCCGCTATTATTACGATTACGATCTGATCCCGTTATTATTATTACGATCTAATTATTATTACTTGTGTGATGGAAATATTTTTCACAATATCAACACTAGATGGCGGTAATTTGATAAAATAATTGTTACAAGTTGCTCAACGATCTGAACATAGCCAGCCTCGAGGTTGGACTTGCGGTGAACATGTCAAAGACCAAGCTAATGACCAACAGCGCCCAACGCAAAATACAGGTAGTGATATATCAAATGTGACATTAGTATGTATATCTCGGCCAAATAGTCTCTTTCCAGGCGAGACAAGATAGATAAATTGCACGACGCACCGAAAACGCCTGGAAAAGCTTTTGGTCGATGAAACATCTTATGAACCGCTGTACCTGAAACGCAGACTCGTGGACATGTGCGTTCTCTCTGTGCTCACCTACAGCGCTGATACTTGGTCTTTGACGGCTCTGCAAAAGTTCAGTCTCCGGGTGTGTCAACGAGCTATGGAGCGCAGTATATTGGGTGTTCGATTGACAGACCGAATACGAAACTCAACGCTGCGCTCCCAGACAAAAATTTTCGATGTTAGCATGAAGTTAGCCCAGCCTTAATGGGACTGGGCTGACTATCTCTACCACATATGTGGGCTAAAGTCACCAACGATTGGGTCCCCGACGCAAGGCTGCCACGCGGCAGACCACGACGGAGACGGCGGGACGAGTTGGATGTGCATCAGCCGGACCGCTTCAGCGGGAGACCGGAGCTGGAAAAAGGGGAGTGAGGCCTTTGCCCTATAGTTGGATAACACGGGCAAAAAATAAATAAAGTAGTTATATATTTTAACCTGATCGATAAGGTTTAACATTGCGATTGATCTGACCCTAACATAAATTCCCAGATAGTAAATAGACAAAGGTAAATAAAACCGTCCAAGAGTGGGCGAAACGCGCATCGAGGGTTTCGTTCCGTCATACAATAGGTACAATTTGTGATAAAGGACGTTTATATTTGTTGGAGAATGTTGACAGCGCCATCTCTTGCCTGATAGGAACCTATGCAGGTTTTGTGCTCTTGATAAAAATTTATATACCGCTTACAGGAAGACTAAAAACTGTTCATTAATGTGATACTGAACCCGGTTCATACATATAATATCCCAGATAAACTAAATAGTAACTCCACTTAAAATTTTTGAGACATCTTTATTAGTTTTGAGACATCCTTTGCAATCATAGTAAGAAGAAATCTAAGCAATATCAGTAATAAAAAGATCTAAGCAATATCATCAATTAAGCGTATCTAATACGTCTTCAAATTTCAAGTTGATAAGCATCAGTATTACTGTGTACAGTAATCTATGACAGACAGACAAAAGGTTTAAGTCATTTTGGCCCGGGACCCTGAAAATGAGATAGTTCACTCAACGTACTACCCCCTAAAACAATTTCCAAGCCTAACTCACACTTAACAACATATTTCAGCATTGTTAATTCTTGAGCGATCACTTAGACAGGGACGGAGAGCACAAAAGCTGAACCCACCTCAAAATTTCCGGCACACTGGACGTTTAAATAATTTTATTAGCAAGAAGGGATTTAACTTAAGCCAACGACGGTATCTGATGGATACAGGGGTACTGTCGGCGCCAAATTCTAATAAAATTTCTGCTTATACACCAATTAATAACACCACCAGCCGTGTAGTTTGTCTTAATGTGAACATGGAATTTAATTCCACACGACACACCATTTGATGGTAGTATTTATCGAGCGAGGCCTTCAGAATCAGAAATTGTGATTCTGAAGGCGAATTGAGGGTAGTCGTGGATCGTACCATCAATTTGCGGCGGAGCTCCCAGAACATCACTCCTCCTTTGACAAATACTACCATAAATTTGCGGGGGCAGCTTCCAGTACATCAGTTCGGGAAACAATAAAATCTTTAAAGGCGGTTTGGACTGCCCCATCGGAGTTGAAGTTTTTCCCTTCCAAGAAGTTATCCAAATTTCTTACTCTACTTAATGTTACTACATTAATAGCAATAGCGTAGCAAGCTTTACGATAAATCTGCTATATAATGGTAAATGTTAAGGTAAAAAATTGCTTGTTTGTTAGATAAGCCGTAAACCTTTATTTTGTGAATAAACTATTTGATTGAAGGTTTCGATTGAAAAGAAATAATTGACCTGATCTAGGTGTTTTGAAAAGTATTTTTCATATTCACAAAAATACTTTATCGATTCCTGGACCAGATGAAACATTTTGTTTAGATATCCTGTAGACGGCGCTGCGTGAAATGTCTACCAATTTAATTTACACAAATTAATTTTATGAGAGAGAAGGAAGGCATTTGTCCTGCAGCGGGATAAATCAGGCGCATAAAAAATAAAAAAAATATTTTGATTATTTCTCCGACTGTACCAAAATTTTAACGGGTCTATATATAATATTAAAAAACTTTAGTCTCCGTGAACTAGGTTCACAAGAGTATTTTTGAGAGCTGAATTAATCCTGTTGAATTTTAATTTAGAATCTTAAGAAATTTTAATCAAAGTTATTCAATGCGGGATGAAGCTTTTCGTCGACAAGTCTTTACTAATGTTGGATTCATAATATCATGCTTAGTGTTACTTCGTGGGTGGTACCTACTGTAACCATAATTGGCTAGATAAGTTATCTTGGATCTAATCTACACGCTTAAGCAGAAATAAAAAATAGCCCTTTACATCTATTATTGATGACTTATACAGCGTCAACAGCTGTACATGCTGTACGGGACGCTGGAGTCCCTGGGATATTGTTAGATGGATTAGGCTTGCCCAGCACTTATATCATCCTCTCAGATTAGTCAGCTAATGGTTTGAGGAAAGAACAGCTCAACACGTCTGAAGCTAACTAAGCCGCGGATTTCCCCGCGATGTTTTCCTTAGCCGTCAAAGCACGTGTTAAGTGTGCACATACATTTCTCAAAAAAGAAAAATCTATTGATGCACGCCTGGAACCCACGAGCTTCGGATTGAAATTTGGGTACATACCTCTCGGCCAACACGGCTGTGCAGAAATAAATTCGCCGCAGAAAACGGTAAGTGACGCTATTATAATTATGATGTGGCATTCATATCCTCCTTAGTTTCAAGAATGAAAGTAGATTTTGATTGAAAATCTCAAACGTGATGAAAGAAGGTTATGAAAGTACTTTCCTTTGATATTTTTCTGCAAAAATTTGCTCAATAGTCATTTGTTTTTTAGGAAAAACACATAGTTCAGTCGTTTGTTTTTTTACGAAGGCCCTAGTCAACATGGCTGTAACTTACGTCACCGTATAAATACGCTTATATTTGCCTGATACCTGAAGCTATATTAGGTTATGTTTGATTCTTGTGTAAAATAACTTTTTAACTTTTGGAAATAGTTTGCTAATACGAGTAGCTAGATGTCCTGTCTGACCACTGTCTTGGAAAATTCTTTACTATAAGAGCGAAATCGTATCTGATTTGGCAGATGTCTGTGGGCGGTGAAGCTTCCCATTGTGTGACCAGTCTGATCATCTGCATGCATAGATCAATAAACAAAAAAATAATTTCCTGCAGAATTACCCAATTTCGCTCCGATCAATAAACTGCTTTCAATTCTATCCGCTTATTGCGCATGAAAAGCGAGCTTTTTTAATATTGACGGACAAAAGCCCTAGTTCTATAGTATTCTGACTGCAGTCGAAGGTTTAAAACTTTTATATTACGTTAAATACACCACATAACAATAAAAATTTAGTTTTAAATTCTACTAGAAACAAAACATGCGAGTGAACATTTTTATACTATGTAAATTTTACAAGAAAACCAAAATATACTTTGGCATTTTTCTACTATAAAAACCTATTTGTGGTTATAGGTATTTTTATTTGTACCTCCTGTACGGCAACTCTTCGCGTAGGTCAATGACCTTGCCAAGAATCAGCTGGCTTTTAGGTTGTCATTATCGTATAATCAGCTGTTTTAGTTAAAAATTTCGTGGTCTTTTCTTGAATGAAAATCACTGAATCCTGAAAAGTCGTAGAACAAAAGTTGTTCCTCGGGATGGTCAGAATCACCCCCTTTCGGCTTAGTACACGTGTTATAGGTTCATACACCTGTATAAATAAGGTTTATGGAAATAACATTGTATATTTCTAACTGACTGATATGATGATGACGATGATGATAAACGTATAAATCTTTGATACAGCAAAATTAAAAGCACGGTTATTTTGTTTTCCACTTCATAAATTTTACTGTTTGTTTAATAGTTTTCAAATTAATTGATCAATATTCTAGTTTTGTAAACATGGATTTTTGTAAAATTTTTTATGAGTTTTTTGTGTGTCTGCGATTCCATGGCGATATTACATCGGGTCAGCGCCCACTCGGTCCCGCTTTCGCCCTCTTCGATTTCGTAGATATTGTCAAGCAATTTTTGGAATACATTCAAATTCCATTTACGAAATCGCTTGTGAAAAGCAGATATCAAAGTAATTATATTATACATGCGCTATATAATTCTTCTGCTTACCTATCGGATACCAAAGAAATGTTAAAATAAGCAGATATTGTATACAAATCTTTCCAGAGAGCCTAGACTTCCATAAAGGTTAAAACTTTCGTGGTTTTTCATGAACCTAAATCACCGTATCCTGGAATGTCATAAATTATTAATTTTAGCTTATTTAATATTATATGTGTAGAAGGGCTTGTGGCTATCCTTACGGAGTTGGAGTTTGGAGTTTAGCTCGTAAAGATGATTGTCTACAAAGGTTTTTCTTTCTTATAGGTACACGTTCTCCAAGATGCCCTCTGTGAAACAAGCTCCTTCTATTCGTACGGACTGAATATTCAATGTAGCCTAAGGGTTCACAAACAACTGTAAGAACATCGCACGTATCACAGTAACACAATTCCACACTAGTATCCTAGAAGTACATACATAGAAAACTCCGGTAGCTTGCCAACTGGCGTAAAACGGAATACACTGTTTGAATATATCATTTCTTTCGTAACTTGCTCATATTTACAGCGGCATTCAGATAATGTGGCAGCACACATCACCAGGAAAACTGATGGACTGGAAAACGCATTAGTAGAAAGGTACGCAGATGCTAATAATATATCTGCTGTTCCTATATAATATACGTCTTTTCACAACTCGCATGTAAAAGCGAACAAATTCAGTTATGTGATTTATTCAATTATATTGTAGTTTTTTTATACGACAAAATTTCGAGAGAAACCTAATGCCCACCTATAATACGGCCCATTATTGCATACCTTGAGCCTTTTAGATTCGCGGTCCTCAAATGTATTTTGGGAATATCCCTCGGAAACACAGGAAAGTCCTAGAGAAAACACTAGAGAAAGAAATAGGTAGAAAAATGAGTGTGTGCAAGGATAAATCGTGAATAAGACGTCTATGTTATAGAACTAGGTTCTACATTCTAAATAGATTCGAACTAGATATCTGAGATCTAAATAAAGTTCCCGGAAACACTGTTGCAACACAATCGAAACATCGGAATAAATTAAGGTAAATTACGCAATAAATTGCCGTATCCGATATACGAGTATTTTAGATAGTCGATATATAAATGTACCTGCCGTACCTAATGTTATAATAATACATTCATCATCATTTCAGCCGCAGGATGTCCATAGCTGAACAAAGGCCTCTCTCATGTATCTCCAAGTGATCATGAGGGGTTGTTGCCATAGTCACCACGCTCCTCAGGCGGGTTAGCGAGCGCAGTACGGTATGTTGATACACGGAAAGACGCTGCTGCTTATTTTCCGAAGTATCCCTTGGCAGATTCATACTGCATCCACGGGCAAGAGAGGTGAGGCAACATTCTACTGCCGGCACCCCATCCAACGACATTGCCGTGGGGTGCCGGGATAATAAATTACATAACTAGTAACTGTAATAAAATAATTGAACTAAAATTGCAACCTTTATAAGTATTTAAGATATGATTCCAATTTGAGGCGAGTGCTGTCAACAACAGCATCTTTTTCAGTTGTGTGGCAGCACCACTTCACAGTGAACAATGGTCGGTATAATATGGCTACAAGTGTATAAAGTGTCAAATTTCTGTGATTTATACGAGGAGTATTACTGTTGCGGTGGAAAGCACTGCTGCGGAGCTCAAATGTGAAATCGGTGCAGCCGCCTGCAAGAAAACAGCTGTTTAGTACCATGTCACACTTAAGAGCTGATTCACTAAATTCGGTGGCAAAACAGCGCCGCGAATGCAACAACATTGTTCTACAGTGTCGCTTGCAGATGTCAACAGATGTACTATGTCACAGTTAGGTGTGCTTGTAGCTTGAGACGGAGTAAAGCGTGAGAACGTTTGTAGTTTGCATTTTTTTCTTTATTTTAATCGAAAAGCCCTTAAATAAACTTACAGATTTGTGTGTTAAAATAGCTTTAATGTGTGAGGTTTAAGTTATACCATACGCCTGTAATAGTCGTAGCCGTTGTTAAGGAAAATAAATGTTTTTCTTATTATATTTGTATTTGTATCGAAAACTAAGGGTGCGTTTCCACGCGTTGCGTTCCAACAGGACACTGAGGGGCTGTACGTTACTTCAGCTAGTTTTAAAGCGTAATGGTCCTTGATTAAACTAGCCATGTAGTAGTTTATAACCAAGTCACAGTATTAGCGCTTATTGATAGACAGTACGCGAACGTCAAACCAACCAACTTTACTGCTAAAATTCTAGACTGTACACCTTGAAGGCGTACCTCAACAACGTAATGGAAAAGTTACGGGTACTCTTTGTTCAATAATGAATACCTAACGATGTTTTATCATCTTTTTCCGCTGTATAAAACAACATATTGTTGAGATGGAAAATTTTGTTTGGATTCTTATCGCTGTTTTCTGATTAGTATCAATTTGACAGGTGGACATACTAGAACAAGCGATAATGGGGACTAGGAAAAACGACGCAGAAGAAGAAGCTACAAGTTGCGATGACATTATCTCCTGATACTCTTGTTCCTGAAGGTCAAAGGTGTTCTTACCTAACCTATCACAGTCCATAGATATCTAGGTATACTCATAACTCGAAGGTTAACCTCAAAGTACAGATTAAAGACAGACGCACTCATTTGAACCGAATTGGAGTAGACACGACCTCTAGACAGAAGGTTAGCAAACTATTACTACAACTCTTATCAACTTATTGAGGTTGGAGGAACTAGTACCTTGACACTGATAAATAGTATTTTTAATAGTAATTGAATTGAAAACACTTTAAGGTTATTTTTATGGCAGAGTACGTCGGTATACCCGCTTTGCGCGCCGTCGACTGACGGAGTAGAGACTACGGATTCTGCGCAAAAGCCTCCCCCTTCATTCACTTCACAGTTCTGGGCTGTGTCACTGAATCGACTGGTTGGCCAGCGAGCTTTACTGTCCTTGATTTAAGGTTCATTTTATTATCGTCTTGTGTGAAGATTGAAGGTCGTAGTGCATTATAGAGTAAAGGAAGTTGCAGTTAAAATATATTGTAAAACTGTACAAGTAAAAACAATATCGCCTGTGAATCTCCAAGAATCACCTACCATTTTCTCTGATAATAATGGCAAAGATGCTGATTTTCCGAGAGGTTCATTAAATTTTTCTATAAATATTTTGAAAATGGGTAACTAAGTATTTAACTAGATATAATCTGTAGTCGTTTAAGTCATGCTTGTTTCGACTCTAGCCTAAATAATAGGTTCTTAGTTATGTTATTCTCATAAGTGAACATGATGATGATGATTATGTTCTTAAGAATAAAGATTCTTTAAACCGAACCAAAATAACTTCTGTTCGCAGCTTTGCCCACGTTTTATTTTTTAAGGCAGCATAAATACATTCCAAAAATATAGCTTAGGTTACTTCATACATCACAAGCAATCAATCGATCCAGCTGTTTCAGAGAAGTCGGAACAAACAGACCAAACATTTTGGTGCCTTAAAAACTTTTATATGCAGTAAAAAGCTGTTATTTTGACATACAAAACTTTACTTATCTAACTTTATATATCAGACTAGTTTGTAACCGCCGCTTCGCATGCGTTGTACCCGGATAAAAAGCCTATGTGTTAATCCTAGTCCTCCAACATCTATACGTTTGTAAAATTTCAGCTCGATACGTACGCTAGATTTAGCGTGTCGAGGTAACAAACCTCCATACAAACTTTCTGCTTCATAATATTAGTGAGATTGCCGTGGGGTGCCGGCAGTAGAAGGTCTCCTCATATGCCCTTGTATTTTATCAAAACGGAAGCAGTAAAAAACTTCTAAGGGATACCTCCAGAAGATGGGCAGCAGCGTCATTTCGTATATCAACATACCGTACCGCGCTCACCAAGCCTGGTGAGAATGGCAACTACCCCTCATGGAGATTCATCAGGGCGGCATGTGTTCAGCAACGGCCGTTTTACAATTTGAGATGACGATGATTGAATGATGCGCGTGTTATAAAATTTCATCCAAAATGCGATAAATTAATCTTTTTTATCAGTAATCCCCGAGGCCTCATACCAATTGCCAAGCTTATCACTACGAGTATCTTATATGTCGTTAGGTGACTCAATGTCGCCTTGACGAGAATTTCCTTCCTTTGTCCCTTGCCAAATTCTGTTGTCGATAATTCTAAAAGCCGATACGGGAAATTTGAAATTGCGAGTGGTTTCGATTGTCATGTCTGTAACGTATCAGGTTGATATTAGGGACTGCGTAACTATGGCTTTTTTAACCGACTTCAAAAAAAGGAGAAACTTCGATGGTATGTTTTTTGTATCTTTGTTACACTATTACTCTGCTAATTATAAATGGATTTTCATGATTATTTTTTCTTTTCTTATTTGTAAAGTAGGTCATGTTTCAGAGGTGGACCTATTTTTATAACCCCATTCTGATGATGGGATCCATAGAGATTTTAATAATTGTAATGGCTGACACTGGAGTCCCTCAAGGTATATACAGTTTTATGCCCTAAATTTAACCTAGCGATTGGGTTTTTTTTTTACTTTATAATGTTCGCTTGTTTTTACACTTAGTTCTGACGATGTGATCAATGATTAATCGAGTAAAATACTCATATATAATAGGCGTACGTATTTTATAGCAGTTTGTGTGTTTTCAGCAACAAATCAAGGCTTTAATAATTTCAAGTCGTTTTTTTTAATTATATCATCATCATCTCAGCCGTGGACTACTATCCACGTCCACTGCTGGACAAAGGCCTCCTTCATGGTTCTCTAAGATCATGAAAGGGTTGTTGCCATGCTAGCCACGCTTGGCAGGCGGGTTGGCGAGCGTAGTACGAAATGTGCGTACACGTAAATACGCTGCTGCCCATCTTCAAGAGGTATCCTTAGCAGATTCTTACTGGAACCGCGATCAATTGAGCAAAGGGAAAATACTACTGACGGCATCCCACGGCACGTCAATACTGTTAAATGTCTCACTAATATTATAGAGCCGAAAGTTTGTTTGTTTTTTAGATGTATGGATGTTTTCTACCTCGTCACGCAAAAACTAGCGTAGAGATTGAGCTGAAACTGCATACGTGTAGAGGTAGATGTTGACCAGGATTAACACATAGGCTACTTATATCCGGGTACAGCGCATGTAGAGCGGCGGGCAGAAGCTAGTTTTAGATAAATCTGGCTGACATAAATCAATGGAACGTCAATTACGGCGTTATTGTGTCCAAAGGTCGAAATCGTGTCAGCATTCAAGTAAAGGATTCAAGTAACAGATTCGGATCGAAACGCGTTAATGGTTAAAAGGATTTGTTCGAGGACTACTCTTTTGTTTGGGTACGAAAGGGTTTATGGAGAGCTCAAAACGTTTTTTAAGTTGGATGCAAATGTATGGTTATTGGTGTTCACGTATTTTTGGGGTATATCCTTCGTAATCGTCATCATTATCATTACAGCCGTAAAACGTCCACTACTCACCACGCTTGGCAGGCGGGTTGGCAAGCGCAATACGGGATGTTGATACACGAAAAGACGCCGCTGCCCATCTTCCAGAGGTTTCCCTTAGCAGGCTCTTACTGCATCCACGGGCATGACAGGAGGGGTACCATTCTACACCCGGCACCCCACGGCAATGTTCCTTCTTAATAATGTGTAGAAACTCTCTTGCCTGTGGATGTAGTATCTGACAAGGGATAACTCCAGAAGATGGACAGCAACGTCTTTTTGTGTGTATCAACATCTCTGCGCTCGCAAACCCGCCTGCCAAGCGTGGTGAGTCATCATCCCCATAATGTTCTAGGAGATCCATGTTCCCACATGAATCCTGGAGTCCTACGTCTTGTAGTGGAGGTGGAGAGCAGTCTTACTGCTGAGTTGATGAATCAGCTATTAGTGCCCACTGCTGGAAAACTACGTTGGTCCGGCCGTGCCGAATAGTATCGAGCTCATCCCGCCATATACGTCTTGGTCCGCCGTGTCACTTTTGATTTATTCATCATCATCATCATTACAGCCGTAAGATATCCACTGCTGGACATTGGCCTCCCTCATTGACTTAGAGATCCAAGTGCATGAGGGGTTGTTACCATACTCACCACTCTTGGCAGGCGGGTTGGTGAGCGCAGTTCGGGATGTTCTTACACGGAAAGACGCTGCTGCCCATATTCCGGAGATATCCCTTAGCAGATTCTTACTGCATCCACGGGCGGGAGATGACATTCTACTGCCGGCACCCCACGATTTATAACTATTTCAGGAAATATATTTTTTATAAAAATTGCAACAAAGGTTCTTGGACGTCCAACTAATTAACGCCTGGTCTATATGTATTTCTGTGCCGATAACTACTCAGGATGAGTAAAACTAGACACGACTCTCTAATTTCCTGCCTTGAGCCAGTGAAGCAAGAAATTGATTTGGTTGTCGCCAACATTGGTTGCTACAAATAAAGAAAATATCAATTTCCAGTATACCGGATATTATTATTTTCAGTCCTTTATCTTGTTGGGTGTGTATAAAAAGTTGATATACAGTACTCGCATAATTTTTGAATTAGTTGAATTGTTCATAAAATTTACAATACAAAAAATGTTCATAACAACTTCGCTAATGTTACACAAATTATTGATTTTTTTAAGAAAAGGGTTTAAAAATATAAGACGAACAAAAATATAATTTTAATTAAATATATAACAATTTAAATAAAAGTTTTTGAACTTTCGAACACAGAACGTCTACAAAAATCGTAGATGCTCTACAATTACCAAGGTCGGCCTACGAAATCCGTAGACGTTCTACACAAATTGTAGACGTTCTACGTACACCAATGATATTCAAAAGTATGTAGAACTTCTAGAAAGTAATTTATTTTTTTCAATTTTTGCTACCAACAAAAGATACAAAATAATATTAAAAAAAAATACTTATAATAAACTCGGGCTAGTGTTTCCACTATTAGAGACAGCATAATACAACATCTACATAACTAATACTAAAATGATGTTATATTTCTAGGAAATAAATAAGATAAGAGATAGGTAAGAAAGTTTCTTGATACTATCCATCTGTAGTGTGAACCACGATTAAAGCCACGACTGTGTGCCCTCGTGAACTAATGTGGGTAAATGTTGCCATAATTATGTTTGCTTGTTTACTGACAAGATGAATTATGACCTGAATTATATATGTGTTTAACACCAAGTTACATATGTATAAGATAAGTATTTGCGAGTAGTCTGCCTAATTAAGGTACAAGTAACAATTACGAAACGCTAGTGTACAGATATTATCTTTTATTGATATTATATTTTTGGTTTTACAGATTTATTTTTGTACGAGCTCGATTGAATATGACGAAGCCGAGATTTAGGCGTTTCAAGCATCGAAGAGAACTAATAAAAACAAATGAATTTATAATCCTCATTTTATTTAATTATGGCGGCTTTTTCTACAGACGTTTCATTTAAACAATTTTTAAACTTTGCGAGAGATAGTCTTTTTAGGGTTCCGGACCAAAATGGTAAAAAGGAACCCTTATAGAATCACTCTGTCTGTCTGTCACAACTGGATATCTCGAGAAATACTAATGCTACCGACTTGAAATTTAAAATGCTAAAAGACAACACTTTTTTACTAATATAGCATATATATAAATGTTAAAAAGTATTCTAATTTTGAATGCAGGGGGGCGGAAAGGGGATCTCAAAATTTTAAAGTGAAGTTACTAGGCCGTGTGGGATATCATATGAAAGGTATTCACTTGCACATTAATAAACAGTTTTTATTTTTCCTTTATGCCGTATTGTTTTTGATATATTTACAAAAATGTTGAAAAAACGACCGTTCCCCCCCCCCCCTTATCTCCGAAGTTTGCAGAGATAAACCCGTGATATTTTTATTGCTAATAGAAGTGTATGTAAACTTAATAGAAAAATTATAGCGAACTCTCTAATTTGCATAGTTTTTTAGACAAGGGGGTTGGAAGGGGGGTTTTCAAAAAATTTGTGAAGTTACTAGGTGATGTGGGGTATCATATGAAAGGTATTCACTTGCACATTAATAAACAGTTTATATTTTTTCTTTAAGCCGTATTGTTTTTGAGATATTTACAAAAATGTTAAAAAAATTACCGTTCCCCCCCTTATCTCCGAAGTTTGCAGAGATAAAACCGTGATACTTTTATACCTAATAGAAGTGTATGTAAACGTTATAGGAAATTTATTACAAACTCTCTACTTAGCATACTTTTTTAGAAATAATCGAAAGTGTAAAAATCTACATAAGTTCCGCTATCAGACAAGAGATGGCGCTGTCAAGGTTCTCCAACAAATATAAAACCGCCTTTGTCATATATTATATTGTATGATGGCACGGAACCCTCGGTGCGCGAGTCCGACTCGCTCTTGCCCGGTTTTATTTAAATTTTCGCGATCACAACACATTATTAAAATATGGGATTATCGGGTATTTATCGCGTAAATACCTTTATTTTGCGAGAGATGTTTGCCTATCAGTGGGAAAAAAAGTCTGTAAGTATATTTTTTATATTGGCTTTCTTGATTTATTTTGAAACCTATTAAATAAATGGCTTGAAACACTGAGCACGTAAGCTAATATTTTACGAAGCGAAATATCGTATACAACCTAGGAACTGCTCAATGGTTCCACACAATTTTAAGAGAAATATAACAAAGGAATCTAAACAACCGTCGTGGCTTATTAACTAACCCAAGCGGTAGCTTAAAAAGCTTGCAAAAATATTAATTTATTGGATTTATCATTAATGGAATTTAATCTCTCGAGGTGAAACTAGATAAATAGGCAAATTGCACTATATTATATAAATAAATATTTAAATAAGCAACAAATATTTCTGGACAATTCACACAGCATCATCTAGCCCCAAGCTAAGCAGAGCTTGTGTTATAGGTACTAGACGACTGATGTACTTAATACATTAAACTACATAGAAAGATATTTTTTTATAATATATACAAAAACCTCCAGAACACCCTGAACAAATATCTGCAGATCGTACACACATTTGTCCCGAGGCGGGAATCGAACCCGCAACCTCTCGCAACGCAGGCGGACCTTCGCCTGCTGCGCCACAGAGGTCGTCGAAGTAGAAAACCATAGCCAGCGATAGGTTGTGAATTCACGTCGCGGGCAAATGTTGTAAGCGTGGCGAGTATGGCAACAACCCCCTGCCACCAGCCCTCATGACCTTCGAGATCCATAAGGGGATGATGATGATAATAAGTAGAATTCGTGCGAGTATGTCAACGTCGGGTTGAAATAAGGTATTAATACCTAAATAGGTGTTGCCGTGGGGTGCCGGCAGTAGAATGATACCCCTCCTCTCATGCCCATGGATGCAGTAAGAGCCTGCTAAGGGATACCTCCGGAAGATGGGCAGCAGCGTCTATCCGTGTATCAACATCCCATACTGCGCTCACCAACCTGCCTGCCAAGCGTGGTGAGTATGGCAACTACCCCTCACGGAGATCCATGAGGGAGGCCTGTGTTCATCAGTGGACGTTTTATGGCTGAAATGATGATGAGGGGTCATATGGGATTCAATTTTGAAATAGTACCCCATTGCACCAGCTGAGAGCACGGGGACAATGTTGCATGCAATTTCAGCGACACTGATTATTGTGTGAGCGAAATATCCCGGGACAGTGACGCAATTGTCCCACGAATACAAACTGCATTTGAAGCTGGTGTACCAATTAAATCGTCCGTAGAGTCGACTTTGTCCCAGGAAATTTATATTTATTAATTTTCCTCTGACATGTATTTTTACAGCATTGACCTTATGCGATAGAGTATTAACTTTCATACACATAATAACTAAATAAATTAAAAATCTAAATAATAAAAAAAAACTCAGAAAATTAACTGTTCCGTAAAATTGCAGTTAATAACAGTTAGTTGAGCTATAACAGCTCTATAATGCTTACATCGTCAATGCTTTTTATGAGTTTTTTTATGCAGCGTGTGCTATAATTTGGGAACAAACCCGAAAGGGGTTGAAGCTGACTACCTTATGGAGTAACTTTAATTCAATTCAATTCAATTCAACTCTTTAGTGCATCACATGTTGTAATACAAGGTTTACGACTTTCTAGGATTCGGTGATTTTAATTCAAGAGAAGACTATGAGAGTTTCATATAGCTGATTATACTTTAATGACAACCTAATAGCCAGCTGATTCTTGACAGGGTCATTAACCTCTGTAAAGAGTTGCCGTTGAGCTACTAATAAAAGTACTTAAAAATGAACACAGGTGTTTCTTTAATTATGTTAAATCTGATTATGAATTCAGGATCATCTTCACACAACATCCACTACTGAAATTTCAAATAAAAATATTACGAGTTTTTGAATTTTTGCCCTACAAAACTTTTTGTCTTCATAGGGGTGAAACACCCCTTTATAGTTTGTACATTTACTATAATACAACCTGTATCAGTGGGCTTTGCGTCTATTTCAGTCGATTTAGATAATGCCTGTGGTTTTAGTATTGTTTTTAAACAAGAAAGCACTTTAAACAGTCATCACAAAAAACCAATCACAGGGTTTTTATTTATATTATAAGTATGAACTACGGGTTTAACCTGGCGAGTTTCCAATTTTTAATTAAAACTAATTAAATCGTTTCACCTTCGCCGCCAAACCTCAGTCACAAAACCCACAAATCGTTCATAAGTTTTCGAGACGGTAAAAGTGCTGTTACCGCAAAAATGGTACCATAAATCAAAACAAAAACATGACAGACAGCAGCTGGCACAAAACAAAAGAGAAACAAGACCACTGGACAGCTGAACCGAGTATAACCCCAAAAACAAGGAATAATGGCGGACAGAAACTGCGACGAGACACTTTTGTACACGTCTAAATAAATCAAAAGGGTCTGGATTAATGGGCTGTATCGATAAAACCTGTTTTTTTATGGGTTGGCTTTGATATGAGCAAGTTAGGCGATTTTGGGTTGTCTTGTACGGTTTACTGGATAAAAAACATGATTTATTAATGCTGGACATTTCGCTAACCTAGCCCCAAAATTAGCCGAGCTTATGTTATGGGTACCAGATGGTATATAATTTAGAGATTCTCGAATCGATTTTTCGGATTGTCTCAAAGGATATGCGATAGCAAGGATGAAATCAAGAGCTAACCTATCTAACATAAAAAAAGGACATGTAAATAAATGTGGGATAAATGAGCGAGTTTATGGTGCCTTGCCAAGCAAACTAGTAATGCCGTGCGCAGCCGCAAACGAACTCATTGGGTACGCTAATTATTATTTAGCCACTGCTGTACATAAGCCTCATTCTGTCCAGCCCTGCGTCAAGAGTCCCCATTGGTTTTACGTCTCTTACTCAAAATAAAACAAATTGGCCAGCATTTTGGGGAACTGATGAAAAATTCAGTTAGCGACTTCGGAAACCAGATCGAATCGTCCCGTAAAGCTTATTATCTATAGGCTTAGAGTCCAAATTCGAATGATATTGATGTCATGGGAGAGCAGAGATGCAAGCAAAAGGAATAATGAATAAGATTTGAACTGAACGAGGCACACGAAGACAGCATGTGTCTGTTGAATAGTCGACCGTCGCCACTAGAACTCCTAAGCTAAATTATTTATTGAATCTGGAGGAGGAAGAGGCTAGTTGATTTTTTTTAAGTTTAGTCTGTCATGTAGATTCACAATCATAATCATCATCATTTTAGCCATAAAACGTCCACTACTGAACACAGGCCTCCCTCATGGATCTCCATGAGGGGTAGTTGCCATACTGTTACGCTTGGCAGGCGGAATGGCGAGCGCAGTACGGGATGTTGATACACGGAAAGACGCTGCTGCCCATCTTCCGGAAGTATCTTTTAGCAGGCTCTTACTGCATGCATGAATATGAGAGGAAGGGTCTACTGCCGGTACCCCACGGCGTAATTCACAATAAGCTAAATTATTTATTGAAGAATTATTTATTTGGAGGAGGAAGAGACTAGTTGACTAAATTTTAATTTTAGTCTGTCATGCAGATTCCTTAAAACTATTAGACACGTATAAATAGCGGTTTGAATATTTTTAGCAACAAGTCAAGGATTAAATTATTATAGTTAGATTTTTTAAATTTTAAATTAAATAACTATAATAACTGTGAAGTCGATTGAAAACCACACCAACGAACACTATTTAATTAGTGGATTCTATCAAATTATAAAACTCCCATTCTCCATAGAGAATGATCCAAGCGAAGATAAAAACTTTCTACCTCTTATCTCATCTGGCTTGTAACATCCACAAAAACTTTATCAAATTCGTAGAAGTTGAAACTCTACTTGTCTACCCTTTATTATGTAAAGTTACACTGGTCGGTTTGCTTCCGAGATACCTCAACACGTTATTAAGCAAGTACAGTAATAACTTAGGTTCGGTTATGAACTTAGTACTGTTAAATACCCCTTCAATTTACTTGGATATAAACCCTACTCAAAGAGAGGAGCTGGAGGTAGAAGAACACAACATCGTTGGGGAGACTAAAGCTCATGAACTGCGCTGACTTGGCCATCTGGAAAGAATGGGAGAAGATCGTATGGTGCGGAATGCCTATGTTGGCTGTCTTGTAGAGCGCCGCCCTGTTGGACGTCCCCGGTACCTGCTGGAGGGGTGTGGTAGAGAGAGACCTGCAAGAGCTCTACAACGTAGACTGCCGCGTCCTAGCTCAAGATAGGAGCAAATGGCGTCTTCATCTGACGGAGGCCAAGACCGACAACGGGTCACTGCGCCAGCGATGGAAGTGAGTAAGTTAGTAAGGATATACACACATCAACATTGTCTAGGGATATTCCATTTCGAAATGATTTGCTTACAAAAATCTTACAAACTATTTGCTTTTTAGAAAAAGTTTATATATGGAATTAAACCTCTTTTGTCATGTTTGATCAACCCTCACAGAGTTCAAATTGGCCAGGAATTTCAGCTCATGCATGATTATGCCCCTCAACACACGGCGCGATTGGTTTCAGCTGCCTTTCAGGAACATGATGTCGCGGTTTTGGACTGGCCTGCACAGTCACCTGACTTAAACTCAATTGAATACGCTTAGGATATGTTGCAGCGAAGGGCTTTCAGCAATTTGCCCTCAGATTTGACCACAGAAGATCAACTTTTTTGCTATTTAAAAAGAACATGGGATCGCATACCCCAGCGAGACTTTGACACCTTAATTTTGAGTATAAATAACCGGTGCAGAAGTGTTATCAACGTCAGGGGAGGCAACACCGATTATTAAATTGTAAAAAGGTAATTTTGTAAAGTTATGGCAACGTAAAAATAGTTTTTACACAATTTACCGAACTATGTAAATTATCTAATTTTTCGAGATTTTAATCTTACTTTTATTTTTATTAAAAAACAATATCAAACAGTTGTATTTTATTATAATTAATAAACAATACAAAATAAAGATTCTTGCCATACCTAGTTTTCTGAAGAAATAATTTTTAGTTTTTGTATGAATCAACAAAATGTTGAATATCCCTAGACAATGTTGATGTGTGTAAGTGGGGTTACCAATCATATATTTTTATACACATTGTTTATAGTATATTCAATATACTATAAACAATGTGTCCGATCACCGGCCTGCAAGGGAATTATAAATAAATAATTGCGTGAAATGCCGGCAGAAGAAGAATGTTACCTCTCCTCTCTGGCCCGTGATAATTGTAGACATTTTACACAGTGCCATCGAGCCCCAAAGTAGGAATGGGGAGTATGAATACTGGAACTAATTATTTGATCACTCATTACTTCTGTAGCTCGGTAAAAACGAACGCCAAAGTTCAACTATTCATCGTACTGGAGCGGATAGCCCACCTTGACCCACTTCAACTGACCCGCTGTGGCAGTGGGTACGTCCGACAGGGAACACTAGGTTGTACGCTTGGACTAAGCTTACAGGCTAAGCGTAGTCAGAAGGTTGCTTTCAGTGGCTTGTAAGCACTCGATTGTTTGAAACCAATGTGTAGTTAAGTGTTTGTCTTCTATTATGTTTCTGGAGCTACTATAAGACAAGCCACAGAGCTCATCTATACACCGGAGGACTGCAGTCCACGTACACAACTGGCCTCCCTCATGGATTTGCAAGATCATGAGAGGGTTGTTGCTATACTCGCCATGCTTGGTAGGCGGGTTGGCAACCGCAGTACAGGATGAAATGAAAAATCAAAATAAAAATGCGTTTATTGCTACACCAAACCTTAAAAATAATTAATAAGCTTATTTAGTGCATGCACATAGTAATACGTATTCGCGTAAAATAAATTACGTATAAAGGTTTCAGTTTCCAGAATGTTGATACACGGAAAGACGCAGCTGTCCATCTTCCGCAGATATCCATTTGCCGATTCTTAACAGGTAACATTCTGCTGTCGGCACCCCACGGTAAATTAAACTCAGATTTAAACCAGAACCAATTACCTAGATCACTCATTACTTCTGTAGCTCGGTAAAAACGAACGCCAAAGTTCAACTTTTAATCGCACTGGACCGGATAGCCCACCTTGACCCACTTCAACTGACCCGCTGTGGCAGTGGGTACGTCCGACAGGGAACACTAGGTTGTACGCTTGGACTAAGCTTACAGGCTAAGCGTAGTCAGAAGGTTGCTTTCAGTGGCTTGTAAGCACTCGATTGTTTGAAGTCAATGTGTAGTTGAGTGTTTGGTTTCTATTATGTTTCTGTAGCGACTATTGGTAGAAAAATCTATGAAATATGTTAACGTGGAGTGCATTGTTGGATAGATCACAGATAATATATATTAACATAAGTATTCTATCAATTATCTGGTTTCTGCGATTGTACTGCGAGCGCAGTACGGGATGTTAATACACGGAACGACGCTGATGCCCATCTTGCGGAGCTTATTGGCAGATTCTTACAGCATCCACGGGAATGAGAGGACAGGCAACATTCTACTGCCAGCACCCCAAGGCTTTACTTTGCTTAAATAGTCGTAAATAGGCCAAAACCTACGTGGGAACGATAAAAGACGCTAATGCGGCGTCTTTCGAACGTAGGGAGTTAGCGAGCAGATAAATCGCATCCGCTAACAATATGAATATTTTATGAGTTCGTACCCATTTAGTTTGCCGTTTGATGTAATTTATAATGTATAAATTATATCTACATTGTTTGTGTAGATTTCCTGATATATATTTATTTATGAAATACATAAAATCTTCGCTATGGACCTTAATTCGCTCTACCTCGACGCCGCTTCACCGCCTAAATACACGCTTTTCTTAAATCGCTTAGAAATTTAACGTAAGACGCCAATTATGTACAGGGATACTATGAACACCCGCCTGCCAAGCGTGGTGAGTATGGCAACTACCCCTCATGGATATGACTTATTATATTAAAATAAAAGAAAAATAAATACAATGGAAGAGAAAGATAAGCAGGTCACTCAGCGGACCAAATGAATATTGTCACAGATAACCGTTCCAGTCCAGTGCTCCCATAATATGACTATACTGATGATGATATAATAGGAAGTATACCAATTCCTTAAAACCCGTTTTCTTGGAAACTCAATCGGCTGACACTGCCGCATGTAATTAAATAATAACCTCATCCAGAATTTAGAACTAAGCTACTAATGTCAGACTTAAAACTTCAGCTCTTAGTAATATATCCTCCAAGTCTCGTTTGAAAGTTACTAATACTCCCCGTGTTTAAGCTTCAGGCTTTAAGTGAATACTAAAGCATGCCTTAAGTATTCACTTAAGGCATGCCGTATTTGTTCTAGCTAGGTGAGTGAACAAAAAAAACAATTTCAATGATAACATCTGAAATGTTGCTGCAAATTCCCAAACCACTATACTACTTTGACTGTAATATTAGAGTATTTCCCTCATCAGAAAAATACTTCATAATTGTATACTTAATAATTGTATAAATACAATTATTAAGTTTTTTGTTGCAAGTTTAAATTTAGAGTATGCCTTGAGGGACACCTGTAAGTAGTAACACTGGTGTCGATTCTGTTTTACACATTCTAAAAATAATTATAATTAGAGATAAATTTAGATCTGCCAGCGTAAAATTTGGTCTATTTGTTCCGTTTTAATTTTAACACTAACCGAATAGCTTTATGTATTTTAGTCCGTTTTACAACAGATTACAGAAACTATCAGATACATCACTCCAATACAAAAGCGAAAATACCTACGCTTTATTACGATACGATGTCGAAATACCCGTTTTTTGCGGCATAAATTTTCCTTTTGAGGTACGGAACACTAAAAATGCAGACCACTTCAGAACCTCCTGCTTTTTTTGAAGTTAAAATGGAATACCTCACAATATTGCTGATAAGTTAAATTTATGAAAAATACTGTAAATTTTTAGTATCTGCATAGATTCTAGAAAAAATAAAAAAAAACCTGAGATTTTTCGAACCTTATCGCAACGGGAATGCGTTTGGCCATGGTGGCTTTTCTATCCAAACCGAAGGAAACAAAGCAAGCAATGCAAATGGCATTTATTCTTAACTTCCGTTCGATCGGGAAACCAAGACAGTCCTCGGAAATTCTGTTTTGGTAGAGTCGTCTAGCAAACTGTTTCAAATAGGCATGTTGACAGGATTATGAAAAACAAAATTCAATTGAGTCCGACTGGTACATAATACAACGAATAATTACGTCATGAATTGAAACAAATAACCCAACTCCAAGGTCCCACGAACACTTGGCCGATTTAAAGCCAATATACTACCATTTAAATACATTCATTACAAATTTATTGGAATTATTGAATTAAAATAGTTGTAATTATTTCAGATAACATTTTAAAAACATGACATACATACAATATATGTATATATATGTATATATTTGTAATCTGCTTATAGTTCCCTTTATTTTGATACCCTTCTTCCTATGAAGAATATTTAACAAAACAAACCTATGTTTGTTTTGTTAAATATACAAACAAATAAGAAAACATACTAGATGCGCGCAAAAAACAATACCTTTTTACCGGCAGTTGGGTAAGAATAATAGAAAAATATTTTTGACTTTTTTTAAATAATCCTACTATCATACGAACAGCCATGACCCGGAAGGAATATATAAAAGTGAAAGTAAGTATAGTGTATGTATGTAAGTATGCATGTATGTACATACATACATACTGCAGTACTGTAGTATAAGGTTCAGCGGTTTTGACGTGAAATTCACGTCAAAACCGCTGAACCGATTTGGATTAATTTTAGTATAGGAGTAAATTAAACCATGGAGACGGACACAGGCTACTTTTCGTTGCGTAAATTAGTAGTTGTAGGGTAGTCGTTAGGGTAGCTGTAGGGTAGTTGTAGGGTAGCTGTAGCGTGGTTGTGGGGTAAGTTGTAAGTAGTGGTTGTATTAGGTGCGATAAGAAGTTCGCCGGGCCAGCTAGTACCTAGATAAAGTGCATTGAACTTTAGTAGTGTATGTGACATTTCGATTTATATGTATCGCCGTTATGCCCTTTTATCGAGGGATAGTAGACGACAAAATATCAACTGATGATGTTTATGTTGAGGAGTCGATAATAACTAAGCACGATTAACAATTGGTATCGTTTAAACACACACTAGCACTAAATCAACACATTATAAAACAAAGTCGCTTCCCGCTGTCTGTCTGTCCCTATACTTAGATCCTTAAAACTACGCAACGGATTTTGATGCGGTTACTTTCGATAGATAGAGTGATTCAAGAAGAAGGTTTATATGTATAATATATGCATATTAGAGCATAGAAGAGATACATTGATAATTTTGGAGGTTTCTAAGGCGAGGTTGTAAGTAAACACATTTCTTTGCACTTACATTGCAAACGCTGGCTGAACCCTAAGAGATAGATCAAAAAAATGTACTACAGTATTGTACACCTCAAAAATGTCTGCAAAAAAGTCCGTGATGGTATATTCTGTAGTATAGAGGTATTTAGTATCAGCATTGCACCCATGCGAAGACGAGGCGGGTCGCTAGTACGTTCTATTTAACGTCGAGATCAACGCCAAAATTTTAAAGGGCAGGAACTACTGACAGACAAATATTGAAATCAATCAATTATTTAACCTTAACAACATAATATGACATATTTACCATCAAGACCTTACCTCCCGTGCCGTCAAATGATTATAAAATAATGATTTTCTTTTGTCGTCATAATTATGACAATATGAAAAAACACAGACCATGACCATGAGTTTCGAGTTTTTCACGAGTGGAGCCTTATTGGCCAATCACAACCCTCGTAGGGCACAAATCTCGAGGAAACGATAGATGTGATTATATTTATTGGAGGAAACCATCCTGGAAGATTTACTAGACGACTGTAAAAACTGTCAAATTAACGTTGGATTCAATACATTTGACACTTCTGTGATATGTATCTATTGTGATATCCTATTACTTTAATTATTATTATTTAACTAGCACGGGAGGTAAGGCCTTTACGTCTATTATTGATAATTTATACTGCGTCAGCAACGGGTAATTATGATGTACGGGACGCTGCAGTGCCTAGGAGATTGTTAGATGGTTTAGGCTTGCCCAGCACCTGTTCCATCCTCTCAGCTTAGTCAACTATTAGTCAGAGGAAAGAACAGGTAAATACGTCTGAAGCCAACTAAGCCGGGAGTTTCCTCACGATGCACGGGAGGTAACGCCTTGATAATTATTCTAAGAATAATTTGGTTTCGTGTTAATATGAATAAATAAATATGTTTATACGTCTAGGTTAAGTTCTAGGTAAAGCTTAGTTCGTAGGTCTAGTATTAATAAATGAATAAATATTATTTTATTTAATTAGAGTAGGGCATAAATGATGTTGCAAAATATAGCAACAGTTTCGTACTAGGCTAGCCGACGGCCCCTAAAAAGGCACTTGGTAGGCGCCAATTAAAAAAAACGCCTTGATAATTACGGTAAATATGTTATATATTGTTAAGGTTAATAAGTAAATTATTGAAAAATGAATGATATTAAGAATAACGCCCCAGGTACAAAGCCCTGTTTGCGGGATCAACACTCCAGCTAAATCAATTAGTATAAATGTATCTTCGTGCCTGGTCTCGAAAGTTATAAGACCAAACTTCCAGTTTATCGCTTAGTCGTCCTTAGCGTTCTCATAATACCCTCATATTTCCATACAGATGGGCCGGCACTTTTGCCGGCTTATACACAAAGTTTCCATGCAAAAGTTATATAAGCAAGGCCGTGGTTATTTTTACGATCCAACTTGGTGTTTGCTGGCGTTCTTCTCGCATTCATACTTTGATAGGTCCAACTTTTAATATGTTACACGTAATTGCAATGTAGTCTTGTTGGTTTCGTCGAGTTGGCGACAGATAGGAGTAGTAGTAGAACTTATTGTGGCTTGTTCATTCGGGGAAGTACTACCTGCATACCTAATTTTGCCGCCAGCAGTAATGTCTGCATTGCTGTGTTCCGGTTTGATGGGTAAATAGGCCGCTGCGAAATTACGGATACATGAGACCTTGCAACTCTATGCCTCAGGGTGACGGGCGCAATGTCGCATTGGTCACGTGCTTTGTGAACGTGGTAGAGGTTACCGCTGAATATCAGGTGGGTCTTCGGCTGGTCACGTCATTTAATTGTATAAAAACAATATAGAGCTTATAATTAAATGAAGATTCATCAATAAATTGGTTTTCACAGACGTAAGAAGTTTAATGCAGATATTACAGCTTATCGGCAAAGGTATGGTGAAAGTTTCACCCCGGATGAACTCTTCACAAAAACTTCTACTACAACTACTACTCACATACACTTTTTGAACTCAGACTTACAACACCGGTGGAATTCTAAATTAGGTAATTTATCAGACACTGCACTGGAACCTTCAAGTACCTTAGAACATCAACTGCAGTAAGTTATATAGTAGCAAGCTAGTGGAAGCTTATTCTTCGAACGTGAAAGCTCAAAATCCGTACCCCTACGTGACCATCCCAGCAGATTTTAGCCACTCGCTGGAAATGAGGATAACGTTTCTGAAACGTCAGAAATAAACTGCAGCCGTCAGAAAATAGAAACCAGCAGGGATGTCTTCCGTAACGCGATGAAATATGAAACTTTCGTGAAGCATTGTGCGAAACTTCACGTCATAGCCACTTTTGTCCACACACGTCTTCGCGAATTACTCTTTTGAAGTATTGGTCGTGTAGCGAACATGGGTTTTCTAGGATGATTAAAACATGTTTTATTTATTATCTCAGCCGTAGGACCACTGCTGGACATCATCATGGATCTCCAAGTAGGTACTTATCATGATGGGGTTGTTGCCATATTCAGCACGATTTGCAGGCGTGTTGGCGAGCGCAGTAAGCGATAAGTCGCATCTTTAGGAGGTAACCCTTGGCAGATGCTCCTGCATACACGAGCAAGAGAGGTCAACATTCTGCTGCCGGCAACGTTTTATTAACCAGATTGAAATTGACAACTGGGTTTGCTGTCGAGTAAATTACTTAGTAGGTCCATTGGAAAGGTGTAAAAGTCAGAAAAAGGTAAGGAAATTCTGGTTTTTGCGGGCGCCGGCGTCGGCATACTCGTAAACTGGCAAACCTATCGCCTCATAAAACGACACAGTTTTCAATTACTAATCACGGTGAAATATAAGGAAAATGGCAGGAATAATACATTATTATTTTCCCGTATATATTTCACGGGTGACAGGCACAAGCGGGACACGAATTGAATTTTAAATGAGAATAATTTTTATCCAATTTGTGCGTGTTCATACACTAACTGCCCCACTTATCACAATTCCCCCGCGCCTAACAAATTGGGTTTATTTGTGTATATCTCAAAATCTAATTATTCGTTCCTAGAACATTGAACAGTAAAATAATATTAATAATTCCACATACATACTCGCCGTGGGGTGCCGGCAGTAGAATGATACCCCTCCTCTCATGTTCATGGATGCAGTAAGAGCCTGCTAAGGGATACCTCCGGAAGATGGGCAGCAGCGTCTATCCGTGTATCAACATCCCATACTGCGCTCACCAACCCGCCTGCCAAGCGTGGTGAGAATGGCAACTACACCTCATGGAGATCCATGAGGCCTGTGTTCATCAGTGGACGTTTTATGGCTGAAATGATGACTCAGACATTGTGGAATTGGCCAAACAGCACGGAGATCTTTTTCAACTAAGCACGCTTTGCCCAATCAAAAACTTAACCGCATAAAACTTACAATGAAGTACTTCAATTTCATCTAGTAGTTTATGACCAAGGTTGATCCTAGTGGGCTATGTTCATATTAGTCCTCAAGAGTTCTGGAATAAAAAAACATCGTTGACTTAAGGCGCGCACACACAGAGTTATCAGTTACGTCACAACGCATCCGCTACGTGACGTGACGTGGTGATGTGGGTACCGGAGACGGCCACACTTCCGGGATGTCCTACCGAATGTGCGGTAGGTAGTTTCGGAAAAAGCCTACGTCAGTTTACAGTATGTTTGGTAGGTTGATTTGAAAATAGTCTAGTTTATCTTCATTATTTTACTCGACTTTCCATATTGTCTTAATTGGTCTGGTAGCAGATTGATACGCATGAGGTAGCTGGTTCAAATTCCCGCCACTGGACCAAAGGTTTATAATTATTAATTATATTAATTTGCCGTGGGGTGCCGGCAGTAGCATGTTGCCCCTCCTCTCTTGCCCGTTGATGTAGTAAGAGCCTGCTAAGAGCTACCCCCGAAAGATGGGCAGCAGCGTCATTCCGTGTATCAACATCCCATACTGCGCTCACCAACCCGCCTACCAAGCGTGGTGAGTATGGCAACTGCCCCTTATGGAGATCCATGAATGATCCATGATGCCCTGTGTTCAGTAGTGGACGTTTTACGGCTGGAATGATGATGATAATTATTTAATAATCACACAATTACAATCGGTGGGCTTAATGGTAAAGCATTCTCTACCAGCCAAACCCGTAATCTAGAGTTGGCGTGCTTTAATGGTACCTACTTCAAAACTAAATAAACATAAAATAACATTTAATCAATTACACTTCACAAGAGAACAGCCGAAGGTCAAGCCAGAAAAGATGATAATGAACCTACGGGTATATTTTTTCAAGAAAGTGTTTGTATGAAAATGTTTGTATCTGTTCTGCAGGTATTTGTCGGGACAAATACGTGGAACGGTGGTCATAAGTAGGAAAATCGCAGACCCGGGGGTCTGGGGATTTTCCCACGTATGACGTATAAGTACAATTCATTTATTCCGACAAAAATCACTAAAGTGATGTTTATCATACATACAACGTAACAAGACGTTGCTACGCCCACAGTGTGTTTGAATCTTATTTTTTCTGTAAAACTGACACTTCACTGTGCGTAAGTAAAGAAATAAAATAAACTAAGTGCGAATTGCCACGAGGTGCCGGCAGTAGAATGTTGCCCTTCTTCTCCTGCCCATATATTCAAGAAATTGTTGGTTGCCTACGGCCAGTAAAAATCGTCTTAAATTAAAAAATGCTGGACTATGCTTACAACACCATCTATGTATGCCGTGGGGGGCAGTAGCATGTTGCCCCTCCTCTCCTGCCCATAGATACAGTTAGAATTAAGGGATACCTCCGGACAACAAATATTGAGTAGCATATCCTCTAACCTACTCGTAATAACTAACGAAAAATAATTCGACACGTGTTTCCTCTACAACACGTGTCGTTTTATTTTCGAGTGTTTTTTCATGCGCTCATTACATATAGGTTAGCATAATTGTTACTCAATATTTGTTGTTTAGTTAAATTAATAATAAAGTCAAAATTTACTCTAAAGCAAAAGTCAAATTTTTGCTTTTTTCCATTTTCAAGTAAAAAATGTTACATCATAATGTAACATTTTCATGATCATGACATGACATATCATGATCGTGACGACGACATTTGAAACTGCGTCGAAATATCGGGAAACTTAAAAAGACTCAAATCATGGGATATATTCCGTAAATATTGCATATAATATATACACATATATATATATATATATATACATATGTGTGTCAGACCCCGCGTGACCATAACATTACTGTGCAAAAGAATTATAAAGACGTATAAAGACGTATATAATGTACACATTCATGAACATTTCAAATATTAAAAATGTTACGTAACCCATCAAAAATTCGCAAAATCTCAGCAAAGAGAGTTTTTTAAAATGAGTTATCGAAAGACGTAGGCATACGAGTACACATACCTCCAAAACGTGGGGTCGGTAAAGGAGCACTCACTGTAATCGAACACCATTTCAGTTATTGGATGTGATTTCTGAATGCTCAGCCCATCGCTCTTATTAGAACTCAATGCCTGAAATTCAGAGTTTATTTTCAAGTAAACTAAGGCCTCGGTTACATAACCAAAGCTGGTCTGGACAGTAAGTAAGCAAGTAGTGTAAGTACATTGTTTGTTTTTAAAGTTCTTTCATCATTTCAGCCGTTAAATGTCTACTGCTGAACACAGGCCTCCCTCGTGGATCTCCATGAGGGGTAGTTGCCATACTCACCACGCTTGGCAGGCGAGTTGGCGAGCTCAGTACGGGGTGTTAATACACGAAAATAATATTCTAGAGGTATCCCTTAGACGGCTCTTACTGCATCCACGGGCCTGAAAGGAGGGGTAACATTCTTCTGACGGCACCCCACGGCAAAAAATAAGTAAATTTATTTATTTTCCATAATATACACCAAATGTACTGATCACGGTTGCGAATTTACAAATAATTGTGAAGAAATAACTCAGCAGGCTTACCGCCTTTACAAGCTTTTTAACAATATTACTATTTACAAAAATTTTACGACAACATCTGATTATACGATAATGCGACCTAAACGCTAGCTGATTATTTACAGGGTTACTGGCCTCCGCAAAGAGTTAAGTTTTAGGTATAAATAAAAATACCTAAAACCTCACAATTTTTTTTATTTAACTAGTTAAATACTAAAATTAACTAACAAAGTAGCCTCCACTAACAATAACAAGTACGTGAACATTCCCGCTATTTAAATGAATCTAATAAGTCACGATAGTTACTATAGTAAAATTACCCCAACTAGTTAGTACACATATTATAAATCACCCTTTATAAGGATTGTTTTAGATAATATCCCATACTACTAGTTGCAGCAGAGAGCGGTCATACATAGTACTCGTACCTGCCACGTCATAAAAAGGAAGCAAGTGAGACCTACTCGTACGATCGTCTAGGTCAGCTCGCACGCTATCTTGCACTTGGTGACCATGCCTTTAGCTAAGGTCAATATTACAGTACAAAGCATTTGTAACTACTTTAATACCTTGGTATTTCGGCAAGCTAACTTTTTTATTATTTAACTAAACACAATTTGCATAAATTACTAAACATTATTTCGCCAAGTCTGTAACCGACGCATATCATTATAATTTACTTTGCTATAAGTACCATTTAATCGTACGCCAAATCAGTTACGGATGTTAGTTTATTCAAGGATTTGAAGGAACTTAAAATAAAAAGGACTTTACCCGAACACGCTCGGTATTATAAATTTACAAGAACTATACATTAAATTAATTTTCATCCGGGTTTAAATGGTACTCGGTTCCATATAATCCGACCATACTAACTCAACTAAACCCGGAAAAGTCCTGCAGCGGCGATGAATCAGAGGATATCTGGGCTGTCTTGGTTTTAATTCAAATTCAAATTCAAATTCAAAAAATACTTTATTCAGTGCGGCCGCATGGACCTTATTGACGCGTCACAACTTACAAAATAAAACAACACAAATAAATAGAATAAAGCACATAATTGAACCTGTTCACTTCAGATGACACGCGAGTTAGGAAAAGAAGTGAACAGAAGAACCTAACTCGGTCGTTATAGTCATCATTTAACAATTTGATTTTGTCTTATGCTACGTTTGACGGAGTTGGAGCAGATTCCGTCCCAAGTGGTTTTGTCCTCTAGGTAATCTGATATTTTATAATAAGCTTTATCGCACAGATTGCGTTTAATAATGTTTTTGAATTTATTTAATGATAACTTCTGCAACTCACTTGGGAGTTTGTTGTAGAAGCGTATACATTGCCCTTTAAAAGATTTTTTTACCTTATGGAGCCTAGTAGTGGGCACAGCGAGTTTATTCTTATTTCTTGTATTTACATTGTGATTGTCGCTGTTTTTCTTAAACGAAGCAATATTTTTATGGGTGTACAACAGGTTCTCATAAATATATTGACAAGCTACTGTCATTATATTTATTTCTTTAAATTTAGTGCGAAGTGATTCTCTGGGACCCATATTGTAGATAGAACGAATAGCCCTCTTCTGCAGCACAAATACGGTGTCTATATCTGCAGCACATCCCCACAGCAGTAAGCCATAAGACATAATGCTGTGGAAATAGCTGAAGTAAACAAGTCTAGCGGTATCTACGTCTGTAAGAAGGCGGATTTTTTTGACTGCATATGCTGCAGAACTAAGCCTACCCGATAGTTGTTCTATATGCGGGCCCCATTGAAGCTTATTGTCCAAGGTTATGCCTAAAAATACAGTTTTTTCTACAAGGTTTAAACTTTCACCTTTCAATTTAATGTTGGCATCAGCCTGTTTTACATTCGGGAGAGTAAATCTAATGCATTTTGTTTTATTTTCATTAAGTAATAGGTTATTGACATTAAACCAATTAACAACTTCTGAGATTGCATTATTCACCTCGTCATAATCGGTGGTACGTCGTTTCATTTTGAACAAAAGTGAAGTGTCATCAGCAAACAATACAATCTCATGATTGTTTTTGACAAGATGAGGTAGATCATTAATGTAAATTAAAAATAGAAAAGGCCCAAGAATTGATCCCTGCGGTACACCCATTGTAACTACAGATCCCGAAGAACGTTTTCCATTAACATCAACTCTTTGTATCCTGTTACTGAGATAAGAATTAAGTAGATCTAAAGAGATATCTCTAACACCATAGTGGCGCAATTTCCCGATCAATGTTTCATGGTGTACACAGTCAAATGCTTTTGAAAGGTCGCAAAAAACACCTATAGCGTCTTGCGACTTCTCCCAAGCATCATAGATATGCGAGATTAACTCTATACCGGCATCAGTAGTGGAACGACCGCGTGTAAAGCCAAATTGCTTGCAGTGAAGCAACTTGTTGTCGTTAAAGTGCTTAGATAGCTGATTTAAAATAAGCTTTTCAAAAATTTTACTAAATGTCGGCAGTACTGATATCGGCCTAAAGTTAGTGGGATCCGACTTAGAACCTGATTTGAATAAAGGTATTATTTTACTGTGTTTCATTAGATCAGGAAATACGCCACAGTCAATGCATTCATTAAATATAAAAGCCAGTTCAGGTGCGATTGTGTCTACTAATGGTTTTACAATGTTTACAGAAATACCCCAGAGATCTGCAGTTTTCTTGACATTTAACATTTTAAAGGTTTTAACTATATCGCCGCTGTCCACATATTGGAATTTAAAATTACTATCACATTTAGGTACATTTTCGCTAAGTAAGGACTCGGCGATCAGGTGAGAAGAGTTTAAAGACTTTGTGGTAGAAATTGGAATGTCAGTAAAAAATGTTTCAAATGCTTGGGCTACATCTTCATCACTTTTGTAGGTGGTATTATTATAATTTAATTTGAATTGGTTGTTAAAGTTACTCACATTTCCAGTTTCTTTGTTTATTATTTTCCAAGTTGCTTTAATTTTATTATCACTATTTTTAATTTTTGAACTTATATAATTAGACTTAGCAATATGGCAGACTTTTCTAAAAATTTTTGAGTAATTTTTAACCTTTTCTTTAAATTCTTTACTAAAATTATAATGTTTTTCACTATAAAGATCATATAATTTTTGTCTACTATGTATACCCACTGTTGCCCACTCATTAAAGTTATGTTTATCTGTGACCATTATCGACTTTGATGTAAATATTGAATTAAACATATTGCTAAATGCATTGAAAAAATTGCAATATGACTCATTAGGGTTGTTATTTGAGTAGTAAGGTGGAAATTTTGTATTCAATTTACATTTCAGTTGTTCATATCGATGCATGGTCACAGGTATAAAAGTAATTTTTCTTTTTACATTTTGTTTTTGTTGCTGTTTAATTTGAATGTGCTGGCCTAAATGGTCTGACTTTATATTGCTAATCAAGCCCTTATGGAGAATTTTTGTATTAGAATTTACAAAGATATTGTCAATACATTTAGCTGATGTTTCAGTTATTCTAGTAGGCTCCATAAACAATGGTTTTAGGTTATATGAATTAAAAAGGCATGTTAATCTAGTACTAAAAGAGTAATTTTCTAAGAGATTAACATTGAAATCTCCACATGTAATTATGTTTTTATTTGACTTTGATGCTTTGAATAAGATTTCATCCATGACTTTTTCAAATGTCTCAAACGAAGCTGACGGTGGGCTGTATACACTTATGATAATAACTTGCTCCAACTCCACACATGCTATTTCGATTTGGCTCTCAACAGACAGACAGACAATGTCTTTACGTTCTTTGTACTTAAGATGTTTATTAAGTAGCACTAAAGAACCTCCACGAATAGCATGTGATCTACAAAAGGAGCTACCAACAAGATGGTTGTTGAAACTGAACATAACCTCATGACTTTTCAGCCAATGTTCAGTAATACATAAAATATCAATCTAGTCTATATAATAATAAAAATCTAGTGTTATTTTCTGACTGTGGCAAACTATTACTATAGGGAAATGTATACATTACAATTTGTTTGAATTTCAATGAACAAAGTTTATCAACATATTTTATCAAATCAGACTTGTTAACATTACCCCTATTTCCAAGACAAATTATTAAATTAGTATTCTCATTAGATGGGTTTTTAGAAATTATTTGCATTATATCATGCAAACTGCAGTTTGGTAAGCAATTATTTAATACTGAATGATCCATATGCAAACTCAAAAGTTGGCCCATATTTTTTCCAATTTCATCGCTGTACATTAATGATTTTTCTTGTGAGAATAATGAGCTTACATCCAGACTGGGCATGGCCGTTGTGATACTCACTGAACCAGTGTTATCATGATCCAGTCCAGCATCACACCGGCATCTTGCTATGTGGGACTGGAGCTCTCTTTCATTCTCCCAAGATCCCTGGAGCACTTTGTCCATGGCCAGATTGTATTCCCTTACCTCAATTCTGGACTTATCATATAGGCTTGTAATATGTTTTAGGGAATGTTCCAACCGGCCAAGTTCACAATGCAACTCCAAGATTTCAGCCTCATACTTCATTTTATTACTTTTTAGCTTTACAGTACATAGATCAAGTTTATCAAATATTTTTCTACAGGTGTTTTGTTTTGTTACTACATTTTTTTGGTTTCTCATCATTCTTTTTGTTTTCCTAATAAATTTATTTATTTTAAAGTATTTTTTAAGCTTATTTTTGCTTAAACTGTGTATATTGTCATTGGTGCGTGCTTGTAAATTATATACAGTGTCATATTTACATTTGTCAACAATTTTCTTAGCATGTAACTCACAGCCCGCAGCATTGACTTGGCCTGTAGTTAAGTTGTCTGATACAAGTTCATCATATAAGCGAAATGTTTCCATAGTGGCTGAGCATTGAGCCGTTTCTTCGAGCTGTGTGATCTTGATATTAGCCTCACATAGTGCCTTTTCTAAATCTGAGGTTTTCCGTAGTGCCGACTCAAACTCAATGCCACAGTTATGGTCAAAGCTATCTATGATGGATTGAAGCCTATTACATTCCTGAATAACTGTCATATTTTCTGAGTGTAACGCTGATAGTTCACTCCTAAGCTTTTTATTACTATTAAGTGTATCTAAGAGAATCTGTTCATTATCCTCTCTCTCCATGGATAAATGTTGACATTGCTCCTTGAATTTTTTTAGTTCCAGCAAGGCCTGCTGAAGTTTAGCCGTCTCCTCTTGGCGAAACAGGGCCTTACGTGTTAGCATTATGGGTTTTGTAAAACAAAAATCAAGGAACAAATCAACCTAACCTCTATTTTTGTATATACTTTGGAAGGGTCGTACTCACTTACGTGGCTTTGGGAATTATGATAGAAATAGTATTCCAATGTAAAACGGTCCTCCGTGTTAGCACAGCACCCTTACAATGCACAAAAACAGCAATTTTTAAAATTCACAACGATAAAACTACCGAATTTTAGTTGGCCAATTACATTCACAATACACAGTTTCTACCGATATAAACTAATTGTACATTGTTAAAACGTTATTATAATACGAAGAAATTGGAAAAGTCTGCTTATTTATAGTTTTAAATCAATAAAAAGTAATATTTGATATGGAACAGCTGTTACTCGATGGGGTTGCCACAACAAAAAATCGGCTATCAAGGTAACTTTATGCTTTGAATTCGAATTGAATTTTAGTACTCGAGTTTAGTTTATAGAAACCATTATTTAAAGTTCCAACGGCGACCCTTCTTAGGGTCGCCGTCATCAAATCTGATAGTACTTACTGACTTAGATTGTTGGCCTTATTGGATTAATCAGGCTTGCCCAGCACCTAGGCCGAACCCAGAGAAGTAAATATTTTCCTTCACCGTTCAAGCACTTATAAAAAGCCTATATTGTTATCTTACACGGCTCTCGAGAGTCGATAGAATAGATGTCGATAACTTACTGGATCTTAACGTCACAGCCAAGAAAGCTGCTATGCGCTTGAATTGTTGGAAAAAATTATCAACACAGTATGTTCCTAATCCCATTGATTGAAGCTTGGTGAATCAAATACACCAAACTGGTATTTAGTAATTACTATATTGAATTAACGGATATTTATCGCGTAATTACTTTTATTATTATCCCGACGTTTCGACCGAATTGAACCTGGTCGTGGTCGCGGGAAGACTGGCGTGCTGGAGATGACCGCAGCAAAGCGACGGCATCTTTTGAGACTACCCTCACTTGGTCTTCATAATTATAAATATGAGATTTAAGGCAGGTTCACACTGGGACAGCACACTACACTACCTGTATCTGCACACTTTGGTTCATTTACCTGCCGAGGGCACTTGGTATTTAGTTGTTAATTTTGTAAATACGGGAATACTTACGTATTATTATAACATCGAAGATCGAGGTTCATTCCCACACGTTTCGAATTTGATCATTATCTTGAAAAATAATACTACTTAAGTAACCAAAACCAAACGTAGACCTAACGGGAGCTTATTTTGGTAAACATATTTTGTCCAATAGAACAGCCGACGTGGTCACTGCTGAGCCCTTCAAACAGCTTTAATAATATAGATTGAACAATGTAGGTGACGTCAGACCCTCTTAACGTACACTAACTTCCAACCTATGTATATTCCTCCGAAAATTCATTACCGCATCTCACTAAATAAACTAGATTTGAATACCAAAATTTAAGAGTGTTTAATAATTCTGATAATGATAATATCCTTTCCGTTTTTTCTATTGAATAGGATAGGAAACTCTATCAATCGCCTTTGAAACATCTAAGAAGCAAGCATATACATTCCCGCTCCGACAGTTAAAGTGTAAACAATTTAGACAACTTGTTCGTAAATATTATTGAAAATTCTAAGTTTAAAGTGTACCTTTCTACAAGTGACTCATATGTGCGTAAAGCCCTCGCAACAGGCTTTCTGACTGTGTATTTACCATATAAATTCATCCACGGACCAGTGAGCTGTAAGCAAAAACATTTTTTAAATATTTTATTTTGCCAGTACCGACCGTGACCTACCTGCAACAACCCGCAGTGCGCTTGCGGTGGCAGTGAGTCATCAAGCGACAGTCGACCAAGCGCTTATACGGCATACTCGGAACGCGCACCTATTATACAATTGCTATTACTTTATTGCAAGGTTCTACCAAATAACTTTGAAATTTCTTCCTACCATCACAACATGGAGAAATATACATGTGGAGGCTGTACAGCTGTTATTAGTGATAAAAGATTTATGAGCTGCACTACTTGCAGTCAAAAATATGATCTGCAATGTGCAAATCTTTCCCCAAAGCGTTACAGAGGATTGAATGAGGAGAGTAAGCGTAAATGGAAATGTCAAGAGTGCAAAAGTAAGCTACCAAAAGTTGACAATTCAAACACGCCGGTCCGCCCTGGCCCTTCAGTACCTTTGAAGCCCATAACCATGGATGAGTCGGTGGGCGAATGCCTACTATCTGGTAGTAATGTTACTTTGCGGAAGAAAACGTCGTCATCATCATCGTCATCCGCCTCCACCTACATAACAGAGGAAAAAATGAAAAAGATGCTGAAAGCCGAGACAAGACTAATTGTAGAATCTTGCGTCAATGGACTTTCAGAACAGATAGATGCAGTAAAGATTCAATGCCTAGGCTATCAGGAATCCTTGTCTTTTGTGAGTAAGCAATATGATGAGCTGCGCAAAGAACTTGCAGACATAAAAAAACTATTTGCTGCGACTACCTCTGAAATAAAATCTATTAAGGATGTAAATAAGGCTCTCAAGGAGACCATGAATCAACAATCTATCAGGATCAAAGCTCTGGAGGAAGAAACCTTGAAACAGCAACAGTGGTCTAGAATGCAGAATATTGAGGTAATAGGAATTCCTGAACAAAAAGAAGAAGTCACGTGTGCGGTTATACAGAAGCTAACCCATTTTATCGGTGTCCCCATCGAGCCATCGGACATTGAATTTTCTCACCGTGTGCAACCACGGCACTCCACCAGCTCTAACCGCACAGCTCGCCCCATCGTCGTCCGCCTTAGGCAACGGGCCCTGAAAGACCGCATCGTGGCCTCAGCTCGCAAGCACCGTAGCCTTAATGCTAGAGACTTAGGATTGGGAGGGGAGACCAATCGTGTATTCATTAATGAGCACCTCACTAAAGAAAATAAAATGTTACTTAGCTCATGTAAACAAAAAGCTAGAGAGGCTAATTATAAGTTTTTGTGGACAAAAAACTGTCGCATTTATGTTCGACGGAACGAAAACTCGCCTCCCATTCCGATATCGTCACCTGCCGATACGGTCAAGATTGTTTAGTTTCTGTTAACCCTGCTGATGCTATATCATATATATACATACCCATACTGTGCCTTTTAATAGTTTTAGTTTGTTTAATAATGTATGTACCTTTAGTTTTATGTTTTATTAGATATTATCACACACTAAATATATACACCTCAAATACTTACAAACACGCATATGTGCCTCATATACATTCTTCAATAATTCTTTTATATTTTTATAATACAGCTATATGTCAAATGTTAACGCTATCAACAGTATCAGTGCGTAAATTACTAGAATTCATATTACAAGTTTACTTCTTTCAAAAGTTCAATTATCAGTTTCGTTACTTTAATTTCATTTATTATGGATAACAAGGGTAAAAAACTAAAACTTTTATATCAGAATGTAAGGGGTTTGCGAACAAAGCTAGACACATTTTATAAGAACATTTTAGTATGTGAATCTGATATAGTTTTGATAACAGAATCTTAGCTTCATGATGGAATCTTTGACGCTGAGCTATGTAATGGTAATTATGTCATATTCCGCAGTGACCGTGGATCTCTAGGTGGTGGAGTAATGATTTTATGTCGACCGGAACTCCAAGCGCGCATTAGACTTGAATGGGAGAGTAGTAACCCGGAATGCATTTGGGTTTCGATATCAGCTAAAACTGTAGGTTCTACTAATGATATTCACATTGCTTTGACGTATATACCCCCTGATTCATTACGTCCGCCAAGAATACAATCATTAACTGAAATTATTTCTCAAGTTCGTGATTGCCACCCTAGTGATCACTTAATCGTTGCAGGTGATTTTAATCTTCCGTGTATAGACTGGTCAACTGGGGATCCTAAAATTCTTAAAAAAGGTCCAATTGAAATACAAAATGCGGCATCAGATCTTTTGTTATATTTTAATTTTATTGGCCTTTCTCAATATAATACGTTTAAAAACACTAGTAACAATACTCTTGATTTGATATTTTCTGCTTTTCCCATCGACATTCAAGAATCCAGTTTCACACTAGTTCGTGAAGACAAAGCCCACACAGTTCTGTCCATTACTGCAACTGATATATTAGTACCCCTGATTAAGCCTCGAACTCGGTTTAAATACCAATTTAAACGTGCCAACTTTTCTAAGATTAATAACTCATTTTTAGAATATGACTGGTCTTTTATTAGTACCGAAATTAATTTAGAAGAAGCTATTGAAAAATTCTACACAGTGATTAACAATATTATTGACGATTTTGTCCCAAAAGTACGCTGTGGTGGCACTTACACCTACCCCGTTTGGTACAGTAGAGCACTAATAAATGTAATTAAAGAAAAAAGTAAAGTACATGCAATTTGGAAAAGGTTTAATAAACGACTATGCTGATTTTGCAGAGCTACGGAAGAAACAGAAAATGCTACAAGAAGAATGCCATAAATCATACATAAATTTTTCCCAAGATAGAATAAAATCAAACCCTAAAACTTTTTGGAGCTATGTAAAATCTAAAAGAAAAAATGCTACAGACTACCCCCAACAAATGACTTACGGTGATTCTTTTTTCAGTAACCCTAGCGACATATGTAAAGCGTTCAATGATTTTTTTAAAGCAAACTTTAGTCTACGTAGCCCTTGTGATAATAACCCGTACACCGACGATAATTTACACCCAAATCTAATAAATGGTATAACAACAACGCCAAATGAGGTATATAAGCTTATTTTTAACTTAGACATAAACAAAGGTAAGGGCACTGACAATTTACCCCCTATACTTTTTGTCAATTGTGCAAAGACACTAGCTGTTCCTATCGCCTTACTGTTTAATAGATGTTTTGATGACGGGTTATGTCCAAATACTTGGAAACAAGCTCATGTCGTACCCATTCATAAAAAAGGTCTAAAAACATCGATAGAAAACTATCGACCTATATCAATACTTAACGTCCTCAGTAAGCTAATAGAAAGAGTTGTTCATACGCACATTTATCCGATTGTATCACCAGCAATACCTACTGAGCAGCATGTTTTTATAAAAGCACGTTCTACTGCTACTAACCTAGGCGTTTTTATTGACTACGTAGCTACAAATATGGATGGAGGTTCGCAGGTTGATGTGGTCTACACAGATTTTGAGAAAGCTTTTGATCGCGTAGACCACATTATACTTCTACGCAAGCTCTATGCTCTGGGCATTCGAGGTAACTTGCTGAGATGGTTTGAGTCCTATTTGTGGAAGCGTTCGCAGGCTGTCGTTGTAGGTGGCTTTTGATCTAACTACATAGAAATAACCTCTGGAGTCCCACAGGGCTCTATTCTAGGTCCACTTCTATATGCCTGTTATTTGTACGACGTTACTAAATGTTTTCAGTATGCTAGATTCCTTATGTATGCTGATGATACAAAAATTTTCATGACAATTAAAAATCATTCAGATTGTTTGAAACTTCAAGATGACCTTGATAGGCTTGGGGAATATTATAAATTAAATTGTATTGATGTTAATGTCAGTAAGAGCTGCTTTGTTTGCTTCACACGTAAGAGAAATCCTGTAAAACATGTTTATCAAGTAAGTGGAGTAAATATAAATAAAACTGAACAAGTTCGTGATTTAGGCATATTACTAGATGTAAAACTAACATTTTCAGAACATTTTGAATCAATTGTTAATAAAGCTTATAAGAGCTTAGGATTTGTCTTACGAGTGAGTAAACCTTTTTCAGACATTTCTTGTATAAAGCTGCTCTACTATTCGTTTGTCAGAAGTATCCTTGAATACTGTAGTACTGTTTGGAACCCGCACTATATAACGTATATTAGCAATATCGAAAACATTCAATATAAATTTCTTAAACATTTAAATTACAGAAAATTCTTTATTCCCCAAACTTACAAAGATTCATGTAATTATCATCATCTTGCAAGTCTTGAGAATCGCCGCACACTTCTGGACATGGTTTTTTTACATGGCATATGCAACGGATACATTGACTGCCCTGAACTCGCCAATAAGACATTATGTATTAATACCCCGATTACCCGCACTAGACACACCAAATTATTTGCAGTTTCGCACTCACTGACTAACTATGCACAAAACTCATTAGTTAACAGAATTCATAGAGTTTACAATAAGAGATTTGACTCAACTGATCTATTTTTTACTAGCAAGGGAGGTTTTAAAAAGGATGTAGTAAAAATATTGGAGGTAACTGCGTAGAAAGTAGGTACACATAAACAAAAAATAAATAAATAATTATGTATATTTTCTAAAACGAATTGAAATAAATAAATATATTTCTTATAGTTTATATATGTAGGTATATTTGTAATTATTATTTATTTATTTCTTCATAGTAAATTGTTAGGTTCTTAAACTGTTTAAATATATACTTTTTAACTAGATTTATTTTCACCCAATACTTTTGTTTAGATTTTTAACATTAATTTAAGTTTACTTTAACTGTCTGCTTATTTTTTTTTTTCTTATATATAATGTAAATCCGTTATTGGTCGTAGGATACATATGTAATTTAGGATAAGGTAGATTAAGGACTGTGGATTTTGTTTAAATAAATAAAATAAAAAAATAAAATAAAAATATACCGGTGTTTTTTCTACTAGTATAGTAAAAAACTGTGTGTTTTAAGCCCAAAATTGCACTCTCAGTTGACATGCTAAAGTAAAATACGATATGATTCCTTGTTTGTATTGACATTGGCTGTAATTTTTCCACGTTAAAAAGAATATGTATGTATTAAAACAAAGCTACAAGTGCCGTAGCAATCACGCACAAGAATAATCCTTTTTTCCGTCGAGTATCTGATAAATGTTTTCAGTTACGAAAGTAATCTAAAGACCAGTTTTACGTTAGAACCTTGATACAGGAACGATCAGGTTACAAATGTATTGATAAATCATTCAGAGGAAATAGACTTACCTACTGAGGTATTAAAGCATTTGTTGGAGCCGCTGAGAGGTGAAATGAACCGCGAAACGAGAAATCGATTTGAACCGAGAAATGGAAGAAACTGAAGTATTTTTCTTTTAAGATAAAAAATAGTGGTTGCTTACAAATGTTGGGTTTGGAATGAAGAAAAATGTACGTAAACATATTTTTATACGTATTTGACGACCTCCGTGAGGCAGTTGGTTCAATAGCCGGCTGAGACGCAGGAGATTGTGCGGGTTTGATCCCCGCCGATATTTGTCCAAGACAGTCTGGGTCTTGGTGTTCTCTATGATAAGTAGTAGGTTCCTATGCATTTACATAAAAACAGTATTTAACTATTCTATCAACCCATAACACGAGCTCTACTTACTTATGGGCTTGATGGTGGCGAGTGAAATTTCCAGCAAAGAGTCAATTAAAAAAGCTGACAATGATTGACCACGATGATTTTAATTAAATTAGCATAGAAAGCCGCAGGATTCGTTTATAATAAAACGCGGGATTTCAGGTTGACAACTGACAGAACAGCTTTATTAGCATAGACAATGAAATGGAAATCATAGACAAGTCATAGATACTAGATTACATTAAGTGACCACTAGATGGCGTTAGGATACATTTTGATATCAATAAATAACAGTTTATTGTTCCCAAATAAGATTCCTTCGCAATATTTATATTATTTTCTGGGAAATTACAATCGGATTATTATTTGCGTGGAATTCTGTAATTAATAAGTGTGTGCGTTGTGTTCCGACTGTACAACATCCTGACACCGTCACTGTAGTGTGTCGTAATAAGAACAGGAACGTTTCTGATTCTGAAGACGGATTGAGGGTAGCCGTGAATCAACACTTCTCGGCGGCGGCGGTAGCTCCCATAAACTTTAGTCGTCCGGCGACCAAGAACACTAAAACGTGATCGAAACAAAAAGATAAGGTCTTTGTTCCTTCACTAAAACAAAATGCACTACATTTTAGCAGAATAGTTATTTTTCATCTATCTTTTAATGTTTTGGTATAACGTTGCATTTAACTTCAGTTAGCGGTGTTGTAACGGCACATCATTATATGCGTTATGCTTACTTTGTACGGTTGAATTGATTTTAATATATGTAATTGTTGTTTCCACAATGAATACATAATCACGACAAAATTTTAATAAATAATAGTCATACCGTGGGGTGCCCGCTGCAGAATGTTACCCCTCCTCTCAGGCCCATGGATGCAGTAAGAGCCTGCTAAGGGACACCTCCGGAAGGTGGGTAGCAGCGTCTTTCCGTGTATCAACATCCCGTACTGCGCTCACCAACCCGCCTGCCAAGCGTGGTGAGTATGGCAACTACCCTTCGTGGAGATCCATGAGGGAGGCCTTAGTTCAATAGTGGACGTTTTACGGCTGAAATGATGATGATGATGAATAGTCATTTCAACCTCTCGGCAATGGTAGCCAAATACGACACGAGAAATAATATTAAATAAACTACGTATATACTTAAATTTTTGATTGCAACAAGCTCATAACAGAGATCAGTGGAAGTAGAGAATGGAGGAATTTGCCGGGCAGTAAGAAACATCAGGCTTATAAATAAAATTAACAAATGTATTAATTTACACAAGAAAATTCCGGGAACTATATTATTATGGTACAAACTTTAATTAGTTACTAATTAATTATTTTACAAAAAAACTTCAATTAATGAAAATCCTGTTACATTTATGTAGTTCCTTCGATTTATCGGAATGCCATCATTAAAACTAGGTGTACCACCACTACCAACAAACGTTATTAAGTAAAACAAAAAACCCAAATTTAGGATCATTAACTTTTCTTTGAGGCACTTCAGTAGACAATTTTACAATTTATTTAATTCCTCATGAATAAAAAAAAGAAAACAAATATTTATTTATTAACAAAATCACTTTTATATATAATAATAATTAATTTATGTATGAAGATACTTTCTATATAATTTATAGCCTCTAAGATCTCTCTAGACTCGATGGTTAGGCATGAAACGTCCATTCCACTAATATTATAATAAAGTCGAAAGTTTCCTCTACCTCTGCACGCAAAAACTAGCTTACGGATTGAGCTGAAACTTAGCACATGTATTGATGTTGGCTAGAGTTAACACATAGATTACTTTAAATACGGGCACAACGCATGTGAAGAGGCGGGCAGAAGCTAGTTATAATAAAATTATTCCTATTATTTCGAGTTACAAAATATCCAATGTGCAATACCAACGTGTGTATACTACACACTTCTGAAATGAAAAAAATTGTGCCATTTTCTTGTTGAATTTACCGGTCCTAATGCATTCACTTTATTTCTCATCTTGCTGGAAGTAATGAGTGAAATACGGCTTTTGGAGGTTGGTACTTGTGTGTTTGTGGAAATGGTAAAATGTAGGTCGGATTTGGCTGTTGCTTTTTACCGACTTGCAGAGATCTTGTCCATTGGAATGACTTTATGTTTGGCACACACGTTAATAAATTAGATTTTTATCCGTTATATTTATTTATTTATATTTGTCTGTGTTTCTCTTTGTGAAATTTATGTTATATAGTGAATGTACAACAAAGAGTTTATCTATCTATCTATCTATTTTGGGAAAACTAAAAGCAAACGATAAGTTATTTTGCATGCTCTTCACATGGTTTTAGTTAAGAGGAAAACATGCGAAAACCCTACGTAATGTTGGATAAGGAATGATGATGATACAACATGTCAATTGTCAAAAAATAAAGAAGGTAAATAATCTATACAATACTTAGGTACACTTCGCTATTGACATAACTGTATAACTCATATTTCGCAAATAAATGAATAAATATGAAAAAAACCTAAGAAAGGTGTTGTATAAACTTTCAAGCTCAAAAAATACTTAATGAGCCAACAATTTCAGCGACAATGTAGCCATTACGGGCCGTTTTCTATTTGCAATGATTTTCCAAAGGCCCAGAAAATAAAATATTAAAGCTAACAATCGAACTTTGCCAGACCATTAGCAACCTTATTTCCTCTTGTTTACGGTTAATAGTAAGTGAATGGTGCTTATGAACTCGAAGGTAGTTAATTTGGTTGAGTATCATGAATAGACTCTTAGATATTCGCGATTATAATAATATACATGCTAGTTAGAAGAGATGTGTCAGGTAATTAAAACGGCAGAGAGACGCTTCTTAATTTATTTTAGATGTATCTGAAAAAAAAATACAGGAAGAGATATCAAACGATTCTATATTGCGTTATAAATATATGCCGCAATAGTAGATTGTATCATAAGGGAGCAAAATAATATTTTTACGGCGAGGGCGCTTTTTTGAATTCAGAGCGAAGGGAGGGATTGTAGAGTAGAATTCCGAGCGTAGCGAGGGATTCTTTAGTAGATTTCTGAACGTAGCGAGAGATTCAAAGTACGTCGCCCAAGCCAAAAATACTTTTTGCGCCCGAGTGATACACTCTACTTTTCATCACCATCTATGAGAAAATAAAAGGCGCCCCATATTTTATTGTAATATTATTATTTGATAAAACATAGAGTAACAACTAAATTGAAATTAAATAGTATCTAATAATAAAACAACTAAAAACTTATATTTCACTGTCACTTTAAGAACTCATTTTTCAAAACAAAATCATTAATTTCTAACAATCCGTGAAAATTGACGAAAACGCGGGCTGTGTAGTTCGCGCGTTTTTAATTTGATTTCTTTGTTTTTTATTCAGTCGGCTGCGCGACTACAACCAGTCCTTATTCAAACAATATTTGCTTTCGATTTCTATGGCGCTGAACACTAAGATGTTCCAAATTCAAAAAGTGCGCGGCAACGATAATTGCGGCGCACTAATTCAAATAGTGCGCGGCAAACATAACTGCGGCGCACTTATAAAGAGGATTAAAAACTCATTACTGCCCGCTAAAAGTTTCTTATAGAAAACACCACCTTTGGGTGCAATTAAAGGCGAACCAAGTCGTCCTTTTCAAAAAGATGGGATGAAAAAATAATTGAGGCGCACTTATAAAGAGAATTAAAAACTCATTACTGCCCGCTAAAAGTTTCTAATAGAAAACACCACCTTTGGGTGCACTTAAAGGCGGACCAAATCCTTTTCGAATAGATGGGATGAAAAAAATAATACTTTTACTTATGACCTTTTATTTCAAAAACAGTCTACTTAAAAGCATTATGTTACTTAAAGTATTGTGTTTCAGTTATCAGGACCAATTCCAGAAATCATACAAGCAAACATTTTTTTTGCAGGGTTCTGAACCTCAAAATGAAAAATTGGAACCCTTATAGGATCACTTGTTTGTTTGTTTGCATGACAAAAGATTTTATCTTCAAAACTTAAAAAAAAATATGTCACAAAAACAACGTAAAATTACTGTGTTCGTGGCCTTTGTAACTGAACTATTCGCTCGTATTACGCTGTATTATTCTTTGATAGCCAGTGCATTCACGAGCTATTTTACGAGCACGTGACTGCATGGGCTATAAAACACAATCTAAAGGGTCATTCATAAACAATACCTTTCTGATATTTTAACTTCCGTAAAGATAATTACATTATAAGCATTTTTCGGCTTTCCCTCTCATGGACAAAGCATTAACTCTAATAGTAGTTCTAGTCAAAAGGAAGTTTGATAGTGGCACCAACTGCAGAAAAGTTGAGAAGTGAAAGTCTAGCGTGGTAAAGGCATGTTATGAGGAGGTATAAGAGTCATATAACAAGAAAGGTGATGAATGTAAGAGTGGATGAATATAACGAAAGAGGGAGACCAAAAAAAGTATGAATGGACTGCGTAAGAGATTATTTGGCTTTAAAAGCTGTGAATGAGAACCTCGTCTGGTTAAATTTTGGTATTTGGTAATAGGGCGGAATGGAAGAAAAACACATGTTGTACCGACCTAGGTCCGATAAAGGTAGGAAAAAGAAAGAGTAGTTCTAGTTAAAGACAGCACTGAATAATTAATTCTAGTGGTAGTATTTACTATAATGCATCCTGTCTATAGATCCCGTCGGAATCTAGTGAGAGTTACTCTTAGTAGATCCTGAATTTATAACAGCAATAAATTATAGATCTAGTGAGAGTTCTAACTCACATTATATCCTGTTTCAAAATTTAAAAAAATGTAACTGTACCTATTTAAATGCTAATTATATTATAACTTAAATCGTTAGATTAGAAAATTGACAACGTCAGAAACATTTCCTTCCTGATATTTCTTCTAAAAGTACCGTCGTAATAAAGTAATATCTAAAGCGTTTTCTGATATTCTTTCAAACAATGAAATCTTATAGCAGTTCCAGTCAAAGAGTACAGTGAATATTTAATTTTAGTGTAACGTCTCATTTCCAGCACATCATCATCATCATCATCATCAGCCTTTATCGACCCACTGCTGGGCATAGGCCTCCCTTTGATTTTGCCATTCGCCTCTGTCATAAGCTATTCTTAGCCAGGTGCAACCCACGGTCTTTCGAACATCAACTTTCAACATTTCCAGCACACTCAGATAAAAATAAATAAAACTGTTTATTTCCAAAAAAGGTATTATGTTTACGAAAAACCTAGTAGTTATTTTCAAAGTCAAGTTACAAACTTGTTATATAGACGCGAAGTCTTTACTCCGGCACATTTTGGTTGACTTAATATCATAAAAAAGGTAATAAATCCGAAACTACATGCGGTGGCCTGGGGTATATATTTTATGCGGCTCTTTGAGATGTCTTCGTAGCCTATAACAGTATGTTTTTTTTAATATAGCTGTTGTCTTTACCGAATATACATCGGTCAAATCGTTTTGGAGATTTTGTGACAAACAAGTATATAATAAATAAATAATGCTGGCCAATTCACACAAAATCATCTAGCCCCAAGCTAAGCAGAGCTTGTGTTATGTACATATTTACTTAATACATTAAACTAAATAGATAGATATTTTTTATTATATATAGAAAACATCCAGAACACCCTAAACATTATACATATCTGCAGATCGTACAGACATTTGTCCCGAGGCGGGAATCGTATCCGCAACCTCTTACTTCGCAGGCGGACCTTGGCCCGCTGCGCCACAGAGGTCGTCATCTTCTTAACACATACAACTTCTCCGTTCCGTCGTGGTGAAATAGCATGTAACTTCGCTGGATATATATAATTCAATCTAAAGGTTCATTAATAAACGTCGGAAACAATACCATTATAATTTCTCACTGAAACTCCCGTAATAATAACGTTGAAAGCGTTTTCTGATATTCTCTTTCGAACAATAAATCTAAGACTAGTTCTGGTCAAAGAGTGCACTGAATATTTAATTTTAGTAAAACTTCTCAAAGTTCCAGCACACTCTGATAATAAATCCGAAACTGCAAGCGGTGGCCTGGGGTCATATTTCATGCGGCTCTTTGAGATGTCTCCGTGGCCTACAACTGGATGTTTGTTTATTTGTACAAACGATTAATCTTGCTGTGTTGCTCGCTTTATTTAAAGTAGAAGTTTTCCTTTAAATATATTGTTACGAGATGGGGGTTCAGAATCAAATAATGTAGTCCAATTAGACCAAAATTAACACTTTAATCACACCAATAAGAATAAATGTCTTGTACACTAGTCACTGATCACCACTGTATTCACTTTGAAGTCACTCGGATATATCGCAGTGTTCGCTTCCGTAGTCAAATAAAGAAGACTATCCGCTCAGCAAACACGCCTACGTATTTATATCGCACATAAAAAACATTCGAGAAGTTTCTAGATTCACAAAAAATAGATTAAAAGGTAAACAACCTTGTTTACAAAACCGCGCTATTGTTTTCAAAACCAGTTTATGTTCTAAAACTTAACGTTTCCAAAACTTAACCTGTTTATGTTCTAAAAACAGAAGTGAGCTTTGAACTATTTCGAATGTGTTTACGTAAACACCGATCCAGTCTGGATCTTTCGGTAACTTACCAGTCTGAGCTTGCACACGGCGCAAGAATATAATGGTTTCGATCCTGTACTGCCCTTACTAAAGCTTAATATAATCAGAGATTTGTTTCTAAATTTAGAACTGTCAGCGTTAGTTAGGTCCGACTTAATTTAAGACCGGTACCAACGGAATAGCTTATACCTTTAGTTAGGAAGTGTGCAAACAGAATGAACACCAATGCTCGATATGTTACAGCGTTATTGTCAAACTTATCGAAGGAAGAGTAGAGGAAAACACACTACTATTATCACATTACAATTTGAGACAGAACTTAAACTATACTGTTTTTAGGTAGGACCTAGAAGTTGACTTAGTAAATGCCTCGATGGTAGCGCACCTTGGAAATTGAAACGCACCTTGGCTATTCTTGGCATCGCGGCAGTATGCCGTGGTGAGTGCGGCAAAAACCCTTATCCACAGGCCTATGTAGGGTATCATCATCTCAGTCGTAGAACTGTCCACGTTCACTGCTAGACATGTGCCTCCCTCACGTATCTCCAAGATCATGAGGGGGTCGATGCCATACTCGCCACGCTTGGCAGATCGGTTGGCGAGCGGAGTAAGGGATGTTGATACATGAAAAAACCTTTTACGGAGATATCTCTGGGCAGATTCTTACTGCATCTACGGGCGAGAGAAGAGGGGTAACATTCACCTGCCAGCACCCCACGGCCAACGGGATATAAAAGTCCGAAAATCTCGGTTAAAAAACTAGGTTTATATTAAGAGGCTGACCTCTTAAACCTGATAATTCGTTAGCTTTGAATCATGGTCATCTTAAAGCTAGCAGAGGAGTCTGCTGCAACCCAACTAGCCATATCGCGCCACAGACTCACAAGCCTAATATAGCATTAGTAGTTAATTATTCAGCGCACTACATCGAATGGTATGCCGGTAGAGGAATGCATCAACATTTCAGTGCAGGAATATAGGCCAGCGGGGATTACGATCAAAATAAACCGCCAAAATTAAGTGTAGACTGCAATGGAATTTCAGATATTTTCGTATTATGTTCGTAGATATTGTCCAGTAATGGACATCCTACGGTTCAGATGATGATGACCCTATCGTGTGCCTATAGTTGCTCTGCTAAGTTCTGCTAGGTGACTTGTGTATTTTATCAGACACACAAGTCACCGATCTTATCTTATGCACGGGCCTTCAGCGCATCGCATTTACACGACCTCTGTGGTACAGCGGCGAAGGCAAAAAAAAAATATCGTTCTATGTAGTATTATACTATAATGCATTAAGTATATCAGTCATCTGGTACCCATAACATAAGCTCTGCTTTGCTTGGGAATAGATGTTGCTGTGTGAATTGTCCAGCATTATTTATTTATTTTATTAATTAAGCTCAAAATATCGTAATAATTTAATGGCTGAGAATGGCATTCTACGTTTTGTTCATTTTACAAACTTTTATTTAGCTTGCCGTGTATGTATGTATGTAACTATGTTCGCGGAATCTTGCAACTCAATTTTGAAGCAGATATCTTCAACCAATTGAGCTAAAATTTTGTATACAATGTTTTCTTTTGATGACAATGTATGGTCAGCTATGTGACGTCACTGTGAATCCAACATGGCGGAACACCCAAGATGGCGGACTACTTATTATAATTGTACTCCTATAATATTGGTATCAAATGAAAGGGCTTGCTAAAAATAACTCAAAAAATTTTATGACGTCACTCTGAATCCAACATGGCGGAACACCCAAAATGGCGGACTAGTTATTTTTAATGGACTCCTACAATATGGGTATCAAATGAAAGGCCTTGCTGAGAGTTACTCGAAAAATTAAATGACATCACTCTAAATCCAACATGGCGGTATACCTACTTAAGATGACGGGCTAGTTATTCTTAATACACTCTTATTTATTTATTTATTTTTAAAGGAAAACCAGCAGCACGATATATATGAAAAGTAACATAGTTAAAAATAGGAGGCTAATTAAAGGTTTTCACGTATAGATACAACATAGATACAAAAAGATGTGAAACAAATCAAAGCAAAGTAGAAATAAAAAATACATAGTAATGGAACCCTATTACGAATACAAATCAATAAAAGAAAAAAAATCGTTAATAAGAGACAGAATAGGATATACCTATAGTTAATTTAATTAAAAAGAAATCATCACTAATACGCCGCCTAGCGGAGTGAACACTGGAGCAAAAGAGATCTAGATCAAACTTGCCAGATATTGAATTAAATTGGTCACCAGCTCGCAAAAGAAAGGAATTCTGTCTATAATTAGTACCTACTATTGGAATATGTAAAATAGGATTGAATCTGAGAGTTCTAACGGGAATATTAATACTGATTTTGCCGAGAAGTTCAGGACAACATACAAGGTTATTTGTGATCTTAAGAAGAAATGTCAGATCACCTGTGTCACGCCTGATACTCAGCATACAATATGGGTATCAAATGAAAGGCCTTGCTGAGAGTAACTCGAAAAATTAAATGACATCACTTTAAATCCAACATGGCGTTATACTCGAGATGGCGGACTAATTCGAAAAATGAAATAACGTCAAAAATCCAACATGGCGGGCATAAGATGAACAGACAAGAAACTATCCGTCCAGTGATAACTAAAAAATAAAAAATGAATTAAAAGTATAAGTAAAAAAAACTTTAAACAAACAAGCTTTTATTTAAACATACTAAAAATAATAAAATAAACATTTTCTATTAAAGTTTAATGTCAACTTAAAACGTCTTTACATAATAAATGTAATAAAAAAGCTAAGCAGTGGTACTCGTATTTACATTGTTTGAAAAAAAATTTAATCAATTAGATCAAGTTACAGGTACACAGGTTAATCTCGCGACAAGCTTTTTTATCACATAAATTGTGTAAACGTTGTTGACGTTTTAAGTTGACATTAAACTTTAATGGAAAATGGTTTTTTTATTATTTTAGTACCTACATACGTTTAAATAAAAGCTTGTTTGTTAAAAAGTTTTTTTTTTACCTTTAATTTATTTGAAGCCATTCCGATATCTCAATTCACCAATACAAAAGTTTAAAATTTGATAATTTGTCAGGGTTGAACTGGCCTAACCCCCTGAGCGCCTGTTGCGTTTTTATGCCTGATATTATAATATCTTATGTATTTTTCTTTAACTTGTGATATTGGGTGGATCATTTGCACCATGCATGACAAATATTTAGTTATCTAGTCTTTTACAACCAAAGTTGACTTTAGGGCCGTAAAATCGTACGAGTGTATTCAAATTTTCCATCGTTCTCACCGCTATAAAATGGACTAGTTTTATGCATGTTTTCGTCCCAGCAAGAGCCATTATCAACTGAACATCGTACAGCAAACGCTAGTATACTGTGGATTTAAAAATGGAATAAATTGTCGCTGACTAAACAACTGCTAAGGAACATGCAATGAGGCAGCTCTAGACTCTCTGCCTCATGGAATCCAGTGAACTCGGCGTGTGAATGTATCAAAATTTGCTGATACAGTGAGTGTTGCGTGCCAATTGAGAAACAGCTTTATTTTCAACTTTCAAAAATTATGAAGACCATGTGAGGATAGTCTGAAAAGACGCCTTTGCTTTGCAGCGGTTAACTCCAACACGCCAGTCTGCCCGCGATTACGATAGGTATAAATAATAAATAAATAATGCTGGACAAATGACACAGCATCATCTAGCCCCAAGCTACGCAGAGCTTGTGTTATGGGTACTACAAGACTGATATACTTAATACATTATACTACATAGATAGATATTTTTATTATATATAGAAAAACACCCAGAACACCCCGAACAAATATCTGCAGATCATACAGACATTTGTCCCGAGGCGGGAATCGAACCCGCAACCCCTTGCGTCGCAGGCGGACCTTCGCCCGCTGCGCCACAGAGCTTGTCCATTAGTTAGTAGTATTAGAGATAGAGATAAGATAGAGATAAATTTATTCGCACACAAACGTTAACAATTTACATAATATTATATAACATGTCTTAAATAATAATTTGTCACTGATCTATGGGAAGGCATAGGTATCCAAACTAGGTTAGAACCTGTGCGATGGCATACCTAGAACTTCCGCCGGAATGTAGTCTCAAATAACTAAGATTATAAAGGCAATTTAGAGAAAAAAAAACAAAACTTATAATAATAACTAAATATAAAATATATAAAATCTATGTATGAAACTAACATAAATTAATATAAAATACAATATAAAACAAAAACTAATATAAAATTTGACCGAGGTCTCTCTCTCTTACTCTTAGAGTCACAGGGATTGCTTATGACACCAGTCTCTAGGAGGCTGGGCAGCTTACAAACATAATGAGGTACCTACTACAAATATTTAAAAATTATAATTATGATAAAATGGTTATCAGGCTTTCTATTGAGTCATAACTCTGATCTAGCAACCAGTCATTTACGGTTGTTTTACATTTATATGTGGTCATAACATAAAATTTAAGCACGTTATTTAACTTGTTATAAATGTATGACTGGACAAAGTAGGTTTGGCGTCGTGCAAAAGAAGTATTGCATCTAACTGTTCCACAAACTCTTTTGCTACCTCTGGTTCTTTGGAGTAGCTGATTACCAAGGTTAAAGTTTGTATTTTTGTGTTGACCTAGAGTAATTTGTAGAATGAACAATTTTCTAGGTGATAGAATTTTACATTCAGTGTATAGTAATTCGGTTGGGTAGCGAAAGGGCTTTGAGTACATGACCTTTAATATGGACCGTTGTGCTCTCTCCACTTTAATAAGTTTGGTTTTGCATGCACACCCCCAAATTGACAAACAATAGCCCAGTATGGATTGTCCTAGCGAAAAGTACACTGTTCTCAAAACTTCGGCAGGGGCACTATTGCGCAAGTTTTTAAATACCCAGATCAGTTTTCTTAGTCGCGCTGAAACTGCGTCTATTATTAGGTAGTAGAGTAGGTGCAATCCTTGTCCTAATTAATAATGCGATTTTTTTTCTATTGTATCCAATAATTATAGTAATAAGGTGTTGTGATCGCGGAAGTTAAAAATGGAACGATGATTCCGAAAACACATTCCGTAATCAAACCTCTGCATTCGGCTTTGGGTATCGACAAATTAGTTCCGGTTTGTGAGACCCAGATAAGTTAAATAGTTTGTAGTTAGCTCGTTCAAACATGACTAACACTGCTGAAACTCAATTAGTAACAATCGGATGCCAAGCTCAACACGTTGGTAATAACATGATGACAGGCAATCTTACTAATGACTTGCTGTTTCTAATATGAGCTTTACTAAACGAAGATTTGTTAAGAATGTATCGATTTGAATGAGATTGGGGCAGAACCAGGAGAGATGAGGTGCCGTGGGGTGACGACAGTAGAATTTTGCCCCTTCTCTCTTCGTAAGAACGTGCCAAGGGATACCTCTTTCCGGGTAATATCCTGTACTTTGTGGCGAGCGCAGTACAGGATGTGACCCGTAGTGAGTATAGCAAAGAAAATATTATCTAACAAGAACAATAAAGACGTTGACAGCTGCGAAAGTCGGGATTAGCGCCGTCTCCATTACAAGCTCATATTATCATACTCATATTAAACAATTATATCTCCAAGATACGGCCGACTAAACAGAAAGAAAGAATTCATCCACAGTCCATCACACAAAATCCATACATAACGAAAACTATTAAAAAAACTATTTTAAAAATGTTTAAAATGTTTGTGTAACAAAAGACTAAGAACAGCATTAAGTTGGCACTTAAAAAAATGGTTGGCAATGAAAAATTCGACTGAGTGCGAATTGGTCTCGCGCACGAAGGGTTCAATTTTAATCAAAATCATGTTTGTTGTATGGAAGCCCCCCTTAAATATTTATTTCATTCTGTTTTTAGTAAGTAATTTACAGCGGCAACAGAAATATATCACCTGTGAAATCGTGAACTGTCTAGCTATCACGGTTTACGAGACACAGCCTGGTGACAGACAGACGGACAGCGGAGTATTAGTGACAGGGTCCCGTTTTTACCCTTTGGGTACGGAACCCTAAAAAGAACAACGCTGGATGTTAGGTTCGGGTGCTGTGTTGAACGCTGTATGAACTATCCAAACATAATAATTATTATTATTATTTATTATTAATATTGTCCAGCATTATTAATAATAATAATGCTGGACAAATCACGCAGCATCATCTAGCCCCAAGCTAAGCAGAGCTTGTGTTATATATACTACATAGATAGATATTTTTATTATATGTATATAGAAACATACGTTTTGGTATAGCACCATTTCATCAAGGAATTCCTAGATGTATTTCTCATGTACACTCATGGTATATGTCACGGACAGTTTTCTTGTATACGTACAAGACTGGGTTTCTACCCTGTCTAGTGTTTGGCAAAACGCCAGGCTATAAGCTTCCATCGTTTGTCTATGTTAGTAACAAATTCGTCTTGCTTGATTAAAGACTTACTTGTCATGCTTGAGGGATGTTCGTTCCTATTACTTTTACCCAATAAGGAATTGGTGGCCCCCGAATTGGATTACAATTTGATTTGGAGTGTTTATGAACTGCCGCAGCTATTGTACTAACTTAGAAATAAATCTAACAATTTATCTTCTTAAATTAGCCACATTTATTAAAGACAAGTATTCAATCCGCAGGTGACGCTGCAGTGCCTAGGACGTTATTAGGTATATTAGGATTGTCAAGCAACTATACCATCCTGTCAGCTTAGTCGGCTATATTAACAGGAAAGGACATTTCAAGCTGAAACTGACGTAAGTCGTTAAGATATTATTTATAGGGTCCATCTTTTACCAAGCTGTGTTTTTTGTTTGTTCATGTGTCAAGCTAGCAAATGTAATGATTTCTTACTTTTAACATCGACTAAATTTAATTAAATGCTTTAGATCTGTGATTGCCAAGGCTTTTCACACACGTTCTTAACAACATAGCCAAATAGGTATCAGAATCATTCAGAAACTATTAAATTTGATCGTAACTTTAATGGAGATGAAAATCAGGTAATGATCTATGAACATGAGCATACCTGAAGGGTTAAAACCCCTCTCTTGACTTCACAAAATATTAGATTAAGTCATTACATCCCCTAGGATGGTTGTAAACTAGCTACGTATTGCTATCAGCACAAGTACCTTCACACCTTTTCTGTATCACCATAAATATAGGACCTTACGATTATTTTACAAGACCCTTTTTATTTATAAACGGCACTTTAGCTAGCTAGATACTCTACTCTAACGTTCCTAGAGGCGTTTGGTTATGTGGGTGAATATGTTGTATACAGGGTCAGAAAATTTATACCGAAAATAACGCTGCAGGTTATGTTATAGCGGTATTAATTACTTTAGTGAAATAAAAATGATGTGTTTATTTTGGTTCTAGCTATTAGCCGGCTGAATATTTTCGGTACCCCAGTGCTTCTTCTTTTTCTCAGCCGTAGGATGTCTACTGCTGGACACAGGCCTCCCTCATGAATCTTCAAGTAGATTATGAGAGGACTGTTGCCACGCCATGTCACCACGCTTGGTAGGCGGCTTGGAAAGTGCAGTACGGTATGTTGATAACATACCTATATACTGCACGGGAAGACGATGCTGCCCATCTTTGGGAGAGCAGCAGCGTCTTCCGATCTTCCTAACCCTAAACAATTTGGTGCATCCAAAGGCAAGAGAGAAGGGACGAAATTATACTGTCGGTAGCGCTTTTGTTTGCAGTAACTTGACTTTACAGAACTACAATTTATTCATCGCAATTATTAACTGCCCTAGAAGTTATTAACTTATTAATACATGAATTTAGAAATATAGATATACTTAATAAGTCCCAATGCACCATCAGAATCTGGTATTCGTGGTCTACGGGACGCTGCAGTATCTAGGACAGTGATTTTGTAATGAGTTTTATTAACAGCACAGATTCTATATTCTAAAATTGTCTAGAGAACTCGTGCCTGAGTAAAATAATTTATATATCGGATATTCCTAACGTATTTGAGAACTTAATCTTAGAAGCACGTGAACCGTCTGTGAAAAGCAAACAATGGTTTAAAACCAACAATTCGTGTGATCAAAATGCATTTTCAAGCTAAGTCTTGGCTTATAAATAACAGCATAGGAGCCAAGCCCGGCTGCGACGTACGCTCGAAACATCGGGAACAATAGTTCCTTAAGACAAAGGACTCATTTCGAGATCCTGCCGCAGGAATATCGATACCCGCGCCATGGATGGAAAGGAACCATGCACAGAGGAGCCATCCCACTCTATCAACTAGTTAGCAGTTATACTCAAACGACGTAGCAGCCCATCTTTCCGATGTATTCCTTGATTCTAAATTGATTCCTTGATTTTGCATTCGGTTGTAATCGTCAAATACACAGACAGACAGACAGACAGCTTATTAACATACATATAACCGGGTATTTATCGCGTAAATTACCTTTATTATTTCCCGACGGCGACGTTTCGCTTGATGTGTGATCGCGAAAGTTTAAAAAAGACAAACATACAGCTCTATGCATAGGTCGCCCCCTAAAATACCATTGTCACCATCATAATTTCGACCGCAAAACGTCCACAACTGAACACAGGCCTCCCTAATAGATTGCCATACTCACCAAACTTGGCAGGCAGGTTGGCGAGCGCAGTATGGAGACGATGCTGCCCATCTTCCGGAGGTATTCCTTGGCAGGCCCGTACTGCACAGGCATGAGAGGTAACATTCTACTGCCAGCACCCCACGGCATTGTAAAGTTTATTTTCTCGTAAACGGGATAGAAGTGAAACAGACCTATGAAGCCTCCGGCATATGAATAGGTCCTTACGGAATGAGTACCTACCATTCAAACTAGGAATCGAAAGAAAGTAGAAAGGATTTTGGGCTTCACATAAAATATGAAAAACATACGTACAAATGGTTGACTATTCTAAGTAGCGTTTTGCTCTATTGAATAAACACTTATTGATTTTGATTTGATGTGAAATAGAATCGTAGAAAAAAATTGGCGAATATTTGACCATGGATATTTTTATTTTACTACTGACTATTTCTTTCATAATTTGTGCACAAATACACATCTTGGACGTACATTTGCCCTTTATAGTTCTCACGGTAACTGAACAGGTGAACCCAATGGTTATGCCTAGTCCAATGATAATTAGAAGGAATAATTAATCCAGGTATAAAAGGGTATGGAGCAAACGAACCTGTAATTAGATTCTCCATAGTACTTTTCATTACTTACAGAATTTACCTGCATTTAATTACTAGGTAAATGGGGTAGCAGCTGGCTCACTTTATGATATTATTGTTTTTTTTGCTGGCAGTATAATGTTGCCCCTCTTCTCTTGCCCTTGAATGCAGTAAAAATCTGCCACGGCATACGTCCGGAAGATAGAAAGCGTCTTTCCGTGTATCATCACCCCGTACTGCGCTCGCCAACCCTCTTGCCAAGCTTGGTGAGTATGGCAAGATCTTTCTATTGGTCAGTACTTAGAGATCTATGAGTCGCCCTACAGCTGAGGTGATGAAAGTTTAAATAGTACTAGTAATTCCCACACTAGACTGGGTCTGCATCGACTAAATACCTCTAATTAAGAATTAACTAATTTTAAACGCGCTATTAGTAGTATGGAATAGGACAAAATAACATTTTGGTCTCATTCTAGCTTTAAGAAAATCGCTGCTTTCGTCCGTATAAAATCATAACATCGTAATCATATCAACATGTTATAGCATATCACACAATTTGATAAGTTTTTTTTATATCAGAAAGAAACATGCAGATCCTCTAAGTTATCACGCCGGTTGTGAGTGACTGAGATAGCTACCGCCAACCTGTATGAATTACCATGATTACAAATTGGATTTCCGACTACCGGCTACCCTAAACACTTTAAAGCCATAAACTCCAAGGCAGCCATTATTTTGAGTGGCGTCATATATTAATTCCGTAACATTATACAAATGCCATAAACATGATTTGACTTGTCATTGTCTTTGCGAATGGTTAGATAAAGCTCAATCTTTCAATCCGAAGGTCGTGGGTTCGATAACGGCCGTGCACCATTGGATATTTCTTTCTTGAAAAATGTATGTGCACATTTAACACGTGCTTTAACGGTGAAGGAAACATCGTGAGGAAACCCGCGGCTTAGTTCGCCTCAGACGTATTGACCTGTTCTTTCCTCTGAATAATAGCTGACTAAGCTGAGAGGATGGTATAGGTGCTGGGCAAGCCTAATCCATCTAACAATATCCCACTGCAGCGTCCCGTACAGCGTGATTACCAGTTGCTGACGCTGTAGAAATCATCTATAATAGATGCAAAGGCCTTACTTTCTTTTTAGATAAAGCTCTGGTGGCTTCTACCATTGTTTCAAATTTCTGTATCTTAACCGTAAAAATAATATATTAAATCCACTGAAAACCAGCACTCCAACAGTTCTGTATGTTGCTGTAGCAAATGCTTATACGGCATGGCGCTCACTGTCCAGTTTTAAGCCTTTTCGGAATGAGAACATTTATATTTCTCACTCTGTGTAAGCTTTTTATATTCTTAATTTTTATTTCGTTTTTAATATTCTGAACTTATGTTCAAGTTAAGTTTTTATAAACTTACCCCGTTTGCACAGGAACTCTTACAGGAATCATGAACTGGGCTTACCTGAAAAAAAAAGAATGATGCGGCTGAAATGTCTGGTGGTTGTACTTCCCAGATGACCTGCTCACGAGGGGAGTTCTTTTGATACATGTGACGTTATAATGTGAATGTCACATGTTAATAGTGTCTGACGCTGTATACATCAATTCAAATAGAAAGCCTAACATTTCAGGCTTTCTATTCCTTTTGCTGTTATTAATATCTAAAAAACGGCAATAAAGTCACGTTTGTTATATGGGAATACTTAAACATTTATTTTATTTAAATTAATGATCTATTTGTACGCCCAGGGAGGCGTGCGCCGACACTGCAAAGCTGCTGGCTTTCCTGAAGGACATCGGGTGGCTGGACTGAACAAACGCCGTCCGACACGCAAAAAGGGCCCATCAGTGGCCTAGTTGCGGAAACCAGTCCGCTCACCAAGTACCAAGTAAGTACAAGAGTATTTCAAGCGTCTACCTATTGCTTTTATTAATATCAAGCAATAACCGGCAAAAATATCACGTTTGTTGTATGGGAATAAATATTTTAAATATTTATTATAATTTAAATATTTATTTTTAAAGTGAATACACAACATAATATTATGTGAATATTTCAAGCGTCTACCTAGTGCCGTTATTAATATCGAACAAAAAACGGCAACATATTTTTATTCTGTTTTTACTATTTGTTTTATCTGTTTTTAAAATTCAACTGTCTATCTATCACGGTTCATGAAATACAGCCCGGTGATAGACAGACTGACGGACAGCGGAGTCTTAGTAATAGGGTTCCGTTTTTACCCTTTGGTTACGGAACCCTAAAACTATTAGTACTAAAAAATATAACGAAGATTATTTCTGTTGTAGAGAGAATGTGAAAAAATACACTTTCTTAGTCTTGTATTCTTCTTTTTCTCCTTCTTTAGCGCTCATTCCAATATAAACTGCTGCGCAATCCGTGGCGGTACTCCAATTACTGTTCAAAAGCGATTTCTATGTTGAATCGGAAAATCAGGCGACTATCTCGCAATGCGAAGGAACGCGAACAATTCTGTAAAAGCTTTCCTAGAGCTTTTATTTAACCTTATCTATCATCACATTTCTTTTAAGGATTTTATTGTAGTTCCGCAATATGCCTTAGATATGGCAAAATGCCGTGGGTTGCCAGTGGTATCTAACAATAAGCGACCTGATAGACCCAATAGTTTATTAAAGTGTAAATTTTTTATTAAATATGCTCAAACTAATATTATATTTAATCAAGTTAATGGCGTTAACATCCTCGTAATTAATATTTATCCATCATCATCTCAGCCTGTTGACTGCCTGTCCACGTCCACTGCTGGACATAGGCCTCCCTTATGGATTTCCAAGATCATGAGGGCGTTTGTTGCCACACTCACCACGCTTGGCAGGCGGGTTGGCGAGCGCAGTACGGGATGTTGATATAAGAATAGACGCTGTTGAGGTACCGGAGCGCTTTCAGAGGTATCCCTTGGTAGATTCTTACTGTATCCACGGGCATCAGACGAGGGGTAAAATTCTACTGCCGGCACCACACGGCGAACACATACCTACTAATATTTATTATCTCACACTAAAATTATATTTTTAACAATAAATCTAGGACGTTTTATAACGGTGTCAAATCCCTGATTCCCCGAGGATTCGCCACGTTTATCCCCCAAAATAAAACACGTAGATCCAATACCATCTCTTATTTAGCTTGTCGATAATCCATGTCAAAGGAAGGTCCGTGCGGCTAATAACGGTTTATTGGTACAACGTGTCAGGGACGTAGTTAGGATTATAAAATAGGGAACTCAAAGGACTTTTGAAACTTTTTTAGGATTTGTGATTACTCAAAAAAATACTTTCATTTGATCCAGCAAAATATATTTCCCCATTATGCTTTATGTAAGACCATAACAGTTTAGGTTAGATTTAAATGATGCCTCTAAGCCATTTCAGTATTTTGCGTAATTCGAATCAAGTAATTTGGTGCATCGCTCTCTGTATATTTAAAATTCATTTTTTTTCTTGGGTTCTTATAATTACGATATCTTAACCTCAAATTATGTTTTTCTTTCAGCGATCTGATTAATGCAAGTGAAAACCATATTGGATGTTTATTGTTGATGCGAGATCTAGATTTTGGTACATGCTTGGTAATAATAGATTTTAGCAATCTATAAAAGACAGACACCATATCATCCACAGTAGTACAATCTATAAATTCATCGTCCCAATTAACATCGTTCAGATCGCCTAAGATCTTATCGTAGTCAGCTTTATAAAAATGAAATCTATAGTCATGTTTAGGAGATAAAGTTTTATTGTAGTTTAGTTGAATACAAAATGTCAAGGGTGGGTGTTGAGAGTCAATATTTACTAAAGAAGATGTGCAGACCGCTAATTGAGATACCGACATGGTACTTAGAATGAGGTCCAACGTTCTGTCCTTGTTATTCGTGATTGAATTGTATTGGGACAAATTATTAAGTGACATAAAAATAGTAAGCATACCATGAATCAAACTACTAGAGGATTCAGGTATAAGTTCGTTGCTATGTGTTTTTACCCACGACAAGCTAGACAAATTCAAGTGTCCAAGGATTACGGTTTCACAATTGTGACCTTCTAAAACATGGCTAGAATTGGCTAAGAAGCGTTCCATAATAAGTCTTTGAGTGGGAGGAGGTATATATACGCCACAAATATATAGAAAGGCCAACTCGTTATTGAAGTCACGTGTTACCAATTTTACCCAGACGTCTTCACAATCTGATTCACTTCCCAGCAAGCGATGGGACTGAAAGCGCTTGGAAACAGCTATCAGCACACCATATCCTTTTCGATATAACAACCGCTGCTTTCGCGGTCACGCCTATAAACTAAATACCTATCGTCAAAGATTTAATTATTCGAAACACTACTGTTTAACCAAGTTTCCGTAAAAACCACAACATCTTATTCACAACAAACAATGCGTTTAAATAATTGTACAGTTTTAGTTCTTTATCCTCTAATGTTTTGGTAGTAAATACTAAGATCTTTAAGCATAACCATCAGTAATAGTAACAACTTTAGCGCAATCATGACAGTGTGTCAATATGTCTATGCTTTTCACATATATGTACGTAGTTAGACTCTTCATTCCTAGGCATTAAAATTCTTCCTTCACGCACCCAGACGTATCTGTATTTCAGTTCCCTTGCTCTGTTGCGGGCTGCGGCATAAAGAGACTTATTTTCCGATGTGAAGTGTTCCACAACGTATGCTGCTCTCTTTTTATCTTCGCCGATACCCAAATGGCTTGTATTTAGTGTATCGGCTTTGTTTATTTAGTGTATCGGCTTTGTTATTTTTGTTGAATTTGCTAGTGGTTATAAGTTTAACGTGTCCGTCTGTGTATCTGTCTGTGGTATCTTAGTTCCCAAAAGGATGAACCGATTTTCGTTTAGTTTTTGTTTGTGTTATAGATAATTTTATTCCGAGTGTTCCTAGCCATGTTTCATGAAAATCTGTTTTTTTTAAGTTTGAAGATCATAGCTCTTTTTTTTTTAAATATACCAAAGTGTGGTATTAAATGAAAGGGCTTGATGTGTAGATTATAAAACTGAGGGTAAAAATTAGGTTACCTCAGAGATTAAAGAAAGATGGTTCACAAAAAAAGAAACAAATATATAATGGCATTAAACAGAAGCATTCTCACAAGACCGGAAAATAAATCTGTATAATTATTTTTTGATATTTATTTAGTTCTTCAGAGATGTCTGAGTAGGGCTCTGTACCGAGGCGTGTTTTATCATAATATCCAATATTTCGAAACCGGAGCAAGCCTTTGACTTCGTCTTTCTGGAAGAGAATATTCTTGCGTGGAAATTTTAATTAGATTTCATGGCCTGTAGAGAATTTCTGAAATGTGCTTTGACCAACAAGCTTCGTGGTTATAACATAGCATACTTTTTCATTGTTTGGTTATTAGAATATAATGGTAGAGAATGAAAAATTCCACTATCGGACATACTTGTAGTCTCATCGAAGAAGGAATGCTTTCCACAATCTGACGCCTGGCAGGCTGTTGGGTAATCATAGATCAAATGTAGTAAAACACAAAAAAGGCATCAAAATGTTTGCATAATCAGATCAACTTTTTGTGTAGGCTACTTTTTGGAGCAAATGGAAGACACCAAAAATTATATGTATTTAAGTTTATACTATTATTATAAACTAGCTGTGCCCGCGACTTCGTCCGCGTGAATTAAGATGTAGTAAGACCAATAAATAAGGTGTATAATACTCGCATAGTGACCGTAATAATAAGAAGAGATATCAAAAAATTCGACGAATGCTCAAAGCGAGAGTCAAGTATTTTTAGTTTGTTAATTTCCGAAACAGCATGTACGTGAGATACCCAAAAAGTGCTCTATGGGTAAATATGTTTTCTTATTACATTTTTACAAAGTACTCTCCATCAGATTTATGAAAACCAGTTCACGAAACACTTTTTCCAGTCCGCCGCAGACACTTTGTTTAAAGCCTGCTTTAACGCAGCATTTAACAGCGCATCTTCCTGCGACAAAAATTGTATCCCTTTGAGTTCATTTTTAAGGTTCCGGACCAAAATGGTAAAAAGGAACCCTTATGGAATCACTCTGTCTGTCTGTCTGTCACAACTGGATATCTCGATAACTACTGATGATATCGACTTTAAATCTGAAATGGTTAAAGAAATCACTTTTCTACTGATATAGCATATATTAAAATGTAAAAAAATATTCTTATTGTGATTGCAGGGGAGCGGATATATATATTGCGGAGATAAACCTCTGAAACTTTTATTGCTTTAGAAGTGTATGTAAAGATTACAGCAAAATTATTACAAACTCTCTAATTAAATAAATAAATAAATAAAAGCCATTTATTTCAGACCAAATATACATATATCAAAATATATATGCATCTGTAGTTTTATCAATATAGACATATTATTATAGGCTGTACGTTATTTAAAGATTTTAAAATAAAATAAATAAAATTCCTTAGGCGGCCGCTACCGCGGCACGCTATCTCGCTCGCGCAGAGTTTTACTTAAATATTTACCTAACTCATTATAGTCAGCAGCGCCGTGTTGGAAAATGGCCGCCGACGAAAAAAATCTAATAAATAAATAACTTACGGTTCTGTCAAAGGCAGAGTTTTTAGTTGTTTATAAAAAAACCTAATGACCTACTGTCTGTCTATCTCGGTTCTGTCACAGGCAGTGTTTTCAGATGGTTAAAAAACCTAATAACCTACTCATTCCGTCTCGGTTCTGTAACAGGCAGTGTTTTTGGTTGGTTAAAAAAACCTAATAACCTACTGTCTTTCTGTTTCGGTTCTGTTACAGGTAGTGTTTGCGGATGGTTATAAAATAACTTAATAACCTACAATCGTTTCGTCTCGGTTCTGACACAGGCAGTGTTTTAGGATGGTTAAAAAAAATTAATAACCTGCCGTCCATTCGTCTCGGTTCTGTCACAGACAGTATTTTCGGATGGTTATAAAAAACTTACCTACTGTCCTTACGTCTCGGTTCTATCATAGGCAGTGTTTCTGATGGTTATAAAAAAAACTTAATAACCTACTGTCCTTCCGTTTCGGTTCTGTCACTGGAAGGTTTTATAAAACGATATAACTGATCATAATACTTATTCTTCCGAAAACATTCGGAAGAATAATTATTATGATTAGTTATTGATATGAGACATATGTAAATAACGATGAAAATTATAGAAATAGTTTATAAAGTAACATAACTTTATGCGTTAAAACATTAGGATAAACAATATCTTATTTTAAACGATATTTATGAGTTTTATGGATGGCGATGTTTCGGAGACACTTGTGTTATTTGTTATGTTTAACGGGTTTTCTACACACGTTAAATATTCGTTGAAAATAGGTATCCAACGTGTTCAGTTCCTCCCAGGGGAACTTTCGTCAGGGAATGGAGCTTTTTACGCGGTACCGTCTCCTTCCCTCTCACGCGCTCGCTTTGCACTGCGCGCCAGGTAACGTTGCGCGCGACTCGAATTTTTTTTTATATCTACTAATAACAAAGCCTTGTTGTTGAGCAACCTCCATCACCTTACTACATTTTAAGATATAGTTTGCAAAATACAACCAATAAGCATAAACGCGAGTCAGAAGTCAGGAGACGAAGACTCGAAACTATTAATTAAATCAGGGCGTCCATATTTCTCTCTGCCAATTAGCTGAATACAAATAGCACCGGTGATATTCATACAATCCAGTTCAATATAATCAATACTACAATCGAATGGCTGGTGATTCAATTGTACATTTACCGCGGAGCGTGTTTAGGTAATTGCTCGTTACTGAAATGAAATCAATACAAAAACCTGAAAGAACTTGCTGTTTATCCCGCTTACTAAACATTCAAAGCCACGGGTCGAGCTTTAAGTAAATAAGTAAGCCCTCATTTACGGAGATGCGTCATTACGTCACGCACCGCGTCGCGCTTAGATTTGTAAACGCACTCTACAACGCCATGTTTGTCAAGTCAATGAGACCTTAGTTGGCCTTTCACACCCTATTTTATATAACTATTTTAGCAACTGGTAATCATGTTAGACGGGACGCAGCAGTGTCTGGGACATTGTTTGATGTATTAGACTTGCCCAGAATCCATACTATTCTTTTAGTTGTTTAGTCGGCTATATCCAGAGGAAAGAACATGTCCATACGTCTGAAGCTTACTAAGCCGCGATTTTTCCCATTATGTTTTCCTTAACCGTTAAAGCACGTGTAAAATGTATAAATACATTTTTCAAGAAAGAAAAATCATAAGTGCATGGCTAGTAGTGATCGGATCAAAAGTCGGGGTACAATCCACTTGGCCCACAAGGTTGAGTGAAGCTATAAACAAACTACGTAATATCAAAATATCGTATCGTATAAATCTTCATACCCTAGAGGTCTAGAAAAGTCTCTTATCTCATTCTGGTCGATGAAATACCGATTTGGGGCGTCAATACAAATATTTTGCCAAGAAATTAGAAACTTTCCATCACAATATTTATTTATGATAATAATAAGCTTTGTGTTTTGCATACTTTGACGGGTATTTATGAGAGTTTGTAAAACATTTAAAAATGCTTCATAGACTTTCTTGAGTAGTATGCAACCAATACAAGTTTCTGAGTAGACTTGCCCAAGAGTCAAATGCATTTAGCGGCTAAATACAAAAACGACGTGTCAAATCGTATGAAGAAGATAGATACTACATTTAAACTTTCTAGATAGGTCTTCTGGATCTAAGATAAGTTGGTTTTTACTAGCGGATACTAGTATTCTACCGAACTATGACACACATTAATATATTTTTTATAACAACCAATCTTTGCATAAATATTTTCTTTGTGTTTTAAAAAATGTATTGTGGCATAAATCCGCAACAAAATCAAACAAAATACATCCGCGGAAGTCTCTCGGTGTGCGCGACATTGCCGACAAACTGCAAGAAAGTAGACTCCGCTGGTATGGACTCGTACAGAGACGACCACCGAAAGACATAACCCAGAAATAGATCATGCTAATCCTCGGGTTCAGAGGTAGAGGTAGACCAAGAAAGAAGTGGACAGATGTGATCAGAAAGACCTTGTAGACTGCAATGCATTCCAAGACGATGCTCTAGAAAGGACCAGAAAGGCAGACCATCAGATAGAAATAATAAATGCTGAGAGAGAGAGAGAGAGAGATATTGTGTCTTCTTTATTGAAAAAATTATAGGTGTCAATTCTGTAAGGTAACTTTCTAACTAAAGCTAGCTCAAATCGACTACGAATTACATATTCCGTTGGTGCCGTTCTAAAGTAAAGACGGACCGATTTGCCCTTATTAAATTAGCTTTAGGAAGTGCAAAAACAGAATCGTGCAAACCAAATTTTCAGTCAAATAAGTGATAATATGTTTTGGTAAACGAAAAAATACACACCAACAATAACAACACGTCACGTAACTAAAGTACGTACCACAGTGGCTCAAATTATAATTAGCTTTAGGAATTGCAACAATAGAAACGGCACTAATGTCTACGTACATTGGCCGTAAAAAGAATGCAACACGAGCCGACATTCGTATGAATTCCGCAAAAAATCATCGTTAAACATGTTTCCTTTGATCAAATGAAAACATTGTATTTTAATCCGCTAAAAATGCACCATGCACCAGAACTCTCGTATGACAGTATATAAGGGCACTTTTATCCGCTCTTAATGCCAGCAAAAATCAGAGCAACATGTTAAGCTCCTTAACAAGGTCGGAATAAAGGTTGTTTCTTACTCGATCAAACAAAAAGTAGATTTTGGATGGGGCATCTACTGTCACTTTTTGTTTGTAATATTTACGGGATTTCAGTCCTTTTGAGTTTCCCAAAAATCCGCGTAGACATTCACAATTTTCAAGGAAGTGAAAAACTTTATCAAACATTTACGATTCCGGCGTGGTTAAATACTATAAAATTACAAAATATTCACAATTTTTCCGCAAGCGTTCTATGTGTTCAGCTGTCTTTTCAAGGTCGGTTCGAGATATAACTTTTGAAACTATCATGTTACGAGTGTTATAATATAAAACACTGCACATTAGTGACACTCCATCATGCTATATAATGCTTTTGTCCACAGCAAGCTAGACTACAGTGCAATAGTGTGGGACCCGCGAGAGGCAAAATATTGCATGATGTTGGAGAGAATTCAACGTAAATTTTGTAGATAAGTTTATAAAAGACAATATGGATACTACCCCTATCTACATCCATCTTTGTTTGTCTCAGGTATGATAGGTGTTGAGACTTTAGAGCTAAGGCGTAAGCTGCAGCTGGTTGTTCATTATTATTTAATTCTTCACAATTAAGCTTAATCCGAGTGTTCTCAGTAGCTTAAATATATATGTATGTATCTAATAACTATGTGCGCTCAGGTCGTCGACAGCACAGCCTATTTGGTGGCATTGCTTCTTCCCGAACACAACATGCAAGTTTTTACATAATTAATAGTATATCTCAAGTTAATTTTGAAAGTAAAAAAGGTTGGCATGTTTCACGATAAGTTGTTTATTATTGTTAGATCTCTTGTGGTATAATTAAGTAAATTAAGATAGTAAGTGTTTTGGTGTCATAACTGTAAACATTTGTCTTTTGAAATAAATAAATCTAAATGTAAAAAAATAATCCGCTGAAAACAATGCACGAGAACTCTCGTATGACAGTACTCTTCTAAAAGGGCACTTAAATCCGCTCTAAATGTCAGCAAAAATGAGAGTTACAAGTTAAGCTCGTTAACAATTAATTGATTAGTGTAAGTGGTCATTATGCGACTGTTCTGAATAAATAAAATAAAATAAATGAAATAAAACAAGGTCGAAATAAAGGTTTTTTCTTACTCGAGCAAAAAAAGGTTTTTTTCGATGCTGGATGTCCTTGATAAAAGAATAAAAGGACAATAACGTTTATAGCATTTTTATGTTGATTTAGTTATATTTTAACAAGTTGTCACTTATATATTATATAAATATATTTATCCGTTTAGATCTGTAATTGGGTTTAGATCGATATTATTTATTACCATTTACTTCAGCTGTTGGTATTGGTTTGTCCTTATAATTAAATAAATAATCTAAAATCAACCAAAAATAAGATATTATTAATGGAACAGGCGCTCTCCCGCCCGCTAATTATTCACATGCAGGGAGAACATGGTTGTTAGTACAACATCCATACCCAAACATATATGACGACACGTGTTTCGCCTCTCCGTGCGGCATCATCAGGTGAGACGCCGAGGTGTTGACTGGTCGGCGGCTGGTGCGAGACTTTCGCTCCAGCCGCTTGCATGTGCATAATTAGCGGGCGGGAGGGAGGTGCTCATGCATCTCAGCATAAGCGGAATTAAAACTAAATATTTTCATTGCATTTTTTTCAAAAATAGGATGATAAAAAATACATATCCAAAGAAATGTACAAGTTGCTTTGTTTTAGTTTTGGTGAATTCACATTGCATTTTTTTTATATTTGCAGTATTCAATTTTAGGCATATAATAGAAGTTCTGGATTAGAGTCCGCGCCAACATTGAAGTCCGATAGAGACGCCGGCGCTGCTATCATACAACTAAATACAGACAACAAACTGTTACTGTACTGTAGAGTTTAGTTCCCGCTTTCCCTAAGACTTTAGTAATGGCGCGGGCGTAGACTCTAGGTTGTCAAATCACGTATTGAATAGCACTTTAGTTGAATAATTTAATTATCAATTGAGATATATTACTTTAAATTCTTAAATAATATAAATGTAAGTATTGTCGTGGGGTGCCGGCAGTAGAATGTTACCCCTCCTCTCATGCCCGTGGATACAGTAAGAGCCTGGTAAGGGATACCTCCGGTAAATGGGTAACACCGCCTTTCCGTGTATCAATATCCCGTACTGCGCTCGCCAACCCACCTGCCAAGAGTGGTAAGTATGCTAACTACCCCTCATGGAGATCCTTGAGAGCGGTCTGTGTTCAGAAGTGGACGTATTACGGCTGAAATGGTGGTTAATTTTTACATATACACACTATAGCTGCAAAAAAAGTTGGTGGTAGTACACTAAAACTTCTCTCACAAAGAGAGATGGGTACAAACACTGGCCTTTCACATTGTAAATGATTTATACAGCGCCAGCAACGTTTTCATGCTGAGGCAGTTTTTAAATGGATAAATAGGACTTTTCCATAGTACTGTAATAAAGATCGTGATTTATCGTATTAATATTAAATATCGGGAATGTTCACATACTTGTTAAATTGGTGCACGACGGGACGCGGAGGGAAAGGGCCACGGCCTGTCATCACCCTGAAGAAGGCCTTCGATAAGGGTTGAAACAGTTGGTGCCTCCACCAATTTAACAAGTACATGAACATTCCCGATATTTAATATGAAGACTTTGCCATAAAAAAATATAATTTTCCAAAGTCGAGGAACAAGTGGTTCAGGTTAACCCTCAATAACCCAATAACCCTCTCGGGTTTCTAGGGTTTTTGTTGCAAGTTGTTTACACATGGTATTGGGGTCGGTGCGGGTTGGTAGCAGTAGAACTTTGCCTCTCCTCTCTTCCTCTCCTTTCTCCGTGGATGCAGAAAGAATCTGCCAAGGGGTAACTGCAGAAGATGGGCAGCGGCGTCTTTCCATGTATCGACATCCAGGAGTGCGCTTGTCAACCCACCTGCCAAGCGTGGCGAGTATGACAACAACCCCTCATTATCTTGAAGATCCATGTAGGAGGTCTATGTTTTGAAATTCAGTCCTAACGTCACGTAAGCCTATTTCCAGAAGTGGACGTGGGCAGTAGTCTTACGGCTGAGAAGATGGCGTTTACATAAATAAACTAAACATGACACAATTCACCAACATTGCTTCATAAAGAATGTCTTTAAATACAATGTTTAGAGCTGTTTTTCAATAGGCAATGGTTTTACATGCAAAAAGTTGTCGTACGTGTGAGCTGTAAATATTTTGGCAAATATGTTCTTGATGTTATGTTATGTTCTTTATGTTCATACAGAACATAGTTAATAATTTTTTAGACAACTTCAACAATCTTCATCATAGTTTAGCAAACTTACTCAATACCACAATAGATGCCCGTAATGTCAGCTAATGGCGCTGAAGGAAGATCAGCGTTGGTTGCCTAGCGTGCTAGACAATCAACTCAATGCTGAGTCAGTGTCCATTTTGTAATGTTCGGTTTACAATATTGACTTCTGCTGTTATTTTCTATTTTTTGGGAGTTATATCCCTACAATTATGTATTTTGTAATCCTTACATTATGAATACATTTATTTTTATTTTACTATAAAAATCAAATCGATCCATGATGCTTTATAGAGCCGGAAGTTCTTTAACCACTAAGCTAAGGATCCCGTGTTGGGTTATGGTGAAATTCTTGATATTGACATATCGGTTGAGCCCCGATAGAGCGCCATCTACAGGTATAGCTTTTCTATATGTGTACACTTATAACAGATGAAACAAGGCTTTAACGGAATGTTTTCCGAGTAGTGGAAAAGTTTTTGTTGTCTCATGTACTAGGTAAGTGGACAGACCACTCTAAGGTAATGAGCATATTAATTAAATTAACTTACACTTCATCGTCATCAACAAGTCACGAAAGGTTTTCATAATTGCGCTAAGTATGTTATGTTTTGTTAAGGTTTAAATTTATGAATAAATGATTATGATAATGATTTACATCGTAGACGTATGATATCTACAGCTGGACGTAGACATCCCTCATGGATCTCCAAGCGATCATGGGGGGGTTGCCATACTCACCAGGCTTGCAAAGTATCCCTTGCCAGATTCTTACTGCATCCACGGGCAAGAGAGGAGAGGCAACATAAAACCCTATCATGATCACTACTTGTTGATGCATGTGGGACGTTTATGTCAAGCAGTAGACGTCTTACGGCTGATATGATGATGATGATGAATATAGTCAGTTATAAATAATAATTGTTCACACACCAGAAATAAACCTGCATTGAACAATACCTGAATAATGGCGTTGTTCACGCGACGGCACTGTAACTAGATTCCCCATGATAAATGCACGGGGAGACAGTTGCGAGACTGCTAAACGAATGAACGTTGATTAGTTGCACACTGTGGGCGTACTCAGGGTAGGGCAAAGTTTTAAAACCGGGTTCCAAAATATAATTATCTTTTAATATCATAAATCGGCAATAATTACTGTAAATGTATGATTAGCTTATGTAAGCCAGCAGTATAATTATCTCTTTATATCATAAATCGGCAATATTTCATGTAAATGTATGATTAGCTTAAGTAAGCCAGCAGATTCCGGTGGCGCAGCTGGCCCAACAGAACATGATGCAGGGTGGTCGAGGCCAGATAGGCGGCGTGCAGGTACGTGCCGAACTAGTCGGTCGCTCTAGTGAGCATGGCTCAACACAACATTCCTTGTAATTTTGTCACAGATTCTCTAAGACAAAACACGAATGCATCAATAGAGTGACAAGCTATATTTGAAATCCTAGATCCCACCAATAGAAGAATGTGTAAGGAGACTATTCCCTCGCCCTGGAACAGAAAATGCCTGCGATATTTCGATTTCGTTTTTTTTTTTTTTTTAATAAATGCTGGACAAATCACACAGCATCATCTAGCCCCAAGCTAAGCAGAGCTTGTGTTATGGGTACTAGATGACTGATATACTTAATACATTATACTACATAGATAGATATTTTTATTATATATAGAAAAACACCCAGAACACCCTGAACAAATATCTGCAGATTGTACAGACATTTGTCCCGAGGCGGGAATCGAACCCGCAACCCCTTGATCGCAGGCGGACCTTCGCCCGCTGCGCCACAGAGCTCGTCAAACTTTTGTTTTAATTACCATAAAAAAGGTTATAGTGGGTCAACTTTAAAAGGTAGACATAATGCTAACGCTGACTTTTTTTTAGAACTTGTTTATAGGAACAATCCGCCATACATTATGGCTGCGTAACACAGTCCGTTTATGCAGCGCACGCAACGGGAGCTCACAAAAGGAATTAATTTTCCCCGCTAATGCAACATTTTTCAATGATGCTCCGCTTCTACTATAGCGTGATGTTATATAATTTTTAAATTCGGACCAGTAGTTCCTGAAATATGCGCGTTCAACCAAGCAAACTATTCAGTTTATAATATTAGATTAGAATAGGTTTTCTGACGTTGCAGCACTCGCGATAAAGTACACCATACATGATTTACATTAAACATCTGTTTCCTCACTGTTCATGCCTTTAAATGAAACCTGAGTACAACCCCCGCCAAACAATTTGAACTGGGTCGTGTAAATTCAATTTTATTAAACCTAACCAGTGCTCTATGGCTGATCGAGTTGGCGCGCGGTTAAGCATCTTTCGCTATATTCAACTGCAATTGTTGCTAACTTAGTTAAACATCGGGGGCAAACCTTTATAATTACAAAAGCAGATCAAATAGCAAATTGTATATATTTCACTATCATTTTGTTTAGAACGTCCAAGATGTCGAAACCAGAATAATGGAACTAGAGTGGAGTCGGGCAGGACACATTGCTAGGCGAGCTTATGATAGGGACAGCGACGTCACTTTATGGAGGCCGAGGATATGATAAAGAAGTGTCGGGCGACCGATAGCGAGGATGGTCGACAACGTAGTTCCCATCAAGGGGCGTCAATGGATCGGCCAAACATAAGACTGTGTAGACAAGAAACATTCTCGAAGCATACCAAGGCGTTGTGGATGGAGTAATTTTTAAAGACTGGACTAACAATAATAAATTAAAAAGGAATGTTTTCAAAGGACACTTTGCCCCGTCTTGGAACAGAGCGATCCCCATAAAAGGAACCTGAGTACAGCCCCCATCAAACAATGTTAACTGGGTCGCGTAAATTCAATTTTTAAACCTAACCTGTGCTGTGTGATAGAGTTAGCGCGGTTAAGCGTCTATAACTAAATCCAGCCGTGATTGCTAACTGGGTTTAATATCGGAGGCGGGAAGTTTGTCTAGATTTGTGTTTTTGTTATAAAATTGTCGAATCTCTAGTGTTTTATTAATGTTGTATAGACTCACGTGATCTCAACCAATAGTGTCGAATGGCGAGCTATGAGTCACCTTCATGTCATTCCATCTAGGTTAAAGTTAATTCAACTCGCCTCATATTTTGAGAAACAAACCTCAGGATGAGAACATGCCTTACTTTTATATGACATATCAAAGGCAATATTTTATTTATTATATAATTAATGCTTTGTGCACTAATACAATGTACAAAATACAAGAACTTTATTTGTACGAAACATAGGTATACAATTTTATTGTGGTCTTAAAATATATGTTCGGCTATGTTCCGCCGTAGTTAGGAATACAAATGTTGCAAGGTACATGATAATAAAAATTTAAACTAAAGAGCATGAAAAAAAAAATATGTTACAATGTCAGAAAATAATCAATTCTTAGGCTAATTTGTCAGTTAAATATTCGTGCACGTCATAGTAAGCTTTTTCTGTCAATAATTGCTTATATAATATACAATTAGGCAATTTATTATGTAATTTTGGCCCCATGCAAAATATGCTATTACCAAATGGGGGTGATTTGTGCCATGGCATGACTAAATCTATTTACTCTCTTGCTACGTAGATTACCACATTCATCTAAGTTTTTTTGACAAATATGACTGGTTCAAGTATGTATATAGAAGGAAACGTCAAAAGTTTCAGTTTAACGAAATGAGGTTTACATGAGTCAGTAGATTTGAGTCTGGCCACTGAACTTAAACATCTTTTTTGTGCAATAAATACTCTTTGTTTACCAGTACTATTTCCCCAGAATATTACTCCATATCTTAATGTGGAGTTTACATATGCACTGTATGCCGTTGATACGGCTGTCGTATTAGCGATTTTGCCTAGCATAAATAGTGCATAAGAGAATTTATTTAGTCTGTTACATCATGGTCAATATGATCGGACCATCTTAGATTGCAGTCAATATGTAGTCCTAAAAATTTTGTAGATTTAATGATATTAATCTTATGGCCTAAATATTGTATGTCACGTTCTCGGTTATTAAATGTCATTAATGATCTTTTATCCAAATTTATAATTAAATTACTCAAAGTAAGCCAATCTATCAATATATTTGTTAAAGTGTTATTAATTTCCGAGCTAAAATCCATATTGTTATTGTGTTCAAAAACTACCGTAGTATCATCAGCAAACATTATCATCGTACAGAGGAGGACTTAATGCTAATGCTAATATTCACAAGACGTCATCTATCCGAAACTGCTAACGAGTTCTGTAACGTTGGCAAGCAAACTTGGTCATCTCGGGAGTAGTCTCTAGTTCGATATTTCTGATAGATGCATAACTTAGAGCTTAGTTACTAACTAATAATTAAAATTGATTTTAAAGAAATTGAAATTGAAGAAATTGCTAATGTGTATAATAAAACTCATCAAATCCGGAAAAGAACTACCAATTCTTAGTGTTTAAAAAAACAAGCATTGGTATAGGGCAACCAGAAAAGGGGGCGAAGGTTTCCGAAAAATGCCATTTTTGATCTTTAGTGACCTTTTGAGGTCGCAATAACTCCGGTCCCAGTGATCCTAGGGTCACCAAAATCAATCAGTACCTTTCTCTCATTAAGACGGTGCTAACAAAAAGGTTTCATGTAAATCGGTCAACGCGTTCGGTTGTAATCGTCTCATACACAGATAGACAGACAGCGGTATACATTTTTTTATTTTTTTATTTATAGTTACAAGAAGTTACAATTTTATTAAACAGCATCTAAAAACATATTAGCGGGCGAAGCTGGATGGATGTTTCTCTTTATTTTAGAACAATCTAGCCAAGGAATATACAACAATTTATGTAATAAAAAGTTAGAAAGTTAGAAACTCATAATTTATGTAATAAAAAGTTAGATTAGGCTAATTTTCATGATTTTAGTTTCGATTTGCTTAACGCTTTTGTTTTTCTAAACTTATCACTATAGTTAATTCCCAACACTGCTCTCTAACCAGTGATATAAAATAAATGGACAAGGGGATTTATGGAACTTTTGTCTAGAAATGCTCTTTGGATCTCCTTTGAGAACAAGAAGGGAATTTCTGGACAAAAAATCCAAAAAACCCCTTCTTTGGGGATTTTGACAAGGGATTTCTGAAGCCCCATAATACAAGCAAACATAATCGTTTATATTTTAATAATTTATTTATGCTTTTGTTTTGTTGCGTCAACGTTATGGTTCAACTTCTATCTTACCGCAACCAATGTGATCCACTGAAAAATTATTCGCGTTTTGTTTGATAAACAAATAAACGAAAATATCCATTTCCATTGAGAACAATATTACCCAGATATCACATTCAGTTGTATACAACGTGTTACAAAATAACCCCGTAAAAAATATAATTAATTATCTAAGCCTATTATTTGTGTACTTTAATAGTTTTTCTATTTTTCATTCATAAACGTTTGCTACCTCAATACAAGGACTCAAGTACTGGCTTCAAAAAATGTCAAGCTGGACAAAAAAATATGTTGTCAATTTCAAATCTAATCGATATCCTACAACCATTTCGAGTTTTTCAACATTTTTTGCAAAATAACGATGCTTTCTAACTCGGTACATTACGATATGATGTTATGCGTAGGTAGGTAGTAAATTTTTGTCGTTCCGCGATTTAGGTAGAAATGTAGGTACATTCTGCGTAGTTTACTCTTTAATTTTACTGAAATAGGGTTTGCACATCAGTGAAAATAATATTATTTTTTTATTTATTTGGGGTATGTTATACAGCGTTACTACGGTTCTTAAATATTGTGAATGGACTCGTTATAAGGCCCCATTTAACCTCCTTTCGGCTTTACGGGTAGTTTTGTAACAGCCTGTATAATATCTTTTACTTGGTATTCATATTGGCTCGTCAGTTTAATACTGTCAAGAAAACTCTTGATTTATGGAAGTAAGATTGCCTTGTCTGAGGTTGCATTTAAAAGACTGTGGTTGCCAACTTGCAACTAAGGTTCCATCACAAGTTATTGCTAGTTTGCATAATGCAATTTTGTTTAAAATGCACATCTTCAGAGTTGGTTACTACTAAATGTTTTACGTGACAGTGAATCTACGTGAGACGTACTGTTGCACAATTCAGTGCTGATTTTGCAACAGTGAACTACGTACTTTCTTATATTTTTGTTTGCGATATAGTATTTTTTGTTGATGTGGTGTACAAATCAATAAAGAAATAATAATGAAGATTTCACACAAGTCCCAAAGTAAGCATAGCTTGTGGTATGGAGCAGATGATTGATAGGATACTTAATTTTTTTTGTGTTAGAAAAAGTCATTTAATATAAACTTTCCTTGAACAAACCTTTCGAAAATTCTTCAACACGACACAATCAATCATCGCCCGATAGAACTGCCATGGAAACTTTTCCAATTCTATCTCAATTCGTCTTATTTCTTTCAAATAATTCTTAAATTGGTCAGCTATTCGGTAAATTAACTTTATTTTTATAAAGTTCGGAGGTAAAAAATAAGATTATTTCAGGAAAAGGATATCGTATAGATTGTTTTAATAGGAAATTGATTGTTTTTAATTTTGAAAAACTGGTACCAGCTTATCGCTGACATATGTAGGTACTCGTAAACTGGACCTGTGTATCGAGACCTTTGTCAGCGATAACGTATTACAAAATGGCATCATCATTTTGGCCGTAGGAATGCTGTCCATGTCTACTGCTGAACATAGGCCTCCTTCTTGAACCTCCAAGCTCATAAGGCAGTATTGCGATACTTGCCAGGCTTGGCAAGCGGGTTGGCGAGCCTAGTATGCAAGTTTAAGACGCTGTTGCCCATATTCCGTAGGTCCTTGGCAGATTCTTACTGCATCTCCGGGCCTCTCTTGCCCAGGGACAACATTCTACTGCCAGCACCAAAAGGGCAAAAGGCATACCATTTTTAAAATACTTAAAATTAGGTCCACAAAATGGCACTGGCGCTGGCGTGCTGATATGGTAATGCAGCGTCTGATCAAGTCCAGCTGATTCAAACAACCGCATCCTCGTTAACGTGATTAACGACCACGAGGGCGGATTAAGTGCTAATTTTGCGAAAAGTCAAAATAGGCCGAGAGAGTGCCATAGGTCTTCTACCTTATCACCTTAATATCGCGAAGATGAAAATAGTAGAAAACAAGATATTTAGCCGACACGAGCGGGACGCTTCACATGACTCAATATTTAATAAAACGCTATCATATTCTTTGACAGACAATGTACAGCCTAAACCTAAAAAATTCTGAAGGATACTGATTTTGGAGACTAGATTTTTTTAGTAAATACGTGATAAATACTCGATATTCCAATATTATAACGTTCTACTACTTCCTTAAAGGTAATTTGGATCTATTTTGTACTCAATATATAAAATCAGGTTGCTAACATCTTTTGCTCTCAGACCATAAGCATCAGCTTCACTGGGGTGCATTAAAAAACGGCGCACATTTTTTTAGCAAAGTTCCTGATAGGAGTTCAAAATTCTAGTGAGTTGAGTTGGTAGTGCTAGCGGAATAATAAATACTAGAGATTAATTTCAGTGGATCATGCCAGATCCCTCGAGAACTTTCGAGTATTTTTATCATGCTCTATGCTTTTTAAGTAAGTAGGCTGGCTAATTAAAAGTTCTATTTAGTTTTTAACATTAATGTATCGTTGAAAAGGTTACAGGATTTTTTTAATATGAGACTGATATTAGGGTGTAGGGACTTTTGACGGTCTTATTAAGGCAGTATCTGCCCAGTTACCGCCTATGACGACGTACGTATGAAGACGTACACTTAAACAATAAAATTTCTTAAAATTATGTATTTTTTGTGTACAATAAAGTGTTCATTTATTCATTTTTAAATTTTAACTAAGCGTCCCGTGCAGTTTTACTTAACAGCTTCTGATGCTTTTAAGTTTAACAAGAAATTTTGTAAGTTATTTTTTTAATTTATTTACATAGTTATCGCACGCTAGAGATGAGGCGTTATCTGAGAAAATATTATAATGTGGCGTTGTTCTACTTCTCATACAAATAATAACGGACATTTAAGTAACAGTAGAACTCTTTGAAAAGAATTCATCCGGGAAAGTACTACCACCATACCTATTTCTGCCGCCAAGCAGCAGTGAAAGCGACCGGTAGCAAGGATCAAACTAATTCACATCATGTGGCATGGTAAAAGGCATAAAAGTATAGGCCTAGACAGATGGTAAAAGGCATAAAATTAGACCAAGCAGTGAAAAAAATCGGGCCATGAATGATGACAATGATGATGATGAAGTAGATAACGAAACCTACGTCTTTCACATCGTGCAGGACTTGCTAAAAACATACATTGCCGTGTCCAAGTGTACAGATAAATTGAATTGTCGACAATTCTGCGTTTGCAAACAAACGCTTCGTCAGTAAAAAGCTTTTCAGAAACAATACTGTAAAACGAGGTACCCACTTACGTAACTCAAAGCACAAGTATGACGAATTCTAAAATTTTGCTAAAAGCGAAACTCAAATATGAGAAATTCAGATTGAAATGTAGAAGAGACATTGTGAGATATAAAATTTTACTCGACTATTTTGATGGGGTCTTGTTTGCGTATTTATCAAGTTTATCGATTTTGAAACCACAAAATGTTGCCCTTCTCTCTTGCTGTAGACGCTGTAGGAATCTGGTAAGGAGTATCTGATTGGCCATTGTTTAATAGATCGAGACTAGGACACACATCCAATTTGTCTAAATTTTACTCTTTTATGCCTAGTTTTTTTTTTAATGGTTTTATAATTTTAACCGGTTTTTTATCGTCTTATGATTTTTCTTGTTCACTTATCGAATGCATGAGTATACAAGAAGAAGCAAAAGATGACCACGTTTGTTTTTTTCCCATCTGTTAGAAATTACTTTTAGACTTCGATCCATTACCATACTTAATCCTAAAAATTTAAACAAAAAAAAAACGTGTTTTGATACATTTAATTTTGTTTTATTTTACCATACGAACGGGTGTTAAACATGGATACATAATATCTATGTAAAACATAGCATATATGTATGTCTAAAGATGATTCCATGTTTAGCACCCGATGTAACAAAGGTTTCGTAATTATGAATGTTCCCTATTATATAATTATAGACTTCCATATTAAATATTGAGTTTGTTGTTGAGTCATATCCAAATACCCGTATAGTTTAATTTCTACTTACATATTTTGAAACTATCATGGTTGCTAACACTATATGCAATATTTCGGAAAACTCTTAATGACTCAAATCATGCTAAATATCCCAAATATTGCACAGGCATAGCCTACATACATAGTACAGGCAGCGTCAAAAGTGCTAACATTAGTCTTCATTTTCATGGCGTAATTAAGTGCGTGTTTTTTTGCACATTGTTACAAATGTTCCGTTATTATGGTAAATGTCCCTTAACAGCCTTTCCACCGAAAGTTGAAACCGCATCTGCTCAAATTCCTATCCAAATACCCGTAAATTTAAACGCAAGGGTTGTGTCACGAGTCCGCCTAAAGTAAAAAAATAATGAGCCGTCTGTCTATACGCGTCTTGTAAATACCACGTACATCGTACATACGTCAAAAGTGGAAGTGCTTGATTTTGTGCCATAATTAAGTGCGTTGTACACCTAAATGTGTTGCTTATTTAGTTACATAAGTCACCCTCTAGCGAGGGTCTTGATAGACTGACGTATGTAACTAAATAAGAATTATTTATTTACCTATTGTTGCACAAATAAAAGAATAAAACTGGCAAGGACAGGTCGTGCACTAAAAATAAAAATCATCAAATGTCCCATTGCCACACTTTACGCACAAAAAACCCTTTCGTATGGCTGTTTTGCATAGGTCACGTTCAACACCCGTTGTAACAATGGTTCTGTAAAACTGGTGAGTGTTCTAACAGAATTCAACAGCATTTTACTGAAAGTTAAAACCGCATCTGCTCAAACTCCTATCCTAATACCCGTATCATTTAATTTAAACGCGAGAGCTGTGCCACGAATCCTAACGCCTGAAGCAAAAATTCAATGTGCCGTCTTGTCAGCAGCTGTGAACCCTACATACGTCGTACAGGCAGCATCAAAAGTGCTAGCATTAGACCTAATTTCATTACTTGATTGCTGACTAACTTCAAACGTATCGACTTATTCTTTCCTTGAATATAGCGTGCCCGCAAAAGTTATAAAAATACCTTTTCAAACATCATGCTTGATCAAATTAGTTACTTGATAACCTAGTAAGCTTAATACCTACGTATTGAAATGTTTTTTCCCGTGAATATAGGCGACTAAGCTGGAAGATGATAAATGATAGATCTATTTCTTGCCACTCTTCGGCAAATACATTTGATCCATTCGACGCTGACTGTACGAACATTCGAGAATTTCATCTCTTGTTCCATGACGAAGTTTAACATCTGAGAATGCAAAGTAAGTTTCTGTGTTTTTGTTGTTCGAGGCCGTTAGGGGCTTGTCATAAATTCGTACGTAATTTTTATGTATTTACTTAAATATCTCTTGGTATAAGTACCAACATTATATAAGCTTATTGTTGGTATATTCATTTTATGCCATTTGATTTAGGTTGAAAGATACCTTCATTGATGCCTTGTATAATTTAATAATGGATTTAAGGCCACGATATTCCAAATAAGCCAACTTTGGATTCAATTTTAAACGATCAAATATCCTTTGCTTTATTTATAAAAATACATTTGATCTTTACTATTCAGCCATTTGTGTCCCATTGCAGGGCAAAGGCCTCCCTTCCCTTCTTCTGCGTTAAATCCTTTGCTTTCATCGGAAAAAACATATGTTATAGTTTAATTTTTTGAATATTTAACTGTTCAAAAGACGATATTTTTCACATCACCACATAATAACAAATTTAAGAAGAAAGGATAGTTTGTGCTTGTACTTCAAGTGTATCAATGTTATACTCTCAAAAACATCTTCGAAAATAGGCACCGACGTTTAGAAGAATATATAATGGTTAGTTTTTCTGAAACCCTAATTACATTTTTATGAACCGGATTTTTAAAGAATAAGTATAAGTAGGCCGCGCCCGCACGCACTCCCTCAGAAACCTGGCCTTCGTAAGACGAATACATGTTTAGGGTTTGGTAGAATGCTACGTTGAACGTTGTCTCTGTCATAATAATAATACAAAACTATAAACATTATTTTTTGTACGGCCACTGATTCCTTTTTGCCTGGTGCAGAATATACCTAATAAATAACTTATGATATTAATCTGAGACTAAAACGTTATGTTATCTGCGGTCAATCAGAAGTCTCTCGCAGTTTAACAGCACATGCGTCTCAGCAGGGTATGTGACCACCAGCCTCCGATGACTACCATAGGAGCTTTCCGGAACTCCGTAAGAGTTTCTAGCTTTAAAAGTTCATTCCTTCTTTGCTTTCATCTATTAAATATATATTTTTAATTGCAAAACCAATAGTAGGAGCACACGTAGTATAAGTATAGCTATACATTCATTGTGTTTATACGTAACTGCGTATCATCCCAGATATATCGTCTACTGCACATTAAAAGATAAATCTCGGGTTAGTTAGCGCTAATTAATGCTTTGTTTCCGTGCTTTGTTGCCGTGGGGTGCCGGCAGTAGAATGTTACCCCTCCTTTCATGCCCGTGGATGCAGTAAGAGCCTGCTAAGGGATACCTCCGGAAGATGGGCAGCAGCGTCTTCTCGTGTATCAACATCCCATACTGCGCTCGCCAACCCGCCTGCCAAGCGTGGTGAGTATGGCAACTACCCCTCATGGAGATCCATGAGGGAGGCATGTGTTCAGTAGTGGACGTATTACGGCCCGGAATGATGATGATGAATGCTTTGTTTGAATTACCTGTGTAATATGCCGTTTGTGGGGTAGGATAGGAGGTAGAATGTGCCTTTGGTATTATGGTATGGCAATGAAGGTATGCCTTTTCAATATCATCGCAACTAATTTTCTGGTCTACAGGCATACAAGAAATATTTTTATTGTGTGGCTTAAAATTTGACCGATTACAAGAATCTCGAACCTCGAACTCTTACGGAGTTCCGGAAAGCTCCTATAAAGCTCCTATACCTCTAGTAGTCTTCGGAGGCTAGTGGTCAAATACCCTGCTGAAACGCAGAAGGGTTCAATCCCCTCCGGGCGAAAAATATTTGCTTTATCTGCAGATATTTGTCTAGAGTCTGGGTGTTTTCAGTAAATGTATTTATGTGTTTTTAAGTATGTCATCAATCCTTCGCCATGTAAGACTCATAATGGATGGGAAATAACGCCCTATCAAGTTACTGTTGGCTTGATATATCCCATTGTTTGGCAGAGGCTTACCTCCATCGTGGTCATATGAATAGATTTTAATTCATACAGAAAAAATAATTTATACTAGGCTTTGTACCTTATCTTATTATCAAAACTTATTCAGAGTACACAGACTTACTGTAGGGTCCTTTAAATGTGTTAAGTTCATACACTTGTTCAACGAAGTCGCTAGCGAATACACTGTGTGAAAACATAAGGTAAAGCTATCGTTGTGTAGAACGGAATCATTATTTCCAGTAGCTATACCGTGTGTTTACAACTGGTCCATCCATTGTCGTTATTACGAGACGACAAAACAAACAGTGCAGGCATCACAAAGCAAAAACAATTGTACGCTAGGAATAGAGGGCTGTTCGCAGACCTACACCCCGTTTATTTTAACCTCTTCGGGTTTTATTTACACCCACGTGCAATAGGGGTTAACATCAAGGTAAAAATCTAGCTGAGGATAGAACAGGGTATTTTACTCCATATGAGAATAAACCTATATAATATATTTTTTAAAGAAAACTTAGGCAAAAAGCAGTCGTTAAATGTTATTGTATTGTTGTGTTTTAGGTCATAAAATTTTAAAATTATAATAAAAGTGTTCATTTTAGAGTTTGAGTGCTGTTTCTGAACGCCATGAAATAGTTGCCGCCATGTTTTTACGTAATACGATGATTTAAACAAAATAGTGTCAGTGTCAAGTACCCAATACAGTTTTTTAAATACCTACGCTACGTAACGCTAAATGACGTAATGACCACAGAGAAATACAAAATTAAATGCATTTTTGTAGCAATTATCGATTGAATACAAAATTAGTGATTTTTATGTGGTTTATTAGCACTAATAAAACTTTTCAAAAATGGGTTAGCAAAATACCTTTTTTTCACTGAAAACTGTTTTCAGTTGATCCGATTTTGAAAAAAACAAAAAAAAATCATGCTGTCATACCGATTTATTCCCATCAGGATCACTAGTCTGTATAAATCTTGAAAACTTTAGGAATTATGTTTTTAGTAGGTAGGGTTTGTGGTTACCTTATTATTTCGAAATCGATATCAACATACCAACGTCATATCTGGACACAATATCATCCTGGACCTAACTATTTGATGATTCAGCTACAAAATATGATAATTTCATTATCTCAGCCGTGGCTGCTTTATTTTTACGTCCATGTCCCTTGCTGGACAAAGGCCTCCTTCGTGGATCTCCATGGTCGTTAGGGGGTTGTTGCCATACTCGCCACGCTAGGCAGGCGGGTTGGCGAGCGCAGTACGGGAAATTGATACACGGAAAGACGCCGCTGACCATCTTCCGGAGGTATCCCTTGGAAAATTCTTACAACATTCTACTGCCCGCACCCCACGTCAATTATAATTAGTTTACTACGCACACCGTTTGTCTATACTATATTAACCTACTGTTTTTGGTTCAGCATTATTTGCATCTCGACAGTAACACTATCCAGAATTACAAAAACAGCCTGCAAAAGTCTTGCCATATTTTCTTCTAAACCGATTCCTTATTCAGTAGGCGTTCTGTTTAGTAGAACTTTTTGGGGTTGGTGTTGTAAACAGACGCCGATATTATAACCTGATTCAAATGCCGACTTGGAATTGGGATAATAAATAGGATTCGTCGGGTTTTATTTCAAACTATCGTTTTATTATTTGGTTGTTCTGAATGTTATTTTGGAAGACAAATTGTTAGTTAAGTTATAAAGTGTGTGGGGTAGTGTAGTGCTTTCTCTGTTAGGGTGAAATTCTGGTAGGAGAAATGATGATTAAACCTTAGCTAGAACCGAGTTTGTTTCTTGAAACAAACTCTCGGTTCTTGTGAAACTTATGAGACTGACAGACAAAAGTATGAATTGTTATGGTGATAGCAAGTTCGTGATGAAAACTGACATTAAATGGATACGCTTGTACCCTAAGGTTCATTCACTGATCTGAACAATAATCATCTGACTAACAGACGCTCAGTTTGTGCTCATGAGACAAAATAAATAAAATTGTTGGTAGTTATTATAATATAATTTCCACAAATTATCATCATTGATGTCGACGCGTACCTACGTAAACCTAGGATAAACAATGAAATTAGGTAAGTACAACTTCGAGAAAGAGGACAATTTTATTGTCGAATCCAACTCGGATGGACAGCGTTTGGAAAACTTCGCAACGTCTTCTCGTCTAGAATACATCAGTGCCTGAAGACGAAAGTCTACAATCAGTATGTGTTACCAGTGATGACTTATGGAACCGAGACATAGTCATTGTTGACGTTTCTTCTTAGCAATTTTGTTCTTCTTTTAACCGTTTCACCATTTTGAGCCCTGAGTCCATTGATATAAATCGTATAAATCGTTAGATACACCCTCACCGTACTGAGACCGCGCCGTTGTGTTTCCAAACGAAATGAGTGAGCTCACTCGTTTCGAATCAGTGCACATCGAAACAGTGTTAGCCGGGCGTGTTGATCTTTGCATCTAAAATAGATGAAAAGTGTCACAAAATGCCATCTTGTGCATTTCGCAAGTGCACCAACCAATCCAGAAACACAAATAAAGCCAAAGGTTTCAGTCGTAAGTATTGCGATTTTGTTAAATAACTATTATTTTGCTTCCGTTGTCAAAATAACAAATTAAAAAATGGCGATTGTAAGAAAGATTATGAACGATATGAATATATGAAAATATGAATGTCTAAGAAAGATAAAGTAGTGTTTGCAAATAGTATGGGAAAAAGAGATGACACTATTTTTTCGGTACGCGTGTTGCGCATGCGTTACGGGTATTGCAATGCGTACTGAGTGTCGGTAGCGTCAGCAGATTCAATAGACCATGTTATTGATTATAAAATCTGGAAAATTAATTTATAAACTTTAAAATTTTCTTTACTCACTACACCCACCTATTTCGTAATAATTAAGCCAACGGTCAAACAGTAAATAAAACTGGACATTTCACACAGCACCATCTTGCACCAACGCTCTGCTTAGCTTCTGTTATGGATACTCTAGATGGTTCCTAGAATACTTAGGTAAACACTTTATTTTTTTGTCAATACATACCTACTTATCGTACCTACATAGAAAAATACCCAGACCAGAAAAAAAATCTGCAGAAAACTTACAAACATCTGTCCCGCAACAAGAATCGAACCCGCAACCACGTGCGACACAGTCGGCTATACCAACTGTGCCACGGAGTTCCTCAACAGTATCTATGTGAATCTTTTTCAAGTTAAGGTTCCTAGAAAAAAAAGTATCATCCTTGGAGGAGGTACCTAACTTAGGGTTTCGGTGTTACTGATTACTTAGTAGGTACTAGTATTTCTACCATGCCACCAAAGGTATGTTTGTAGTACAAACTTTGTAACATCACAGTTAAATGATCTACCCACCATGCCGTAACTTTATAGGTCGTTGACAGGTAATGTAAGGCTTAGCTTACCTAATTCTGTTCTGAACTCAATCCAACTAGAAAAGGCTTAAAGTAAGCCAGTATCTCCTCATTCAAGGCAAACTTGAGATCGCGCCCATTTTCACTAGTTTCACCGTATAAAAATTATAAGTAAAAAGTTAGTCACACAAGCAATATGCAGAATGGGATTTCTTGGGTTTTTGATAGACATTCAGAGTTTGAAATACTTGTACCGAGAATTGGTTCAACAGAATAAAGTGATGAATTACATCTCAACCATATAGGTTTAATCAAGACTTTTTCTTTTTTGATTTGTTTTTTCCATTGCATCAATAAAGCTCTTAAGTAAGAACACCCAATACTTCAGAGTTGGGCGCTGACTCTTCTACTCAGTTCTTTTTGAAACTTTTGCTGCAGTCAACATTTGTGTCATATCATATATCAGTGTTTCTGACTGAATCATGTTTGTAGCAAATTTTTCCGATTTTTTTTATTCATCACAAGTATTTAATTTTGAATATAATAATTGTAATGGTAAATTTAAACATTTTTTTTTTATTTTCATTAATTTGTCGATCTCTGCGGCGTTGCAAAGTTGGTGGGTCAGTTAGGTTGGCACTTACCTCCGGTACTTACACATGCCGGAAGTATCCCATGGCAGATTTTTACTACATCCACGAAGAAGCAACATTTTACTGCCGGCATTACAGTAATCTGAGATGAGTTTGCTGACCGTACCACACGCACACTAATGACTTTTTTACTGGACATTAGTGTGCGTGCGTCGGCAGTGTTGTAAACACACATATAAAGACAATGCCAGAGTTTTTCGTGTGAGGGCTCATCGAACGATTTATATCAATGCCTGAGTCAGGATAAAACTGATAAAACGAGTTTAAATGACACCCACGAAAAGTTTATGCATCATTTTGTAAACACTTTCTCGATGGCAAAAGGAACGCAAAACATCGTAGGTGCACTATTCATGTCCTCAGTTAGATTTAACAACAAGACGGAAAAAAATATTAATGTTAAAACGATTTTCACTCTGTCTCAGGAAATGTAGGATAAATTGGAAAGAATGTACAGGGCAATTTGGAGTTTTATGGGCGTAAATCGGTGGTTTCAATGATCATTGATATATATATTGGTACGTTGGAAGCCACTAAAGAACCAAAAATGAAAGTTCCGTTTTCGCAACTCCATCTTACCCTACAGTACACATGCAAAATAAAAGGTGTTAAAAAGATCAAAAGCAAATAACATTAAAATAATTTAATAAAACCAAAAACAAATAATTAGAACTGTGTTTCGTGTATGAATGTCTTCTGATGGTGAAGGGGCGGGACTGAGGAAGCAGGATCGAAAGGATCTGGAAAAATAATGAGAAATATGAGATTTGTGAAACTACATAGGTACCTACTACTATTACTTTCACAAAACCCACTTTTGTTAATGTCTTGTGAAATTTCAAACACTTTTGTTAATGTTGAAATGACAAAAACACACTTTTGTTAATGTTTTGTGAAATTTCAATTTCATAGAACAGAGCTACATTATCATAAAGAAACTTTTTTATCAAGTTGCAAGAAACTACTATATATTTCACAAAACTCTTTGTTAAAGTGAATGAACATGTAATGTAGGTTTTCAGGAACACATGTTAGTGTGATTTTAGTAGTTAGACACTTAGTTGAAGATGTCTAACATGAATAAGTAGAAAAACTTATTTTACATTAACGGCGCGTCTTAGAATTCCTGATATCTGTATTATTTTTCTGGGTACAGCGCCATCTATTCAAATACATCAGAAACATCAAACAACAAACGCGCTTCTTCGAAACAATGTCGGAGAGCTCTTTTCGTTGAAACAGCGAGCGATAACAGATGGCGCTGGTTTATATACTGTCATAGTTCTGACAGACGAACTAGTAATTGGACGAGTGTGGTTAATTTCATGTTTTAGGGAAACCGGACCCTTGCAGACAGACATAAAATGATAGTTGAAACAGTATTTCATATATTTGCACCACGCAGATTTTTATAGTTGAAATGTCCGCCGGGAAATTAAGGATATTTTGTAATGCGCAACAATAACATTCGGTTTTACTTATCTCTAAGATTATTAATCGTAACCAATTGACAGCGGATCGGAGGTGAAGTCTTTGTTTAGCAGTGGGACACACATTTTACGATTATGAAGTTGTAATTTTCATTTTATATTTGTAACTGGATGATGAATAAAGCTATCCGTCAACGTCGATGGGTGGCTTACAAATTAGGCAACGTTACTCAATAGCATATTCCAACGCGGTGACGGAATGTCGCCAGGGGACGTACCTTGAGATGTGGCAGGGCCAGCATCCGCCGCAGCTCGTGGATGGCGGCCGCGGTGGCCGGCGTGGCGGCGGCGGGCGCGGCCCCCGCGTGTCTGAGCCGGGTGGCCGCCTCCAACGCCTGGCGGTTACTGCTGGGACGTACCTTGAGATGTGGCAGGGCCAGCATCCGCCGCAGCTCGTGGATGGCGGCCGCGGTGGCCGGCGTGGCGGCGGCGGGCGCGGCCCCCGCGTGTCTGAGCCGGGTGGCCGCCTCCAACGCCTGGCGGTTACTGCTGGGACGTACCTTGAGATGTGGCAGGGCCAGCATCCGCCGCAGCTCGTGGATGGCGGCCGCGGTGGCCGGCGTGGCGGCGGCGGGCGCGGCCCCCGCGTGTCTGAGCCGGGTGGCCGCCTCCAACGCCTGGCGGTTACTGCTGGGACGTACCTTGAGATGTGGCAGGGCCAGCATCCGCCGCAGCTCGTGGATGGCGGCCGCGGTGGCCGGCGTGGCGGCGGCGGGCGCGGCCCCCGCGTGTCTGAGCCGGGTGGCCGCCTCCAACGCCTGGCGGTTACTGCTGGGACGTACCTTGAGATGTGGCAGGGCCAGCATCCGCCGCAGCTCGTGGATGGCGGCCGCGGTGGCCGGCGTGGCGGCGGCGGGCGCGGCCCCCGCGTGTCTGAGCCGGGTGGCCGCCTCCAACGCCTGGCGGTTACTGCTGGGACGTACCTTGAGATGTGGCAGGGCCAGCATCCGCCGCAGCTCGTGGATGGCGGCCGCGGTGGCCGGCGTGGCGGCGGCGGGCGCGGCCCCCGCGTGTCTGAGCCGGGTGGCCGCCTCCAACGCCTGGCGGTTACTGCTGGGACGTACCTTGAGATGTGGCAGGGCCAGCATCCGCCGCAGCTCGTGGATGGCGGCCGCGGTGGCCGGCGTGGCGGCGGCGGGCGCGGCCCCCGCGTGTCTGAGCCGGGTGGCCGCCTCCAACGCCTGGCGGTTACTGCTGGGACGTACCTTGAGATGTGGCAGGGCCAGCATCCGCCGCAGCTCGTGGATGGCGGCCGCGGTGGCCGGCGTGGCGGCGGCGGGCGCGGCCCCCGCGTGTCTGAGCCGGGTGGCCGCCTCCAACGCCTGGCGGTTACTGCTGGGACGTACCTTGAGATGTGGCAGGGCCAGCATCCGCCGCAGCTCGTGGATGGCGGCCGCGGTGGCCGGCGTGGCGGCGGCGGGCGCGGCCCCCGCGTGTCTGAGCCGGGTGGCCGCCTCCAACGCCTGGCGGTTACTGCTGGGACGTACCTTGAGATGTGGCAGGGCCAGCATCCGCCGCAGCTCGTGGATGGCGGCCGCGGTGGCCGGCGTGGCGGCGGCGGGCGCGGCCCCCGCGTGTCTGAGCCGGGTGGCCGCCTCCAACGCCTGGCGGGAACGCTGGCGGCCTTCCGCGGCGGGCGCTCGCCCGCTAGTAACCACTACTGTGGACGCTATGCGGTCGTACACCTGTGGAGGGACATTGTGTTACCAATAATATAAACAACATAATTATTTTTCAAAAAATAAAATGACTTCAATGATTTATTTATTTACTTTAATTAAAATGGCACAATGATAGCATCCTTGACCGTTGCTGAAAACACCCATACCGCTACATATACGCCTATTATGTTTGAGTATTTCCCTCGATTTATCATGGATCCCATCATCATCAATCTCAAAACATACTAAGAAAAATCATACAGTATAACTGAGATCCTCCATTTTGAAATCGGTCAAAAATATTGGACATTTCGTACAGCGCTATTCATAATAAGACATACATACATATAATCACGCCTCTTTCCCGTAGGGGTAGGCAGATACCACTTCTTTCCACTTGCTACGATCCTTACATACCACTTTCATTATTCCCTTCATACATGCTCTTCGGTTTAGGGTACTCTTGACTTGGCCTTTTTTCAAGACGTCCCCGATTTGGTCTCTAAACGTCCGCCTAGGTCCCCTTCCAACACTTTCATTCACACTCGCCTTATACACTTTTTTCGTCAATCGTTCTTCATTCATTCTCTCGACATGGCCAAACCATCTCAGCATACCTTTCTCAATTTTTGTCACTACATCTTCTTTCAGACCACAACGTTTCCTTATCTCACTATTTCTTATACTGTCACTCAGTTTAACTCCTATCATATTTCTTAACGCTCTGATCTCAACTGCATTTATTCTGCTTTCATGTTTCTTCTGCCATGCCCAACTTTCACTTCCGTACATGAGTGTCGGGACCAACACCCCCTCATGCACAGCCAAACGAGCCTTGTTAGACATCTTAGATCGTAATAATGATCCTTCAAACCGGCTATGGCGACCATATCTCAGCTTATGAGTGTGGATGAACTCTTAGATGACTTGCTTCCTACAGCGCTATCTAGTTCTTAAGGCATGTCCAATGAAATCCAGTCGACACGTCGGGAAATAATATTCGTAATTTACGCCATAAATACCCAGACACATGTTCATTTATAACGACCGGGTAAGGTTCTTATGTTCAATTCTATCAAAGGGGGCATTGTTAAAAGCGAACAAATTTAAATAAATTGCCTCATCTTGCAGTCCCACTGAATGACCAATGAAACGCTTTTTTTGAGTTTGAGTTCGATAACTAAGAGGGTTAGTACTAATTTTCAGTGCACCTTTTCTCCTTAAAAGGGAGCTTACATACCCACATAAACTATAAAAAAATGTTTCGTGGGACTATGTCATATTTTATGAGTGTCTCTGTGGCGCAGCGGGCGAAGGTTCGCCTGCGACGCAAGGGGTTGCGGGTTCGATTCCCGCCTCGGGACAAATGTCTGTACGGTCCGCAGATATTTGTTCAGGGTGTTCTGGGTGTTTTTCTATATATGTATAATAAAAATATATATCTATGTAGTATAATGTATTAAGTATATCAGTCATCTAGTACCCATAGCACAAGCTCTGCTTAGCTTGGGGCTAGATGATGCTGTGTGATTTGTCCAGCATTATTATTATTATTATTTTGTAATGTTAAGTATCTAATATAATCTAATCAGCCTGTAGGATCCCACTGCTGGGCAAAGGCCTCCCTTCCCTCTCTCCATACTTCCCGGTCTAAGGCGTTGGTCGACCAGTCAGCACAGTACATGTCCAGCTCATCCCGCCATCTGCGCCTGGGCCGGTGTTAAGTAAATCAATAAAAATCGGCCAAGTGGCAGTCGGCCTGCGCACGAAGGGATCCGTACCATTATTTAAGAGAAACAACGACTATACTATAAATAGAAAACTAAATATTCAGTGAATATTACAAGCGTCTACCTGTTGCCGTTATTAATATCGAGCAAAAAAAGACACGTTTGTGGCATGGGAGCCGCCCCCCTTAAATATTTATTTTATTCTGATATTAGTATTTGTTATAGCGGCAACAGAAATACATCATCTGTGAAATCCAACTGTAGCTATCACAGTTCATGAGATAACAGCCTGTTGAAAGACAGACAGACAGGCAGAAACACAGTCTTAGTAATAGGGTCCCGTTTTTTACCCTTTGGTTACGGAATCCTAAAAATGAATAAATACCCTCGCAATAAAATACTGACCTCTAGCAGGGCGCGTAACTGCAAATCGTCCAGCACGCTATGAAACAGGTCAGGGTCCATAAAGATCGGACCGTCCTGTAGCACCGACACGTCGTCTAGCGACTCTACGACGAGGTTCACGGCTGAAACAATTACGATATCTTAGTGCTGGCTGTAAACTGCAGCACCACCCGCGTAGTTCCCGTTCCCGTGGGAATACGGAGATATAATGTAGTCTATGTTACTGCCTGACGTACCAGCTATTTCCAAATGTACTAAGCTGTTGTAAATGAAATGCAATCTTCAGCTACCGTAGGCGACTGTTTAACTTTAGTCTTACTATTAAGACATAAGCGGTGAATGACGCTCGATGTGATTGGAACCCTATTGTCTACAGACATAGAGTCCACACTACCTGCCGCGTTAGCGTCCTCAAAAATAGCTTAATTCCTCGGTACGCTGTCTTCTTCTTCGTCGTCAGCGGTACCGAGCGTCGATCGATTCTGCTCACGCGCACCGAGTTGGCTTCGGCCTTGATGTTGGCTTCGGCCTCAGTATAAACACATATAGACACATGTCTCAAGCGTTTCGAACATTTTCTTTTCTGTACAAACGCTGACACAATACGCTGATTATTCCATGACTGAGCTTCGAGCATCGTTTGAATAAAGAACAGTATTTTGAATGTGCGTTGTTTAATTATAGAACGGTACATCGAGCAGCGCTCTTTTGTTTTTTGATGGAAGCTAAAGAACACTCACTCTTCTGCACGCTCACATAGGGTTGATTGTCCCACGCCAGAAAAAGTAGCTCTTTTGGGATCGATCTCCTACATCAGGGATTCTACCTTAAATCAACACACACAGAGTCCACATGACTGTTTTCCCGGCACGCTGTCTTCTTCTACTTCGTCGTCGGCAGAGGCGCCCAGCGTCGCGATTTATTAACTTTAGTCTTATTTATTAACCTTTAGTCCTATTACAAATTCTACCTTAAATGAACGCGCATAGAGTCCACATTACCTGCAGCGTTAGCCTCCTCAAGCATAGACTGTTTTCACGCACAGACTGGCATGCTGCCTTCTACGTCGTTTCGGCAGCGTCGCGACTTATTAACCTTTAGTCCTATTACAAATTCTACCTTAAATGAATGCGCATAGAGTCCACATTACCTGCAGCGTTAGCCTCCTCAAGCATAGCCTGTTTCCTCGGCACGCTGTCTTCCTCTTCTTCGTCGTCGGCGGCGGCGGCGCCGAGCGTTGCGGCGCGCAGGCGCCGGCGACTGTTGAACTTCTTCAGTTCGTCTACCGTGCCCGACAGGTGCACGCGGTTCTGCTTGTCGCGATCCTTTATAATAATAGAAAGAATAAGAATGGCATTCTCATTCAAAATGGCATAACTCTGCACATGACACTAATAGCCGCTTTAATGATAATGTAAGACTTGTATAATTAAAACATTTTTTTTAATTATACAAGCTCCATTCCCTGACGAAAGTTCCCCTGGGAGGAACTGAACACGTTGGATACCTATTTTCAACGAATAATTAACGTGAGTAGAATACCCGTTTAACATAACAATGAATAGTGTAACTCACGAATCATTTGAAAGTGAAATAAAACATTTTTATTGTATCCTAGTTCATGTTACTGACAAAGCAGCTGCAGAATGAATTTATTTACAATGTGAACATATTTGACGTAACTAAGTGTTCACAGGATCCTACGGTTAAAAAATAAATGAATGAATGAATTCATTTCAACTTTGTTAAACTTTCGCGATTTGTTCCCATGGTTTTGAAATTACAGGATTTTATCGCGTACCTCTTTTATGATTTTCCCGTCGTTTTGAACACGTTTCAGCTTTCTTGGTCGCGGGAGACCTCCCGTGTAAAAAAGGTAGGTAAGCGATAAAATTGGGTCATTTATTTTAGATAATAATATTGAGGTTGCTATTTTACTAGGTTCGACGCCACAAAACTTATTTTTTTGTGTACGTGTATTTTGCGAAAAAATGTATTTATGTGTTTACAGTTATCATGTCTCATTCTTAATCGACATCTAGTAGTAGAGACAAATAATAAAAAAAATGTTCTCGTTCTTATTATCATCATCGTCTCAGCCTCCCTAATGTATCCAATGACTGTGCATGAGGGGTTGTTGCCATACTCGCCACGCTTCGCAGGCGGGTTAGCGAGCGCAAGATGGAATATTCATATACACGGAAAACCGCTGCTGTCAATCTTCCGGAGGTATCCCTTGGCAGATTCTTTCTGCATCCACGGGCAACAGGGAAAGGGCATCATTCTACTACCGGCTCCCCACGGCAATTTAGTACCCATAAGATTATTTTCTCGTGACGTTACGTTGCCGTGAGGTGCCGGCATTAGAATGTTGCCTCTTCTCTCTTGCCCGTGGATGCAGTATGAATCTGCTAAGGGTCTGCTCTGCACCGGAAGATGAGCAGCAGCGTCTTTCCGTTTATCAACATCCCATACTGCGCTCGCCAACCCGCCTGCCAAGCGTGGCGAGTATGGCAACAATCCCCTCATGATCTTATATCATTGTTCATTTATAATTCTCTACTAGAAATCCATAAAATTAAAGACAGTTTACCTATGAAAATTGACGTTCACCACTTCAACACCAGGAATAAAGAAAAACTACATGTTCCTAGAACTAGACTTGTAAAAACATAAAAACACGGATTTAGTCTTAAGCTTGACATGTACAATAAGTTGCCATTAGACATCACAAGACTACCGTTGCAAAAATTTAAGACTACCTCTATAGTAAAATCATTTTTCGAATGTAACCCTTTCTATAACCTAAGAGCATATTTTAGTTCTCCCCATTTTCTGACATTAAACTATGAATTAAATTGTTTTGACCGTATTATAAGTAACTTGACATTAAGTATGCAATTAACAATTTAAATCTTATTTGAACGAGATGTGTACCTGTATTGTATTATATTGACATGCCAATGTTATTGTGTAACGTTATGGTGAATAAATTGAATTTGAATTTGGAGATGTACGGGGGAGGCCTATGTCCAGCAGTGGACGTGTACGGCAGTCCTACGGCTGTATGACGAAGGGTTTGTTGACTTCACGTACCCGTATCCACCTATGGTTGAGCACTTCTTGGATGTTGATGCGCTGCGTGTGGTCGACAGTCAACATCCGTTGGACCAGGTCCTTAGCCGCGTCACCGATATCGTCCCACGGCGGAGCGTCAAACTGGAAATCGAAGGAACCATGAATTAGAGGACGACCTCTGTGGCGCAGCGGGCGAAGGTCCGCCTGCTACGCAAGAGGTTGCGGGTACGAATCCCGCCTCGGAACAAATGTCTGTACGATCTGCAGATATTGGTGTTCTGGATGTTTTTCTATATATAATAAAAAATATATATCTATGTAGTATAATGTATTAAGTATATCGGTCAACTAGTACCCATAACACAAGCTCTGCTTAGCTCGGGGCTAGGTGATTCTGTGTGAATTGTCCAGCATTATAGAGGCATACTTATTTGGAAATTTTTAATTTAATGCATCAGTATCCCCGCCGCCCATATATCGACAGGCTTGCCATACAATTGGCTGGGAGACCACTTCTGGTGCACATAACATTCAAAACTTATTTTAATGAGATCATAAAGTAAATTTAATCTCACCCGCAACCGGTCGCGACAAATGTTTTCAAAGTGAACACAAGGTAGCCCACTAACAACAAATGAAGCATTATCCTCGCCGCCCATACATCGACAGACTTGCCATACGCTGGCTGGAGACACCTTGGGTGCACATTACATTAAAATATCTACCAATAAGTTAATTAAGTAAATTTGATCTTACCCGCAGCCTGCCGCGACAAATGGCTTCAAACAGACGCTCCCGAGTCCCAGTGAACGGGAGGTAGCCCACTAGCAACACATGCAGGAGTATCCCCGCCGCCCATACATCCACGGGCTTGCCATAAAGTTGGCTGGAGACCACCTCTGGTGCCATATAGTGAGGCGTGCCGATGCGACCTGGTGAAGTTATTTAATAAATCAAATTATATTATTAACAATGGCGATTAGAACATTGTAAGTACAAATGTAACCGGGAATGTACCTGATAAAACCTCGACATTAGAACCATTTGGTCGGATGTAAAATGTTTGCCAAATCTACTTTTTAACAGAGTTCTGTTCAGTTTTTTTTCTCTATCTTTGTATAAATATACCTAAGAACCATCATCACCGAATTTAATTTAAGCCATTATGGTCGTAAATTAATAATTATTTTCTTTACTTTTACGGTCGTATTTAAAAATAAATTATTAAGTCTCATTATAACACACAACCCTAGCATTAAAATTATTGAATTTTGTAAAGTCGTAAAGTAACATCCGACGTAATGGTTAAATCTATAATTGTAAACAAGTACAGCTAAAATTCACTTTCTCAAAAGAGGTGTTTATTTTGTACTTTGTAAGTGTATGTCGTCTGATGCTACATAACTCTTTCGAATGAATATTTTACTTCACTGTGACGTCCTAAATATCTAGAACGCTCAATATGGCTTTATAGGAAGCAGGTATATTCTTCTAGCCAAAATATAAACATTATTTTGGGGATACATAGAAAAAATATGGGCAGGAGATACCCGGTTTACATTTGTGTTTATAACATAGTCCATCTTCTTAAAATGCTCTAGAAATATGAATTACAAATTTTACAATGTAATTTAGGATGTGGAATATATCTAGAATTACTTATAAAAACAATGTAATATTGTAAAACACAGAAGGTTAAACCTTCGTATTTTTTGATGAGTAAAATTAGGATATATTTACTGTTCACAATAACTGTGATATGATTACTTACAAAAGTTATAAAATGTATTATTGTTTTGTTGGTTCTCATAATACAATATTTGTTTAGTGTGTAGCTTATGACTGTACAGTGGAAATTGTTCAGCATATAAGGTTTAGTTAGTTAGGAGTTTTTTTTTTAGTTTAGGAGTGAATTTGGAATAATTACCATAACACTTATGAATACATTTAGATTAATATAAACATATGTAATTTACTGCACACTGAACTCCTAAACAGAAATAAAGTCTAAGTGATTTGAAGTGAACAAAGATCTTTGGTGCTCAATAAAAATGTGTGATAGGTTCAGAAAGTCGTAATAGGCAAAAAGGGAAAGGTTTTTAATATCCAGCTTTATTACAACGCAGCAGAGTTTATATTTTAGTTTTATTTGTGCTCTTGTATGGTATGCGAGTGTTTAACGTGATTATGAAGTGTCTATGATATGACTAAATGCCCTACTTAATACCGAATAGATTAGACCAAAGTACGTTGTACATATCCGACATTCTGATAAATATTTTCTCCAGTTATAAATGCAAAATGTCATCAGCGAAGAAAAATCCAATAGCTTACGCTGGCTTGGCAGTTACTTATGGGGAGCGAACAGCAAGACGTGCTTACCAAGGAGTGCCGATCCAGTGGGACGACCTTGATACAGGAAGAATGAAGTAGAGACGGATCTTCGCTCACTTTAAACATTCCAGGATTGGATGGAGGCGGCGCTGGACAGAAGCCGGTCGAAACGCGAGGACGCGCAACTTTTAAACTTTTACTAGGTGAACTTTTGTTCGCTTTGAGATATCATATATTGACCAAATCGTTATGAAATATATTACGCAGAAAAGGTTGTATTGGGTGCAAATCAGCCGATGGCATAATAAGCTAACTAAATCTAGTTCCGAAGTCTTTATTTACATACAAAGCACGTGGTTTTGAACTGTGTTCGTTTGCATCAGAATATTCTGAAGAACGGATGTTTCTTATATAGCTTTGGTGAGTATCGTCATTTATATCCGTAAAACTTAGCTTGATCGCTGCGACATATGCCAAGTGACCTAATAGGGCTGGGACGATGTTAAAAGTATGACGGTATTACGAGTATGTTGGTTACGATGACTCATCGGCATCGCACATCTCTACTTAGTATTACGAGTATGTTGGTTACGATGACTCATCGGCATCGCACATCTCTACTCGTGATGTCCCACCCATAAAGTACGACGTTGCCACAGGTAATTTATACCCTTACAATATTCAGAACTTGATGCGCGGGATTTTGATGACGCAGCGATCTAGCTAAGTTTCACGGACTAAAACGAAAAAGTCGTCTATGAATGACGTGAATGAGTAGTGTTATTATGAGGGTCGTGCCCTGTCCGTACCACGAGACAGTTGCGTGGGTGCTGATGAAGATTGCACTTCATTTCCATGCAGTTAGGGCACAATTTCGACACACTCTTACCATACTCATCTGATTTCAGATACGCCTGACCCAATGGGCCCATAAGCGGTCGGTTGTCCATCACCAGTTCTGTACAACAGAACCCAATGTTGGGATCATTTTATTGTGTAGTTTTTGATCTACATATTACGTAAGCTTACTAAGTAGTTCTGCCTTTATTTCTCGGCTCAACTTTAAGCGAATTAAAATATCATTATATACTTTGAACTTAAACAATATTTCCGTAATTCTTATTGAAATGATATTTTCTGATTGTGCGTAGTTTATCATCTTCATCCATAGTCTGACTACCACCCACTGCTGGGTATAGGCATTCCTAAGTTTGTGCCACGTGGTCCACCATGGATCCACCATGGTCCTGAGCCACGTCGTGCGTGGAACCACCTCGCCAGTGTTTGTAGTGACCATAACCTATTCATATGAGTAGAAAAACTGTACTGCGTTACCTCACCACGTCATGCGTCAGCTGTCTAGTAAACATTAAGAAGCTTAAATACTTTTTAAAAAACTTTTATCAGTGCGTCTCCCTTATGCTTCGTCATCCAGTCTTGCAAAGTTACCTGTTGTGACACGATGCATCCCCCAAACTTAACGGGCCCGCAGTTGTTGCTGCCTGCTTTCAGGACACAGTGCGGGCGTACGTCGCTATGTCGTTCTCGAGGCAGTTTAGACTGACGGTTTTTGAGGGTATGCCGACATTTGTCTTTTATGTCAGTCGGGGTAAGGAACCGTGATCTACGGTCGAGTGTCTAGAATAATGGTCAAGTGAACAGTGTCTTGAATGAAGGTTGAATGTCAAGATGGTCGAGTGTAATCTATGTTTCCTTTAAGCATCAAGTCAGTGACTTTTGGGGGTACCTAAGTCGAATTTAGTCTGTTATGTATGACACACGTAAGAATTTTTTTTAGGACTAGAGTTTTTAACATTATAATTACTACATCCTACATACATGCGCATAATTTCTGTTTACAAGTGATGATTTGACAAATAGTCACTCATGGTTTTTTTAATTTTTTTTGCCCATCTATATAAGTTACCTGGTGGCGCCCGATGCGCGGTGGGGGTCGGCAGTTGCGCGGCCACCCCGAACCCGCCCAGCTTGACGGGCGCGCAGTTGTCGCGGCCTGCTAGCAGCACGCAGTGGGGGCGGACGTCGCGGTGCACTATGTCGTTCTCGTGGCAGTAGCGGAGGGCTTCGAGGATCTGACGCATGTAGTGGCTGGAAGAAGCACAAAAATGTGTCTTTAGGACCTGACGCATGTTGTGGCTGAAAGAAGCACAAAAATGTGTCTTTAGGACCTGACGCATGTAGTGGCTGGAAGAAGCACAAAAATGTGTCTTTAGGATCTGATGCCTTCATTTTGCAATATTTAACCCGGACCTACATAATAACATTGCAAGATGAAAAATAGAAGCTTGAACATACCTCTAAATACTGTCTGGTGTGGCGGACATTCTAAAGTATAATAATTATTATTGTTTCAGTTATGCAATTAGTTAATCTACGGTCAGAAATTGAGCTGTGATTGATAGATACTCTTGCTTTCTCTCCGCTCACCGTGCAGCTAGGCATAATTTACAGAGGGGTTCTGCTTACCAGGCAACGGCTTCGCTGTAGACAAACCCGGCGGAAGCACGACGCACCACTTCGAAGCAGAGATCGGATCCATCCATGCTGAAAATTTAATCGACGAAGTTAATAATGACCAAAAAGTGCTATTTCTGGCTACGTTGCTTTACAAAATCCAAGTCGTTGCATATTTTTTTACGACCGTGATGAATGGAGGTTCAAAGAAACCTTTGTCCAGCAGTGGGACAATGCAGGTTATAAAACAATATAACACATTTTATATCTAATGAGTATTATAAAATAATAATAAATAAATAATGCTGGACAAATCACACAGCATCATCTAGCCCCAAGCTAAGCAGAGCTTGTGTTATGATGACTGATATACTTAATACATTTTACTACATATTTTTATTATATATCAGAAAAACACCCAGAACACCCTGAACAAATATCTGCAGATCGTACAGACATTTGTCCCGAGGCGGGAATCGAACCCGCAACCTCTTGCGTCGCAGGCGGACCTTCGCCCGCTGCGCCACAGAGCTCGTCAATTATTAACGAATATGATTAACCGTAACGTTTTATACGGATTATTTGCGGTCTTAAGCAGGCTTACTACATCTAAGTCCACGAGGACGAAGTCGCGGGCACAGCTCAAATCAGTATGAAATAACTATTTAAAATTTTCAACAAAAAAACCGACTTCGTTGATATAATCTAAAATGTTGCTAGAAATACTCAAACCTAACGGTTTGGGTACCAATGTATGCTTATTGCGATTGAGTATTTTCCTCTATACGATTGATCCCTTAATTTTCCAAGTCGGTGCATAAACGATGGCGTTCTGAGGTAATAAAGATTAAAAAATAATGCTGACGACTTGAGAACCTCCCCTTTTTCTTGAAGACGGTTAAATACGCTCAAAAAGCCCGTTTTGGGCTAGCCCTTAGCGTATTTGGGCCCTTATTTCAATTTGATACGTCTAACACAAAACATAATTAAGTAAGTAGTCACTAAAATTATATTAAACAAGTTGAGTTTAAAAAAATACTTTTTAAAAACAAGCTTTTATTACTTGTTACTTAATATAAAGAACTAAAAAGTTAAACTAAAAAATTACTGATGAGTGCCTATGTCATGTCCACCTTCCAGCTCCATCATCAGACCCTGGTCTGATGATGGAGCTGGAAGGTGGAATTTGGTGCTGCATCTAGCACCAAAGTACACGTCAAGATGAATCAAACGAGCCCAAACTCGATGGGTTTGTGTCGTTTATTTACCGAGTTCCTCTGGCTACCTTCCGGTTCCATCATCGGATCAGCTGCACGTCATAATAATTTTGCATTGTCGTCCGATTTACACACGCATGCAAATTTTCAAATCAATGAACTAGTGTTCTTTTCGAGTACACTACAGAAGCTTGACAATGGGATAGTTCGAATGCACGATGGTACGAAAATTGTGAGCTCGACATCACTGTAGTGCGATTAACGTATGCACGACTGCAGTTCGACACTACGCTAGAGCGACCAACTGGAACTATGGTTGTTCGCATTACAATTTTGTCGCACAAGCATTCATCGCACATCCGATTGTCGAGTCTCTGTAGTGTTCTCTATTTTTCTAATAACAAACACATTGAAAGTACTATTACTAAATAAATAATGCTGGCCAATTCACACAGCATCATCTAGCCCCAAGCTAAGCTGAGCTTGTGTTATGGGTACTAGATGACTGATATACTTAAAACATTATACTACATGGATAAATATTTGTATGAGATATAGAAAAACATCCAGAACACCCCAAACAAATATCTGCAGATCGTCCAGACATTAGTCCCGAGGCGGGAATCGAATCCGCAACCTCTTGCGTCGCAGGCGGACCTTAGCCCGCTGCGCCACAGAGGTCGTCAAATTACATATCTGGCTTATTCAGCACGCTAGATCTATTAAGTTCAGTAGTACTAGCTTTTTTACTTGAATCGGCTCATTTAATGATATACCAACAGATCGGCCGGTTCACCGGTAAAAGTTTTAAATATGTTTAAGATGTCAGTAAGATATCGTCATCATCAATAGAGGGTGGAGGGAGTCTGCGAAGTTTAGGGATGGTTGGAAAAGTTTTGGAGTCGTAGAACAAAACATTTCCGTGGGGTACTGGCAGTAGAATGTTGCCCCTCCTCTCATGCCCGTGGATGCAGTAAGAGCCTGCTAAGGGATACCTCCGGGAGATAAGCGTGGTGAGTATAGCAACTACCCCTCATGGATATCTACGAGGGAGGCCTGTGTTCAGTAGTGGACGTTTTACGGCTTAAATGATAATGATGATGAGAACAAAACAGGTTTAAATTTAAATACCAATGCAGTGATGACCTTCGTGGCGCAGTTGGTATAATAGCCGGCTGATACGGGTTCGGTCCCGCCGAGGGACAAATATTTGTGGTTTTTCAGCAGATATTGGTCTGGGTATTGCCGTCTGGGTATAAATCATTTCACGTACGAATTTATGTCCATTCTGACAAACCCCTGTTGATATCATTTATTTATTTATTTATTTAAATAGGACATCCAACACACATAATGCACATAATGCACATAATACTAAGGTCTAAATGTTAATAGCCTGGTGCTCCCGTAATTACAGGACGTCACAGCATGCACAAAGTTAGAGCGACAACTGACAAAAAGTGTTATTTTTTAAACAGAGCATATAAGAAAAATAAAAATTATTTAAATAATTATGGATGGAATAATTAATTAATTTAATGTGTTTAATCGTATGAATAGTTGTTGTAATTGTAATTTTGTTTTGTATAAAATGGAAGCAGGTCCCAAGATACAGGTTTTCCTAGTTTGGGGACACACTTTTATTCATAATCTTATCATGTTGGATGCCAATCTGCTGCAATATGTCTACATTCAACACGCATGACACAGAGTTAAGGCATGTTTATAGGGGCGTGACTAACGACAATCATATTTTACAACTAGGTATTACCTAGGTCTACCATGAGTTTTCACAATCTATACTGTAGTCTTTTTTAAACTTTCGCGATCACGACACATTATTAACACATATTTAAACGGGTATTTATCGCGCTATTTACCTTTATTATTGCCCGACGTTTCGACAGGATTGCACCCATCGTGGTCCCGGGAAGACTGACATGTTAGAGGTGACCGCAGCAAAGCGAAGGCGTCTTTTCAGACTACCCTCACTTGGTCTTCATAAATATAAAAACTTGAGATTAAGGCTGTTTCACACTGGGACAGCACACTACACTAACTGTATCAGCACACTTAGGTTGATTCACACGTCGAGTACACTTGGCTATCACTGGATTCCATGAGGCAGAGAGTCTGAAGCCGTCTTCACGATTGAAATTAGGATACTTCTTAATTTCAATTGCTTCCCGAACCATTCTCTTGTAATAGTGCCTCTCGTTGGCTATAACTTTGGGATTGTGGAGTTCAATCCAGTGATTGGGTCCTGAGTCCACTACATGCTCAGCTATAGCAGACCTGGTCACTTGTCGATTTTTCACCGCTGCTATGTGTTCCTTTACACGTTCAGCGACTGTGCGCTTCGTTTGGCCTATGTAGGAACGTCCACAGCTGCAATCGATTTTGTAAACACCAGGAACTTGCAAGGGTACTACATCCTTAGGTGTACGTAGACGCTTAGCCACTTTAGTGTGTGGGGTGTAGATTGACTTTATTGAAAACTTCTTAAGTAAGTTTCCAATTTTGTCCGTTACACCTTTCACGTACGGCAAGAAGGCTGACTGTCTCTCGACTTCCATTTTCTTATCTTTGCGCCTACGACTAGGATTCCATCTATGAGTCATGTAGCCATTCCGCTTGAGAACTCCCTGAACATGATTCAGCTCTCCGGGTAAATGTTCAGGGTCGCAGAGGTCATAAGCTCTATTCATCAGTGACGAGACTACTGACTGCAGATGTGACGGATGATGGTGCGACGCAGCGTTCAGGTATCTATCGGTGTGTGTCGGCTTCCTGTACACGGTATGACATAAGGACCCATCAGGACTCACCATGACTTTCACATCCAGGAAAGCTAAAGATCTGTTCTCCTCTATTTCATGCGTTAGCCGGATCTTCGGGTGTAGGGAATTCAGATATTCAGTAAGCTGATTAACTTCCTGGCTATTGTACCCGTTGATCACGCAGAAAATGTCGTCGACGTATCTCTTCCAAAGTTTTATACCGCAGGCCGTAAGATCAATCATAGTTTCAAAATGTTCCATCCAGATATTGGCTAGTACCGGGGCCACCGGGCTTCCCATAGCTACACCATCAATCTGGAGGTAATGTTGCCCTTGGTATAAAAAGAAATTGCCATCAAGACAATTCTGAAGCAGAACAGCATACTGATCCGGAAGTTCATTGTCACTTAGTCTCTGCCTTACAACATCAAGGCAATCCCTGAGAGGAACGTTGGTGAAGAGAGACTCGACGTCAAAGCTTACCAGTAAGTCCCCAGGTTCCAACTTCGTGTCCTTGATGATGTCGATGAAATGGCGCGAATCTTTAACAAATGATGACCCCTTTCCCGTAAGTGGTTGCAATACTCCAGCAACGTGCTTTGCTAGGTGGTAAGTCGGGGAGTCAATTTGACTTACGATAGGTCTTAGTGGCACGTCGGGTTTATGCACCTTGGGCAAACCATACATCTTGGGTGACTGAACAATGGCTGGTCTATGCAGTCGATCGAAGACATCATCTGTGAACAAGTCCCTATATTCATTCACCAGTCCTCTAATGCGTTTTGTTACTCTGGCCGTGGGATTGTATGAAACCGGCTTGTACACCTTTTTGTCATTTAGTAAAGTCCGTATTTTTGTGTCGTATTCCTGTGATTTCATAACTACGGTGGCGTTGCCCTTATCAGCTTTAAGTACGAGGATCTCCTCATTTCTGCTAAGGTCTTGAAGAGCTTTTCGCTCCCCCGCAGTTATATTGGCTTTAGGAGGTCGACATTTTCGCAATATAACAGAAACATCCTGTCTCAGCGTTTCCGCGTCATTCGTAGGTATTTTATTGCGAAGAATGGTCTCCTCAACACTACTGACAATATCTTCATACGGAATTGTTTTTGGTGTCAGAGCATAATTTAAACCCTTCTCTAGTATGCTGAGCGTGTCATCATTTAAACAGGTGTCGGTTAAATTTATAACCGTTTTAGGAATTTGTGCCGGCGACTGTACCTTATTGCGTTGTATCTTACTATCTCTGGACAGCAATCGTTCTAACTTCTTTTCATGCCGCTCGGTACAACACTCATAAGTCCGCTGTGCTTGATTGTAGGTTATTCGATCACACAAATTAAAATCACACAATGATAACACCACACTACATTCCATATGAAGGTCATACAGGTCATTTTGTACTTTATTGAGGTAGCACTGGTCGTTCCTTATAATTTGCTTCAGAAGGCGGACACTCGCATTCCTTAGAATTTTGCCGGAATTTTCAATGTCACTACGCGGTTTTATGCGACAACACGTAGGAATAAGGTCCCAATCACATTGAAGTATTATTACTAGCGTATAGAATTGACACCCGCGAACAACAAGTTTGCGCCATGAGTTGTTGCCGGCCGGCAACAACTCATTTAGTCCATATTTAGTCGTTCGTCGACGCCCATCGCGACCGCATGCGAATAAACCCAAATTAAAAATGCCGTCTTGCGTGTTAAAAACGTGTAATTAATCAATCAACTGCGAAGAAAAAAGATAGTGGCGTGACTTATCATCGAAAAGTAAACAGAATATCAACTAAAACCAACTAAAATTAATTTTTGTACATTATTTTCTATTGTACTGACATTTTGTTTGAAAATCATAGATTATAAAAAGTGATTCGTACAGATCGGATGTGTAGGTACCTACTAAGGGTTGGCGACAAAGGTTTAACTGATTATTTTTAACTCATATTACTCGCCCTATGCCGTCTGTCTGATCAGTAACAGTAGGTACTCTATGTACCTACTGTAGGTATCTTTTGCAATCGTCATTACTTATAAGCTGAAGCTGTATTATACCTATATTGTTGTCTGAACAAATTCTTAATGTAATAGATTGACGACCTCTGTGGCGTGGTGGGCGAAGGTTCGCCTGCGATGCAGGAGGTGGGTTCGATTCCCGCCTTGGGACAAATGTTTAGTGATCGCTGCAGATATTTGTTCTGGGTGTTCAGGTCATTTTCTACGTATAATAATAAATAAATAGGTATTTATGTATTGTATTTATTATATCAGTTATCTAGTAGCCATAACAAGAGCTCTGCTTAGTTTTGGCCTAGATAATCATCATCATTTCAGCCAAAAAACGTCCACTAATGAACAAAGGCCTCCCTCATGGGTCTCCATGAGGGGTAGTTGCCATACTCACCACGCTTGGCAGGCGGGTTGGCGAGCGCAGTACGGGATGTTGGTATATGGAAAGACGCTGCTGCCCATCTTTCGGAGGTATCCCTTAGCAGGCTCTTACTGCATCCACGGGCATGAGAGGAGGGGCAGAGTGAAATAAAGTGTGGGGTCTAGTTAGTGTAAGTACCTACCTACCTATGTACTTACTTGTTGGATAAAATACCAATTTATTAAAAAAAAATGACTTTAAACGCTTAACGATTCGTTTTAATTTAATGTACTTAAATATTTTTACGTTTTGAAATATAATATTCATAGGTACCTACTGCATTAACATTACTGCATTAATAGCTGTCTGAAGTGTCCCTTCTGCGGTGAAAAAAATCTATTAGAGCGACATGTTGTTACACTATGTTGAACGAAACGTGTAAGCGCCACGAAATTCACGGCGCTTACGACGTTTTGGTCGCGAGAAAACTATTCTCTATTAGCGATCTAGCGCTGCATGTATTGATGGTATGGATAGACGACATTCTAATCGTGTAGCGCTGCAGCGAATACTTGTGTGCGGGGGCGAGCGCGCCCCGCGCAGGCACCCCCGCTGTCATCAAGTTGCGACACGTTTTTTGTTTGGTATAGCTACTCTAACTATTTACAACTCACTGCCCAATCACGGCATTTTGTTAAAAATGCCAGTGATGTTATAAGACGTGCACTTTTATTCCGCAAAGATTCTAGCTGGCACACTTTTTTCACTATATCCGGCGAAACGTCGGGCAATAATAAAGGTAAATAGCGCGATAAATACCCGTTTAAATATGTGTTAATAATCTATACTGTAGTTAAAAAATGAATGAAAACTTGTACAGCGCCTCTAGCGGATAGTTTGGTACTAAAATACGTAGTAAACTAATAAACAACAGCGATAGTAGTTTGGGCTCCATTTCCTTAGAATTTGGTACCATGAGATACAAATCTGAAAGAGGTCTTAGTATTTTTACTGTAGCAACGGCAGGCGAACTAACAGTGACCACTTATGGTAGACACACTGATAAACTTGAACGTCCTTGTAACTGATGATGATGAAATTGACTGACCAAGTGGACAACTCGTGTTTAGGTTTGATTATATTAAACAATACATTTATTGTTTTCTTGAAAATATAGAATACAAGGATAATGTATCTGATGTTTTTAATAGAAACTATTAATTATGAGGAAAATCGACTCCTACTATTTTTAAGTCGGTTAAAATGTAGATCGATAGATGTCAACGTTGTATGCCGTAATATGAACTAGGATTTTTTCAGATTCTGATGACGTGTTGTGGGTAGTCGTGGATCCTACCATAAATTCTAGGCGGTACCTTCCAGAAACTTCAGCCCTCAAGCGACTATGAACGCTGTAACATGTTCGAATCGTCGGGAAAAAAGGTGTGCGTTAAATCCTGTATTTAAGCTAACTAATATATTAACTAATCTCAAAGGTTAAGCAAGATCAGTTTCTATTTAAAAAAATATCAACACATGGTAACAACTTCTTTTACCGGGAACGTGAGCGAAGCTTTTGGTAAAAGCTATTAAGTATCATTCCGCGTTCACGGACATAATCCATCGGTATTTCGGAGCGTGCAATAATAGTAAAAACAAATCGACCAAATTGCCGTGTTTTGGCAGCCAAGTCACGTTTGTGTACCTGACGCTTTCAGGCTGAGTGTTTAACGGCATACTTAGCATAGTGACTGGGACACAAGAGGTAGTGGTATCGGTTCCTACGGCACTGCAGCACAAACATTTGGTTTTATTAGCGCCATTATGCACAATTTGATAACTGCCTGATAGTATTTCTTACATTTTCGCGATTTCAATTATTTTATAAAATGATTAGTTTTCATTAAAAAATAAAAATATAAAAAATAGTTCCGTCGAACTACGAGAATGGTGTTTATTTATTTATATATTTATTTTTAGATCGTAATTGGTTTCATTCTAGCGCCATTATGCACAATTTGATAGCTGCCTGATAGTATTCATTATACTTTCGCGATTTCAATTAATTTATATAATGACTCGTTTTCATCAAAAAAGAAAAAACATCAAAAAAGAAAAAACATCAAAAACAGTTACCACGAAGCAAAAGAATGGTGTTATGTAAAACTTAGCTTGATCGCTGCGACATATGGCAAGATACACGATTAGGGCTGGGACGATGTTGAAAATATGACGGCATTGTTGGTTACGATGATAGGCATCGCACATCACTATACGTGCAATCCCAACCGTAAAGTACGACGCTGCTACAGGTCATTTATACCTTTACAAAATTCAGAACTTTATAGGCGGGATTTCGTCGCTCAGGCGGGTGCGGTTTTCGACGACGTAAGGAAAAGGGCCGGTGAAATTTGCCGTCGAGGGTGGTTGATGTGACTAGATGACAACTGTCGCAGGGATCAAGCTAAGTTTTACGAACTATAGCGTTATTTTACAATTATAATCTTGCCGTCTCTGCTCGCTAGCTCCATCAGTTAGGTTTAGTAGTAAATACTCTTGTTTTTTTACTGAAATCGTCTCGGAATTTATCATGTAAATAATACTTCATAAACTGACCTTTCGATTGTGATGCAACCAGTTAAATAATAATTGATTTTGTTTTGACGCTCAAAGTTTTATACCGGAGCGAATAAAATTAAAAAGTACCTACCTACTTTAAGTATTTTATCAAATTACTATACAAACGTCAGACTTTACAAAATAAACAAATATGTAAGTATCTTTTTCCACGTTGTTCGCTCGAAAACTAAAAACACTGAAATGTAGCACCATTTTTTATTCTAAGTCTTTATACAATTATCAAGACAAGTAAGAAGATTAAACATTGAATCGTAATTGCGAGTAAATAAGTATCAGCACCGCTTTTTGGCAAGGGGAAAAGCGGAAAACCGCCGATTCGTTGCAACGATACCGGTAATTGGTTCAACAGACTATTCAGCGAAATTTTGAGAGTATTTCCAACCAGCTAGCAGCTTACCCGCGCAACTTCATCTGCGTCATATTAGAGAGAGGACTAGGCCCTAGCCGAATAGTCCGGTCAAGTGTGTGATACCTAACTATAAGCATACAAACATCTGTGTAAAAACCATACTTGAGGCAAATAAATTATTTCATTTCACTTCATTTAGCTGGTTACGGCAACGGTACATGCTGCCCTAGCAATGGAAGTTCTCAAATGGAATCATCATTTTCATCATAATTTTAGCCGTAAAACGTCCACTACTGAACTAAGGCCTCCCTCATGGATCTCCATAAAGGGTAGTTGCCATACTCACCACGCTTGGCAGGCGGGTTGGTGAGCGCAGTACGGGATATTGATATACGGAAAGTCGCTGCTGCCCATCTTCCGGAGGTGTCCCTTAGCAGGCTCTTACTGCATCCACGGGTAGGAGAGGAGGGGTAACATTCTACCGCCGGCACCCCACGGCAAATGGAAAAAATCCCCGTTATTGCAACACCTTTCATCTATGCTCCGTTTTACCTATTTTTATGAATATTGAAGAATTGTATTTTCACTCATAAAACAAGTGGTATCTATCTACATTTACAATACAAGTTATAATATTCGCACTTTCTATAACTAAGTCTAGTCGTAACGTAGTCTATGTCTGAGTTTTCAGCAAGTATTGAACTATTGGCCGTAGCGTGATGTTATATTCATGCAGTCCTCGATCAATGAGCTATACAACATTATCATCATTTCAGCCGTAAAACGTCCACTACTGAACCCTGTGTTTAGCCTGGAACTATTCCTCATGGAGATCCATGAGGGATAGTTGCCATACTCACCACGCTTGGCAGGCGGGTTGGCGAGTGCAGTTCGGGATGTTGATACACGGAAAGACGCTGCTGGCCATCTTCCGGAGGTATCTCTTAGCAGGCTCTTACTGCATCCACATGCAGTAAGAGCCTGCTAAGAGATACCGAATACAGAAATACAGAATGATACCCCTCCTCTCATGCCCGTGGGGGCATGAGAGGAGAGGTATCATTCTACTGCCGGCACCCCACGGCTATACAACACCATAATATGTTTTAATTAGAACCAGTAGATCCGCGTAGTGTGATTAGCGCGCTCAACCAAACAAACAAACTCGTCAGCTTATTCTAGTAACAGCAGGTATTTATCGCGTTATTTACCGTTACTATCGTACGACGTTCCAACAGGATTGCAGCTATCGTAGTTGCTCCCTCACGGATCGGAGTACTGATATTTATGGGTTGTTACCTACGGTTGGCAGAGATGGCGAGCGCGGTACGGGATTTTGATACACGGAAAAGCGCTGCTGCCCATCTTCTTACTGCATCCACGGGCAAGATAGAAGAGGCAACATTCTACTGCCGGCATCCCACAGCATATCTGCGGCTGGGAAACTCTTCAGCGTTGGTCTCAGCGGAAACGCACTCTTAGCATACTAAGTATGGATACAGTTATGCATAATGAGTCCAAGCGCCAAATTGAATTTTTCCATTTTTTTGCAGTTTTGTAACCTCTAAGACATAATTTAGCCATAGAAAAAACACTTATGCAGCAAGCTTCACTCTGAGTGGTATTTTTTAATACCCAGTCCAAGCGCCTTCTATAGCAAACGAGATATTTTAATACGCAAAACTAGCCCAAATACCAATTCAAAACTAAAAACAAAATTTAATAATGAGAAAACACTTTTCCGTTTATACATAACAAGCCCAAACGACATAGTGTTACGCATCAGTAGTCCACGCGACATTTATTTGTGACTTGGACTGGTTTTGCAAAACTAAAAACATGAGTTTGGTTTCGAACGCAAACCAAGCATACAAACATTTGTCGCATGGTCTTGTAACTACCATGACTGCATAAATACCATAGGGGTAGAAACACAGTAGAAATTGATGTTGAGAGAAAAAAAGGTAGGAAAGGACATACATGTTTAAAGGGGTGCCCATTTTGTCTCCGAAAATCGATTGTCCGAAAATCACAATCAATAACAAGTGTCTCTGAAACATCACCATCCATGATATTATGGTCCCATAGATAACATTACTGTTCATCCTTATGCTCTTTACGCATAAAGCTATTTTACCTTATATATTATTTCCATAATTTTCATCGTTATAAACATATGTATGCGTCATAATAATAACGAATCATAAAACTTATTCTTCCGAATATTTTCGAACGATGTTCGCGATCGCATCACTAGTTTTTCGTTACATCACTAGTTCAACAACAAACGACCAATTACAGCGCACGCGCATCACACGACATTATTTAAATTCAGTGCTGCTATTGGTTAAACGAATGTTCCCTATCCCCATATCCTCGAATCTTGTGAAATGCCGCCATTACCTCAATATATACGATCAATGGTGGACAGAGCGAAACATCTTTTATTCAAAATATCCTTTAATTCAGCTAGATAGCACCCAGTAATAGGCTCAGTTAACATTTCGAAAACCCTAACAACCGCATTCACATACATATGGTCCTTCCTCGCCAAATCTTCGAGCCAACATCCTGTGGAAAACTGACAAGCACGTGGCAGCCGTTACTGGACTACTGGACTTACTGGACATCGCTTTATTATAACGCTACACCAACCATTGGCCTACGCATTATACTCGCAAGACATACGCAATATTCATTACCTGCAGCAAAGAAGACCTGGAGGCCAAGCGCAATATTGGGACTGAACTTGGAGTACCTACTTGGCATTTCATCATACGCAATCTGGTGGGGCCAATCATCCTTTCTTTTCCCTATCACCTCTCTGTTCTCTTTGTGATAGGTACCTGTGCTGTTTCCGTTCAATCTACCAAATTTTACCCGTGCGAAGGATAGTCGAGACAAAGGCTTGTGACGTGGCCATCACTGCTGACCTGTCTTCTATTCGAGCATCTAAAATCGTGAGTACTCTTGTTTTTCACCGACCACCAAAATGTCTACAGAAAGTATTAAAATACGTGATAAATCACCTCTTACCTTGAATATAGATAAAGTTAATTTAGAGTCAAAATCCCGCGACAGATCCCCCAATATTCAGAGTGAGAATCCCAATTTAGTTAGGGAATTAATTCGAAAACGTGGCATAGTAAAAGGCAGGCTAACTATGCTTACGAACTATTTACAATCGCTAATAGAAAACGATAATTCGTTATCTGCCTCGCGAGATCGTATAGATTTGAAGCTACGAATCAAAGCAGCTACTAGTTTATTTACTGAGTTCAATGATATTCAATCTAAAATCGAGGAATGTGTGTATGAAGTTGAGCTTCCCGATCAGTTAAGTAGCCGAGAATCTTTTGAAAATCATTACTATAGCACATTAGCCCTAGCAGAATCTCTGTTGTCATGTGGTGAGGTCACTAGCGGTTCCGATAAGTCCTGCAGCGTGTCACAATCGGTAAAATTGCCCGTTATATCCATGCCCACCTTCGACGGCGCGTATGAGAGCTGGCTCGAGTTTAGGGATACCTTTCAATCATTAGTTCATAATTCAAATCAAATTAGTTCAATACAAAAATTTCATTATTTAAAGTCCGCGTTGAAAGGGAATGCATTAATGGTAATAGAATCTATGGAATTCTCAGCCAGTAACTATTTGGTCGCATGGGAATTATTACTAAATAGGTATAACAATAATAGAATTTTAGTTCACAATCACGTTAAGGCATTGTTTACCATCGATGCACTGTCTAAGGAGTCGCCTGTTCACCTTAGGATGCTAATAGACACAATATTAAAAAATTTACGCGCTTTAAAAATCCTGGGTGAGCCGACTGACTCCTGGGACACTCTTATTAATTATATAATCGTCTCCAAATTAGACAAAACCACTGAACGCGAGTGGGAGACATATAAATGCACATTATCGTCTACAAGTGGTAATAATCCTAAGCGAGTTAAATTGAGTGACTTGATTTCCTTCTTGAGGGACAGGGCTGATATGTTAGAAACATTGCAACTTTCACATGCCAAAGGACTGAACTCACAAACTGACAATAAAACGAAACAGGGTTCACGATCAAATAACACGTCTCACTGCAATGTTTCCACAAACAAGCCTATGGATCGTCAGTTTCGATCCTATCCGCCCTGTGTAAAATGTAAAGAAGCTCATCCACTTTATTCTTGTCAAAAATTCATAGAAAGCGATTTAGAATCAAAGTTAGCAATAATACGCGAAAATAAACTTTGCAAGAACTGTTTACGTTCGGGACACGCGTTCAAGTTCTGTAGGTTCGGTCCGTGTAGGAAATGTGATCAGAAACATAATTCTTTAATTCATATCGATAATGACAATAGTTCAGTAGCACATAATTCGTGCATCGTGGCCGAGAGCGAGAGATCCGCCGCAAGCGAGGGCACATCAAACTGTGACTCATCGCTCCCGATTCACGTAAACAAAGCGCATATACAAACTCGATGCAAAAAATCAGCAGATACACAATCCGTTCTATTGTCAACAGCACTAGTCGAGGTAGCCGACTCCGACGGTACCTATCATCAGGCGCGCGCGTTGCTTGACAGTGGTAGCCAACGGTGTTTCATTTCTAAATCATTTTGTAATAAAATAAACGCGTCATTGTCAAAATCTATCCATGAAGTACGAGCAGTGAGTGATACGGTGATACAGTGCTCGGATACATGTAGCATTCAAATTAAATCACGCGTTAATAAAACGTACACAACACGCATTAATTGTTATGTACTAACACAGATCACGTCTACGATCCCAACCTTATGTCAACTAAGCGCACAGTTCTGTATACCAGACAACATAAGGTTGGCTGATCCACAGTTTTTAGATTGTAGAAACGTTGATTTGTTAATAGGCGCAGATAGGTTCTGGGACTTGTTACGAGAAGGTAAATTCAGACTTCCTTGCGGCCCCTACCTACAAAATACTAAGCTAGGCTGGATTATTTCCGGTCCGGTCATAAGTCAATCTGTGAAATCGACACGCATTAATTGTCATTTCACTACAAACAATACGCTAGATATATGTAGATACGCAACTACGCATGTTTTGGGAAGTCGAAGAACTTCCTAAGGCTAGTGATACACGCACTGAGGAAGAACGCGCATGTGAGGAATCTTTCGTCAGCACTACTACGCGCGATAGTGAAGGAAGGTTCTCGGTGCGTATTCCTTTAAAAGAGTCACCTGATAGTTTAGGTGAGTCATATACTCAAGCCGAGCGCCGTTTCATCGCATTAGAGAAACGTTTACAGCGTTCGCCTGATTATAAACTATTATACGTAAATTTTATGAAAGAATACGTAGACCTAGGTCATATGAGTCGGGTAGATTCCTATCAAAGTCCATGCTACTTCACACCCCATCACGGCGTGTACCGCGAGCATAGCAGCACGACCAAGCTGCGCGTGGTGTTCGACGCCAGCGCGCCCACCGCCACTGGGAAGTCACTTAATGACTTGCTATGTGTTGGACCGCCGATACAGGGCGATTTAGTTTCTATCCTTATTCGCTTTAGACAGCATAACTATGTAGCGTGCGCCAACGTTAGTAAAATGTTTAGAAATTGTTCAGAGATAAGGCTAGTTAGATGGTCTCAAGCAGAAAGTTATCCTAATGAGTTCAGGTCATTACGTAAGAATGCGAATATTACCAACAATAATTTAAATAGATTAAATTTATTTCTTGATAAAAACAATATTATACGCGTAGGCGGGCGATTAGCCAACTCGGGTGAGTTTAGCTATAACAAGATGTATCCTATCTTTGTATGTAGTACCTAAACATTATTTTTCGAAATTATTATTTCGTCACGAACACCTACAGCTCCTCCACGCTGGAGCCCAGGCATTGTTATGCTATTTACGCGAAATGTGGTGGCCTTTAGGTGGTAGGAACTTAGCTAGGTGTACCGTAAACGCTTGTGTTAGGTGTACGCGCATGAATGGTAATATACTAACGCCTTACATGGGAAACTTGCCCAAAGAAAGAATATCCCCCAGTTTTCCTTTCATTCGATGCGGAGTAGATTACTGCGGGCCAGTTTTCATCCTCAACAGAAAAGGTAGGGGCGCTAAAACTACGAAAGCATATATGTATATGCTTATTTATGTGCTTTGTGACGCGCGCTATACATTCGGAGCTAGTGAGTGATCTCACTACTGAGGGTTACTTATTAGCTTTGAATAGGTTTATTTCTAGACGAGGTAAACCTCTAGAAATTTGTTCGGATAATGGCCGTAATGTTGTGGGGCTAATTAATGATTTTTCAAAATTTTTAAAAAGGTGTCCTTCAGACATCATCGAATATGCCGCTAGTCAACAGATTAAGTTTAAATTTATTCCCCCCTATTCTCCTCACTTTGGTGGTCTGTGGGAGGCAGGAGTAAAATCCTGTAAATACCATTTACGACGTGTAGTAGGCAATGCACACCTTACTTTTGAGGAATTTGGCACAGTCCTATCACAAATTGAAGCTGTTCTAAATTCCCGCCCGCTTTCTCCCCTTTCCTCAGACGCCAACGACCTCAGTCCTCTAACTCCCGCTCATTTTTTGATTGCTCACTGCACCTGCGGGAGATGACATCAGTCACGTTCCCACGCATCGGCTGAATCGTTATCAGAGGATTGAACAAATACGCCAACATTTTTGGACCCGATGGGCCAAAGAATATATATCTGAGTTACAGGTACGCACGAAATGGAACAAAGGAACGATGATGTTGAAGCCAAACACACTTGTCTTAATCAAAGACAATAATTTGCCACCGTTAAAATGGCAGATGGGACGAGTGCTCCAAACATTCGCAGGCAAGGATGGAGTGTCAAGAGTGGCGGACATTCAAACGGATTCGGGCGTTACCAGACAGGCCTATGTAAAGATCTGCCCCCTTCTCCAAGACGCGCATGATGAGGAGCCCGAGCTACAACACCATTGAAACCTGCTGCTTCCAAGGCCGGGGGCATGTTCGCGATCGCATCACTAGTTTTTCGTTACATCACTAGTTCAACAACAAACGACCAATTACAGCGCACGCGCATCACACGACATTATTTAAATTCAGTGCTGCTATTGGTTAAACGAATGTTCCCTATCCCCATATCCTCGAATCTTGTGAAATGCCGCCATTACCTCAATATATACGATCAATGGTGGACAGAGCGAAACATCTTTTATTCAAAATATCCTTTAATTCAGCTAGATAGCACCCAGTAATAGGCTCAGTTAACATTTCGAAAACCCTAACAACCGCATTCACATACAAACGATTATAAAACTTCCAATTTCCAACCGAGACGGAAGGACAGTAGGTTATTAGTTTTTTTTATAACTATCCGATAACATTGCCTGTGACAGAACCGAGATGGAAAGACAGCAGGTTATTAGGTTTTTTATAACTATCCTAAAACACTGTCTTTGACAGAACCGAGATGGAGAGACAGTAGGTTATTAGGTTTTTTTTTGTTCAGGGTGTTCTGGATGTTTTTCTATATAATCAAAAATATCTATCTATGTAGTATCTAGTACCCATAACACAAGCTCTGCTTAGCTTGGGGATAGTTGATGCTGTGTGAATTGTCCAGCATTATTTACCTACTTATTTTATTTTTATAACTTCCCGAAAACACTGCCTGTGACAGAACCGAGATGGAGAGACAGTAGTTTATTAGGTTTTTTTATAAATAACCGAAAACACTGCCTGTGACAGAACCGAAATGGAGAGACATTAGGTTATTAGGTTTTTTTTATAGCCAACCAAAAACTCTGCTTGCGACAGAACCGAGATGGAGAGACAGTAGGTTATTATGTTTTTTTAACCATCCAAAAACACTGCCTGTGAAGAATTTTTCGTCAGGGGGCAATTTTCGTGGGCCTAGACGGCGCTACTGTCTATATAAAGTAGATACTGGGTATATATTTAAGTAAAACTCCAAAATACTTAATACGAGCATTTGTCTTAAGATTGTTTTTTTTTATATTAATCTTGCCATTACCTGTGTCATTTAATTGGTATTTTATTTAGCTTTCTCAATCCTCTTTACCCTGGTTTTAGATGCAGAGAAACCTATTCTATCAAATTTAGTTACACATAAGGAGTCTAAACGACATAAATGTCTCTTGGACTCGTTTTGCAAAATAAAAACATAACATTTATCGAGAGTCCAAGTGCATTTTTAGCTATATCTTTTAAAATAAATATTTATTTTGTATTTTTTTCCAAATAGAAGCGTCGATGTATATAGATTTATTTTCAGATGAAGCAAATTCAACTCTCCTGTTAATAAAAACGCGTTTATGTCATTTGCCAAAAAAGTTAAAATGGCGCTTGGACTAATTATGCTTAACACAGCATCCACTTATATTTATATTAAAGCTCAGGGAAGACCTTTGCCTAGGAGGCAAGGTGTGTAGACATTAAACAGGTGCATATGAAACACGCAGAGACTTACTATTCAAACACCATGTACAGCATTCCCTCAGAGCTGTACGTCTCCAGTAGCTCCACAATGTGAGGATGCTTGAGCATGTGGCATATTGTAGCCTCGCGTTTCAAATCTGAAATTTTGAGCATATTGAATGTCATTTTGTTAGTGTTCGTGTAGTATATAACAAGGAACCTATTGTTAATCCATCCCAAGGTTGTCTGGTAGAGACCGCTCTTTAGCGATAAGACCGCCAATTGTCACTTTGTGTTTAGTGTTTATCTTTCTGTTGTTATTTTTATATTTAAGGTGTGCAATAAAGCATTTTCTATCTATCTATCTAACCTATTTTCACTTTGTCCGTCTGTCTGTGTGTCCGTCTGTCTGCGGCTTTGCGAAGAGACTATTAGTTCCAGAAAGCTGTAATTTTTCATGGACATACAAATAATGACGCCGAGATAGCGCTACAAAAAGATACTGAAAAAATTGTTCATTTGGAGTAACCTCCTAACACATAAGGTGGGGGATAAACTATTTTTTCTTGATTTTCCCAAGGCGTGGGGTATTGTTGAAATACACGACACAGCACGAAACAATAGAATATTTCTTGATCTTCCTTTCTTTTATTCCTTTTAAAATACCTACCTACTAAAATTTAATCCTTTTCAACCGCCTACACAAACGTTTCTAAATATACCCAACTTTGATATCAAATTAATGAAATTATAAGTAGATCGCAAATTTGAAAGTTACATGGAAATCAGTTGCTTTCATTGGATCGGTATTTGTGTGTGTATGTCTGTGGCAACCACACACATAATCGTGGTAAAGGTATGAATGAACATTCGAATGTTTTCAAATAAACCCTTTGGTATCAAATGAAAGAAAATTATGCGTAGATAACAAAACTGAATTTTACATAGAAATCAGTTATACACTGCCGGCCAAAAGTTTGAGACCACCTACATCTAAGTAGCAAAATGAAATAAAATTCAAAATATAAATCAAGAGGTTTAGATATTAATTAAAATGCTTATTTACTAATACACATTCATCAAGAAGAAAAAAAAATCAAGAAATATCAACCATTTACGTTAAAAATGACGTTCATATTTAATAAAATCATTAAACGGATTTTTCGTCAAAAAAGCCTCCCTTGCATTTTATAACTTTTTTCACTAGTCTCGGCATACGAGCAATCAATTTATCAATTGTATCTTGTGAGATATTGTTCCAGCTTTCTTGTAAAGCCTTCCACATGTCATCTAGTGAGGAGGGACAACAACTGCGCACATTTCTGTCAAGCTCTTCCCACAATAGCTCAATGGGGTTGAGATCCGGACTCTGAGGGGGCCACACCATGTTTTTTAACACCCTTTCTGTTTTTTTATGTTCTAAATAACCCCTGCATAATTTTGAACTATGTTTAGGATCTTTATCTTGTTGGAAAAAAAATCCATTTCCAATTAATCTTAAACCAGACGGAACGGCATTTTGCTGTAGTATTCGTTTATAATGCTCCTTTTTCATGATTCCTTCGACTCGTACCAAATCTCCGGTTCCATGGCCCGAGAAGCATCCCCAGACCATAATGGAACCACCACCATGCTTAACTGTTGGCAGCACACAATCTGGCATCATCTTTTCCTCGGCGGTACGTCGAACAAAAATTCGTCGTTTTGAACCAAATATTTCAAACTTGGATTCATCTGTCCAAAGAACTTCTTTAAAGTCTTCTTCAGTCCAGTCTCGATGGGTAAGGGCCCACTGCATCCGTTTCTTTTTGTTTTGTGGCCTTAGTAGTGGTTTTCGAACGGCGACGCGACCAAATAACTTAGCATCTCTCAATCGTCTTTTTACTGTAGTCAATGACACAGGTTCTGATCGGGATTTGTTCACTTCTGCGCGGATTTCTGGTGCGGTTAGGCGTCTATTACGCTTGCTGGTAACGACGATGAAATTATCCTCGCTAGAAGTGGTAGCTCTCGGTCTCCCCGATCGCGAACGATCTTGATTACTGCCAGTCTCCTTGTATCGGGTTATTGCGTTATGAACACAAGTCTTCGACAACTTAAGTTGAGAGGCAATCGCACGTTCAGATTTGCCTTCGCCGTGTAAAACAACTATGGCAGAACGAGTTTCAGTGCTAATTTCGCCATACTTTACTACTTACATACTTTTCCCATTTTAAGATGTCTTCACTGTAACAACGACGAGCTCAAACTAGTTAAGATAATGAAAAATTTACTCCATCAAAACTCAGGTAAAAAATATGTTTAAGGAAGCTAAAATAATCCGGAAGTACGGTTACCGCAAAACAAAACCAAAATAATTAGAAATGAGCAGGCCATAAAAAATATAACAATGACTCTATCACCTGGTAAGCGCGCGGTACTCATTTATGTTTTGAAACAATAGACCTTTAAAGGATGATAACTTAAAAATATACAATAAAAATGACTCTCAGAAATTCTTTGATAACAATAGAATACGCAGGTGTTCAAATTAGCTCTTTATCATGTGTACTTTTGAAATATTTTGGTGGTTACAAAGATTTTTACAAGTGGTCTCAAACTTTTGGCCGGCAGTGTACATACAAGATATTGCCTTTTATTAGAAACAGCAGGTTTCTAAGTCTAACTTAGTGTCAGGGGTTACTTATTTGTTTTAATTCTACAAACTTCTCGCAGTATCCTACTAATATATAAAAGTGAAAGTAAGAATGTATGTATGTATGTTCCGTCAAAACCGCTGAAACGATTTGGATGAATTTTAGTATAGGAGTAGACAAGACCATGGAGACGGACATAGGCTACTTTTCGTTGCGTAAATTAAATCAGAAGGGGTTAAAATAGGGGATGAAAGTTTGTATGGACAAATCGTTATTTTTCACGTAGTTGTACGGTAGTTGTAGGGTAGTTGTAGGGTAAGTTGTAAGTAGTGGTTGTAGTAGGTGCGATACGAAGTTCGCCAGAACAGCTAGTAGTTGAATAAATCAGGAAATTTTATCATACTTAACTTCCTTACCAAAAACGTAAAAGTGCATTTAGTCTGTTAAGTACTCAGATAATGAAAACATATTAGAAAAGTATTTTTCAATTTGTAACATATAAATAAAATTTGGCCGTGGGGTACCGGCAGTAGAATGTTACCCCTCCTCTCATGTCCGTGGAAGCAGTAAGAGTCTGCTAAGGGATACCTCCGGAAGATGGGCAGCAGCGTCTTGTCGTGTATCAACATCCCGTACTGCGCTCGCCAACCCGCCTGCCAAGCGTGGTGAGTATGGCAACTACCCCTCATGGAGATCCATGAGGGAGGCCTGTGTTCAGTAGTGGACGTCTTACAGCTGAAATGATGATGATGATGAACATATAAAAACAATATCTATTATAGCTTATCAACATGGAATTTAAATTTAGCCATTCAGCCTATTTTTACACAGGAAACTATAATTATGTTAGCATCAATCCCTTGAACATTTGATGGGCCAGAAACTAAAGAATGTATAGCTAGCTCCATAGACAGGTCATGAATACAGACAGCTTTTACACAATGCCTATCTTTACCCGCATGACACAATAGATGGACTCCAACATAACTACAATGCATAGCTGTAGGTAATATTAGATGTTTTGTCTTAATTAGAGTTAATTTTTTTTCCACATTTAGCGTCGCAGCACATCGCTTTGAGCCCGCTTTGTTTCTCTTTGCAGTCCATCTACAACGATGGCGACTACAAACTTTATTTATTTTTTGTCGCGGGTAGGTAGTAGCGAGCTCGTACCGCATGATATTATGTTACCTAGTTTATAAGTTCTCATTGTAAGTGAATTGTAAATTCTTAAGATGAGAATAAAGATTTCTTAAACCTGATTTTTTTTGTGAAGGTATAAAGCATAGAAGCGATAATTAATAATTTGCACTAATATTATGGTTACAGCTTAATACAATTATAGGTTTTATAGAAACTAAACCTATCAAACTATTTAAGATTAGTAAAAGCGACATTCTATCGCGGATTTAGATAGATAGTAAGTCCTAAGTGCACACCTTAAAACGGGTTTGACGACTTTGGACTAAAATGAACAATGACTGAGTATAATAATGCCAACAATCACAAAATAAAAATGTCAATATAAAATAATGACCAAGTAAAATAAAGTATAAGTATGATAAAGTATAAAATTGTCAAGGATAAAGTTTGCTAAGTTAAAAATTTACTACATACATATTTAGAAATATCATTTTTGACATTTTTCAAATGTGACAGAAAATGACAGCAAATTTCATAAATTACCAAATATCATTTTTGGAAGCTATGTAAGGCCAAGAGAACTTTTTCAATGACAGCTGTCAAACTTCAAACGGCGATATCTCGAGAACTCCTCGTCCCAGACTTCATTGTGGGCTCAAATGAAAGACCTCGATAAGATCTACATTTTTACAGAGGTATGTTTAGTAACCATATCATATATTTGAGCGACCATTTCTCTAGCTTAACCGTTATATTTTTGGTAGAAAGTATATGGTTAAAACATAATCGACGACCTCTGTGGCGCAGCGGGCGAAGGTCCGCCTGCCACGCAAGAGGTTGCGGGTTCGATTCCCGCCTCGGAACAAATATCTGTACGATCTGCAGAAATTTGTTCAGGGTTTTCTGGATGTTTTTCTATGCATAATAAAAATATCTATCTATGTAGTATAATGTATGGTATTAAATATATCAGTCATCTAGTACCCATAATACATATAAGTTCTGCTTAGCTTGGGGCTAGATAACGCTGTGTGAATCGTCCAACATTAAAAAAAAAAAAATACGTGTATTTCTGTACCGTTATCTCGGCGTCATCATTTTTTATATCCATGCTAAATTACAGGTTTCTAGTCTAGGTCTAATTGTCTCTTCGTAAAGCCGCGGACAGATGGACAGACAGACAGACAAAGCGAAACCATAAGCGTTCCTTGTTGTAATACAGGACCTTAAAAAAGAAAACACTAAAACAAGGTCAACATTCTTATCGCTAAAGAGTGATCTTCACACGACTATGGATTATGGATGACACAACTACAAGATTTTCAATACTATCATGGACAATCAAGGGACCATGTAAATGGCATGAAATAAAACTGTATAGTTCAGTTTTTATGCACGAGAAATGATTACGATTTTATCCTTCAAGCATATTATTTGGCCTTTCACCATTTCAGCCATAAAACGTCCACTACTGAACTAAGGCCTCCCTCATGGATCTCCATGAGGGGTAGTTGCCATTCTCACCACGCTTGGCAGGCGGGTTGGTGAGCGCAGTATGGGATGTTGATACACGGATAGACGCTGCTGCCCATCTTCCGGAGGTGTCCCTTAGCAGGCTCTTACTGCATCCACGGGTAGGAGGGGTAACATTCTACTGCCGGCACCCCACGGCGGCTTTTACCTCTAACTAAACAATTTATACATCCTCAGCAACTATTAACACATGCTGTACAACATGCCATAGCGCATGATGCCCATTACAAATAATATTATATATCGGAAAGTTTGTTTAGATTTAGACCTCTGCAGGGCTAGCATGACCGGAGATATTTTATCCACAGGGAGAGGACAAAATACTATTCCCCTCTGTCAATTTTGTCCACCGTCCGAGCATGGCGACATGGGTGGATAAACTATTCACGGTGAACAGACATGCTATAGGCGGGGGGGTGAGTATTCACGTCTAATGTCAAAAAGTGATATAATTCTCTTTCCCCCTGTTGCCGTGCTTTGGCAGGTGGATAAAATAATTTTATCCCTTGTCACTGGAAATAACCGGTGGACAAGTTTTATTCCCAGCCCATGCTAGCCCTGCTGTAAGCAAAAACTACAAAGCTGAAACTTTGCACAAACATAGAAAGCTAGTCTATCATAATAACTTAAAACACAGCAGTTATAATAATAAATATTATAATTAATGCAGGACAATTCACACAGCATCATCTAGTCCCAAGCTAAGCAGCGCTTGTGTTATGGGTACAAGATGACTGATCATACAGATATTTGTCTGAGAAGGGAATTGAGCCTGCAACCTCTTGCATCGCAGGGCAGCCTGCCCGCTGCACCACAGAATTCATCAAAACATAGTATCAAGCCATGGTGGACAGAGCTATTAGGCATTGTTTCAAAAATTAATAAATAATTTTATTAATTATTAATTTTCGTTTGTATTAATTAAACATTCTGTGAAGCTTCTGTTATTCTATGTCATGATTGTAGAACTTACCCGCAGTGCTCAATCCAGGGCTGGCTGTGAATCTAGCTACATCCACAATCTTAACGGCAAACTGCTGTCCAGTCTGCCGGTGGACGCAGCGTCGCACCAGACTGAACGGACCCCTGGCAAAGTGATACAGATTGAGTTACTCATATTCTGGTTGAACAAATTATCTAATGATGTACTAATGATGCTAAAAATGTAAATATTTTTTTTACTAAATGTATATAATAATTATTCTACAGAAATAATGTTGGGTAACACTCAGCACTATCTTATCTAGCCCCACAGTAAGCATAGCTTGTGTTATGGGTAGCAGATGATTGATACTTAAATATTTTGCTCTAATACTTTTAAAATGTTTTGTTCTGCAGTTCAATATATAGGTCGAATTGACAGCTGTTTAAGAAGCATGGAGAGATGGGGGGGAGTTCTTTGCCCTGCAGTGGGACACTTACGGCTAATTGTAATTGTTTGAATCGAACCCAGAACCCGTTTTCTCAGCTGATCATCACATTAAGACTTGCATTCATATGGCAGGCATTTGAAAAGCTGACTTGAATAGTAAACACTGATGTTGATTATGTTTTACACATCCTAAAGCTAAATATAATTAGTGATTTGACATTTATACATTTAGAACTGGCAATATAAACATTCATCAAATTGGTCCAATTAAATTTTTGAATGGCACCAATGGAATAGCTTTATGTCACTTTAGTCTATTTTACATAATTTTGTTACTTTTAGTTAGGAAGTGCCAGCAGAATTAACACCACTATTGAAATGAAAAATGCAATCAAATTTTTTGTCTGGACTCATTAAGAATTGAAATTAATAATATGAGTTAAGCCGGCTGGCACTCATACTAAATTATAAATTGTAAATAGATATATGGTTTATCTTGTTGCCATAGTTTAAAAACAAAACAATTTTTTACTCTAAATTTTTTCACTATTTTCAGAATAGACTGAAGAAGCCAGCTTTAACTAAGGTAGTTCAGGATAATAGCATTAGAATGAATAAAACAAATTGTTAAAAAAACTCATGTGGTGCTCTTTTCTGAAGCTTTTGCCTATCTTATAAGCAGAAAAATATATAAGAGGACCTAAATATATAAAGAAATATTGTTTTAAATCTTTTAGGTAAGAAATCAATCAGAAAAAGTAAAGTAGGGGCTCCAAAAGGTGTTTTTTTTCAGTTTACTGTCGTTAGAATTACAAATGAAAATGGTATACTTACTTGCCGATAATTTCGCATAATTCATACACGTCGTCAAAGAGCACTTCGTCCTCTGCCATTTTTCACAAATACACAGTTCACTGTCTCACAATATTTTCACTAAATTATCATAACTTCACAGCCTTCGAAACCCAAAGCAAGGGTGGTTACGCCCTTAGGTCGCTTACTTTAGGAATACATTTGGTGTTTTAGAATGTTAACAACAGCACAGGGAGTGAATAATCTACACTTTTATATGAATAGACACAAAAACTTGGTGCTGGAGAGGATTATGTGCATTCTGCAGGTAAAAATATCGTAATCGCGAAAACGTTCAATAAAATTTTGTAAAAGTCACTATGAATAGGTAATCACTTCAAGAAAGATAGGTAATAACAACACAATAGGTGCAGATTAATAAATATTAGCAAAAACTGCAGTTACTGTAAAATAAATTGATTTTCTCTAAAATATTTTTTATTTACTTTTGACATTACGAGTTGCAAAAGATTCGTCTGAAGTTAGCTACGAACAAAAATCTGTCAAAGACAGGGTTGGTCCTTGTTTCTGTGACACGGACAAGAGGCTTTAGCTAATATTGTGTTGCCATTTTATTAACGAAAAGTGTGTCCGATTTGTCAGTGTCTATTATTTTATGAGACATTCAGTAAAAAAGAAAGACAAAGTATTTACCACTGTACCTTACAGATAGAGCTAGTGCGGAGTAACAAAAGTATTGTGAATTATGTTTACTGACAGAAGAATCCGGATGCCATCTGAGGCTTTGGATAGGTAGCGATTTTTGTATTTTTTTTAAATTTTATATAAACGCCATAACAACGAGTTTCTTATTAATCGTGCATAATTTTGACATATTACAAAATTCATCATCAACATCATCATTTCAGCCATTAAACGTCTACTACTGAACACAGGCCTCCCTCCTGGATCTCCATGAGGGGTAGTTGCCATACTCACCACGCTTGGCAGGCAGGTTGGTGGGCGCAGTACGGGATGTTGATACACGGAAAGACGCTGCTGCCCATCTTCCGGAGGTATCCCTTAGCAGGCTCTTACTGCATCCACGGGCAAGAGAGGAGGGGCAACATTCTGCTGCCGGTGCCCCACGGCATATTAGGCATATTACAAAATTAGATCTTTATATAATTTTATCCTTGGATTACCGTCAGCTATAATAAGTCGTGAATGAGAAAGCGTAAAAAATAAGCCCTTATGTATGTTTCTTCATCAAAACGATTACGGCTGGTGCTTGCAAGGAAAAGCTCATTATTGCTTGGTATCTTAGTGGTAAAAATTATGCGTTTATATACATATATTTGTCGATTTAAGGGTATTTACGTCACCACCCATTCCCTCGATCGCTTGATAAATAATAAAGATAAGTAATGAGAATTAAAACAATTATGTACGAAATCTTTGCTTGATTTATAATTCAACCTACTCTTTAAAAAATTATAACATTTTACCTATTTATTTAATGAGTAAATAAAATTATACATTCTACATTAAATCTAGGATCCTAAAATTTAACACCTTAAAAATAGAATACTAAGTAAGTACCTTCAAAACATTTAATTTTACAAACTGTCACAATCAATTGCTGTTACATTGACTTTCTTTTTAAAATACGAACATCCTGGAACATTTACTCGCAACTCAGATTCTGGAACTTTTGCATTCTCGTTCTTGTTTACATTGACCACGTAACTGCAATGGTATTCCAGCTCGTATATCTCGAACGTAATTTGCTGTGAGAAATAACGAAAATAAATTTATTAGGCACAGGATTTGAAGTTAGTTAGGATGAGTCGATAATAAAAATATAATACTTTTTTACAAAAATATTGTAAGAAGTACGTAACTTAAGGTCCAATATATTATTAATAGAAAATATTCTACTAACAAAATAGTAAACAGTCATTCGTTTGTGTAATTAAATATACCCTGGCAACATTAAATTAGGCTCGAAAGATTGATAGCCGTACCTGTGCTCAGGCGAAACAATTGCGGATCAAAATGCAGCTGACTTCATTATACAACCACAAGCGGGAAAGTTTGATTTGGAATTTTATATTCCGCGTGAATTTTGCACAAAGTTAATCAAACAATTACAGCTATGATCTATGTGATTGCGTGGCTGACTGTGCTTATGTTAATTATATAATAAGTAACTCTTCACATCGCCATAATAGTGACATACAATACAAGATAGATCGATATTTTAAGGTTAGAAAACAATGTTAGACGACCTCGAGGGCTATCCGAATCACCCCCATGTAGGTATTCAGAAGTTATTTCACTAGGCGGATGGAAGTAGTTTTTACCAGAACCACCCCCATGTACCTATGTTCCGCGATTTTTCATTTTTGGAGTTATGATATTTTATAATTCTTTTAACCTTAACTAAATTAAGAAATTTAAATTTTGCACTTACCACATTTAGATTACAATTTTTAGGATGAAGCCTTATGAGCGAGTAGCGCAATGAAATTTGCAGGATAGCTACCTGATAGCTAGAACAAGTTTTTAAAAACCAAATGGTATTTTTTATTAAATGTAATTATTTTTTTTTATAAGTTCCTTATCCAGTAATATTAGTTATGGTAAGTAAATTTACCCATATAAAAAATCAAGCATTTACTTATCACAATAATTCATGTCACCATAAATAAAAATCTCATCGTACTCGGCCTTAGGTAAAAAAATTAAAAAATATCATAACTCCGAAAATACGAAAAATTGCGGAACATGGGGGTGATTCGGATAGCCCTTGAGGTCCTCTACCTCCCAGCTTTCTTTATTATATCACTACTTCTTGGGGCACCTTGTATAATACGACTTAGAACATTTTATCATGATAAAGGACTTACCTCAGTCGTTGCTGATAACTTTTTCCTCATATATTTCGGGTTTTGGCATTTAACAGTCCTCCAGTTTACGTAATATCTGAAATAATAATAAAGGTGTAGGTAGAGGGTAGGTAAGTAAGCTGCGAAATCTTTCAAGAAAATATAGTAAAGTGATTGTAGATTTTCTTAAATAACGACTCATATAAGTATCATCGTTTCAGGATAATAATTGAAGCCGGAGGTATCACACCCAACTCAGTCTGCGGGCCGAAATGCCGACTACGAAGTTATTTTTATGGTCAACTAAAAATCTTTAAAAATTCACCCATTATCTCTTTGATCCTTGATCCCATTGACGTCAAAACATTTCGCTAAGATATTTTTTAGTTCAACAACAATTGACAAAGTATTTTTATTTGGCAACTATATTTTCTGTCACCAAAGTTTACATGTTTTGTCACTAATCTGCAATACCCTATTTTTTATACCGTTATTTGTTCCTAAAATTGTAGATCTGTCACCAAAATTTAATCACTAAAACTAGTTAACCCCCTCACAAAAAACATTTATATGTTATAGTTAGTTTTACATTATGAAAGTGTGGTCAACCGAGTTTTTTTAAACCTTTCACTCCCGTATTTTCCTCCACATATCACTACATTTTTCTATATCTTGCCACGTGTATCATATGAATAAAAGTTTATAAAAAAGTACCTTCCGGTATGTTCATGAACGCTAGGCACTGGCTCCCAGGAGATTCTAGCTCTAAGCTTGTTATTGTACCACACAATCTTCTGTAACTTCAGGCCCTTAATCCTGTTTTCCTTCCTTTGTAGGAGCTCCGGAGGGACCGCTGTTAAAAGGAATTCAAAGTTTATTAAACCGGTACGTTATTTACCTACTCGCACGAGTGAGCGAAGTGAACGAACTTCATAATGGCACAATAATGCAAACCGATTGTTGCGAAGGATTTTTGCTAAGTGGGGTAGAACGTTTTTTCGTTTGATATAGGGCTTTAATTATTTTATTTGTCCGAGGATATATCGACAGGATCATCCGGCCTTAATTAAATTTATAACAATATGAGTTAATATCAATACAAACCGATTGTCGGGATTTTTCATAAATAGGGTAGTTTCGGCTTAAGGAGTTTCATGATTTTTCGGATTATGGGGTTTAATTCATGAATGTGGTAGTTTTCGGTGCTGAGACATGGCGACTTACTTAAGGAGGCAGTGCACAAAATCAGCGTTGCGCAGAGAGCCATGGAGCGCGCCATGCTCGGCATCACACTCATAGACCGGGTCCCCAACGTCAAAATTCGCGAGCGGACTAAGGTTCAGGATGTCGGCGAGCGAATAATGGGGCTCAAATGGAGTTGGGCAGGACACTTGGCCAGACGAAATGACGACAGGTGGACGAAAACGCTGACTGAATGGTGGCCGAGAGAAGGGCACAGAAAAAGGGGTCGTCCACCATCCCGATGGGTTGACGATGTTCGGAAGACCGTGGGTTGCACCTGGCTTAGAATATCTTATGACAGAGACGAATGGCAAAATCAAAGGGAGGCCTATGCCCAGCAGTGGGTCGATAAAGGCTGATGATGATGATGATGTGGTAGTTTTTAATGGCTTATTTTTATCCGAGAATAACTCTTACATCTTATGTTGATAAAATTTTGCAGGCCATCTTATCTTATTTTGATGAGATTTAGGTTAGAGATGTGGGGGATTAATCAAGTGTTAGTCCGAGGATAACTCATGCATGAATCATCTGATGTTAATATAATTTAAAACTTAAGAAAATTAAATACATCAATACAAATTTATTGACTTGGGAGTTATTAAATTCTAGATTAGTTTAATATTTGATCTATTTTTTTATTTGAAAATAACTTTACAAGTTAGGAGCTTTTCGTGGCAGTTTTCGTTATGCTGCCAAGATATGTTGGAATAATCTTTCACCTCCTATTAGAAACTCAAATACCATTTACTCTTAATTTTTTTATTAACCTATACTGTCCCACTGCTGGGCAAAGGTCTCCCCTTTCTCTCCATGCATCACGATCGATTTCTACTACCGGCCACAATTTTTCGAATGCATCCAGGTCGTCTCGCCAACTCTTTTTGGGTCTACCGCGACGTCGTTGTCCGCTTGGCACCCAATGTGTGACGAGATTGGCCCATCGTCCTGGGTGCATTCGAGTCACGTGGTGGCCTGCCCAATCCCATTTCAAGCGGGTCGTCTTGATGCCCACGTCTGCAATGCCGGTCTTTGTACGTAGGTCGGTGGTTCTTATGCGATATGTTCGTTTTACGTTGGAAGATTTGCGACTCAGTCAAAGACCAGGTCTGAGCTTCGTAGGTCAGTATGGGCAGGATACACATGTCGATAAGTTTTCGCTTTAGTGTCAGTGGAAGAGAGCCCTTCATTAAGCTGTTTCATGGACCAGAAGCTCATCCAAGCGTTTTCAATGCGACGACCGATTTCATTGTCTTGATGGTTGTTGAAATAAACTATCTGGCCCAAGTAGATATACTTATCGACATACTGTATTACCTGCCCGTGTACTTCGACTCTACGTTTTGTACTATTGGTTTTCTACCAGTTTATGGCCAGTCCCACCTCGAGACTTGCCATGCTCAGGTCTTGGAGTATTTTCGGAGCTCAGTTGCTGATGGAGCAAACAGCACGATGTCGTGGGCGAAACGTAGTTTAGAAAGTTTAAACTGTTATTGCTACCATTTATTGTGAAGTTTTAGTGTACAAACTTTCGTGAAAAAAATAACGATCACCTCCGGCTAACACTGTGTTTAGAGGTACACTGATTCCAAATGAGTAAGCTACCTTATTTTGTGTGGAAACAAAATGGCGCGGTCTCATTACGGTAAAGGCGTATCTTAATATTTAAATCTTTGACTCTACAATACTCACCATTCCCAGCGACTGTTGTGTTATAAAATATTTCTGCTTTCTCGCTGCGCAATTTCCCCAATCCAAATTGGCTTATCGTCTGCACTTGTAAGAAATACATAGAATTCGGCTGCAAGTCCTTGATCTCGATGTGGTTTTGCGTCTGTTAAAAAAATACCTCTGAATAACATTCGTGCCGAAGCTTTCAGTTTCCTGTCGATTTTAAAAGAACTGTGTTACTGAATTGAAATTATCGTGGCTTGACGTCATTTAATAAATAGATACTTATGAACATACATATAACCGGGTATTTATCGCGTAAATTACCTTTATTATTTCCCGACGTTGGTCGGTTGTGGGAACCGGCCCTAATAATTTTTATGAAGATCAAGTGAGGGTAGTTCAACAAACGCCTTCGCTTTGCTGCAGTACCTCCATCACATCAGTCTTCCCGGGACCATGCTTGGTGCAATCCAAGCGAAACGTCGGGAAATAATAAAGGTAATTTACGCGATAAATACCCGGTTATATGTATGTTAATAATGTGTTGTGATCGCGAAAGTTTAAAAAATAGATACTTATGATACGGCTTTTACCACGTACCTACTTAACTTATTATCATCTTGCTGATGTTTCGTAGACAATTTAGAGATCCGTCATGAGCACCGTTCGTGGCCGCCTCCGTGCTGTTAATAAGTTAGGAACGTGGTGTAAGCCGTATTATGTTAATTTATAAAAATAACTGTTATAATTTAAGTCTTTATTTGCTGTAAGAAACCAGTTTACCTTAGCCACGTTTTGATGGTTCACAAGCACAGAGTCGAGCTCGCCTCCAATGCCTCTCGCACGTCTACTCCAGAATACCTTGTACCGCATCACGGGCAAGTCCGACTGTGGTTCCTTCCACTCTAACTTCACTGTTACTGTGCCTGTTGCAAATAAAAAAAAATATTACGAGTAGGTATCTAATGGATTAAGATTGCATGATGGCATGGCTTCGTATCGTATGCCGCGGCAGTACAATATGTGTCCTCTTCTCCCTTGTCCGTGGATGCAGTCAGAATCTGCCAAGGAATACCTCCGGAAGATGGGCAGCAGCGTCTTTCTGTGTAACCCGCCAGCCAAGCCGTGGTGAGTATGGCAAACAACCCATCATGATCAGTACTTGTAGGTGTATGAGCCCATCTGTTTTCTATGGGGAGGCCTATGCCCAGAAGTATATTTTTATTTTTATATAGGTAGATAGGTTAGATCTTGACTTCATCCTTGCCTATGCAAGAATGTAATCGACGATGTAACGAGCTTCCCTAGAAAATGCCTATTAACTCTCTTAAACATGTTTGGGTCATAGAGATCGAAAAAAAGATTGAAAGAGATTTCTCAATTTTGGGATTTCAACTAAATGAGAATGATAGTATGCCGTTTATCTGTAGTTTCTATGGAAAAAAGGTGATAGTTCCACTATCACCTTTTTTCCTTTTTAGGCCATGTACTTCTTGCGAACACTCTTCGTAGCACAATTAGTAGAAAACCGACAAATATGCTACCTTGCGACGGTGACGAATGCTGTCAAGCTTAGACGACACAATATAGTCCTCACCGATGAGTTTCTTATCCCTGCGTTCCACCGAATCAAGTGCAGCGTTAGTATTTAGCTGAACTATCCCAGAGGTGGCTGGTAATACTCCATGTAAGATTGAAGCAGTCCAGGTGTGAATGAGCTTAATTTCGGACCACCACGACGACCTCAGAAAAAGGGGACCGCCTTACATAATAAATTAAATTCAAAATAACGAATGAACTTTTTTCAAATAGTTTTATTTAGCAGCTCTTGCACTAGTGGTCCGATTTATCCATTGATTTACCACATTAAACATCTGATTACAATCAGCACGTAACCCTCAGCAGCCTATGCATAATGCTGACCTATGTGCCTAGTCAAGCGAGCAAAATTATTCAAGAAATTCTCAAGTTACGTTATACAAACACGCCTGTAAGTATCATTTTTCAAAAACCTTTCATAAACCCTCCTTTTTGTGCCATATCCATATCGGTTATTGCGTACTAACAGTAGAAATTCAGCAAGGGGATTTAAAGGACCTAAATGGAACTTACCGACCTTAGCAATAATTCTTTCAATCGACAGTTAATTGGGTGTTCAAAGTGCCATAACATTTGTTTTGGTCATTTCGGTACAATGGTCCTACTTATATTACTCGTATAAACACGAAAGTTCTTCTGTTTGTAGAATCCAGGTGAAGGACGTAGGATTTATTTTGTTTCGTGAAATTCGGCGACAAAGTCGCGGACAGCAGATATACTTTTTTGTTGTTATTTAATTACCATTCTCCATCCTAACTGGTCGTACCCTTAGCTTCTTCGGTTTGGGCGGAGCCCTGGGTCCCCGTCTTGGGGTGAAAGGTGCATTTGGCGCGGAGAAACCCCTGGTACCCTCTGAGCTGATTGCTGCCACCCGGAAACGGTACCACCGGCCTGGCTTCAAGACTTCCTTCAGGGAGACCTTAGTCCTGAAAGAAATTTGGGGCTTGTAAATATTCAATTCGTAGGCTGGATAAAATATGACTACCCAAAGCAAATCAGTTTAAGATATCGTTTAGCGCTTTATCAGGGGCAGCCTTCATAAGTTGGCTGTCGATGATAAATAACAAGTGGAATAGAACCGACCTGCCGGTCATTATATTAAAGCTAATGCCATGGGGTGCCGGCAGTAAAAGGTGGCCGCTCCTCTCTTGGCCGTGGATACAGTTTTAATCTGCCAAGAGATACCTTCAAAAGATGGCCAGCGGGGTCTTTTCGTGTATAATGTCTCGTACTGCGCTTGCCAACCCGCTGAGGGTGGTATGGAAACGACCCCCTCATAAGGGAGGCCCATGTCCAGCAGTGGACACACCAGTACCTACATGCATGTACATGCCTATGCAGTGGAAAATGTATTTGCTATGCATGTAACCGAAGGCTAGTACATAATGCACAGAATGTAGGTACCAAACTTAAAACACGATAGTCAACCATAGGTTCATATTCATCCGACTTTATTCAACTCATTGTTGCACGTTTGCGTACAACATGAAATAAGTTTTGGTCTGTGATTATTTATACCACGTATAAAATATATGATTTATACCAAGTCAGCAACTCTTGCTTTACGGGCATGGATCATTGTTAAATAGATAAGGCTTGCTTGCCGAGTTCATACACAACCCTCTCAGTCGAGTCGACCATCTTTTCCAAAGACTTAAATCGTTAGAGGTTTTTGGACAACAGTTTTTGGTGTCAGAGCGACACCAAAAACTGTGGCATTGTCTTGTCTATAGATATGTGTTAACAAGAATGCCGACGCACGCACGTTTTGCCAATAAACCAAACTGTTTATTTTGCAATCATGTAGCACGAACTTTCGTGAAAAAATTAAACACACTACGACCGGCTAACACTGTGTTAATGAGTTAGCTCACTCATTTGGAATCACACTGATTGATTTATTTCGTGTGGAAACAAAACGGTGTGGTCTCATTACGTTAAGGGCTTATGTAACGATTAAAATTTTAGATTTTTGTATGTACTTTTATTTCTTCCTTGTATTTTAAAATCGGTTCACTGCGTTTATGAAACACGAAACTTACTTATTAGTCCTGAGCAACGAGCTCCATTCTCCGAGCCGTAACTCCTCATACTTTGGCCCCAGATGGTGCTGCTCCTCCACTACGTACAGGATCCTGCCAGGAACTGCTCTGGCCAAATCTCCTACACCATCTGACCAGCGGAGCTGCACTTTACCTCGACGCTTCTCTTTGGCTTCTTCCATGACGGGCATAGCTGGTAGACCTGGACGATTAAGTGAGTTAGTGAAATCTACAAGACGTTTCGAATTTAATGTTTCAGAGCCATTTGGAGATAACCAATTTGCAGATGATAAAAAACTACAAAAATATCTTGTTGCTTGAGAATTTCTTCCAAGGCCTCACGCCATACAAACTCCTTACAGAAAATAACTTTTTTGGCAGAGGGAAGTAAACTGTCCCCCAAATCCAATTAAAAAGTTAAGATTGCCAGGCCTACATCTAAGACTAAGACATGATTTATACCTACAGCGTCAGGATTACTCAACCTATCCTGTACGAGACTGAGTTGTTAGAAGGAGCCGTAATGGTTGAGTGAATTGAGAGGCTTGCCAAGTTATCTGCTGTTTCGTGCCTTCATACATTAATTGTAATGTTTAACGGGTTTTCTACTCACGTTAATTATACGTCGACAATAGGTTTCCAACATGTTCTGTTCCTCCCAGGGGAACTTTCATCAGGAAAAAGAGTGTTACGTGGCACTGAAGAATGAGTCGCGTAACACTCCATTACTCCATACAATGAAGCGTGTAACTCACGAGTGTTTTGAAAGTGAAATACACAACTTAGCCTTAAAACCAGTTTACCTGACAACGTCAGCAGGTCAATAGGCTCGCTGCAAGACGCCCCACATCCTTGACGGCAGCACCTCTGCACGCCATCGCACTGGGCATCTGTATTGCAAGCCTCAACGCATGCCGCTGCCCACTTAGGGCTGTCCAATAACGGACATGTCCCTGGTTTCTGTTCCTGTGCCCGACATTGCTGCCGGCATTCTTGGATCTGTAAGAAGATTAGAAGTTCATGGATAGAAGAAACCAAATAAACTCTTACTGTCAGCCCGAATCATCCCATTTTTGAGCCAAGGCCTCCCTCCACTTCTTCCAGTCACTTCGATGCCCAGCTAATTCCTCCCCATGTGTTATGGAACTGGTCTAGTTTATCGCGCCACCGTCGACGGGGCGTAATTAAACAGCAATTTGATTTATAGTGTGAGAAATAGGCAGGCCTACATACATACTCCTGCCTACATGGACTTCATCAGGAAACCGAGGAGTAAGACAAGACATTTTTAATTTTTCATTCAAAGGCGGAGTGGATATGAAAGTTTTTAGCCACTTCTATGGTATTCCAAAATAAACTCCTCCATAGGCATGCCTTAGCAGCATCTATCTTGGAGATCCCACGATCATAAAAGTTTTTATACATTTTATGTGATAGTACACACAAAAATAGTTCATATGATGGATAGTTATCTTTATACCTATTAGTGTCTGCCTCCGGAAGATGGGCAGCAGTGTCTTTCCGTGTATCAACACCCTGTACTGCACTAGCAAACCCGCCTGCCAAGCGTAGTGATTATGGCAACAACCCCTCATGATAAGTACTTGCAGCTCCATGAGGGAGGCCTATGTCAATACCTAGTGGACGTCCTATGGCTGAAATGATGATCATAATACCTTATAGGCAGATCTTATGAGAGGTAGATGGCTCTATTGAGAAATTATTAGAGCCTATAGACTAACAAACTACGAGTACATATAAGCTTAAAGGTAAGATAGTCGGCCTTACAAACGCAATTAGTATTAATTTGCTTTTGTTATCACATTCGTTCAGAATAATAGCCCCTTTAACCTTTTCTGATTCATAGCTTGTAAAGATAGACATAGACATTTATTTATTCACTACAATAACACAGAAAAAGAGCATTGAAAATAACAAAATCATAATAGACACAGATTAAAAAATAAAAATAAAAGGAGACTTAATACTAGAAATATAAAGTGTTGTGTGCTACTGCTGCGAATTGGTCTCAACTCAGCATTATGCTGCACCATCAGGGGACGGGTCAGCGCTGGTATTCTGTTGATACCGTTAAGATAACTTTATTTCGTTTAGTGCCTAGATGTAGCTGCCTGATAATTGGGAGAAAACTAGCTCATGCTTTTAATTGTTTTAACTTTTGTAATTTTCCTTTGTGTATCTTCTGTTGGTGGCTCAAATAAATAAATAGGTTACTAGCACGCATTTCTTCGGACAACCATCCATCAGTCAAGTATGTACATACAATATGCACTGGTGTACATACTGTATGTATTGTATCTAACATAAGCATTAATCCTACGCATCTGCCCATGATTAAAGCTTATCTTAGGTGAGGCTGTTATGACACCGCCATGATTGCAATAAAAAAACAAATTTAAGTATATTTTAATATGGCGCATGCATCCATATATGTAGGAGAGTATTAAAACTTCATTTAATTAAATAAGGCCAAAAGACATATTCAACGACACCTACCCCACACACGTTCGGATAAAAAAGAAAATAATAAAATTCATCTTCAAGTCTTTCAGTGTATCAACATACCGCACTTCCCTCGCTAACCCGCCTGCCAAGCGTAGCGAGTATGGCAACTACCGCCTCATGATTTTGGAGATGGAGGCCTATGTCAAGGAGTGGACTTGGACAGGAGTCCTACGGTTGAGATGATGATGATAGTCTTTTCGTAAAGCCGCAGATGCCTGTCTGCAGACAGACAGACGGACAAAGCGAACTATAACTGTATCTCTCTTTCTCCATATTGTAAAGAGGAAAGATTTGTGTGTTGTGTTTTGTATGTTTGTAACGAATAAACTCAAAAAATACTGGACTGATTTTAAAAATTCTTTCACCATTAGAATGCTACATTATCCCTGAATAACATAGGCTATATTTTATACTCGTATTCCCACGGGAACGGGAACTACGCGGGTGAAACTATGGAGTGCGGCTAAAAAAATATATAGGATTCCGTAGTACCTACAACAAGAAACCCTCACAGAAAAGAGAATAATTCTGTGGGCTCCTTTTTGTACTTTGTACTTAACCTTTAAAATAAGAAATTCAAAGAAAACAGTAATTAAAGCAAAGTTACATGAAGGTTACATATGCACGCCATCTACTAAATCGATTGTGAGAAATAGTTGAAGAAAAGTCTGTTTGTTTTACTGAGCTGCGGCGTCACTGAACTCGTGGCAAATTAAAAAGAAATACACGATTACCTTGCTTTTTGCCAAAATAAAATACAGTGAAAACTCTATAGAGGTATAACGACACTCAAGGGACTGTGCATATTTTGACTTTATAGAGAGTTGTCGTTAAAATGGAGAGAAGAAAAATCTGTACATATTAGAAAATGAAAAAGTTTATTTCAGACTAGTGCGTATAGTCTGTTATTTTCGTCTGACGTCTTTTGCTGCACCAGTAATTTTGTTGTATTTTTTTACATATTTTATTCATATTTTGCGATATTGAGGCGGGTCTTGGTGATAAAGAAAGTATGTACTTTTCCAGTAATTTTAGAGTTTGTGAGCAACTAAGAATATGATGACTTGATGACGTATAGATAATCCATGACTCCTACTTACTAACAACAGTCTACACGTGCAAGCAATCCCAATTTGTAAACAAAAGAACGGATTTATTAGAAAGTTCGGTATGTTTATGCCGACGGTCGAGTTTATTACGGGCCAGGATAAACAAAATAACGTGCACAGCTGCGCAGTTTTTACTAATTTTCGCAACATAAAAAGTACTTTTTATCATTTAATTGTAGTCGTTAATCAGAGTGGGTGTAATGCTATATAGAGGTCTACCTCTGTCTGAGTGTGTCATTTTATGGAAGACAAGCTAAGCCAACCAAAGCCTTTTTCTATGCCTATTTCGACGCCTCGTTAAATCGAGTGACGTTACATGGAGTTTACACTGTAGTTACATCTAGGTCTCTACTTTTTAATAATAAATTAATGTAAACTTGGCCTTTCACTAAATACCGGTGTACAGGCTGTTTTATAATATACTAACCGAATAGGGATGATTCTGACCACCTCAAGGAACAACTTACGAATTTCCAGGATTCGGTTTTCATTTAATAAAATTACCTCTTTGTTGAGAGTTGCCGTAGAAAAAACAAATAAAAATACTTAAAATCTTACAGATAATATAATATTTATTGGATGTAAAAAAACTAATAATGAACTCAAGATCATGCACACATCATATCAACTAACTTGTGTAAATAATTAAAAAGGAATTCTTGATCTTACATTTATGTATAGCCATATAGGTTCTTTACGAACCCAAGTTGAGGATTATACTACATTACATTTAAATTTTAAATTATCATTATGTTTTTGTAATGCTTTGTTTCTTCTATGTTATTATTTTTATTTGCACGTTATTTCTTTTTTACCTGACGCACAAATGCAACATACTCTGTACACCCCAATTGTCAATTAAATTTGTTACCTTAATTTAATGTGTTTTGTTTTACTTTCTTAAGGCTAGATTATTCCAGCGGCAAGTTTCTGAAGGAATGCGCGCGACCTACTATATAAATTCTATAAAAATTAGTTTCAAAAAATTTTAATTAGTTTTTCAGAAAAGCTAACCGTGGAATATTATTCTAAACGTCGTTGCCTATTTTCTGAGCTGTTTTTTGATAGTATAACATTGATACAACCACAAAATCAAGCAGAAACTATCCTTGCTTCATAATTTATCATTATCAGCTGAAGTTAAAAATATCGTTAAATATTCAAAATCGTTTGATAAACTATATCATATATTTTTTTCCTATAAAACAAAGGATTTTTTTTTCGTTTAAAATTTAATCAAAAATTGGCTGATTTGGAATATCTTGCCCTAATACTCGTGATGTGTAAAGTAATAACTTTATATAAACCAACTCACCTTCGATTTACTTGCCCTGCTAGTCTCAAAGCAGGTCAGGTCACATCTAGCTCTGGAAAGGCTGTTCGTCTGGTTCCGTGAGAACCTACGTGTCTTCGACAATACCAGGGGTACCGCGAGTAGAAGAACCAACGCTCGTACATACATCTTGTGTTTAATTTATGATAACTTGACGTTACGCTGCTGGGTTTTTCATCTGAAAAGTCTGGGAGTAATCATTCTTTCTCTATTATTTCTAGTGTAGTGATTATTTTTAGAACAATATTATTTTTTTAAAAGGTTATGTTGTTTAAAAACTAGACTTTTTCATCATCTCAGACGTAGGACTGCTGTCCACGTCAACTGCTAGACATAGGCGTCACTCATGGATCTCCATATTTATATAGGGGTTGTTGCTTAACCCGCCACGCTTGGCAGGCGCGCGTTGGCGAGCGCAGTACGGGATGTTGTTACACGGAAAGACGCTGCTGTCCATCTTCCCGAGGTATACCTTAGCAGATGTTGGTAAACAGAAAGTCGCTGCTTTTTCTGCCGACATTTGGCTGAGTTTAATTTTCAAAAAGGTACAGCCTTAAGTACCATATTCTTAGTGCACACTTTCAAATACTAATAAATGCCTTAATAACAATGGGCTCTTAAAAAATAACAACTATAAAAAGACACACAATGTGTGTATGTGTGCCGTGGGGTACCGGCATTAGAATTCCCATAGATGCAGTAAGAATCTGTCAAGGGATACCTCCGGAAGATAGGCAGCCCACAAGCCTGCCAAGCATGGTGAGTGGTGAACAACCACCTCATGATCGGTAGTTGAAGATTAATGAGACAGGTTTAAGTCGAGCAGTGTACTTCCTACGGCTGAAATGATGATGATATAATCTTAGATATTATGTAGGTATTTAATTTACTGAGGACGTGCTTCAATAATACTTTTACAACTAATGATTCCATTAACAATAAGATTAAAAATGCACAAAATCATTATTCAGTGTTATTTTCATTTATTCTATCTCCAACATCGCTAAATTATCGCATAGGATTTTATTAGCCAGCTATAATAGTTAAACTACTAACAAGGCTCTAATTAGCCAACAGCTAATTGGCTCTTATTGATATCTGTTCTAGGAATTTAACAGGAAATGTTGGTACTTAAATCAATAAAATACGAATCCAGCAATTAACGTGATAATTTGAGCTTTTCTCACGATGTAGGTACTTAAGAGCCAGATCTACTTAGATGCTATTTCAATTTCTGAACGTGTTATTTTAGGAACTTGTTTCCATTAAGAATGTTTGACAAAAACAGGGTCCAATCAAAACAGACCGATTCCCGCAACCAATTAAAATAATCAGGATACCTCATTCTAAAAGTCGGCTAATAATAAAAGGTAAATAACGCGATAAATACCCGGTTAAATATGTGTTAATAATACCTCTCTCCAATTCCGCGATTTCCAACCACTGCAGATCGATCGGCGATTAACAATACAAAACCAGCTCCATACATTCCATTTTCAAAGCTCCATCATCGGTTGACCGTGTCATTGACCCAACTTTTGACAGATGAAAACAAAAACAAACGCGGGTGATTCGTTCAAAATGCGCGGCGGCACTGGGAGAGTGCGCGGGCGCATAACCATCGGTTCGTGCTCTAACTTAATTAATTCCACGATGATTCCTGCCTTGAATGACGGAAGACCGCTTTTACCGAGCCGGTTTCCTAATTAAAAAGAAGTCTTCCTGGCTGTGTGCTGCTATTGTTTTAGTTTTTTCGTTTAGTTTATTGCGATATTAATGGAAGACACGCATGAATTGTACCATCTGTGGTTGTTGGAGGCAGGAAGTTCAACTAACATGCAATTAGAGAAATGCCATCTATTTCTACATTTAGGAACTCACACTAGGTATGTAGGTATTTAGAATTTGTTTTTTAACTGTGTTTAATAGTATCACTTTCAAAACATACGGTTGATTTTTGCTCAATGAATTTGCATAATCGCAACTCCTTCGTGGCTTAGTTGGCCTAATAGCCGGCTCTTAGCAAGACAAGAGGTTTGGGGGTTTGATTCCTGCCAATTTGTCACGGGCCTAGATATACGTATGTAGTATGATATGTATGTATTTACAAAAAAAAATCTATAAATCAACTTGTAACCGTAACAACTCTGGGGCTAGGTAGTGCTAAGCGAATTGTCCAGCATTATTTATTTATTAACCCTTGTTCTCTGCCATCGTCTTAAAATTCTGTGGAATATCGTAATTCGTTGGAGTAAGGTAGAGTTTATTCACATTTTGAATGTGCTTGTCTACCAAAAGACACTTTCAATTATGTTTTACGCATATCAAAGCTGCCATGGAAAAGAATGTGAGAGGGAAGGAGAAGGTGCCGCGTAACACTCCATTCCCTGATGAAAGTTCCCCTGGTAGGAACAACTGAACACGTTGGAAACCTATTTTCAACATATAATTAATGTGAGTAGAACACCCGCTTAACGTTACAATGAATAAGTGGCGTAGCTCACTGCCTGGAAAAGATGGCCGTTCTTATCGCTAACAGCATCTTTGTTTTAAAATAATTTTATTAGTCCTGTAATTCGTCTTGATTTTTTTGTACAATTAATACAGTTATAATATTAATCAATTGATTCATCTACTTACTTACGTGCTAGGTGGACTTTAGTATACAATAAATTTATATTATTTTTTATTAATACCTTCATATTTATAAGAATAATAAAATATTTATTCAGACCTTATTGATGTGTATATAACATATTCCTCCCGATTCCGTCCCAATAAATACTTACTATCAAAGTTTTTGGTACAACTTTCCATTAGTTTTTACAGAACATACGCAGACAAAGAAAGTCGTTAGTTGCTCGTCAATCAATCTAATTAAGTTCTTGAAGGGCATCCGGCGAGCTTTTGACCACAGAACAGATAAAATATAAACTGTCATTTTACTTTTGTATGTAAAAGGTCCTTTCCATTCCAAGAGCTTGAAGGCATCTTCCATTGCGGTCGTAAACAGTTTCGGAGAAATTTCGAAGAATCGCCTTCGAACTCTGTTCCTGTACTTGGACTGACATAGTGGCGTTTGTATACAAAGACTTCAACACTTCGATATACCGATGGCATCGCTGCATCGCTGGAGAGCCGTAAGCACTGCCCATGTCTCAACCGAAACGAAGGCTTTCTTATAGTCCACAAACGCGAAACATAGTGGCAAGTTATACTCTTCGGTCTTCTGTATGACTGTGATCTGATCTATGGTACTGTAGCCTTTTCAGAACCCGGCTTGTTCGGGAGGCTGGAAGTCATCGAACCTGCGATCGAGACGATTCTTGAAAACAGCTTGTAAACATGGCTCAAAATCGAGATCGGTCTGTAGTTCTTAAGCAAGGTGTTGTCACTTTTCTTAAAGAACAGTACCACCACGCTTTCATTCCATGCTTTTGGCGTTGTACCTTCGAGCAAGACGGAGTTAAAGAGCTTCTGAAGGACTTTAAGTACCGGTAATCCACCCGCTTTCAGAAGCTCCGATGTCATTCTGTCAGTTCATGGATAAAATGACATTCATGGTTTTTTCAGATTTGTAAAGCTAGCAATTTAGATATATGTAAGTTCGGGGCTCGGGGTTACGCTCGAATAAAAGTTTTTGCTTTAATATTTCGCAAACAAAACCGTTGTCGCAAAAATTGTCTTCGCAACCCCAAATGGCTTAAAATACCTATTCAACGATGGAAAAATCAAGAAAAAAAAAGATCATCCCCCACTTCACGTGTATGGGTACCTCCCATAATACCTAAATTTATTATATTTTTGTAGCGTTATGTTGGCTTTGTTATTTTATATGTCCATGAAAAATAACAGCTTTCTATGACTAATAGTCTCTTCGCAAAACCAGTGACGACGGACAGATAGACAAAGCGCATAACATTAAAGCTTTCTCGTTTTACTACGAAACCCTAAAAATTAAACACGGCTCTATCAGTGCGCTTACCATTATTTTGTTGTTCTCTGTTCATCTTTAATCAACCGGTCGTTGCATCCATCCATGTGTCAACGATTTAGGTATCATGGTCATATTTTGCGATAATTATTATGTCCTATTTTTAGCGCTGCATATCAGTAGGTCTACCATGAGTTTTGACAATCGATACTCGCTAGCGACTGTAGTTAAAAAAATGTATGAAAACTTGTACCGCGGATAGTTTTGTACTAAAATACGCAGTAAATTATACTACAGAATTTGGTACTATGAGTTACAAATCCGACAGATGTCATAGTAACGTACTATTACTACTGTAGTCGTAGTATGTCGTGGGGTGCCGGCAGTAGAATGTTATCCCTCCTCTCTTGCCCGTGGATGCAGTAAGAGCCTGCTTAGAGCTACCTCCGGAAGATGGGCAGCAGCGTCATTCCGTGTATCAACATCCCATACTGCGCTCGCCAACCCACCTGCCAAGCGTGGTGAGTATGGCAACTGCCTCTTATGGAGATCCAAGAGGGAGGCCTGTATTCAGTAGTGGACGTTTTACGGCTGAAATTAATGACTACTGTAGTAACGTCAGGCGGCGATCTAACAGTGACAACTCATGTTTGACACACATGAATTGAGTCTGAAACTGAGACATGAAGGACAAGTATTATTTTATTTCATTCAGGGGAGTGCATGAGAAGGTGGTTAGGCGCAGGGAAAACCTTACATGTCTAACTATGTCACAGGCACTGTCCCGTACAGCAAGAATCCAGTTGCTGATGCTTTAAGAATAATATAAAATAGTTGTAAAAGAGCAATCAAGCTCAAATCAAATTAAATTTCATGTTTCTCGCGTTCTCGCGAGATTCTCTTGAGAATGTGGAGCGCCCTTTAAAGTATTAGGCTTACGTAGTGTTCTTTGATACAGGTTGTGCTTAATACACTGGCCTGCAAAAGAAGATAAGTTTAATAGTTTTTAAATTCAATTTTCTCCTAAACTATTAAACTTAGAGACTTGAAATAAAACAACATTTAAAACAGTTAAAAAAGATTTTTTATATATAAGTTTCTTTTACCTTAATGTTTTTAACATAAATGAAGCATAAAAACAAAATGTAGTCATTTTCACTGAATGGCAAAAACTTAAAAAACCGAAAAAGGTGTTAGTAATCTTAAAATCACATTTTTAATAACTGGTGTTGCCTCCTCTGGCTCTGATCACAGTTTCGAGTCTGTTTGGCATACTGAAGACGAGGTTTCGAAGACGATGTTGGGGGATATTCTCACATTCTTCCATCAGGGCCTGTTTATACAAATTTACCAAACTATATTTTCTCTCATGCCCGTGGATGCAGTAAGAGCCTGCTAAGGGATACCTCCGAAAGATGGGCAGCAGGTCTTTCCGTGTGTCAGCATCCCGTACTACGCTCGCCAACCCGCCTGCCAAGCGTGGTGAGTATGGCAACTACCCCTCATGGAAATCGATGAGGGAGGCTCATCAGTAGACGTTTTATGGCTGAAATGATAATGATAAGCATAATAAGAAAGTCAACAATAATCTCATTTATTTACCTATTATTTAGTTAATTGTATTCGTTAAGCGATCTGCGGTTTTCGGCAAAGCAGATTTTTCATTAAATTTATTCATTAAATTATACCTACCTACTTGCAAAATTTATCATATTATACATTATATTTATATTATAAATTCTTCTACTGCTAGTACCTAATATAATTGAATTAGACTAAAGTTACACTTCTACACTGAAATCCCTAATTAAGCTGCTTTTTTAACCAACGTTTCATTATATTGTACTTACCTACTTGTAACGGATGTGTTTTAAGCTCTTTATCTTATTCCAAGAATAATGTACTACACTTCAAAAACCCATGAGATAACCCAGCCATTGAAATAAACCATCAAGTGCTAAGGCGGTGGCGTTCACTTATATTTGGGTTCCGCATGTGAAAACAGAATCATTTTAAGTTGAATATTATCCTATGGCCGTGGGATGCCGGCTGTAGAATGTTACCCCTCCTCTCATGCCCGTGGATGCAGTAAGAGCCTGCTAGGGGATACCTCCGGAAGATGGGCAGCAGCGTCTATCCGTGTATCAACATCCCATACTGCGCTCACCAACCCGCCTGCCAAGCGTGGTGAGTATAGCAACTACCCCTCATGGAGATCCATGAGGGAGGCCTGTGTTCAGCAGTGGACGTTTTACGGCTAAAATGATGATGATGAACGAACAATGCTGCGCACTATACAAAGCAGGTCCCAATCTATATAAGTATTGCCTCTTCCTGCGGAACACGTTACACGCGCGAATGCTCACGCTTGACCTTTTATTAGACTGCGCATACAAAACAACAACACAACCACTCAAGTACAGAAATACCGCGCTACTTGAAATATGGTTATGCCAACAACAAAAATAAATATACTTATTAGATATAATTTCTGGAACGTAGTCATAGATTGATTGGTATTTGTGGTTTAGGCTTCTGATTAAGGTATTAGGTACCTATATAGATATTGAGTTATGAAGGGACCAAAAGTGCCTCTAAGTGGTTCGGCTAAAATACGCACTGCTGCGTCCGTCCTCACCCGTTCGCTTTTACTGAACTTGGCTGGACACGCTGCCGTGTGTCTAGATATATCCAAATTATAAATAAATAGATTCAATATTTTTTTACACTATTACTACTTTTTACGCAGGCTTATATTTGTAACAGATTTGCATAAAACCTTTTTTAAATAGGTTATGATTTTTCCTGTAAATAGGTTGTTACGTTTGTCACAAATTTCTGCTGTTCTTGCATATATTTGTCCCGTGGTTTGCATTGAATTAGTAATATTCTGCGTCTCAGATGAATAGTCTATTTTTTTTTGCGGGAAGTCGATAAAAACTATGGTAGGTTTAATAATGTCTGTTAATTTAATTGCACTGTAATACAGGCACAATAATATTTATAGACAAGGTGCTAACAAATTAGTCACGGATATTTTAAGAGATAATACATTACATTTTAACAATTAACTTTTAACTGTAGTTAAAGAACCTTTGTAAATAATTTTTTGTTTTCATTTACTGAACAAAAAAAATAATTATAATTAATTTTTAAAATAATCACCCCTATTATGTACCTGTCAAGATGTTTAACACTGTCTGTCATGTCACATCAAAAGTTGTTTTTCTTAAATGTCATTATGATTCAAGTATTTTATTTGTCAACTTTATGAGACCACTTGAATGATGGTTTAAAGAGGTTATAGAATATGTCTAAAGAGGTCTCATTTAATTATCTTATTAACTGGGTGTTTTAACGTAGCAAATTTGTTTCCTAGTTTTCTCCAAAAAAACATAACAAAACCTATGATGTTTCATACATAAATGTACTCCGAGAACCAAGTACTATCAGCTGTAAAAATATCCGTGACTAATTTGTTAGCACCTTATATTAGATATGTACTTTAATGGACAATTACAAAAGGTGGGCTTAGTGTTAAAGCATTCTCTACCAGCCAAACCTGTAGTTTAGAGTGTGGTTGGCGTGCTATAATGGTACTTACTTAAAAACTAAATGAACAGATTATACTTCACAATAGAACAGCCAAGGGAAGCAAGGAGGGCAGCAAGGGAAGATGATGATGAACCTACAGGTATATTTTATCAAGAAAGTGCGCGGGTAAGTCGTTTGAAACAGTCCTTTGATTGTACCTTATTGATGTCGATAGGTAAATGATTCCAAAGTCGAACAGCCTCCATTGAAAAGGAGTCATCCCGAAAAGAAGTAATGCCAGTAATATCCAGTAATAGGTGTACTAAGCCGAAAGGGCGTGGTTCTGACCACCCCAAGGAACAACTTTAGTCATACCTACGACTTTTCAGGTATTCGGTGGTTTTAATTTATAAAAATACCAAGAAAGTTAAAACTTCAACAATTGTACGATACTGACAACCTAACCGCCAACTGATTCTACACACAGCAGTTTTTTGTTAAAAAGGAAAAAAAAATAATCCGATTACGACCTTAGCATCATCTTCCCATAACACCAACGAGTAAAATTGTTAATAAAAGTATTTAAAAAAAGAAATCCCTTCAAAACTACTTGTTTTAATGGCCCGATGCCCCCCTTTTCGGGTTAGTACGCATATTATAGTAAACTCTGTTGAGCCAAGCGGTCATTGTCTGGCTAGATTGGCACACAGTCTTGGACTTGATAGTTTATTACTTCCACACCCAAAACATACAATAAGTATAAAAGTGATTCCCATCACGTTCGTACGAAGGAGGAACTCGTAAATTCAGGGAAGGCTATTATTAAACAGCTTTTATATGAAAAACAGACTATTAGCTTTACCGGCTTATTGTTTTAATGTCGCATATTTATGAGCGAAAATGAATCAAAGAAATAGGCTCCGGTTTTATCTGAATAGGTATTATTAGTCTTTCACATACCTAACGAATTTTATAATTTCTTTATTACTAGAACCTATATGTTTCTAATATATAATATAAAACCGGTGCATATTTCTTTGACTCATTTTTCACCTCTAAATTTTATGTTAATTAAATGACGATTTTTTGTTTTGTTTGTAATAATTGAATCTACTCAAGCCGGTTAACCAACCTAATAAAAGTGATTTCAGAACCGGCTTTTAGTGTGATTGCGCCCTGTATTAGTTATGTATGATAATGATTTAACATGTACGGCTTGCGTGCACTATAATTTAGATTAAATTTCATAATAGTTTGACAGAATGTCTAAACTAATTATAAGTATTATTATTTCTTATACATAAATTTCTTATTAGTAATACAGATACACAGTGTACATAACATATGCTTAGAAACGGCATGGTGACAGAATTTCATGGTGACGGGATAATTATGCAAATTCAAATTTTATTTATTCCGTCAAATATATAATAAAAATGGGAGCCCCCTATTTTTTATTCTGTTTTTAGTATTTGTTGTGTGAAATATATCATCTGTCAAAATTTCAACAGTCTAGCTAACACTGTTCATATGTTACAGCCTGGTGACAGACAGACACACATACGTACAGCGGAGTCTTAGTGGAGTTATTGACGAGCAGTTTTTTTCTTTTATAATTTTTTCAAAAATACTTAGATAAAAAGCATTTTTGGAAGCGGCTCGTGGCGTCATAGCATCACATCTGACATTACAATTTGATACAATCCGTGACACGACCGGCGTTTTGACTCAATGTCGTTATTTTGCGTTTTTATAAAAAAACTAGCTTTTGCCCGCGACTTCGTCCGCGTGGCTCTGCGTGAAAAAGGGGATTTTACGTTTTATGACTTAAACGTAAAATCCCCTTTTTCACGCAGAGCCACTTTGAACCGAAAATATAAATCCCATTTATTCCCTATCCCGTGGAAATTTCAAAAAATCCCTTCTTAGTGCACCTCTTGGATACTCAAGGTATACATATGTGTGCCAAATTTCAAGTCTATAGGTCCAGTGGTTTAGGCTGTGCATTGATATATCAGTCAGTCAGGACTTTGAATTTTATATAAATAGATAATAATACAAATCGGCGAAGTGCAAGTCGGTCTCGCGCACGAAGGGTACCGTACCATTATTTTCATTCTATTATTTATTTTTAAAATGAATATACAACAACATATTCTGTGAATACTTCAAGCGTCAAGCTGTTGCCGTTATCGAGCAAGGAACGGCAAAAACACGTTTGTTGTATAATATTAAATTAAATATTTATTTTATTCTGTTTTCAGTATTTGTTGATATAGTGCACAGAACACTAATATCCTACGGAATATAGTGGCAACAGAAATATATCATCTGTGAAAATTTCATCTGTCTGGCTATCACAGTTTATGAGATACATCCTGGTGACAGTCAGACAGACAGACAGACGGTCTTAGTAATATGGTCCTGTTTTTACCCTTTTGGTACGGAAAAATACGTGTCTAATGTTTTCTGATAATCTACATCTCAAACTAAATTTAAATTGAGTCTACTTAGCCTACTAAATAGGCATTTCACAACGTCCTACGCTATTTAGCCAAACTCCTAGACTAGGCGTAGGGAAATGTGGAACTGCATACTAAAGTTGCACGCCATAATTTTTATGTCTTCAGGTTTCAGAAAAAAAAACACGTAAACACGCGTTCTTATTTACGCAGTGTTCTTTATTGTACATACACAGTAATAAAATCAATTTGCAAATAAAATTGATGTAAGTACTTTGAAAATAATGTAAGTCGCCGTGGGGTGCCGGCAGTAGAATGATACCCCTCCTCTCATGCCTATGGATGCAGTAAGAGCCTGCTAAGGGATACCTCTGGAAGATGGGCAGCAGCGTCTATCCGTGTATCAACATCCCATACTGCGCTCACCAACCCGCCTGTCAAGCGTGGTGAGAATGGCAACTACCCCTCATGTAGATCCATGAGGGAGGCCTGTGTTCATCAGTGGACGTTTTATGGCTGAAATGATGAAGTACTTACATAGGCGAGCTTAACCCTTATACGAGTTCTCTTACAACAAACCTTTGAGGCAAGCGAAAGCTGATTTTAGGAGTATGTTGGTGAAAATTTTGCTAAATTTCTTTTGGATATGTTTTATTTACTTTATCAAACATTTTATACTTGCTCAATTTATTCATATTTTTCATATTTCATTTATTGCTTACATGTACACATTAATTTATACAGCTTGGATCTTATAACTAGCCTTAAGTAAATACATGCACCCTGCAAGGGCACTGTAATTTTGTGTTTGGGCCTATACCTACATTTAACTATTCTACATTTAATGTTTCTTACCATCTATCCGTTTAATTGTAAATGCACAACCAAAAACATAGGCTTGCCAAAGTTTGTATGCTGTTTTTGTAAATTGTGTGCAATGAATAGTTAAAAAAAGTAAGTAAGTAAATAAAAAATTTGAGAGTGATTATCAAAATCAGCCAGGCATTGTTAATACTAGGCAAACCCTATCTGCTTTACCATACTCTACTTCACTTCCATGTTCCTATCATACCTTATTGTATCATATAATTATCACTCCGTATAAGATAAACTCGAATTTAGTCTACCAGGGGCGCCATTTTTTATCTACGTCGCCTACCTGCGCCTACCTGTATTAGGACAGCATGACCTTTTTAACCATGGTTGGTATGGTAGAGCAGCAGGAGACTCGGTTTTCTTTATTTTATATTATAAGCAGGAAGACGAGCGGACTGGCCACCTAATGGGGAGTGGTCACCGTCCCCTATGGACATTTGGACTATGGACAGGCGAAGATGCCGGCTTTTGCGGAGGGAGAATACCCGCCTTTGAAAGGACCTCTATCGTAGCTCCGAGGAAATGCCGAAGATGGGAATTCGTTCCACAGCTTGACCAATTCTTCTTGAATCGGAGTATTCATCATAAGAAATTAACAGACATGTATAAGAACCACCCCTAGATAAGCTGTTTTCGAATAATTAAATCGTATCCAAATCGGTTTACCTTTCAAGTGTTACGATGCCATAAACACACACACACGCACACACACATACTTACACATACACACACACACACACACACACGAACACATAGTGGTCTACTTTATAACATCCCTCTTATTGCGTCGGGGGTTAAACAAAGTGCCCCTTTTGCTCTACCATCTAAAATAAAAAATTTACATAGGTACACGATTAATTTTAATAATTTCTTTAGGCGCTATATGTTTTTGCTCTTAAAATTAATACAGGCATTTATGAGCCTTAATTTATTTGATAAATTATCAGTATGTTTAACGTCAGAATGTAAGACAGAATTAAAAAAATGGTTCCTAGACACAATTAATTCGCACCTGGATGAAACTAGACACCGTCATAGTTTGTGGAAGGATGACAAGTTTAAGTTAAAACAATGCGTGTGAGTACCTTACTACCTAGATCCCTATCCTAGGGACTAAAACTATCTAGCGTGCAAATACCTACAATTCCGGCAAGACGATGCGGGGTGCCAGCATTAGTATGTTTTCCCTCCTCTCTTTCCCGTGGAGGCAGTATGTATCTGCCAAGCGATACCTCTGGAAGATGAGCAGCTTCGCCTTTCCGTGTATAAACCGGTACCGCGCTCGCCAACCCGCCTGCCGAGCGAGTATGGCAACAACCTCCTTATGATCTTGGACATCCATAAGGGGGACAGAGTCCTAAGGTGAAGATAATGATGATGATGATGAGTCCGGCGAGAATTAGAAATCAGTTGTCACCTTACTTAAAACACCGAATTTTAGCAGTTCTTTCGTCATCGTTTGAAGTAGCAGGAACAATTGAAATGATGCAATTATAATTTATGTTTTCGTACACATAGGCGTGTGCAATTCAACATATCCTTTGGAAGTAATGAGTATTTCTTAAGGAATCAGTAGTGCACTGCGCAGTAAAATTTAAGACATTAATCGTTTTATTTTGCGCACGCGCATGACGACCTCCATGGCTCAGTTGGTAAATAGACAAACTTTAACTTGAGTATTTAGTAGAAAAAGTTTTAATTGGCTTCTTATAGGCTTAACTGGATTAGAATACGTCGATGTAACTTTATTTCAGTGCACTTTATAAGATCTGATTATGTATAGTTCTTGAATTTTTTAGGATTTGTTTTTTAATCCTATTAGCCTATCTAGTCTCATAGCTGGGAAAAAGTTTCCTGAAAAGCCTTCCCACTTAGCCATAAAGTCACCATGCGAACGCGCTGTGAAAACTAAATGAATAGGTTTCATTTAAAAAAAAACAATCACATTCGTAATAATTTATTTTCGGTAATGTCGGAATGCCTCTAACTATAAACTAGAGCTACTTACATTAAAAAATGGTATTGGATCCAAACATGGCAAACGGCGTCCATAACAGTACTAAAATTAAAAAAAACCTTAAATGTATTGTATCCGATAATGATTAGAAACATAACAAAAGCAAACATAGGATATAAATAGGAACCTTGCATGAACCTTGGCATAAAAGGGTGAAAACTTAGTGAAACGTTTTTAACCTTCACAAATGAACCGTTTTCGGTAAAAATGAAAGAAGTATTTTGTACTGAACCTGATGGAGCAGATGGAGCCTGCAAGCGGAGAAGGCAAGTTTGTGATTAATCACAATTGCAGTCATTGTCAAATTGTGTTTCCTAGCAGTACAAGAAAACTAACGACATCATAAGGTTCGAGGAAACTATTTTGAAGTTTTTACTTTTTAATGAAAACGCCTCATTTACGTGCTACTAAAAAATCGTGCTTTTAGCACGTCAGCACATGTACCATGTAAATTTTTGGTGGATTGATTATGGCATAATATGTAACGCGGCATCTGAAAGCTAGAGCTTTGGCATCTTCAGTATTCTGTGACCGAATAGTGAGGACGCTTATTGTTATCGTCTGATCGGGTCCGAGTTCCCCCAGAATCTAACATTTTGAGTAAATTTTTCATTGTGAACGAGATTTCTGCAAACAAAAGTAGAATAGCAAACTCTGTGTAGACCAGAAAGTAAGCAAAACTGTTTTCTTGACTTTATAATAAATTATTATTATTATTATTTAGCCTCCACTGTCCCACTGCAGGGCAAAGGCCTCCCTTCCCTTCTTCCACTCTTCGCGATTTAACGCTGTGACAGGCCACGTGCTCATATGAGTGTCCAGCTCATCCCGCCATCTCCTCCTTATAATAAATACACAACTAATATTTTTGATCACCTTCAACAGGATGAGAAAAAACCGAGGAATATTGTCCCAAAATCTAAACAGTCTACTGTTTTATACTTAAGATAAAACAAAAGACGTTTTCCTGTAAAATTTTGGTTTTACATAGAGCCAAGCTATTGCTTGGCAAATAATGTATGTAATAATCTATATGTAAGGCTGATTTTTTGCGCGAGTTTTCATGATTTTCAGTCTAAAGGCCACTGAGTAAAAGCTGATTGTCAAGAAAACATTTCTCTTAGATATTATAAGGTATTCTATATCCGCGATGTTAATTTTCACAATAAAACTGTTATATAAGGAGCAGGCACCTAACGCAAGCAGTTAATGTGCTGATAAGACTGACTCAAATCACACTCTTTAGGCTAATATTAAGGGAATAAAACAATACAGGAGTATAACTATACAGGATATATAAACAGGAGCAGGTTGTGGCAGCAAGGGCTGTCGCGGTAGTAGCTTCTGCCACTGCCGTGGTTGACGCTACCGATGTCGTCGTTATCATTGTTAATGACATTCTGACACTTATGAAACGCTATCCTGATCAATCCTCAGGTCACAAAGAAGATAGCAAAATTATAAATGTATAGGCAGCAGAATCTGCCGCGGTGGTAGCTCTTGCCGCTACCGGTGTTGACGCTGCCGATATCGGTGTAGTTGTTAATGACGTTCTGACACTGATGGAACTGTCTGCTGATCACTCTTTAGGTCAAAGTAAAAAGAACACAACTATAGATATTTAAGCAGGTGGAGCAGCTGGAGCAGCAGGAGCAGCAGGAGCAGCAGGAGCCGCAGGAGCCGCAGGAGCCCCAGGTGCAGCAGTAGTGGCAGCTGGGGCAGCCCCTGCCGCGGTGGTTGACGCTGCCGACGTCGTCGTTGTTGTCGTTGAAGTAGTGACACTGACAGGTTTGTCAGCTGATCCGCTGGCGTTCATTTGATCCGCTGGCACTGGGACCACTATCATCGTGTTCTTATTTACGGTGACGTTGTATGACATGTTCGGGATGCTTGCTGAAATGATACAATTTACTGAATCACATAACATTTTGACAAAATATAAAAAAAAAACATGGGCAGATGATATTTATAAATTCGTAGGTAAAAGTGAATCTGTCTAGCACAGGAAGCCAGCAGTAGTTGAAGTCGAGCTGGTGATGATAACGTTGATATAAAAAATAATGTGTGTAATAATCTATATAGACTCTTAAGAAATGTATGTTCTAAAATCATTTTTTTTTGTTTTAATGTTTATTAAGAAATACTTAGTCACGGCTTTATAAAATCGTCCCAAAAAGAGTAACCAAAAAGACAAAGGAGCTTTGATTGATTAGATTCTGATGCGACCAATCTTATCTGACTTGGAAAAAGTGTATGCTATCGGATTAGATTTTACTACTGAGGATAGGTATTGATTTGCTGACTTACTTCTAAGACAACTTCCATCAACAGCTCAAAGTGAAGTATAGAGGCATCTATTTGAAAGGCTCCCAATGAGCTATTTAAAAACCAGTCCCTTCAAAGGTGTCCAATTCGACCCTTCGCTGCTACTGTAGTCTAACAAAGAGTACTACTGCCACAAGTTTCGCAGGGTATTTAAAACCAAGTTTGGTCTAGCGAGCTGTATCAGGGCTATCGATACTTGACCTTTCCTAAAGCCGGAAGTGCTCTAACGGCTAAGCTACGAAATCTATGGCGGGTCTAGTCGAAATCCTTAATAAGATCAAATTATCGGTTGACCACCGATTAGACGACGATTGATCTTAACATGCCGAAAACATTTTTTTTTATTTCCTTAAAATTTTCTACCTAAGTTTAGTTAAATATCTTCATCATCATCTCAGCTGCAAGACTGCTGTCCAAGTCCACTGTTGGATGTAGTTCTACCTCATGGATCTCCAAGGACATGAGGGGCTTTTGCCATGCTCGCCACACTTGGCAGGCGGTTTGGCGAGCGCATTACGGGATGTTGATACACGGAAAGACGTTGCTGCCCATACTCCCCATCTATCCCTTGGCAGATTCTTACTGCATCCACGGGCAAGAGAGAAGAGGCAACTTTCCACTGCCGGGACCGCATATAACAAACATTTTGTTAAATACTTACGCAGTATGATACTTGTGCGGGTGTTATTACGCCGCCTAGGTCTGGTTTCACCGAAAATGTCCCACCAAGGATAGTCATCTTCAGACGAGCTGGTTGAGGCAGATACGTCATCGTCATCGCAGAACAAGTCACACCATACTGAGCCGAATATGGGCTGAAAAAGGTTAACAATAATATTAAGGGTTTGCTGAGGAGCTGGACGTAGAATTATGAAGAGGTTAAAATGTTTATTTTACTAACTGTTTTCTTTCGTGTATTTAGTTGTCTTTGATAAGCTGTATGAATGTGGTATAAAAAATAATCATTCGCGCATTTATTTTGAATGGAATCCTTTAAAATATTTGACTATTAGTTTAATGATCTAACTCGGTTCAGGAATACATACCCTGATCTGTTATTCGATTCTATGCTACTCACTATAAGACAAGATTACATTATTCGTAATAAATAATTTGATAAACACAAAGTCAATAAGTATTTACTCAATAGATACATTTGAATACATCAGAATTTATTTTTTTGCACAGCTTCGGATCATTTAAGTAAGGCCCTTGGATCTATTATAGATGATTTATACAGCGTCAGCAACTGGCAATCATGCTGTACGGGACGCTGCAGTGCCTGGGACATTGTTAGATGGATTAGGCTTGCCCAGCACCTATACCATCCTCTCAGCTTAGTCAGCTATTATTCAGAGGAAAGAACGGGTCAATACGTCTGAAGCTAACTAAGCCGCGGGTTTCCTCACGATGTTTCCTTCACCGTTAAAGCACGTGTTAAGTGTGCACATAATTTTTTCAAGAAAGAAAAATCCATTGGTGCACGGCCGGTATCGAACCCACGACTTTCGGATTGAAAGTCGGGCGTACATACCACTCGGCCAACACGGCTTTCGGATCATTAGTCGCAATGTATTAGTATTTCTAATCTACTTTAATATATTTGCCTCAACCCAATTACAGAAAAGAGAAGCTTTTTCTTAATCAATCAAGAGGATGTGATTTGCTTATATAAATACAAGAAATACAAATAAATTGCACATCCCTAAATTAAGACTCCAGAAAGTAAATACATAATATATACGAAACTGTGTGCGCTTCTTTAATAAGTTTCGATATTGACCTTTGGCCGAGTGTTGCTCGGTTCAACCACGATAAGAAATAATGTCATCCATCATGCAATATCCAAAGTATCCAATATCCTTGCAAATATTAAATTGAGCATCATACTAAGACAGAAATTGTAAAAAGGAATAGAAGTGAAAGAGTGAGGTTTCTCGTTCGCTTCTTTCCCTCTCTTAGAAAAAAGTTATCTGAAGCAAACGAATTTAATTATGTGCTTTATTCAATTTAAATGTGTCTTGTTCTCCTTATGTAAATTGACTAATCTAAGTAGCGTTTTGCTCTACTGAATAAACACTTATTGACTTTGACTTTATCTCCTTATTAAGCCACATAAAACCGATAAAAAAAGTCTAGGCCTTAGTAGTAGATGATATAACTGGTATATTCATGTTCGGGACGCTGCAGTGCCAAGAGCATTTTTCAATGGATTAAGACATGCCTAGCACCTTTAACGTCCTCTCAGCTTACTCAACTATTAGTCAGAGGAAATAACAGGTCAATAAGTCTGAAGCTCACTAAGCCGCGGGCTTATCGATATTTTCCTTTACCGTTATAGCATGTGATAAACGTGCACATAATATTTTTATAAGGGTAAAATTCATTGGCAGGGCCGGTATCGACCCTAACGGCTTTCGGGTTGAAAGTCGGGGGTACATAGGTATGTACCATTAGGCCAACACGGCTAAAAAGTCTAGTCTGTTAGAAATTACATCTAGGAAAAAACACGTACTTTTGCTAACATTCTCACTAATAATCCCACTAATGATGGAGGTTTGTTCCCTCTTCACGCAAAAACTAGGCTACAGATTGAGCTGAAACTTTGCACATGTATGACCAAGCCCAGTATTAACACATAGGCTACTTTTTATTCGAGTACAACACATGCGGAGCGGCGGGCAGAAGCCAGTAACCTAAAATATTTCGAAACCTCCAATATCAAAAGTATAATATCTTGATTCGCATAAAACTTTGTTAACAGATGTGGATATAGAGGTATATCATTTATTTAAATTTTAACACATAAAAAATTGTGCAAGGAGTACTTTTTATTACCAGTCATCCTGGGAATGCGAAAATACGGTCTGGCGTGTCTATTGAAGCATCTTTTGCTAGGAATTCCGGGATATTCGCAATAAAATAAACTAAAATAACACTAATAGAATACCCACCTTTCCTGCAATACGATCGACGCTTACAATCAACACAAAAACCAAACACAAGCGTACCACCGTCATGTTTCAGAATAAAATTGGACTGTCATGAAAAACAGGCAGTAAGTTCCTTTCATACTTATAGCCAAGGCTTTTGCGTAACGTCTGAATTATTACCTATTGGAACAGATTAGGTACGGTGGATCCTTTCAAATGTTAACAAATTGCTAAATAAATGTGAGGCCTTTTACATCTAGTTTAGCTGATTTATACCTACAGTATCTTCAACTGGTATTCATGCTATTCTGGACACTGCAGGGACATTCTAAGATGGCTTGCGCTAATTTCCTATCTGAGAGCTCTCTGTTTAGTGATTAGTCGGCTTTTACTCAGAAGAAAGAGCTGGTCAATACGTCAGAAGCTGACTATGCTGTGGATTTTCTCTCAATGTATTCCTTCACCGAAAAAACCCGTCATAATTATGTTCAACATTAAACAAAATAGTTGAAGAATGGCCGGTATCGAACCAAACCTGTACAGTTTTTCGAATAAACCTTTGCTGCTCATGGTCTCCAAATGCATTGAGAAACAGTCAGAAACAAGAAAATAATTTGCAAAAAACAAAAATTCGTCCCACGGCGGGAATCGAACTCGCAACATTTGTCTCAGCCGTGTTTCTGTCAGCTTGACGATACCAATGTCAAACCACTAATAAGGTAAATTTTCAGATACGGCAGGGTGATTACGTATCTCACGACAGGTCTTGCAACAGGCAATTGACAGCAATATTGCTGTCAAAAGTCAATGCCTTGCTGTTCTTTATTACAAAATTTTCTGAAAAAATGGCCGCTAGCATGGCTAGCCAAATGACTTATTTATAAATTAACTTGACATTGGCGGAATTGTGTTAAACCAAACACAAAAAGCCATAAAATAAAAAGACAAGACAAGACAAGACAAAATTGACATTTGACAGCAATATTGCTGTCAATTGCCTGTTGCAAAAACGGTCACGAGATACGTAATCACCCTGCGGGTTTCTACCCCAGCAGGCCTGCAGGCCTAGCATGGGCTGGGGAGAAAACTTTTGTCCACCGGTTATTTCCACTGACAAGGGATAAAATTATTTTATCCACCTGCCAAAGCACGGCAACAGGGGGAAAGAGAATTATATAACTTTTTGACATTAGACGTGGATACTCACCCTCCGCCTATAATTTCGGGGCCAAGCGTTTCCCCTGGTTTGTCTACCGTGAATAGTTTATCCACCCATGTCGCCATGCTCGGAGGGTGGACAAAATTGACAGAGGGGAATAGTATTTTGTCTTCTCCCCGTGGATAAAATATCTCCGGCCATGCTAGCCCTGCTGCAAACGTAACAAGATGAAAGATTTACCGAAATTTATCAAAGTAATGCGGAGAGCCGATGAAACTCAGCAGTTTGTCAATGCGTCACAACTTGACGCGATATTCCCCTCGGGGAATTCGTCTTCGTGAAAATAATTTAGCACCTGTCTCACCAATTCGAGCAATTTCCGTAAACAGGCCGAGTAAAATAAGAAAAGTGTGTCTAGTCCTACCGATCTTGAGTATGGTATAAAATTTTAAATATTATAAACTTATGGCGTAACTGCCTTTCCATGACGACGTTTCAAAGGTATTACGCGATAAATTCCCGTGTTCATTTGCAGCCTTGTAAAGTGTTGTGTTAGCGAAAACTTAGACAAAATATCAAACTTTCTCATTCTGCGCATCTTCCGAAGGTATCCCTTGGCAGATTCTTACTGCATCCACGGGCAAGAGAGGAGAGGCAAAATTCTACTGCCAGCACCCCACAACAAAAAAACTATTCTGAATAAAATCCTTTATATAACTAGTGGTTTGGTGGGTGTGGTTTCACATCTTTCGATATCGCGTAAACTTTTCAACATTGAACAGTTTCGATGCCCATCTGGGCATTTTGCGTCAGTTTTAGATCACCAAATCCTCCTTTCTGAATGCAAATACTTGACTTTTTGTATAAAATACTAAAAAAGCTATAATGTATCCAGGGAGTTGCTTCGACTACTCGTGAATCCCACTATCATAACTGAGTTATGAAAAAAAATGGTATCTAGTCGAACCAAAGAGTTGTCCGAATCGGTTCATATACGACGGAGTTACATAAAAATGTGGAGACTTGAGTACCTACTCCTCTTTTGAAGTCAGTTAAAAAGGCATTTACGTAAACGTGTAAATTCTTATTCACGGAATTTCCTAGGAATCTATTGTAGAACATCGAAATTTACTGTATTACAGAGTAAGAACGCCTCTTACAGCAGCGCCAGAAACTGGTATTCAAGCTGTAGGTACGCTGCAGGCAGCGCCTGAGACATTGTTAGATGGCTTGCCCAGCACCTATACCATCTTTCTAGTTTAGTCGACTAATCATCACAGCCGTGGGACTCCTGTTCACGTCCACTGCTGGACATAGGCCTCCCTCATACATCTCCAAGATGAGGGGATTGTTGCCATACTCGCCATGCTTGGCAGGCGGGTTGGAAAGCGCAGTGTGGGATGTTGATTCACAGAAAAAAGCTGCTGCCCATCTTCCGGAGTAGAGCAGACACTTAGCAGATTCTTACTGCATCTACAGGCAGGAGAGGAGAGGCCACATTTTAATGCCGGCACCTCACGGCGACTTAGTCGACTAATAGTCAGAGGAACAAGCAAGTCAATACGTCTAAAGCTGACTAAACTGTGGGTTTTCATACAATATTATTTCTTCACTGTATCACATACTCAAGTCTAAATATACGAATAACATCTATATATATAAAATTCAAAGTCCTGACTGACTCACTGACTGACTGACTGATATATCAACGCACAGCCTAAACCACTGGACCTAAAGACTTGAAATTTGGCACACTTATACCTTGAGTATCTTAGAGGTGCACTAAGAAGGGATTTTTGAAATTCCCATGGGATAGGGAATAAATGGGATTTATATTTTCGAATCAAAGTAGCTCTGCGTGAAAAAGGGGGTTTTACATTTTATGACTTCCACGCGGACGAAGTCGCGGGCGCTAGTAATGTATACAATGTTTTATCATGCTAATACTCGCCTTCAATGACGGAATCATTACGTTCCACATGAGTTGATACTCCAATGCTGTTCGGCATTCGTTGACTTTGGACACGGTCAAGTTTGAAGAAGTCTACTAATGGGTCTACTAATATGCTTGAAAAATTATAACTATACTTCAGCCGATTCGATATGTAGGTACTGAAGGTTTTTCAGCAAAAATAAAACCGGCCAAGAGCGAGTCGGACTCGCGCACCGAGGGTTCAATCATCAATATATATAAAACTCTTCCGTTACTGACTGAGTGACTGACAGACAACGCACAGCCTAAACCACTGGACCAAGAGACTTGAAATTTGGCACACAATATACCTTTAGTATCCTAGAGGTGCACTAAGAAGGGATTTTTCGAAATTCCCACGGGAACGGGAACTACGCGGCTGAAACTGCGGGGTGTGGCTAGAACAATATATGATAAGGGCGGTTTATATTTGTTGGAGAACCTTGACAGCGTCATCTCTTGTCTGATAGCGGAACTGATGTAGATTTCTTACACTTTTGATGATTTTTAAAAAACTATGCAAATTAGAGAGTTTGCTATAATTTTCCTGTAATCTTTACATACACTCCTACTAGCAATAAACGTTTTAGGATGTATCTCTGCAAACTTTTAAAAGATATGGAGGGGAGCGCTATTTTTTTCAACGTTTTTGTAAACAAGGTAAAAACGATACGGCTTAAAGGCGAACTAAAAACTGTTTATCAATGTGAAAATTAATACCTTTCTTATAATTCCCTACATGACCTAGTAACTTTACTTACTATTTGATGCCATAAGGGTTCCTTTTTACCATTTTAGTCCGGAACCCTAACAATCTAAGTAAATAACGAAATCTAAAATGTTGCTGAAAATAACAAAACCGCTATAAGTATATGCTTATGCCCCTAATTAGGGCATACTAATTATATAGACATGTTTAGCTGCAATATTTGAAGAGTTCCCTCGTTTCCTCAAGGATCCCATCATCAGAACTGTTTTAAATAAAATAGGACAAGTCAATGGGACAGTACAGACGACTTGAGAATCTATTTTAAAGTCGGTTAACCCTTTTTTAACCAACTTTAAAATAGGATCGATTTGGTTTTCACAAGAGCCATTCCAGTACCTACTCAAACCACTGCAAAGTCCTTGAAATGTTAGTTGTAATTGATACCAATGAAATCAATTATAATAACATCAAGTTCAACATCCTTGTATTGCATGCATTGGAAACAGTTATCTTCACCTATAATCATCAGATTCGTAGGACTGCTGTTTAAATTCACTGCGGAACATATACCTCCCTCATGGATCTCATGAGAGGGAATGTTGCCATATTCACCACGCTTCGCACCCTGGCGCAGTACGAGATGTTGATACGCTGAAAGACGCTGCTGCCCAACTACCGAAGGTATGCCTTAGCATGTTCTTACTGCATCCACGGGCAAGAGAGGAAGGGCAACATTTGACTGCCGGCACCCCACGGCGAGACACATCTCATTACACAAGGGGTAGAGTACGCACTCTTCTTGTGTACTCATGTGTAATGAGTATGATTGGAATTATTTGAAACTAGCTTCTGCCCGGAGCTTCACACGCGTTGTACCCGGATAAAAACACAACACAAAATCTCCTTTGTAATATTTAATGATTATTATAATTGAAATTGCCTGCTACAAAAGATCGACAATAACTCTATGGTATTATTAATTTTAAAGCTAATGTCCAAAAGCGACTTTATAGCTGACTCCGGGTCTCTTCGGGATCTTACTGCCGACTTCTACCAGAACCGGGGAGTTTTCAGTCCTGAAGGTCTTGGTAGAACAGTCATCGTGGGATATAGGAAATACGTAGTTGACATCCACTTCGAATCTGAGGACATAAAACAGTTATCAAGAATACACGACATCAATAAATAAATAATGCTGGACAATCACACAGCATCATCTAGCGCCGAGCTATGCAGAGCTTGTGTTATGGATACTAGATGACTGATATACTTAATAAACTAGAGAGATATGTTTTATTACATATAGAAAAACACCCAGATACTACTGTTAACTTCTATAACCAAGAAATTCATTGATTCTGGCGTGACTTGCGGAAATCCATTAAAATATCTTAATGAACAACAAATATTTAATGTCAAATCCGCTAACTTATGTATGTCTAATGAGCGCAAAAATAATCGTTACGTGTTTCGGCTCTCCGCAATGCAACTCAGGAGAAATCGGTTCCCCGTTCGTCACGAACTAGAAACAACAAATACGCAGAGGTAGTTGTCCAATAACGAATAACACCATCCCTCCCTGGACGTGTTGCCTCTTCGACCCCCGAACAGAAAGTTAAAGTGACTTTTATGTTCATTTTAAAGTCGATATTCCATAACCAAACCAACAGTTTTTATAAGTAAAAAACTAACGCAACCATATAAAAAATTAATGTCTTATCGCGTGTTAACGCAAGGTAACGTTAATCGTTAATCCATTAGATTAACGATTAATGTTAACTTATGTTAAATCTTCCGAAATTAATAGAATGAAAATTCCGAAACGGATTAGCGATTAACGAAGTTAACTATTTGATTGACGGTGCCCAGCTATGCCTATTGGTGATCAGATCATATTTTTTCTCATACCTTAAAGTTGTTTGTATGGACGTTTGTTACCCCTTCCCTTCAAGGTTCCCTTTACCTTAAAAACTATAGAACAGATCAAGCTGACACTTTTCACATTTAAAAATTAACAAGTTCAGTAATATGACACGACTTGCTGTCCCACGCAATTTCGTCTGCGTCACATTATGTCAGAGAGACAGTGGGTCGTTTGATGAAAATGCGCGTAAGGCAAAACTGTGGAATATTCTTAAATATTCCTCGATTTTTTTTCTTTAATTAATTCGGACCAGAAGTATTCTCAGTATTAGCGCGTTCAACCAAACAAACAAACTCTTCAGCTCTATAATGTAAATTCAACCAAATTGAAGCTTTGTGTGATTCACTTTTAAGTGTACATGGATTAATTTTGTTGCTTAATCCGAAAAGTAAGGCAAAAATTAACCGTGTATTAACGCTTTGCTATTTTGTGGTGTAAATGTCTGTTTGCGCAACTACAAGTAACCTCTATAGTTACAATCTGCTTTGTTTTAGTTTAAACTTATCTCCAGTCTCCCAGTTTCTAGGTCAGGAGAACAATTAGTCAGTGTCCATTGTTTGTCCCTGTCGTTATTATAATCTGCTGTTGGATTTTCCAGCAGTTTCCCTACTTTAGGCGTCATTTGTGATATTTCGTAGCTACTTACTATTTGGCTTTTTCTTAGGAATATTCTTCTCAACATTGTACAAATATGTAAGTAAATAATTGTGGTTACAGAAATATACAAAATGTGTCAGATAATTTTAATTGTCTTGTCTGTCTTGGAACTTAGCTGAGAGGAGAGGATGCAGGAGATAGGCAAGCCTAATCCATCGAATAACGTCCCAGGCACAGCAGCGTACCGTGCATTTACCAGGATGAATAGGTACCAGTTGCTGTCGTTTAAATATCTATACAATAGATGTGAAAAGCCAATCTTTGACCCACAAAAGGTGATTAAAAATAAGACCACATCAATAATTTTTGCCAACTAAGAAATAATTTTTCGACATTATTTTTTCAGCTGTTGTTTCTTGCCGATTTGAATAAGCAGCTCCTCAAAGAGTCTGTATTCGTATGCAAATTCTTATAATGGACGCAAGGTTTTATCATATGTATTGTTTCGCTTGGTTGTAATAGGTAAGCCTCACTTTCCACTTCATTTCGTCTTTATACAACGGGAACTCAAAATATTTTGGGTGCGTGTTTATTAGCTTCTGGCCACGTGGTTCGACCGCATGGTTTGATCAATCGGATTATATTACTGTTTAAGAACGGAATTGTAAGATGGGAAATGAGTGTAATTAGGTTTGTAATGACATCTTTATTCTATGTTAGACACAATAAATCATATGTATATTACATTAAGCTTTCTTTAGTTTCTAGATATTTTCGTTAAAAATTACCAACATAATTTACAGAAGAAAAATGTACCTATAAGTTTTGCTGAGTTTGCTTTTAGATAGAAAACATTCACCAGAAAACATAAATTTCACAAAGAGAAACACAGCCAAATATAACATACAATGGGCGCTCTTATCGCTAAAAGCGATCTCTTCCAGACAACCTTTGGATGGACTGGATAAAAGATAATAATAAAGCTTTTAGATGATTCATGTTATTTTCATTAATCATGGAAATTTTATTATAACTACAGAGTTGTAACAATGGAAATAAAATGAATCATCTAAAAGCAAACCCAGCAAAACTTATATTTTTTTCTGTAACATATTTTGGTATTTTTTAACGAAAATATCTAAATAACTTATAGTATAGATAACTAAATAACTAATAATAAACGAAAAATTAAAAAATAAACTTTAATACAACTTAAATTTTATGAGTGGGAAGAATCATGGTGAAAGCCCTAACATTTTGTCCGTTAAAGTTATCCAAGGTAGATCCAAACATAGAAGGAATAGGTTCGAATATTGCTAGTTCAAAATTAAACCATGAGTAGGTAAAATGTGTAAAAAAGAAGACAATGGGTGTCCACGAATCTACCGTGAATGTTAAACTAGTTATGCGAGACGCTCTTAAAGAAAACAAAGGAACAAAACCAGACACTGAACGTGACATGGAACAGATAAAAGATTTACCCTTCTGATAACGTTTATGAGCATTTTGTAAAGAACTAGAAGAAATAATGGAATCCATTTAAGTTTTTCTTTACTTTACAAGAAAGCTCAACAAAAAGTTCTTAAATAATGCAAAGTCAAGGGTAAAACAAAGCCGTGTTTGACGATATGAGGACTTCGTGATCCACACGGCGCGTCGAATGTTCCATCGCGTCGACAACGGTCCACACCCCCACCTAAATGGCCTCGCACCCCTCCACGCCCGTCCGCCGGACCACAAAGATCAGTGGCACTCACAGCCACGAGATTTTCTCTCCTTAATGGCCAGCCGTGGGGTGCTGGCAGTAGAATGTTACTCTTCCTCTCATGCCCGGGGATGCAGTAAAAGCCTGTTAAGGGTTACCTCCGGAAGATGGGCAGCAGCGTCTTTCCGTGTATCAACATCCCATACTGCGCTTGCCAACCCGCTTGCCAAGCGTGGTGAGTATGGCAACTACCCCTCAAGGAGATCCATGGGGGAGGCCTGTTCAGTAGTAGATTTTTTACGGCTGGCATGATGAATGGCCAGCAGTAAATCAGCATGACTTCTGGTCCTGCAGATGCCTGATGAGGCGACGGGAACCACTTTCCATTCCGTCTGCTTTTTGGCCCGTTTGCTCATCTCTCTCCTTACAAATACAAAATAAGCCATTAAGCGAAGCTGTCAAGTATCTGGCGTCATCTGACTGCGCTATGTAATACAATATCCCCTAACGAAAAAAGTATTTTCAGAGCTTCGACATGGAGCGATATGGGTAGGTATTCTCCCTTCTTAAAAGCCAGCAGTAAATCAGCAAAACTTCTGGTGCTGCAGATGTCCATGGGGCGAAGGTGACCACTTTCCATCAGGTGGTGCTTATCTCTTTCCTTACATATACAAAAACTTACCTCGGCAGTTTATCCCTCAAATAAGCCATTACATTCTTAGGCAGGGACTTGTTTCGAGACAGCACAAAGGCTGTCAGGTATCTGGCGTCATCTGACTGCTCCGCGCAATGCAGCATCAGCGACCAGGTCTTGTATTCCGTGTCTATGATGTATGTGTTGTAGATGCCGTCATCTAGAGAAAGAAGGAAAAATAAAGATTTATTGCCCAAAATTCAAGTAGGTATTTTGACCTGCTGTTCGTTTTCGGTTGTTTTATTAGCTTAATCTTAATAACATACTATCTTACCCCCCTTTCTTATTATTACTAGCCATTTTTGTCTCACTGCAGGGACAAAAATCCCCCTTCCTTCCTTATCCCGATCCTGTGCTATGGAGGACCAACCTTGCCTCCTTCCAGTGTTTAGGCCCCACTCCATTGTGAGGTTACTTATTAATGCTCATGAAATTAATCAACAGTTAATCTGTGGTTTTGGACATATATTCCACGCAAAACTGTAAAAGCTACATGGAACACTACGTGGAGCATGGAGTTTTTTTCGATCATCACTACAGCACCAGCAATAATTTTTAATTACCAAGAACATTATAACAGCTGATGAGAAGAGTATTTTAACGTTGTTCTTACAAGTCCTCTCAGCATGTGTCCAGTGCGCAGGCTCGTTCAGGTCAACCCTCCACGTGATGTTCCCTTGCAGGGTCTCGCCGAGGGGGTCGTCAGCGAAGCGGTACGTGAAGTTCATGGTCACACCTGGTGTCCATTCTAAGCTTCCATCTGGAGAAGATAAGGAGGATCTGTTTGGGCAATTCCTAATTCCATATTGTGACAATAACTTTGGAATCAGTAGATTTTACAGGTTAAAATCAACTTGGATGGATTTTGAGATGGGAAAATTATTTCTAAGAAGCCATAAGTCCTTGACCAATTTAAATGTTTTCCATTCGCTATAAAACGAGAAAGTATTGTATTACGCTACGACCCTCAAATACATCGTTTATTTGACATCTATTTTTTTCTCGCGGAGTATGCTTATGGGACCGCCGTGGGGTGCCGGCAGTAGAATGATACCCCTCCTCTCATGCACATGGATGCAGTAAGAGCCTGCTAAGGGATACCTCCGGAAGATGGGCAGCAGCGTCTATCCGTGTATCAACATCCCATACTGCGCTCACCAACCCGCCTGCCAAGCGTGGTGAGAATGGCAACTACCCCTCATGGAGATCCATGAGGGAGGCCTGTGTTCATCAGTGGACGTTTTATGGCTGAAATGATGATGCATAAGGGATCAGTGCAGTGGGACTTTTGTTCCCAGAAAATATATGTATCTAGTAAAATAGTGATGGCTTCAGTACCAGCGGCAGGCACGTGATCGTCTTCAGTGAACACGGCTCTCATGCAGCTGTAGGACAGGGCTTCTTCGGCACTCGCGTAGAACTCTACCACGTACCAGTCTCCCAGCATCTGTAAGAGGCATTGAACTACGAGTACATTACACTATTCATTGTGGCGGGATATTATTCGCGTTCACAGTGAACGTGCAAAGGGTCAAGAAAGACAAGCGACGCGACCATCACCCTGATACAGACTCACGATTTGGGTTGAAAGATGAAACTGTTGATGTCTTAGCCAGCTTAACGGGTGCGTTAATAATGACCCGTTTTGATAATTAATGATACAAATAAATAATGCTAAGCTGAGCTGTTATGGTGTGTTCCACGGGGCTACACATTATGAACCAAAATCTAAAAGGTAACAAGGTCCAACTTCTGGATCAGAAGATTTCAGGCTTATATCAACTTGATGGATAGGATATAGTCAAAAATTAAATGAAGGAAGATGAGGTGCTCCCATAACTATAGAGCATCACAGCATGCAAAAAGAAAAAGACAACACAATAAAGATAAGGTAAAGTATTTGCAGTGGGGAGCCGGCAGTAGAATGTTACCTCTCCTCTCATGCCCGTGGATGCAGTAAGATGCTGCTAAGGGATACATCCGGAAGATGGGCAGCAGCGTCTTTCCGTGTATCAACATCCCGTACTGCGCTCGCCAACCCGTGGTGAGTATAGATAGCAACTACCCCTCATGGAGATCCATGAGGGAGGCCTGCTCAGTAGTGAACTTTTTACGGCTGGAATGATGAAGGTGAAGATAATTTATTTTTACCACAAACATCACAAGTACAATTTAATTCTTAATTATACTAGAATAAAAACTATCCAGAACGGAACACATAAGCACCCAAACTAGGTATAAATAACTTGTATGATGGCGTGCCTATAGCCTCCCACCGGAAAATAGAATGGTTGATGGAATCCTTTTTTGTAATACATATTTATGATACAAAGAGAATACTCAAAACAAATATCTACAGATAGAGCAAACAATTTGTCCCCGGCGATAATCGGACCTCCTACGTCTCAGGTTAAGAATCGCCTTGGGTTACGCCTACTCTTCACTCTTTCCAAAAAGCAAAAATACAGTCTTGCTACATGAAATTAAGTAGGCGTGTCAAACCTTAAGAGTGCCCTAGTGAATTTTTCTTTTTCTTCTTTATGGCTTTTGTGTTTGGTATTTACACAATTCCCTCAGTGTCAAGTAGCATTATAGGTAATAAAGTGAATTTTATCGTTTTTCCCACGTGTTTGCCTTTTGGTCATACGCTAAGTAATTTCGTTGCATTCTGCTTATTTTTAAAACCGACGAAAAAAGTAGGTTACTCAATTCGACCGTATATATTTTTCTTAAATGTTCTTGATTTTCAAATGTGTATTATTCACTTTAGCATAGTAAAAAAAATGAATATACAAGCTGGACGTCTGTCGGAGTTAAAAATAAAAAAAAACCTTTGAAATGCACACATTCCATAATGAAATGCAATACCACTACAAGTTATGCAGCCTGTCATATCCTGTTCAGAAGAAAGTGAATTACAATAGATAGAGCGTTAGTAGATCGAAGATTGGTATTGAGTCACTGCGCAAATATTAACTTTCAAAGGAGATTTGACGCTAAAGACTTATTTACACTAAAGTGTTCTGAAGGAAAAGTCTAATTCATATTATTACGTCCGAAGCTATATATACAGGCGGGTGTGGTCAGCTGATACCTGGTACGGGCAGCTAGTGGTCTGACCTACGGACACATTGATTTTGTAATAAAACAAGGTAAAACCAGCAGAGCATATTTTATAGGAAATTCTATCAGTTAATAGTCTGTATCTTATAGAAAACCAAATTAACTTTTAAAATTTTGTGCCTGGATCGTTAAGCTACCTTTGGCCACAGCTCTCTTGGCATAAGGCAGACGTGACCAGCCCAATCCGACCTCAGCTTTGCGGCTATCCAAGCTGCGTCAGAGATTATAATAATTATTATGTAAACATTTTACTAAGAAACTGGTTTATATGGTTGTTGTTAAGGTAATTTGAAATTGAAAAATAACAAGTCATAGCAAGTCTTTAGCTGGTGTGCCAACGCCTTTACCTTATGCTAATGGTATTGTTTGGTATTGTTGTTCAAGGAGCGCATGCTGAGAAAAACAATTTGTAGAGATCTTGGAGATGAATAATTATTTCATACGAACAGAACAAACTTGCTAACATCTTATTCAAATAATAAAGTTACAATAATTGGATTTAAAATAGATGTTCGGCAAAAGTAGGCGTAGTATTTTTTTGTGAGTACTTAGATAAATAGTAATAATAATAAAGTGGCAACTAAGCGTTTCGGCACTAATGTTTAAGTCCCATTTTTTTCCAAGGATATCTCTTAAACGGATGTTCGGATTTTAAAGAATTTAAAACATAATTCCATCAATACAAATCTATATGTGGGAAAATGATTACGGAAATTGTTTAAGATATGGGAGTTTAATTTAAGATTTAAATTTAGGATATTACCATATTTACTTATTTGTTTGTGAGTTAAGTGTAATAAGCTGGCCCGCGGAGTAAAACTCTCTGTGTGCGTTGTTGGCATATGCCGTTTAGCTTTTTGATGGGATTTCCTCAAACGATATACCTAGGCATGCAGTATTTACGGGATAATTACCTTGATTTGAGTTACACGAGTTTGCCGTGGGGTGATGTGTGCCGATAATAGTTGCCTCTCCTCGCTTGATCGTGGATGCAGTAATAATCTGCCAAAGTATACTTCCGAAAGATGGGCAGCAGCGTCTCTCCATGTATCAACATCCTGTACTGCGCTCGCGAACCCGTCTGCCAAACGTGGTGATCATGGTAACTACCCCTCGTGATCAGTGCTTACTGATTAATGGAAGAGGCCTTTGTCCAGCAGCGTCCAGGAGAGTTTCCCGATATTTCGACGCAGTTTCACACTTTATGATCACGGATAAATTGAAATCTTTTGCGAGTGGCAGATGATCTACTCTCTCTTTAAGTCTGTGACTGCGAATGATGGCCCTACTACCTCTACCTAGACTCAAATCATGGTAAAACTCCTGTAAATATTACATATAGGTAATGTTCACAACCATGATAGTTCAAAAGTCTTTTTATCACCCATTAACAGAGTACAAACTACATTTACGCGGTCAATTTTCTATCAATTGGCCTTATAAAATTAGAGAAAGTGCGAACCAGTCAAAACGAAGCGAAAATTATTAAATAGCATAACCGTTACATTGAATTATTTTTATGAGACGCAAATATATGAGTAAAAAAAAATCTGTGTGTGACATAGTCATACGGAACCGAGAGCTCAGAGCCGTTCAACGAGCTATGAATAGGGCTATGCTCTGGGCTTCTCTACGGGATCGAATGAGGAGATACGTAGAAGGACTCGGAGCACCGACAGAGCCAAACGGATTAGCACGTTGAAGAGGCAGTGCGCAGGCCACATAGCTCGCAGAACAGATGGCCGATGTGGCCGCAAAGTTCTCGAATGGAGGCTACGGACCGGCAAGCGCAGCTTAGGACGTTCACCTTGAAATCTTTGCCTACAAGATGGCAGACGACTTGTGGTAGAACAGAGGTGGATGCAGCCTGCTTCCAACCGCAGTACTTGGAGATCAATGAGAGTGGCGTATGTTCAGCAGTGGATGATGATGAAATATTTGTGTACTCATTTATAAACAGAGTCATGAAATAGGTAACCAGTATTTTTGTTATCAATCAGTCGTTTCCCGTACACTCCTACGCAATGCTACTTCCAGTGTTGAACAGTACTTAGGTGTTGTTTAACTGTTGATAAGTAGGTAAGTACCTATCTAATTACTTTGTTGCAGTTCTTGTTTTTCAATCGAAGTTACTTTCATTGGCTTGTTCTTTTCTCTTATTATGTCCGTTTTAATCTGCCGTAAGTAATCTACATAAAAGTGTCCAACTTTCGACTCTCAAAATTGTTCGCCTATCGCCTTGAGATACTTAATATGACCTTTTCCCAACATAAATAGGGCACTTTCAAAATTAACGTGAGATATACTATTCATTTTGTAAAAACGGGAATTACTCATCAACTTATTACTTACCACACTCATTAACTTATGTATGTCGGCGACCGATCGTAGAATTGGGCACATCATGATGTGCCTCGGCATATCATGATATGGCGGCATTTCTTGAAATACGCCACTGTCTAGGGGGCACATCATAATGTGCCCAAACGGAATTCGGGCAGATCGATGAAAACCAAACGTTTGTCGATATTCCCAGTAAACGCTTCGCCACATCACGAAATGCCCAAAGGATAAAACGTCACATCGTCAAATAGTTCAAATGTAAACCGCTAGAGGCGCTGCTTACGGGTTTTATTAGTACCTAGTAATTGCGGCAACAATAAATAACGATGAGTTTGGTAACGAAAATGAAAATAGTGAAAGAAGTGCGTTTCAGTTAAACTATAATGAGCATCTGAAAGACTTTTATGCAAGCCACGTGAACACCAGAACGAGTTAAAGAGGTTACTTATTATTAAGTTGGTTCATTTAGTCACGAATAAACAAATCTATTCTATTTTTACAACTATTACTTTATTGTTTCATTTATGCTAAATTCCTATATCTGTATAGTTTTCAGAATAATAAATAACCCTAATAATTTGTTTTTAGGTTATAAACCAAATCAAAAAAGTAGGGTGGCCACAACACGGGGGTCGGCGGACTAATATTGGCTATCCAAGTACGATATTTTAGAGACTGCTGATGAGCATTATATGATTTTCAAAAAGAAAACTTTTAACGATCCCACTGTGCGCATTGTACCACTAGAGAAATACTTCGATATCCTGACTGAAGTTCACAAAGTTGTAGGACATGGTGGTAGAGAAAAGATTATGTATAATATAAAAAACAAGATGTACATTCCTAAAAATGTTGTGATCTCATATAAAGAAAAAAATACTCTGCTAAGTCTAATATTGTCATAAAGTAATAACCATATCAGTAATAAAGTAATAATAATAAAAAAAAAATTGTTTGATTTACGTTAATAGTTTGTAAAGTACTCTGCTAAGCCTAATATTGTCAAAAAGAATAATTAATACATAACATATCTGTGATTTTAAGTGCCTAAGTACTAAGTACCGATAATATGTACCTATTACACGTAAAAACGACTTTGAATAAACAACTTTCAATGATAAATATATCGCACCTCTAGTCGTTGACTGACTCAATTCAAAATTTGGGTGAATTAAGTTAAGTATACAGAACGACTCAAAAAAGTGCGCTCTATCGCCTAGTAAATCAGAAACTGTAATAAATAAACTGTAATAGCTCTCTGTTTCATAAAGTTATAGTGTGATTTATCAAAAACTGTCAAGGACCGAAACATGTTTTCTTAATTTCCCAAAAAACATGAATTTTGGATTGAGTCAGTCTACGACTGAAGGTGCGATATAGCATTATTACGTATTTGATAACTAGGCAATGTCCAATCTCTCTCTTAGCATAGATTTTAAACTTTATTACCAAGCCGTTAAGGACCCACCGATGAGTGGTTAACCAGACTTATCTTCTGACAAAAACCCTTAAAATTATCATTAGTTCCCGTATTGATTTTTGCTACTTGTGATGTTTTTCAAACAGTTAAGTAGGTTTTTAGTCATTATAAATAGAAACAACATAATTATTTTAATAACTACTATATCATAGCTCGATGTAGTAATGTAAATGTTGACCATGAATACCATTCCCTTCACCAAGCAAAATCTATGGTCACCCTATTATTCAATATGCCGAGTAATAGGCTGGCAGATCATCGAACGTTAGTCTTGAAACGATATGGCGGGTTTTGCATGGCAGATCAAGAAATGCCGCCATATCATGATATGCCGGGGCACATCATGATGTGCCCAATTCTACGATCGGCCGCCGACATGTATATTACTCAAGTGTCGTGTCGGCCCCACGCGCGGACGGGCATTCAATCCCATGATGATGATTTTCTTGAAAAATTGAAACGTGTCGGAATAATCTTTGACGTTACAATAACTACATACGTGAGTAATTCCCGTTTTTTACAAAATGAATAAATAGGGCAATGTATGTAGCTGTAAAAATGTTTACAATTACCTTTTATATTAGGAATCAAATGAGCTACCTGCGATTCTTATAAAATAATGAAATTGAAAATTACAATTAAGCTTTCAATATTACAAGTTATCCCCAACATGCACTAGAAGCCTCGCTAAAATAGATATTTTAGCTAGGCTTCGAGTACAGGTTGGTATAGTAATATCTATGGTCTAGATATTTTACAATGTTTTACCACTAGTTGCGCACATGGCATTATTAACTCCACTCTTAATCGTGTTATAATAATTTCGGTTGGAAATGCCCTTAGTCGCCTAACGTTTGTAACCTTTGGTTTAAAATTTAATGATAATTTTACACGCTCTTCTTATTACTCTAATTTCTTTGTAGCCTTTTTTGGGTTGCGTAAATAATATCGTTTTTTTAGGAAGACTATATAATATATATTGGTCAAGCTAGTTTTTTTAAGTTTCGGAGAAATACTCGCTCAAAATAAGTGATACGGTTTACCAAACATACCGGAATAGGTACGTACTTTAAGCCGAAAACGCAATTAACCCCTCCTCTCTTGCCAGTAGATGCAGTAAGAAAAGACGAAAAGACGCTGCCTTCCGGAGGCATCCCTTAGTAAATACTTGTTATACATACATATGTTTTGGTAAACGTAAAAAAACACACGCCAACTTCTAAAAACAGGCTAAAAACGGGTAATTCCGTAACTCTACATAGCTCGTGGCCCGACACGCACTTGGCCGAATTTATTTAGAAATATATTTTGTCCTATTAGATTAGGTGGATATAAAATATTCACCAGATAGGTACTAATTACAAGAAAAAAAATGCAAATTTTGATAGCCTTGTGACCTACCAAATCAACGGACCAAAATTAAATACTAAATCATGATTGCCTATTCGCATAATTTAACATCGAAGCTATTAATTTTCTCTTCAATTAATACAGTTTTTATCCACTCACCTGCGATAGATCAAAATGCGGCACTGCCCTCACTTCTGGGCATTTGAATTTATTCACTATTTTACCATTAACAGTCATCGCTAAAATAACGAACAATATAGATATTTGCAACTTCATTGTTTTGTAAGTTCTCACTGTTATTCGTCTATTCTATCACAATAATAATGCTTTAGTTTACAATCACAATTTTAAAATCAGAATTCTATTTTCAAATTTGTGTTTTTCTTCGTCGCAATCGAAATTTGAAATCACTTCAACTTCAAAATAACGTTGGTATTTTACGACCAGTGGTGTGGAACTGACATAAAGGGAATTTGTTATCAATTTGTATGGAACATTGGTTAATGGACAGGACGCTGACAGCATTTATTATCAGGTAGCATGAGTCATTTAGTTATTGTTGTCTTTTGGGTAGTTTTACTGTTACTTTAACCAAATGGGCTTTTATTTTATGATGTTGCTCTGAATTTTGTTAAATGTAATAATGTGTGTATCCCTTGATATAATTTTAAAAACCAACGTTCTTAATTTAGATCAAAGATTTTATACGAAATTTAAAGTTCCACTTTTTGCAAAGTATTTTATTTTAATATGTCAAGAATCTAAGTTAATGCAGCCATAAATTTAATTTAGAAAAATTAACGATGACAGTTGAATGCCAGATGATACCTGTCGGAATTTTAATTCGGTTGGAATGAATTTATTAAACTCTAATTTTAGCGTTGATAGCGTTGTACTTTCCAAGTACAAACATAATTATGCATACAAGTACTAGTGTATTATATTATCTGTGATACAAGTGATTTTGTCGTTAAGTATATCGGAGCTAAAATATTTAAGTTTAAAAGTAATTGCTAGAAAGGCTTTGATTATAGTTTTCATTCTCAAGTTAACCTGATCTATGGTAAAACAAAAATAAAGATCACTAAAACAATTTGTTGAACCATTAGATGAGACACTTATTTTATTAATTACATAATTTTTATAATTTTCGGTGTGCTGCACTGCTTGGACAGGACAAAACTTTAGCGGATTGCTAAGGGGTATTGTATAAAGTAGGTACTTTGATCAATATAAAAAAAAACTGCCATGAGGTGCCGGCAGTAGAACGTTACACCGCCTCTCATGCCCGTGGATGCAGTAAGAGCCTGCAAAGGGTTACCTAATATAATTATAAATATTAATTATAATTTTGGACAATTGACACATCATCATATAGCCCCAAGCTAAGCAGAGCTTGTGTTATGTGTACTAGATGACTGATATACTTAATACATTAACCTACATAGATAGTTTTTTTTATATGTAGAAAACATCCAGAACACCCTGAACAAATATCTGCAGATCATACAGACATTTGTTCCGTGGCGGGAATCGAACCCGCAACCTCTTGCGTCGCAGGCGGACCTTCGCCCGCTGCGCCACAGAGGTCGCCATCAATATGGCAACAATTCCCTCGTGATCTTGGAGATGTATGAGGGAGTCCTATGTCCAGCTGTGGACGTTGACAGCAGTTCTGCGGCTGTAGTGATGAATGGTGAATTTTGAGGTTTAATTAGTGGCTAAATGACTTTACAAACGACGCCACTTTTACCCATACCCATTCCGACTGCCTGTCCGCGCATACAAATAAATAGAAATGACTATTTGCAACTACGAGTCCGATACGCATAACATACTAATTAGTGGAAAACCTCATTTATCACCCAGTTAATTAGAAAATAACGACGACGTAAAAAGCTTTGCAAGTAAATAATTGTATTAACTAGTTTCTAGAATTAACTATAGTTATTACTGGAGTTGTTTCTGTATTAAAAACTTTGAATGCATTCTGCATTCAACTTTCTACACAGGTCAGGAATATTTTATTCTAGGTTTTTTCCGCGGCTTCGATCGCGCTATAGAGGCGATTCTGACCTTTTGAAGCACGGAATTTGTATGGCATTTACTCCTCTCTTCTGAATGTTTCCAAATATACCCGAGTGTAAATTCAAATGAAAGGGCATGATGTGTAAATTGCAAGACTAACACATTACAAAAAAAATAAGGTAACCTTCGAGACTAGGTAAGTGTTACTTAATTTTTTTTTTTTTTATAAACTTTTTTTATATATGCCGAAAAGGGTGTGTCATCGTAACATAATGTTCTTCTATGGGAGTGTCAGAATATTTGGTCAGCTCGCAAGATTTCACGATATAGCATTTCGCAAAGCAAGTAGTGTTAATTTATTAAGTGGGTTATAAAAACACGTCTAACGCCCCAAATTTAGCTGAACGGAACTAGTCGCACAGCCGCGGCATGCGACTTGTTTAAACCAAAGATTTAAATCGTTAGATACGCCCTTACCTGTTTGAGACTGTGCCATTGTTTACACATCAAATGAGTGAGCAACACAGTGAAACACAAAGAAAGACAGAATTAGCATGGACCAAAATGGTATTAGCCGGACGTGTTGTATGTACGTCTTTGTTTATGTTTAGGAGAGCGCTGGCACTGCTACGCAGTTTTCCCCAAACTTTGGCAGTGTCAACATTTCATTTTGTTACTAAGTCATGTTCGTATGTTCCCAAATAAAAAGTGTTTTCAGTTTTTTTTTTAAGTTATATTTTTTTACGGAAGTTCGTGCATTATGATTGCACAATAAATGGTTACAGTAACAGTTTGGTTTATTGACAACAACAGTGTTCGAGCATTGGCATTATTGTTAACACAAATTTAAAAACAATGCTACAGTTTTTGGTATCAGGGCACATCTTACAATTTAAATCTTTGGTTTAAACATGTTTTATTGGGCTTGATAAACGTTTAATAGAAAACTGTTTCAATTAAGGTTTCAACTTCCTCTTAACGATAGAAAAAATCTGCTGATAGAAAAATTATGCTGAGAAGCGCGGCAACATTCTACTACCGGCTAATTGTAGATAATAAAACCGGAGAAAACACCACAAATCTTAATCGCATTAATTTTCCTTCTACAAGTTCTGCATATTCTTCAGGGATGCTCATGGAATGCTGCCAGCGGCCCTGAGTCCTTCCCACGGAGTTGGGCTGGCAAGGATCAGTGAAGAATCACGGGGGACAATGCACAATACACCCCGATGCGGGACGTCAGAGCAGATCTGGTATCCCCCACCTGAATTAGAACCAGAGGAAGGCCTTTGCATCTATTATAGATGATTTATGCAGCGTCAGCAACTGGTAATCATGCTGTACCGGACGCTGCAGTGCTTGGGACATTGTTAGATGGATTACGCTTGCCCAGCACCTATGCCATCCTCTCAGCTTAGTCAGAGGAAAGAACAGGGCAATATGTCTGAAGCTAAGTCGCCGACTTCCTCACGATGTTTTCTTCGCCGTTTAAGGACGTGTTAAGACATAAATTTTTCAAGAAAGAAAAATCCATTGGTGCACGTTATCGAACGACCATCAGATTGAAAGTTTTTTGAAGCCGGGCTTAGAATTAGAATTAGTGCATTAATTACGTAGTACTCCAAAGCTCAAGCATCACGTACGCAAGGTATTATCGGAATGCTGGAAAGCTGAACGCGGTCCGCCATTGTGAGGCACAATGCGCAACTCATTTAGATTCGCGGGAGATTCCACTGCGGCCTCTTGTTGTGCGAATAGAGCTGACAATGGAGGCTGCCATTGTATGCGTCATAAACAACTAAACTAACGCCTACGAACATCAAATTAAAATTTTAAAACATTTAATTATAACAGTAATTAGATCAAATACAAGCATTGGTACGGGGTACCAGAAAAGGGGGCGAAGGTTCCGAAAAATGCCATTTTTGACCTTTGGTGACCATAATAGGTCACAATAACTCTAGTCCCTAGGGTCACCAAAATCAATCAGAATACTTCTCTCATTAAGACAGTGCTAACAAAAAGGGTTTCATGTAAATCGGTCGACGCGTTCAGTTGTAATCGTGTCATGCACAGACAGACAGACAGCGCTATGCATAATAGGGGAGAGCTGACTACCTAGTTCTAAAAAAATTCTCAAGATTGTAAACTCATCATCATCATCATCCACAGCCCATAGGTACCCTCTTCTGGGTGTAGGCCTCCCTTTGTGTACGCCACAACTAGTGTAAATCTGTAACTCTTAAAATAGTATGAGTATTTAAACCTTATTGGTTTCTATTTGCTATTTTCTAATAAGCAATAAATTCTTGTGAACGATAAATAAAATACGCTGAACATTCTACTGCCGTGGGGGGCCGGCAGTAGATTGCTGCCCCGCCTCTTTTGCCCGTGAATGCAGTAAGAATCTGCCAAGGGCTACCTTCGGTCTTTCCATGTATCAATATCCCGTACTACGCTCGCCAAACCGCCTGCCAACGTAGTGAGTATGGCAACAACCCGAGATCCATGAGAGAGGCTTACGTCCAGCAGTGGATATCTTACGGCTGAGATAATTAGGATGATGATGCTTTTATTAAAATATGTTACTTTTCCACAACAAAGTTATACCAGTTATCCTTGAGTATGTACAAAATGTAAACAAAACTAAAAATCTTAAAAATGAAAACTTACAAATTCCTGTAAATTTTAACTAAGTTAGATTGAAAATAAATAAAAAATATATACGCGTCGACTTGAGAAACTCCTCCGTTATTTGTCGGTTTAAAGTAACTATGGTTTTAACTCTCGTAGATAAGACGGAAGTGATGCCATTTCTAAAACGTCGTCTGTCTACGGACAGCAGTACCGCCGATGCGTCTACGCATACAAAACAAGCGCTCCCCTGACCGCCTTGAGATAAGGACGGGCAAATCGGTGAAAACTTGTACATTGACCGAGAAAAGTAAAAACACTTTCTGCGTGTTAGATATCCCGGATGGCTTGTGTCCGGCATTCTTTTAGTTTTTGAGTCATTTAGAATTCGTTTTTAAGGTTTGGTCTTGGACACACCACACTAAAGCGGTTTTTTGTTGAGTCATTCGCTTTTGTGATTAGAACCTGCGGCTATAAAAAGATGATAAATTCTGCTGACTCAACTGAGAGGCCTTTGCGAGTCGACGACATACCGAAGATATCTTTTAACGGAATAGATAGGTATATACAGCAAATGACATAACAGTAGTAAAAAAATCCAAATCTCCAAAATGCAAGCTAGAATCTGATAGAATCTCCTGCCCCTGAATTGTTAAAGATTACCTGCCGTGGAGTGCCGGCAGTAGAATTTTGCCTCTCCTCTCTTGCCCGTCCATGCAGTAAGAATCTGCCATGTATCACTTCTGTGCAACATCCCGTACCGCGCTCGCCAACCCGCGTGCCAAGCGTGGCAAGTATGGCAACAACCTCCTATGTCCAGCAATAGGCGTGGCTGCTGTCCTATTACGGCTGATATAATTAATCTGAGCGGCATACAAGCTGTGATACAAGCTACAATCTGATAGAATCTTATGCCCTAAATTGTTAAAGATTAACTGTGATAATCACACCCAATGAAGCTACTCACAATACCACCGCCAACAAATGATACCCTCTGAAAATTAATCAATTCATCAAAACCCAGCAATTTCAAGTGATTTTTCATACCCTGAGGGGACAACTGACCGTCCATGCAATGGATCCGGCCAGTCTAGGTTCTCGTATTCAGGTTAACGTAACAACCAGGTGAACGAGAGCTCTAAGTATTCCTGTTTACTAACTAACGCTGTTGGCAGCCGATGTACCTGCAGTTCTACGGGTAGTGGTTATTTTCATTGATTTTATGTTAACGACTTTGTCGTTGTGTCCATGGAAGTAGTAAGACCATAAAAGAGCGTGTTAGTATAACTAAGTAGTACAATTAGTCTGTGATCGTACTTAACACGGGTTAAACAATTTTCAGAAGCTCAAAAATTAAATTCGATTTTAAGTTTAACGGGTATAACGGCTTCACTCGCGTTTTAAATAAAATGTGCCGAATCTATAACCTATAATTTATAATAAATTTGGAGCATATAATCCCACCATCATCCCTTGCGTCTAAATTCTAGAACAAGTCTAGAAATTAGTTAGAGCAAGGAGTTAAAACTAAGAATGGTTTATTTTATAATATGAGTGTAGACGTAGAAAATGGGAAACTATTCGAACTCAAAAATAATATACCAAATCGGTTCGTAAGCGACGGAGTTCTGAGGTAGCACAAATTAAGAATAAATACAGACGACTTGAGAACCTCGTCTTTTTTGAAGAATTAATATCTCGACGACAATAGTCATCGTTTATTCTGACCCTATTGCTATTTCTAAAGAGAATAAGAGGTGAAGTACAACTGGCTCTTAACTAATCCTGTTTAAACGTACATTCTTCTTTCTGCCTATTTACCTGCTAACCGGACCAAACTGTGTCACGTAATGAGGCTAGAGGCTTTATTACGTAGTCGAGGGGCGAAGAGGGTAGAACGGGGTGCGATGATATAATTAAAGGGTCAAGGTGAGCGTCGTGTTCTAGAAACACTGTGAAATTTAGGGGTGCAAAGAGAATTTTAAACGACCATTGTGTAAGCCGAGAAATTGTTTATAATTTAGATAAGCAAGATTTCTCTGAGGTATCTGCGTTCTCTGTGTTAGATTATTTTTAACCGACTTCAAAAAGAAGGAGGTTCTTGATTCAAATGCATGTTTTTGAAGTGATAACTTCTTCATCATCATCATCATCATTTCAGCCGAAAAACGTCCACTACTGAGCTAAGGCCTCCCTCATGGATCATGGATCTCCATGAGGGGTAGTTGCCCTACTCACCACGCTTGGCAGGCGAGTTGGTGAGGGCAGCACGGGATGTTGCTATACGGAAAGACGCTGCTGCCCATCTTCCGGAGATGTCCCTTAGCAGGCTCTTACTGCATCCACGGGTAGGAGAGGAGGGGTAGAATTCTACTGCCGGCACCCCACGGCAACTTCTTATGGGAGGGTAAACCGCTTCGTTACGTAACGCGTTACGGCGCCAGTCTGTCTGGCTTCCCTTGCTCTCACGCATACGGCAGCGGTAGGCAGGCTCCTCCTCTCTCACTTTTACACGCAGCGCTAGCCGTATTTCAAGTTAGCCGTAGTTTAAGTTATCACTTCTGTCGTGCGTCCTGAGACGCACACGCTTTTTTGTATCTTTGTTGCGCGATTACTCCGCCAATTATGAATGGTTTTTTAATACGGTAGGTAGGTATGAGTCATAGGTGGTCCCATATTCAATTTTGATGATGGGGTCCATAAGGAATCAAATAATTTTGTTATAGTAGACACTGGAGTCCCTCAGGGCATAGTTCCTAAAAACCTTGCGTTTGGGTTTCTTGTTTCACTTTATAATGTTTGCTTATTTTGAAACTTACTTCAGATGATGGGATCCATTATAAATCGAGGGAAATACATATAATAAGCGTACATATAGCGGCTTGGGTGTTTTCAGCAACAATTCAAGGATTTAATACTTCTAATTCTAATTCTAAGGGAGGGTTACCAGATCTGCACTGATGTCCCGCATTGGGGTGTATTGTGCATTGTCCCCCGAGCTGCTGCCCCGACCCTTACCTAACCAGCCCTTGAAATACCTGAGAAGGACTCGGGGTCGCCGGCACCATTCCATGAGCATCTTCAAAGGGTATGCAGATGTTATGGAAGAAGAGGGGCATAACTCCTGAGCTATGAGGATTTAATACTTATTTTAAGGGCCAATTTGTCAATCCGCAGACAAACAGTCGGATATTATCTATTCCACTCTACCAAAATTCATCAATACCGTATTGTTGTCTCACTTCTTTGAACCTAGTGTGACCATATTTAAAATATTCGGTCAGATTCGTGGAATAGATTACAATTGAAAAATCCATAAGTACTTATTAGACTGATAAACAATCTAATAACTTTTTTCGTTGGATAAGTATTCGAGTGAGTATTCGAGTCGTACTTATCTGATGGTTGAAAAATCGGCTCTACTAGAAAAACATCATTAACACCCTGAACAAATATCTGCAGATTGTACAGACATTGCCGTGGGGTGCCGGCAGTAGAATGTTGCCCATCCTCTCTTGCCCGTGGATAAGTAGTAAGAATCTGCTGTGGGATATCAACAACCCGTACTGCGCTCGCTAACCCGCCTGCCAGGCGTGGCGAGTATGGCAACAACCCCTCCAACTTTCATTATGTATAATTATGTATTCTGTTTTTCAGATCATCAAAACTATACCTACCTAGTTATTTTAAACCGAAAATCTAAATGATATAGGTAGCCTTTGTCAATAACCATCAATCCCTTTATTTATAAGCGCTGAAAAAACCAATCAGCACTTAATCGACGGATTTTTGGCAGTTCTATATGAAAAAATTATTAACCGCTTATTAACAGCGATTATAAGTATTATTATATTATAAGTAAACGGGTAGATGCATCTAACATTGGTAAATGCTACGTAAGAATTTAGTTGGCTTGATAATTCAGTGATCCAAAGCAAAATCGTATAAGGTATTTAATAGAACTGTTCCTTCAGTTTATTAACTTCAAAAGTAATTTACACTTACTTTCATCTGCATCGTAAGTAAGTTGTTTAATTAACGATGTCAATGGGACACAAAAGAACATGACTGACTGCTTAAAAGTATCTTTATTTGTATATTGCCGGCCGAGAAAAGAGGGGCTCATATTAAAACTTTGGTCTGAGCACCTAACTACAGATTGTTTGTGACATTTCTAATCCAAATTGTTAGTGATTGTAATCTAGAAGAGGTCTACATACCACCACATACCACTACGGTTATATATAAATCATTGATTTCAGACAACATGATCCACAGTATTCCCATAATAAATTAACAATAAAATAAAATAGTACCACAATGTTAAGACACAATACAAAGCACAAACTAGGTAAAGGAAATATTGAAATCCTTGTACTGCGCATGTATTTTATGTATGATACATGTTAATGCTATAAATGTTTGCTTACGATTAATCGTAATTAATATATTATCTTAATCGCTTTTAGCGATAAGACCGCCCATTGTATGTTATATTTGTCTGTGTTTCTCTTTGTGAAATTTATGTTATATGGTGAATGTACAATAAAGAGTTTATCTATCTATCTTACGGCTTTTCCAGCCGCGAAAAACATTTAAAATATCTCGTAATAATTATGTCCAAAAAGTTTTACAAGTTCGTTTACGAAAAATGTATTTACGATTGTATATTGTTATCTATGCACCTTATATTATCCCACTGCGCGCCTGGAACGTGGGAGGCCCAGAAGGAGATGGCGCGATGAGCTAGACACCAATTTCAAATCTTGGCCTGTAACAGCATTAAATCGCGAAGAGTGGAAGAAGCGAAGAAGGCCTTTGCCCTGTAGTGGGACACAAATGGCTGAAAAATAAATAATAATAAATAATTAGGTATGTTTTTCGCCGTGGGGTGCCGGCAGAAGAATATTATTTATTATTTATTTATTTTATGTATCAACAACGTCCCGTACTGCGCACGCCAACCCGCCTGCCAAGCGTGGTGAGTATGGCAACTAACCCTCACGGAGATCCACGAGGGAATGTGTTCAGTAGTAGACGTTTTGCGGCTGAAATTATGAAAAAAATTATGTCATAAGTTATAACATACTCTTAAAGCACCAACTTTTACCGCATTGACTAAGAGTTAAACCCACAAGTCGTTCTTTCATGCTCCTCGAGTATAAAAGTTAAAAAATCGATTGACAAAGGGCGAGGTGGACGTCTACGTACACGTGAGAATAATTTACATTCTTCCTACAGTACGTAATTAAGAAAATGCTTATCCATTGCACACCTTAAACTCAGTTCTATAGAGTTGAATTTGCTGACGGAAATTTGAGATCACCAAAAATATTTAAGCTTTTCTAAAACTTTTTCTTCCTTAGCCTTTGGAGGCCTTTGACCTGCAGTGGGACAGTAAAAACTCTCAGTACACTTTTTATCGTGAATAATAGATATTGTTTCCTTTATACTTTTCATTGAAAGCGTTTTAAACTTGGTATCTTTACTTATTTTACTGATTACAATATTACTTTCAGACCTCGGTACAACTTAGTTAAACAATTAAGAAGGACATTTACCATATATATTTTCCCACGTAGTAGTTCCGGCCGGCATGCATGTGGCGTGCCGGCAGTAGAATTTTGACCCTCCAGTCTCGCCCGTGGATGAGTAAGAATATACTAAGGTATACTCTCGTACTGCGCACGCCAACCCGCCCAGCCTGCCAAGCGTGGCGAGTATGGCAACAAGCCTCGCATGATTTTGGAGATCCATCAGCGAGGTCTATGTCCAGCAGTGGTTATACTAATCCAGACGTTTACCGATTAGACTCATCTTCATCTACGCACAAAACGTACAATATTACTCGTATTTTACGATATAAAAACACATTTCATCATTTCAGCCATAAAATGTCCACTGATGAACACAGGCCTCCCTCATGGATCTCCATGAGGGGTAGTTGCCATACTCACCACGCTTGGCAGGCGGGTTGGTGAGCGCAGTATGGGATGTTGATACACGGATAGACGCTGCTGCCCATCTTCCGGAGGTATCTCTTAGCAGGCTCTTACTGCATCCATGGGCATGAGAGGAGGGGTATCATTCTACTGCCGGCACCCCACGGCATAAACACATTTATTTGATAAATATTTTCGGGTCATCCTCATTTGCATTCCATTCTCCTCTTGTTGCTCCAAAACGCTGTAATTATTTCCCTCCATACCGACGCTCCCCGCAGAGTTACGAGCTCTTTAATATTTTCGTGGCTGACCCGGTATTTTTCGTGTTATTTTTGGTAGAAGTGCGCGGGTATATGTACCTATATGCGGGTTGGAAGGGTATAGAATACTCGTATTGTTAATGCCGCTTTTATAGCGTTCTGTCAAATAATGAATTAAAACTTTGCTATACGACATACTATGCATAACATTTGATAGCAATATTGCTGTCAATTGCCTGTTGCAAAACCTGTCGCGAGATACGTAATCACCCTGCCGCTGTTGTTGGTATTCATTCATCATAATTTCAGCTGTAAAACGTCTACTACTGAACACAGGCCTCTCTCATAGATCTCCATGAGGGGTAGTTGCTATACTCACCACGCTTGCCAGGCGGGTTGGCGAGCGCAGTACGGGATTTTGATACACGGAAATACGCTGCTGTCCATCTTACGGAGGTATCCCTTAGCAGGCTCTTACTGCATCCACGGGCATGAGAGGAGGGGTAACATTCTACTGTCGGCACCCAGGCACGGCGGTGTTTGTTATTAAGCGAATTTATCTTTGCCCAAAGTTCTTGAAGCATTCTGCTTACTGCTGCATTCATAATTCCTCTGCCCATATCCCACATGACGCAGAACATCATAATTACTCGCAACGAGGTTTCACCCACTACTGGGTATACGCCTCCCTACTTCACTATACTTCGGCACGTGTTATACCTTTTACCGTGACCGCCATGCTGCACAGTGCAGCGTCCTCTGCTAATCTTGTCCAGATCAGCCCTACGACGCTAGTAATGTATTCTGTCCATTCCGCATTAGGACGATGGATTGTATCCAGTTATTGGATGCTATTCAGTTCCACCTTACTCCATGTCTCCGTGCGAGTTTCATTGCTTTCAGCGATAAGATCAAAATTTACCCATTTTTGTCTTATTATTTGTGTCTTTGTATAAATATATAATAATATTCATCTCAATTCACAATATTCATCTCAATCTTAAACAGGGTTTGCAAGTTGTTCGGGTAACCGAGAATAATCAGCCGGCGAATAGTTTGGATTGAAATAAACTAAAGGTTAAAAAAATTGTTTCTTAAAAAAATTCTGAGAAAATCGACAAGTTAAGGTGCCCAGTTTGTCGAAAAATATATTTTACACTGTTGCATAAGACATCCCTAAGCGTATAAAGGACACCTAAACAACATTCACCTTGTGTTTAATGTGTTTATTTCAATCCAAACTATTGGCCGGCCGATTATTTTAGTTACCCTTTGCTAACCCTATATTTATTAGTTTTTTTTCCTCACTCGAGAATCATCTGATTCGAACAAATTCAATTTTGTACTTTATTCAATTGAAATAAGTAGATTTATTTTGTTTTATACATGCTGTGACTTCATGCAAATACGGGAGCCCCAGGTAGTTAACATTTTTTAGACCTTAGTATATTATGTGCATTATGTGTAACCCTGTGCTAGATGTTCTATCTTAAATAAGTTATCTAACTATTTATGATGAATATCCAACAAAGGGTTAATATAATTTAATTATCAAGACCCAAAGGTCACATCATTGCTATCTTAATATAAATTATGTGGCCTTTGGGTCCGAATGAACAAACAAATAAGTGTTTATGCAATAGAGCATTAAGCTGCACAGATAAGTAAAAAAATAAAAACAAAACACATTTAAATTGAATGAAGTAGAATCCGCTCGTTTGGTTTTGGTCAGTTTACTTACCAAGATTTTTTAGCCGTTGTTTGGTTTTGGTTAGTAAACTGACCAGTGATTTAGCGTTCCACTAAAACAATTGTTATTTTTAAACTATAGTGTTTATCGACTTTTTGTTTGTTTTGGAGCCTTCTGAATGAAGTTGACAATGACAATAACAAATAAAATTTACGTCGCATAAGAAAAAATAATTTAATTCTATTAAATTAAAATTAAATAAAAGATACATATATATGCATAAAAAATGCACTTTATAATTACAATTAGAATAATATTTTGTCCTAAGACACCTACTTATTTTGTTATTTTTAGTGAGGTTATACTACATACTATGTTTAAACAGCAAAAAATTTAGATATATGATAATACATTTTGAATTACAAACTAAAACATTTTTTAAATAAAAATAAATTAATAATTAATAAAAAATAATTTTTACTCTGTATATCCCGAACACATACTAAATTATGAACTATTGTACTGACAAGCTTCATTCAAACTCTTTCCATAGAACATAAATACCACAAAACGCTCCATTGTAAAAACCGAGCCAGTATCCACTTAGCGCTAACGCGGAGCGCCCGCCGTATTTCGCGCCACAACGCAAACGAAATCGGCGCAGCGCGCAACGAAACGAGCGGCCTAATTGAATTCGTTCGCTTCTGATTTTTTTGTAAGTAAGGGAAAAAATGCGAACAATAAAACGCACTTATTTCTTTGACTTTGACTATTTATACTTATTCGTTAATTTTGCTATATTGTCGGCTTTCCGTTAGGTATCCCTCACAATTCATTCTCTACTAAGGTAAATGTATCAATAAACAACAATAATCAGAAACGGTGCATGTTAACATGTTTATACTACGTCATAAAAGAGGCACAGAAAGCTGTAAAATATTGCGTAGGTACTCGCCATCTCAACCCACTTGATTAGCATTTATTTGTTGTTAGAAATTAAAGACAAACGTGGAAACTGGTAGTTAGCCGATGTAGAAAGTGTTTGTATGGTACATTTTTAATTGGCAGAGAAACGGCGATGTGAATGCATATATTTACTATGTCCATTGTAAATAACGTGGGGTGCCGGCAGTAGAATGTTACCCCTCCTCTCATGCAGGATGCAGTAAGAGCCTGGCTACGGGATACCTCCGGAAGATGGGCACCAGCGTCTTTCCGTGTATCAACATCCTACTATAATACTTTACGTATTGTATATAGTAGGATGTTGATAATACTGCGCTCGCCAACCCGCCTGCCAAGCGTGGTGAGTATGGCAACTACCCCTCATGGACGGAGGCCTATGTTCAGCAGTGGAATCCCTACGGCTGAGATAACAATGATAAATATTTTTTTATATATACTGAAATATGTACATACCTACTTCATCATCATCATCATCATTACAGCCGTAAGACATCCACTGCTGGACATAGGCCTCCCTCATTGACTGAGAGATCCAAGTGCATGAGGGGTTGTTGCCATACTCACCACGTTTGGCAGGCGGGTTCGTGAGCGCAGTTCGGGATGTTCTTACACGGAAAGACGCTGCTGCCCATCTTCCGGAAATATCCCTTAGCAGATTCTTACTGCATGCACGGGCAGGAGAGGAGGGGTGACATTCTACTGCCAGCATCCCACGGCAATACTACAATGGCATACCTACTTATGTCGATGGTAATTTTATCCCTACTACAACATCATAAATCATAAAGGGTTTATTCGTTAAAAAAATTATATAATTTAACAGGAATTATTATTTTAATTTAACGATTAAAGTTTATAAGTAGGTGCCATAAATATGAAACTATACCTAATCAACGCTTAAGCTAAGAAGTTATTAATTAAATACATAAAATATTAAAACTAAATATTTTTCATTTGTCACATTTGTCACTTGTGATGGCAATTGTGTCGTAATATCACAGATTACAGAACCTAAGTATTATCTCTTAATACCTAACCGAGTTCAAAAGCGCACATGAGTAACACGCAGGCATTTTAGTCAACAAGTTTAGCTATAGTTAGCCATTTAGCTAGTAGTTAGCGTATAGCGTATCTTATAGTTGGAACTTGAAACAGGCGCAAAAACCGATCTCCTATCGATCCGTTTAATAAATCATAATAATTACAAGTTACTGTCGAAATAATCCGACATACTTACTAGCGGAGAGAAAGTGAATCATTTTATTGCAAATGCCTTCAGTAGAACAGGTTTTTGGTTTTTTTAATAGGATTGCCATTTTTATGGCGAATGTAAAATGTTCTATCGTTTTATTGATTACTGTACTTAGTGAGATTAGGAAGATTAACGTTTAGACGTGCTATTATGATATTTATTGGTTGGAGGTTAGAGGTGTTTTTCGTCTAATATTTCTCTTTAAGTATTTTATCAAGAACGGTGTGATGGGATACGGTCAGTGGCGTAGCGTTGGGGGGGCGGCATTTCATCATCATCATCATTACAGCCGTAAAACGTCCACTACTGAACACAAGCCTCCCTCATGAATCTCTGTGAGGGGTAGTTGCCATACTCACCACGCTTGGCAGGCGGGTTGGCGAGCGCAGTACTAGATGTTGATACAAAGACGCTGCTGCCCATCTTCCGTAGGTATCCCTTAGCAGGCTCTTACTGCATCCACAGGCAGGAGAGGAGGGGTAACATTCTACTGCCGGCACCCCACGCCAATGTGGGCGGCATTTAATGGGGCAAAAATAATAAAAAATGAGAATAGAAAAGTAACCACGTAATAGTTTTGTTTGCATATTCACAAGCTGAAAACATTAACGGAAAAAATATATGTTCTTAAGATATGTCGCCGCCCAAGCGAGCCTCACCGGTTCGTTGTTTAACGAGATTATTTTTATGTTTAGCGTTCTACAATCGATTTAAATGCTTTTACACCATCATCTTTTAGCGCTGCTTAAATTACGAGGGGTTGACACAACACTTAGGCCTCTGCCTCGAATCTTGCGGGCAGCGAGGCGGCGGCGGCGGCGGCGGAGGCGGCGCGGGAGCGGCAGGATCTTATGCGTAAAATGAAATGGACCGGCGCCCTCGAAAACAGCGGCGCGGCGGCGGCGCGGGCTTTGATTTTACGCAAAAGATCCTGCCGCTCCCGCGCCGCCGCCGCCGCCGCCCCGCTTCCTGCAAGATTCGAGGCAGAGGCCTTATACATGTTGTGTAAAATCCATGTTGTCACAAGTATTGAGGTTTTATTTGTGTCCATATAATAACATATTGAACCTGTTAACTCATTTGTCAAGCATAAGCAAAAACTGTGATCATTTAAATCCCAAATCGCAGATTGAACGAATGGTCAACTCAGACCACCCATACAAACTCAGTCAGTGGTAAACACTTCTCAAAACTTCTCCAAAAATGATGAATGAAATTATCGTGACTCGACCCGCGGCTTTAGCTACGGCTATATAAACATAAAAATAACAATTCAACGGTGTATTTTACAAATTAAAAAACAAAGAAGATGTATGGCTATCTGAAATTAAATCGGCGTGCTAAGAGCAGAGATAAAAATTTACAACGTTAATTGACATTTAAAAACGAGAGCCCAGAGGGGCCCGTAGAATGTGTTCGGGGAAATAACGAGATCGAACTGAAAAATCTCACCACCCGGCCTTGCCATATTTGTAAGGACCTACTTTCCGGAAATAAAAGGGAAATCCATCATTACCACTCACAATAATATAAAAATCGGCCAAGTGCGAGTCAGACTCACGCACAAATGGTTACGTATATAAATTTAAATATTTATTTTTAAAATGCGTCTACCTGTTGCCGTTATTAATATTGAGTTTGTCGTATGGGAACCCCTCTTAAATATTTATTTTATTCGGTATTTAGTATTTGTTGATAAACTGGCAACAGATATACATACATCATCTGTAAAAAAATCAACTGTCTAGCTATCATGATTCATGAGATACAGCTTGGTGACCGACAGACAGACAAACAGATGGACAGACAAACGGACAGTGGAGTCACTAATAGGGTCCCGTTTTTACCCTTTGGGTACGGAACCCTAAAAAGCGCTAATATTTGACGTCATTGAAATTTACGGTCAAAGGAATTATAAGATATCTCAAAATAAAGTAGATAAAGTAGGTGTGGAGTCATGCCCTTCTTCCACAACATCTGCATACCCTTCGGGGATGCTCATGGAATGCTGCCGGCGGCCCCGAGTCCTTCAACGGTATTTCAAGCAGTTGGGCTAGTTAGGGTAGCCCAACTGCTTCGGGTCAGTATCTAGAGGGACGATGCACAATACACCCCACTGCGGTACGTCGGTGCAGATCTGGTAACCCCTACTAGATTTAGAATTAGAAGTAGATATAATTCAAATAGCCGTGGGGTGCCGGCAGAAGAATGTTACCCCTCCTCTGATGCTCGTGGATGCAGTAAGAGCCTGCTAAGAGATACCTTCGGAAGATGGGCAGCAGCGTCTTTCCGTGTATCAACATCTCATACTGCGCTCGCCAACCCGCCTGCCAAGCATGGTGAGTATGGCAACAACCCCTCATGGAGATCTATGAGGGAGGCTTAAGTTCAGTAGTGGATGTTTTACGGCTGACATGATGATGATGATGATGATAATTCAAATTAATGACCAGCGAGGTATAACTCAGACAATGGGACCAGCCGAAAAAACATGATAGAAATTTTAATTAAAATATAAGTGTGGTTACAGAGCGGTGCTCTAGAAATGCTAATATTAAGATTTTTTTTTAGTAAGGAACAGAGTTTCATTTTTGCGTCTTTCCCTCACTTGGAAATAAAAGTTTTCCGAAGCGAACAATTTATTCTTTATTAAATCTAAAATGTTTGGTAAAATTATTTCTATATGTGACTCATATATGGCCTTTAGGTCTAAATTAATAAACACATTTTGACTTTGTTATATACATATAATTCAATTTTTTAACCAACAAGGAACCTATACTAACACAATGGATATACTTACACGATGGAAATTTAAACAAAGTTATAGTATGGTTACAGAATCGTGACACAGAGAGGTGCAACGATGAAGAGGAAGACCACCCGCGATGGTCCGATGACATGGTCAATGTTGCAAGAAAAGCGTGAAAAGAACACACAGGACTAAACAGACTAGCGCAATACTGGAATCAGTGGTTGGCACAGAGCCTATCCGCCCCCCTGCAATCGAAATAAGTATATTTTTTAACTTTTTCATATATGTTATATTAGTAAAAAAGTTCTATGTTTAACCATTTCAAATTTCAAGTCGATGGCATCAGTTATTCTCGAGATATCCATTTGTGACAGACAGACAGACAGAGTGATTTTATAAACGTTCCTTTTTACCATTTTGGTTCAGAACCCTAAATACAGCTGACAAAAATTAAGCCCGCAAAAAAAAGCCCGAGAGTTATTTGAATGTTATGCTAAGAAAAATGTTAAACGAGTCCCATTGACTACAAAGACCGATGTTGTGTTTGACAGATGGTAGTAATTTCATTTGTACATAATAATGTACTGGGGGTCTTAGGAGGGAAATGGGCGGCTCATATTTTAAAACAGCACCTACTTCATGGACGTATTCTAGGTGCTACTTCGTTTCTTTGTCCAACAATATAAACATGCTGCATGAATTGAAAACTTTCAACATAATGTTTTCTCCAAAGGGTTTTCAGGCCCACCTTTAAAAGATCATAAAACAGCTTTCCCTTGTACAAACTAACTCAATATTAACACCCATCGAAAGCCTACGAGTACCTATGATCACTCCACAGAAAAGAATGTTCAAACAAGTAAAGCAAATAAAACACGAGTTTCGGTCACAGATAGCGAAAGCTTTGACATGTTCGAAAGTAGTCACCAACCTTGAATTTTACGTATTACCCGTATTGAAATCTATACTTTATTTTGTTAGAGATACGGTTTAAAAAGAAGTGTTGAATACGCATGGGTCGACGGACCTTATCATCAACTGGACGTAATCAGGTTGAGTGGACCAGACCTTGTGAATTCGTCTTGAGCTGACAGTTTTTTGGCGGTTTCCATAAAAATTCTTTGATCGGTTGGTTGGTAATTATTTTGTGAAAAAAGAGGCAAATAATCTGTATTTTTCTCGGGTTTTTTATTTTGGCAATCAATAATATTTTATTGAAATAATCGAGACTGAAAGTGGTCTTTTAAGGAAAGATCTAGGTCACCGCTTGAAGTTTGTCCTCATATTAACGACGAAATTAAGTTTTAGTTTTGCTTTTCGCATAGATTCAGTTTCGGAGAAATTTGTGGGTTAGGTTTTGACAAACTATGTTTGCATAAAGTTCCACTTTCTCACGTTTTCATCTTCCGAGGATGCAGTCCGGATGTTTGGCCAAAGTTTCTTTTCCTTAGAGACATTCCTAATCATAGCATAGCATTTGCTTGCATAACACATTCGTTCAAATGAAACTTGTATTAGGAAGTCATTTTATCTTATTCAATAATTAAAATTCACATTTACTTTGGTGATTCATAAATCAGCAATTAATGGTTTTATGTAGAGCGCAGTTTATTTTTCATAGGAATAACAGATAGCACTAAAATTAATTGGACAGTTGATGCTGCATATGATATAAAAAAAATCCTTCGATATAAAAAAGTAACATAACTTATCAAAAAAGCTATCAATGCCACTGAAAATCCATATATATATATTTGGAATAAGTTAAGGTGTACGTCATTAATTAAGTAAAACAAACATTAATTATTATCAAATTATTCATTTCACAATTGCTTTAGTTTTCATATTTGGTTTTATCATATTCGTCGCTGTGTGGTAACTGAATTTGTTTTTCCTCGCAAGTGTATTGAAAAACGTCGTATAACACGCGTGAGCATTGATCATTACACTCTCGGCTGCATTTCGCCCTCGCCTTCGGCTCGGGCTGTAATCTCGCCTCGGCTGTAATGACCAACATTGCACACTTGTTTCATTATGTACTATAATGTGCCAGTATAGGTATAGGTGCGAGTATAGGTAAATACGGAGAGGCGGTCGTCGTTTCCCTTGACATCTCGAAGGTCTTTGACATGGTTTGGCATGATAGCCTTATTAGCAAGCTTCCTTCATTCGGCCTGCCTACTGTACTTTGTGTTTGGATTTCGGACTTTCTGCGGGATCGATCGATTCGGATGGTTGTTGACGGCTGCTCGTCCGATCAAATGGCAATTAATGCCGGTGTTCCCCAGGGGTCAGTGCTCTCTGCAACACTATTCCTGCTGCATATCAACGATCTGCTGAAGCCAGGTGTCTTTGGGTACGCAGACTACAGTACAGTTGTAGAGAGCTACACATCCAACGCACGGACCAGTGGACCACAGATCCAGTCACTCAGAGAGGCAATGGTAGAATGCTTGAACTTGTCCCTTAAGGTCGTTTCTGACTGGGATGATGCCAACCTGGTCAAGTTCAATGCCACTAAGACCCAGGCTTGTCTGTTTTCTGCCAAAAAAAAACCGTTTGATCTGTTTCCATCTTTCCGAAATGTGTCTGTACCGATGACTAATCAACTTGAACTCCTTGGCGTTACCCTCTCGTCGACTCTGAGTTTTGGCTCCTACATTGAGTAAAAAGCGCAAGTTGCCGCTAAAAAATTTGGTATTCTCTCTAAGGTGCGACGGTTCTTCGTACCAGAACCACTACTATGCTTGTACAAAGCGCAGGTTAGATCATGTATGGAGTACTGTTGCCACCTTTGGGATGGCTCTGCCAAGTATCAACTTGAGTCGATAGAGAGGGGTGCAAAAATAATCATAGGCAATGACAAATTACTCGAGTCACGGTTACAAAGCCTAGAACATACGTAGACGTAAGGTCCGCCAGCTTATCGGTATTTTATAGGATACATTTTGGAGAATGTGCTTTGCAGTGCACAATTTAATTCTGCAAGCCCCTTTTTTCTACCGTACATCCAGGGAAACCCGGCCAAGGCGCCATAGGTACATGGTAGAAATACCATACGTACGCACGAAACGCTTTGATTCCACATTTTTAATGCGTACTGCGAAAATCTGGAATTCGTTGCCGGAGTCAATATTCCCCGAAAAATACAATTTGGGTATCTTCAAATCAAGGGTAAACAGGTACTTTAAGGGCAAGCGTGTCCCATCCTAGACCATATCATTGCTTAACATCAGGTAAGATTTGGTCAAACGCAAGCCTATACGAAAAAAAAAAGTATTCCAGACGTAAACTTGATTCTTTGACACTACTTGGCTTTATACATGGTCTGGTATGTGTGCCGTATACAATTCCAGAAGTCAAGTTGTATTTTAAACTGATTAAACATGACATGGCTAAGTAGACGCACTTATGAATTTTCTAGAACTAATCCAATCTCTATGAGATTGAATGTTAAAGATTACGATTACACAGACGTTGAGCCGACTGACTGTCACTAAGCCATTTACGACGGTCAATTTGAGCTAACTAGTGTAGAAGTGGAAGCCATGTCGGACTTATGACTTATTCATTCATAGTTTTTTCTTTGTGTATAAGTATTTTTTATTTATTTATTTATATTTATGTATTTCAAAAACAACAGTACAATTTTAACAAGAAAGATAAAAGCTGATAATATTTATAAAAACTTAAGAGCCTATGCATTGTATGGTTTAGAATGAAGGTGCAAATTACACTCTTTGTTTGATTAGGCTTGCCCTAAGCAGCTAAATCATCCTCAGCGTAGTCAGAGATTAAGCCGCGGATTTTCTTACCATGTTTTCCTTCACTATAATAAGAAAGCCATTGCACGGCCACAAATAATAAATTTTAACTCTTACATGTTATATCAAAATCTACAAAACTTTTCACTTTGAAGGCTACAAAACTTCTTACTTTGAAAAGAGTTATCAATCAACGAGGACCTCTTTCCAAGCCGATTATAAAACAAATCACTGATCACCCACTTCACCCAAATTAAACAAGGTCAAAATATTAAACAGGTCTAAGCTAAGTTTTTTCTACGTGCGTAGAGGAAGTGAAATCTCTAGACGCATGTCGGCCGCAAGGTCGCTAGTAGGATGCGCGCAAGTAGGCTGGCACTGCCTCACGTGGCTTGCGCATACGCATCGTAAAGGTGCAACTATAAGGTGCTAACAAATTGAGTGATAGTTATAGATAGATACACTGTATACAGAATAGTGGTTTTATTTAATTGAGTGATAGTTTTTAGACACTGTTGCAAGTAGCTGGATTAAATAACATTGATAAATTTTCTAAGAAAACAAGCGTTTATTCACTAATGGGCTTATCTGTACATTTTTGTAACATTTCTACAGCATCCTAAAATGTCCTCAAAATTTAAACTTTAGCCTTTTTTATCCAGCTTTAACTTTAGAATCGATTTATTGAAACTCTGAATTCTTCTAAGGATAATATGATTATTATTAGACTTTTTGCACTGCATGGCAATTCCCTGCTTCCAGTTAGGATATTTAATCTATACTGAAATTATAAACAGGTAATATTTGTATTTTGTATGTTTACAACGAATAAACTCAAAAATTACTGAACCGATTTTCACATTCTTTCAACGTTAGAACGCTACATTATCCCTAAGTAACATAGGCTATATTTTATTCCCGTATTCTCACGGGAACGGGAACTACGCAGGCGAGACTGCGGAGTGCGGCTAGCAGCTAATAAAAAGCTGAAATAACAAGCTGAGCTGACCCATGCCAATGTCGTAAATCTTGGTTTGGAATAGGTGATTAGAAGAAAGAAATACTCCAGAAGCGGATGGCCATTCAGAGGTCCAACACTTTTCATTTTATAATTTATCAGAATTATTTTTCATAAATTTGAACAGTAGACTACTAAATTTATTCATTGATGCTATAAATTGGCGCGTTTTGTGAGCTAATGCAGTTATTACTCCTTTCGAATGTTATCTATGTGTCTGGCTTTTTATTGTGCTTTATTTAAAATTAAAATATCCGCCTGACCCGGAAACGTTATTGATTTTATTTAAATAAATATCTATTAAGCTTTTACTTTTTATTTAATTAGCCTTTTTTCGTGACGAGTTAAGTGTTGTTTAAGCACGGCGTTTTTAAATGTGATTGAAACGAATGAGTGAGTGCCGATGTAGATTAAGGACCGTGGATTTTGTTTAAATAAATAAAAAATAATAAATAAATAAAAGTAAACGCCAACGCAAGTCCATGCCAGTAAGATAAAAGTTAGTCATACAATACATTTTCAAGGCACTTAAAATGTTTATTATAGGTAAATATTTACTATATGATATGTATGTATATAGTATTATATACCTATTGATAACATATCTGTCTTTGTATTAATCTATGTAGGTTTACTTGTTTATTGTAGATACAGTACACCCCCTGCATTTCTTACTTCCATATTTCTCTCCGTCCAAAGGTTGTCTGGAAGAAATCGCTTCTAAGCGATAGTTTTAGTAATGTAAGTATTTTTCTGTAATTTTTTTAAGGTGTGCAATAAAGTATTTTGTATTGTATTATTGTATTGAATAGATTGTGGCACTATTATTCGCCGCGTGCGATGCATCAGTAGTGTAAGCGCAGGCGCACATATTCGCGCGCCTGTCGCCCCGGATGTGAGCGTTTCTAGGAGATCTCTGTCCTGCAGTGTGTAATATAGCACCTCGGTAGGTATACAATGTATGTTGCTGTGTGGTGTCTGGCGGAGTTTAGTACCAACGCACAAGGCGTTTACGGGGTGTATATTCATATTTATTTATTCATTAATAATCATACAACAATGTCTGAGAATTCTTATAACTAGGTAGCTTATTTCATTGTAATTCTAATTGCATGGATAATTATAAATAAATAAATCACACTAACAATCAAATTATAATCAGAGCGTTAAATATAATAATAATAGATCATAAATTATTTACTAGAATTAGGAATGTCATCATTTAAAAAAATCGTCAATGGAATAACCTTTCAATAAAAGTTTTTTTCAAATTGAATTAAAATATATTTGGACATTCTATTATTTTCAAGTCAGTAGGTTGTTGTATAATTTAACAGCGTGATATCTGCAGCTATGTTTTGCAATATTAAGTGTTGGACCAATATATTTTCTTCTAAGTACTAGATAAACGTGTAAAATAGACAACTAAATAGACACAATTGGTGTCATAATTGGCAGTTTTGTTAAACGCTATCAAAAATAGACAGTAACTAATAAGTAATAAATAACACATATATAACCGGGTATTCATCGCTATATTTACCTTTATTATTGCCCGACGTTTCGACAGGATTGCACCCATCGTGGTGTTAATACCCGGTTATATACCTATGTGTTATTAATGTGCCGTGATCGCGAAAGTTTAAAAAATAATATTTTTTCCGAAAGGTTGTAGTTATTAAAATTCATATCATAAACTAGAATACAATTTAAGCCACTTTTCGGAAAAAGTGCTAGCGAGAGTGACCGCTTGTCCATAGAAAACGTATGTTTTGCATACCAGAGATAGATGACATAACAAAGACTCGCTTGGCAACCATCATTTCAAATAATTTGCAATTAAAATAAATATTACAATAAATATAGTGCAAAATATTCTAAGTCATAGGTATATCTAGTATATGTCAGCCAATTCCGCTTAAAAGTTGAGAAAAGCTTAAAAGAAAAGTTTTAGTTATAGAAAAGGGTTAGTTACACCACTTATAACTCGAGAAAGGCTTATCTTAGATTATATGGGTTTGTTTGCGGCCGGGATAACATAATAGGCTTTTTAAAATCGTTAAAGTTCACAGAAAAAGTTATGTGACGTATATTCGTCGCCTCATACATAATTTTATATTATAGTTAATGACATTTTTAGGTTGTAAATTATTTAAAGGTCGTCTCAGGAAGTTTATTTTGCTATTATTTATCTAAACTTAAACTCAAGCTGTTCATATTTTTAGCTAATAATTAAGGTTAGTACTGTAGATGTAGAGTAGTAGTAGTAGTGGTAGAGTTGTTGAAGTAGTAGAGTAATAGTAGAAGTAGTAGTCGTAGAGTTATAGTAATAGTAGCAGTAGAAGTAGAGGAGTAGTTGATTCAGTGGCGGTACGAAGTTCGTCGGAACAGTTAGAGGTTTATCAACTATTTTACGTAGATTTTCAACGTAAAATACTTCATGAACATCCAAATAAAAAAATGGTTTTAGGATGGAAGTTCTTATAAAGGTGCCTGTAAACGGGCTATATTTTTGGCAATTTCTTGCTGCAATTGTATAGCCGCCAAGTTGCTGATTATATCGCTCAATACAGTGCAATACTTGCTGTGTAGCCCGGTGATGTTGTCAAGATATTTCAAGTTCTTGCAAGTATTTTATGTCTAGCCAGCTAGAATTGCACATGATTTATCCCGCTCTGAATTTAGTGCAATATCGCCGTATATCGTCTCTGCTCTGACGTATAGGTGCATCTCTTTTCCCTCGCTCGCCTCTCGCCGCCTCGTTCCGTCGCTAGCTTCGTGGCGCCACTGTCGCAATTGCGCGCGGCGTTATTTGTTTTGTATCTGTTGAGTTCTGTTGTTGAATTTAATTATATTATTATATTATTTATCATGGCCGAGTGGAAAAACAAAAACCTTTTGAATTTTATCAACGATATTCATCCATGCAGCAGCAAATTCCTGAGAACAGCTTCGGTATCCGCCATTTTGACATTTATTACTGAGATCTTGCCGCAATATAGCTTGGCGTGTACATGCAAAATTCCTCAGCAATCCAGTTGCGAAATCTTACTGGACTACACTCGGCAATGAATTGCACTATGAAATTGCAGCAAGGGTATAGTTGCAAATATACTGCGCTATATTGATCAACACACCTTAAGAAGTAGGTATACCTAATGCCATAGAATTCATTATCAATATAAAATTAATCGTGATGTCGGTGATATATGGAAATTTATGTATATATGCCAATAATAGTGGTTATTTATATGTGTTCCCCTTTGTTTGTCTAGATATTAATGTGGATTTTGATAAATGGATGCGAATAATAACCATACAATAAACATACATAGTTAAAAATCGTAGACACAAAGAAATAATAGAAACATAAAAAGTTACAGTTTCTTTAAAAAAAATGTTCAAGAAATTGGATATTTGTTCTACAATAGTAGGCGAATTGTTAAAATAAAAAAATAATAAGCACAATTTTACAATTTGATATGAAATATTTTTTGTGGATAGTCAGATTTTATACCCGACTTAAAAAATAGGGGGAGCTTATATGTCTTTAAAATGGAAGGAAATAATATAATTGTGTATAGGTACTGGAGTATCTAAAGGTATAGTTAACCTTAATTTAAACTTGCGCTCGGGTTGATTGTTTTACTTAATAATGTTTACTTGCTTTTAAACCCAGTTCCCCAGCCGTGGGGTGCTGGCAGTAGACTGTTACCCCTCCTCTCATGCCCGTGGATGCAGTAAGAGCCTGCTAAGGGATACCTCCGGTAGCAGCGTCTTTCCGTGTATCATCCCGTACTGCGCTCGCCAACCCGCCTGCCAAGCGTGGTGAGTATGGCAACTACCCCTTATGGAGATCCATGAGGGAGGCCTGTTCAGTAGTGGACATTTTATGGCTGGAATTATGATGATGAAGCCCAGTTCTGATGATGGCATTCATGTTTAATCAAGGGTAATATCAGATATAATAAGCATTAAATTATATAGCAGTTTGGGTGTATTTAGCAACATTTTAGATTTCCTCATTGAAGTCGGTAATTTGTTGAAAATTTAAAGAATTATTCATTTGCGTACCTCTTATCATTGAGTAGGCTGTAATGTGTAGCATTTACACACACTCACTAGCTCACTTTCACTTATTCGTCTCCTAAAGATAACAAACATTGATATCCATTCGGTTTAACACTTCTTAAAACTTATTATAATTAGATACATGACTTTTCTAAATTAAGAGCTGTCAGCGTAAAATTTTGTTCCATTTTAATTGTAGAACTACAATAGCTATATGTAATTTTAGCCCGTTTTACGTCAGTTTCATTAGCTTAAGCTAGTTAGTGGTAGTTATGTTATAACGTAACAGATCGCCATCGACCATTTTACTGGTGCCTGACGGAGTGCCACAAGGTTCTGTACTGAGTCCCTAATAAACCATATAGAAATAGTAATACAAAGTCTAGAACGTTATGATTCTTTAAACCCCGATTCAAAAAAGAGGGGTGTTATAAGTTTAACTGCTATGCGTGTGTGTGTCTGTCTGTGGAACCGTAGCTCTTAAACGATTGGACCGATTTGCATGCAGTTTTTTTTATTTAAAAGCAGGTTTTTACCGGCGCTGGTCCCTCAACACGTTTAATCAAAATCAGTTCAGAAGTTTACAAGATATGGATGGTGAAAGAGGGGATAAAAGATCTAATGTTTTCAAATATACCTGAATTTGAAATGAAATGAAAGAAAATTATGAGTAGAATGCAAAACTGATTGAGTTATATAGAAATCGGTCTAGCCATTCATGAGATATGGGGATGGAAAGTATGGGTGAACAATCGAATGTTTTCAAATATACCAAAGATTATCAAATAAAAGGGTAAAAATGGTACACATTACAAATATAGATTAATTAACCTCAGAGACTAGGTAAAGTTTCTGGGTTTCTTAATTTTTTAATTTTAGTAACTTGTTAAATATTTTATCTGTAAACTAACCCAGGCTACCTTCTTTCTTGCGGGTAAGAACGTAATGAGAAGGTAGTCTAGGGATTTAGTTAAGATAACTTAAGAAAATTATAATTAAGATAATTCCTTATTTCAGACAAAATATTTACATTAGCGAACTTAATTTGATTTAGCATTTTTTCCCAACCTTATTGTCAACCTTTATGAGTTTTATGGAGGTGAGAAAATAAATGTGATAATGAGTAGGTAATTAACGAATAATAAAAAAGTAAGGCCTTTACATCTATCAATAGTACATGATTTAGTGTCTGCAACTGGTAATCATGCTGTACGGGACGCTGCAGTGCCTGGGACATTGTTAGAAGTATTAGGCTTGGCCAGCACCTATACCAGATGGTAGAGTTCGCGCAAAACTTCTCGAGCTCTGTGAACGTTGCGGCAAATGCAAAGTTGCGCATGTTGACATGTTCATTCAATATTGCCAACTAGGTTATAAATAATCATGCCACATAGTAGAAATTTTGTATTAAAAAATTGGCTTCTTGCGATAAGTAAAGGTGAATTTTTTCTAGCATCTAAGTTTTTATCAATCCTTAATTTAATAATAATAATTGATAATAAAATGCAATAAAAATAAAAATATTTAGTTTTAATTCCGCTTATGCTGAGATGCAGGAGCACCGCCCTCTCGCCAGATAATTATGCACATGCAGGGAGAACCAGTTTATCAGTGCAGCATGCATACCCAAACCTATACGACGACACGTGTTTCGCCTCTCCGCGAGGCATCATCAGGTGAGACGCTGAGGTGTTGACTGGTCGGCCGCTGGAACGAAAAACTTTCATTCCAGCGGCCGACCATTTCATTTTATTGTCATGGATTTCCGCAAAGTAACGCCTGATTCCATCAAATATATAATAATTGATTTTTAAAAATGTTTGTTTTAATAATTGAAAAATAAATAAATGCATAGTAAAATGTGTGCTAGGTAAAACGAAAATACACCAAAACTCGCGCTGGCAACCCTAGTTTCACAGACTGAGCCCCTCTCGCACCCCTTTTATCATTCCTTCCCCTCAACGCCCTAAGAACTGTGTACTGCGCAGTCACTGAAGCTAACTTCATAGAGCTCAAGAAGTTTTGCGCGAACTCTGCAATAATAAAGGTACATAAATAATAAAATGAATAAATTGTTGCTTCTTATCCAGTTAAAGCATGCTCGGAAGCTAGTACATATGTTCGTATAATGTTAAAGCATATTACCGCCACGTGTAATCAGCATACCAGTTATGCATATCCATCTGCCGACGGGTGGTCTGTCGTCTCAGATGCGATCAGTCATCGTCAGAAGATCAAGGGCTTTCTAATATTGATATCATGATAAAGTTTACTAATTAGTTTTGTGGGAAAGAGCACGATCGATGTGTTTCATTTTCATTTTAGCCGTAAAACGTCCTCTACTGAACACATATTATCTCTATAGTTTGTTATTTTTATAGTGTTTAACCACACTTAGTACTTATATTGAGTATGGCTACTACCCCTTATGGAGGTCCATGGAGGAGATAATATGTTTTCAAAGATATGAATAACTTTATCAAAAATTTTACGGTTCCGGTAGGATTCGAACCCACGTCCGTCAAATCGATACTTGACGCTTCCTTAAGCCAAGTCAAGTATCGATTTGACGGATGTGGGTTCGAATCCCACCGGAACCGTAAAATTTTTGATAAAGTTATTCATTTCTTTGATAACATATTATTTCCTTCATGGACCTCCATGAGGGGTAGTTGCCATACTCACTACGATTCTCAGGAGGGTTGGCGAGCGCAGTACGGGATGTTGATGCGGAATGACGCTGCTGCCCATCTTCCGGAGGTATCCCTTATCATTCACGGGCATGAGAGTAGGGGCAACATTCTACTGCCGGCATCCAACAGCACGATGTGTTTATTGTGGCAAGAAAGTGCTTTTATGTTATGGTTGTAGACGTTTTGTAGCCATCATTCATACCTACTTATCTATATATATAAAATTCAAAGTACTGACTGACTCACTGGCTGACTGATATATCAACGCACGCCTAAACTACTGGACCTAAAGACTTGACATTTGGCACACCTTACCTTGAGTATCCCAGAGGTGCACTAAGAAGGGATTTTTCGAAATTCCCACGGGATAGGGAATAAATGGGATTTATATTTTTGAATCAAAGTGGCTCCGGGTGAAAAGGAGGATTTTACGTTTTATGACTTCCACGCGGACGAAGTCGCGGGCAAAAGCTAGTCACGTTTAAAACTTTCATGGTAATGAACTATGAATGCATATATACTCTGTATTTATACATATACATTATTATTATATGGCTAATTTCATATTTATCATAGCCGAGTTGGCCATGTGGTATGCTTCCACGACTTTTTATCCGAAGGTCGTGGGTTCGATACCAGCCTTACCTACACCAATTCATTTTTATTTCCATTTAAAAAGTCTTAGGTTGTTAACGGTGAAGAAAAACATCGTGAGATGTTTTGTTGCTGACGCTATAAAAATCATCTTGAGTAGATACAGAGGCATGTTTATCCTATAGTCATCCTCTCAGCCATGGGTCGTCCACTGCTGGACATAGATCCCAAAGTGCTGATCATAAGGGGTTCTTACCACGCTTGCCAGGCGGGTTGGCGAGCGCAGTACGGAATGTTGATACACGGAAAGACGCTGCTGCCTGCCTTTCAGAGGTATCCCTTGGCAGATTCTTACTGCATCCACAGGCAAGAGAGGAGGGGCAACATTCTACTGAAGTATGCCCACAGGCTGTTTTGAGTTTTGAAGTTAAATTCTGAAAAGTCGCTATCTACAATTTACTGGAATATTCTCGTTAAATCCTTCAACAAGATCAAAAGGAACTTTCTTTGAGGCGACAGAAATATGGTGAAGCCTTCCTTTGTGAGTTTGTTTACTTTATTTGTCCATTGTTGCTTTTGTATCTCAATGTCGGTTAAAACTTCCTTTTGATACTTTTGGAGAGAGAATAAATCGGCAATGAGGAAAACCAGCAAATATTAAGAGAGAGTAAAATTTACTCGATCACGCTGAATGATTAAATAAAACCTTTAACACAAAATAACATAGATGATTTGCGTAGAGTCAGCAACTGCCGTGGGGTGCCGGCAGTAAAGTGTTGCCCCTCCTCTCTTGCCCGTGGATGCAGTAAGAATCTGGTGAGGGATACCTCTTGAAAATGGGCAGCAGCGTTTTTTCGTGTATCAGGAACGCGTACGGCGCTCGCCAACTTGCCTGCCAAGAGTGGCGAGTATGGCAACTACCTACCCCTCATGATCTACTGATCATGAGGGGTAGGTAGTTGCCATAGTGATCCAAGAGTTATATAATATAGTAAGCTTTGTCTGTCTGTTTGTTGAGCTTTACGAAGAGACTATTATTAGTCCTAGAAAAGTATATGCTGTATTTTGCATGGACATAATAAAATATACATGAGATATTTGTCCAAAAAAATGCTGGAGAGTTTATTAATTTGGGTTACACACGTAAGGGGGATGAACTTTTTATTCTTGATTTTTCCATCTCCCCTCTAAAATCGAAACTGCTAGCTTGACTAATCTCAAATAAATCATGAATGTAATTTTAATGAACTTTCTAAGAACACTACAACGGTTAAGCTGACTTTTTTAGATTCGGAGAAATTATTAAATAAGTGTTTAAATAAGTGATACGGTTCACCAAACATACCGAAATACTTTAAGCCGAAAACTTAATAAGTTTTGTTAAACTTATAAAAACGCACACCAACTTATAACAATAGGTCGACGATTACGAACCTAGCCTAATCATCATCATCATTTCAGCCGTAAAACGTCCACTACTGAACTAAGGCCTCCCTCATGGAGATCCATGAGGAGTAGTAGCCACGCTTGGCAGGCGGGTTGGCGAGCGCAGTACGGGATGTTGATATACGGAAAGACGCTGCTGCCCATCTTCCGGAGGTGTCCCTTAGCAGGCTCTTACTGCATCCATGGGTAGGAGAGGAGGGGTAACACGTTGTATATAAACCAATACATTAGACTAGGGGTGCCGTGGGATGCCGGCAGTAGAATTTTACCCCTCCACTGGCACTACTGTGCCATTAAGGGACTAAAGTCTCCCTTTCGTTTCACAAAGTATCTCAATATATCTACCATTCGTCACTTTTATCGGCCAGACGGTATAAGTCATCGCGCCATTTCACCAGTCTACCATGAGTGGTGGACTGATGAAATGCACAATGCACAGGCCTCACTTTCGTCCCGAATTCTTACAGCCTTTAGATCCTTACAAGCTCTTACGCAACCTTATCTCGCCGACCTATCGCAACGAAGCCGCCGCCAAGCCCTTCCATTCATCATCTCATCCCACACGAGTCAATCAGTTCGGAAATTTGGTATGTATGTAGGCAGACTTTCTCCTGGTGAAATGACGAAGTGGGGGCGACCTTGTTCGAGGGAGGCTGGCACCTGCGCGCGAGTTTGCCGCACTTGTCACTTAGTTGCGCGAGCGCATAGCCGCTTTGGGGTTCTGCGTGTGTGAGGTGACTTTATCTGTGGGACTTGTGCGAACTGTGATTGTGGATCGTGTTGCTGTGTGCTTTTGTTGTTTGGAAGATATTACGGTATGTTTTGTTACTTTTCCACTTGAGCTTTTATCAGCAGTTTTGATCGAAGTTTGGATTAAAAGCTTCAGGTGCATCTTAAATATAAACCCTTTTTCTGAATGAACAGTGGAAAAGGTTCATCGAATTTCATATAAGTACATCAAGGCCCTATGTTGAGTTCCAGACTGAGAAGCCGTCGGTTAAGTATTATAAGTACTTCGCTCAGATGTGACTTACTAGTCATAATAATTGAGTTGAATTTAAGTAGAGAGTAAATTTATTAAACTATGAGGTAGCCAAGTAAACTACCAATTATCCCCTATGTGATGTGACTAGCCATACTAACTATTATCCAGCGCAATACTATCAGCTGTTTGAGGATTGGATAAAAAAGTCAGGTCAAAAAATATAAGATCTTATTTATAAAGTATCTTCCCCTTTTGCCGGTAGAACGATAGGTCCATCTTTCATAGATTATGATTTTATATAGACATGTGAGTATATATAATTCTTAATAACTTCCTGTTTACATGTAAGTGTTTACAAGTATGTGTTTCTGCATAATTTATTGTGGGAACTTCTTTGGAAACTTAATGGGATTTTTGTTAACTTTTTGTGTAATTTTTTATTTGCCACCATGCTAACTGTTATCCCCTTCAATCAAAATGTACAAAAATGTAGAACTTATGTGTGTATAAGGTTCTCGCTAAACATCTCAAAATAAGGTTCAATGTAAAAAAAATTGTTTACAACAAATTATTTCGATTTCTCGTTTTAAAATATTAAAAGAATGGCCTTTACCCATTGACCAACAAAAATAGAGAGCATAAACATCAAAAACCTACAAACCCGAATAGTCAAGACAATCTGCATTTCAAATCATCTAATTACCATATCCGAACTTACCGGATTTTGGATTCCGGATCCGTATCCGTAAACATGTGTGTTTTATTCAGAGCGGGTCCTACGATGTATGTCAGTCAGTTAGTAAGACGAGGAGAAGACATGGGAATTTGAACTGTATTTGTAAGAGTTAAGCTCGAGAGAGAGGCTCGTTTCCGAGTATTGCACCGCCCGCCCTAAGGTGGAGAGCTTCCGTTGGCCAGTTTTTATGGCGGGCTGGAAAAGTTCATGCTTGTTTACTGAGTTTTGTGGAATTTTAAGATGTCGTACAATGTTTCCAGATGAATCTTTTTTATTTTTTTAAACGCTCCACCATATTTATGTAAAATGTCGTTTAAGTAATTCGGTTAGATTGGTTGGTTTATATTAAGCATTTCGAGGTATCTTTTTCGCTTGGGAAAAAAGTTTTCTGAAGCGAACGAATTCAACAATGACGTGTATGTGCGTTATTCAATTTAAATATTACAAGCTTTTATATGTATATTTATTTTAGTTACACCTGTCCCGAAGTTTGTCTGTAGGCAATCAAATCTTGCAAGTTAAATTAGATACACTTCCCGGTAACTGATTGAGCTGAAATTTTGCATGCATGTGTAAATCGGACGACTATGCAAAATTATTATGACATGGAGCTGATCTGATGATGGAACCGGAAGGTGGCCATAGAAACTTAGCAGTTAAACGACACAACCCCATCGAGTTTGGACTCATTTGATCCGTCTTGACGAGTACTGATGGTGCTGGTGCTAGATCACCACCACCATAGAGACCAGGGTCTGATGAATGGAGATTTTTAACTTTTAAGTTTTTTTTATTAACATGTAACACTGCTTGTTTATAACTTTTTTTCAGACTTTGTTATTTGTTTTTTTTGCAAATTGATATTTCTATATGGTCTTTGGGTCGAAATTAAAAAAACACATAATGACTTTTACTTTATAAAACTTAAACACTTAATTTATCAGTTGTTTATTTTTGGCCCTTTTTTAAGCATTACGTTCCGAAAAGTTTTCATTACTATACTTTAGCCAAATTCGATGTAGAATGTTTATAAAAAAAACTATCAATCATCATTCCAGCCGTAAAACGTCCACTACTGAACACAGGCCTCCCTCATGGATCTCCATGAGGGGTAGTTGCCATACTCACCACTCTTGGCAGGCGGGCTAGCGTGCGCTGTAAGTGATGTTGATATACGGAAAGATACTGCTGCCCATCTTCCGGAGGTATCCCTTAACAGGCTCTTACTGCATCCACGGCCATGAGAGGAGGGGCAACCTTCTACTAATAAGTAATATTATTTTATACTATCAATACTTAAAAATAACTTTCTTTACCTTTTTAGGATTTTTATAACTACACATATTTCTCACCTATGGGCGCTATGAGATCAGAGTGACCACTCCCTTCAATCTTAATTACTATTAGCTCGGACGAAAAATCAACCCCCAGGAAGCAATTCAATTTTAAGTGTGACAGTTTGTTTACAAACATTCTACATCAAATTTGGCTGAAGTATAGTGCAAACCTTATCACGTGATGAAAGAAAGCACCATCTGGATCAAATACCAAAAATCAATATACATAAAACTCTTCCGTTACTGACTGACTGAGTGACTGACAGACAACGCACAGCCTAAACCACTGGACTTAGAGACTTGAAATTTGGCACACATATTACCTTGAGTATCCTAGAGGTGCACAAAGAAGGGATTTTTCGAAATTCCCACGGGAACGTGAACTACGCGGGTGAAACTGCGGGGTGCGGCTAGTTATTATATACATATAATGACAGTTTTTACAGAAGTTTATTTTTTAATAACAAAAATAAAATTAATATTAGGTTCTGTAATCTATACAAATACTCAGAATCGAGTTATCGATAATACTTACTTAGTTAACACCTCAGTCAGTCTGAATGAGCATTTACGCGATTAATCATAAATTGATTAACAGGTTTAAACCACCGCCGTCCCTACATCTCTACACACTGTTAATCATTTGTAAAAATATAAATAAACAAAATAATTTATGTACTTAGGTATGTACATTGAAAATAAACATTAAGTTCTTGAAAATTACTATAATTATAAATTATAATTGATTGGAAAATGAAGATTTTCAATGGAATGCAGTAATTACCTACACGATTTTAACAATTAGTGCCGTGATATATGTATGGACGTTAAATCTTAACGATGGTTTAATTTTACGAGCGGAGAAATTTAAGCAATGTTTAATGGTTTAAGAGAATACAAGGGAAAGGATGAAAGGTGAAAGATTTAAAAAATATTGCCTTTTCAAATGAAATAACATTTTTAAAATAACCTCCGACACCTTTAATAATACCCATTCCACGATTTTGATAAATCGCTTCATTTGTCTCACGGTGGTGCCACAGACACGAATTCACACATTGTGGTTAATCTTATAACATCCCTCTTTTTGCGTTGGGGGTTTATAAAACTCTTAGTGTAGATTATAAAACAAAATGACTTCTGCTGCGCTTTCATAAATCGACAGCCTTCAGTAGGTTTTAGAGCTAATATCACTAGTTTCACATCTACTATAAGGATAAAATAAACAACTGAATACGAATCCAAAATTGTAAATGCAGAATTTTATAAAATAATGTTGATAAGTGATACGTTATTTTTACCAAAAAGCACAAGTTATAAAACAAATAAAATTCTAAATACTAATAACAAAAAATGGCTACATTAGAATGTTGAGTTGAAGAATAAGTTAGTGTTAAACTTATTCTCCAACTTAACATTCTGATTTTCTTTTCGAAAGTATAGTTACTTATATCCTTTTCCCGGTAACCACTGTTGACAAGTATTAGCCGACCTCACTCAGCATACCACTTACTACAAATGAGGCATCACGAACCCCATAACTAAGTAAAAGTAAATAAGTACGCATGTGAAAACGCATTTGTAGCCTGTCAGGCACGCGTAGCTGTTAGACGCATGAATAATAAGTACTAGATGGTAACATAAGTTGTATCCCGATGGGTTGACGATGTTCGGAAGACCGTGGGTTGCACTTGGCTAAGAATAGCTTACTACAGAGGCGAATGGCAAAATCAAAGGGAGGTCTATGCCCAGCAGTGGGTCGATAAAGGCTGATTTTGATGGAAATATAAGTCCACAAAGAGCGTTTACGTATGGCACTGAAGCGGATGTTTGTCCCGCCGCGCGGTGGCGTAGGGCTGCGGCATTCTACCTCAGAACCAGCAATACGACCGCAACCGCTCGCCGCCGCTGAAATCAAAATCTATTTAATTAGCTGTTTGGATGTTTTGCACTAAAGGCCGCTTCTCTTATACGCCACACCTTATGGTATTGTCCCGGCCAGATTCACTGTTGCCCTACATACAATCATCCGACCACTGAGCAGGTGGTCTGAAAGTATCTTTATTTCATTGGTAACAAAAATAACTCTTGAAAATAACAGAACGTTTATTACATTGAAATTATTATTTATTTAATTAGAATGGTACATAACCACTTAAACTAATTAGTATAGGTACTTATAAAAATAAAAATAAAACAATCAAATTAACATTACAATTGCAATCAAATGTCTTGATTTATTTACAAAATTTACAGACATGATCACTGAATCGCTAGGCTATTTGGGTTTTCAAATTATTTGTCAACGTAAACTACATTTCATTAATACGGTATTAAAATGTTTGCTTCCACGTGTTAAACAGTACAGTTCATGAATAAGATCAATGATAAATCAAAGCTCCCACGATGTAAGTCAGTGTCACGTGACAGACTGTCCCATACAAATATCATTTCTAATGGGATTTCTACATCTGCCTGTACCGGGCAGCTTGTCAAGATGACCCTTTGATAAACAAGCTAATCTGACTAGAGTCTAGTACTTCAACCTATTTTACCAGTTAACTGCAAACCAGATTGAGCTCTAAAACTGGCTGTGGAAGGAATGTTGTTGAATAAAGATTATTCGTTATTTGATCTGCTCATTCGAATAGCTTTGATAAGCAATACACATGAAAATTTAACCCGCGCTTCCGAAATTATTTTTTTTAACTAATATTGCTTATAAATAATGATAAGGATCATCCTCGGAATCAAGCTCTTAGATTGACACCGAGATCGAACATCGTACAAACGTTTACGATGCCGGAGACAGAGTGATCAGTCCCAAGTGGGGCTTAGCAGGGCACCTGGTCACGGCCGTTGGACAAAGGCTTTGACTAAGTGGTGGCCAAGGACAAGCCAAAGACGTTGTGATTGTTCAAAAACGCGATGGGTCGACGTTGTAGAAGTCGCTGGGTACACCTCTCTAGATGCAAAAGGCACAGGACAGAGGAATCTGGTGAGAAATCAGGGCATTACTCCAGCGCCTAACTACATTCAAAATGAAAAGAACCATAGGACCATAATCATTTTAGCCCATTTGCACCCACTGCTGGGTAGAAGACCCCTCTTTAATGCGCCATTGTTTACGGTCCCTTGCGATTCTTTTCCAGTGACTCCCAACAGAACTGATAATGTCATTAGACCAACGGGCGGATGGTCTGTCTTTAGGTCGCACCGTGTCTCTAACGCATATTTTGGCAAATTTTCACCTTAAAAATATAAGCACTACATAATTTAATTTTGATTTTTTTGTATAAAACAAGTTAAGATTAAAAAAAACTTTTGAAAAACAAGCTTTTATTATTTGTTAATAAAAATAACTAAAAAGTTATTACTGAGTTCCTATGGCCACCTTCCAGCTCCATCATCAGACCTTGGTTACCATCTAGCACTAAAGTACTCGTCAAGATGGATCAAACGAGTCCAAACTCTATGGGGTTGTGTCGTTTACTACCGAGTTCCTATGGCCACCTTCCAGCTCCATCATCAGACCTTGGTTACCATTTAGCACTAAAGTACTCGTCAAGATGGATCAAACGAGTCCAAACTCTATGGGGTTGTGTCGTTTACTACCGAGTACCTATGGCCACCTTCCAGCTCCATCATCAGACCTTGGTTACCATCTAGCACCAAAGTACTCGTCAAGATGGATCAAACGAGTCCAAACTCGATGGGGTTTTGTCGTTTACTGCCGAGTTCCTATGGCCACCTCCCGGTTCATCATCAGCTCCATGTCATAATAATTTTGCATTGTCATCCGATTTACGCATGCATGCCAAATTTCAGCTTAATTGGTAACCGGGAAGTAGATCAAGTTTGACTTGCAAGATTTGATTACAGACAGACATCGGGACAGGTGAAACTAAATAGAAGCTTGTAATAAGACAAAAATGTCCAAATTTATTTGCTTTTCAAATTTTTTTTTCAGAAATTCGTACCATAAAATGTAATGAAACTATTTAGTTTTAATTCCGCTTATGCTGAGATGCATGAGCACCGCCCTCCCGCCCGCTAATTATGCACATGCAGGGAGAACTAGGTTGTCATTGCAGCATGCATGCCCAGACCTATACGACGACACGTGTTGCGCCTCTCCGCGAGGCATCAGCAAAGTAACGCCTGAATCCGCCTGACTCCATTAATTATAGAAATTCATACATTTATTTCCATAGATTGTAATTACATAACATAGACACGTACACTTACGATATAAAAAAAAAACATACATATGTTAAAAAGAAATAAGGCACATTAATTCGAAATAAGCTACATTAATGGATACAAAAAGTTATAATTGGACAGTTAAATAAAGACGACAGCAGAACAAAACAATTAATAAAAGATTACAAATGGTCGAGTGGGTAAGTCAGTAATCATACACCTCCGATGTCGGACCTTGGTCGAAGCTTCATCAATACTTAACTACATCTACACTCATCTGTCCGTCCGCACTTTCTCCACTTAGAAAAAGATAAATGATCCATGATTATTTAGATATATGTTGTTGTCTCTCTAAGGATGTAGGCAGTTAATAATATTCATTGGATGCTGTTCTGCCTAATCCCTTTCAGTATTAGTTTCTGTAATCTGTGGTATTAGTTAATGCCGTATCAAGTTTGGAAATCATAATCTTATTATCGTCATTACGATTTGTACGTAACCTTTCTTTTAGATAGATGGCTTTATGTATGGCCATTGTACGTCTCATAAAATTAATTGCCTAAGTTAATATTTGTTTATTCATTAAGATTATGGCATACACAATAGAAAATATTCACAGGTAATCACACAAATAGCTGTTTGTTTTAATTTTAAAACAGGTTATATGCTAGAAAGTATTCCTAAATATTGTGTAAACTTATACTTTCTAGCAACGTGTATTAAAATTGTATATTATTTTAAAATTCTATACTAAAAATGTAAAGTAGAATTTAAAAAAAAACTACGAGGAAAAAATAACACAATACAAACAAAAGTAGAAATTTTGTATTGTATGTTGTGTAAAGTGTATGACCAAGAACCACATTCATGACTGCAATAATATTTGTATAGATTTAAAAATATTTTTCAGATCGTTTATTATCATCGTCATAATAAGTCACTTCGACAATGAGCACAGTTCAAACCACGTGTTAAGGATTTAATATCTTTATAACGCATATTATAATTACAGATTCTGTGTCAAATTAACCTAAAAATATCATCATCAAAATGACTTATTTCTGCTTCGAAAGTCAAAATTTAACGGTTTTTTTTAACGGTATTTTGTATGTCTACGACGACCATTTATTATGGGATATCCCAGGCTGTCATTTAACCACCCAAATAAAAGCAAAATCTCATCCACACAATAGAAAACGATTAAAAAAATCACACGATTTTCTGCAACAATATTGTAAATCTAGTAAAAGTTTCTGATTCTCAGAATCATTTTCTTCTAACACGTGGGAAACGGTTTAGTGCTAATTAATAATAAAGAGAGTAACTATTGTTTAGGTGTAATATTTGAGATCGTAAAAATGGAAAGTTGTTAAACTTGTATCAATCTGTAACTAAGTAGGTTTATTATAATTTTAGTAGAGACTGATAGATAATGATTTTACTGCACACAGTATACATTACTAACAATAATGAACAAGAAAAATAAACACTATATGACATATTGTGATTATGTACGCTGCAATGGCCTGGAGCTTTGTTAGTCGGATTAGGCTTGCCCAGCACCTATACCATCATCTTAGCTTAGTCGGCTATAAGAGGAAAGAACAGGTCAATACGTCTGAAGCTGACTAAGCCGCGGGTTTCCCACGATTTTTTGTGTTCTGTACGATCATTTTCATTTGAAGCAAGATTTTGGGAACAGTGACAAAATATTTAGATTATTATCAGTCATCTCAGCCATAGGACGTTCAAGAAAATTAAATATGCTACTATGATTTTCAATAGCCACATTCTTTGTCCCACTCCAGGAAAAAGGCCTCCCTATGCCCCTTCCATTTTTCACGATCTTGTGCTACGGAGGACCACTCTGTCTCTTAGAACCGAATTTATTACAAGTTCTTGTAAATAAATTCGGCTCTTTGATCGTGTGCTGTTTACAAAAACATAATACCTAACATGTTTTGATGCCGGCAGAGCCGTGGGGTGCCGGCAGTAGAATGATACCCCTCCTCTCATGTCCATGGATGCAGTAAGAGCCTGCTAAGGGATACCTCCGGAAGATGGGCAGCAGCATCTATCCGTGTATTAACATCCCATACTGCGCTCACCAACCCGCCTGCCAAGCGTGGTGAGTATGGCAACTACCCCTCATGGAGATCCATGAGGGAGGCCCGTGTTCATCAGTGGACGTTTTATGGCTGAAATGATGATGTATTGATTGTGTTTTCGGTTTAAAGTATTCCAATATGTTTGGTAAAACGTATCACTTATTTGAGCGACAATATCTCCGAAAAAATGCTTGCTTATTCGTTAACGTTTTTCTAGAAAGTTCATGATTAAAACTAAGAGTCTGGCAAAAGAGACCCCCAGAAGATGGGCAGCAGCGTCTTTCTGTGTGTCAACATCCAGTACTGCACTCACCAACCTGCCTGTCAAGCAATGCTAGTATGGCAACAACCGTAATCAATAAGCTTTTATTTTTAAAAGTCTGAATGCGACGTCTATTTATAGATTCGATGATAGAGTCTCTGGTATAGTCCTGATTGAAAGTTGGCGTAAAGTAGGTTTTGATGTTTGTCTGCCATTCTGTTAGGTAAATTTCGGTTTTAAAGTTAAATTATTTATTTATTTTATATACTACCGGTTCCTTGAATAATCACGTTTAGAAGATAAATGCAATAAAACGAGCATTATAGAGAAAACCGTTATTTTACACTGGAGATCATCTTCTGATGCCTGCGTCCGACGTCTGTCACGCCTACCAAGCGTGGTGAGTATGGCGACAACCCCCAAAGATTTAAATTGTTGGATACGCCCTTACCGTAATTCCCACATGAAATGAGATAGCTCGCTCATTTGAAATCAATGTACCTCTATTTTTTACAGTTTTAAACGGACGTGTTTTGTGTTATTTTTATCACGAAAATTCGGTTTATTGGCAAAACTAGTGTTCGTGCGTCAACATTACTGTTAACACACATAATTATTCATAGGGTTCGTGAAGCCACCCTTTCAGGATCAGTCTGAAAACCGGCGCCGCCTCGTACCTCTGGTGCGGAGCAGCATATAGCTGGGACTGGTCCTTTTTGGCTAACAGCGGCACAAAAAGGACTTACTGGTGCCCTGCCCGACTATCTTTACTCCATTATGTGTTTTTTTAGAAACCAACCTAATTGCATTGTATGTTAGCTATAATTATTTTTCATTCTCTAAGTGTAAAGTTATTGAAGTTGGTCTTGTATACGTACTGTGTTTTGTCTGTGCTGTTTTGTTGCCAAATAAAAGTCTATCTATCTATCTTATTAAAGAGACAATGCCGCAGTTTTTGATGTCAGGGCACGTCTACAGATTTAAATCTTTGTCCCATTGAGAATTTGGAGATCCGTGATGGAAGGCCTATGTCCAGCAGTGGACGTGGACCGCAGTCTTACGGTTGAGATGATGATACATACAAACGTTGGATGAATATTGACTGCTGTCAGAGTTGCGTGAGTGCGGGTTGTGTGTCTGAGATGCTGGGATTTGCGGCTGATGTTTACATAATCTGTTTACATCATCATCATCGTTTCAGCCTCATGGATCTCCATGAGGGGTAGTTGCCATACTCACCACGCTTGGCAGGCGGGTTGACGAGCGCAATACGGGATGTTCACATACACACGTTCACGGAAAGACGCTGCTGCCCATCTTCCGGAGGTATCCCTTATCAGGCTCTTACTGCATCCATAAATAAGAGAAGAGGGGTAGCATTCTAATGCCGGCACCACGGGTAAATCATCTAATCTGCGAACAAGCATTGGTACGGGGGTACCAGAAAAGGGGGCGAAGGCCTCAAAATGTCACCAAAGGTCAAAAATTGCATTTTTGGGTTTTTGGACGTTTTCAGCCATTTGAGGACTTTTATTTCTTTGTGACCTTTTGAGGTCACATAACTCCGGTCCCTGTGACCCTAGGGTCACCAAAATCAATCAGTCACCTTCTCTCATTACGACGGTGCTAACAAAAAAGGTTCCATGTAAATAGGTCAACGCGTTCGGTTGTAATAGTCAAATACACAGACAGACAGACAGCGCTAAGCATATTAGGGGGCGAAACGCCTAATATTTGTTAACAATTCTGTGTTTGGATCCGGGGAGTTTACTAGACATCAAAGTCATATATATATTTATACATATATACATATATAGGCATAAAAGATAAAAGATCATATATAACTTCAAATAAAACGTTAATGCTTATTAAAATGCCATGATTGGCTTGTGTTGTTTTTATAGTATTACTCAGCGACAGCGCAGTTCCACACGCCATGATCACGAAATATCGGTAAACTCAAAAACAATCAAATCATGAGATAGATATCCTGTAAATATTGCATAATAACGTTAAGGGATGTCACCAATCAAGTAAAAATTTGGCAGTAATAGCTAAATATAGCGACGCGAAACACCTACATTAGTAAAACAGGTTGAGAAAGTGTAGGGCACGATGGGTCAGCTAGACGATTCGTAAGCAATATATTGGTGATAATAGCTTAGAATTATAGGTGATGGCTCTCTGATCAATACGTTCCAGACGTGTTGTTTTAATTCAATTCAATAGGCATGATGACAGGTTTTGAAAATCAATTTGTAGTAGGATAACTTTTTGTGAAGAATTCGCCCGGGGAAGAACTAACACCATACCTTTTCCTGCTGCCAAGTAGTAATGGATGCTAGTAAGCCGTGGGGCGTCGGCAGTAGAATGTTGCCCCTCCTCTCATGCCCGTGGATGCAGTAAGAGCCTGCTAAGGAATACTTCCGAAAGATGGACAGCAGCGTCTTTTCATATATCAACATCCCATACTGCGCTCGCCAACCCGCCTGCCAAGCGTGGTGAGTATGGCAACTACCCCTCATGGAGACCCATGAGGGAGGCCTTTGTTCATTAGTGGACGTTTTATGGCTGAAATGATGATGATGATGATGATGATGAAGCAGTAATGTCTACATTGCTGTGTTCCTGTTTGATTGGGCGGTGAAATTACGTGCACAAGAGACCTTACAACTCTATGTCTCAGCGTGACGGGCGCAATGCAGCGTTGGTCACAATAATGATGATGAACGAGATTACCGCAGTATTGCAGTTGTAATAGTTAGAGGTTGCTTATCATCAAGTGGGCCTTCGGCTGTCTCGTCATTTCAAAGTATAAAAAAGCAAAATTCTATTTAATTCGTCAGTTAGATAATACAAAAATAACAGACACGTATACTATGCCTTTTAAAATGAATGAAAAAATATTCAAATATTTGCACCAAATCTTTTTTAATTTTTGCTTAGAACCTTCCTACTGAATTACTCTAGCTTTTAGTAAAAATAAAATTGGTTCCGTAGTTTCTGAATTTTGCGCAAACAGACAAACAGATAGACAAACGCGGCGGAGGACTTTGTTTTATAATGTGTATGGAAGATGTTTGATAGTTTTCCTTCAACTATTTTATTTATCTTAACATAATTATTTTCTTATTGAGGAAACTTCACTGTTTAAATGTTACTATTACTTTACAATAAATATTTAAGCAATTTTTAGTATGTTTCCCGAATAAAACAAAAAATAGGTGGTGCGTTCCAATACTAATAAAAGTAGTATTACTTAAACTAGAGGTAGACTTAGAGGTACTCGCACCTACTTATTATTGTACTTTATGCTTCAGCATCAAAAACAAATATAATTTTCCTTCTATGTTTATAATGACTAACAATAGAGGGTATTTAAACCTCTTCATTTAAATTACAAACAAATATTATAAAATATTCTAAACAAAAGAGGTTTCAAACTATCACGGACGGCCGCGCGTGTCAGATGAATCTCTCAATATTATAAGAAGGAAAGATTTGTATGTTGTATTTTGTATGTTTGTAACGAATAAACTCAAAAATTACTGAACCAATTTTTAAAATTCTTTCACCGTTATAAAGCTACATTATTATATACCCTGAGTTACATAGGCTATATACATATATATTATGCACGTTTTTCCACGGGAACGGGAACTACGCAGGTGAAACTGCGGAATGCAGCTATATATATGTATAGACACTAATAAAAAAGTCCAAAGGGTCGCACGTGTCCGAAGAATCACTAATAAAATAGTCCAAAAGGTCGCGCGTGTCTGAAGAATCACTAATAGAAAAGTCCAATGGGTCGCGCGTGTCTTAATAATCACTAATAAATACTTACTGCAATACAAAGTTTTCCTGACATCTTATAATTACTTTTAACATCATGTACCATTTCCTCGATTCCTCACCGATCCCATCATCAGAACCGAGTTTTGAAAAATATGGACCTATTTAGATGTGTAACAATTTGAACTCAAAAAATTGTTTTTCAAAACAGTTTACAAACGACGGAGTTCTGAGGTAACAAAGATTATAAAAATCGGCCAAGTGCATGACTGATTTTAAATTTGAATATTTTACAGCTTCAAGGGTCTACAGACCTAGGTATGGTTTCAATTTGCACTCGATACCTCCACGCGTTCCCAATATATAAAGAGTCTTGGCATACAGACAGACGGACGGACAACAAAGTGGTATTTACCATATCGGCCCTAGTTATGTTACTTTGTAATTTTCTTTTATTGCCTTGAAATATATGCTTTTTTATTATTATTATTCCTTGGAATGTGTTTTTATTATTTTATTAAACATACATTTTTTACTATAAGGAAATATAAAAACAAATACTCTACAGTAAAAATATATAAGAAAACGGTGAATCACCGGCCGAGAAGCAAGTTTCAAACAGTCGGTGACTAGAGCTTATTATTATTATTATGAAAACCTCATTTTTGAAGTCAACTACAAATTTAATGTAAGATAGCGTTTAAAATTTTATTAATGGCCTTAATGAAATCTTCAAATGCACCGCACATTTGAACCGTGCGGCGGCGTTCCATTCCAATTAGCGCGGGTGACGTCGAATCTCATTGACATTGACTTTGGATAGGGTTGCCGCCTTCTACATTAAGCAGGCATATTTTTATACGACTAACAAGTTGGGTGCCGGCAGTAAAATGTCGCCCTCCCTCTCTTTCCCGTGGATGCAGTAAGAATCTGTCTAGGGAAACCTCCGAAAGAAGGGCAGCAGCGTCTTTCCGTGTATCAACATCCTGTACAACGCTCGCCAACACGCTTGCCAAGCGTGGTGAGTGTGGCAACAACCCCTCATGACAGTACTTAGTGTTCAATGGCTTTTGTGCAGCAGTGGATGTCTTACGGGTAGAAAAGTATTAATGATTATCTGCATCATCTCAGCCGTAGCCGTAGGTGCTGTTCACGTCCATTGGTGGACATAAGCCTCCCTCATGGATTTCCAAGATCATAAGGTCGTTGTTTCCATACTCACTACGCTTGACGGGCAGGATGGCGCGCACAGTACAGTAAATTGATACAAGGAAAGACGTTGCTGCCCATCTTTCGACGGTATTGGCAGATTCTTACTGCATGTGGATACAGTAAGAATCTGCCAAGGATTATGTCCAGCAATTGTATGCCCTTGGGGGCAAGAGAGCAAAGGCAACATTCTACTGGCATGGCACATGACACAAAAACGTACCTACAAAAGTTCGCCCACTTACAGGTACTCGTAGCTACATCTATAATTTGACGTACAATGATATTTTTATAAATCACGATGGAGAATATGGGTTCTATAGGAGGTTTTTACATAGATTTAAAGTTTTTCTAAAGTGTCAGCTTAGTGCGCCAACCCTATTAGACATGTGACATTGACAAAGCCACAAAAAGCTTATTGTAACTGTATACGCACACTGATGGCCTTTCTATAATTTTCCTGCCTCGGCTTGCTATTTATTTTAATTGTGTTTTGCGCTTACTGATTTTTGTGTCAGCGTTTTGTTTACAAATTGTTCTTAATGTTCATTGATGAATGTAAACTCAAACAAAATTAATGTCATATTAAACCATTGTATTTTGAAGACAAGCGAATCCGGCGAAAACATTAATTAAACGATTCAATGAATCTGCGGTTTTGCACTGACTGACAAGCACTAATTAGAAGTATTTTATGAGTACAATCATAGCTTTTAAAATACCATACAATAAAAAATAATATTGGTATTTTAAAACCATTTACAATTATTTCAATTTAGGGTTTTGTTTGCAAAATATTAAAGTTTTAAACATTATTTTGAGCATCATCCCTCTAAAATCGACTGATAGCTGATAGCGTTATAAATCTGAAAAAACATGGATGTAGTTTTAAGCATCAAATATCTAAGAAAACTATAACGGACAAGCTAGCTTTTTAAAACACGTACACCAACTTCTAATAACACGATCACGGGTAACTACGGAACTCCACAGCGCGTGGCGCGACACGTACCTAGCCTAATTTATTTAAGCTAAAGCGATAGCTTTGACGTTTAAACCCACGTCAGTCTAATCGATCCTTGACCTGAAGCCTGAAGTGCCTGAACTAACTAAGCTACACAACCCGTGACGGGCCAACTCTTGGTAATAACGGTCAAAATTCTTGATAAGATCATATCGGTTGATAGGGATTTTTTAAAGGTTTTTAATTTCTTGTTTACCTATATAATATTCTAAAGTTCACTTATTTCTCGTATAAACTGCTGTTATCGTGTAGGTAGCTTCCGTACGATTCGGTTTCATTCAGCCGAAGCATGCTCCAGCCAAACTGGTCCGCATTACGAACGGCAGCGAAAGTGTTTGGGGCATTCAGCATTTCGGCGAGATTTCGATGACTTCTGCGGAATTTTTGAACCCTTTGATCTTTATCATGAGTTATAAAAGGGTACCAGCTGAATGCATAAATGTATGAAATAATTAAGTTCATCTGAGATATCTATCTGCTTTCAGCAACAAAATGATTTTGGATGGGGATAGAATTCTTAAAATCGGTTCAGCTGCTTAGGCGTGATTTTTTTTTACACATTGGGTTAAGTTATTGAAGTTTTAGTAAGGATTCCTAATTTGTTCTAGTAATGTATAGCCTATGTTACTCGGGGATAATGTACCATTCTAACGGTGAAAATATTTTTGTAATCGGTTTAGCGATAAGGCCGCCAATTGTCACTATGTTCTCAAGTTTATTTTGTTACTATGTTTAGTTTTAAGGTGTGCAATAAAGTATTTTCTATCTTCTATCTATCATGTAGTTTTTGAGTTTATTCGTAACAAACATACAAATATTTCCTATTAGTATAGGTATCTCAATAAGCATTGGTACGGGGGTACCAGGAAAGGGGGCGAAGGCCTCAAAAGGTCACCAAAGTTAAAAAATGGCATTTTTGGGTATTTTGACGTTTTCGGCCATTTGAAGATTTTTTTGGTGAACTTTTGAGGTCACAATAACTCCGGTCCCTGTGACCCTAGTCACCAAAATCAATCAGTCACTTCCTCTTATTAAAACGGTGCTAACAAAAAAGGTTTCATGTAAATCGGTCACCGCGTTCGGTTGTCATCGTCAAATACACAGACAGACGGGCAGACAGACAGACAGCGCTATGCATATTAAGGGTTTCGCCCCCTAATTTAAGTTTTAAAAATCATAATTGTGATCCAGGATCATTATTTAATTTTCCTGTTTCGAATGCTAATAAATAAAGAAAAAAATTACTTGGGATGAAAGGATACAGTGAAAGTTCAACAATTTCCAACCCAACTTCCTGGTCCATGGTGCCATATAGGAAATGACATGTGATCAATATACATACTCGTATCTTTGGGGAAAGTCGAATCGTGTCCGTCCAATCTCAAGACTCTAATTGCCTTCACAAACGTCTTTTGTTTGAATTCTGAGGCGGTCACGACGTTCAAACTTGCTGCTTTTACGTAGATACAATCACGCATATGGTAAAAGGTAGTTGACCTATGATTGGGGTAGATTATGTTGTTGGTACATTAAATCGTTACGTCCAATCAAATGATTGGATCAAAATATGAGCTTTAGAAGACTATTCGTGCATCTTTGAAATATTTTATGTGGGTTTTAAGCTTTCTTTTTTTATAAGAAACGTATGTGACTATGGTCTAACTCTATCTAAGTTATATATCATAGGTTGTTACCTAGTAATTGCGATACAGAGCTATCGATTAAGAAGATCTTACCATGTTAATTGACTAACTAAACTAGGAGAGCTCTACTGAACTTTATTAAATGGCACTTACGTAATAATACTAGCCATGATAAAAATAAAATAAATTAATAAAATACTACAAAGTTTTACGGTTTTAGGAATGTATTTCTCAGTAGATTAATATTCACTTAAGATAAATACAAGATTAGCTTCAATAAACACAGCGTTAATCGTTCATAACTGTTAATTTATTATAAAATAAACTAATTATAGATTACATGCAGACAAAATCGTACACGATAAAATTAGTTCGCATAAAGTTTCTAAAAACAAAATTGATTTCTTACGAGGATTAATAATGATTACTCAAGAAGCCTTAAATGGAAAGGTCTGTGATTTTAAGTAATCAAACAATACCAAATTGGAACCTGCCATTCATGTAATAAAACACGGTAGAGTGATAGAGCTTGCGCCCGCCCACGCGATTACGTACACTTGTGCGCAAGCGTGAACAGAGCGCGGCAAGCTTTGATAGTGATGTCACTTACAAGACGATGTATCGATAAAAAAATATTTTTTTACTGTATTGCTGGAATGACAAAAGCCACTCCATTGGGGTAGTGTGACAGGGGACATTGCACAAGACACCCCAACGCGAGACGTGAGTGCATTCGTGCATCCGTTATCGCCTACCAGAATTAAAATAACCGGTAACGAATAAACATTTTTAGCCGTAACATCAGCATGCAGCTGTAGGAAAAGGCTAACCTTCCGTTCAATATAAAAAATACTTCAATAACTATTGTGACTTTTCGCATATATATTAAATATATAATATTGGAAATGTTTACGTACATACGAAATGTTAGGTTGGTGGAGGCACCAACAAGTACGTGATCATTCTCAATATATATCCTAATAAATAATAATACGATAATATGATAAACTGATTAGTTTTTATCGCTCTGTATAAACTTATACCTGCTTGCATCCTCAGCCACCAGCCATACTTTCATTCATAGATCGTCTACATTCCAAGGATTTTATCGTAGATTTGTGGCGTCACAATCTCTTTTAGGCGACCTAATTTTTCGGCGTCCCTTATTCTGATACGACCACAATGGAACTCAGTAAACCATTTATTAACCACTAGCTTTTGCCCGCGAATTTGTCCGCGTGGAAGTTACAAAACGTAAAATCCCCTTTTTCACGCAGAGCCACTTTGATTCGAAAATATAAATCCCATTTATTCTCTAGGGAATACCGTGAAAATTTCAAAAAATACCTTCTTAGTGCATCTCTAGGATACACAAGGTATATGTGTGCAAAATTTCAAGTCTTTAGATTCAGTGGTTTAGGCTGTGCGTTGATATATCAGTCAGTCAGTCAGTGAGTCAGTCAGGAATTTGAATTTTATTATTAACCATTTAAATGATGGTGCAGAGTCCTCATAGTGTTTATCAAGCCTTTCCTTTTTCAGCACACGTAATTACTTATATAAATTTTTGTTTAAATTCTAGAAGTTCCAATGATTGCATTCAATGACTGGCAAACACGAACTTAATGACACAGCTTGCTCAAAATTTGACAGTAGATGGCAGTTGAGGGCAGCAGTGATGTATTTAATGTGACTGCGCGGGAAATTCAAAAAGTCACAGGCTTATCGAACCGCCCTGGTTCACACATCATCAATAACATTCATCGATCTAACATTCCTCCCGACAAATGAACGTCACCGCGATACTAATCCGATACGCTGAACAGTCACGCGCGTTTATCGATATCGACATATGATCATCGATATATGTTTACATGTCGATACCCGCTAATTAGTCGAACGGTGAAAGTCACCGACCGACTGACCAGAATCCGAGATGAAGTTTCGGCGCTGATTTTAGATCGATTCTACTTTCGTTTTTGACTACTCTTACTTGCGTATTGATTTATTTTATGTAGATAAATTTACATACGGATGCTTAGGCGCGTCATAACTATTTATGACAACCACAGGTAGGTAGCCTGAGCAAAGATTTGCGTATTAACGATACTAAGCCGGTAAATAAGTTTCACACTGTCTGCTAGACTGAGTGTGATACTTACTGGACGTATTACGGCTGGAAAAGAAGAAGAAGTGTTTTAAATCCCGAATAAAGCAAAGCTTGATTAAAGTAACTACAAGTTTAGTCGTCGTTCTATTAACCGGCGAAAAAAAACGAAGGACGTTTCTCAATTCGACCGTATATATCAATATATATATAAAACTCTTCCGTTACTGACTGAGTGACTGACAGACAACGCACAAACTAAACCACTGGACTTAGAGACTTGAAATTTGGCACACATATACCTTGAGTATCCTAGAGGTGCACTAAGAAGGGATTTTTCGAAATTCTTACGGGAACGGGAACTATGCGGGTGAAACTGCGGGGTGCGGCTAGTATATATATATTTTTGCTCATGAGGACATCACTGGAAAGCAACGTTTATTTAATATAGCGAGACTAGCTTTTGCCCGCGACTTCGTCCGCGTGGAAGTCATAAAACGTAAAATCCCCTTTTTTACGCAGAGCCACTTTGATTCGAAATTATAAATCCCATTTATTCCCTATCCCGTGGAAATTTCGAAAAATCCCTTCTTAATACACCTCTAGAATACTCAAGGTACATATATGTGTGCCAAATTTTAAGTCTTTAGGTCCAGTGGTTTAAGCTGTGCGTTGATATATCAGTCAGTGAGTCAGTCAGGACTTTGATTTATATAAACAAACAACCTATATCTACTTATCTATCTATACAAAGATAGATAAGTAGATATAGTTTGTTTACCTACTATATCTACTTATCTATCTATATAAAGATAGATAAGTAGATATAGGTTGTTTGGTAGAGATCGCTCTTTAGCGATAAGACCGCCGATTGTCACTTTATGTTTAGTGTTTCTCTTTTTTTTGTTAATTTGTTTAGTTTAAGGTGTACAATAAAGCTTTTTCTATCTAAGTACCTATTATTAAGATGAACAAACTAAGGTAGTTCTATATCCAGCAGCTAACCCACTGCTGGATATGGAACTCTCTTAGTTTGTTGATTTGATGATGATGTTCTCTCGCTGTCCATGATGAAGAACTTATATTGAAACGCATTATATTTCAATTTCACTCAATTTTAATTCTTGGTACTTTCTTCTCACCAAAGCGGATAATTCATACCAGGGCGTTTAATTCGAGGTAATTGCTTAATACAAATCATATATACTTACAAGCGAATCGTAAACTTAATCATCGGTGCTCACGCCCACAAATCGTAAAATTTACCTCCAAAGGAATACGGATTTTACTACCAATTTCAATTATGAGTGGTCTTGTAAAAGTTAATAATCTGTCTTTTAAAATGGTTATTCTGTTTCTTGTTTAATATCGAGAAAAAAAACGGCTTAAAATCACGTTTGTTGTATGGGAAAAATTTATTAATTAATTAATTTATTTATTCCCTTAAATATTTATTGCATTCTTTTTTTAGTATTTGTTGTTATAGCGGTAACAGACTTGCCATCATCTGTGAAATTTCAACTATCTAGTTATCACGGTTCATGAGATACAGCCTGGTGATAGACAGACAGACAGACGGACGGACAGCGGAGTCTTACCTATTACTATAGGGTCCCGTTTTTACCCTTTGAGTACGAAACCCTAAAAAGCCGTCTTATAGAAACTCAATAGATTACGACAAGGTTCTATACCTAGGTCGTATTATCTCTTTAACCATTTGTCCAAATTATATGCAGTAAAAGGGAAAAGACTATTGTTTTAAACGCTTGAGACGATAGATTTACTTATTTTGATAAGAATTCATAATTGTCGATATGATATGACCCTAAAACATCACCTAACGATTTAAATTATTTATTAAATATAAAAAAAACTACTTTTTGAAACTTTATTAAAAAAGTTAGACATAGGCTGTCGCAAACTTTTTTGTAGGCATTATCAAGCTCTAAAACTTTTCTATAGAATTCAAATAAATACCTCTCATCGTTAAGGCAGCGTTTGTAAGAAACGTTTTCGTCCAACCGTTTTTTCTCCGACTTACTTTGCAAATCCAACTACCACGAAAAATTCTTTTAATTTTTCGGGTTAATTTATAGCCTATGACACTCACAAATACTTAAGCTTTCTATTAGCAAAATAATTTTCATAATCGGTTAAGTAGGTCCAGAGATTACCCCCTACAACGTCACAAACTCACAACATCACGAACTTTACCTCTTTATAATATTAGTATAGATTGTACTTTCATACGACCGGTATTAGTCTTTATGGAAATATTATAATGAATTGAATACAATTTTATTTAGGAGATAGAGAAATGTATAAAAAGTTTTCTAACCGCATAGTCAAAAATAGTCTCTTTTAAACTTTTGCGATCATAATACATTATTAATAAACAACCGGGCATTTTTCGCGTCATCATCTCATCCGTAGGACGTCCACTGCTGGACATAGGCCTCCCTCAAGAATCAACAAAAAGTTATTGATCATGAGCGGTTGTTACCATACTCACCACGCTTAGCAGGCGGGTTGGCGAGCGCACGGGATATTGATACATGCAAAGACGCTGCTGCCCATCTTCCGGAGGTTTCCCTTGGCAGATTCTTACTGCACCCACGGGCAAGAGAGGCGGGGCAACATTTTAATGCCAGCACCCCACGGAAATTTATCGCTTAAATTACCTTTATTATCTCCCGCCGTTTCAACTGCACCATCTGGTAGCAAATTAAGCAGAGCCTATGTTATGTGTACGTATCAGATAGAATACGTAAATACACAGTATTCTTATCCCAAACTCGAGAAAAAAAAACACAAACATAACTAGATGGTGCTGTGTCAAATGTCCAGGCAAGTCTCTTAGTAATAACTTTTAAAACTTTCGCGATTTTTTAACATATTATACAGTGCTCTGTTGTAATAATATTCACGCATCTTTCTGTATTATTCTTCACGCATCGTTAACAAAAGATGAATTGCCACCGACGGACCTAGTGTGAAATGCGCGCCGCCGCCGGTCTAACTTTCTACCCTGTATAAAACACTCTACCTCGTATAATAATAGTATAAAGTCTATTTGACCGCAATCACTTATAAAGACTGCATAAAATCACATTTTATCTTTTGATTGCCACAGATAACGAGAATAATTACGATTGACCATTTATCCGGCTGAGATGCACTAATTTGCGAGACCGGTTCTTGACGTAGTATCGTTTTTTTGTTTAGTTTTAAGTTTGATATTTTTATTTTCTAACTTTCTTTAATACTTTAAGCATGATGCCCATACGGCATGTTTTGTTCTGTTTATCTTTATTATTTTTATATATTTATGTATATAGTATTTACTAGCTGACCCGGTGCCCACTTCGTTGGGCGGTAATATATTAGCCTATGACACTCACAAATACTGTGGCTTTCTATTAGTAAATTTAATTTTGAAAATCGGTTCAGTAGATCCAGAGATTACTGCCCCTACAACCTCACAAACTCACAAACTTTAGCTCTTTATAATATTAGTATAGATTGTTTTTAGCTTGTAAGGTTCTTTGTACTATCTGTGTTTGTTTTTTGTATAAGAATGTTGTAAGATGTCTTTTTAAACTTTCGCGATCAAAACACATTATTAACATAAATATAACCGGGTATTTATCGAGAGTCTTCCCGGGATCATGTTTGGTGCAATCCAAGCGAAACGTCAGGAAATCATCATCATTTCAGCCATAAAACTAATGAACAAAGGCTTCCCTCACGGGTCTTCTTGAGGGGTAGTTGCCATACTCACCACGCTTGGCAGGCGGGTTGGCGAGCGCAGTATGCGATGTTGATATATGGAAAGATGCTGCTGCCCATCTTTCGGAGGTATCCCTTAGCAGGCTCTTACTGCATCCACGGGCATGAGAGGAAATAATAAAGGTAATTTGCGCGATAAATCACTGTTGGTTCTGGCGGAAGATCAGCGTTATTTGTTCACGTAGCTTACACTATGGTGAGCCTGGTCTGATTTGTGATATCTGTTTCTTACAAACATTTATACATAACTGTATAACATAGGTACCTATCACCAATAAATTTTAGTTATTAATTTTTTCAATGTTTGATTTGGTTTAGTTCTGTCTATTATAAAACTTCAGAACTTTTACTAAATGTCACCATGTATTCTGAAAACCAGCGTTACATACCAGCATTATTAAGCAGCATTGAGCTATTGATATAAATCGTTAGATATGGTGCCTGGCGGGTATGGCAACAACCCTCTCCTACAACCTTCCTCATCGATCTTGGAGGTCTATGAGGAAGGTCCAGCCAGACGTGGACAGCAGTCCTACGGCCGAGATGATGATGATGAAGATGAAGATCGAGCGTAATGGAATGAGTGTCAGATCACTCCTCTCTAACCTGACAAAAATACTTTAGTTCGTAAAACGTAGCTTGATCGCTTCGACGGCTGTCATCTAAATCTCGCCGATCAAGTTTTCAATCTTTCGTTTCAATCCAACATCGTCGCAGCCATATTAGTGCCACTTGGCATCTGTCGCAGCGATCAAGCTAAGTTTTACGGCCCATAATAAATGCCATTGAATCTGGGCCAGCAGGTCTGAAATGTGGGTTTATAACCCCTCGTTCCCAGTGCCAGCGTATTGTCTGTTATTGTGACAATAACGGAGTGTAGTTCCTAGTACACTATGAGAATTGTATTTAATTACTGTAAAGTGATGACAAATGCTATGAATGGCGGTGAAAGGTGATTTTCGCAGTGATGAAAGAATATCACAAAACTTAACAACGTATTACATATAAGAATTATTTTGTTAAGGTTTACGATAAAAACCCATGAAAATGTAAGTGTAAGGTAATAAATGTTAAATAAATAGGTATCAAAAAGATGGTGTAATCTCTTTTTCTCCCACATTATTTGCAAACACTACTTTCTCTTTCTTGCAATCGCCATTTTTCAATTTGTTATTTTGACAACGGAAGCAAAATAATAGTTATTTAACAAAAAAAAAGGAAGGCCTTTGCATCTATTATAGATGATTTATACAGCATCAGCAACTGGTAATCATGCTGTACGGGACACTGCAGTGCCTGGGACATTGTAAGATGGATTAGGCATGCCCAGCACCTATACCATCCTCACAGCTTAGCCAGCTATTATTCAGAGGAAAGAACAGGTCAATACGTCTGAAGCTAACTAAGCCGCGGGTTTCCTCACGGTGTTTCCTCACCGTTAAAGCTCGTGTTAAGTGTGCACATAATTTTTTCAAGAAAGAAAAATCAATTGGTTCACGGCCGGTATCGAACCCACGACCTTCGGATTGAAAGTCGGGGGTACATACCACTCGGTCAATACTTACGAGTGAAATGTTACACCTTTGGCTTTATTTGTGTTTCAGGAAGTGTTGGTGCACTTGCGAAATGCACAAGATGGCATTTTGTGACACTTTTCATCTATTTTAGATGCAAAGATCAACACGCCCGGCTAACACTGTGTTTCGATGTGCACTGATTCCAAACGAGTGTGCTCACTCATTTCGTTTGGAATCACAACGGCGCGGTCTCAGGCGGGTTGGCGAGCGCAGTACGGGATGTTGATACAGGGAAAGACGCTGCTGCCAATTTTCTCCGCCTGCCAAGCGTGGTGAGTATGGTAACTACCCCTCATGGAGATTCGTGAGGGAGGCCTTCGTTCATAGTGGACGTTTTACGGCTCTAATGATGAGTTGTTTATCAATGCGTCGCCTTTAATCGTACTACTACTGGTAGCAAAGCTCTATCATTTATCTGTGTAACTTTCGCATGAAATAATAGGCACGGAACAGTCGAAGTGGAAACATCGATTGCATGATATTACAATTAGCAAATAGTAACTAGGAAAGCAAACGTTTTTTAGTGTCATTGGCCATTGTCATGACATTTACCCCGCACTTATAAACAGTAGTTAAATTAACAAGCAGTTAATACTTAATTGTCAGCTTTTTTGGCATATTTTCGTACAAAACTATCAAAATGTAAGCAGCGCTTGTAAGTGGGCTAACCGTCAAGATGTGATAAATTTATTTAAATACACATATCACTATTTTAATATTATGAGGTATATTTAATTATGGAAATTTATTTAAGCGTTCCTTCTATTAATCTTAAAGCATACAGAAGCTTCAAGTAAAGTTTACATATGAAAATCCCGTCATGTGAGAATTGAGAGTAACAATATTAAACTTAATACTAGGTTTCTTTCATGTATTATTTACTCTAGGTACTTCACGTATATTGCTGTAAATGCTTCATATTTTTTACCTTGAAACTTAAATATTACCTTACACAGCTAAAGTTGTTACTCAAGTTTACATCTTTTGATGATGGCTTTGTGTGACAGGAAAGAATTCCACCACTTCGCCAAAGTATGTTTATTCGACAAGTTTTATATTAATAAAACAATGGGGCTAAGCAACAAAAATAAAATGAAACAGGGGTTGTACTATTATGAATCTGAAACAGGTCTACATCTCTTTTTCTCGCGCAATTAATGCCATTAAGCTGTCCTCTTCACAATATCTCCTCACTCACTCAATATACTCACATGGTCGGTGACGCTGATATTGACAGGTTGACACGTGACACTCAAAGATAGATCCTCGACATCCTAAAGATGACTGTCTTAGTGAAAGTGTACACAAATAAAAACTTTCGTTTGGGCGCGTTCAGTTCGAGTAATAAGTTCAGTGATGTTTTCTATTATGTAGATGTGCCACTAGACTTTTTCGTGTGACTACCTTTGCTATTGAAAGTGCTTTAGAGATGAATGAGTACATTATTTTGAATACCTACTATAAATATTAAGATTGGTATTGGTTTAAATAGATTATTGAACACTTTTTTTATTAAAATTAATTTTTATGATATTATTATATTTGCTAAATCAGTTGTGTGATTTCAACCTTTATAGGTTATTTCAAATTATGCTTTTTATTAAGTGCTTAAGACAGATTATATTTTACTACTTATATTTCAAGGAAAGTATAGGTAATAAAAGTATATGTGAAAGGCAACTCGAATAATATAATTTTTTATTTATTTAGTATCAAAATCCACAGCCCTTAAGTAGCATGTTATTAAATTTTTATTTTCAAATTATTCAGTTTAAGTGCGTATCAAAGTGCTTCTAACCACCTACTTAACTAGTCTTTACATATTTTTTATGTATTTATTTTAATTTGTGTTTCGTTACCTCACCAATTCAACTCTTTTCTTATTAGCATAATTTGTGATTGATGTTTTATTAATATTATCATTTCGTTTTTATAAGTACCTGTTTTATGATATCGATTCCTCCTCTCATGCCCATGACACGATGGGCAACCTTATTCAGCTCTTCTACACATAAGCCTTATCAAGAAGTAATTGTAGCTACTTACAACCCACTAGGCTAGGCCATCATTTCTGATCTCATTTATACAGTCTAATTATGTATATGGCAGCCCCATTGTCGTGAAATACTTTCAGTTTCACAGCAGCGCCTGCGCAGGGTCAATGCCCCGCAGATCTAGTGCGGGTGGCAGGGTAGCCAATGGTATTGTTTACATACGGTCTAGACTTGTACCCAGACTTAGTTATCAATTGAAAGTAGGAGGTCAGTTTTGTTTTGCTAAATTAATGAAATCCTGTTTGATTTGGAATGGTACATAGTTTATGTAGCATTGGGTGGCAACGAGCGGTGATTATAATATTATATCATCATCATCATCATCATCCAGAGCCCGATCTCACCCACTGCTGGGTATAGGCGTCCCTTAGTCTGTGCCAGCCGCCACGATCCTGCGCCAGTCCTATCCATCGTCTGCCCGCGACTTTATCAATGTCGTCTGCCCATCTTGCTGCCGGGCGACCAACGTTGCTGTATCCTTGTCTCGGCCACCATTCAGTTATAGGAAAGGAGATGATTGATATCATACTTAAATACGTTAAGTTAAATTTACTAGGCACATTATTGTGTTTGAAATTGTGGCATTACTTAACTTACTTACTCAAATAAAATATTTGACGACTGTCATAACGAATTAGATTTAAATTATTTGGAACAGAACACTGGCAGAAAATGGAAAACCGCAAATGGCCTTCAACTACTTTCATATAAATTCTAAGCACACCAGATTTTTTATGGTGTGTGCTCCATAAATTCGTAAAAAGACGGCTATTCATAAACACAACCTCGAGTTCTCACAAATCATTGAGATAATACGTTCAAAGGGCCCTAAGCAGGTCAACCAGTGAAAGCAGATCCATCTCAAATTATCTGCTATACGATATACCTTATACTATTTTATTTTTATTTTATTTTATTCGGAAGAGAAACAGTTTTAAAAGCTTAAGAGTTAATAATTAAATGTATACGACACAATTATACGTATTCGCATAAAACAGATACATATAGCGATGGATAGCTATGGTGATAGAAGTTATTTCTATTTCAAATTATACTATTTATTAAGTGCTTAAGACAGATTTTATTTTTACTACTTATATTTCAAGAAAAATTCTAAAAAAAGAATTTGATTTCAGTCTACTTGAGTTTCCCAATTTCAAAACCGTAATATCCTTTTAGCAGAATACCAATTGAGTTAAACTCGACAATTCTAGAGTATGTAGAAGACTACATTTACCTAGGTCAGACAATATCATTTAAAAGAAGTACAGAAAAAGAAATAAGCCGCAGAATAAAAAGCACGTGGAACAAATATTGGGCAATGAAAGAAATATTTAAGAGTGCTCTACCGATCTCCCTAAAAACAAAGGCGATGAATATATGCCTAACACCTTGCCTTATATGTACATATATGCTTGTCAGACCTGGCCATTAACAAAAACGCAACAACGCGCATAAGAGTCTGCCAAAGAGGAATGGAGAGAAGCCTTATGGGAGTAAAACTAAGAGATCGCATTAAAAATGTAACTATAAGAAAGAAGACCAAAGTAAAAGATGTTTGTCTTAAAATTCTAGAGCTGAAATGGCAATGGGCGGGCCATTTACAGAGACTAGACCCTTGTAGATGGTCGCAAATTGCCACTAACTGGATACCGCGAGATTCCAAAAGAAGACGAGGACGACCAACAAAGAGATGGTGTGATGATATCACAGATATTGCTGGAAATACGTGGTCTCGAATAGCCAAGGATAGAAGCCAGTGGAAAAACTTGGAGGAGGCTTTTACCGCCAAAGGCGGTCCTTACCAGATAGATTAGATAATAAATAGTGTTAGCGAGTATTTAATTAGATGAAAACCTAGATTTAGTAAACTTTTATATTATTTAGTTGGTAAGGAAATAAAGCTCATTTTTTTTTTTTATTTATTTAATATCCTTTAGATAATTTTCATAGCCGATATAACCCATAAAGCCCTAATTTTAACTATATGCTATACTTACGTAGGTATCTACCAATTTAATTCTTAATCATAAAATTCTGATTAAAAAAGTTTTCTTACAGAAAAAATAGCCCCGATTTCAAAGAAGCCTAAACGTGCCTAATATATTTTAGAATGTTATCATTTATCAACCATCTATTTTCCATAATACAAGCTTTGCTTAGTTTGTGACTATATAAATTAATGAATGAGCAATTAATTATTGCGCATAGACACAAATAATAAAAAGCAAGTGGATAAATATGTACAAATTGACGGCCTTATTGCTATATAATTTATAGGTGGTGTAGCGTTATTTATTTTGGACAAGCAAAGGTAAATTTCTGCGTCCCAAATGAAACAGAGTAGAAACTATAACTTTTATGGGCGGCGGGCTTTTATAACGCCACAATCAAACCGTAACCGTCATCCATTAATAATGGTAAATCTTATGACGGTTATTCGCAAATCAGCCTCTTTAATTGTACACCTTAGCCGGGGGGTGCCGGCAGTAGAATGTTACCCCTCCTCTCCTACCCGTGGATGCAGTAAGAGCCTGCTAAGGGACACCTCCGGAAGATGGGCAGCAGCGTCTTTCCGTATATCAACATCCCGTATTGCGCTCACCAACCCGCCTATCAAGCGTGGTGAGTATGGCCACTACCCATCTTGGAGATCCATGAGGGAGGCCTTTGTTTCGCAGTGGACGTCCTAGAGCTGAGATGATGATGACAAAACTCATAGCACGAATCTAATCATTCATCTTTTTTCTCAAATATATAGTCCTAAATTATATTAAGGTACGTAGTCATAAGGTGTTGATGCTATACTCACCACGCTTGGCAGGCGGGTCGGCCAGTGGAATACGGGTTGTTGAAACACGGAAAGGCACTGTTGCCACTCTACCGGAGGTATCCTTTGGCAGATTCTTACTGCATCAAGGGCAAGAGATAAGCAACATTCTACTGCCGGCACCCCACGGCATAACTTTTGTAATCTTTTATACTTGATACAGGTGCAGAAAGAAATTTCACTGCCAACGCCATGAATTGCGTTTTTATCGGTTATTGTACCGCACTTTAGTTAGTTAGTAGTCCGTAACTACTACTTAAGGTGGTTTTGGCCACTCTCAAAACCCACCATCAAAGTTGTTGAATCGGGTTTAGTATAGAAAGCGAAATAACATTGTAAAGTTCTAATTGTGCCCACCAAAACAGTTATGCAGGTGTTACTTATTCATCTCTGTCAGAATCGTCATGTTCAATCAGAACCGTCGTGTCGGCGCGCCCTTTAATTACGCCAACAATGGCCGACAAAATTACAAGAATGCACCGCAAAAACACTGCCTCAAAGTTCGCATTTTGCACGTATAACTTTCTCCCGGGGGTCCCACGAGTCGACGACCCACTTGTTTGGCGGGAACGCCCAAAATATACGTTGATTAAAGTCTTTACTTTCGACTCCTGCCAATTAAGCCGGTGGATGCCGGCTTTTTGTTGATGTGCTAAATGAAACGCTGTTTTGAAAGGTACTGGGTGTTTCTGCTGAATGAAAGGCAGTCCGGTGGTCAGCAAAGCTTAAAATCACGTCAAATTAGACGTTGCGTTATATTTATGTGCTACAGCAGGTGTTGCCAAGTTTTATTATTTATTCTTTACACTCAGTAAATAAATGTAAAGAAATCCACTCATATACGAGCTCTGTTCTTAAGTTTTCTTTGACACACTATCGTCAGTCTATTGCATAATGTTATGCGCATAGGATACTTTTTACACGACTGGCAGATAAAACATGGATGTTATATATTTTTTTTATAAATACATTAGATATTAATAGACCTGAAGTGAGGGCTTTAAATGTTGTTTCTTTTGTTGTTACAGGAGAAATGCAATTGAGTCTTTATTTTCAAATTATAATGACATTATTATATAATACATATATAATACACAAAACTTAACTAGATGGCATGTACAAAGGCGAGCTTTTAAAAGAGTTTTATTCCAGCACATTGTATTCTCTTTATTTATCAAAACTTATTCTAATCTTGTTTATACGACACTTGAAACCATAGAAGATTTGTCTAGTGTCCTAATATCTGATGAACAAATACTAAAAATAAAGAAAAAAATTACTACTCTTCTATTGCATCAAAACACTCTTCTATTTGTCTTTTTTAAACTTTCGCGATCACAACACATATTTAACATACATATAAACGGGTATTTATCGCGTAAATTACCTTTATTATTTCCCGGGAAGACTTCCCGGGACCATGCTTGGTGCAATCCAAGCGAAACGTCGGGAAATAATAAAGGTAATTTACGCGATAAATACCCGTTTCTATGTATGTTAAAGCTCTTCTATTTTAATTTTTGGTTAAAACTATCCGTACGGAAAGATAAAGCTTATTAAGTATTCATCCGAAGGTGAGTATAATATGCTGAATTTCACTTTCGCAAAGGGAAGCACGGCATTGCGACCTAGTCACCCTTGAACCCGGGTTTCTAGAGGCTCCCACCGACCCGAGATGAAAGTTGGAATGTGTTATACAATAAACCTAACTAGTGCGAAAGCCTGGAACTATCTCTAATAGATTTTTTGTAGACCTGGATAAGTAAATGTAAATTTGAGTGTAGGTACTTTGAACACTAGTATAACTTTAAAACCTACATATGTACCAGTGGTTCGCCACAAACTTAAAACGAGCGAGCGACTTCTTTCAATAAGGTCTCATTTCATTGTAATTGAACTTGATTTGTGGCAGGAATAGAACCTGCTTTGCGTTTCAATTGGCTACTAACCGTTTGTTGGCAAAATATTTCATGAAAATCCGGGCACATCTTGAACATATCAAGAGTTATGCTCGGACACAAAACGTCGAATTCATCCCTTCACGCTGCTTAAATCTCTCATACCTCTCACAATACTACCTCTATAAAGAGGAAACATTTGTATGTTTAATTTTGTATGTTTGGAACGAATAAACTCAACATAGGCTATATTTTATCCCCGTATTCCCACGGGAACGGGAACAGCGCGGGTGAAATTGCAAAGTGCGGCTAGTCCTTTAAAAGAACCATAAGGTTACTCGTACTACCGTAAGTTAACTAATTCCTATAAAGGTACAGATGAATTAACTAACGATAGACAGATAGATGCCGTGGGGTGCCGGCAGTAGAATGTTACCCCTCCTCTCCTATCCGTGGATGCAGTAAGAGCCTGCTAAGGGACACCTCCGGAAGATGGGCAGCAGCGTCTATCCGTGTATCAACATCCCATACTGCGCTCACCAACCCGCCTGCCAAGCGTGGTGAGAATGGCAACTACCCCTCATGGAGATCCATGAGGGAGGCCTGTGTTCATCAGTGGACGTTTTATGGCTGAAATGATGAAGAATGATGAGATAGATAAATAATAGATTTATTTGTAACACTCATAACAAAACACATAAAAAATAAAAGACACAACGTGAGAGAGAAAGTAACATTTATTTTGTATGTTTGTAACGAATAAACTCAACATAGGCTATATTATTACCACGAGAACGGGAACAACGCATTATTTAACAATTCATTTACAACATACGATAGTAACTTGCTACAAATATATTATAATTACATAATAATAACGCTGGTGTGACGATATAGACGCCTTCCAGGAAGGGAGGCGGACAGGAAGGGAGCCGGTGATTGTGAGAAGTGGAAAGAGATGGACCTTTGCCCAGCAGTGGGACACAAATTAAAATATATACAATATATTTTTTTTTGTTTAGGTATATAAAAGAAAATACATGTTTCCGTCATGAAGCACGTAATAAACATGTACGCAAAGAAAATGACTGGCCAACAAAATGCATTGAAAAACCGCGCGTCGTTAAAATTATAATGTCACATGACTTTTACAAGGGAAAACTGCCAACCGTGTCTTGTTGCAAACCAACCACATAAATGTGAAGAAACTTGAAGGCAACCACAAAGTGGTCATCGAGGTACAAAACTTTGACGTTTTAAGTCACTTTAGCACGTTGTTAAGTTTCTAGGGAAATTTTATTACTTAACACTTTAAGTCTAATTTCTTTAATGAAACCAATCTATATATATATAAAATTCAAAGTCCTGACTGACTCACTGACTGACTGACTGACCGACTGTCTGATATATCAACGTACAGCCTAAACCACCGGACCTAAAAACTTGAAATTTGGTACACATATACCTTGAGTATCCTAGAAGAAGAAGAAGAAAATCATTTATTTTTGACACACACACAACATAATAATATACAAATTACAAAGAAAACATAAAATAATCAAATTAGGCTTACCTCCTAATCCTAGAGGTGCACTAAGAAGGGATTTTTCGAAATTCCTACGGGATAGGGAATAAATGGGATTTATATTTTCGAATCAAAGTAGCTCTGCGTGATAAAGAGGATTTTACGTTTTACGATTTCCACGCGGACGAAGTCGCGGGCAAAAGCTAGTTTTATATAAATTTTAATTGGATAATCTTAAACTCTACCTCAGATTTTTGCTTATAAATCCAAATATAGCCGCACCAGCAGCGTTTCCAAAAACTTAAATGTACTTTTCATCCGTATATTTATGTTTGAACTTTGTGGGTCTTTCATACCTAAGAATATAATAAGTAAGATTTTGAAAAAACTTTTTGAAAACAAGCTTTTATTACTTGTTAATAAATATAACTGCAAAGTTATTACTGAGCTCCTATGGCCACCTTTCAGCTCCATCCGACCCTGGTTACCATCTAGCACCAAAGTACTCGTCAAGACGGATCAAACTCGATGGGGTTGTGTGGGTTCCATGTCAGCTTCATGTCATAATAATTTTGCATTATCATCCGGTTTACCGATAACCGGGAAGTGGATCAAATTTAACTTGCAATTTTTTTTTTACATACAAACTTTGGGACAAGTGAAACTAAATAAAATCTTGTTAAAATAATTTCCGTTCATTTCAGATTCACGTTCACGTACTCACGTAAAAAATATCCCTATGTGTATAATGTTGTGTCATCTTAAAATAACCGTGTTAACCAAGTGGTATGAATCCCGACTTTCATTCCAAAGTTCGTGGTTTCGCTACCGAGCTCTTTTTTTTCGAAATGACAAAAATGTTGTTAACCGCAGATGGCCATGACAACGTTACCGGACTATGCTCGCTACCGAGTACAAATGTTTTTTCTTTAAATATGTGCACATTTAACACGTGCTTTAAGAGTGAAGGAAAATATAGTGAGGAAACCTGCAGATTAGTTAGTTTCAGACATATTGATCTGCTGTATCCTCTGATCAATAGCCAACTACGCTCGGAGAATGGGAAAGGGGCTGGGCTAGCCTAATCCGCCTAACAATGTCCCAGGCACTGTAGCGTCCCGTATCAGTTGCTGACGCAGTATACGCCATCTATAATAGATGTGAAAGGCCTTAGGTTTTATTGTCTCATAAAAAAATATTATGCAGCTACGAGCTATCCTGACCTATGCAATTTATGTTACTGCGAGCTTTTAAATGCTAAGATTTTATTAATCCAAAATAATGAAATATTAATAATGGCCGTGGGGTGCCGGCTGTAGAATGTTACCCCTCCTCTTATGCCCGTGGATGCAGTAAGAGCCTGCTAAGGGATACCTCCGGAAGATGGGCAGCAGCGTCTTTCCGTGTATCAACATCCCGTACTGCGCTCGCCAACCCGCCTGCCAAGCGTGGTGAGTATGGCAACTACCCCTCATGGAGATCCATGAGGGAGGCTTGTGTTCAGTAGTGGACGTTTTACGGCTGAAATGATGATGATGATGAATAAAATATTTTAATGAAAAAAACATGTTTTAAACAAGTGTTTATCAGAGAGGCAGAAATAAAAAAATGTGTTAATGGTTTTTAGCTACATTAACATTTAAACTGACAGTTCATTTGTTTGTCCACAGTTCGCGATGCGGCAGAGAAGAGGGTTTGCCTTAGGAGTGCTTCTCTTATTACATATGGTAAGTCTCTCTTTCATGCCGCGGGGTGCCGGCAGTAGAACATTGCTCTACCTCTCTTGCCCGTTGATGCAGTAACAATCTGCCAAGGCACACTATATGACGCTTTATAAATCATCTATAAGAGATGGAAAATACCTTAGCTATAGTTACCAACCTGCAACCTGCCTGCTAAGCGTGGTATGGCAACTACCTCTCATGGAGGCCCATAAGGGAGGCCTTTGTTCTTTAGTGGACTTTTTATGGCTAAAATAATGATGATTTCCTATATGACGTAAGCATCCGATACAAAGGATTTTTAAACTTTCCACCCCTAAGAGGATGAAAAGGGGTGACAAAGTGATTCCTTACTCTAATCAACTTCAAAATTTACGTAAGCATTTTTAAAGCGCGAGCGAAGCCGCGGGCAAAATCTAGTCATATACAGGGTGTATTACAATATGTGTACTAAGCCGAAAGGGGGTGATTCAGACCATCCCAGGGAACAACTTTTGTTCTACGACTTTCGAGGATTCAGTGATTTTCATTCAAGAAAAGACTATGAAAGTTTTATCTTCAACAGCTGATTATACTATAATGACAACCAAGCCAGCTGATTCTTGTCAGGGTCATTGAACTTCGCGGAGAGTTAGCGTACAGGTACAAATAAAATTACTATAATAAGCACAGAAATTTTTCATTAAATAAAAAAAAACAATTAAAGTTTATTCATTAAAATAAAATAAAAACAATTTTCACCCTAGGATAATTTTCACATAACAACGCAACTTATAAAATTGTAAATGAAAATATTTTATATAACAATTTAAAAAATTGTATTTCCGTTTTTAAAACTACTTGTTTTCATGGGCTGAAACCCCCTTTCGGGTTAGTGCACATAATATACACGCTGTATATGAGTAACAATCACAATGATGTTCGTAATTATTGATACCTGCTTAGAAAACGTAACCAGTTACCAATCGTTACCCGCCTTCATCATTTTGATCCAATAGATTAGTTGGAGGTGGGTAGGGCAGCCTATTGGTGAAGTTGGCACGCGCGTGACTAAAATATTGAGCCTATGATACTCGTAGTAGATTCATTTCTAATATTTTAATGGTTGATTAAAGCGGGTCGTCTACAGCGAGCGGGGCGGGGAATCAATGAGAATAATGTCAAACAATGCCAGTTAGTTTTACCATGAGTTTTCACAATCTATACTCGCTAGCGACTGTACTTAAAAAAATGTATGGAAACTTGCACAGCGCCTCTAGCGGATAGTTTGGTACGTTAGTACGCAGTTTACTAACTACGTACATATAATTACAGCGACTGTAGTTTGGGCTTAATTTGCTTAGAATTTGATATCTTACCATGAGTTACATATCTGACAGATGTCATAGTAACGTACTATTACTGCTGTAGTAACGGCAGCAGGGCTAGCATGGGCTGGGGATAAAACTTTTGTCCACCGGTTATTTCCACTGACAAGGGATAAAATTATTTTATCCACCTGCCAAAGCACGGCAACAGGGAGAAAGAGAATTATATCACTTTTTGACATTAGACGTGGATACTCACCCTCCGCCTATAATTTCGGAGACAAGCGTTTCCCCTAGTTTGTCCACCGTGAATAGTTTATCCACCCATGTCGCCATGCTCGGAGGGTGGACAAAATTGACAGAGGAGAATAGTATTTTGTCCTCTCCCCGTGGATAAAATATCTCCGGCCATGCTAGCCCTGCTGGAATGTAAGGGAAATTTTTCTCTACTTTCCTTTTTAAAAAAAAAATCTGAAGTGAATAAATTCAATTATGTGCTTTAATTAAGGCGAGGCAATGATTAACAGTTATATGAATGCAACTGTATAAATTACAAAGGTAAAACGCTGACTGAGGGCTACTGAGGCTTGTACTGACGCGAAACGCAAGCTTGAAATGAAAAGTCGTCAAACTAAAGTATTTAGGTCATCTTAGACATAGGAAGTCACATCATAATATCTCATCATAATGATCATGAGGGGGTTGTTACCATTCACTCTCGCTTGGCGGGTCGACGTGCACGTTACGGGATGTTGAGACGTTGCTCCCATCTTCCGGAGGTATCCCTTGCCCCTTACTGCGTCCACGGACAAGAGAGCAGAGGTAAAATCCACCGGCAATCCACGGCATACGGCTATGTAATTAGTAATAAAACTACTTAGCTAAAGTATATAAAGTAAACCGGCGCTCGAAAGTTAATGATGATAATCGATGCTAAAACATCACTCGGTACCGCCAATAGAACGTCCAGTTTTTCCAACAGAGACGGGTTTGCAAAATTACAGAGACGTATTGCACTAAATTACTGTGATCTATTAGGCATGGTTTTGTCTAATGCGCATGTTTCTATCGATGGAAGCAGTCTTGAGTATTTACCTCGTTTTCTACATATCCGGAAAATTACTCAAGCCTGCCGCAATCATTTACTTTGATTGGTGATGCGGGCACTGGTTTGACTCGGCTCTCTGTTTACAAAAAGTTACGATTAAATAGACCACTTATCGCCCATAACAGGAGATTTGATTGACTTTGATGACATAATGTAGCAAAAGCTTTAAAGGATCCGGTAACTCTTCTGAATTACAAAGTTGCAAGTACGTTTAGGAACTGTCAGAATTATGTGCCTCTTTTCGTTTTTTAAAAAAAACCTTTAATTTGTGCTGACATAACTTTCTTAACAGGTTTTTTGTATGCATCAGATTATGGTGCATGGGACAATTTTTGTAGCATATTTTATACGTCCATGAATATGTAAGGTAGTGGCAAGTTGAGACGCTTTATGTCCTCGGACGTGGCTTCGTGAATAGGATTTTTAGTGCTGGAACGTATGGGGAATATCGTCAAAAATTATTATATAATATTTGAAAAAAAATCGATTTTAATAAATCAACTTTTTTGACAACACCTGTATATAAAAATTGATTTTATGTAAGTCGCGACGATTTATTGCCATATAAACATAGGAAACGGAGCTCCAGATAGATACAAGAGAATTGTGTTAGGACAAATCAATTTGCAGAAACAAGAAGAAAGATCTAAACGTCAGGTGAAGTGACCAAATATGGACATGCGTCGACCCACAAAGAAAGCGGACGTGGCTGTGGCACTATTATTTATACTGTAACATAGCAGTTCCGTCTATGTCCACTATTTACCTGCTTACCCTACTGGAAAGTATGAGGGTACGGTAAACATTGTACGTACTCTTAGTTCCAGCGGAAATGCAATATATATACATATGTACATGTATATATGTGCTCATGAATCCAATGAATAATTAGTATTCATTGGATTCATGAGCACATATATAATTAAATAAATAACAGATCTTGTACATAAGTTATTGTCCTACATAAGTGAAGTGAGTAATTAGGTCCATATCAATATTTTAAAGACAACTCCACGTATCTTTTTTTTCGAGCTACATAACGCATCACAACAAAATGTAATGGTAGACAGTGTCGATCTATGTTTAGTCCATTAGTAAAGTCATAGCTCTCTCATTTCAGCCGTTAAACATCCACTACTGAACACAGGCCGCCCTCACGGATCTCCATTAGGGGTAGTTGCCATACTAACCACGCTTGACAGGCGAGTTGGCGTGCGCAGTACGGGATGTTGATATACGGGAAGACGCTGCTGCCCATCTTCCGGAGGTATTCCTTAGCAGGCTCTTACTACATCCACGGGCATGATTGGAGTGGTAACATTCCACTGCCGGCCCCCCATGGCCAAAGTCATAGCTCTATCAACCTGCAATTAACCTAAAATAACATAAATTAAGTTGTCTGGAAACAAAGACAAACCACAAACAATTCATAAAGCAATAACATACCAAAACCTGTTGCTTCTCCATTCAAAATACAAATCGTCTCGGCCATAAACCTCCTCATATTTACGAGTTACACCAATTTGCGCCGACATAAAATCGTCCGGAGGCGTCAACAATAGTGGAAAGAGTGAAAAGCAGCTTTCCCGTGGTCAGCGCGACCTACAGCGAGACGGCACACATCTCAGATATCCTGCTGAGATGCTAAACTGGTCAGATGGTTTGCTTGCCCTTATTGCTCGAAGGGTATACCCCCCTCTTTTTAATATGACATACCTACAACATCTACATTGGCAATTAAATCCAAGAAATTAATTTATCCAGGCGTGACTTTGCGGAAATCCATTATAATATCTAAATGAACAACATATAGTAACAAATCTCTTAATTACCATACATTTAATGAACGCTTAATTTTTCAAGCGCTCATTGGCTCACTCCAGCTTTTCTGGGCAACTACCTCTGCGTCTTCGTTGTTTCTAGTGTATTCTGTGACGTCATCGTCACCGTTTACTTCTGAAGTTGCCTTGTAGAGAGGCGAAACACGTGTCGAATTATTTTTGAGTACCTATTTGAAAATCAGCGCTCATTTCAAACATGTATATGTTAGTGGATTTGTTACTATAAATTTGTTGTTCATTTAGATAAAAAATATTCCAAATTCAAATTAAAGATTCCCTTGGAATTCAAACCTTTTGATTTCTACATTGCCACATATTTACGTACATAATAAAATTTAGTTTTTGTAACAGGATTCGTACACATCGAATTCTGTATGAAATTATCATTCTTATCCAAGCGGAGTAAACTAAATACTTGAGAAAATAAATGCTTAGAAAATTTCCTTTGTAAATAGATCTGATATTGGTACTAGTGGTTGATGAAGTCTCCTGTTTTCCTCTTCGGGCATGACAGCTGTCTACACTGCTATAAACTAAGGAAAGGTTATGAAAAAATTAGTTTTAACTTTCCAATAATTTTCCGGAAGTTCAACTTTTAGTTGAGCTTTATTGTAAATTAACTGAAAATAACAAAAGCAAACAGCTTTGGACATCAAATGAAAATAAAAAATTCCCAAATTATCCATTAATTCTATCAGTGATTTTGTAAATCACGAACTTCATCAAAAGGGTAGTATTCTTATAGCTCACAATTCGGAAATCTCGATCGCGACACGTCTCGACGCGACGCGACGTCAACATCCTCGTCCGTAGAACGAAAGTAAAATCTAGTTCAAGTGCATCGACCTGAGAGTGACACACTGCACTCAGCCGCACCTCGGATGCCTTTTAGAATAGGTACACATCTCATCTCGCAACTTTAGACCTTAGCACGAAGACTATAGAATTCAGTGTGCGAAGAGTGTGAATGTTGTTTGTGTCTTGATTCTCATATGAGGTGTGGACCTTAAGACGACTCGCTTTTTCTTTGACTTCTCTCCTAGGACTTAGGTATTGGGTCACACACGACAGTTTTTATTGTTGGTAATTTGTATCGCATTAGGATTATTTTAATAGGAACTGAAAGCTTATGCTGAATTTCATAGCCAAGCGGTGCAAAATAATATATTTTAGAGATTCGGGATGACATGAGGTGGCATAAGGCTTTAAAAGATGGAAGATGATAAACAACTTACATATATACTCGTTGACATACGAGTATATACATATCATCATTCCAGCCGTAAAAAGTCCACTACAGAACAGGCCTCCCTCATGGATTTCCATAAGGGGTAGTTGCCATACTCACCACGCTTGGCAGGCGGGTTGGCGAGCGCAGCGGGATGTTGATACACGGAAAAACGCTGCTGCCCATCTTCCGGAGGTATTCCTTAGCAGGCTCTTACTGCTTCCACGGGCATGAGAGGAGGGGTAACATTCTACTGCCGGTACCCCACGGCATGCCGGTACCCCACGGCATATATACATATGTTGTATCATATATATATATATATGATGTAGCATATCATAGTTATATCATATTTATATACATACATACATACAGCTCTAAATTGCCTTATTATGCTTATAAGAGAAGACAATTCGTGTATAGATCGTGTAAGATATTCGTGTTCGTAAATATCATTTAAATTACTTTTGCAACGATTATATAAATTTCTAACCCAAAATAGATATTTTATATTATTTTAAGATCGTGTGGGTGTCACATTTAATTTCAGTTGTAATAACTTAAATTGACCATGGACAGTATGGAGTATTAACCTGTCCATGGTCAATTTAAGTTACAGAGGCGTATTAACGCCTCAGGCTAAGAAATTAGAAAGTGTAAAGGCTCTTTTATTTCTTGATGAAAGATTTATGAGTGGGATTCATGTACTTGTAAATGCCTACATCTACCGAAAATTGCCGATGAAATCATTTGATGAAAACTACAGAAGACAAAGATATTTTACCTTTTTTGGGGGGCTCGCTACTTACTGACGTCCGTAGGTGTCAACCCTTAATAGGTCCTATACGTGTTCCCCGGGTGGTGCCAATAGTAGCTGTGGTGGTAGGCTTCGGCCGTGGCTTGTCACCACCGTCCTGACTGTGCCATGCCGTGAAGCGACCTCGTCGTGTTTTGGGATGTGGTCCGGAGAAGCCATCTTGGATTAGACAGGTCTGAACAGTTATGCACTGGAGCGGCGCGCGAGCGTAGCTGGGCTGCAACAGTGCAAATGCACAGGACAACTGAACTTGGAGGGTAGCGGGATCCGAAGCACGGTTCTCCGCTGGCCGACCTCAGGTTGTAGGGGGCCCAAGTAGCGTGCCAGCCACACGTGAAAGGCTGCCCCGCCGCCTCGCGAAAAATTCCGGAGTGCTCTATCGTGCCGGTTGGCGACCGGATGAGAGGACCCCATAGCCACTCCCGCGGGGGTTAGCGCTTTATATAGGGTGTTTTACATGTGTATTAAGCCGAAAGGGAGGGTTTCAGCCCATGAAAACAAGTAGTTTGTCATTTTATTTTAAAATATTTATATTTTTACCAGATGGTGTGATGTGAAAATGATCCTAAGGATTCCATAATCGGATTTGTATTTTTTTTTACATTTTTATAAAAATAAAACCTATTGTATTTTTATTTGCACCTCTTCTTATTCGTACGGCAACTCTTCGCGGAGATCAATGAACCTGTCACGAATCAGCTGGCTTTTAGGTATTCATTATCGTATAATCAGCTGTTGAAGTCAAAACTTTCGTGGTCTTTTCTTGAATTAAAATCACTGAATCCTGAAAAGTCGTCAAAACAAAAGAAATTGGCATTATCAGAATAACCCCCTTTCGGCTTAGTACACCCTGTATATAAAAGTTATGTTAGAGTCTTTTCTCAGTTTCCATGACTTTTTGTATTATGGTAATTTTATGTAATTCAGAATTATAAGGCCCTTATCCGCTCTCAACAAGTTCTTTGAAGAGTCTGGTTAGTACAGAACTCTAATTTGAGAGATGGCTGCGGGTCTAAAACTTCACTAAATAAGACCCACTGAAAACCTTCCACCTAAGTTCCAGCTGGCCATTAATGACGTTAACTAAAAGCAAAATGAAAACCGTAGCAGTAGTTAAAAAAAATAAAGTATCATTGAAAAATCATCACTCACAAAATCATTAAAACTCTCTTATGCTTTCCCAACAACAGGAACAACAACACAAACACAACAACAGGATTCCCAGCTATAATCGAACGAATTCAATTAATTAAAACATCGGTACCTATTTAATATAATAAGATCACAGATTAAAATACCATATCTGAAAACTACCCACGTTGAAGGTGTAACATTCTTAAATAATTATCTACTCGTGTTCATGAAAGTTCACAAAGGTACCCACATTCAATAGATACCTACTGATATGTAGCTTCCTACGCTCAAGGTACCGAGGTACCGAGGTGGTAATTACGAGGGCAAACGCTCCGGTAGTTACGGATGTAGTTACGTAACAAGAGAAAGTATAGTAATTATAATGGACTCTCAAATTCAAGGCAACATTCTTTGATCTTGAAATTTTGTACCTTTGATGATGTTTAACCGCTACAGATTGAAGTTTATTGAGAGAAAAATTGAGGAATATTTATTACAGTAAAAACAAAATGGTTTTCACAATTTTTACCAAAGTAACCGGATTTTACTTACGATTATTTACGGTTATTTATATACCTAAATGTAAAATTGCTTTGTAGAGAACCCTTGCCTAGAAAATATATTTGTCCTCACTATTTATTGTATCGAGGACAATGTTGGGTCTCTACATTCTCCGTGCAACAATGGATTTTTAAATATGTATATGTATGTGATATACACGTGCTTTATCGGTGAGGGAAGACGTCGTTAAAACGCCAGCGGCTTATAAAGCTAAATAAGTTTCTGGTTTTCTAATGACGTCTTCCTAGACGGATTGACCCGTTCTTTTCTGTGACAGAATTCAATTGTCTGTAGGCAAACATCAGCTACACAATTTTTGGGTGTACATTCTACTGCCGGCACCCCACGGCTATGAATATAATTACGTCAAAATACACCTTGTATCCAGAACTGGAACAAATGTATCCAGACTTCAGAGATCGAACCCACACAAAACCCCTAACGTCTCAATCCGCACTTCAGCTAATACGTCACGTCACTCTAAATTAACTCGTTTTACGGCAATTAAACGAAATAAATACATGCGTTTACATTGAAAGCGACTAGGAGAAATCACTTATTTAGTTTGTCTGTATTCAAACTCAAGTCTGAACTTCAAATCCGAGAACAATTTTATTATTATTATTGATGCACTTCTCTACGACCGAGTTTGGATCGCACCGTTCAAAATTCTGAGACGAAATAGGCCAAGGCCAAATGCATTAAAACCAGCAAAATGAGGAAAGAAACCACTAACATAGAAAACCCCGTAGTAAAAAACAAGTTAACAAATTCCAGAGCAAGCCTGAATAGTGATTAGATGATTTTATCAACACGAATAAACAACTTTCACAGCCTCTTTCTAATTTTAGGAACCAGTAGTGTTTGAAGAAAATACGCAAAGAAATGTCGTAAAACCTATAACCATGTGACAGAGATGATGGGTGGACATTAAAATCTGCCTTATAACTGCTTCCTGATCTACTTATATTTCGTTAGGAAGGGTTAAATATGGAACATAGCTATGTTACCTAAGTATCTACATATGTACCTACATATGTAGGTACTTAGGTACTTTTTAATGTAATTGAAATTGTCATCGAAGACCATCATTAATTGATGAACATAATAAGTATCTAGTCGGACAGAATAGATCTACTTCACTTATGGCAAAATTCCTACTTAAGTTTATGTATGTGTGCTTAATCTTTTACATGATTAAACTTTATCTCGTATTCGATCTCTAAGCTTTACTCAATCTTTACCTCAAAACTTTCGCGACCAGAATAAATTTGCTACCGTTATGTTATCATTTCAGCCGTAAAACGTCCACTACTGAACCCAGGCCTCCCTCATGGATCTCCATAAGGGGTAGTTGCCTTACTCACCACGTTGGCAGGCGGGTTGGTGAGCACAGTACAGTAGACAGATGTTGATACACGGAAAGACGTTGCTGGCTATCTTCCGGAGGTTTCCCTTAGCAGGATCTTACTGCATCCATGGGATATGAGACTCCTCTCACCCCAGAACATTCGGCACCCCACGGCGTATAAGATAAATACCGTGTTTAATTGAAATTACAGATAACCATTTCATTTTAATACGGCACCTATTAAGATGCATGTGTGGTGCCGTATTCAAATGAAATGGTTATCTGTAATTTTTTAAACCTCGTAAGAAGATAATTAGAAAATATTAAATGCATTAGACGGGTTTAATAGAAAAGAGTATACGATAAAATATGACCCAGACATGACCGCGATTTCTTCATACCTACGTTACCTATTCCAAGCGCAAATCTGCAAATAAGAAAACTGTGTTTATGCTTAAATAGTCACAATCACTTAAAATCAATAGAGGATGAAATTTTATTCGATGTTTAAGTAATCCTCCACTCATGCCCGTGGATGCGGTAAGAGCCTGCTCCGGAAGATGGGCAGCAACGTCTTTCCGTATAACAACATCCCGTACTGCGCTTGCCAACCCGCCTGCCAAGCGTGGTGAGTACTCCTCATGGAGATCCATGAGGGAGGCATGTGTTCAGTAGTGGACGTTTTACGGCTGAAATGATGATTTAAGTAATTATGCCCCTGGATTTAATCTAAGATTTTGCTCTGGCCACTGCCACCTTGACAGTTACAAAACTCTCACACAATATCTACGAGTAATCCTATTCTAAATTAACATCTATGTATATTAGCACCCCATGAACTAAACAATATTTGTTTTGTCAAACTATAGAATATCCATTTATACCAAAACTCTTCAGAATTTTATTAGTTACAATTTTACAGTAACATGTTACAATATATCGAGCTAAATACATATTATGAATACTAAATTCCTTTTCTATTTTCAGAGCGGCACTCTCAGTGAATCATCCAATGAGAGCGGAGGCGCCGGGGTCAACGCCCCAGAATCTCCCGCAGTCGAGGCTTCTTCGGATCAGATGGCCATGGAGTCACAAGAGACCCCCAGCCACGCGTACAATGGACCTCCTCCCCCCGCACCCCCACCGCACACGAGGCGACAGAACCCACCGCATCATCAGTCGCATCACCCTATTGGTAAGATCATATAATCAATTTAAAGCTGTCATCTATTTTAATAATACTTAAATATTTTCTGTATCTGGATCTGTAGGTATCCTGCTTATATTATTGATGCTAAAACTACCAAAGATCACGCTAAATCTATTAACCAGGATTAACACAATAAGTTAGATTCTTTTATCCGGATACAACCAATGGGCATTAGCTGGTATAATCATAACCACACATGAGTGGTTATGATTAGTTATGGAAAATTTTAATTATAATTATCATGAGTTATAGGAAAATTATGATATGACACGATGCCTAAAATAATATTTCCTATTTTCAGGCATGCCGAGAATAACGAATTCACACCATCCGATTCACGCAAAACCTTTTGCGCATGGCCCTCCAGTGAACCACCATAAGAACGAACTGAGCCCCGCCTTCCGTGGACCGCCCCCGGCGCCGCCTTCACCTCCCGCTGATGCGCAGACATCAGCTAGTGAGAAGATCTACAGCGGCGCAGGAGACGTCTGGCCAGCACCAGCCCCGGACATGCCCAAAATAGTCTCCCTCGACGTAAAATGCGAAAAGAACGCCATGCGCATATTCCTTAGCTTTGATAAGCCCTTCTTTGGTATCGTTTTTTCCAAGGGACACTACTCTAACCACCAATGCGTGCACTTGCCGCCAAATCTAGGAAGAACATCCGCTTCCTTTGAAATTGGCGCCCATGCTTGTGGCACCGCCGGTAGTGGAGACCCCAGGTACAGAGGGGATGTCGCAGCCGCAGGCACTTACTTCGAAAACGTCATCGTAATACAATACGACCCACAAGTCCAGGAAGTTTGGGATCAGGCCCGTAAACTGCGTTGCACGTGGCACGACCAATACGAGAAGGCAGTAACGTTCAGGCCGTTCCCTGTAGATATGCTGGATGTAGTGCGAGCTGACTTTGCCGGAGATAACGTTGGCTGCTGGATGCAAATTCAAGTTGGCAAGGGACCTTGGGCCTCAGAGGTATCTGGACTCGTAAAGATTGGACAGACTATGACCATGGTGCTTGCTATCAAGGACGATGACGCGAAATTCGACATGCTAGTCAGAGACTGTGTGGCTCACGATGGACAGAGAGCTCCGATCCAACTGGTCGACAGACGAGGCTGTGTCACCCGACCGAAACTAATGTCACGATTCACAAAGATTAAGAACTTCGGCGCTAGCGCTAGTGTGCTATCATACGCTCACTTCCAAGCATTTAAATTCCCTGACTCCATGGAAGTTCACTTCCAATGTACGATCCAGATCTGCCGATACAGGTGCCCCGAGCAGTGTTCGGAAGGCGGACCGAATGTGATCGGAGGTCCTCAAGCCGAGTACGGTCCTCCTCAGATTGGAGTAGAATCTTACCCGGTTGGTGTTGAAATACGAAGGGACGGTAGAGTAAGGAGGCAGCGAAGAGCGACAACTCAAGAGAAGATTGAAGAAGTTGGTGTGAACAGGGTAATTCGAGTGGTCTCCGCCGGTGACTTGAATATGGACAATGCAGCAGAGAGTGCAGCTCCAAAGATAACTCCTTCACCAGGATTAGTTTGTATGACAACCCCCGGCTTCGCCGCTACACTGGGAGCTCTGCTGGCCACACTTCTTTGCTCTTGTGCTGTGTCAGCAGTTTTGTTCTTAAAACTACGGCCAATCACGTCGTTGAAGAAAAAGACTGCGGCTGTAGTAACGATACCCCGGCCGCATCCACCGACGGCACATGTCATCTCAAAAAGCCGGTTCTACTCGTAACGACGCGTATTTTAACATAATTTGTACATATTAGTGTGATGAGACTGAAGTTAGAACATGCCAATAGCGTAACAATGTGCTCAATCTCTACTCTTGTGTCGGAGCTCAAATTAGTTAATAGCCGTCTTGGCACCATCTAGCAGGTGCAATCTTTTAATATTTGAATTGCAATGGACTATATGAAATTATTCTGTCTCGTTTCTGAATCTAGGAATTATGTTTATCTTATATATTATTATGTTCACCAGTTTATACGAGTATATAGTTAAGAGCAGTTCTGAGCACAAAGTAAAATAGCGCTTTAGTATCAATTTATGCATTTAAATAGAAAATAGTAGTAGTATTGTAGTAAATGACAAATGCCGTAATGAAGTTTCCGTGAGTTTGATTCCTATTGAAATATTTGAATGGTTATTAACAGTTTCATATTGAGTGGAATCGCCATCTACAAATTATTATAAAACAAAACTTAGTATTAAAATATGATAAGTACAATCTTCTGTTACCTCTTTTCGAAATTAGTTTGGACTAGGGGCAACGGAAAATGACGTGGTAACTCAACAATAGGTGAACCGCTAGCATTTATAGTTTAAATAACTTGTCATTAGTATTAAATTTATTTATTTTAGTTAAGTTATTGTTGTAGTCATTTAACTACGTGTAATTTATTATTTTTTTACCACCTGAGTACCTCTTCTTCTTATTTTATTATTATTATTCCTGACTGTTGTTTCTTTCCATGTTACAATAAAGTTTACGATTTGTTATGGGTAGATGTGGTTGATAGCTCTGTATCCAGTTGAAATTTATAATTGCCAGCATTTACTGTAAATTTGGAACATTAAAGTTATAAAGAAATTATTGAACATTTTATTTTCATGTCCTACCGTTATATCACTGGAAACTAGATAATAATTATGGAACATCCATTTTAAGTACAAGATATACGCATGAATAACAAAAAACACGTCACTGGTATGTTTCTATGGCAACTTACGTAGATCGACATTTCGAGATATAATTTTCCCAATAAATCGTTTTCATATAAAATAAATAGGCAAGGTGCGTGTCGGGCCACGCATTGCGTAGGGTTGAAAGAAAGAAAGAAAGAAAACACATTTATTGGGTTCCCTAGTTAACCGTAGACCTGTTGTTAGAAGTTGTTGTATATTTTTTTACGGTTACCAATACATCTAACCAGTATTAACTGAGGTTTCGGTTTAAAGTACTCCGGTATGTTTGGGGTTTTGGGTTTAAAACACATCACTTGTTTGAGCGACAATTGTCGCCCCTTAATTTGGGGTGCTAAGAATTTCCAGGAGGCGTACGGCTACCAACCCCAAGGACGACCACTGACCCTGGTAACACACAACACCGCACTTTGAGGACAGACGATAAGAATGTTAAGCTGGAAGAAGAAATGAGTAGGTTACACTATGTCCCAGTGTAACCTACTCATTTCTTCTTTTTGATTAGGATTATCAGAAGTCCGTAGACAGGGCGAGGACACGATATCCCTTTCCGGTAATCTACTCTACCACCGGGAGGGCGACCAACAGTCCCAAGGTGGTGTCAGGTTTCTCGGTTACAAGTCACTCATCAACAACATTATCACCATCGATAGTGTGTCAAGCAGGGTCGCGTACCTAACAATCAGAATTACTAAACGATATTTGCCGAAGGTCGTTCACCTGAATGACCTTTAGCGAATACTCTACTTCTTAGAAAAGAGAGTATTCGCTAGAACTAGCTTGGAGAAGAAGTAGATTATGTATGTTTACATTAGTAGGGCCATACGTACAAACAACACTCACTTCAATGCAAAGTTAGGCAAGAGAAGCGATGATGAGTTCAGAGTTGGGCAATCTGGGTATGGGTAACGGAAGCCCAGGGGACAAGGGCTGGCTGATTTTCTAGAGAAAGAAGAACTCTTTGTGATCAACCGTTAGTTCGAAACGGTACAAACGCAAATTGAATCCATCTCAAACTTCCGTCCTATATTTCTGGGTGTTCCGCCATGTTGGATTCAGAGTGACGTCATTTCATATTTTGAGTTATTCTCAGCAAGCCCTTTCATTTGATACCCATATTATAGGAGTACATTAAAATGAGGAGTCCGCCATCTTGGGTGTTCCGCCATGTTGGATTCAGTGTCGTCACATAGCTGACCATGCATAGTCATCCAAAGAAAACATGTATACAAAATTTCAGCTCAATTGGTTGAAGATATCTGCTTCAAAATTGAGTTGCAAGATTACGCGTCAAACATAGTTACATACATACATACAGGGCAAGCTAAATAAAAGCTTGTAAAAAGGATAATAATTATATGGACATACAATATACAAAACCAGATATTTCAACATATATTTATTCCATTAAACAAAATTAACAGGTGCTTACGCGTAGACCGCATCCATAAAGAAACTTATACAGAACAAAAATTGTCTAAAATAAATTAAATATATTTCCCAGAATAAAGAATACATATTTTTCGTATAAAATAAATTAAAAGTACCGCAACCTTGGACTGGAATGTTTAAAAAATAAAATTGCACTAAGGGGGTTTCCCTAACGAAAACGTAACTTACTTTAGTAGGTTTTTTTTATAAATGCAAGATTTTTGGGTGGCGTGTTTATTTAATTAGGGCTGTGAAAACAATTGAGTTATTTTTTCGTCTGGATGATTTGGATAAATGTTCTTTAAAAAATAGTAGGAGACAAGAAACAAATTCTTACGAGGTCTTCCGATCTACAAAGAAGTGGTTCTGGCAGGATAACAGCGTCCGCTACTAACTTAGTAAGCATGATGCTGATCCAGGACCAATTTTCTACAGTGGCTCATACTAATTTTACTAAAATTAAATGACAATTTCTTTCAGTGTACCAACTATACCTATATAGTTACATTTTTCTTTGTGTTGGAAAACGTATTGTGTGCCGGCCAGTTTTTTTTGTCTATGTCCATGTCTACAAAATTTATAACTTTTATATAAAAATTTTTAGTTATATTGAATGAAAATTGTATGCAATGTCCTCACAACCCCTTGTTCTATCTTATATTTATAAGTAAATTTAACTTACTCTATAACTAATCATAGCTGCATAAAATGAAGATACTATTTACTACTGAGCAATATTAAGAGTCAATATATTAGTATTTAAATAAATGCTAACTTTAACAGAAACTTCTATCATAGCTTTCATTGGTGTTTCAACTATTTATTACATTATCTTAATATTAACTTACACAAAAAATATTAACTAGACATATTTTTACAATCAAAATATGATATAATTCAAATATATGTTTGAGTAATAAGTATGGAACGGTGTCTATTTTGTGTATGAAATGCTTTTATTATTGCAATATTAAAATGTTTTTTTAAATAAAACCGGATTTACTGGAATGAAACGGGATTTTTTTACTTATCCTAATGGCATGACTCGATACTTAATCTTATTTTACATAAAATACATCGAAATTGTGTCTATCTCTACAAAATACACAGATTTCTTATATAAAATTTCTAATTAAAATTATATGTGAACATTTTTTTTCATATATGTATGTATGAATCAATTCAAATATTTATATTCGTAGACAAAGACACAATTCTTGCAGAATTAAAAACAGTATTAAAAATAGAAATATCTGTACAAACTTAAACGACATTATTCACAAAAGTGAAACATTAAATCAGGTTCTGGACTTCGTCCGTAGCACGACTTAGCACCAAACATTACTATAGAACCATTGACAACCAAATCAATTATATCTAATATTAACTATATTTTATAATATATTCATAATTTAAAAATGAAATAAAATCTATTTGTGCAAATGTGATAAAAAACCTCTCTAATACCGCAACTTGAAACATAAGAACAGGAATATTTTTTATATAAAATCGCAGAAAACGTATCTTCTATGTATTGTTAAAAATGTTATTAGTGTTTTATAGCTTAAGTTTTTAAAAATAAGCAATTTTTCAAGCAAACTTATAATACATGGAGAATGAAATTTACAATCCGTAATTCAGATATCCTAAGTAAGGTAGTTTACTTTTTACAAAATAAGGACCATGTTGTCCTAGTTTATTTCAATACAATTTTGCAGAATCTCAATCTGTCTAAAGGATTGATTTAGACATAATAAGTCTTCGGGATCAAGCCCATTTGTTAAAGTCACTCGTCTCCTCACTTTGCTAAAATTGCTTGTCTTTTTATAGCAACACAGTGCCTAACCAGGTGTTAAGAAGGAAGAACTCACAGAATCTGAATTTCAAGATATTCCAATCAAGTCAATACCCTGAATATCGAATATAAATACAGCCAATATCTTTTACGTAACCAGGTGTATTAAGAAGGTAGAATCTGAATTCCAAGATAAAAACAAGTCAATACCCTGAATATCGAAGTAAATCCGATATCTTTTGCCGTCTAAGCCAACCTAGTCAACTGAGCCGCTAACAGATGCGAGACGTATGGTACTCGTATGGACTCACGTCCTTACATCCATAACCTGGCATCTATCTGCAATGCATTTCTAGCATCCAGAGAATACGTCAAGTTAAACTACAGGTTGCGAAGATTCTAGACCAAAACTTCTGTGTCTTCGTAAAGTACTCTAAATTAGAAAAGATGGCCTCCGAGCCATCCAAGCCGTTAGCGAATGAGCCGCCGGCACGGGAGTGACTGTCGGATTGCACTGGGCGAAGGTTCTAGATTGAAGCTTCTATCTTCTATAAGTAAAGTACTCTAGATTTGAAAAGAGGTCATTATAAGGCTAATATGATATGACCACGTAAAGGTCTTAACAAATGGGTGATCAATGCATTTTACATTATCGTATGTGAATGGTGAGTCATCAACGCAACGCAATCCTAGCTAGTGACGTATGCACTGGACGCTAGCTGAAACTTGTTCACAGGTTCTAGACTGAAGCTTGTGTAGTCTTAACCACAACATTTTAAAAGTGATTGGCAGCGTGAAGGTCTTAACAAATGGGTGCATAATGTTGCATTTAACCTTCCCTCGTATGCGGATGGTGGGGTGATCCCAGCAGCCTCAGAGCCATCCAAGCGGCCAGCGAATGAGCCGCCGGCGCGGGAGTGACTGACGGATTGCATTGGGCGAAGGTTCTAGAACGAAGCTTGTGGAGAAGTAAGGCTGCGACAAGGGCTGCGCCCGCGGCCGCGCCCGCTGCTGACGCAAATAGGGCTCCGAAGGATACCGCGCCCATGCAAATGCCGTATACGACCTGTTTTGAAGGAAAGAAAATTATTTATTAACGACTCATACAGCTGAAGTAAAGTTAAACATTTGAAAAAGAGTAACAATCTTATGAGACATAAATAGTCGTGCGGTGCCGGCAGGAGAATTTCTCCTCTCTTGCCCGTGAATCTGCCGAGGGAAACCTCCGGCAGCAGCGTTTTTCCGTGTATCTACATCCCGTATTTTGCTCGCTAACCTGCCTGCCAAGCGTGGTAATTATGGCAGCCTCCTTATGAGCTTGGAAATCCATTGAGAGAGGCCAATGTCCAGCAATGGATACGTCCACTGCTGGACAGCAGTACTACGGCTGAGATCAGTGAGACATAAAATGGTCACCAACTCAGCACGCGCCGTGAGAACACGGGAACGGTTTTCAGTGGCGCTATATTTGCCCCACTGGGGGCCACACCGACCACAGCAAGATATCAAAAAATGGCTTATACAGCATCAGCGTCTTTTAATCTATGCTGTACGGGACGCTGAAGTGTCTGAGACATTTGGAGTAAATGAAAAACCTTATTAAAAACTTAGGATTTCGGTGGGATTCGAACCTTGACGCTTCCTAAAGCAGAAAGTGCTTTAACAACTTGAGTACGGAACTCGTGTTGGGCTACGTTGAAGTTCTTGATAAAGTCGGTTAAGCACCGATTAAATGTGGATGGCGCTCTAATCAGTGTGCTCAACCAATTTGACATTATCAATTCCGTTTTTCATATCCTTGAAATGTCCTACCTAAGTGTAGTTTAGCACTATAAAATGATACACTGTCTGAGACATAGTTTGATGGATTAGGCTAGAGTAGCACCTATACCATATTTAGTCGACTGAACCTGACACGACTTGTGCATTAAGAAGTTTAGAAAATTTTGACTCTTACCTCTTCCCGTATCTTGCCGCTGAAGACAGTGACAGGTTCCCTGGTGGTGGTAGGTCCTGAGGGTCCGAAGTCGAGGTCCGCTTCGGAAACCACCTCGTATATACCGGAGACTCCAACATCGGCGGAGCGCGCGTCGCGTACGGAACGACGCTTGCGGAGGGATCTGGAGAAATTATTTGGATTAAACTGTGAACCTTGAACCGCCAAAGGAGAAATATTAGTAAAGGTAGCAGCATTATTTATTTATATTTAAGAACATGTGTATTAACAACACAAATGGGCATTTGAGCCCATGAAAACAAAATGTTTTGGGGATTTTTTTTATTACTAGTTTGTGATGTGAACACGATCCGAGCAATAACTGTGTCAAGAATTAGCTGGCGTTAAGGTTTACATTATTATATAATCACATATTGAAGTTAAAACGTTCGTGATCTTTTCTTGAATGAAAATTGCCGAATCCTGGAAAGTCGTAAAACTAAACATGTTCCTTGGGGTGGCCAAAATCACCCCATACGCGTAATACACATATCATAATACATCCGGGGATGCCTACCTCGGCCCTGCAACAGCCGGTCCTGCCTGCTTCGCTGTGACCTCAGTCTCCATCTTCACATTATCGGGCAAGTTGCGAGGTCCGTACGGGAATCGCTCGCGTTCCAAGTCGGTGGGGCGGTCCTGAAATGATAGGCAAACAGTTATGAAATTGACATTTTATTAAAGGAAAGATTAGTGCAACCTATAGTTTAATAATGTATTTTATTTTAAAGGTAAGCAAAAATCAAAGCTTTGGATAAGCTTTAGCGACATCTCTCGTCATTGCTACTGAGTAAACAATTCACTTAAATTCAGACAATAAACAGCAGAATCTTAAGAATCGGAATCTAAATCGGTATTTAGCGCAATTTACCTGTAGATTGCGCTAAATACCGATAAGATCGCAAATAATTTTCGATAGAACTATAAGCTCGAGAGATAGGCACTATGGATAATGATTTGCGATCTCATAAGGTACCGACGCTTGATGGTAAAAGCACTTCCGTCTCTAGGATTGGTTTGGCCAACAATAGATATATTACGAGTATTTCCAAATCGTTCATAAGAGTATTTGGAGACATACAGTTACTTAAAATTTAATTCCTTATTTTAAGTATTTATAAGTATTTATTATACTTATAGAAAACATAAAGAAACTTTAGTATTAGTTTCTTTATGTTTTCTTCTTAGTCTACTTACATCAAGTGCAACAATACTTTAGTCGTGTTTTTGGATGAAACCCCGACTACGTAAAGGGACACTGATGGTCATCGGAAAGGACCACGGGAAGGAAGCGCTCAAAGACAGAACCGACCGAAATCTGGAACTGCGACAAGCGCAGCCTTGCATCGGGCATCTGCTGATACAAGATTCATGGTTCTGAACTGTTAAGTGTGTAGTTAAGTATGGGCTAGGAGAAGTCTACTTACAGTGAAAGGTCTAGTAAGTTTATGATCAACGGAAAGCTAGAGGGCAAAAGACCACGGGAAAGAAATCCTAAAAGACAGACCACCCAAGAAGATAAAAATCTGGAAATAAGACAAGCACGGCCTTGCCTTAGACAGCTGATACAAGATTCATTGTCCTGAACTGTTAATACCGACAAGAGAAGAATTCTACTTACAGTGAAAGGTCTAGTCAGTGCCTGGACCAGTTCGTCCACGCGATCATCCTCTGCCTCTATGACCGGCGCGGGCGCACGCTGTTTGAGCGGCGCCGGCGCCTCTACGATGTCTCCCGAGACCGCGTCGCCGAAACTCTCGTCTAAGAGTGATTCGTTCTCGATGGATGACTCGTTGTCGTCTGCTGTTGGATCGCTGGAATGTTAGGAATACAATTTTAGAAAAAATATACATACTGTGTCGCATATAGTACGACGAATATTTTCACTTTCACGATCATAACACATTATTACATTGGATATTTATCGCGTTATAACGCGACCACGGTCGAAACATGGGGATAAAAATAAAGCCAATTATTTTTACCCGATTATCCAATATAGTAATAAAATAGTTTCACACCTTATTTTTTCTGTTTAGACAATTTTTCATTCATTTTATAGAGCGTATAAAGTCAAAATTTTGATTTTGTTATAGTGCAATACTTTTCAAAATCTAAAAATCGTTTGGCTCGGAGCACGAACCGAGCACACCTAAAATATGTGATTGTGGTCTAAATAGCTTTGCCTACAGATCTCTTCATTACTGATATATCACTCACTATATCAGGTTTCATCTGGGAATTACCTTAAAATCGTTATGGTCTTGATGAGTCCTATTATCTTACAGATGCAGAACTCCGTGGCCATTAGAACTCACTTCAGCCAACTGGCAGTGACCCAAACAGCCATGCCTTTAGATATTCACTTTACTGATACAAGCGCGGATATAACATACCTTAGGTCGTTGTAGTCCTGATGAGTCCTATCATCCTTCCGGTCCATCGCTCCGCGGCCATTCGGAATCACTCCAGCCAACTGGCAGTGGTCCAGACAGTCATGCTTTCAGATCTCCACTTTACTGATCCAAACAGCGATAGCACATACCTTAGGTCGTTGTGGTCCTGATGAGTCCTATCATCCTTCCGGTCCATCGCTCCGCGGTCATTCGGAATCACTCCAGCCAGTTGGCTGTGGTCCAGAAAGCCATGCTTTCAGATCTCCACTTTACTGATCCAAACAGCGATAGGACATACCTTAGGTCGTTGTGGTCCTGATGAGTCCTATCATCCTTCCGATCCAACGCACCGTGGCTATTCGAACTCACTCCAGCCAACTGGCAGTGGTCCAGACAGCCATTCCGACAAATCTCCACTTTACAACGGATGTGGACGCTGAGGGCATCTGGGAACTTGAATGCGTGGAAGAAAGCGTAGGTGATTACTGTTGCTCTCTCGTCAGCTGCTTTGGCTTTTAGGAATCTGTGGAAGGATACAGTTAAAATCAAAGTCTTCTTCTTTATTTCGTTTTATTAGAGCAAAAAGCTACGTTGGATCTTAAATTAAAAAAAATAAAAACAAAACACATTTAAATTGAATAAAGCACTTAATTGGATTCCTTCGATTCAGATTTTTTTTAAGTGAGGGTAAGAAACTTTGAAATAACACGTTTTCCGAAACTGTTATTTAAAAAGTTTCAAGTTTAAATTATTACTAATTGTCTGTTGTATGTCCATATTCATAAAAAGTAATATGGCGCAAACATATTATTATGGTGGACAAAGGTGGTGACACAATGGAACACACCAAGTAAAACCACCATGCAAAGTCGCAAGTCGCCGCCAGTCGGGTCATCAGACAATATTGTGAGTTGGCACAATACATGAAAGAATGGAGTAAGTAAAGAGCCTCAAGCATCGAGTGTGTGTAAGTATCTTGAATGAATTCTCAGAATAGTATACCCAGTTGGTAAAAATGAGCTGAACAGATAGCTTGATAGTTATACGAAGCCAATACGTTACCTAGATATCATCTTTGGCCGCAACACACATCCGTATTCGTCGGAGAGTTGGATCACGTGCTCAGATCCATCGGAAGCTGCGCAGGATTTGACTCGCATGTCGAACTCTCCTGAAACACAAATCATGTTCATTAAATTATTTAGTATCATACATTGCACAGCAGTGGGACACTATAAGACTGATACTGATATCAGTGACCATCCAAAAGAAGAAAAACAAAGAGAATGACAATGAATAAAATTAACAGTATCAGGCGTTACTTTGCGGAAATCCATATTATTATGATAAACAAAGAAAAATATCTAGTTACGCCGAGATGTTGACTGGTCGGCGGCTGGAACGAAACCAGCCACCGACCAGTCAACATCTCGGCGTTTAACCTGAAGATGCCTCGCGGAGAGGCGAAACATGTGTCGTCGTGTGGGTTTGGGTATGCATGTTGCACTAACAGCCTGGTTCCCCCTGCATGTGCATAATTAGCGGGCGGGAGGGCGGTGCATATGCATCTCAGCATTAGCGGAATTAAAACTAGATATTTTTCTTTGTTTATCATGACAATGAATAATCAAATGAGTGGACGCAGGTAGAAACAGAAGAATATAAATTATCATATCCATATTCGATTATGAGATAGTCAGAAAATGTTTTGTTCATAACGCGTTGCATGTAAACAAAATATTTTCATATAGCTTTTAAGTTTTTTTAGACATAATAAGTGCTTACAAGCAACATTTTATTATTTATGTAGCCATCACTGATATGGTTCTAAACATAGTTGCAACCTCTTAGGACAAAAAAATGTACCTTAGCCTACTGTAGCTGCTCTATAATCGTGTAATCAATCAACTTTCGTGATGACCAATGAAAGCACGCACGAACGATCAAGGCCTCTATTTTTGAAACGCTCGCTTAAGACTCGCATAACAATCGTTAGACTCATCGCTCGCCAAGCGACACGATTGGTTGAGACCACTCATTTCCAGTGTAATAGTCACGCAAATCATAAGCGAGCGAATCACAAAATAGAGCCCCTTAAGTACTGTCGATGTTCTTCTTGTGACTGCAAAACAATTCTCGAAGCTCGAATATAAGTTTGCCTGCGAAGTAGTTATTTACCTTAGTAAGTGTCCAATCGAGCATGAGTAAGCGACCCATCTCATTGAAACCAATTGCTTCTTGTATCGTGCTCTATTATACTTAAATTATTTCAGTGTTGAAAAAAAATACAATGTTAAATGTTATTTTGATAAAACTAAATGTGTTGAATTTAATTGTTATGTACCATAAAAGGTAAATTATTACTGACTAATTTTATGTATAAAGGATTGAGTACTCGTGTGGTAACGTAGTGAACATCTGTATATCGAAAAAAAATCGATATCTCCACTGTGAACCGCTTTCGATGATGAAATGAAAATTGTACTAGCTTACCTTAAATGAAGTACAATCGTAATTATTTGTGTAATTGGGCCGAAGGTGTACAAATTGTAGTGATCAAGCGATTTATTCGAGAGCACTAGAAAATATATATCTTAAATACTCAGGACGAAAATATTAAGCTAATGATGTTTAATAGTCTTCAGACTGTATAGTTACTGTGCCTGATTTTTTTCTATAAAAATATAAATACTAAGTAAATATTGAAATGGTCTAAAGAATCTGGTCGCAGCAATATTCCTTACAGAGTAAAATTACAACGCGACCACTTCTACTTATGGAGATACGAGGCAGCTTCAGTTTACATAAAAACAGTTAGTTTAGCCAGTTTGTTTGTTAACAGAAACGCCCACTTATAGTTTTTAACTTGTCTGACCGGAATTACGAATTCTGAATGCATCTGTAATCTCAAGCCATCTAGGAATCCGAGGCGGTCTCACGTTTCACTCTGTCTCAGGAGAGGCAGCGGATGTTTTTTAAGGTGTAGTTTTATGTAAATTGAGCATAGTTTGGGTTTCTCTTAAAAACTTCTTTTTTCTTCTTAATATTTAACGAAAGAGTTTTGAAAAACATAAAACCTATGCCATATAAGGCATCTTCCCTTCGTTTCAAAAATTAAAAATAATCTGAATAATTGTGCAAAGAACCATCTGTTTTTTCAGTAATTACCTTTTTCCTCCTAAAGTATCACAAGATATGTTTCATTGTTGTCACCGCCTAAAATAAAAGAATAACAAGAGAACCCGCAAAAACCCACAAAAATCAGCCTTTTTTTTTTAAAGATTTTTGTCGTACCTATACAACACGAGGTGCGGGACATTTTCATTGGTAACGCCCACTCGAGCAACGTCATCAACATTCCAGCTCTTAAGCATACATCGCTTACATAGGGTGACTGCTCGTATAATTGTAACAGACTTCGCGAACATGCACTTCTATAGCGACCTACTAATAATGAAAAAACTACTGTTTGTCATTTATATTTCTGTCTTTATTCTAGGCCATCCAATTATTTGTTTGTTAAAATTAAGGTTGGTATATAGATAATCCATAATGTTATTTGTCATTATTAAGGAAGGCGTTACTCACCGCGACACAGTTTAATACTTTTTGCGGTTAGCTTCGTTACATAAGTTCTAGTTTCAACCTTTTTCAATAAATAAATAAATAATGCGTATATGCCGTTTTTTCTTCAGCTAAAACATCAGCTACTGGACTACTTCGGACCTACGGTATAGTCAGGAGTGAGTGGTATGTAATAAATAAATAGAAATAAGTAAGTGTGATTGTATTCGTACAAACTCAAATTAACTGAGAAGCTTTTTGGGTTGACCCTGTATACGAAACCCATCCTGAAACGTACGTGGTTTTATTTCACATATAATTTAGTACAAATCGAAAAAAACATCGTTCGTTTCGTTCGTTCGTTGTTTGTAGGTATTTTACGTACCTTCCTTTTAGGCAATTTTAAAAAGTTTTAATCAAAGGTGTAAACGTACCGTAATAATAATAAAAAGTAATCATAGTTTTTTATGACATCAAAAAGCGGAAATATCCGCTTTCCGAGAAATATCCGCTAACGGCCCGTGCATTGTCCGCTTCTTATGCGTCAGACTGTCAGACTTTCGTATAGATTTCATTGGAGTACATCCCGCATTTTTACACACTCTTATCGGATTTCTGCTAAATGACACCAGTTCTCAGGTTATAAGCTAGCTTTACACTGTTGCACACGTTTTCTTCGGACACAAACAAACGAATACTCTACTATTACTACACGGAGTGTTGGAGTAATAAAATTGACTTTTACTGTGGAACTTGTTAATATGTCGAGGTAATCAAAAACAATTAGACATGGTGTTTAAGTTGTCCGCAGTGCTCTGTGGTAGAGTAAGATTGGGATATTATAGTGAGTGTGAGAACTGCTGGTCGGCGGTGGATGCAGACCACTTCCAACCGCAGTACTTTGAGATCAATGAGGGAGGCCTTTGTCCAGCAGTGGACGTCCTACGGCTGATATGATGATGATGATTATAGTGAGCGTTAATACGCTCTGTAGCGGAAACCGTGAGGGCAGCCTGCGATTAAGTTGTTTGTCTGAACAAAGCGGGTTCAAGTCCCGTCAGTGTCAAACATTATATGATTGTATGTTTCATTTCTATAAACAAATAAGCATTGAGCCTTTGAGTGAAGCCATTGAGAACAAGAGGTGTTATACACTCTTTTGACCTTTTTATGATACGAGTATAGTTTTAGTATGTAAACATTTTTATTTCAATACTAGCTATCCCGGCGAACTTTGTACCGCCCAGTATCAACTACCTACTACCACACCTTCTAACTACTGCTCTACTATTACTACTACTCAACCACTACTCTACTACTACTCTACATCTACTCTAATTCTACCCTACTACTACTCTACTACTACTCTGCTATTCATCATAATCATCGCATCCGTAGGACGTCCACTGCTGGACGTGGGCCTCCCTCATGGACTTGGAGCATAATATGATTGGGTACTTATGTATGTATTGAAATGTTTCGCTCTGTAATCTGAAATGGGAGTTTTTTAAATAATTTTATAGATCTGCTTAGTTCGGGGCTATATGGAGCAGAGTGTAGTGTCCAGAATTATTTATTTATTCTGTTAGAGGGTATTTGAGCCGGTAAGACGTAGCAGTTTGCGGGTTTGATCCCCGCCGGGGACGAAATGTTTGCTTATTGGTCTCGGGTTTGGGTGTTTCATATGTATGAAAAATAAAAATATATTAATCTTTTTTGGTATTATATCATGCTTAACACAAGCTTTGCTTACTCCGGACTAGATGAAATGTATCCATCAATATTATTTGATTATGATTATAACTGCTGTGAAGGTAACTTAGTGTTGAAATGTAAAAATAAATTGTGTATGTATAATGGAACGTAAAATGGTTCTATATATATAATTGGGTAATAGAGACGCTCTGCAAGTCTTCAACCTGTTATCTACGATTTTGTAAAATAATTCCTATATTAACCTCCTACGAAAACGGAAGGTGTTATAAGTTTGGCCTGTGTGTGTGTGTATGTGTGTATGTGGCATGGCAGCTCTTAGACGAGTAGACCGATTTGCATGCAATTTTTTTTTTTTAACAGCAAGTTTTCCGGCTGTGGTTCTTAAATATGTATGTTTTATCAAAATCGGTCAAGAAGTTTACAAGACTTCCATAAGGTTGAAAGAGGGGATGAATAATCGAATTTTTCCAAATACCCGAATTTGGTATCAAATGAAAGAAAATGATGTGTAGATTGCAAAACGGAAAGTTATATAGAAATCGGTCCAGCCATTCATGAGATATGGGGGTTGAAAGTAGGAGTGAACAATCGAATGTTCTCAAGTATACCCAAGTTTGGTATCACATGAAAGGTAAAGTAAATCTAATGAATATGTAAAGTGTCGGGGGGGTAACTTAATTTTTTAAATTATATAAACTTCTTTTCCGGACAATAAACTGTATGTTGAACACCATCTCTGCGCTATTTATTTCATTTCCACACTTAGTTTTGAAGCGCTAAGGCTAGGAAATGAAAGAACCAGGCTTCAAATGAGCGTATTTTTATCCGTCCGATAAATCATTGGCTAGCTCTCCCAGGCATCGCGGCCGGCCCGTTAAGCAAACCCATTCGCTCATATTTGTCCAGTTCACTTTTTACTATTTCACCGTACCGTTAGCGCGTGTTTGCGCACCATTATTGCTTGGCATTTTACCTGTTTCCATGCGGAATAAAAACAGGCATGCGACACGATTTTTTTATGTAAATTGTCGATGGAATATTGGATATCAGAAAAGATAAGCTTTTAACTAAATAAACAATGCTGGACACACATATCACCATCCAGTTGTGAACTTTCGATCCGAACGCAATTGTGCATGAATTGCTACAATTTTTTATATTTGTTAAGGATAGGACAATTTATATTTACGTAAAGATGGTTGTATAAATTTTTAAAAGATAAACATACCTATTCCATTGTTGACTTTTCCTTTTAACAATATATGTATATAAAACTCTTCCGTTACTGACTGAGTGACTGACAGACAACGCACAGCCTAAACCACTGGACCTAGAGACTTGAAATTTGGCACAGATATACCTTGAGTATCCTAGAGGTGCACTAAGGAGGGATTTTTTGAATTTCCTACGGGAACGGGAACTACGCGGGTGAAACTGAGGGGTGCGGCTAGGAACTATATTTAAGAGGAACAATTCCACCGTACATTGTTTGTAGAGGTAAAATCTCAAAGGTTTATCCGATTATTATCCAACATATTCAAGAATTATCATCATATTTCAACAATGTCACACAAAACATTAATAAATTATACTTAAAAACTTTCCTCTTGAATCACTCTAAAAACTTTTAAAATTCATCTAACAGTTTTTCCAGTTTTAGTCGTAGAAGTCGGTAAACTATCGCTTCAGCTTGGTTGAACCGTAGAGCTTAGGCTGCGGACACGGCGGCGCGGGAGCGGCGTTTCAGTGCACATGTTCATAGGGAACTCACTGGTCTCGAAAGCGGCGACGCGCGTAGCGGTGTACGAGCGATGCGCGGCACGTCAAGCCGAGCCTGCGCGTCTGCTTTGACGTAATGTTACATTTATTTGCGTACGTAACGTTACTTATGGGTCATATAAGAATTAATAAACTTGACACCGGCGGAATTGTGTAAAACCACAGTAAAACTAAACACAAAATGCCATAAAATAAAAAGACAAGACTTACTGCTTTGACGCCGCGACTTTCAAAATATTTAGACTTTTCACAGGCGACCTTAATCACCTGTGCCAGGTGATTTAAGTCAACTTTTTTTTAATTACTACTTTATCTCACCTAGATGAGTTAACATAATTCAAATAAAACAATCCATTTCAAGTAGAGTAAGACATTTCGTTCTCGAACAAAGACGCTAATTTCTTATAAACACAACACTACACCGCTCTAGCGCGATCTGCCCGCTGGCTTCAGGGCCAGATCTGCTTTGCTGCACCGCTGACTTTGTGACCGCAGCCTTATATAAACAAATAATACTGGGCAACTCTCGCCCAAAGCTAAGCAGGGCTTGTGTTATGTGTACTAACTGATATATACACATTATACTACATAGATATATATTTTTATTATATATAGAAAACATCCAGAACACCCTGAAAACATATCTGCAGACCGTACAGACATTTGTCCCGAGGCGGAAATCGAACCCTCTCATCCCCATCCAGGAACTGCAACCTCTTGCGTCGCAGGCAGACCTTCGTCCGCTGCGCCACAGCGGTTGTTCTGAAATCGCTCGAGCGAAAAACGAAACGCGATCGGTCTTATAAGGTGTCATATCATATCAGAACTATTTTTAAATAGTAGGTACCAATTTTATAAAATGAAAAATGCAGTAGACGGGGTCACGATCCTGGGTGAGCAATTAAGGGATTACAACGATTAAGGGTGCAATTAAAAGAAAAAGATAAAGTTGGCGCGACTAATAAGGAAGCAAATCATGACCATGAATACATTAAGGAGAATAATGATATAAAGTTTAAGGCCAGGTTATTCCAGCGGCGGGTTTCTGATAGCACGCAGGCATAAATTCTATATAAAATATTTTCTAAATTTTTAAGTTAGGTTTTTTAAAAAACTAACCATTAAAATATTATTTTAAACGTCGTTGCCTATTTTCTGAGATGTTTATTGTTAGTATAACATTCATACACCGTTAAATATTCAATAACGTTTATTCAACTATAATATACAGTAATATTTTATTTCAATCAAACACAGGATATTTCATCGTTTGAAATTGAACCGATTGGCTAATTTGGGATATCGTGGCCTTAATGAATCACTTTAATGAATCGCCCGGGCTCGTCCGATGAAGTTGGTGAATGAACTTGTTAACTTTGCCATTAAATCTTTACGTTTCCTCTTCATTGAGATTTTATTTCTATGTTAACAATCAAAGACGGCTGTAATTCTAATCAATCCTGCGGAAACCTTGTTTTAAGGGTTCCGTACTCAAAGGGTAAAAACGGGACCGTTTTACTAAGACTCCGCTGTCCGTCTGTCTGTTTATCTATCACCAGGGTGTATCTCATGTACCGTGATAGCTAGACAGTTGAAATTTTTACAGTTGATGTATTTCTGTTGCCGCTATAATAACAAATACTAAAAACAGAATAAAATAAATATTTAATGAGGGCTCCGATATTGTTTATTCATTCAAAATATATATAATTAAAATAAAATAAACTAAATGTTTTAGGCCGTGGGGCGCCGGCAGTAGAATGTTACCCCTCCTCTCCTACCCGTGGATGCAGTAAGAGCCTGCTAAAGGACACCTCAGGAAAATGGGCAGCAGCGTCTTTCCGTATATCAACATCCCGTACTGCGCTCACCAACCCGCCTGCCAAGCGTGGTGAGTATAGCAACTGCCCCTCATGGAGATCCATGAGGGAGGCCTTAGTTCAGTAGTGGACGTTTCACGGCTGAAATGATGATGATGAAATGATGTTTAGGAGGGCAATAACGGCAACAGGTAGCTAAATAGAGGTACGAAACCCTTCGTGCGCGAGTCCGACTCGCCCTTGGCCGATTTTTAGCCTGTGGAGACTATAATCATGCTAAGAGTTATCACTGTAATTCTCTCGGTTATTATTTCTGGAAACATTAAGATGTCACAATTTCCTGCCCTGGTCCGATTTTACTGGTTTCGTTGTTAAGGGATTTTATAAATCACGGATATGAACATTCAGTGTGGTGGTTGGTTGGCACACATAAGCACACTTACGCACACACATTATACACACACAATCTAACATATGCTTACACACTTATTTACATACACAACCATGATATCAGAACAGATCAATTCCTGTTAGGAAGGGCAGAAGAACTACAGCACAAGATTTTTAATCTTTTGCGTGTACTGTTACTACTAGTTCTAAGTTGTAATGTTCCTAAACTGTGTCTTTATTTTTAGTGGTAAATAAATAAATTATTATTATTATAACTTAGGCCTTTCAAAGTGTGCCAGAATGCAGTGAGATACCCGGCAGTGGGTGGTGGTCTTTAGATGATGATGACGTTGATACACAGAAAGTCGCTGCTGCCTATCTTGCAGAGGTATCCCTTAGCAGGCTCTTACTGTATCCAAGAGCAATAAATAAATAAATAAAATAAATAATGCTGGACAATTCACACAGCATCATCTAGCCCCAAGCTAAGCAGAGCTTGTGTTATGGGTACTAGATGACTGATATACGTAATACCATATACTACATAGATAGATATTTTTATTATATATAGAAAATACCCAGAACACCCTAAACAAATATCTGCAGATCGCACAGAAATTTGTCCCGAGGCGGGAATTGAACCCGCAACCTCTTGCGTCGCAGGCGGACCTTCGCCCGCTGCGCCACATAGGTCGTCCAATAGAGGAGGGGTAACGGTCTTCTGCCGGCGCCCCACGGCAACAATTAGAGTATTCAACGGTTAGTTTTTTAGAAAACCTAATATTTTTTCAAACGAATTTTTATAGAATTTACACGCACTCCTTCAGTAACCCGCCGCTGGAATAACTCGGCCTTAAACGTTTATATTTGTTGAAGATAGCTGATAAGGGAAGGGACTTAACGTAGATAGAAGTTTTCAAAATCTACATGGAGATAGCTGATAGAGGGGGCCCTATCAGCTCTATAAACCTTTTGACGAGTCCCAACAAAATTATGCTAATTAGTTGGTTTTATTTTTCCTGCCGTGAGGTGCCGGCAGTAGAACGATACCCCTTCTCTCATGACCGTGGATGCAGTATAAGCCTGCGAAAATGGGCAGCAGCGTCTTTCTGTGTATCAACAACCGGAACTGCGCTCGTCAACCCGCCTGCCTAGCGTGGTGAGTATGGCCCCTTATAGAGTTCCATTAGGGGAGGCCTGTGTTCAGTAAGGGACATTTTACGTATGTAATGATGATGATGATGAGCGAATTTACGCCTTTTCACACAGTGCTTAACTGATCGCTACGCGAGAATTACGTGCGACTGAATCGTTTACCGCGGACTTACGTTAATTGTCGTATTTTGATAAACTTTTAAGTGTGATCTCACTTAAGCATTCGTGATCTGTAGACATAATTTTAAACTGATTAACGGGACTTTATCGCGTAATTACCTTATTTTATTATTTCCCGACGTTTCGAGTGCCCTGCTTCCTCGTGGTCACGGTTGGACTGAGTTAATTACGCGATAAAGTCCCGTAATCAGGTTAAAATTATCTCACTCAAGCATTCAACTAAACTAAACTACTACTAAGATCTGTAGGCCTACTCTTGAACGCAAATTGCGATGAATTAAAATCGTTATCAAGCCAAACTAACTCTTATGGCCATTATGTAAGGATTTCCTTTTTGACGATAATATCGTAATCGTTTTCTAGAGTATACGCTCTGTACTGTACTATTATTAGCTACAAAAGTTTCAGGTGTTTGTTTATCTCTGCAAACATCGCCGATAAGGGGGGAGGGACGGTGTATTTTTCAGGATTTTTCTAAATAAGACGACAACTAATACGGCTTAAAGGAATGCAAAACATTTTTTGTTAATGTGCAAATGAAGTCCATGTCATATAATACCCCACATGTCCGACCACTTAAAATTTTGAGATCCCCTTTCCGCCCCCTTTGTAATAATAATAATTTTCACTATTTTATATACCTATGCAATATCAACGAATTAGCGTTATCTAATACCTACTATTTCAAATTTCTAGTTGATTGCATCAGTAGTTTCCAAGATATTCATCTGTGCCTGACAGACAGACCGAACTTAGGAATTAAGATATTTTTAACGTTTTAATTATTTTAAACTCAACTTGTTACCATTTTGGTCCGGAACCTTAAAAACCGTTCTCATATAATCCTTGTTAAAAGCGTACAATATTAATTTAATTCACGATTTTTTACACTAAGATACAAGTCAATCCCAACACTAAAAGAAATAAACAACAGGAAGTAGATAACAAAGAGATTACGCAGTTCTTATTTGTAAACAATGATCCAGTTCGTTTCAAATACACCGTGGCAATGGTTTCCAGTCCGGCTTTATGAGCGTGACTTTCTGTCAGTTCTGTTATCTATGGTCCCTGTGTTGCAACTAATGTGCGGTAGGTTACTAACGTTCCAACAAATAAGGAATATAATACAATATGTATGTGAAGTAAACAGATTCAACTATGTGCTATCTAATCATCGAGCTAAATCCTATGGAGTCCCTCCCAATTAGAGATATAAAATGTTCGAGCCAAAACTCCGAGTTTTGGCGCAAATTGTTTTCTAACGAAAAGCTATGGAGTGGATTTAAATAAAAAAATCCCAAAGTAATATTTCACAAAAAACCTCCCAAAATGTTTGCATATTAGCATGCCTTACTGCCTTGACTTGTTCCCTATTCGCACTGCATGCATTTGAGTGAATTATGATTGAAAACCAATAAATGTCACTGTGAACGGCGGTGGGACATTTCAGTGCTTTTAGCTCAGTATAATAATAACATTATAATTCTGAGGTTTTCAGTTAGAGATTGACTCTATAGATTTAAGCTCTACGGCTCTAATATATTCATTTTTGTTGTAAATTGACGCATCAAAAAGGCCCCTGCGGTCGCATTGATTAAAGTATTTTTTGAGTTTGAGTTATGACTATATGAAAACATGGATTAGCGCGTGCTTTTCGTTTATTATCCTATCCTACTAATATATAAAAGTAAAATTACTTTTAAAATCTATTAAAAAATCGTATTCTATCAGAGATCTAGTATTCATGTTAAAGCTTAATTTGTCCAGCATCACTCCATCGTAACCCCAGTCAGTTTACATCCAATCTTAAGTTTAAGAGCCATAGCACACACGTGTAATTGCAATAAAAACCTAATTTATCTTTACTTGACTTAAGACGAATGTTAATCTCCCAAAGTATCTTAATCAGCTTTAAGGGCCTCAGAGTCACGGAAAATGGAGAAAGGCAAACGGCACAACAAGTACGTAGGGAAATAAGTACTTTTGTGGTGAACAAAGAGTTTCTAGTCTATCTATCTGTCTATCTATCTATCTATCTGTGTAGTATTGTCGTGTTAATGTTGTACGTACGTATTTATTTAGTACCTTGTGCACCAAAATGTTCAGAGAGAACACACGTGTTGGTAAAACATTTAAATGCTTTATCTATCTATCAACCTACGTTGAATTACATCTAGACAACATTATTGTGTACGCAATGTAGGTAAACGAGCATAGATAAACTAAGGTCAACATGTGTCGACTTTTAAACTAAACGACACTACTGTGCGGACTAAATAAATCTAGAGCTTTATAAACGTTGCCAAGTAAGCAACGACATATTATGTGGTGCAGCGGGCGAAGAGGCTGCCGCCTCGGGACAAATGTCTGTACAATCTTCAGACATATTGTTCAGGGTATTCTTTTCAATACATTATAAAAAGTATGTACATATAACCCAATAAGTATATAACACAGCATCTGCTTAGCTTGGGGCTAGATGATGTTGTGTGAATTGTCCAGCATTATTTATTTATTTAAGTTATTAATTCTTTTCGTTTATATTTTTAGTAGTTGTTGACCATAAAGAGTTTTTAAGACAACTTATTTAACACGTTCACTGCACTGCGCATGCTCCATCGATGGGGCATTTTAAGTAACTTACCGTATGTGCTTAACCAGTATTATGGGTCCTTACAAGTTTAAAGGCTTGTAAACTTTAACTCCGTTGAGTATATCCACTTTCATCGTTAAAGACATCTAAGCAATAAACTAAAGAAAATACCATGAAAACCGTATAACTTTTCAATTACCGCTGCCGATATCTTACCAACTGTTATTGTTTTGGCATATAATGGTACTGCGTGAAATGACCCGTAGCAATAATTACTAGCTCTCGTAACCGTTATCCTCTTAGTCGGTTATTAGCTGGGAGGATGGTATAGGCGCTAGGCAAGCCTTATCCATCTAACAATACCTCAGGCACTGGCGCGTCCCATGCAGTATAAATACGAGTACCAGTTGCTGACGATGCATAAACCTTGTTAATGGCTAAGGCTTTAAGGTTACTTAAAGCCATGGGTGTCGGCAGCAGAATGTTATCCCTCCTCTCTTGCCCGTGGGTGCAGTAAAAATTTGCCAAGGGATACTTCCGGAAGCACCAGCGCCTTTTCGTGTATCAACATCACGTACTGCGGTCGCCATCCCTGCTAAGCGTAGTATGGCAACAACCGCCTAATGATCACTTTAAGATCCATAGGAGAGACCTACGTCAATCAGTGGACATCCTACGGTTGAGATGATGACGAACCCTAAAGGGCCTTGCCACGCGTTTTTTTCTTGGTTATCTATACTCTGATTAAAAAACCTGGATATTTTTTGAATACAAAGAGGTTACAAGTCCTAAGGAATATTGGTGGAAAATATTTAACGACATTGGTATCATCTAAGCACAGAAGTTCGAAACAATTTTAAAATTTGAACATTTTTATTAATCATTTAACTGACCACTCTTTCGTTTTCGAATTCAAATTTAAACATTTTACGCTACACATGACCGTGAGATTATGCATTGTTGACGTTAGTGATTTAGTTTTTAGTGACACCCCTGCTATTAGCTTGTTCTTTTCTGCTATTGTTATGAGACTTTGTTAAGTTTTCATTGATGAAATGTCTTTGTTGACATAAATTCCGAATCGGGGCATAGTCGCATCGGATACTATGAAAGATGCCAACATAATAAAGATATTGTTATCCAGAGAGCATTGTGCATTGTTACGGAGTGCTAAAGCTTTATGATACGAGGTTGTATTGTTGTCAGAGGAAAACTTTCACGGTTAGAAAATAAGTTGCGTTTTTAGGTCCTATAGTAAAACAAGGAACCCTTTTATAATTTCGCTTTGAGTGTCTGTCGTCGGCTTTACGGCTTTACGAAGATACTATATTAGTCCTAGAAGCTGTAATTTTATTGTTTGTAATTTTTATAGTGCTTAACCACACTTAGGTAGAACATTTCAAAGAATTTAATAGCCTTACTAAATACTTTTTACGTTACTGGTATATTCCGGTAACGTAAAAAATATTGAATGAGGTTATTAATTTCTTTGAGCTGTAATTTTGTTTAGTTATATGTATATAAAATAAATAATCACGCCGAGTTAACGCTACTAGAGATGCTGAATAAATAATTAATTTGGGGTACCCGTATGGGGGATGAACTTTTTTGTTCTTGATTTTACCATCATACACCACAGGGTATGAATTATGTCACGAACATCTTGCATTAAACAATCTAATATTAGCGCATAATTTATACCATGTTTTGTAAACCTTACCTTTTAGTGAATAAATGTATTTTTAATTTAATTTAATTTAATTTAATCATGTGGGGTATCGTTGAATAGGTATTTTACAATTTCTTTGGTTTTACCAAAGAAATTGTCGATCAAATAAGTAATATAATTTACCATTATATTTATACCGGAAAAGTTAAAACTGAAAGAAAACTCAATCAATACCTGTTAACAAGCATTGGTACGGGGGTACCAGTCAAGGGGGCGAAGGCATCAAAAGGTCACCAAAGGTCAAAAATGGCATTTTTGGGTTTTTGGACGATTTCGGCCATTTGAAGACTTTTTTTTTGGTAAACTTTTGAGGTCACAATAACTCCGGTCCCTGTGAACCTAGGCTCACCAAAATCAATCAGACACCTTCTCTCATTAAGACGGTGGTAACAAAAAAGGTTTCATGTAAATCGGTCAACGCGTTCGGTTGTAATCGTCAAATACACAGACAGACAGACAGCGCTAAGCTGTCTGTCTGTGTTTTGGTAAACGTCAAAAAAAATACAACTTCTAACATCAGGTCTACGGTTAACTGCGGAACCCTATATAGCGCGTGGCCCGACACGCGTTATTTTTTTTATTTAATAAAATCCGAAGGTGTTTCCTTAACTGGCCTGTGGAACAAGTCTTTGGCAAGGGCATATTGTTATTCTTCCATTTCTTCGTATGATTAATTAAAATTATTCAACAATTGAAAATATTTTTTAAAATTCAGTGATAAATAAATCACTTGCCGTGGGGTGCCGGCAGAAGAATGTAGCCTCTCCTTTCTTGCCCGTGGATTTAGTAAGAAAATTAAAGCAAGAAAAGTTAAGTCTGCCAAGGGATACCTCCGGAAGATGGGCAGCAGCGTCTTTCCGTGTATCAACATTCCAGTCTGCGATCGCCAACCCGCTTTCCAAGCCTGGCGTCCCGTCATGATCCTGGAGATCCATGAGGCCTTCCAAGCCTGGCGTCCCGTCATGATCCTGGAGATCCATGAGGCCTTCCAAGCCTGGCGTCCCGTCATGATCCTGGAGATCCATGAGGCCTTCCAAGCCTGGCGTCCCGTCATGATCCTGGAGATCCATGAGGCCTTCCAAGCCTGGCGTCCCGTCATGATCCTGGAGATCCATGAGGCCTTCCAAGCCTGGCGTCCCGTCATGATCCTGGAGATCCATGAGGCCTTCCAAGCCTGGCGTCCCGTCATGATCCTGGAGATCCATGAGGCCTTCCAAGCCTGGCGTCCCGTCATGATCCTGGAGATCCATGAGGCCTTCCAAGCCTGGCGTCCCGTCATGATCCTGGAGATCCATGAGGCCTTCCAAGCCTGGCGTCCCGTCATGATCCTGGAGATCCATGAGGCCTTCCAAGCCTGGCGTCCCGTCATGATCCTGGAGATCCATGAGGCCTTCCAAGCCTGGCGTCCCGTCATGATCCTGGAGATCCATGAGGCCTTCCAAGTCTGGCGTCCCGTCATGATCCTGGAGATCCATGAGGCCTTCCAAGCCTGGCGTCCCGTCATGATCCTGGAGATCCATGAGGCCTTCCAAGCCTGGCGTCCCGTCATGATCCTGGAGATCCATGAGGCCTTCCAAGCCTGGCGTCCCGTCATGATCCTGGAGATCCATGAGGCCTTCCAAGCCTGGCGTCCCGTCATGATCCTGGAGATCCATGAGGCCTTCCAAGTCTGGCGTCCCGTCATGATCCTGGAGATCCATGAGGCCTTCCAAGTCTGGCGTCCCGTCATAATCTTGGAGATCCATGAGGGAGGCCAACAGTGGCCGTGGACTGTAGTCGTACGGCCGAGATTATGAACGGAAACAAAGTCTTAGACATTACCTAGTTAAATATTTATTTTCTTTGCGGCAGAAGCTAGTTAGAAAATTAAACTATAAACATTATGCTTTTGCGGTCGCATTTTCCATTAAGCCTGTGACCACACGGTTAAAGTAACTCTAATCGTTAAACTTACTCATTAAAATGTTGGTGGTCCCAACATCTATTACGAGTATTGTATGCAGTTTATTTGCACCACCCATAGAGCTATTTATCGCGTATCTAATTAAAAATAACTCTCCAACGGTCTCACAAAAATAACTATCAGGTAGAGTCAGATGACGAAGCTGAAGATGAAGGCGCCGATGAAGTACAGCGTCAAGTAAAGCAGGTGTTAAAAAAGTAAAAGGACGCTTGATTTAAATTCTGGGTAGATTATAAAAACCCATGGTGTTTGCAAAATCAAAGTCAATAAGTGTTTATTCATTAGAGCAAAAAGTTACTTAGATTAGTCAATTTTCAAAAGGAGAACACAACACATTTAATTTGAATGAAGCTCATAAATGAACTCGATCGCTCACATTCGAAGTATGAAATCAAAATGATAGTGATTTCAACGCGTATTCTAATATGTAGAGGTATACACACCAAATAGCCCATGAAGATATTACTTTCGTGGTCTTTTGGTATATTTCGAATGAAAATCACAGAATCTTAAATAGTCCGCCAATTACGAATGGGTTTTGATGATTCCTTTTTTAAAAGGTTTAAACTATTCTGATGATGGGATCCATGAGGAATGAAATACATATAATAGTAGACAATGGAGTCCCTTAAGGTATAGTTTCATTCATGCCATAAATCTAACCTTGAGGTTTTATGTTTCACTGATAAAACAAGAAAAATACTCATATATAATAGGCATACATATGGCGCTTTGGGTGTTCACAGCAACGAGTCATTTTGAAGATTTTGAGATTTTGTCATTTGACGTCGGTTTTTTTTGACGAATATAATTATTTATCTGGAATTGACAAGGGACTTCTATGGCTGGACAAAGGCCTCCCTCATTGATCTCCAAGTACTGCGGTTGGAAGCGGCTTGGATCCAGCGCTAACCGCGGTTCTTACCAAGTCGTCTGCCCATCTTGTATGTAGGTAGACGTCCTACGCTGCGCTTGCCGGACCGTGGCCTCCATTCGAAAACTTTGCGGTCCCATCGGCCATCCGTTCTGCGTGCTATATGGCCTGCTCATTGCCATTTCAACGTGCTAATCCTATTCATCTAATTCAGTTCCATTCCATTACGTAGTATTCATAAGTCAGGATTTACGCTACAAAGCCAAAATAAAATAAAGAGTTAATCTATATAACTTAACATCGTGTGGGGGAAGGGTTGACCCACGTATCCGTTGAGCCGATGCCTCGGCTCCTGCGCGCGTTTGGCGTCTCGGACCTTAATTATTCCGTTCATTTTTTACAAAAAGACATATTAAGCTAATGGAACAATATCACATCCATCACAGAAAGACAGCTATAAAACTCAAAAAATATTTGAACCGCCTTGTAAAGACAATGGTCAATTTAAAGGCGAACTTCAGAATAATTACAAATAACTGGCAGAGTCATTATGTGAGTAACAATTTATGGGGCACTAGTGGAGAACCCGCGACTATGGCTATACTTTGTATTGGTTTACGAGCATGACATAAAATAGTAGAAAGATTCCCTTAGGACGAACTCGTCATTTTCTTAAACTTCACACTTTCCCAACTTGCCTCTTTTTTAACTCGGCATTATCTTTCTTGAACTTGACTGTTTCCTAACTTGACGCCCCTCAGAACAACTTAGTAATTTTCTTAAACTTGTCTCTTTCTCATGCATGTTAGTTTTAACTGACAGAAACGAAAGGATTTTCTCATTTATGAATGAGGAGTTTTCATTGATATGCCAAAATGCAGCCTTAAATCATGGTTTTGTTTTTGATAAGGTTTCATTGCAATGTTCTACATGAGTGTGGTTTCATCATCATCATTTCAACCGTAAAACGTCCACTACTGAACACCGGCCTCCCTCATGGAGTATTTATAAGTACGGGATGTTGATATACGGAAAGACGCTGTTGCCCATCTTCCGGAGGTATCTCTTAGCAGGCTCTTACTGCATCCACGGACATGAGAGGAGGGGTAACATTCTACTGCAGGCACCCCACGGCAAATGTGTTTTAACACTACAAAAACTCCGAATGATTTAATGAGCCTTTAAGTTGAGAAGTTTATTGTTGAGCTGTGTTCAATGGGCTTTCCATTATAATTTATATGTTTAGTTTAAGTACTTTGTTACTACTTTGTTTTGTTTCCTTTTAATTTTTATTTGTTTTAAACTATACCTAATATTATATATATTTTTCTTTTCTGTTTTCATGTGCGACACTTACTCCTACCAGTAAACCAGCGTTTACGCTTTATTTAAGGATTAAGATTATGCTGAGGTCCTTTAGGTCCACAAATTTGACTTTTTTGGTAATACCTAAATTTATACCTGATGTATGTACATACTGCGGATCAATAAATGATTTCCTCTTCTTCCTTTTAACTACGTATTTGATTCAATGGTCAGTCAGCGACACCAACCTTATATATTACTTAGGAGGGTGCGAATGGGAGCAAAGAGACGAATAGTAAAGGTGATTCACAAGAAATTGTTATTTATTATTGTATGAAGTAACGTGTAACTGCTAGCCATGCCTACTGGGCGTGAAAGCAGAGTTTATACAAAGCCAGTAATGCGGGCGCCAGTCCTGCAGACAAGCCAGCGCTGGCTTGGCTTGAAAAACTTTTTACACAACGCAAATAACAAGCCAGCGCTGGCTGCCAGTGAGACTGGCTGCCAGCGATGGCCTCGTGTAAACTAGGCATTAATGTGAGATCATTATGTAACGTACATTTTTATATGGACCGTATTCCGCGTTACAGCCATTTTTGGCTTTACAAATTTAAAAAATATAGTGAATGTAGTTTCAACCATGAACATTCTTGAATTACAAAGGGTTAAGCCAGCTTTTTAGTTTCGGAGAAATTTTCGCTCAAAAAAGTGCCGAAAACATGCCAGAATACTAAAATCCAAAAACTCAATTGACACCTGTTAATATGTTTCGATTAACGTAAAAAACAACACCAACTTATAACAACAGGTCTACGGTTACCTACGGAACCCTGCACAGCGCGTGGCCCGACACGCACCTAGCCTAATTTATTTAAACAATTCAATAGCTACTATGTTTTGGAGCAGCTGCTATAAGTATAGGTATGGTATCGTCATCATTTCAGCCGTAAAACGTCCACTACTGAACACAGGCCTGCCTCATGGATCTCCATAAGGTGTAGTTACCATACTCACCACACCTGGCAAGCGGGTTGGCGAGCCCAGAACGGGATGTTGATACACGGAAAGACGCTGCTGCCCATCTTCCGGAGGTATCCCTTAGTAGGCTCTTACTGCATCCACCGGCATGAGAGGGGTAACTTTCCACTGGCGGCACACCACTGCACTTTTCAATAGGTCAGCCATTACAATGTTTTGGAGCAGCTTCTGTAAGTTTATGTATGGTATACAAAGAAGGTATACATATACATATGGTATACAATCTGGCAGACCACCTGCTAGATGGGTGGATGACATGGTTAAGGTTGCCAACAAAACCTGGATGCGATCGGCCCAACACCGGAAGAAGTGGCCTAAACCCAGGTTGACCAGCGCTGAAAATGATGATAATAATGATACAAATAAGATACTGACCTCTATAATCGTTGATAGCCACGACCAGAGTGAGCGTGGAGCCCAAAGGCACGATGCCGGAGACCGGGGCTGCCCACGGGCCCTTCCCTGCCTGGATCTCCATCCAGCAGTCTACGTTGTCACCTGAAATTATCGTTACAGTCAGAGAGAGAAAGAGGGTAAATCGTTTCGTCTGCCAATGCCTACCCACTCAAAAGACTTCAGTTTATCTGTGATTATGACGTGTGAAACTGCGTCGAAATATCGGGAAAATAGTAATATTCAAAAGTCATGAACTTTATTACTTCACTAGCTTATGCCCACCGCTTCGCATGCGTTGTACCTGGATAAAATGTAACCTATGTGTTAATCCTGGTCAACATCTATATGTGTGCAAACTTTCAGCTCAATCCGCAGGCTAGCTTTTGCGTGAAAGAGTAACAAACATCTATACATTGATACATACTCACAAACTTTTGTGTATATTATAGTATTAGTAGGATAGTTTGTTATTACAAAACATAGACACGTCCACTAACACTATACATACTATAAAAGATGTGAACGCGAATGAATCTGCTCGCTGAATGAACGCTGTTTTAAGCATTGTGATAAGAAGCGACTAGAAAATACAGCTCTTATTAATAGTTTGTTTTTAGTTGTTTCGGAGCTGGAGCTTTCCAAGCATTATTGTCTTTCATATAATCAGATATGTTATTGTTACAGCAATCGTTATGCCTATGCCTATGTCCAGTCGGTGGATCTCCTAAGATAATGTTGATGACAAAGCGAAATATTTACAACCATTTTTTGCCGACTCAGCGTTGTGTGTGATACTATTGTGGGAGAGTTAAGTAAAAATTGCAAATATAAAACCAAATTCTATTAATCGCAGTCCATTGAACATTATTGATGCTTAGGTTTTTTATATATGAAATTTGAGAATTTGACAGAACCCGGATGATAAATGTGTTAGTGTTTCTTCAACCTTCAAACATCTATAACTACGAAAATACTTTCTTAATTATTGCAAACGCACCTTCAAAGACAAAATGCGATATAATAATCACATCAAAACACAAAAGTTATGTCCTAGAATACATCAACATCAATAAGTTATCCATTTCCCGTCACAATATATCACTTACATATCACAAGAACCAACGAACCAACAACTGTTTAGACATAATTTTAATAACTACGGAACTGCGGGCTGCTTTTCTAACAAGAAATACATAAACTTCATACAGTGACGGTTGTTTATGTATTTGAGATTTATGTGGAATCGATGTGATCAGCGATAAGGCCGCAAATTGTCAGTATTTTAAGTGTTTCTCTTGTGTGTGTGTGTATGTTTAGTTTTAAGGTGTGCAATAAAGTATTTTCTATCTATCTGTCTGCCGTATGACTGCTGCCGTATGACTGCTGCCGTATGACTGCTGCCGTATGACTGCTGCCGTATGACTGCTGCCGTATGACTGCTGCCGTATGACTGCTGCCGTATGACTGCTGTCCACGTTTATGCTGGACGAAAGTCTCCCTCATGGATCTCAAAGATCATGAGGGTGTTGCTGCCATACTCGCCAAGCTTGACAGGCGAGCGCTGTATAGGCTGCCTATCTTCCGGAGGAACCCCTAACAGACCTTACTGCATCCACGGGCGAGAGAGGAGGGGCAACATTCTACTGACGGCACCCCCACGGATGTCTGGCCACAGAAGTCCAGCTGAACTGCACCAAGAACAGCGGTGACCATGGGCGGTTTCGAAGCGGTCTTCTCGTAGTCGATGACCCATTCGTATCGCAACTTTTCGGCTTCATTCCACACTTCCAGTAGGTCCTTGTCGTACTGCACTAATGCTACGTTATAACGAACTCAGCTGAACCTACACTCAAATATGTTTCTAACTAACCTCTAAAGTCCAACTAAACCACGTCAAGATCAGCGATGACCATGGGCGGTTTCGAAGTGGTTGAACAATCAGCAACTTCAAATAGATCCTTGTCGTACTGCACTAATGCTATGTTATAACAAACTCAGCAGACCTCACACAAGAGTATGTTTCTAACTAACCTCTAAAGTCCAACTGAACCACATCAAGATCAGCGATGACCATGGGCGGTTTCGAAGCGGTCTTCTCGTAGTCGTTGAACCATTCGCAGCGCAACCTCTTGGCTTCATCCCACACTTCCAGTAGGTCCTTGTCGTACTGCACCACTACTGTGTTCTCGTAGAACTGGCCGTGGAGATCTGGATAAACATTATAATCATAATTAATAATCATAAAATGTTATAATCATAATAATCTATTTATTTGACACATAATATTAACAAGCATTTGTACGGGGGTACCAGAGAAGGGGGCGAAGGCCTCAAAAGGTCACCAAAGGTCAAAAATGGCATTTTTGGGTTTTTAAAAGTTTTCGGCCATTTGAAGACTTTTATGTTTTTGGGCTTTTTGAGCTCACAATAACTCCGGTCCCTGTGACCCTAGGATCACCAAAATCAATCAGTCACCTTCTCTTATTAAGACGGTGCTAACGAAAAAGGTTTCATGTAAATCGGTCAACGCGTTCGGTTGTAATCGTCAAATACCCAGACAGATAGACAGACAGACAGCGATATGCATATTAAGGGGCTTCGCACCCTAAAATTTTCTTCTGCCGTGCGGTGCTGGCAGTCGAATGTTACCCCTCCTTTCATGCTCGCGGATGCAGTAGGAGCCTGCTAAGGGATACCTCTGTAAGATGGGCAGCGTCTTTCCGTGTATCAACATCCTGTCCTGCGCTCGCCAACCCCCCTAGCAAGCGTGGTGAGTATGGCAACTACTCCTCATGGAGATCCATGAGAGAGGCCTGTGTTCAGTAGTGGATGTTTTACGGCTGAAATTATGATGATGAATTTACTTTGCCGCAGGGTTCCGGTAAGATTCTGTCAAAGGATACCTCCGGAAGATAGGCTTCTATCCGTGTATCAACATCCCGTTCTGCGCTCACCAACCCGCCTACCAAACGTTGTAAGTACAGCAATAACAACTCATGGAGGAAGGCCTATGTCCAGCAGTGGACATCCTACGGCTGAGATGATTACAATGTATGTATGTGTTGATTTCTTAGGATCTTGAACTTGCCTAGGCTGTGTTTCGAGATCCAAGACTTATAATAACCACCAATATTATTAACTATATTTTTTTTAAACTTTGCATCACGACACATTATATAAACACATTTTTAACTGGATATTTATCGAGTTTTTTTACTTTACCTGACGTTTCGACAGATCAAATAACACTATAAAATATAAATACGCAGTTCAATACGTGTTAACAATAACAATGGTTATAAATAAATGATTCTGGACAATTGACACAGCCTAATCTAGCCCCAAGCTAAGCAGAACATGTGTTATGGTAGACTTATTGACATTTACTTACTGTCATTATACGACATATAGTTTATAGATATTTTTTATTATTTTATAGAAAAACATCCAGAACTCCCTTAATAAATATTTGCAGATCGTACAAACATTTGTCCCGAGGCGGGAATCGAACTCAACCTCTTGCGACGCAGGCGGACCTTCCTGCCGCCTGCTGCGCCACAGAGATCATCAAAAATCTATATCTGTATAACATTTGTAAATTAAACGCATATATTCTTTGTTGCTAAAGCTTACGCGGATGTAGATACGTAAAAAGAGGAAGTGGTTCGAGGAAAGCGGATCGAGGTAGAGTCCAGTTGGAAGCAAGCGAAAAGGGTAGCTGATTTTAACGCCATGATACATTAAAACATTTATCTGCAGGATTTAATAAGGGTGTCCGTTAACATTACGAGTATTATATTATATTATTATTATAGGGTTTGAACTTGTTTTCCGTGTATGGTATGGAATCCCTTACCCGATTTCTACTGCAATGTAGGAATATCTACTATATTCTTATTTCTTCAATAAAAAGGCTACGAACATTTTATATAAAAACTAGTATAGTATTTTTTTTTCAAAATTGTCTTTTTCACCAGATATCTTGGTAACGTGACACTTAAGAGTTTAGATCATCCAAATTATATAGGTTTCATAGCACGCCGCAATTTATTTTAGAAAAGATGGCGGCGGGTCACTATTTCAAAATCTTAGAAGCCCTTTAAACGGCCATGATATGGTTAGCTTTCTAGCTAATCTTTTTTTACTACTGAGTTTAAAAGTGTCATCTGAAAACCGGGCAAAAGATTTGATCATGTTTTACAACCAACTGCATAACGGACGAAAACGGACGAGTCCTCAGAAAACACAAAAGGATCGCGATATCGGCGTCTGATCGCCGGCTGCTTCACAAAACTGGACCTTAAGTCCATCGCAATGTCGCCGAGCGCTTCCGAGAAACAATGTGCGAGAGGTTCGCAGAAGGAACGGGTCCACCGTTACACGCATGTCCAGCTCACAACTAGGTATTGCAATGAGAAAAACTCACGTTGAAATGGGAGTAGCGGCCCGCAAAACTTGATCCAGCGATTTATTGCTAAATTGTTACGAATTACCGATAGTTATAGGAATCGAACGGACTGTAGGTGAATTCACCTAGTTTATATAGGAGCACGACTTTAGCATTGGAATATCAATCATGTCTCGTCTATATGCAGATACTCGCATTTGGATTGTTGATCGGAAAGCTTATTTTGAATTTTACTACCCGGGTAATAAAATTAATATTTATAACTAAATAAATATTTAGTTTTGTAGATTTGAAAAGGACATATAATAACATGGGTCGCAAAAGTGCAAGCTTATTACGTATGGTATAAACCTATGTATAATATCGAATTGACTATAGTTATGGGAATTGCACGAATGGAGGGAGTTTATCTAGCTCATATCGATTAAAATCTTTGGCTCATACGAGTATGTGATATCAACTTTAGTTTTATTGAACTATCAATCTGTGCCTCATCTATGATATCTATGAATTCTAGATCGAAGCTTAATTTTATGATAGTCTCGCCTATTATTTATTATTTAACAGCGCTGGAGATATAATAGACACAATGGTTTCATTTCTGTTAACGCACTTCCTAACTAAAGCTATAAGCTAAATACCTACAACCCTCAGTGGGCAAGTCCAGCTTGCACTTGTCCGGTTCTTTTATACGACTTAATGACGAGATAAACCGATGCGCCACCTTATGTAAAGCGGTAACCTCTTCCTATTACAACTGCAATACCGCGGTGATCACGTTCACGAAGCATGTGACTATGTGACCAACGCTGCATTGCATTGCGCCCGTCACCCTGAGACAGAGTTGTAAGGTCTCACGTGCCCGTAATTTCACCGGCCCGCTTACCCTTCAAACCGGAACACAGCAATTCAGACGTTACTGCTTGGCGGCAGTTTCAAATACCTAAAAGCTGTCGATGATAACATACCTGGCTTAGTGCCGCATTTGGCATACGCGATCCTGAATGAGAAGTAGGTCTGGCCGGTGGAGGGAGGTACGTAAACGCATCTCGGGTCACCGTGTTGACCTGCGAATGAGAGATATATATCACAACATGTTAGATAGATAGATAGATTTTTGTTATATATAGAAAAACATCCAGAACACCCTAAACAAATACCTGCAGATCGTAAAGATATTTGTCCTGAGGCGGGAATCGAACCCGCAACCTCTTTCTTTCGTCTTTAATTAGCTTCAAGTAGTTAGTGCAACAAAAGAATGGCCATTGATGTCCTCCTTTTCTTCCTTCCCTCGGGATTTAACGCAGTACCATGCCAAGATGGTACATTAGCGTCAAGCTCGTCCAGCCATCTCCAGCCATGCACCTCGCTTGCTAGCATTGAGTAAGCCACACCCTGATGTAGTTTTTGCCGCTGGACTGACTTACTCATTTATAAGTTTTGTAAACATAAAAGTTGTGCTGATTAGATGAAATAATCACAATAGTCAGATTTTTTGGCGGGTTTTGCTGAGTTATTATTAAGCCGTGGGGCAGTAGAATGTTACCCTTCTTCTCATACCCATGGATGCAGTAAGAGCCTGCTAAGGGATACCTCCGGAAGGTAGGCAGCAGCGTCTTTCCGTGTATCCTGTATGCGCTCGCCAACCCGCCTGCCAAGCGTGGTGAGTATAGCAACTATGACATGACATGAGGGGTCATAGAGATCCACGAGGGAGGCCTGTGTATAGTAGTGGACGTTGAAATTGTGATGATGATTACAAGATATAAGCAGAATATAAGTTTAGTATTAGATTTATGAAAAATAAGTATTATTCGTAATATGTATTACATTACGGTACAGCTTGGTCAATGATACGATATGTGACCAAGATCCCGGAAGGGTGTACCTCCTGACTGTAACTTCTAATTATACGTGCATGAAACGATCGCCCAGCTTTCACAAGTTGAGGACTTAAGAGTTTGCCGTAATTCTATGTATTTCCTGCGTCACACAGTGTCTACCATGAGTTGTCACTGTTAGATCGCCGTTACTACAGTAGTAATAGTACGTTACTATGACATCTGTCAGATTTGTAACTCATTGTACCAAATTCTAAGCAAATGAAGCCCAAACTACAGTCGCTGTAGCGTAGTTTACTGCATATTTTAGTATCAAACTAGTTCCGCTAGAGGCCCTGTACAAGTTTTCATGCATTTTTTAAACTAAAGTCGCTAGCGAGTATAGATTGTGAAAACTCGTGGTAGACCTACAGATCCATAAACGTGCAGCGGAGCTGTCCACGTGAAATGCTAATAAGCAGTCGGCATTTTGTCACGCGAGTGCTAAGCCAACCGTTTGAGGAATGCACCGGAGATGTGGTTTCATTTGTAGACTACTCAATTATTTATGTTTACTAGCATGGATTCTGTTTGTAATAGGTTAGAAAGTTAACTGTGTTTTATTCCAGGGGCTTCTGGTAGCTATTACTGAAAGTTGCCATGGGGTGCAGGCAGTAGAATGATACCCCTCCTCTCATGCCCGTGGATGCAGTAAGAGCCTGAGGGATATCTCCGGAAAATGGGCAGCAGAATCTTACCGTGTATCAACATCCCATACTGCGATGCTAGCCAACCGCCTGCCAAGCGCAGCGAGTATGGCAACAATCATGGAGATCCATGAGGGAGGCCTGTTTGTGGACGTTTTACGGCTGATGATTACTGAACGTTACTCAGAATAATTTAATTATACAGCCTAATTTACCGGTAATTAGTTGTAATGTTTTGAAAATACAAATACAAATTAAAGGGGGTTATAGAAAACACACTTGTTTCCAATTGATTTTGTTAACGATGCGGGGTCAAATGTGAACGAATTGATTGTTTTATCGAACTTTCTTTTCGCATTTTCCTTTCCAAATGAATCTGAAAATCAACGGTATTATTAATATTCACGGCTCCTAACTGGGCCATGTCAGTTAATGCAGTATCCGTCATAATTGTTAGTGAAACCTTGGCCAATTACTGCACAATTAGAGGCGCTCTGAATGCTTCCAAGTGAGTTACTGGCACAGGTGTTATTGAGAACTTTTGATTAAGGAAAGATGTATCTAAGAAAGCTGCTAACGTTTCGATGTTACTTCTTTCGAAAAGACGGCACGTTGCCGGCAGTAGAATGTTGCCTCTCCTCTCATGCTCGTGGAAACAGTAAGAGCCTGCTAAGGGATACCTCGGGAAGATGGGTAGCAGCGTCTCTCCGTGTATCAACGTCCCGTACTGCGCTCGCCAACCCGCCTGCCAAGCGTGGTAAGTATGGCAACTACCCCTTATGGAGATGCGAGGAGAGAGGCCTGTGTTCAGTAGTGGAGTTATACGGCTGAAATGATGATGATGAGATGGTACGTTACTCTGTTGGCCGAGTGGTGCTAACCCCGACTTTAAGAGGCACTGCTTCCCCCGCTAAGCCGGTGAGGGGGCAAGAAAAGGTGCCCCAAAGAAATCCCAACAACATGTTTAGGGGTTACATGTTTGGAAGGTAGTTACCGCGGCTGCCTACGCATCCTTTTACTCGTGGTCCAGATAAACGGTATTCTGGCTTGCGCTATTTGCGCACGCACATATAAAGCCAAAATTGGCTACATAAGTCATTTATTTATTTATTTTTCGGTAAACCAGAAGCTTATTAATAACTTATAAAACAACAAAATATATACCATGAAGCTATTTAAAGGTTTTCACCGATATATTAAAGTCATCTTAGAGTTCATCCACACTCTCAATATCAGTCCCTCATAATAATCTCCTCAGAGAAGAACTCATAAGAAGAAATCAGGTCGCCGTAGCCGAAAACGGTAAGACAGATTATTAATTAACTCCCGACTTTCAATCCGAAGGTCGTGAGTTCGATACCGGCTTTAACCAATGGATTTTGGTTTCTTTAAAAATATATTTTCACATTTAACACGGTGAAAAAAAAATCGTGCGGCAACTCGCAGCTAAGCATCAGATGTATTGACCTGTACTATCCTCCAAGCTGGAAGGTGCTTGGCAAGCCTAATCTGTACTACTGTACTGTTCCTAAAATGTACGAGGCACTGCAGAGTTCTGGATAACATATGCATAATTATTATATTACATATGAAGTCGTGTGATAAAACAATCGAAGTCGAAAAGTTCTCCAACGAATAAAAACCGCATTTGACACGATTTTCGGTGCGCGAGTCCGACTCACTCTTGGCTGGTTTTATTTTTTACAGTATTCCTATGCAATAGCAGCCTTATATAACGTACGATGTATCTGACATATGTACATTACCTACGTATTATAATGGACAAATAGTAATACAAAAAAATCGTCCTTTACCTGTATTTTACAACAATGAAGAGTCGATTTACACACTAATTCCGTGATACTTCGTTCTAGTTCATTGAGTTCCTGAACGGACCGGATGCTCTATTTAAAGGCTTCTTTCATATGACCGTGTGGCCTAATGGATAAGGCGTCGGACTTCGGATCCGAAGATTGCAGGTTCGAGTCCTGTCACGGTCGGTTTGACTTTTTGCTTTTTTGACACTAGCTTATTTATATCCCCACTTATTTTGTGATAGTGAAAAAAAATTTTATATAAATGCATTTTTAAATCCTATTGGTACATTATTTAAATAAATCTAGATTTTTGATTAAGAAAAATAAAAAGACACACGAGATCCTTCGTAGAACGGCAAAACAAAAAAATCAGAACGATAGAGATACCTACGTAATTTACGGGTCGATGAAACATTGCACCACGTCTGTTCCACCTCAGCCCTGCTATCGACTAATCGGAAACGTAGAGAAGCACAGTCAAAGCCACAGGTTCCGAACATGCGCGCGCAGCCACGGTACCCTAAAGTTGCTTATCCAATGTATCCCCAACAGACGAGACTGTTGCCATACCGCGTCTGACCTCTATTATATAGATTGCTAGTCCTGCCACGGTCGCCCTCATCATCATTTTAGCCGTAAAAGTATATTACTATACACAGGCCTCCTTCATGGATCTCCATGAGGGGTACTAGCCATACTCACCACGCTTAAGATAAGATAATTTATTTATTTGTAACAACAAGCATTCACATACAAATGAACATTTTATAACAAAAATAAGAAAAGTAGGTGATATGCTTGAGTTACAAAACGGTCTCTGTCTCAGCATAAGTTGGTTATGTTAACAACCAACGCTGGTCTTCTGAGAGAGCCGTTTGATGACGTCACGGCTCTGCTTGGCAGGCGGGTTGGCGAGCGCAGTATACACGGAAAGACTGCTACCTATCTTCCGGAGGTATCTCTTAGCAAGTTCTTACTGCATCCACCGGCATGAGAGAAGGGGTAACATTCTAGTGCCGGCACCCAACGGTCGCCCTAATACTAAATTTTAATTGTAAGTAGATCAAAAACTATTAGACACGTATTTCTTATTTTTTAACGTATTCCAAAAATAACGGCGATTCATTATGTCGAAATGTAGAGTGACGTCACGCGCCGATAAGTTTGGGAACAGTTTATGATTACGCTCTGACATCATGAGCCCCCACTCCTAAACTTCAATTGCGCTTTATCTAAGTATAGCTTCATTACATTGAAAAAGCAAAACATACGTGTCTATTATTTTTGTATTATCTAACTGACTAAATATAATTTTGGTTTTCATACCCTGTAGCCAATTGAAGTAATTTGGCAGTTTGCATGCAAGTTGTCTGCACCAGTTTGAACCTCAAATAAATCTTAAAAATTGTTTTGAGACGTACCTTTTAATCCAAATAATAGACATGTTAACAACTGATTCAGCGTTTTGTAAACGCTTAACGAGCTAATCTCTTTACCTAAAGGACTTAATAGGCTAACTGGCTAAAATTTAATTGTTAGTCCGTCATGTAGATATACGAAATCTATTAGACAAGTAATTTTTATTTTTTAACGTAATTCAATCCAATAACCGCGATGCATTGTCGCGTAGTCACATGCTGGTAATGACGTCACGAGCCTAAATCTTAAACTTCAATTCGCTTCATCTAACTATTGTTTCATTCATTCGCCTACATAAGGTCCAAAAACTGAAGTGTACCTTTTGAAGAGACGATCCCCTCGAACGGGTGTGAGAAGGTGAGATGCACATCCATGTGGTCCTTCCCGCACATAACTTCTAGTGACTGGATGACGGGCATGCCGTCGGGTCGCTCCGTCGGCCATAGTTCCCCTGCTTTCGTTCTCGTCTGGAAAGAACGTTATTGTTAGACATTACACAAAGGTACTTAAGACTAGGGTTGTTGCGAATATCAGCATCAGCATCCGCTGATGATCAGCATTGATTTAAACATCAGCATCAGCATCCGCATTGATCAATGCTGATGTTCGAGTCGCGACATGACCCGAAGAGGCGGGGCTTAAAGCGCATTTTTGTACAAATTAGGTAAACAAGTACAAACAACACAGAAAGGGTGTTCCCTGTGCTACCCTTTGTGTACTAAACCCTCAAAAAATGAAAAATATTTCGAGACTCGGTTTCTATTTGAAGAACCACCTACATAAAGTAAGTGTGGAACACTAAGTTTGCGAGCCCGACACGCACTTGGCCAAAATCAGCATCAGCATCAGCATCCGCTGATGTCAAGATCAAAAATCAGCATCAGCATCAGCATCCGCTGATGTGTCAAATAACCGCATCAGCAACGACCCTGCTTAAGACTATTAAAAAATGCAAACTAGAATATCATATAATGCGTAACGAGAAGTACGGACTCCTGCAGTTACTAATACAAGGAAAGATCCAGGGGATCTATTAAATCTCCGTGGTTGGTTTAACATGAGTACATGATCCCTATTCCGCGCTGCTGCGTCCAAAGGCCAGGTAGGCCTAATGATAGCAGACCAGCGATCAGGGGCGGAATTACAAATTTGCCGCCAGTAGCCACTGTTGCCGCCCCCGCTGACCTAAGAATTTGGAACTTTATAGTCTGTGCTCTATCGTCCTCATTACACCAGCTCTTAACCGTTATTAGTTGGTATAATAATGATTTTTTTGTTAAATTTCCAAGACTAGTTTTCTCTTTGTACATGTATTTTCTTTTGTTTCTCTAGGACTAAAAAAGTAATGGTCTAAATTTGCCGCCTCCTAAAATCTGCCGCCCTAGGCTCCTACTAGTATTGGTAAATCCGGCACTGCCTGCGATAGGAGATGGCACTCAAAGATAAAGATTACATAAAAAAAATCAAAATCAATAAGGCCGGACCAAAAGACTATAGAAATGTCAATTTATAAAAGAAATAAATCGAAAACGAAGTAAAAAAAAAAATTTTGATGAAATACCCATGCTAGGCAGAAGGACGTTCAGCCATTATACGGCATTTACTAGTATATCCGCCTTGGGGTGCCGGCAGTAGAATGATACCCCTCCTCTCATGCCCATGGATGCAGTAAGAGCCTGCTAAGGGATACCTCCGGAAGATGGGCAGCAGCGTCTATCCGTGTATCAACATCCCATACTGCGCTCACCAACCCGCCTGCCAAGCGTGGTGAGAATGGCAACTACCCCTTATGGAGATCCATGAGGGAGGCCTGTGTTCATCAGTGGACGTTTTATGGCTGAAATGATGACTAGTATATCTATTTTATCTGTTTAGTATACAATACCAGTGTCATAGTCAAAGTGTTTATTCAGTAGAGCAAAAAGCTATATAGAAAATTCAATGTTCTAAAGATATTCTCCATTTTGTTATCTGTAACCACTAATTAGACTTTTCTAAAGAATAAGATACTTGAAACTGGCAGAATTGTGTAAAACCAAACACAAAAGCCACAAAAGAAGAAGAAAATTCAATTTACAAAAGAACAATAACACTTTAAATTTAATAGAGCACGTAATTGAATTCGATCGCTACAGAAAACGTATTTTTCCAAATGAGCCAAAAAACGAAGAAGAAACAAAGAAAAGTATCACTTGGAAAGCACGATAGACACACTTTTTAAGGCTTCCCAACGTGTCAACGAAAAACGAGTTACTTTGTGACTCGTTGAGAATATCATTTTTTTAATAAATATTTCTTTTATAAAATTGTGACAGTTGTAATTTTTTTTCGAAAAATAGAAATAGGAATTAGTGTTTATTGCAAAGGAAACATTTAAAACTACCGTTGGGTTTACAGTTGAATCCAGTTTTTCCAGGATCCTGAATTGAAGAAAATTTATTTCAATTATATTCATAGATATCCGCCGTAGGGTGCCGGCAGTAGAATGATACCCCTCCTCTCATGCCCATGGATGCAGTATGAGCCTGCTAAGGGATACCTCCGGAAGATGGGCCTACCCCTCATGGAGATCCATGAGGGAGGCCTGTGTTCATCAGTGGACGTTTTATGGCTGGAATGATGATGATGATATTCATAGAATTAAGGACAACCATATTCTATCCGCAGTTGGATTAATGTCTAGTTAAATGAGTAAACATTCTGCAACACGGTGTGAAAAGTTTTATTATAGCAAAATGTAAGGTGCGAATGAGACTTATAAAGGGTTTTGTAACATTAAAACTATAATGACACCAACTCGTGGAGTTGTAAATTTAGTTAAGCTAAAGTGACTTCAAAGTAACATGGATTTCTGCAGTTAGTACCTACTTGCAATGTTTGTCACGTAATTGAAAGCGAGTTCTATGTTAAGGCTTAAGGAGTACTTAAAGCTGATTAGCAGATGATGTTTAATAAATAATAAGATTTAGTCACCATCTAATTAGATAGTATGATAAACGTTTAATAATATAAATGTAAGGATCGTAGCAAGTGGAAAGAAGTGGTCTCTGCCTACCCCTACGGGAAAAAGGCGTGATTATATGTATGTATGTACTAATTAAATTACCATCTTATAAGTATGGAAGGTCATATACTTGCTAACCTATTAGAGATTAGAAAATAAAATAAACAGTTTTTTTTTATTCTAATAAATTTCAAGGTCTCAGTCGTGCAGCGATTATGCCAGTCCTGTAATTACATTAAATTATGTACAAAGCCAAAAAGGCCAAAGGTCGTGGGGTGCCGGCAGTAGAATGTTACCCCTCTTCTCATACCCATGGATGCAGTAAGAGCCTGCTAAGGGATACCTCCGGAAGATGGGCAGTAGCGTCTTTCCGTGTACCAACATCCCGTACTGCGCTCGTCAACCCGCCTGCCAAGCGTGGTGAGTATGGCAACTACCCCTCATGGAGATCCATGAGCAAGATTGTGTTCAGTAGTGGACGTTTTACGGCTGAAACGATGTAGAAAGCTAACAGACGCTAACTAATACTTATATATCATACACTAGCTTACAAAGAGTGCTGGCCGCCGCTCAACGGCACGGCTAGGATACTTTTAAATATACCCATTTCCAATAAATTCAGATTAAACTGCGTTTGCATCTATGTTCTCAGAGACTGGCTCCAAACTCATTCCATCAGTAGATGGTAGACATCTTCAAAGACTCCAAACTGTTACAGTTAGGAGAATCCGAAATTTTCATAAGATGGTTAGATTAAGAGAGAGACATGTGTCCTGCACGCAGCCTAAGAGCTGTTACAATGAGACATCTCCTAAGTACTCCTATTTACAAAGCAAGGTATACAAGGGGGACCGCTTTGTACAATTTGATACCAGATTCCTTTTATTTCTGAAACATTTTGGAATAGTAATTTCCATTTTTCAAAAATGTTAGATTTATATTTTAACAAAAAATAAACAGTTACGTAGATAACTCTTTATGTGAGAATTTATGATAGGATACCTCCGGAAGATCGGCGGATCCGATCGGAGCAGCGTCTTTCTTTATATCAACATCCCATACTGAGCTCGTAAATCCGTCTGCCAAGCGTGGTGAGCGTGGTGAGCATGGCAACAACTCCTCATGATCAGTAGGTACAGGCCTTTGTCCCTCAGTGGACATGCTACGGCTGAGATGATGATTATGATGAAACCATTCACTACCTACAAGCTTTATATTTAATTGAGAACCTTCTATTTGAAGTCGGTTAAAAAAACGGCAGTTCCCAAGTAGACCTACTTAGCCACCATAATGCCTATTAACTACTGTGACTGACGCTACTTAAGCTATCTTCTCTTAGAAAATGCCAATAATGCAGAATACCAAGGTGATTTTACAGACGCATCAGTTCAACGAATCTATTCACACACAATCAACTCCGTATCATTAAATTCAATTGATTGCATTCTCGAAAGCTTCTACGGTAATTACTTGACTCTGCAATCTTCACAACAATACGCATACTCCCCATAAGGAAACGGTTACAAAACATTTTCCGCCATAAGCAATTAAAGCTTTTCGTAAGAAACGCATAAAATCATTGATACATCTATTATCGTTTCAGCCTGCTTGTACTTACTGTTGGATATAAGGCTTCTCTTTAATTTCGGTATTGTTAAATATTATGTGTTTGTGCGAAGTAACTTTATAACAAAGATTTAGGTAGATAAATAGATCGGCATAACGATAAACTTTAGAAGGATTGCGTGAAAGGTGGCATGATCAAGTAGGAGTGCTTATATGTACTAATACGAGTGTTGAAGGAGAATAAAGGAAGAAGGCATAATTTAG